>CM059599.1:317175003-318425003 GCA_030412105.1 Cyclura pinguis
ACTTTCCCCTCAGACAGTGGAGTTCTGGAGTTCTGATTACTTCCAGTGGCCATCTTGAGAAAGGAGCACCTGCCCAATCAGCAGCAGAATGTGCAACCATATGACAGAGGGGCCACGCCCTCAGCAGTGAGAGGGGGGCTTTGTTCACCCAAAAGGAAAAAAACTCAGTTTTAAACTCAAGCCTTGCAAGCCTGCGATGAGGAATGCAAGGGTTGGCAGGAGGAAAATGGGGGGTGGAGGCAAGCACATGCCTTGCAAATAATCAAATTCGCAAAGGTCAAACCTGCGAATGTGGAGGGAGGACCATAGTGTGGTATGTCACCTTCCTGTTGGGCCATGAGCGACAAGTGGTGACACCATGTCCAGTGTTTCCCTACTTCTGTTCCAGTGAAGTGGCTTCCGCCTGAAGCAGGTTAGGAAATGCTAAATGTGTAACATGCAGTTGGGCCCTTAGCAGTAGTAACAGGCCAGAATGCCTGAAATTCTGGGGCTGCTAGGGATGGTGGAAACTGAGTTGAAACAACAAAGGGTCTTGTGACATGATTAAGACTAACAGGTTTTATTTGGCATGAGCTTTCTTGGGCTCCAGATCATTTTATCAGTTGCAATGAGTGAGTTAAGTAAGAGAAATCAGTCTGTGCATTAAAGATCTGTATCATTCAGTCCCCCAGCATTAGGTAAGTCCAAGCAAACAGGCTCAGAGAGATGATCTTGCATATTCTTATTGAGATTTGGGGCAGTTTACTTCTTTTCCATGGCTTGTTCTGTCTCTCTCTTCTTTTGCCTCTTCTCACAACTACTTCTGTCTAGCCCTTGGCTACAGTGGCCTCTCTGACTACAGCAACAGAAGCAACAGATGGACTTGGCTATTGGATCCCTCTGAATAGCTGTCTTTCGCAATGCACACAGACAATAGCTGGCTGATGTGGGTGGGAGGAGGAGGCTGCGGAGCCATAGGCTGGAGTGGCGGGAGGGGGGTATTGGGACCCCTTTGTGCCATGCGCCATTTACTCTTGCAGCTACAAGGCCGCTTTGTTCTTTTCCTCAGGACACCCTGAATAACAACTCTCTGGGGAAAAAGCACAGTTGGCAGGAACGAGTGTCCCGGTCGTCATCCCCTCTAAAAACTGGTGAGTTCATCTCTCTGCAAAGAGTGTTTCTCATTCTCTCTCTCTCTCTCTCTCTCTCTCTCTCTCTCTCTCTCTCTCTCTCTCTCTCTCTCTCTCTCTCTCTCTCTCACACACACACACACACACACACACACACACAGATTTTTGCATGGTGTTACATTCCCTAGTGTATAGCCCTCCTCCTTACATCCTCCTAGTGACTTTTCCCATTGACCTGCATCTTGAAATTGATGTTGGAATTGGATTAAATGACAAGTGGGACATGAGCCATTTGGGAGCTGACTTTTCCTGCCTCAACTTCTTTTAGACCAGATTTCTTTCTTTCCTTCTTTCCTTCCTTCCTTCTTTCTTTCTTTCTTTCTTTCTTTCTTTCTTTCTTTCTTTCTTTCTTCTCTCTCTCTCTCTCCCTTCCTCCCTTCCTCCCTTCCTCTCTTTCTGATTCTGACTTTCTTTCCCAAATTGAATATGTTACATTAATTCAAGTGAACCTGTGGTAAGGTTAGTGAGTATGGCGTAGTAGTCTTGCATTCAGGTCCCTTATCAGACGCTGGATGGCCCTGAAAAGCCACACTTTCTATCTAATGTAGTACACAGGATTACTGTGAAGAGAAATCCTATTGTATGCCGCCTTGAGCTTCTTGGACTAAGAGTTTATCAGAAAATGAAAGAAATCCCATTTACATATCTCCGTAATTTAAACATGTAGGCTAACATAAGATCCATTGTCAGAGTTTGGAAAACATGGGGAGTCTGGCTGGGGGGGTCAAGATTATTTAACAGTTATAGTAGTATATTAAAGGGTTAATAATAAAGAAAAATTGCTAGAATCTTCTATGGTAGTTACAGGTGCCTAATCTGGAGTTATGCACTCGTAACTGTTACGTATTCACAGTCCCTACATAGCCCTTAATTTAGGGGCCACCTAGGGACTATGGAAGTCTCCCAGTCCGCATTTACTGGGAAGCCACCACTGTGATCAATGAGGTCTGTTCCCCTCTTGATTAGGAAGCAGCTGACTGTGTCCCCACCCACCCCTCACATGAGTGATCTCCATTGTGAAGGAGAATTGCAAGAAGAGTCATGATGAAGATTGTTCACGGGAGGGGGTGGAAATGGCAACCAGCTGCTTTCCAATTGATAGGGGAACAGACACCATTGATTGCAGTAGCTGCATCCCGGTAAGTGGGGATTGGTCCAGGATTCACTGCATAGCATTCATTATTGACTATGACTATCCAGGTAGATAATGTAATGATCTACAAATATGACAGCTACCCTCAACCTTTTAGATTTAGTCCCTTGAATGGCTGGATATAAAACAGGTGTTTTTGCTGCTGTGAATCAACTTCTGCCCTTGTTTCATTGGCTGTCATCTGTGTTTTTATTTCTTTCCTCTCCCCACAGGTGAGCAGACCCCTCCCCATGACCATGTTTGCCTGAGCGATGAGGTCACTCATCAAAACAGCACAACCTCCACCAAAGATCGAGGCACATCTACAGAGAGCCCGTGCCGGCGTACGGCTGCCACTCAGATTGCACCAGCCTGTGTTATTTCCTCCCGGGTACCTGAGAAGCAACAATCTACCAATCGTCCCCCGCCACAGAACCCTACTGTTGTGGTAGTGACAAGGGGGCCAGAAGCTTACCGGGACCGCATTCGCTACCAGACCGATGTGAGACTGGAGGCTACTGAGGAGATTTACCTAACACCAGTACAAAAGAATTCTGACCCTCTAGAGTCCGAGAAGCCATTCATGTCACAGTCCAGTGACAACCGGATGTCTATCAGCTCTGACATAGACACTTCCAGCTACCCCCAACTGACAGGAAAACCCAACACTTCAATCAGTGAGGAGGATGAGGTGCTGGACTACTTGTCCTCACCTGAAAAAATGAATGGATCAAGAACTGTATATGGCAGCAGCAATGGCAGTTACCGGCCTTGCCAAAGCCTTCAGAGGGCCTCAGTGAGTTCTGACACCAGTGCCCTCTCCTATGATTCAGTCAAATACACGTTGGTGGTGGATGAGGATGTGCAGCTGGAACTGGTCAGCCTGAAGCAGTGTTATTCAGGTTACAGTGACGAGAGTGATTCAGCCACCGTCTATGACAACTGTGTTTCTTCACCCTATGAATCAGCCATTGGGGAGGAGTATGAGGAGGATGCCCTGAAACGTGACTCTGTCTGTCTCTCAGAGGACTCCACCCCTGAGGCAGACATTCATTTCTCCAAGAAGTTCCTCAATGTCTTCATGAGTGGTCGGTCGCGCTCCTCTAGTGAGTGCTGAAGCAGGAGTCATTACCAGTGAGAACTAGGGTGGTGGGAGTGGGGAAATTTCACAGCAAGGCATTAAATCCTGGTCCACTATGGTATATTAACAAGGTTGTTTGGTGGTAAAGGAGCAGTTCCAAGACCAAAATTGGACTCTTAAGAACCTCATTGCAATATGAATGCATGGTGAAAGTGTGCTTAGTGGAGCTCGGAAAAGTTACCTTTTTAGAGTACTACTACATGCTGTTTGGAGTATTTGGTAGTCCAAAAAGGGTAATTTATCCAAGTTCTGGTGTTTAGGATCACCTGGGAACAAAACTCAGAAGGGAGTGTGGAACAACATCTCACTAGTCATAATAGTTTATGGTCATGTCTTAAGAGATTTCTTAGAATTTCAGTAAATCTTATTACCAACCGTTCTTTGGGATTTCTGAAACCTCCTTCCAACAGTTTTCATACTTAGAAAGTCTTGAAGAGTATGGGCAATCTAAAATGGGAGACCTCAGAATTTAATTGTGGCACTCTGAAAGGTCTACAGATGGAATTAAGCAAGTTTTCATGTAGAAAACTCTGCCTATTTTGCTCCAAGAGCTTTAAGTAATTTTCTCGACAATGACACTTCCTCAGTGTTTTCTTCACCTAGAAGATGGAGGTGGTAGATTTGGAGATAGGCAAACATTTTTAAGAGAGCTGATAATGCTGTGAGCATTGTTGCCCTTGGGTATGCATGTGACTTCCCCTTCATCCTCTATTATTTGTTGCTTTAAAAAGTTTTGAAGCTGCAAAGCCTGTTCAGCAGAGGTGAGGGAAAGAGAAGTGCAGGCAACATGAACAATAGTACCATACCATCCTAAACTCTGGAAAAAGCTCTGTCTTCAGCTCTTTGATCTCTCTGGTAACCCTTTGGTAACCCTCATGCAGATACCTGTCAAGGGATCAAAATAAACTAGACCTTTTAGATTGGCTTTTTCTCTTATGGATTCCTGCAGGAAATAGCTGGAGTGAAGAATTGGCAAGTTGTCCATTTAAGATCAAAACAGATTGTGGAAGACAGTTGCCTTTGGCTTTTTGAATAAATCTGTATTTAGATTGCTGTAGCATTTCCCCCCACCTTCATTTTTAGGTGCTGAATCATTTGGGCTTTTCTCTTGCATTATCAACGGAGAGGAGCAGGAGCAGACTCACCGAGCTGTCTTCAGGTGAGTTGACTGCAGATGAAATCCTGTGCCTCAGGTAACAGAATCCCCACTCAAGCACTTCCACTGAAAGAGCAGGATCTCCCAGCCTAAGCCACTTGCTGAATATTTTACCAGGCACAGAAGTTGGAGGGAGATTCTCTAAGGCATAAATTGTTTTCAGTGGCTAGGTCTATGAATATCAGATTGGAATATAGATTGGAAAACACATTTGGACTTACCGTATGAATCCTGTGGCAGGATTTTGAATAAACGTCTTGTCTTCAGCTTGGTCTTGTAAGCAGTGCATTCGTACAGCCACTGCAGGTATTATTTTTCAGAACTTAAGCACGCAGATAACTGCTCCATATTACCTCAGTTGATAGGAGTGGGCAATTTATGCTCCCCCGGATATTGTGGTATTGTAGCTTCTATCATCCCTCATGCTGGCAACTACTAGTGCTGGTGGGAACTATAATCCAGCAGCAAGAAGCCCACCACTGGTTTATAGTATGAAGAACAGTTGTCAGAAATACACACAAACACAACACAATTTGTACTATTAGATTTTGGAATTTGGCTTATTGGAGCAACGTAACAGTGATTGTAAACCCCTTTCCAGGTAACTGAGGTATCAAGAAATCTTATTTGCTGGCCCAGCAGAGAGACCTTCCTGGATAGTATACCTGATCCTTGTAGCTGTGATGATAAATCCAGCATAGTTCCTGTAATATTTATATCCTTTGAGGATGTCAAATGATTTATCATTCCCTGGATTTATTTAGTTCTTCCCAGGAACAGCTCTAATGTGGTGTTTCACCACTCTCTTGGACTGTTCTAGCTACTTACTACATATTGTCCTTTTCCACATCTGAACTTTCTGTTCTCAGCATGAAAAACATTGCCTTTTCCAGACAATTGAAAGTATAACCTATTTGAAATTCAACTTACATGAAGTGGTTGCTTGACAAAAAGTGCTGTGTCCTACTTCTGTGGCCTGAGATTATGTGGCTAGCCTATGTGTGATTGTTGAAAATCACAGATACTGTCTCAAAAGTAGTGTAACATCAGAGGGACATCGTGGCAAATTGCATAGTTATATCAACAGGGAATTTGGTGAATTTGTTGGAAGTTATCCTGATATCTTCCACGAACAGCTTCTCTGTCATTTCACAGCTCATGTGAAAAGTGTTTTGCTACATCAGGACTAGACAAATAACATCAGTACTGGCTGGCAGATAATTTCCTCTACAATTCTAGTGCAAATGTCTTAACCAATGAAATCTCAGTTTATTACCATTTATCCTTTATATGTAGGTTTTCTGTAGGTCTTTGCACAGGGATCTGCTTTTAGAGTTTTGGTTAGAAAAGTACCAGTGATTTTTTTTTCTACCTAGGTTTGTCCCTCGTCATGAAGATGAACTGGAACTGGAGGTAGATGACCCTTTGTTGGTGGAGGTTCAGGCAGAAGATTATTGGTATGAGGCTTATAATATGAGGACAGGTGATAGGGGTATCTTCCCTGCTTACTATGCTATTGAGGTCACCAAGGATCCGGATCACATGACAGGTACTGACCATTTCTGTGACTCTGTTACTCTCTTATATCTGAATCTTTCTACCCTTTTCTATTTTTGTGATACGCATCTCCACCAATATATTTCGTTCTAAATATACTGCCATCTGCTGTGTGAAGACTTTGAATCTGCCAGCCTCTAAAATAGGAGGGGAAGAATGAAGGTTGTGGGCCAATATTGACATGTTTGAATTTTGTTATGGTTGGGCATAATAGACTTATGTTAAATGCCTGTGGCCATAGGATAAAGAAAAAAAAATTGTATCCTCTATAACTGTTGCCTTTTTACACAATTGTTTGTATATTTGACGTGTATTTATACATTGTATGAAGTATTGTCCCCATTTGCTTGTTATATACAATCCTGACTTATGCAAAGAAGTGTGTGTGTGTGTGTGTGTGTGTGTGTGTGTGCATGCACACATGTACATGTATGGTTTGTCCAATTGCTGGAGAACCGTGCCATTGATTGAAGTGATAAGCAAAGTCTTTTCTCTCACTTGCCTTGGACTTTGATTTTTCAGATTCAAGCAAAGCTAATGATTGGGTGGATCAATTCCGGGTGAAGTTTCTTGGCTCAGTCCAGGTTCCATATCACAAAGGCAATGATGTGCTCTGTGCTGCTATGCAGAAGGTACCTTTCCTCCCTACTTCCCAGTCTGTTGGTCTAGTTTTTCCACGTGATTGCCATGATTGTTTTTTCCCAAGTGAAGACAGATGTGATTTTTAATTTGTTTAGAAAATAGGGGTTAGAATCCTGTTAGGAAGTTACAAATACATAAGCACCATAGTTATGGGGCTCTGTAGTGAATCCTGTCCGGATTCCTATTGACTCACCCGCCCGCAATCCCTGCTCATTAGGGACAAGTCATTGTGATGTCTGTTCTGCTGTTGATTGGGAAGCAGATAATTGTCATTTACATCCCTTCCCATGAGCAGTTTCTGTCATGACAAGCAGAAGCAGAACCCTGTTGCAATTCCCCCTTGTGCCAGGGGTAGCTTGTATGAGGAGGATGTGGGACCATCAGCCGGCTATTTCCTGAAGAACAAGAGAACAGACCCTCATCAGCCACAGCAGCTGCTGCCTAATAAGTTGGATCAGGGGACGTTCATGGCCCGTATGTATCCCCTAAATTAGGGACTACTTAGGGATCATGAATAAAAAGCAGTCATGAATACATGACTCTAAAGTTACGCATTTGTAACTTCACAACAGGATTCCAGCCTATTATTTGAGTACAAGAGCTTCCAAAGTGGAAAACAAAAGGATAAATAAAGCAAGTATACCCTTAAGATATAAACAAAGCTATCTGAAGGGAATAATAATGGTAGAAATACAGTCACCAATAAAAGCAGCTACGCATGTTGACCTTATAAAGCTTATCTAATTAAACAGGACTGTAGAGTCTTGACAGATCTCTATAGGTCATTGGTTCAGTTCAAGTTCCTCTACCAAGTAAGCCATCTTGCGATGACTAGCAACCTGAGAGAAAATGGATATCCAGAACATCCTCTGGGCTATATTGTAAGGAAGGAGAAAGTACATTTGGAAGCAGATACCATCATAAGTCTCTCAGGCCTAGACTATAAAGAGCTTAAAGTTAAGCACCAGCGTCTCTCCAGTGCATTGCAACTGGTCACAAGAGAACAGATCCTCATCAGCCACAGCAGTATAAATTAAACTTCCATTTATTTACCTTCAGGTACTGACCTCTGACAATCAGGAGCGAAACTGCTTTCTCTGATTCAGTTGGAAGGAGAAATGGAGCTGAATATCACTAGCCATGCATTCCAAAACTCTGTGAGGCAGTTAACATGTTTCCTGTTTCCCCACAGATTGCCACTACTCGCCGCCTCACCGTGCACTTTAACCCACCCTCTAGCTGTGTCCTGGAGATCAGCATGAGGGGAGTCAAGATTGCTGTGAAAGGTGATGACTCCAAGGATCCCAGCAAGGTGAGTTCTGACTGCACATGTGGCTCTGCTCCCAGCAGGTCCAGCCAGCCACGCTTTGAATGCCTCATTACTTTGTCCAGGAAGATGCAGTTCAGAATTACCCTCTGGCTAGTAAACAGAAGAGAATATGCAAACAAGATAGTGATTTGCTGGCTGCTGCTTGGCACTGTTTGCCATTTCCTGCAAGAGTCTACCAAATAAAATAATAGAGCACCACAGTGTTCATGCCCTGGAGTCCAAACATAAAGCTACATTATCCCAGTCTGTAGGTACACTGGTGCAGTGGAAGGTTGGTTTGCTAAGCTGCTCCAATAATCTATCAAGCATTGCTAAAGCCTTCTGCTACTATTTTAAGCACTGTTTTGTAGATCTGTGTGGTAAATCTCCTTTGATTGCCTTTCTGCATAAGTAGCTCACATGGAGCTTTCAAGAGGAAGAAACAAAGCCATTTAAAAAGTGCATTCTGTCAAATGAAATTGCTTTGCCAGGTCAAGCAAGGTCAGGCAGCCCAGGACTGGAGAAACAGAGAGTCTGCATATGTATGCACATAAACACATTAATATCTTTAGGCAGTATTTGGAGAAATGCTACTGGCTTCAGCTTGTTTTGCCCAACAATATATAAGTTTTATTTATTTCTTTTTCTTAAAACGTGCATAAACAACGTTCCCAGAATTACATGCTGTTTTGTGCACCAACAAACTGAAATCAGCTTACTTTAATGTCACAAAGCCTTCAGTTTTGCAAGTTATCCTGCACTTGCTGCTAAAATCATTGGTATCATTCTAGGAAGTAATGATCACCTAAATGAATACTAGAATTGCCAAAATAGGTGGATTTATTATACAGGCTCAGTTATTCTTTATGATGCAGAATTGTAGCAAGTATTGTAATTGGACAATGAAGAGAAGTTTAGATTGTGCCAATAGAGTAAATGATCCAATGATTCTCTTGTACAAGGAGAAGTTGCCCGATAGTTGAGTAACAGAACTGATCAGTTTCATAGCATTGGCTAGACGCAATGCAGACATCTTGTTCCATCGTGTTTATAGCAAAGGTGATTAAAGGATGGTGAACTGTGAATAGTTATAGGTAAGGGGAAGAAATTCGCCCGTATTAGTGGCTGTGAGTACAAAATCAAGGGCTATGAATTATTCTAGGACAAAATGCAACACTGGGAGCTTATGCAGGTAGAACATCACTTGACTCTGATACTGCTGTGACTCCAAACCAAAATCCCTTCTTTCATATTCTCATATAAGACCCTTCAAGAGGAGATAACAGGCTCGCAGCCTCCAACTTTCTTTGATATCATCAAACAGGCTTTTGCAGAATAAAGATAACAGGTTGCAAGTTGCACAGTGACCTTTCATTTCCCAAAACAAAATATGGGATCCTTCTAATTTGTGCTTTGGATCTCCCAAAAGTGAGGAATTGAGTGCATATTACTTCCTCCTTCATTTCAAGAAATGGGCTTCTGATTCCTTGACTGTCCCAAGTCTTGCTCAGATCTAACAGGTGGTTCTCTCTGATCTGCAGGCAAATAAATGTAGCCACTTTTTCCAGTTGAAGAACATTTCATTCTGTGGATACCATCCAAGGAACAACAAGTAAGTCCCTGGAGGTGGTTGAAACATAATAGAGCAGTTCATGGCAAAGGAGACCTTCTGCATTTCCTCCTTGTAATACCCTGCAGTGTATCTAAGACCTAGTAGGGTGGCCACATGAAAAAGGGGGACAGGTTATCAATGGAGCTTCACCTGCTGCAATTCACCCTTCCACACAGTATCAAAGGTGTAGTAGCCCTGTCTTCTTTTTCACGTGGCATCCTTAAGATCTGAGCAGTCTTCAGATCTTAGCTACACATGATCATGTGACATTCACCTGCTTGTACCTTCAGATTTAAGCCAGTCCTAGATGCTTGAGGATTTCTTTTAAAAGGCCGTGGGTTGTTGCTGGAAGGAGGGAGCTTACACAAGGAGAGTTATTGGATTGGGCAAAGGAAGCCTATTCACAAGGAGGATGACATTTCACCATCTCCCAACAGCAAGCAAACTTGTGACAGGTCCTGCTTCTGATTGTTGGAGCCTCCGTCACTGGCAGGAGGGAGTTGGAAATATCATTTTTCTTGTGCCGGATCAGAAACTGAATAGACGTTCTTTGCCTGATCCAGCAGCTGGTGGGCTGAAGTATCAGTTACATAGGTTAACAAGTAAGATTACATACTCTTACTGAATCCAGGTTAATTATCAGTTTGTCACTAAGTTATGAATCCATAACTGCAAATTGAATATCAGCCAATTTTTTAAAAAGTACATTCCTCCCCCATCCCACTCGCAATGCATGCTGTCAAAAATATTGCCTGGGAGACAGCCCAGTTTAGTGACATACTGAAGAAAAGCTAAACATGTCTCAGCTAAGAGGAGTTACAGGATTTTTTTTTCCTTATGGCACAATTTCTCCAGGTTTCTAATTTTTCCCATGTGTTCAAAGCAAAATTCTTGATTGGCTCTTGAGGAAGCTGCTGTTCTGACCAAACACTAGATATTGCAGGAAGGATGGGATCAAATGATCCACGAGCCTTTTACCTTTGTAAAGACTCCATCCTTTCTCTGAGACACTACAGACTAAGCTTCCAGTCCAAGTTCATGTATTATGTTTTGTCTTTCAGGTATTTTGGATTCATCACTAAGCACCCGGCTGACCACAGATTTGCGTGCCACGTCTTTGTTTCAGAGGAGTCCACCAAACCACTTGCAGAGTCTGTAGGGTGAGTCACAGACTACATCCTGAAGATCCCTGTAGTTTCAAGGATGCTAACCAAATTGGATTTAAGAGAGTTCAGTGCCAGTTGCAGGTTATTGCTGGTGATGACGGCTTATATAGAAGTAGTCAGGAATCATCCATGTTTCACTACCAAAATGATGTGAGGCTCTTACTTTGCTCCTTATGGTCAAGACTTCCATTTGCCTTTGCTTGACAGAGATGGACTCAGATAGCACATCATGGAGGATGGTGCCAGGGGGCTGAAAGTTTTGTTTTGGCTTAGATATCTTTTCTTATTTTCTCTCCAACAGTGACTTCCCAGAAATTGCCTGTGCAGGTTTTTTTGGCTGAACAGGTTCAAAAAGTGGTACAGAATGAGACAGAAGAGCAGATTAGTGTGTGAATTCTTTGCCACCAAGATATTTTTAATAGCTCAGCTGCATTGCTCCAGCTATTTCTTGTATGCAGCATCCATGCGATACTTCATTGCAAGAAAAGTTTACTTCTAGGGCTGTGGAATTTTTCTGAGACCCAGGGGCATATTGTGAATCAGCTCACACTAGTGCATTTAGCACCTCATTCAAATAGTCTAGTTACAGAAGCAATGTGGAATATGGAGATGCTGCTTGCATGTAGCTACAGCATTTACTTTTGAGAAAAGGGCACCTTCCAAATGCAGCCTGCTCACAAAGGGAGTTGCTCTAGGCTTGCATAACTTGCTCCTACGTTGTATTGCACAGATCACTAGTGTGAACTACTAAACATTCATATCATGTCTGATACATTATGGCTAAGATGCTATTGGTGGAGTTTGAAGCATAGGAGGACAAAGATTTCTCCTTTCTCCAGTTGTGCAGAGCGAGCCAGATGGCTCCAGGCCAATAACTGAGCCAGTGCCAGAGCTGTGACCAAGCACTATCCAGCTTTAATTTTTAAAAAAGGCAGGATCTCCTGTGGTATTGCTGGAGTTTCAGGAGAATGAAGTCTGCTCCTTTCCCTGGCTGGGCTGTACAAGCCAAAGAATCCTCTCACAATCAGTTTGGTTGGGAAGGGAACTGCTGCTAGGCCCCTGCAGCTGTTCTTTTATGACTGGGCTAAAACCACTGTGCAAGGAGGTATTGGATACTTCTTTCAGATTACTTATGTTGGTATAACCCCTGAGAACCAGTGTGGTGTAGTAGTCTGAGCATTGGACTACGACCCTGAAGAGCAGGATTCAATTTCCCACTCAGCCGTGGAAACCCACCAGGTGACCTTGGGTATGTCACACACTCTCAGCCCCAGAAAACCCCTTGATAGGTTCACCTTAGGGTTGCCATGTCAGAAATGACTTGAAGGCACACAACAACAATAACCTTCTAGCATTAGCAACTAAGAGGATTCTGGCCTATAAATAATTGGCCCTGCTATGGGAGGCCTGTTGTTCTGGTTGTTTCCTGACAGTTCTTCACAATTATGGATGTAAGGTATCATACCTTTCTGAACCTGGGAGTATAAAGACAACTAGATACCTACCAGGCTCTTACTGAGGTCTGTGGCAATAAAACTTTAGATAATGGCCAAGATTCTATGTCACCATCCATATTTCATAACTTTACAAATCAATAACTATGTTGCAGAATCACAGTGAAACCCTGTTGGTGAATTGTGAAGATGCACATTCGGGCACTGCTCCAAGGTGCATCAGGAAGATGTGCCTTGGGAATTCCTATTATGCTCCAGCACTTTTGATGCCCATCAGGGGATTTCTGATGCACATCCGGCACTCTTGTTGTGCTCTGGCATTTCCTAACTAGTATGTACATTGAGGAGTGCCCTGATGCACATCAGTCACCATTGCTCAACTGAGGCCCATACATTGTAACGTCACCACAGCAGCCTGTAGCTGAATATGGACATTTGCAAAACTACTCATTTTAATTTTGTGCACATGTGAGCTTTTACAAAGACATTAAGTCCAAAGCAGAATGCCAACCATTGTTGAATGGGAGGGTGGAAGAATGTTTTCAAATATTCTTGTCCTTCTGTGTTGTCAAACTATTCCAGCTCTTGCCTGACCTGCCCTCCCTTCCCTTCCCCCTTGTTTTTTACAGGAGGGCCTTCCATCAGTTCTACAAGGAATGTGTGGAGTACACATGCCCCACAGAGGACATCTACTTAGAATAGGGGGCAGGCCCAGCCCCTCCTCCCTGTACAGACAAGGGCCATTCCCCCATTGTGCATGGACAAGCTGCTTCGAGACTGGAAGAGGAGGAGAAGGAGTAGGCATGGGTGCCATTTCCCTCAGCGCGCAGAGTCCTGCCTCCTTTCCTTGGGGCTGGAGGCTCAAGGGAGTTGGGGATGGGTGGGATGGGTGGACAAAAAGGGGGTTTATTATTTTTAAAATATACATATATATATATATATATATATGTATGTATATATCCTCTTTTGGTTTATTCAGAGAGAAGCATCCCTGGCGGAAATAGGTGCTGCTGCTGTTGCCGCCACAGGTCTAGGAGGAGAGGAGGCGTGGGCACTGAATCCAGGATGGGACTGGGCCAGGCCTTTCACTTACTATGCACATGACTGGGGTGGTTGGGCACTGTAGACAGATATATATATATATGAGAGAACTTCACAAGTTCATGGGCATCTGCTATAGTCCCAGCTGCTCTGGTTAACCCATGGTATGGTGGTTTAACTGGACTGGAGTGCTGAATACATCTGCCATGGAAGATTAATTCAATAGTAAGATTAGGAAAATTATGCAATTGGGGAAGTGAATCCCTGATTGCGAAGCAATGGGGTTAGGAATGGGAAAGAAGAGGAGAGGTGACAAAGAGTGAAGATGTGGTGAATGCTGTGCCCACAAGTCCTAAGTGATGGAAACCCTCTGATATCCATGGATGCTATCCTGTGCCTGCAAAAGATCCATGAGCCACTAGAGTAGTTCTGGTGCCTGTCTCTCTCTCTCTCTCTCCCTTTCTTTCCTTTGAAAGATAGGAGGGTTGCGAGCATGCAGACAGCCAGGAAGGGCCCATGCCCTATCGTCATCTACTGATGGAGTGAGCTCCTCTGGTCCAGCCCGTCGCTCTGTCATCCCCGTTTCCCTACTGCTCTCTCGAACTGCAGGGTCAGAGCTCATGGAAGGAACCTGGATCCTGCAAAAAAAAGACTTGAGATCCAGTTTGTGTGTCAGATTCATCTCTATTAGGGGGCCTGTGAGGAGCTCCAGTCATAAGCACAAAATTGAATCAGGATTGGCTGGGTCCCACTGACAAGCAAAGCATAAAAGACAAAGGGGCTAATAATAAGAGCTGCAGATAGGTGTGCCTTTGCCCTCCTCCCTCTCCCACCCACTCCCAGTACATGGGAGTTCTGTGCTTCTGCTGGACCTGCTCTAATGGAAACAATGATTAAATGTTGATGTTTCAAAGAACTTGTGTTGCTGTGTTCTTCTCCAAAGGAGCTGGACCTCTAAGCAAATGCACTTTCCTTGAGGGTTTTTTTTTAATATATATATATGTATTGTAAGATCCTCCTATCATGTTCTAAAAGCTCTCTTACATAGAAGTGGAAACCCACTAGTCTCCAGAATTCCAGGTTCTGCACAGCTTATTTTGAGACCATACTGTAGTACACCAACATAAGGAAACTGCTAAATGGCCTTTTACTGCTGTGTAGGGGCAAATACTTTGTATTATAAAGGTGTGAAAAGGTCCCATTGGGTCTAATAATATAAAATGACAGTACTGAGACATATTGTAGGTCTGTTTTTCCTAGGACTATTTGAGGTAAGACGCAGGTTGATATGCTACACTGAGCAGGTGAAGTGTAACACTATCCACACAGTTCCATTTCCTCTCCTGACTCTGGCTGCTGTAAAACCCCTTATTGATGCTTACTGGAGGGGAGGGCAGGAGGTAGTTCAAATGATTAATCAGCAGCAGGTCTCAGATCAGTATGAAAAAGAAATGAAGGCCTGCTACCAGATGGCGTGCACTCTCCCTTTCCTTCCCCTGGGAGCCCAGGACAGCCACATCATAATCTAAATTGTATTCGTCACTTCCCCAGCAGTAAGCAGAAATAATGGCAGCTCCGGGAATTAACAATTGCTGCGGGGAGGTTTGGCTGGCGCACAAAAGGGGTAGAGAGTAACTCCCTGTGCCCTGTACAAAAAAAGACACACAGACATGTAAGCCACACTTATACACATGCATCTCACTAAGAGGGTACTGGCTTAGATATCCCGATATCCCAGCCCCCATTCCAATCTTCCCAACGTGCCCCCCACCATATGATGGGCTACAGTTCCCATCACCTCAACCAGAATGTCATGGGATAACAGTTGCATCTACCACATGAGGAGCAGGTTGGAGAAGCCTAACTGACTTCCTTCCATTGTGTTTGATGACCACCACTGCATATTGGGCACTAAACGTGACTGCAGTCAGCCAGTTTGCATGTATGTTCACAAGGACTCAGGGATGTGTTTTGCTTGTTCTTTTCTCCGTATGTCTGAGAGCTCTCACGAGAAGTGACTACTGAATCTTGACATTCTGCAGCCACCGCAAATGTATGCCAAAAATGTGTCACATTACCACACTCTGTTGAAAGGCTTTGACATGGCAAAATCCCAGGATTCTCAATTGACTTTGCTGCAAAGCCCTTTGCTAATCTACTGGCCTCTTCTTCAGCCAGCATAGAAAGAGCTCTAGCAGAACTGTTGTTGGTAGCAAAGAAGCCATTCTCAATGGACTTTAAAGCATTTTTTCCTGCATTTCTGCTCGGGACTGGGTACAAGAATGGCACCTTACGGAAAAGAGGCAGAACTTTGGTGCTACATTTTTTAAAATACTATTTATTCCACACTAAAAAAAATACGAATAATGGAGTCAGTTTTTCAAGGCATGGAAATTTAGACATGCTAATGATATACAATTTTGCATATGATGATCCCCTCTCCATAGAATTTGGAATCTTAAGTAGGAAGTAGGAACAAATAGAATCATGGGCAAGAGGGAAAGAAAAACAGCAGTGAGAGGTAGCAGTGATTAGCCATTGTAGAAAGCTGGGCATGGCACCAGTATTTGTCACACAGTTTGTCACCTCTGTAGCAGACATTGATCTGCAGCACCTTCTAAAATGTTGTCAAGCTCTGTTCAGCAACCATGGAAGTTCAAAGCATTAAATGAAGACCAAGAGCCCCAGATGGTCAAATTCATTGCCAAGTCTAGTGTTTGTAGTAGAGATGCGCAGAACATAGAGTTGTTGGGATGCTGCTCAGCATGTACGAACAAGAAGACTGAATGTAGGAGCAAAGGATGGGAAGATTTTGGTCACTGCCTAGATGTTTTGTCTAGATGTTTTGTGGCCCCACTGCCTTTTTGTGTGTGTATGATTTAAATCAGCTGAGGGAAAGGTCACCCAAGGGATTGCATATTGTCAGTTTTCAAAGAGAGGTCAAAGGAGATCATCATAATAATGCTCTTCAAAATTTGGCTCATCTCGCTTGCTCCTGTGTGCTTTGTGCACTATTTCTGATTCCTTGTGCAGGGTCTGCTTCAAGAACTTGAAATGCTTTGGTTTAATGCCATAATCTGTGAAAACAAGAGTTGGTGAAAGAAGCTTTACCATGATACTAGGAGTGGAAGAGACAACTATGGATAACATGTATCGGTCAAAGATCAGAAATGGAAATTAATGTGGAAACACCCTTCAGGGGCTTTTTACACAGATGTTCTGAGATGCCTGGGTAGGTAAGTCTGAGAGGGCTGGTTTCCTTAACATGTACTTGAACTGGCAAAGAGATCTGAAGGTAAGCTGTACGATCCCGCATCCCTGAAAGACACTACATGCTTGCTCATGGATTTGGATCATAAGTGTGTTTAGATATCCATGCTAACAGCCAGTGTTGCTGTTCACTCAGTGCATAAGTGCACCAGGGGCCACTCAAGAGCTTTCTATAAAGCTACATTTTCCTCCAGCTTTCAGCTCACCTCAGTTCGACACTTGACTCATATCACTGAAAAAGATTTTTCTTTCTTGATAACTTGCTGTGAAACAGAAGCCTAAACAGTGCAGCTGCTAGTGCAGAACTGGGGCAGCATTTTTTCTCCCAAAGGCCCAATGTACTCAGGATTGGGACACTGGGAAGCTACATGCCAGCAATGGATGGAGTCTCACCACTCCTGGCCTCTGCTTTCCTCCACTCTCTCTCACACGTGCACACTCACTTACCACATGAAACCACCCATGCCCTTGACGAAGAAAACCTATTCTATCTATATTTGTTCTGATACATTTTTTTTCATGGGCTACACTGCCTCTGCAGCAAAACCCAGGAGGGAATTTTTGTAATCCGTGCCTAGATATAGATAAATACTATCCAAACTTAAGAACCAAAACGAATTTGTACCATCCACCAAGCCAAAATGCTGCTGCCGGAGCTCCAAGGGTGCAGTGAACTCTTCTGGGATGGATTTGATGGATTCACTGGGCCTGCTGTGAAAAAACACAAGATCAGGAACCTTTCTGGTTGGTGCCAAAAGCCCAAGTTCTCATATGGACTTTTGAGACTGGATACACTTCCTACATTTTGAAATAGTGAATTTTCTTTTGGCAGAAAACACAGGGCATGAGCCCAATTGCTGACTTTTAACAAGTATCTATAACAAATCCTTAATAAGTAAAACATGTTTCCAAGCCTGTGTAATTCTCTTAATTAAGAAATGTATTAAGTACCATGAAATTACTACCGTGCATAATTAACTTCATTCTAATCTTTCTTCAACACACATCTTAACACCACATATTTATATCCATAGCCACGCCCCCACGCACCATGGCCACACCCCTGCACCGTAGCCCCCCCCCTCCACACACTCCAAGCTCTGCCACTGTCTCAATCATAAAAGCATATGATTTTAACCATATGGAGAAATAATACACTTCTTATTTTGAGAAATATAGCCTTAATGTATTTTCACTCTGACTAGGGGGAGAGCATTCTCACCAATGGCACTACCTTTCTGGGGTGGTAGGATTGCATACTCGTGTGAGGCAAGAGGCTATACTGATGGTAGCAATACTGCTGGTAGGGTCTCCCATGTCAAGACAGGCTTTTGCTGAAAAGCCAGACCAAATATGCCGAACAGCTACTGGGCAGCAGCAGTAACGGAGGAGTGATACTGGCAGGGGGTCTCTCAGAGACAACAGTAGTGGCACTATAGGTAACACTTCTTAGTACTGTGCAGAAGGAGGCTTGGTAAACTCCTTTTGAATATCTTTTACCAGGAAACCCTATGATGAGACAATCCAAAACGAAACAAGAGATAGCACCAGAAGATGAGAGTCCCAGGTCGGATGGCAATCAATGAGCTATTGGGGAAGAACAGGGGACAACTACAAGTAGCACTGTGGCTAATGATGCAACTGGACTCAGACTGAAAGGATGCTCAGCTATTGGTGCTTTCAGAAGCAAAAAGAAAGTCCAACAGTGCACAACATATAGGAACAAGGAATGTGAGAAGCATGAATCAGGGGAAGCTAGATATAGTAAAAAAAGAAATTGAACATATAAACATTGCCATACTTGGGGTGATTGAGCTAAAGGGCACAGGGATGGGACATTTTGAGTCAGACACAGTGTTTTATCCAGGAAATGAAAATCTAAGAAGAAATGGTATGGCATTTATAGTGAGGAGAAATGCAGCAAAAGCAGTCAAAGAATACAATGCAAAGTCTGACTGAAGCACATCAATAAGACTTTAGGAAAAACCAATCAATACAACTTTCATCCAAATTTATGCTCCAGAGGCAGAAGAAGAAGAAATTGAAAGATTCTATGCAGGAGTCCAGGAGGAATTGATCACACACCAAAACAAGTCTTCTTGTTAATCCTAAATTACTGGAATGCAAAAGGAGGAAACAGAGCAGCATCAAAGATTGTAGAAAACAATTGGTCTAAGTCCAAGAAGCAGGAGACCAACTGACTGAATTTTGTGAGGCCAACAGTTTGTTCGTCACAAACACATTCTTCAAGAAACCCAAGAAGTGACTGTGTACATAGCTGTTACCTGATGATCAATATAGAAATCAGACATAATTGGAAGCAGAAGATGGAGAAGCATCATTCTTTCTGCAAAAACAAGACCAGGAGCAGATTGTAACACAGACCATGAACTTTTAATAGCAAAAATCAGAGTGAAGCTAAACAAGAACACTAAACCAACCTTCATGCTGAAATACAACCTGAAGAACATCCCCATAGACTTTAAAGTGAAAGTGAAAGTGAAAAATAGATTTGTGCTATTAAGCCTAATCAAACAGAAGCCAGAAGAACTCTAGACTGAAGACAGAGACATTGTCAGGGAAGAATGCGAAAAGACACTATCTGTAGTGTCAAAAAGAAACAGAAGCCTCAATGAGGCTCTTCAAGCAGTTGAGAAGCAAAAGTAAAAGGTGAGAGAAATAGAGTCAGAAGGACAAGAAGAACAATTATAATAGTCAATGCAGAGAAATAGAAGGTGACAACAAAGGAAGAACAAGAGACCTCTTCCAGAAGATCCAAGAAATCAAAGAGAAATTTAAACCAAGAGTAGGGATGCGCTATGACAGGCAGGAGAACACATTACATGACCAAGTAGAAATAAAAAGGCAATGGAAATAATACATGGAAGAACTATACACAAGAAACGAAAGGCTGACAGATTCACTCAAGGAAGAACCATATAAAGACAAACCTCCAGTTTTAGAAAGGGAAGTGAAATCTGCATTCAGAGCATTTGGGAAAAATAAATAACCAGGAACAGATAGTTGACCAATACAGCTGCTTCAAACTACATAGACAGAATCTACTCTAGTTCTAACTAAAATCTGTGGAAAATAAAACAATGGCCCACAGATTGGAACTGCTCAATATACATCTGAATCCCCAAGAAAGGAGATACCAGGGATTGCAGTAATCACAGGACCATTGCATTAATTTCCCATGCCAGCAAAATTATACTCAACATTTTATGGAGTGAAAAATGCCAGATGTCCAAGTTGGGTTCAGAAAAGGAAGAGGCACTAGGAATCATACTGGAAACATATATTGGATACCAGAAAGTTTTAAAAAAATCAACCTTATAGATTATAGCAAAGCCTTTGATTGTATAGATCACGAAAAATTATGGATCGTTCTTAAAGAAATGGATGTGCCACAACACTTGATTGTCTTTATGCATGTGTAGCCTGTACGCAGGACAAGAGGCCACCATCAGGACAGAATACGGAGAACTGAATCGTTTCAAATTGGCAAGGTGGTCAGGCAAGGCTGTATTTTATCATCCTATCTGTTTAACTTGCATGCTGAACATATCATTCATAAAACATAATTAGACTCAGAGGGAGGGGGCATGAAAATTGAAGGAAGGAACAGCAGCAATATAACATACACAGATTACACTAGTGGAGAGTGCAGTCAAGAAATCAGAAGAAAACTAAGATTTGGAAGGGCAGCTGTGAAGGAACTAGACAAGATCCTGAAAAGTCAAGATACATCATTGAATACTAAAGTTAGGATTGTCCATGCCATTGTATTTCCAATTTCTATTTAAGGTTGTGAAAGCTGGACAGTGAGGAAAACTGATATGAAGAAAATCAATTCTTTTGAAATGTGGTGCTAGAGAAGAGTTCTACGGATACCCTGGACTGCTAAGAATACAAATAAAAGGTCCTAGAGCAGAGCTTTCCAATTAGGCACGCATCATTTTGCGACACAGTAATTCAGTTTTACTAGCAAATCGGAGGTTAAACTAACCCCTTAGAAGAGATACAGACACTTTGTAATAACAAAATGTATGGGGACACAACATATCTCATGAAAACCTTTCCTATGTTTTTAAAAGTATATGATTTATAAACAATGACATGCATTTCCAAGATTATAGGCGACACACCTACACACGTCAGGCAACAAACTAAGGTGTCGTGGCACACCGTTTGGAAAGCCTTGTCCTAGAGCAAATCAAGCCTGAACTGTCCCTAGAAACCAAGATGACTACACTGAGACTGTTGTACTTTGGCCATATCATGAGAAGACATGACTTGCTAGAAAAGACACTAATGCTTAGTAAGGTAGAAGGCAGTATGGAAAAAAGAAGACCACACAGATGGATAGACACAACCAAGAACAACACATTCTTGAATCTGTGTGACCTGAGCAGGGTGGTTGAGGGTAGAATAATATGGAGATCTCTCATCCATATGGTTGCCATAAGTCAAAGTCAACATGATGGCAGTTAGCAACTAAGACAGAGAGGTGCATGGAAGCAAGCTGGATCTGGTGGGAATTGTGGATATAAAACAGATGCACATCTGACTGTACATCAAAGTGTGCAGTCATGATATGTCATTTTCAACAAGGTAAGCATTTTGAATATGCACCTGAATACACACACTTTGTTCTCATTCTAGCCTAATTACTTGAATGTAATTAAGAATGTACAGCTAAATTAGGGTGTTCCTTTGTTTTGACATCTTGTTACATTGCTTTATAGATAATTCCAAGGGTTTAAAGGGACACATCTTTATTAAATAATTTTATATTTTAATAAGCATTTAAAATATTTTAAAATAAGCAGTGAAAACTTGTTGTTTTTGTAGTTGTTCTGTGACTTTTGAGTTCTGACTTATGGCAACCCTGAGATGAAACTATCATAGGGCTTTCTTGACAACATTTGTTCAAAGGGGGCTTGCTTTTACCCTCCTCTGAGGCTGAGAAAGTGTGACTTACCCAAGGTCACCTCATGGATTTCCATGGCTGACCAGGGATTCAAACCCTGGTCTCCAGAGTTGTAGTCCAGCACTCAAACCACTATACCATACTGGTTCTCCCAGTGAAGACGACAGGTCTCAAAATTATACTATGAAGAGTTCTACCCTTCAACTGTTCAACTACTTGCTCATTTCTTTTGCTGTCTTAAGAATATAAATAGACATTTCTTCAAACAAATACTGATACTGTCGGGTAGCCCTCCATATTTTAGTTATGGGACATGCAGTAGGAGCTAACTAGCAGCTTGCTCGTAACAAGGTATGAAAACCAGAGACTGTTGGATAAACAAAGCTACGAACGTAGTGATAAGTGCTGCCAGGCTAAACCAGAACTCCAAGGTCTCTTGCGGGCGGGATGAGAATCTCTTTGCTTTTAGTGTTTTCAATTTTGCTAATTGCCTCCAGTTCACTCACTGAAGTCCTGTACTATGTATCACGCTCCTAATAATGTATATGCACTGTCATATTTGTGTGTGTGAATTCAGTTCCTGACAGATATAGGGACATGTCCTCCTTTAAGCATATTTTGTTTTTCTTTATGCCAACATTCCAATTTAACAACAACAACAGCGACACACTCATACAGTACCTAACACTTTTTAAGTGTTGTGTATGCGTGACTTTAAATTACCTGTCAGCTAACGGCAACCTCATGAATTTCATCAGGTTTTCTGAGACAAGGAATAGTCAGAGGTGGTTTTGCCAGTTCCTTCCTCTGCACAGAAACTAAAACAAACCTCAGACTCTGTCTGCAGGTACATAAACTCATTACACAAATGAAAAACAGAGAAGAAAGGGAAGGGAAAAGCAAACACTAATGACGAAAAAACCCCAAAGCATACAGGCCTGAAACATGCTGGATAACTGAATGGCTCATCAGGGATGTTTTTCTACGAGTGCCTTTTACACACCTTGTATTTAATGGGGTTTTGTTGTTGCTGTTGCATCTTCCTCTGGGACATGTGAGTATGCAGTGGCACAGATATTTCTATTTGCTGTGTCAGGGTGATGTCAAGAAAACCTATTGTTCACAGAGGTAAGCACTGAATCTTAACCACTTGAGGATACATTTTGAGGAAGCATTTCACTACACAAAAATAAATGATATCACATCAAATTTCAACATAAGTATTAGGCTTCAAATTTTTCTTACAAGAATTCATCCCAGGCAAGTAGGGATGAGAGTGAAAGGATCACGTATCTTTTCTTACCATGTCACTGTCAAATGATGCTCTTCGAAGACTCCATCCCTGGCTTAGCTTTTCTTCAAAGGAAAGGGGGACAAACAGATGTGCATATATATATTTTCCTCAATTGGTAGACCTGGTGTTGTTGACGTGAATACTGCACATTTTGTATGTGAATCCTATTCATTAATATATCATGCTGCCCCTTACAACAGGCCTGTGACATCACAAGAGGTCATTGGTAGGTTGCAGATTTTGGCCCTGAAATTGTCCTGATCTGTGTGTGTGTGTGTGCGCGCGCACCCGTGCGCCTGCATGCATGTGTAAGAGAAAGAGAGAGAGATTGAGAGAGAGAGAGAGAGCGCAGAGCACATGACAATTAACCAGCAACTGTTACCTTTGAACGATTGGCAGGAGCCATACTCTGTCGGTCAAAAGAAGCAGCAAAAGCCAGAGACCCATCCAGCCGCTAGAGCCAACTTGGTAGTTCTCTCACTCACAATGGCTGTCATCAGCAGGACACAAGGCAGTTCTCAAAGGCTATAATGCCATCACAAAGGCCAAGAACACAGGCAATGCTGAATTCCATACACTAGGTCTGGTCAATAGGGAACAGCCTAAGAATAAAAGGCAGAGGCCTTACGCAACCTCTATCGGGCAGACGTGTTCTCTCTCATATATACAGCTGGACATTTCTGAAGCACTGTGGCCGAACTCCATTTTAGATAAACAAGTGCTATCCTATGCACTGTAGTTGCCCATCCTGGAGTTAATAATCTCCTTGGTCTTTACAGTTCAGCTCTCTGAAGCACATCCTCATTTCAACACCTTCTAATGGGTGTCATCCCAGGCCAACCGCTCTCCTCATCTCATGTAGGAAGGTTTGTCACCTTCTAAAGAAGTATTGATATGCCTGTGAGACAACTTGGAAAAGTTCCTTTCTGGATCTCAACTCCTAGATTTTCCTCATTAGCCTGAGAGCTGTATATCCTCCAAGTGTCCTGATTTGGCAGGGAATGTCCTAATTAATCCTCTGCCATCCCACTTTCCAGCTATTTTTAAAATATATCAGTTTTTCTCTCCTCCTCCCACTGTTGTCCTTTGTCCTCAGCTTGCTTCAATTGCTGCAAACTGAATGCAAAGTGCAAAAGAAGTTGGAACTCAACAGAGGAGAGAGCCTCCACACAAAGCTCCACCTAAACTGTTGTTTTAAAAATCACCCCAAAGGGCTCATTTGCCATACAAGAACTTCTAGGAGCTGTGGGAACTGCAAACTGTGCCCCTAACTTCTGGAAAACCCTTTAAGATAGCCTGGAAAAAAAACCTCGAATTTTATTATTATTTTTTTTTAAATTAAAGATACAATTTTAACTACAAAGTTGCAGAATGAAACAAAAACAATTCATTATAACAACAACTAGTTTTACACAAACTAAAACACTAAAAAATAAGCAAAGACCTAAATAAACAAACTACAACAAGAGTCACTTACAAAAACACTACATGGTATAGAAAAAACAATTAACACAAACATTACATATATTTTAAAAGATGGTTTCCAGCTTTTCCAGTGTAGCCTCTTGGTCATGTAAAAAATGAAAACTGCACTAGATACAAATATCAGTCAAATATTTCCACTGTTAATTTTCCCAAAATACTAATTACTAAACCAGTCAAAATATTGTTCTCTTTCTCTTACAAGAGGCATTTGAACGGATCCCAATTTTCCACGAAAGTCTCCAGTTTTTTTAATCATATAAATGTTGTTAATTTGTCCATCTCAGCTAAGTCCAGTAACCTAATTAGCCAGTCCTCTGTTGTTGAAATCTCAGCATTCTTCTATCTCTGATCATATAATCATCTTGCTGTAGTTATCATATATCACAGAATCTTGCCACGTATCTACCAACCCCAGTAAGTACAATTCTGGTTTCATTTGAAAATTAACTTTTTTTCTTTTTTTACCATAAGATGTATTTGACTCCAGAATTTTTTGGCCTTGTCACACTTCCAACACTTACGGTAAAACGATCCCACATGCTGTTCACGTTTCCAACATATGTTATGTGCATCTTTATGCATTTTGGCCAACTTTTCTGGTGTCCAGTTTTCTGGCATTGGCTTGGCCAGAGGGGAGTCAGGTGTTCCATATGGGCAACAAATTTGATTGTTGGCCGAGGGATAGTCTGGGTTAAATGAGGGGGCGCTACCATTGGCCAGGAGGGGATGATGCACCCCGTAAGTCAAAGTGCTGGAATGCTGCTCTGTTGTGTACTATCTCCTACATTATCTACCACCAATAAAGCTTATGCTACAACAGTAATGTGTATCAGTGTTCAGCACAGAAAGAGCTCGGTGGGGGGATGGAACTACACTGATTTCTGGAATAAGGCACCTCCTTCTACAATATCCTTAAAAGCACACATACTGCTTTAACCAGGGGGATGTATCAGTGCATGTCGCCTGCAAGATCCAAAGCCGTCTCTGACCCTACTGAGCTTCAGATGGCAGCAAAAAGTGTCACCATTTTGACAAGTTTTTGATGGATTGCAATATTCTTTTGCCTTATGTTAAAAAGCAAACAACCTTTTTCCTGTGATCTTCTTGCATTGCCTTAAATATTACACCACTGTGAGGTCTCTGTTAAGCAGAAAAACTGTTGTATAATCAGTGTTGCTACATTTATTAGGAGTGAAGCAGAAACTGAGGGGAGGCCCTGGTCAGTCATTTCTGAGACTCTATTATCACAGCCTTCCCCAACTGGGTGGATGCTAGAATGCTGGACTGCAACTCTGAGCGTGCAATTAAAAGTGGTTTATCATTTAATTCATAAATCCCTGTGTCCTAATGGTCCTCTGTATGGAGTGTGTTGATATCTATCAGCCAAAAGGAAAATGTAGGTGGGTAAAGCAGAGAACCAGAGGCAAAATTCAAGCAAATATGACAATTTGGGCCCATATGCCAGGTTTTCCTTTGTTAGTAAACTTGTTTAAATAACCAGCTAAAATACCAGTTGTCATCCTCCATTATAGAAATCTATTCCAGGACATTAACATCTGCAAATTCAGATTATTATGCTCCTGATGAAAAAGAAACTGTGGTCAAAATCCTATTGAGGGATTACACTGCATTTTACTCCGGGTTGCAGTGTTTACAAAGTAGGCAGTATCCAACTTATCCTCAGACAAGAGTTCCTCATTTTCCCATAGCATAGTGGGGGAGCTTGGGCACAGCTCCAAGCCACTCCCATCCCTCAGGAGACTTTCCAGCCACTGGAATGGAACAGTCACTGAACAGCATCTCAGTCTGAATGTCCTTCCAATGTTAAAATACAACACACATCATGGAAAAGTGAAGGATTCTAGCAAACGATCCAAAAGGGTCTATCTGCTGTTATGTGTCTGCCAAGTCGACTGAGACTTATGGTGATCCCTTCATAGGGTTTTCTTGACAAGATTTCTTCAGAGGTTTGCCATTGCCTTCCTCTAAGCCTGATAGAATAAGATTTGCCCAAGGTCACCCAGTAGGGTTCCATGGCTGAGCACAGATTTGAAGCTTGGTCTCTCAGAGTCCTAATCCAACACTGACATCACGACACCACGGCAGCCCTCAATAGGGTCTATCTTTTTGTTATATTAGAAAAAGGCTATAACCAGCCTACATTATTATGTTAAGGACATTCACTAGAAGCTAAGCATATCTTTTGAAAGTGGTGAGACTTCAGAGTGACTTGGGTACCCAGGCACATGGCAAGCCCTGAAAATTACTCCACCTTTGACCTATTCACAAATATTGCCTAAACATGAAGAGCCAGAACTACAAATACTGCCATTGGGAACTGATTAGGAAAGCAATCTAAGAAATAGGCCCACAAGTAAAAATGATTGGGAATGATTAGGCATTTGTACTACTTCTTACATCACTCGCTTAAGGCAGTCACTCCAATTACATACGAGAAGAAATGAGGCCGGCAACTACCTTAGCATCTGCTCTGCGCCTTTGATTTCCACAGAGAAATACTTATTTTAATAAAGATCAACCATGTTGCTTACCAGCTCCTTGCTGTCAGCACCACAAAGCCGTGCAGCAGACACTAGTTGTTTCAAAGACTGTCTACGAGCTATCGAACTTAATATTCCCCCGAGAATTGCAGGAAATTAGAGTAGACTAGCACAGGAGGGAGACCAGCAGCTACAGCCTCTGCCTCTGGTATAGCAGACTCCAGCTGAGCAGCATAAGGACTACTGGAACTATGCCAAGGAAAAAGCATATTGAAAAGCACGCTTGGCTTGCTGCCTGAGGTAGCTAAAGGGGTGCTCCGTTCCTTGCCAACTGTAGCACTGGATTGTATGCATACATATGGCTGGTATCTGCTGGAAAAGGTAAGAGAGAAGCATAGGCCTGGGAACTCGTTTGCACAAGGCACAGTAATGGCCAAATATGAGTCCTGAAGCTGGTTTACAGTGATATGCCTCAGTTCTGGAATATGTCATGAAGATAGAAGAAACAGTTGCTTCCAAGCCATTTTCTCTGTGTAAATAAATCACTGATAGCCAACATGCAAAGCTGCTTCCAACCATCCGGTGAGCTCCCAGTATGTCCAGTATTCTACACTTGAATTGCAAGAATCTTACTTTCTGTGCTTTATTCAACATTCAAGAGACCAGACCAGTTAGCCTAAAAGCAAGGCCATCTCCTGGCTTTATTCATTCACAGCCATACAAAATTATACAAAAAGAGTCCTCCCCCAACACCAGCTTTGAAGCCAGTTATATTAGAATGGAAAAGAGGAATAGCAAAGGTACTTTATGCCTCAGTCTTTGTAGTGTTTATAGCTCACAGGAAGATACTTTTAATAAAGTTAGAAGAGCCCTTACTCTTCATTCAGAAATCAATTAGCATAAGCCAGAGAAAGACACGTATTTTTTTTAAGTCTTAGGGCTCCCTCCCCTCAGTATAAAGGCATTCTGATATCTCAAGCTGCTTCTTTTCAGCATGAACCGTCCATGGTTGCAACAATGCAATCTAAGACCAGATCAACCCCAGTTGTAGAAATAAATTTTCTGCCAGGCTGGCAAGTAATCCATCAGTGGACCTGAAACAGGAACAAAAAGGAACAAATAATTAAGGAAAGCATTGAAATGAAATGCTGCAGTTCAGTTTCTGAGATTTCTTTCCACAAACATGTCTCCGAACTTCAAGAGGTTATCCTGCGCTGGAAAATCACAGTTGGACTACTTCTAAGCCAAGAATCCAAAGAGAAGCAAGTCTGTGTGTGTGCGTGCGCGCGTGCATGTGTGTATGTTGGGAGGAGGGAAATTTGCATGGTTAAAAAGAAGGTCTTGTCAGCACAGAACTACTCAGTCCTCTGAACCCACGTTAGATGACCTATGGCCCTCCAGATGTTGTTGGATTTCAACCTAGTTCCATCATCCCTGCCAATGATGGGGAAGGTTGATGGAAGCTGGAATCCAAGAACTGGAGATCCACAAGTTCCTCACACACCCCACCAAAATAGGACTCTGGTACTGAGCCTCATCTCCTGAGGAAAAAATGGTGAGGATGAGGGACATCTTGGCTGTAACAAGTTGTTATCAGTACTATTCTCCACATTCTAGATTCTGCAAAGAATCTTCCACTTCCAGGTCCTAAATACGGTTATGCCTCGTGGAAATTGGGGAGGTGGCATGGAGATCTGTAACAACTGCCAGAAATCTCCTGAAATATTGTTAAGATTAAGGTTAAAAGTAATCTTTTTCTTACCAAGTCTGAAATTAATAGTTTACACGCTAATGCAACAATTTGATGGTCCTTAGAAAAACTGGAGAAGACGTTTCTAACTCTGAGGTGCCAGCATCAAAAGTTTTGGAATCTATGGTAACTTGAATGGGCCTCCATTTAAGCAAATGGCAAGGAGAGAACTCTCTGAACAAACATATGAGGGGTTCTCTCAAAGCTAAGAGAGAATCTTCCTTTACAACCTCCCTGCTTTACTAGTTTCCTTTGCAAAGAGCAATTACAACAGCCATGTACTTACGAGTGACTAAGCCAACTCCAGGGACATAATCTGCCAACAGCCGCAACAAAAAGAGGATCCTGCCCCTAAGGAAACAGAGAAGAATGACAGAGGAGCCCATGGGAATGGCTTGCTCCCCAATAGGAAAGAGTTCCTTGCCAGACAAATCCCATTCAGAGCGATGAACAGTCACAAGCTACAGGCTTCCAGGGACCCAAAGATGTCAGCTGGGCATACTTACTCAGAGTATCTGTCATAGAAGGGCGATCTCAGCAGGTAGTACAGCAGCAGGACTGTCCGGCGTCTAAGCTCTACACGCTCACGCTTGCTGAGGTCTTTCATGTCACTCAATAAACTCAAGCTGCAGAAGAGAAAAACAAAGGATTCAAGTGGAGGCTGGGAGCATTTCTGTGTCTTGGTGCATGTATATTTTGAGCACAAGTTCCTAATCGCTCTTCCCAAGATATTTAATGCTAAAATTAATCTAAAATTAGTATTTCTGATGTGACAGTGGCTAGACCTCAAGTTTGCTGGGAAGTACTGGTCTCTGCCCTGAAAATCCTTCCACTAATGTCAGTGGTGAGGAATTCCAAGGTCACTAAATGGCACTCTATATCCTTTCACCTTTACCCATGGGTTCCAGGATTGAGTCCTCACACTGGCAACAAGTTCCACAACTATCAAATTCAAATTAACACCAGCCTAATATCCTTAGGAAGAAGAAAGAAGAACTAGGCAGATTATGTCTTGTAAAATACCAATCCAGCCCTTTTTCCAGCTTCTCAGAGGAATGCCACTCATCCTCCTTTAGCTGGAAACGAGTGTATAACCAGGGAAATAAAGAACTTTTCCAAAACACATAAAGGTAAAATAAAATAGATTCAGGACCCTTAAGTGCTTTTCTCCAAACCCACCTTGCAATATCCAAGATTCCAGATAGGAGCCAAGGCTTCCAAGACTTCTGTCCCCAGACCCCTAAACTCATCACTGTGAACAAGAGTTAAGGAAAGAGGTAGAGTCTGTGGAGTCAAACAATTTCCAGACACTATGGGCCCAAGTACCCTATAGCTGTTCAATCATAATTAAAATCAATGGTACGATAACAGAGTAGGAAAAGTCAGGGGGGACAAATCCTCCAGCCTAGCAACAGCATCAAGAACTTGGGCAGTTGACACTGCGGCTACAGCTCTCTCTAGCGGCCTATGGGACACACTGCAAGATCCATTGAAATCCAGAGTGGGATACAGTGGGCCAACGGACGGGTAATATAGATGGATTCAGCAATGGTTTCCTGGATGCCCAAAGGAGTTGGGGGCTGGTCCGTCTCCACTGCCCTTCGGTTCTGCTTCTCCTCTCGTTGCTGAGGTGCACCCCAATGTCTGGAGTGCAAAGACGGGGCTGAAAGCAAGACAAAAATATGACTTTGCATGGACCTCACAATTCTACTGAGTGGCCAGCAAGATGCCACTCGAGACAGTATAACACAAAACTGCTGCTTGCTTTTGAGAAGCCCTTGCATGATTGTGCATGCAACAAGGCAACTCATACAGAAGGCCAGCTCAAACCTATGGGTAACATAAGACAGATCAAAATGATACTTACTACTGTCAAGGGACCTCACAACACGGTTGGAACGTTTCCCCACAAAAATCTGTTCCCTTCCTATTGAATTGCCTTCCATGTCTGTTGGGGAACAGGTGCATAAGATCAGAGCTGGGCTGGGCAGGGCGAGCCCTCTGCTGCCAACTTTTTCTCAGCACGTCCACTCACCAGTCAAGAATAGCTAAAGCACAGGTATGTTGACACAAAATGAAGTCCAGAATTCTGTTCAAATTTTCTAGTATGAGCCCTTCTAGGAACAGACACTGTGAATTTCACCCACTCTGTGCCACGGGATAGGGGCTAAAGCAGCTTCACCTGCCTTGGTGCCCTTCCAGATTCTGGAAGGTGTAGTCCATAAATATCTGGAGAATATCATGTTGGTGAAGGATGGTAAAGAAAATCCAGACAGCCCAAACATAGAGTGGTATTGGAGTGGTAGCTTTAATGTTTGAGGAAGGGGGCTGAGCTCCTGGGATGGTACCACTCTCTCAAGATTCCCATCTTCTAAAGGCAGTGGAAAAGGTATGGCAGAAGGTAGCCAAACATTCTATGAAATGCAAAGGAGTTTGTGAGAACACAACTGTACAGCCAACAATATTACCACGCACGTCATCAAGACTCTTTTCCAGAGCACAAAGGCTAAGAACAGGGATAGGGAATGTGTTCAGATGTTGTTGGACTACAACACTCATCAGTTCTAGCCAGCATAGCCAATGGTATGAGATAATGAGTGTTTCAATCCAACATCTACAGTGCTGAAGTTGCCTGGCGCTGCTCTAATGACCTTCTTATTCCATTCAAACTGAAAGGACCATTATGATCAGCTGCTGGCTGTGGTTACATCCCAAACTTTAATATTACATTCTTGCTTTAATATTACTTTCTTTCTTGAAGCTGTAACATCTTCTTTAATCAGATGTGGGCACTTAGTCCAGGCATGAGCACAGCAAGGAGAGAGAGACTGTGTATGTGCATGCACATGTGATTGCGTGCCAAGGGTGCTAGAAATTAATGCTGGCACAGAGTAGTACAGGAAAACCCAGAACTCAAGCAAATGTTTATTTTTCCATATAGTCTGGGGAAAATGAAAATCCTTCAGTTGGACAGTATCCAGAACTTCCTTTCATTCTTTCTGACTAAGCTAAAGTGGTGGCAACCCACAATGCCCTTGGCTTAGTACCTTTGTGTTGCAATGTCTGTCTCCTGTCTAATGGCACAATGGGTGGAGATGTCTGGATGCCAGCTTTATACCAGAGTAACAGCAGGAGGCGCAAGATAGCCCTGTGGTTAGAGCAAGACATGAGCTATAAGCATCAGGCACACAGTAGAGCCACAACTTCACAGGAAAGGTGCTAGACACATATACTTCTGTGCTTTATGTTAATAATCAAACACACCTTTTGCTTATAAAATCCTGTTTGCAAAACTGCTTGTTTTCAATGGAGGTTTAAAATGGATTCATGATAAGATTGCTTTGTAAGGGTTTTCATCCTTTATAGTCTATGAAGAGTTTGGGAGGCTTAAAAAATGAATGGCTGCTAAGAATGGCTATAGATTATGAATCTTATATTTTGAAAAGGACAGAAATAAAATGAAGTTATTAATAGTATAATTTGAAAATGTTAATAATGGGCATAATTAATAACTGGTATAATAAGCATAAGATGTAGATATATACAATCAAAAACGTATAACCAGTATGATTTATAATACACTGTAAGTAATACCATGTATAAGAAACTTGGTGAGAAATAGAAATGTAAGCTTTTTTCCCTTTCACTTTTATGTTTGTCACGTTGTTGTTTTTTTCCACAACAACAACAACAACAAAAAGAATGGCTCACACACTTAAAACACAAGTTGGAAGCAAGTGGGCTTCAGCAGCCTTTTGCAGAATCATCTGGGATGAAATAAGCATAAGCCTACAACTTTTGACCAGATATCCCTCTGTATTTCACGCCATAATAATGTTTAACTTCTGTTGGATCTGCTATCGAGTCTTCAGTTGCATCTGAATCTGCACTCAGTGCCAAAAGGCCCTGCCTCTGGTGCCCACCTATCCTGCTAGTAGATCATAAGCACATACTGTCTGCCATTCCATTCAGTACTCACTTGGCAATCTGGATGAGGACGATGATAGCCCACCGGCCGGTCTCACCCCACACCTTTGCAGCCCCCATCTCAGCAAATACTTCCAAGCACTCGAGAACACTCAGCCAGGTTAGCAGTTTCTGCTGAGGAAATGACTGCAAAGCAAGAGACAGATGAGACAGCAAAATGAGGTTGGCCCAGAAATCCTTCCCAAATTTCTGATGATGTTGGAGAAAGAATAGCGGGCAAGACTCCTCCATAGAAAGGCGACCAAGAGAACTGGCTGAGGCCCATATGGACCATACTGCTTTAAATACAGACATACCTTAGTTTATAAAGCAGTTCCTTTTTACAAAGTCTTTTTACATTCCCCAGTCCTGCTTTTCCTCTGTCTAACTGAAAAGATTTTTAGCAGCATCAGTATCCAGAGGATGGTGAAGGAGGGCTGGAGAAACACAGATTTTTGGCATGGGGTTGCAGCACCATGTCCACAGTAAAGAGTGCATTAAAGCTTGAGCTGGGAAAGAGTAGGATCCTGCTCTAACCAGTCTTGCTGCAGCTGTGTTTGCCCACAGCAGGGAGGATAAACACTAGCTGCACCCAGAATCCCTTGCTGAGCATGCATTAACAGCAGAGAGAGAGAGAGAAGGGGAAAGCAAATAAGCCAGCCCCACCAGCTCCCCGCTGCATGCTTAGGAAAAGCATTTATGTAAGTTTTGCCACCAAAATGGAAATCTTAAAAGTGGAGGCTGGTTAAAAAAAAAAAAAGTCATCCTTGGATGACCAAAATGGATACATTTTGGAAGAAGCCTTCAAGTGGTCTCTGAAAGGTTCAAAATGTTTTTATTTAATTTATTTATGCAAGGCTTATCAAGCCAGGTTGTTTGTATCACATATGCATATTTTAGTGTAGAAAAAAATGTTTGCTGAAATATTTTGCTCTTTTTTCGGTGGTGCAGAAACCTATCCCTATTCTTTCCGTGTTATTTCTCCCTCTGGTACTAAATTTTCCGTTAAAGAAGTAATGTCCAGGAACGCATCTACTTGATTCCAAGTGGCGAGAAGCAACTAGGAGGTGCCTCTAGATATCTTGCACAGTAACTCTCATACGACCTAGGTAACACAGTCAAAGGTCCTGACTCACTCATTAAACTCCACAGGTGATCTTGAGCCAGTCACTTTTAATCTCAGCCTGACCTTCCTCATAGATTTATTACGGGGAGAAGGTTAGGAAGACAAAGAGAGCTATGAACTTCAAGCTGGTGGCTAGTTGAGACAGAAATGTAGAAAACAACCCATCATGGGAGTTACACTAGAAAACATATGGGGATTGCTTTGCCTACCCCTGCTTTAGACTCATTTAACTTCAATAACAAAGATTCATGTGCCAGAGCTGCTTGGACCTCTGAAGAGGAACAAAGGGAAAGCAATTTCATCAGACCCAGCAGCTTTGACGAAAGTAGCATTTTCACATTATCAAGCCTTGTTGTAAGTAAAAGTAAGCTTTGCTTCGAGCATTTGTACCTTTGTGGGGCTTACACAGTGTTTCCAAGAAATAATACGCACACAGAAAAGTTTCATATTTTAAAGCGTCAGTAGCTATATTTTAAAGAGTCAGTAGCTAAGATGTGTACTATTGAGAAAAGCACACAGCAAGACACTTTAGTCAATAGGGAAAAGTTGAGTATGCTGTCTAATCTTTCAAATCAATGAGACAAAAAGCATAAAATAAAATTGAGCATTTCAGTGCAGAAATAAAACACAAAGTCACATAACTTGACAGAATACACAGATGGGAAGAAAATGTAGGTAGAATTTGGATGCTTTGAGAATACAGGTTTTTCCAACGTATCTCGTATAACATAACTGGACAAGTAGCAAAGATTTATCTTACAACATATGCTGGGAACAAGTAACCTAGGATCTGTCTCTTTTTCCTGCCTAACTCATACACTCCTCTTGGCCATTTTGGCCATCCATTTTGGACTACATAGATTTTAAAACAGTTGAAACTTTAAGTTAATCAATAACACATTTCTTATGAGAGCTTGAAAGAGAAAAAAAACAGAGCAAAATACGTTAGGAAAAAATGTTCCAGCTTAGGACCTTCCATCCTTTCCATTCTATATGATTCCACTAAACACAGTGGGATTTTCCTCCTGGTAAATATGCATAGGTTTGCACAATTTAATTGCATAATCATTCTATTTCCAATTTAGTTCTCTGAGTGCTTGTGCTCACATGGCTAAAATGATACAACATATGAGGGAGGAATCAGCAGACATAAAGTTTGAAGAAATACAAAATCTTTAGGGGAGAAAACACTCTAAAGAGGAGACCCCAATACTGCAACAGAACAAGGACAACAACAAGCTGAGGGTGGCGGAAGATGAAAACTGAGTGAGAAAAAAAAGGACAGAGAACATCACCTCATGGCATGGACAACTCATTTCCTGGTTATACCGATAGGCTATTTTTAAATATACCAAGGAACAGAAGTGAGATCTGACCACAAAAATCAATGGAAAAATCCAAGATTATAATATATAATCAATGTGTCCTCACAACACTCTCCCAGTTGCAAAATCACAATGGAAAGGAAGGTCACACAGAACAGCAGGCTGGGCATGTCTGGAAGGCACAGAATGTCGACAGGTGGGTCTGAAAGAGTACAAAGGAGTGCTTGGAACACTAAACAGAAGACCTTTAACACTACAACATTTTGTTGCAAGGTCCCACTTGTTTATTTTAACTGCAGCATCACATTGCCAATTTTTACTTTCCTCTGTTGGCTGAATCCCAACCTTCAAGGCTATCTCCAGATCTTCAGACTATTCCCCAAACCCACAAGGATTTGAAGCTTTCTATTTTTCACCCTCCACCCCAATTTGCAAAGTGAGATCTATGGCAGAACTTAGCTGCTGTGCTACCCATGAACAGAAATCATTTGACTTCAACGAAAGATCAATTAAGGTTTCCACCCCACACCATCAGGTGAATTATATAACAGGCACAGTACACATTTGGAGTGAATGAAGGGCTGGATTTTGAATGGCTCAAAGAATTGCTGTCATTCAAAAGCATTTTCGGAGACCACTGTAGCTTTCACCAGCCTTCCAGAAGGGGGTGTCTCTCCATTCTACAAGTTTCCAAGCAGAAAAAGGCTGGCATCTGTCCAAGATTTAACAGCTTCAGAAATTACATGTAAAAATAGTGGAATGTAAGAGCAAAGTTATAGTCCTTGGATGTGGGAGGCAGAGACATCATATTACCCCTCTCCTCTTGCGCAGAGGTGATCCTTACCACTGGAAGGGACTGCTGCAGCTCTTTTCGAAGGATCCAGTCATTCAGCAGCACCAGTAAATTGGAGGCAGAATATACTGAAAGGGGAAGAAGACACAAGAACATGTTCTGATAAAAAAGAAAAACAGGGCACTCATATAATTATAGTCTCTTTCAAAGAAGAGCTACAATTCAAGAAAACTGTGGCAATCTCTCTATAGATCTTCCTAATCATGTAGTCTGCACAAAGACATCTTGACGCTCCTCCAGTGCAAATGAATAGAAAACATATCTAGTTCAGTCTTGTCCTTGGCATGATCCACCAGTTGATACACTCAACTATATTTCCCATATTTTTTTTTGAATCCCTTTGTCCTGTAGCGTATTGCTAGCTCACAGAAAATATTCTGACTCCATGAATTACAACGCAGATTGCAAAGAACTAGCAGAAGCAAAACAGATCAGACAGCCATTAATGAAAAAGAAATAATAAAGCACTGAGAAATATGGGAGATGACCAGTGGCTCCATGGAGCTGCACTGGCCCTTTCCTAGCAGATACCTAGGTATCTGGTCCAGCAGTGCTTGCAAATATTTTCGTGGTGATAAAGAAGCTGAATAGAACTCAACAATAACTGCTCTAGGAGTTCAATAATAAAAAAAAGCTTGAAAGATAGGCCAGATGTTGCTGATTGACTCCAACTTGAGTTAAGATTATCAGTTATACATTTTTCAAAAGTAGAATAGCTAAGTAGCAAGCAACATGAGAACCTAGAATTTTGCAATTTTGTCTACACTACGCAGTTATAGTAGTTTGATACTGCTTTAACTGTCATGTCTTAATCCTATGGATCCCTTGGATTAGTAGCTAGAGAGCTCTAGTTCACTGCCCTGAAATACAGCACTATACCTTTCTGGCAGTAAATTCTAAGTCCTTCCCAAACCACAAATCCTAGGATTTTCTAGCATAGAGCCATAGCAGTTAATGTGATTTCAAACAAATATAACTGCGAATGAATCTCTGTTTCTGGAAGACACACCTTATATTCCCAAGAAAACTTAGATTTATACATTATAGTCTCATCTACCCATTCAGCTCCAAAAGCAAAGATAACAGTAGAACATCTCAGCCCATTACAAACTAAGAACACAATCCTAACTTCCCAAGGTGACCACAGGCCACCTGAGTTGACACTAGACCAGCTGAAGATGTAGTAAATCCAAACTCCTCCAAGGTTAGCAGGAGGCTGAAAATTACTTAGGACTACCCAGACTCTGGCCTAACTTTTTGCTACCATTACAGCCATGCCCATGAACTGGAGAAGTTTGGTTCAGATATTTCTCAGCTCCTGCCTCCTGCTACCCATTTTCCATCCCCTTTTTGGCTTTTCTACTGACACTGATCAGTTGTCAGCCCCCAAAATCTTCTTGCAGCAAGGGTTGGTGCCATTTAAATCCAGACTATCTTTGAGTTAAGACTGCACTGTAAGTCTGCATTTACTCAAAAGAAAACTGTGCTACTTACTCCTCTATCAATTACACTTGAAATTGTGCCTGATTTGTTTAGACAGCTGCTTGTTGTATACCTTAAGGTTGACTCTGACTTATTGTGATCCTATCATAGAGTTTTCTCAGCATGATTGATTGATTTGATTTATATCTAGCTTTTCTCTTGAATGGGACTCAAAGATTTGTTCAGAGGAGATTAGCCATTACCTGCTTCTGAGGCTAAATAGTACAACTTATCCAAGGTTACCCTGGTCATTTTGATGACTGAGCAGAGACCTGAAACCTGGTCTCCCAGAGCGCTAACACAACACTCACAGCACTACACCACACTAGCTCCCAGTATTCACATACTGTCAGCTGGTCTCCTAGAGTCCTAATCGAACATTCAAACCACTGTACCTCACTGCGATGTTCTCAAAATTTCTCACACTGATGCTTACATTCAAAGAAGTCAGTTGGCAATATCCTGAAGCCTGAGGGAAAAAGACCCTTTTGGCCATGTATGTAGCCCCTTCATTTTCTCTATGATAGATGAACTCATGACTTCCCCATCTGACAGAATCCAATAGCAAATCCACAACACAGCATTTGGAGTGCACAGCAACTCTCTAACACTACTTACCAAGCTCAGACAATTCATGAGAGTCCGAAAACCGACCTGGGAAGTAAGCATAAGTGAGATATGAGTCACAATTCCATACTCCCTTGAAAACCATTGAAACTGGTCCTCTGAAAGAAACAGCCTTTCATGCAATTGTTGACACAATTACGTCAATATATTGCTTAAAAGGATTTGAAATTACATTAACAATTCATACTGAAACCTGAACTCTTAGACTCTTAACTCACACAGAGTACCACTGCAGATTCATCAGTGATGAGAAACCTTTACTATTGCCTAAGGACAGATAAACTCTTCTCTTGGATCTCATCGTCACAGGATTTTTGGAATACAACCCTAGGCTTTCCATTTTATTTGACAGATATCAGGGCAGTGTGAAATTCATACTTTCAAACATATAATCAGAACTAATCAAAAACATTGGTGGGGGGTTGTCTAATGAATCATGGGCAAATTGCTTTGTTTACAAATATTTTTCTGAGCAGGTCCACAGTGACCTTCATGATTAGGGTAGGATACCCAAAAGACTGCCTCCTGCAATCTAAAGCTTCCCTTAATATATGGTTTACTACTATGTGTCCCACCACTAAGAGTGCATTCAGTGGCATGGCCATGGGACAGAGCCTTTTTCGTTGCAGCACATTAGTTATGTAACTCAGTCACTAAAGATGTCGGTACATCCTTGTGTAGCTGCAGGCAGGCCTCTTTTGTTTAGACTGGCTTTTGAACACTTTTCTGCAGTTCTCTGGCTATTTTAAAGACAGCTTGTTCTGTTTGCTGATTCTTTTAAAAGTTGCACATCACCTCTTGGACTTGGATGAGGAGTTGGCCATAAACGACGTCATAAACAAAATCTAGGGAAGGCCTAATATGTAAGATACATTGAAAACAGATTCTTGTATATAAAAGCAATGTCCAGGATGTTGATTTAAGTGAAGGAAGACTTATTTCTCAGACTGAAGATAGGATAATGTGATTACCATTACCTTGTGAACACAATATCCTCAAAAATTTACAAATGACACCATATTATTCAGGATGGTGAACCCAATCATAATCCAGAAAATATCAAAAAGACTTCTCAAAGACAATAAAGCGGTAAGGGAAATTCAGCATGTGGGTAAAGTGATTCATAGATGAGTTAAAAATAAAAGAATACTAATTTCAGATACACACGGATGGGGGCTGAATTGATAGTGACCCCAAAGAATGTGATGTTGATACTGTGTTGAAATATCACATGGTGAAAAAATAAAATTCAATGTTCAGGATTAGTTAAAAAAATGAAACTAGATCCCATTTATATGCCATCTTTCTCCCTAAGTGGGACCAAGGAGGCTCACAAAAAGAATCAGCTAAAACCTGACAATAAAAATTAAAACAGTTAAAAAATCATCACATTAAAATCTTAGGTTATAAGCACAATAAAACCATTCAGAAGCATACAGAAGTTAAAAATGAAGCAACCCTCCACGTAAGGCCTCCTGCAAACTATAACTCATTAAAAGCCTGTTTGAACATAAGGTCTGCTGGTGAAAGGAGAGTAGGGAGCGGGCCAACACAGCCTCCTGTGGAAGAGAATTCCACAGGGTAAGAGCAGCCACGCAGAAATCTCCCTCCTGGGTCTGTCTCAGAAAGAATACTGCAGAAAATGCAAACCAGAAAGTTCAAAATGCTGGAATATCTATCCTCAGAGGAGACTAAATTGTCTTAAGCTTTTAAAATAAACAAAAGGTAAACAAAGAGAAACTTTTTTTAAAATAAAATTATGAATGGTAATTAGAACCAATGGAATTACTCTGCAGCAGATTCAGGACGAAAGTAAGAAAGTCATCAGTTTCTCACACAGCACATTATCATATGAAGTTTACTGCCACTGATTAAACAATTTCAAAAAGAAGCTTAGACATGTACAAAAAAATTTAACCTCACAAACACTATTAGCCTTAACAGCTCAGGAGAACCTCCACCTTCCAAGACAGTGTACATCTGAATATTAGATGCTGGGGACAAGTAATGGAAAGGCTGCTGACTTTACAGAATTTTTTCATAGGAAAAAATTCTCAGACCACCGATGGAAGCAGGATGGTGGACTACACAGACCTTCGGTGATTCTTATGAGCGGAAAAACCGATCGCTTCTCCTAGCAGGCTGAAACCAAGTGACCAACTGAGAGCTCAAATCAGATCTCCCCAGCAGCACCAAGTGTAACGTGAGCACTTTCGAAACAGGATGTCATCAAACTTGCAACAGAAATCTGCAGCTTTCACAGCATCACAATCCGGCTTTGATGCTGCAGGCATCTGACACAGAGGTCACTCCAAAGACTGCAGAGAAACAGAAGGCAGTGTGGGCGAGAAGAGTGGCCCGAAACACTTTTTTTTTCTCCCCAACTTTTAAGAGGCTGGAGAAGATTGCCTCCAAAAACACGGCTCTGGGTCTAAAGCCAAATCTCAACCATTGGGAGAAAGAACAGCCCCATTTCCCTTCGTGTTTGGGGCTGTCACCCGTCTTCCATCCTGTCGGGACTCCCATTAACAACGGTATGGCACGCAGAAACTCAGCAGGCAGGAATCTTCCCATCACAGCCCTCCCCGTCCTGGCGAACACTTCACCGATCACGCTTTCTGCCTGCCACACAGGGGCGACGCCTGGTAGGATATTAGGGGGAAAGCTAAAAGTGAAACAAGCAGGGTAATAATCGCGCCCCGCAAAGATTTTTGCAGTGGGGAAGTGAGGGGCAGGACTCCATGGCTGCTCCCCACCCTCCCCATACCTGGCAGCAGGTAGGAGAGGGCGCGCACGGTGCTCTCGAGCTGGGCAGTGGCCGCCGGGTGCCGCTTCACGTAGTCCTGGTAGCGGAAGCACAGGTGCCGCAGCCGCGCTGCCGGCCCCTGAGCAGCCCCAGCCATGGCTCCCCGGAAGGGAAGGGAAGGGAAGGAGCGCCTCCGCCGCGCCTCCGCCTCTCGCTCTCTTCCACCGACTGCGCCTGACCGCCGCACACGCGCTTCCGGGTCGGACTTTACTCTCAGCCACGCCCCCTCCCCCGCTTCGGTTTCTGTGCTTCCTCTTCCCTCTCCGCGCCTGCGTATACACCTGATGGAGGCGGAGGGGGGGAGCCCAACCCAATCGAACACAGAGCCAAGGGAGGAGAGGGAGTCGAGCGCAGAGCGCCTCGAACGAGCCGGCGCCGGCTTCGGGAAGCAGGAGGAGGAGTTTTTTTTTTTTTTAAAAGGGCAGAAGAAAGAGGAGAGCGGGAGGTCGTGAGTACGGCTGCGTGGAGGAACGCGTGTGCCCCGCTGGCTGCCTTTCCACAGCGCCGAGGGCTTTTAAAGTCTTCGAGAGGGTGACGCCGAGGGAGGATGGGGGGCTCGCCCCTTCCTGAGGGTGCCCCTTGCCAGGCGTGGCTACCTGTGGCTTGCGGCAGGTGCCTCCTCGGCGGGAACGCCGTCGCTCGGGTGTTGCAAGGCGGGCAGGTGCAAACTGCGCGGTCGGAATTCCCCTGGAGCGGCTGCGGGGCGTCTGCTTTGGGGGGGGGGGGTCCCCTTGCGCCGGCGCTTGTAGCCTGGGCAGCTGCAGCAGGTGGCCGTTTCCGCACTGGACTGTCGCCGCGCTATGATTCCGCTTTCGACATCCTATGGAATCCTGGGGTTTGCAGTTTAGGGAGGGGCCGGTCGGCCCCTCCCTAAACTGCAAACCCCAGGATTCCATAGGATGTCGAAAGCGGAATCATAGCGCGGCGACAGTCTAGTGTGGAAACGGCCCTTGTCTTACTAGAACTCAAACGTGGAACAACCTCTGGTTCCTGGGGAGGGCGGGAAAGAAAAGCAATCGGGAGAAACAGAAAGTCAATAACGCCTTCCTCTTTTTTTTTTTTTTTTTTTTAGGGTTATTTTAACCCCACACAACGCCTGGCGCGCCGTTGGGTGGCGCCGTTATGTTAAATCGGAGGTAATAATAGCTCGGGCTGTAGCGAGAGCGCTCCGGTGCTGGCACGGGTCCCCCTGGCCGCGGTCCGTCCGAGGAGCTGCCGCCGCCCCCGCCCCAGGGCTGAGATCGTGCTGCTTTAGGCACTTGCAGCTGCGTCCCCGACTTGCAGTCCTGAGCGGGCATGCCTGGAAGTGACGCCTGCTGAAAATCAGCGACTGCAACCGCGGTCCAGAACAGAATCTTTTTTTTTTTTTTTTTTTTTTGAGTACTGTGTTCTCCCTTGGGGTTAATTTCTAACAAGAAGGTGTGAGGGCTCCCCCTCTGTTCGAAAGCGTTGCCCTCAGGAATTCGTTTTTGGAGTAAAGTGAGGGCTGTCCTTGTGTGCATTTATGCCGAATAAACGTGGTACATGCTGGAGGTAAGGAGACCTGATTTGGGTGGGAAAAAAGAAATAAAGAGAAATTACCCTAAATCGGATGGCTTGAAGCTGATTGGTAGTCCCAAGTAGAGTAGTAGACTCACTGAATCAGTCATTGAATAGTGAGTCAACACTTGTATTAATCTCACTTATTCAGTGGGTCTGCTCTAGTTGTGGTTAATAATAGGATCCAGACCCGACCCGTCTTCCGGAAATTTGTAGTAGACAACTCCGTAACGTCTTTAATCCCCATAAATCCTCTTGCATCTGTCTTTTAAAAGTAACTTTTTAATTTTTTTTCCTTGCTCTAAGAAAATGCAGGGTGTATTGTTAAACGGAAACACATTTTGAGCCACACACGATACCTACCTTGATTATCTTTAGACCTATGATTTCCCTGATGCATGTAATTCCTCTACGGATGCAGAACATAGCTACTCCATGTGTAGTTATCTGGCCAGTTGGCCATTTGATAGCCAGCCCTCAGGTGATGAGCCTCCCTGTATCTAGTTGGGCTTGTCCTTGGATGACAGATGCACATCCATCTCCAGGGCCATACTTGCTTACTAGCCTGGTAAAACCTGCCAGAGCTTACATTCTGTTGTTGTGGCCTTGGAGGTTACCTCCATAACATGACGATAAACTAAATGTTTTGCAGCAGTAAGATGTTCTTGCCATTTCATGAGTTTGTTGTTGTGTACCTTCAAGTCATTTCTGACTTAAGGCAACCCTAAAGTGAATCTACCATAGGGTTTTATTGGCAAGATTTGTTCAGAGGGGATTTGCCATTGCCTTCCTCTGAGGGAGTGTGACTTGCCCAAGGTCACCCAATGAGTTTCCATAGCTGAGCAGAGATTTGAATCCTGGTCTCCTACAGTTTTGGCTCAACAGTGAAACCACTGTACCCGTGCTAGTTCTCTATATTTTAATATTCTTTAAAGGAGATGGTGTCAGTTCATATAATTCTGTGTACCGGAACCCTTATTCATCCTAACAGCCTGATAAGGTAAGCTAGACTTGAGAAATCATTGTTATGGTAAGGTTACCCAATGAGCATCAGGATTTCTCTTTTTATAATGAAAGACTGATCATACCGTACACACATTTTTAATGAAACATTGAAACAGTCAAGCTGTATCTCACTTACTGAGCGTGACTTTCTGAGCAAAACCTCCTTCATGCTTCTGATTAACTATTTTTTGGCTGTTTCCAGTTCAGTTACAACAGTAGCATCAAAACAGAATTCCCGTTCCTTTCCACTAAAAGAAAAAAATGGTTGTCACATGAACCAGTAGGTTCTTGACTTTGAATGATGTTAGAATAAAAAAGTGTATCTCTTTGTCCTTTTGTAACTCAATATTTTTGTTTTATTTATTTACTTTTATGCTACTGAAATCTGTATGCTTTCCTCATTCATATGTGAAGAGTTATTTTGAAAGCACGCTTGTAGCCAATTTACTGTATTTGCCGGCATATAAGATGCACCTGTGTATAAGATGCACCCCATTTATACACTGGCAAATACTATTTGCCGGAGTACAAGACACACCAGTGTATAAGAAGCACCCCATTTTCAAACATTATTTTTTTGGGGAAAAAGTGAGTCTTATATGCCAGCAAATACAGTATATTCACCTGGAAGCTTCCTTTTAATTGCATGGCAATATTGGTATTAAATGAGGCAAACAGCTGTGGGGGAGCTAAGCCTCTACAGCCATGTGGTGTGTGTGAGATCCAGAATTTGGTCTCACGTATGGTCGTTCTAGAGTGTAAAAAGCAACAAGTTTAGCTGCATATTCTGAATTTAATGTAGCGTATACATCCTGTTTGATCTTGGAAGCTAAACAGGGTCAGCCTTGGTTAGTACTTGGATGGAAAACTACTAATGAATGCCAGGTGCTGTAGGCTATATTTCAGAGAAAGGAACTGGAAAAACCACCGCTGAATACTCCTTACCTAAGAAAACCCTATGAAAAATTCATAGGGTCGCCAGAAGCCAACAGGCAACTTGAAGACATATACACACTCTTAGTTTATCCCTAGGCGCAAAATATTCTTATGCCCTTGCTAATAAGAGAGCGCTTATGAGTGTGAATCTGGGATCTTTTGCTTAGTACTTCCTATAGTCAGTCTTGATGTTAATTGTTTCACCTGTTACATTTAAGCAGTGTGTGACAAATAGGGCATTAACAAAAAAAGAGTCCTGTGGCATTGTATAAGACTAGGATGTTATTACACCATGAACTTGCATGGACTAATACATTTCTTAGTATTTGAGGTGTCGCTGTTGTTTATGCTGCAGTGGACTAACAGGGCTACCCCTCTGGAGATAATCTAATGGAAATGCCTCCACTTACGGCTTATTGTTATGGTGATTTTCATTCTGTCCTCTTGTCAGCCACAGCACAGAAGCAAAACAGAAAATATGAATAGTTGAACTCCCTTTCTTCATCTTATTGATCCACACATTTTTTTCTAGAGGGTGTCTCTAAAGGGTGAGAAATTTGTTGCTTGGATGGTAGCATTCTTCAAAGTGAAAAGAGAAGCAGATGCTGATAGGTGAAAAGCTGTCACAATTTTTATTAAATGCAACAACACAAATGTTTAAACAGAGACTGATTAAAATGTGAGGGTGTAATGGCTCCCCCCATTCCAAATGCACTGTACTTGAAGAACTGGCTTAGTTGACCATGCCATGTGCATCTCTCAGGTGTTGTATGTAAGCATATGTCTACCACCCTGTAGTAATAAAGCCTCAAGCATTTTGTGTTGATTAGGCTGCAAAGAGCTGCCGTCTCTGGCTATTGTGAAAGTTAGTGGTTGGTTGTTGCATCCAGTTCTCCTGCTATCCTGTGATTACTTTGTAAGGTGAGTGCTGGGGATGGTAGGCATCCATGCCATCTCACCTGCCAACGCTGTTTGTATTCCATTTTCACTGAACATATTTCTGAAAGTTGAGGAGTAAAACCTCTAAAGTTTCTTTGCACTAGAGTAGCAAAAACTAAATAGGCTCAGTAGGTGTAATCAATTTAATTTATGACCACCACACCACCCTGACTATGCACAATCTTGTTCATTGAGGCTCCAGCTCAGTCACTCTCAAGCCCAGGATGAGGTGCTCGGTGGGATTGACAGAAGCCAAGTGGGGACAGAGTTTGTAGAGGACCAAGATGGAAGGTACAACCATAGCAGCTGCCATAAGCAGAGGATGATTCAGACATACAAGATAAACATGAAGCACCAATTCATCCTCAATGCATCTTGTGTATTGTACATTTGTGGGCAAAGAATTTTGAAGAAATGCTTGTGATTCCTAAAGACACTGAATTCGACACCTGTCGTGCTTACCACTGAATACATCTGACCTCATCTGATTTTGGAAGCTGAATAGGGTCAACTGGTTAGTATTTAAATGGGGGACAGTAGGGATTTCCAGGGATCTCCAAGCAGGGCAAGAAAAGAATCTGGCCTGAAACTCTGGAGATCCATTTCTTGCCAGTCAGAATTGATAATACTGGTCTAGGTAGGCCAGTGGTCTGATTCAGTATAAGACAGCTTCCTGTGCTCCCAATTAGTTCACTGATGGGATATCATTAGTCTCAAACTAGCATCAACCAGCAAGGCCAATGGTCAGGTCTGGTGAGAGTTGTCCAATAACATCTGAAGGCCAATAATTTTCTCACACCTGAACTGCTTGAAGATGCCTTTGTTCTCTGCTTGTAAACAAAAAACTGAAGGTGGTAGAGCAGGTGGGAAATGTGTGGCACTCCCATTGTGATTAGACTACAGCTCCCAAGCTACTAGCAAGAGCAGCTGAGATGGTGGGAGCTGCAGTCCAGTATCAGCTGTAGGACTTCATGTTTCTGTGTAGTCGAACTTAGCCCAAGAATTCATGAGAATTTATGTCAAAGCAGGAAGCTTGGGCTTTTCACTTTTTCATGGCATAATGAACTGTGCAGAGAAGGATCACAAGATTCTACAGGTGACACTGATGCTGGGACTTCCAGCATCTTGCCCCTTGAGTTTTATTTTTAGTTGCGTTTTTATTTAGTTGCCTTGAGTTTTATTGCTCTGCTTTGTGACCAGAGAGAAGAGAGAGCTGAGGTTTCCTGTACCGTAGATACACATGCACCATTCTTTTGTATTAAAACCAAATTATTCTTAACTTCCTCTCATTCAGTAACCATAAAGCCTAAGGCTTTGGTACGACGTTTGTCTTGGCATTCATATTCAACAAATATAGTCCATTCAGGTTGCAAAGATAGTTTTTAGTCCAGGGTACTTTTAAAAGACCCGTTTAGAGCATGCAGCAAACATATCACATCTTTTTCTATTTTAGGCTGCAAGTCAGATTTGTGTCAGTTTTAAAAACCAATTCATCTCTGGTGTATTTTGGTTAAAGCTGTCACAGTCATCTAATCGTTTTTTTAAAAGCACCTCAAAATTTCAATAATTGAGTGAATGATTCTAAATATCTGGACAATTGTTTAAACATTAGCATTGGAAAAGGAGAAAGTGTTCTTCCTTGGCTTTAGGTGGTGCATGGGTATGTCACAGAAGGTACCATCTCAAGAGAAACGTTTCCCTTTTTTGTGAGAAAGTAGGGCAGATGCTTCATCTAGTTGTTTTCTTTTTTTAAATTGTTACACTTAAAGTAATATTGGTCTTGTTGTTGCAAGTCATTTTTGACTTACGGTGAACCTGTCATGGTGTACCCTCTGTATAAGGCAGAGGGTAAGACTTACGGTGAACCTGTCACTGTGATTGAGAGTATGTGAAACATCCAGGGTCAGGCAGTCAGTTTCCATGGCTGAGTGGGGAGTCAGGCCCTGATCTCCAGTGTCATAGTCCAGTGCTGAAACCACTGCACCACCGCTGGCTCTAATCTTGACGTTAGGATAGCCTAATTTAGGAAAGGGAAGGGTAAAACACCTGTTATGGAAAGTGACATGTTCAATCCCTGTTGTCTCTAGGGAGCATTGGAAAGACCTCTGTCTGAAATCCCAGAGTATTGCTTTGAGTCACCATTGAGTAGGTGTGGAAATTTTGTTTCTCTTTGTTTTTGTGCTGAGGTCTATGTTGGCTCCAGGCAAGAATGTTGGGGGCCGTGTGCCAGACATGGATGGGACCACTTCATTGTTGCCATATGTCTCTCCCTCCTACCCATTACTTCCTTGTGCCTGCTTACCTCACTTGTTAAGCCACCTTCATTTGCCTCTCAGTGTTCCCAGTGAGAGAGGCAAAAAGAGAGCTAAGCCAGCTTCAAAAGCTATTCTTGTTCTCAGTTTCCTTCTTGGATGGGGATAGATGTTCAGGCAGGAAGACTTTATGGAGGGGGAAGTTTATAGGAAGGCTGAGGAGCGTTGGAAGTCTGAATTTGGCCCCAGGGCTGCAGTTTTCCTATCTGAGGATTGTAGTCAACTAGATAGACCAAAGTTCTGACTCTGTATAAGGCAGAGGGTAAGAAACTTTCATAGCAAGGCCGTGATTCTGTTTCAGATAAGTTTTCAGGGGTCACTTACCAGTCATGGGTACGGTAAAAGGATAAGACCAGCATACTTTAGGTTAAAGCTCTTGCTGCTAGGAACAAAGTCTTAGGAGAGACATTTGAACCTTTTAGAATGGGTAAAGCTTGAGAAGACACTACATCTCTGGGGTCCAAGAACCAGTGTTCCACCCCAGGGTCAACTGCAGGCCATACCACCACTCCCCACGCAAGAAGCACTGAAAATATCCAATCCAGGAATGGCTGGAAGACCACTTCAGTTCTTTGTGGGTGGCAAGTTGGGAAGTTTGGAAGAAATTATTACAAAACTGTAGAGAATGACCTTCTATCCCCTGCCCCAATTAATTGTGGTGGAGTGTAGAAGTGGGGCCCTGGAGTCAAAAAAGGATTTGGGGGCCTAAACTTTGCCCACTCTTGCATGACACAATAACCCTAAGAGGATTGGATTCAGTTCTGATACCTAGTACAGATTCTTGTTGATCATTAAGATTTTTAATTGACTAACCAAGCTGATTAATCCATTAAAGTACATTCCCTTCTTGTTGTTGTTATTGTTCTTGTTGTGTGCCTTCAAGTCATTTCAAACTTATGGTGGCCCTATCACAAGGTTTTCTTGGCAAGATGTGTTCAGAGGGAATTTGTCTTTGCTTTCCTCTGAAGCTGAGAGAGTATGATTTTCCCAAGGTCACACAGTGAGTTTCCATGGCTGAGTGGGGATTGAAACCCTGGTCTCCAGAGTTGCAGTCCAACACTCAAATCGCAACACTCTGGCATTCTCCTACTTGTGACAATACTTTTCAGTTCATTCAGTGCATTTGATCCGTATAAACAACCCACTCCATAGCATGCATTAGAGGTTTCATTGTATGTGTTCCAAAATAAATCTGCTCTCTGGCTTTATCTGCAGTTGCACTCTGTTCTCCCATTATTTTTTCTTCCTTTCCTCTGCCTGACAGCAACTCAGGACTTTAAGCCAGTGAATGTGACCTTAAAAATGTTACCTGAACTTGGCAACAGATTAAACGGCTCAATTCAGCTTCTTAGTGTCTCTCTGGAAAATATCCTAATGGGGCCTCCAAAGAATTCTAAAAGGAGGGGAAGCAGAGAAACGGCCAGTGGTCTTGTGCTTTCAGTTAAAGGTGTGTTTGAGAGTGTTGAGGCATGAGTGAGGACTCCTTGTTACTGACACCTTTTTAGATGAATTCAGCACCTTTCTAATCCAGGAGTCACTTTCTTATTAATGCCCAGTCTAGTTATACAAGGTTTTGCTAATGTTCAGGAATGGTGGGATTAGTGATGGTAATGCAGAGGGGCTGAGGTTCTATGTTAATCCTTCTTTGCATTTTAGAGGAGACTTTTAGTGGCAGTGCTGCACTGGTTGACATAAAGTGTGTATGACTGCGCCTTCAATTCACCTGTCAACTTATGGCGACCCCATGGATTTCATAAGTTTTCTTAGGCAAGGAATACTCAGAGGTGGCTTTGTCAGATCCTTCTTCTGAACTATAGCCTACATAACCTAGTATTTGTTGTGGTCTTCCATCGAAGCACTAACCAGAACTGACCATGCTTAGCTTCCAAGATCAGAGAGCATCTGATGCCTTTAGGGTATTTACGCTGTTAACATATTCTACCCTTCAGTATAGTTGCTTTATTGACAACGCTTATATCTTTAGACTCGGTACTGTTTTAGATTATATTACCAGTAGTAATGTGTTTATTACCTATGTTGATCTAGTTAATACATAGAAGATAAATCAGAAATTGCTCCCTACAATCTTTGTTGTTGTTGTTTACCTTCAAGTCATACAAACTTAAATTTTAAGGAATAAATAGAGGGCAGCAGAATGTTTGCACTTGCTCTGGTTTTTTTAAATTGGATTTTTTAAAAAATGTAATGAAGAAAAGGAAAGAGAAAAAGAAAGAAAGAAAGAAAGAAAGAAAGACAGAAAGACAGAAAGACAGAAAGACAGAAAGACAGAAAGACAGAAAGAAAGAAAAGTGAATGCATAAGATATGAGCATGGGGTACGTACAAATGTTAAGCTGACTACATTTCCAAAAATACATTTTCTTGAAGTTGCATCTATAAAATCATGAATATCTAAAGCAGTGAGATCTTCTGACTGCTACACAGCAGATGTCTTGTAGACTAGAGTTTAGTAAGACCTCTCCTTTTGTTACTCTGTAGCTGCCTTTCCCAGCCTGACACTCTTCAGACGTTTTGGATTTCAGCTTGGTTTCATGATCCCTCACCATTGCCCTTGTTAGCTGATACAAGTTGCAGTTCAGACTTTCTGGAGAACAGGTAAGGAAGGCTGCTGTGTAGTAAATAGTAAAACAGACTTTATGGACCAGGCTGGAAAAGACTGTAGTAAGTGATCTCAGCTTGCAGCTCTCCTCTGACTCATGTGCAATGACTGTGTAAACCAACTGTTGATGTTGTAAGCCTCTCTGTATAGAAAGTGTATTTTTGGTCCAGCTAAAGCCAGTACTTATGGCTTGTCAGCATCAGTTGATGTTCTGTTGATTCTAGCTGATGATGGTGACATCTGATGACTATAATCATGCATGCTGTGTTTCATGATGTGCCTCTATATGAAAAAAAATGTTTCACTGATTCCCTTAACTCTTTTATTGTGTAGTGTCTTTTGAAGCATCTCCTGTAGTCATCACCTTTTGTATCTTTTTCGTTTAATGAACAGCTGGCTTTGCATTCTTAGTTTAAACATTCAGCAGTTGAGTAGTGCTTTTCTGTACCTTTTCCAAGTCCAGAATGCCAAATCAGTCTGAAAAGGCATGAATTAATGGTAAGGTTTTGCTATTCCTGCAGTTTCCAGGTGAATGGTACTATTGTTTTGTTTTCCAAAGCCCACAGCTGTTAACTGTTCAAGCCTGGACAGGTTGTGTCATCTTTTCTTGTCCAGGTGCCAGACTCAAAAGTAACTACAGGTATAACTGTGCAGGTATAACTCAAAATGCTGCAGAAATGGTTTAGGTGATTTAAGAAATTACTGTGAAGAATTCCATTGTAAAATCAACATGTTGTTGCTGCATGTTTCTAGGGAGATAATTGTTGAGATGATATTACATGTCCTTAAGGGCAAGCCTCCATTTGAAAATTTTCTAGCCAGAACATGACTGTTTTAAATTGTTGTTATGCTATGAAGAGGTAATGGGATTTTCCTCACAAATGTCTATTCTATGTCCCATCCCTCTTGTTGTTATTGGTAGGATCTGGGGCATTTTGTGTTTGGATAGACACTAAATAAGCCTCTGTAAGTGGGAAGCTAAGGAGGATCAGCCCTGGTTAATATTTGGACGAGATACCACCAATGAATACCACATGCTGTAGACTATATTTCAGAGGAATGTATTGGCAAAACCACCTCTGAGTATTTCCAGACTAAGAAAAGCCTATCACATTAATGAGGTCACCATAAACTGACAGGTGACTTGAAGGCACACAAAATATTGTGCTTGGTGAGCATATTTTGAGAGTAAAAGTAAAGTCTTTACACGAGGCTAAAATTCCAACTACAAGATAAAGAATTCTGCTGCTCTATAGAAACCTTATTACCCATGCACAGAGAAGCTGGCGAGGGAGGGGAAATGCATTAGGAACTTTTTTACCACTCTTATCTTTTGTTTCTCTCCTAAATTTCTTCTCTTCATTTTTTCTTTGCCAGAGTCTGTTTAAGTCTAATAAGCTTCCATGCCTTAATAAACTCCAAAATGTTTTGAAGCAGCATTTTCCCACTGTGGACATACATGGTATTAAAATGCTTGGTTTTTAATTATTTTTTTTCACTGTTTCTATCAATCGAAAAAACGTTTGGGTCATCACATTCCTTTCATTCTTTGTTTGTCTTAACAGCATCCATTTTAATCCTTTTTTTCTCTCTACACTTACAATACACAGTCACAAAATTAAGCACAGAATGAGTAAGCTTGCTTCAAGTTTGGTGCTCCTGTTTACTGCTTTGAATGGTCTGCTGAGGTGCCAAGTCACACATAAGTTCAAGACTTAGTGCATTCACTTTTTGGGATTATAAGACTGCAATGGCAATAAAATTGCAACATTTGCAATATCTGCAACATTTTTTCAAATACTATTTCAGGAGAAGTGGTACTATTTTAATGAGGGTTTGTGTACTGTATATCCATACTACCAAGATGTAGCTGTTACTATCGTTTGTAGTCTGGTGAGATTGAAGTACTTAGAATTCTGTTAGAAAGTTGTAGTGCCATAGCATGAGGAGTGGACTAGGGCTGTCTAGCAGAGAGAATGCTGAATTACTCATCAAATTACAAATCCCATTATTTTAGAGGATGGAGCCATGGAAGTTAAAGTAGAATCAAACTGCTATAACTGTGGTATATGAATGCATCCTTCAGTAGTAATTTTATAGTTCAAAAGCACAGAAATAAAGTCTGAAGGTGATTACCAAGCAGTGTGGGGAACCTTGGGCTGCAAAGTGTTTTAAACTGTAATTCACGTAATCATTGACTATTACCCATACTGCCTAGGGTTTCTGGGAGTTGGTCCAAAACTTTTCTTTGATCTAAGGGCACGGGTTTGAAGCTCAAACTTTCCGTAGTTCCTAAAGATCAGGACACTTACAGCACAATCCTGTATGTGTCTACTTAGAAGTATAGGTATATATCAGTTAACAAAGTAGATTGTTCCTGGATAGTACTTCTGTAACAGAAAATTTGGTACCAATGGCAGAAATAACTTGGAATGAACAGAGATAGGTTCTATACCCCCCCACACAAAAGTCCAACACATTTCAGCAAATATTTATTTAAAACTAACAATATGCACATTTAAAATGAAACAGTCAGTTCAAGTAAGATTTGTATAAGCGAACAAAAACATGTTGAACCTTCTAGAGGCCTTGAAGTCTTCTTCTAAAATGCTTTCAGGGATGACTTTTTTTTCTTTTTTCTTTTCTTTTCTTCTGTTTTCTGTTCATGCCTGTTCAGTAAGGGATTCTGAAGGCAACTCCTGTTTATCTTGGCTGATGTAGGCAGGCTCATGCAACTACAATAAGATTGGCAATGACAGAATCCCATTTTCTCCCAGCCCAAGTTTTACTGCATTGTCTGCTTAGATACACTGCTATAACCTGATACTTGATGTCTGTATTCTTCCACCTGTTCTTCACAAATTTCCTAGTGCCAGTGCTACTGAAAAGCTTCCAGCTAGATGGAAGACAAGGAGTAAGAGAGGACTAGGAGTTGAAAAACAGTTTGTAAAAAAGGATTTCACTGACAGATGAGGTCACTGTTGGCTGAGGTCTGCCAGTATGTGCTATTGGGTTATTAGAATTACAGATTAGGTATTAGATGCTAGAAAGGAACAGGGATGCCCAAGGTACGTCGTGTGAACTTTCACTCCTGTGCAGCTTCTTTGTTCTGTTTGGTGGTAATTTGTGTGTTGTGATGGAAGTCCAATCTTTGTCTGGAATTTGGTCGTCTTGATGGCTGTGTTTGCTCTCTGCCATCTGTTGCTGGGCCAGGAAGTTCTCAGCTGTTCTGTATTACCATTATTTCACCACCACCACCCTTTTTTTACTCACTTTTCCATCCCAGCTTTATATGATCCTCTTGCCCTGGAGAATAAGTAGTAGTAAGTAAGTAATCTTGCTTTGCTTGGAAAGATCTTTCCCTGCTTGTTAGGACTCAAAATACTTGGAATGATAGTCCACATTGCTGAATAAACCCATTAAGGGTAATCGTGCTCCTGACCTAAAACAGGGCTGGGTAGACTTTGGGCTCACAACATCTATCTTGGTTTTTATTAGAACCCTAAAATCTGCTTATTGGGTGCAAAACTGGAGGAAGGCAGCATATCGCCTACACTGCATAAAGCTGTAGGGAGGAATCTACATCTATGTACATCAAGCACTCTAACACAAAACCATCAAAATGGTCAGTAGACCTGTATAAAACCCTTATCTAAGGCAAACTACTGATACTTATATTTTACAGGCAAGGAATGCTGAGTTTAAATAATAAATAATTAGTACAAGGCCAGACATACCTGATATGTTTTTTCTTTTCTTTAAATTCCCAGTTTTACATGCCACAGTCAGGGCAAGCTGGGAGACAGAATTCCTGACTTGCAGATCACCCCATATCTACCAGATCTTTCTGCTTGCCACAGAAATCTTGTGACTGATAGCAGGTGCCACTTAGAAAGAAAGCTAGCTACAAGATGTTTCTGGTTTTGTCCCCTGAGGCAGTGGTGATCAAAGAGTTAACTCTGATCCTCCTGTGTGTGTTTGCCTGGCTTTTGTGATGGAGGCATCCATTGCACAAAAGCCTTTCAGCAGCAAATTCCAGTCTCAGCTGGATGCAGCTGCTGGCCTTTGGGCTGCCTCTCTCCTGGGATGCAAGAGGTGGGAGCCCAAGCAAAACATGAGGAGGACTGTGAATGATTTCCCACTTGTCCCTTTTTGGTGTGGGAAGCCCTGGCCTGTGCAGCTGTCTGTTCCATTCAGCATAAATAATTTCCTCCTCCAAGCCCTTCTTTCCCTTAGGGTTGCTGTTGTCTGTTCTCCTTAGGTGCAGCCTCCTCCTCCTTACCTCTCATTAGTGCAGGGCACTCAGCATGTCAGCTGGAGGCACTGGGGCTCTTTTCCTGAACCTTGATGGGATTTGTCAAGACCCTTTCCCTTTTCTTCCTGTTTATTGAACTTTGAAACAAAAGGAGCGGCAGGACGAAAGGAGCTTAAAAGAAAGATTGAACTGGGGGAGAGCAAGATGTTGGAGACATTCTGATCCCCCTATTATCCCATAAAAGCTGAAAAGAAGGGGGGATGGTGAAAATTGGTGACAAGACCCTTTCCTTTAGGAAGGCAGTACACCTTTCATACACACTTGCTTTTTCAAGGTTCAGCCTGTGGTTTTTGCAATGTCCTTTTGAACTGCTGCCTGTGGAAACAATTGGTTGATGCTCTGATTCTGACTTTGCGGGCTCAAAGGAAATTGTGGGCTTTAGGTCACGGAGTAGTGTTGTTACTAAGGAGAGATGACAATAGCGTTCTACATTTCTGTCCCCAGCTAGGAGTAATTACGGTACAATAAATCCTGGGTGGATTTTGAATTTTCCCTATAGTTACCTGCTTCATGTGAGTGTGCTCTGGTGTTACCTTAGCGTTCACTGCTGGTAGCAGAAAAATCCTCTGGTCCTGTCTTCAAGTTAAGTAGCCAAGCACAGAGTTCTGATGGCTCCTGCCAATTGTATAGAATGCTCAGCCACGAGATCATTTCCCTCTCCTTCAGCTCCAACTCTTTGCCAGATAAGGGGACAGAACAATTGTTTTATGTGCCACCAGCCTTCACCTCAAAAACCTTACCTGGTCTACAGCAGTCGAGCTGTTATCACAGAAGACAACATAGCTTCTCCCTCCCCCAAGCCAAGTGATTACAGAGATGAATGCTTGCTGACCTCACTTCTCTTTGATTAAAACCTTCCCCCATTCTCCTTTAGATTCTCCTTAACATCTTACACTTCCTTATATTCTGCATGGGGGTGGGGAGATGAAAAAGTGAGTGCTGAAAAAGGGTGCAACATGTTAAGGACAGGTTTTTATTTTTTAAAAAAATCCTTAGCTAAAAGAGCATGAAGAAATATAAAAATACATTTAAAAATATGATCTTTTTGTTAATACCTTTTAGTATCTATAATTGGAATCTTTAATCACATTATTGTACTGTTTGCATTCCACAAGTGTTTGTACTCTTTGCAGTACTCTTTCCCTCTGTTCACATACATGCGGTCTGACAATAACTTTAAGTATCTCATGAACTGGACTCTATGCCCTAGAAATCTTGGCTATTAAAAAAAATTCTGTGAGTCCTTAAGTTTCCAGTAGACTTTCTTGATCCAGCCTACTGAAAACTAACCTAATTACAAAGCATCTGTAAAATGCTTAGAATGCCTAATATTGTATTTAGTGCCCTCTTTAGACCAGCAAACTCCTCAGTTTCTTGGAGAGTAGAGTCCGCATATGTCTAGTTGAAAATGCATGCTAAGATATAACTAGACTGGTACAGCCCACTTCTATTTAATGCTGTCCAAACACTTAATTGTCTAAACAGCAGCTGTTCTGTTTATTATTGTTGTGTGTCTCTAAGTCATTTCTGACCTACAGTGATCTTAAAGCAAACCTGTTACTGGGTTTTCTTAGCAAGATGTGTCCGGGGGGGAGGGTGTTCCTTTGCCTTCCTCTGAGGTTGAGAGAGTGTGATCTGCCCAAGGTGAGCCAGTGAGTTTCTGTGGTTGAATGGGTTGGCTAAACTTGCACCTGTGCTGTGTTCCCCTCCCTTGCATGCACCATTGCACTTCCCACTGACTCTCTTTCCCCATCACTTGCCTCTCTTTGTGTGGGCGCCTGCCCTCTGTAAAGAAAGAGCAGCTGCACAAAGCTGCCAGTGCTGCTTTAAAGAGCAGCTACTCAGCCGACAGGCAGAGCAAGGTGGTGGGGTCACTGCTTCTGCAATGCAAAGAACAAGAAGAGACAAAGTGATGTGGGAGGAAGTGGTAGTTGAGGGGGAAAGAGTTAAGGTGGGGTGAAGAGAAGGTGGCAGTAATGGGAGATGGTTCTTTTCCTTCCACATCAGACAATGAAAGAGTCCTAGTTGCCTCTCACAAAACAGAACTTGCCTTTTTCCTGAAGTCCAGTAAAAATGTCTAATATTGCTGTGTCAAGTCATGCAAAAAGCAAGTGAGCCAACGCAACACACCCCATAAATACTACTAACTGTGTTGTGGTACTAGCAGCTATCATCATCATCATCATCATCATCTTTATTTTCATCCCATTTTTTTCCCAGAGGGGACTCAAAGCGGCTTACAGCCATTAAAAGAAACATAATTAAAACTATTGTATACAAAAGTTAAAACAGAAATTAAACTACAGTAATAATTAAAACATGTTAAAATAGATATAAAAACAGCATTAAAATATCAAAGAACAATTAAAATGACCAGCACCGATAAAAATTATATATAAAATGCCTGCTGCAGGAGGAATGTTTTTAACTGTTTCCTTAAGGTAGGCAGGGAGGGTGCCAGTCTAACCTCTTTGGACAGGGAGTTCCAGAGCCTGGGAGCAGCCACTGAGAAGGCCCTCTCCCGTGTTCCCACCAAATGCACCTGTGAGGGTGGTGGGACTGAGAGAAAGGTCTCTCCCGCAGATCTCAGCACCCGGGCTGGTTCGTAGAGGAGGATACAGTCCTTCAAATAACTTGGACCTGAGCTGTGTAGGGCTTTAAAGGTCATCACCAGCACTTTGAATTGTGCCTGGAAACAGATCTGCAGCCAGTGGAGCTGTTGCAGCAGGGGTATTGTATGCTCCCTGTAACCAGCCCTTCCCCTTTGCTCAGTTCCATGCCCCTTCCATTCATTTCAGTAGCTGTCCTTCCTCCTTTGCAGTTTTTTCCAAGAATTTCTGCAGAGCAGACTTCAGCTAGACTTTTCCTCAGGAGCTGGAGTTTCCTCCAAAATATTACCATTGGCCTAGGGAACTGGGAGAAGATGGATCAGGTCTGCAGTGTAAGAATGTTAGTCATGGGTGTGAGATTTCATGCATTGGTTAAGCAGGTTTGTCAGGTTTGTCAACAATTGGACAGCACAGCAATTGCAGATTTTAACCTATATTTCAGTTTTTACAAGGGCTAGAAACTTTTGAACAATAAAAGTTTGGAATCTGAGCCAGTGAATGGTCCAGACAGGCACTGGGTGACATGCTTAGAAATCTAGCCAATATGGCTGCTCTAGCATATCATTGCTCCCAGGATTGTGGAATCCATATGCCAAACCTTTGACTCTAGCCCACTAATTTTGTATTTCCTGACTCTGACTCTTTTATAATTGGCAAATGTATATTAATTAGCAATAACAAATTTACTGTAGTAAAATGAAAGCAGAAGGCTTTTCATCACCATTGGGGCTACTTAGATTGATAGAACATAGGATGTGTTTATTTGGTTATTTATAAAATGTAAGTATAACATTATATACTTGCCATATAAGTTTCAATTTTGAAGCTGGAGTAAAAGTTGGTACATTTCTATAGACTCTGATTCCACAGTCCTGCTTCCTTTCCAAAGAAACTACTACAAGGAAGACATATAGATTGTTAATCTATATCTTACTCAAACCTCAGGAAAGCTTATTCCCAGAATTTCCCACTCAATATGGTCAGTAGCCATGCTGTTTAGATAACTCTGGGACTGTAATGCTTCCATGCTCTGATCTTATGTGTCCCTGCAGAGGTTGGCTATTTATTGAGTACTTATCAACTATCCCACGGTCAAGATGACTAATTACAGTAATAGAAGATATAGGGCATAAGGCATGTTGCTTGCTTTCCACTTATCTCATTTTCAGTACATATCCCTCTGTGTTGCATTATTTACCAGTTGACTATAGGAGAGGTTTCTTCACCAATTTGCAGTGCAATGATATGCCATGTTTACTCAGATGTCAGTCACATTGTACTCAGAAGTGAGTGGAGGTAAATTTTCACTGGATTACAATCTTAATCCTATGAAGGCTATATGGGCACAGCACAGGGAAAAACTATACAGGTCTGTACAAGGAGGTATTGGAGCATTTTAATTTTATAGCCTTTAAATGTTTGTATTTTATAGAGGGCTGTCCCTTTCAAGTAACATGGAAGGAAGGGATTATTTCACTGCAGGGTTGTTTCCTTATTTGTTTCTCAGTATCTTCTGGCTGAGGGAGCCCAGTTCTGCAAAAGTCAGCTCAGCAGGGTGTAAAATGCATGGGCCACTCAGTTGTGGTTTGGAATTCCATCATCACTTCAGTTGGATTTATAACCTTCTTTTCTTTGCACCATTAATTCCCCACCCATTAGGTGCCATTCTTTCCAGTGCCTGTGAAGCAGTGTGGCCATGTATATATGTCTATGGGGACTCTTTTTAGCAAAAAGCTAAAAAGCCCTTTCTGTCTTAAAGATAAACAAAGACAAATGTTTTTATTCTGAATATTTGGACCTGCAACTGGACCTGCAACTGGATCTCATTATATAGAAACTTGCAGGTTGATGTATGTAGGTAGTATATGCAATCTGAGAGTCTTAACTCTATCCTCACTCCTTAAGACTTTGCCCCAGCCCTCTTGGTTTGGGATATATATGTAGAAATGTGAAGGCCAGAAATACAAAAACAAAACAAACAAAAACTTGTGGATGATTCAGTAGAGTCTTTGGATTCTTTTGGTTTGCTTGAATAAATTTGGCTGCCTTTCTGGATAAAGTACTTTAAAATGGAGGCACTGGAACCAAAAACCCCCCATAAAATAATAATAAAACAGAGGATTGGGAAACCTTAGGCACTGAGGTCAAATTTGGCTTCCACAGGAACTGAATTTTCTGGCCATATTTCTTTCCCTGTGACACCACAGTTGGGCAGTTTCCCAACTTTTGTGCACATTATTATTCATTCTGAAAGGCTGAATTGCCTTTCAATACATTGTTAGCGGCTTCATGCTAAAATACTCTAGTATTTTTGGTCCTACATTTTTTCTTTGGGGCCTGACTACTGTTGGACTGGACGTCTCTGAAACGTATCTGAAACCTGAATTCAGTCCTAAGGCTGAAAGAGATTCTTCACTCTAAACATTATATTAAATACTTAAAAATTCACAAGTCCAGGGATAAGCAATGATGCTTTAAAATACAATTTGATCAGGAGAAAATAAATCTCATTACTGATCACAATCATGTAGCATATTTGAAAACAAAATCATATAACTGAAAAGTTGCCCGCAACAGATCTTGAAACACATTTTGAATGCCAAGGCTGAACAGGCCAGCTGTATATATTTGGAAGGAGTGTTCCACAGACTAGAGGAGGCTACTCTGAGAAGATCCTCTAATTAGTTCCTGCCAGTTTAGGTAGCCTTTGAAGCCAGGCCAGTGAGTGGGGCCTCCAGTGCCCTTCTCGTGGCACAGGGAAGTCCACATGTTTCTGTTTTCCTTCGTGGCTTCCAGCCATAATGCCCTGTTTGTTTGCTCCTGCTGACACTAATTTACTCATATCACTTATTATTTACTATTAAGCTGTTTCTTGCCACTACAGTGAACTTCAGCTTTTGCAAAAACTCAGATTTTATGTTGAGACTATACATGGGAACAAGTTTATGAAAAGGTGAAACTTCTTTATTAATGAGTATATACAGAAGCTTCATTTATGTCTAAGCTACAAATGAGCATGACTTTACTCTCCTATCTGTATTACTTTCAATTTATATTCTGCATTGACAAAAATCTTCAAAATGGCTTATGAATATAATTGTAATTATTAGCCATCTATAAATGACATGAATGTGGATGTAAGAACAATACACAATAAAATTGGTTAATGCAGTATTTTATTTAAAAATCAATGTATGTATCTGACTGTTATAATCCATAATGCCATTTTCTTTTGAATACTAACTTTGTTAGCCAGACGCCATAGAATTTAGTGGATTCTTTTAAAAAGTGTTAGGAGTCACAGCTGTAGTACTTGTCACAGTTTATCGTACATACTGAAGTCACATTTCAGGCGATACCTCGCAATATTTTCTGGCTGGCATTAGGTTGATATTACTGACTGTTTTTCAGAGGTACACTTCTTTTGGATAGAAGTGAAATTGAAACACACCTCTGGTTCTGTAGATAAGCTTAAATTCTGTTTAAAATATTTCATTATATAACTTTGCCTTGGCTGCTACTAGTAATCTTGATTACGTCTCTATTAATTACTGTTTCTTGGATTTTTTTTTAACTTGCCAAGATATGACAGGATTAAGCTGCCTAATTCCCTCAAGTAAAAAAATAATATTAACAATTGCTCTGATGATCTCTCAGCACTTTGTTGTAATAGTGTTACAGGATCAGCCCTTAGAAAAATAACACGTGCTGTTACAGTAGCATTTAAAGGGGATTTATCTATGTACAGAATCTGGTTCAGAAATGTTGAGGTCTCAAATGAATAACACAACTGATGCAACTTAGTCTTTACCAAATACTTCTGCTCTTTGCTCCATCTTGCTGTCTTAGCTCCCTTTGCTAAGAAAAATTGAAATTCGGCAGAGTTCCTTCTTCTGGTCTCTCTGCTCACCTTGGTTGAGCCTATTTATGAGTTGGTTTGCAGTACAGTTTACCCCTATATATAGTGTGCATATCTGTTGCTGTCTGTACAACAGCCAGCACTCTTGGTGCAAACAGTACTACAGAGCCATGCAATACAGATAGCTTTAACCACCTTTCTTCATGCCCTATTTTTAGTGTGGTTGCTCTTCTCAGGCCACACAGGAGACTTGTGTATTGCTAGGATACTACAGTGCCAGAAATATCTCTTCCCAAAGATGACATTGGGTAGGCGGCTGACATTCACTGCATTGTGTATTTGTGCCAGTTCACATGCAAATATGTGAACAGCAACTGTGGGTTTTATTCATCTTCAACTCATGTATCATGTCCTCAGCTATATCTCATGATAATTTGGGAAGCAGTGGGCAGATTACATTCCAAGGTGATTCCTCTGTATTATATTTTAAAGCACAACCAGCAGTTCCTCTATTAAACAATTATTTGTGTTTTTCAAGGCACTCTGTAAATTTTAGCATAATTCTAACCCTTCAGGGTATTTTGGGATGTTCCACAGCACTGACTAGCCAGGTTCTGCCCTTTGCTATATCTTGTGAAAGAGAGCTATTTAAAGTCAAATGCTCATTCTGTTTGTTTGCCGGCAAAGAAATTATTATGGCAGAAGCAGAAGTATGTGCCTTTAATTTGCCTATGAACTTACAGGGACTTGATGAAATAGGGTTTCCTTAGGCAAGGAATACTCAGAGATGGTTTTCCGTGTTCTTGCCTCTGAAATATAGCGTACAGCACCTGATATTGATGGTTTTCCATCCAAGTATTGATCAGAGCTGACCCTGCTTCGCTTCCAAATCAGATGGGATCTGGTACTTTAGGGTATTTAGGCAGCTAGAAGCAGAAGAGCTAGCTATAATAGAAGGGGGCCATGCACAGATGGAGAGCTGCTTTACCTTCCAGTTATTTTAACTGCAGCTCCCATGGACATGACATGGACAATAGTGAGGGGTCTTGGTAACTGAAGTCCAAGACCTGTGGAAGATGCTATTGCCAAAGGCTGCTCTGTGGAGAATATGGCAGTAAGCATTTAGAGACAAGCTCTAGGTAGACACGTAAAATCCCAGTGTTGGTCCTACTTTTCATTCCTTAAAAGCAGAGGCGAGGATTGTGTGATCATCCAGATGTTATTGAGCTACAGTTCCCAGCATTCCTCACACTTGGCTGTGCTGGCTAGAGTTGATGAGAGTTACAGTTCAATAAGATTATTATTATTTATGCTTTTAATCTGGAAATATTTTAAATAGTTTATATTGTACATTGCCCTGAGATTCTGTGATAAAGGGTTGGCTAGATATGTTTTAATAAATAAATAAATCTGGGGGAACTACACAATTCTGTCTGCCAGCTCAAGAATATTGAAATAGCAGACACTATACTTGCTGAACTTAACTCCCATCATGCTGAAAAAAAAGTAGTGCAAGCTATATTTGCTGAACTTGTCTGTATACCACAAGTGCTGGCATAGTAAGAATAAGGATAAGGTCTGCCAGTCAAAACACAGGAGCAGTGAGTGTGTGTAGTGGAGTATAAGATATACTAAGCCAAGAACAGAGTTGAGACCCAGACAGGGCCATCTTGATCAAGAGCAAAGCCCCACATCCTCTTTCCTTGAACTTATTTAAGGTTGGCAAAGTCCAAATCTGAATCATTATTTTTAAAATAAGTTTTCTAGAAGCCATGGCTGCAATGTAAACAACTTCAGTTAACCTGCATGTTGATATTTGAATCTGTGACTTTCTTCCATTGAACGTTTCCTGCTAAATGTTCTTATTCTGGTTCAGTTGCTATGGCTTCAGCTTGTCTCCTGTAGGTAAAACCAAATCAAGGCCTTTTCCATGAGGAAGAGTAAAGTATGGTCATAGAACCACCTATAGACAACATAATCATGTGCATGGCATGATAAATTTGAAACAAGTGTTGAAGGACATTTCATCTAACTCTCTGTTCAGAGGAGATCCAGAGCTACGGTTTCCATAGCAAATTGCTTGTCCAGTCTTTGTTTGTAGACCACAGAACAAACATCCACAATTAATATCTCATCAGAATTGTGTGGCCCTGCAGATGTTATTGGACTCCTAGAATTCGTTGCTAGCTATGCTGCTTGAGGATGCTAGGAGCTGCAGTTCAACAGTATCTAGAGGGTTACACATATTCCTACCCATTTTGTATTATTGGACTGAACAGGGGATTGCACAGGGTGAGTTCCCAACACTGGCTGACTGTGTAACTACAGATGAATGCAATACTTTTGGAACAGAAGAAAGATGCTCCAAAGTTGGTCTCTGCATATAGGTATTATCTTCTGTATCACAAGAGCCATGGATTAACTCAGTTTTTAAAAGGTTCATCAGAAGATTTCTTGGCTATATGCCACAAGGATATATAAAACACATACAGAGAGGCTGTTTAGGGCTGTAAAACAGGAACATGCTGTGAACAGTCTTATCTACATGCTTCTAATTGTAAGTTGGTAACAAAGAATGCCATTATTAGGAAACTCCTGATCTTACCACTGCCAGTGTTTGTTCAGCACAAACAAGAAGCTGCTGATGAAGGATAGATCACAACCAGGAAAAACAAGGAGAGTGAATTATATTGTGAGCATTGATATGGATTTCTCCCCAGTTGTAGGACATCAATAAATCCCAAGTGGAGTGCTGGTTAGATGGCCTGAGTCTCTCTTGATCTGGTCTCTTCACTCCCCACTTCCTTGTATGGGTCATAAAAAAACCTAACATTTGATGGGGTAAGTCATAACTATGATAGCAATGGTTCTGTAACTATTCTGTGCTAAGATGGGTGTACGTCTGTGTATGCCTGAGCATACATATGGTGATGTCCGGTGGCTTTCTCATCTGTGGTTCCAGCAGAGACCACATTTTGTGTTGAGCACTCTTCCAGAAGCATTCTCAAAAAGGTATAGGATGTCTTGGGGAAAGGGGGAAATCCAGATGTCTCCTATCCAGTATACTTCTTGCAGTCTGCAAGGGGAACTATGTAGTTCTCCCCTCCCTTCCCTCCGTTCAGTGTTTGACTACAAGTTTGCTTTTATTGTTTGTGAAATCTTTCCATTTGCTCTGCTATAATAGTGGCATGCATTGGCCTGAATCCAGTTGGTAGTCCCAAATAGAGTAGGACCATAGGGTCTGAGCCAACAGGATGTTGGCTCAGCTCTGAGTGTTGAACTCAGACACTGGGAGACCAGCCTTTGAATATCTGTTTAGCCATGGAAACCCACTGGGTGACCTTGGGCAAATCACACTCTCTCAGTTTCAGAGGAAGGGAAAGGGAGAACCCAGACTGAACAAATTCTGCCAAGAAAGCCCATGATTGGTTTGCCTTAGAGTTCTCATGAGTCAGAAATGACCTGAAGGTACACAACAACGACAACATGGAGTCTGTTGTTGAATGGTGAGCCAACACTAATGTGAATCCCATTGATGAAACAGGTCTATCCCACCTGGGATTGACAATAGGATTGAGGCCATACTGTTCCAAGACTAGACCTGTGGTGTAATCTGGAGCTGTCTGCCTTTGGCAATGGATGCAGGGATGTGGGATGAAAGTTTTGGCAATGAGAACTGTATGCCATGCATGTCGCTCTGTGCCCTCTAAGCTAGTTGCTTCCTTCAGGCATGGTGGACAATTCGGAAGAAAGATTCACACAAACAGTGCAGGCTTTTTATATGTGACATGGGAGGAGGTATCATTCAGAATTTACCCCAGGCAGCAGAATGCTTTGGGTCACTGCTGGCCAGTCCTGGTCTGCACATCCAGCAAAAAGAGATTACAATGCTGATAGGTTGGATTGAAGTGAACCATTTGGGGCTGCAGCTGGTGCATGAATAGTATACCATTGAAACACTGCAAAAGCTGATTACCAGGGAGAAAAGTTCTGTCCCAAGCTTCTCGTGTCATTAGTTTCCTTCTACCATACGATCCCCGCCCGGTGTAAATTGGTGCAGGTGGTGTATCAGTCTGCAGTGATGTAACCCATTCTATTTATTTTATGTTTTGAAATACTTCAACATAGTTACATCTTTACCCTCCACCTCAGACTGTTTTCTGACTGAGGCAGACGACAAGATGAGACATTCCTCCAACCAGACTGTTTGGCAGATCTTACTCAAAACTGGCTTCCATGGCACCTGGGGCTCCTTCACTAGCTTAGAGGGAGTAGACCAGGCCACAGGGCACATGCAGCCCCTCAGTGCCTGCCGCTATAAGATGGCAGCCTCACCTTTGGGCCGAATGGTGAGATTGGCCTTGCTGCATCACCTTGAGGTGATAATAGGCGATAGGTGATAATAGAACAGGCAGCTCACAGTGTTAAAAATAGTAAAACAGCCCTCCTGGTGGCTTTACAGTTGCTGTATTTTATAACCGTCTCTGTTCCCTTCATGTGTAGATTATAGGACTTTAATGCTACTCCGTTAAAGCGTTACGATTCTACTCTTAACTGCTATGGTTTCATCCTAGGGAATCCTGAGATTTGCAGTTTTAACAAGGGGTACTTGGGATTCTCAGCCAGCAAGCCCTTCTAGTGCTTCACCAAATTTATAAGTGCCAGGATTCCATAGGGTAGAGCCACTGCTATTAAAGTGGAATTGTAATAGCTACAAATGTGTAATGTGAAAGGGCCCCTGCCTTGCTCTGTGTTATGTGAGGAGACTACCATGCTCAAGTGTACCTAAGGATGTTTTAGAAAGTATCGCTCTCCCAGAACCAAGAGCCACTAGGATGTGATGATTTGAGTGTTGGACTAGGACACTGGGAGACCAGGCTTCAAATCCCTATTGAGCCATTGAAGTCACACCCTCTCAACCTCAGAGGAAGGCAAAGGCAAACCTGCTCTGAACAAATTCTGCAAAGAAAACCCCCTGATAGGATCGCCTTAGAATTTCCACAACTGAGAAACTTGAAGGCAGGTAACAGCAGGTCTCTCTTCCAGAGTGATTCTTTGGAGTGGTTATTATCTTGACAGTTAAGGGGTGCCACGGTTTTATTAAGGAGACGGTTGGGCAGAATTGTTTTCTGCACCACCAACATCCCACTCCGGCTGTAGAGGAAGAGCTCCAAAGGAAACCGGGCGAACTCCACAGGGGCTGGTTTCTTTGCCCTTGCGTGGTGGAAATAACGTCGTCACCTCGGGGCAGGCATTTCTGCGCCTTGCGCGCGCACAGGCCCGGGCGGGCCCCCGTCCAGATGCAGGGCGTGCGCTCCGGAGACGGGTCTCCACTTGCTGTCCCCCGCGGGAGGGAGGAGACGATGGGAAGCTGGCTTTCGTCTGCGTCGCATACCTCCCTCCCCCCGTATTCCTGGCGGGCCGTGCTCGTTTCTCGGTGGGTCTCGAAGGGGCTCTTTCCCTCCCGCTCCCCCGGGGGCCAAGAGCAGGGGAAGCAGCTGCAGGTAGAGGCCGTCTCCGCATAGCTGGCATTCCAGCGGGCCCCGCGGAGGCGCCCGACCTTCTCCCGCCTTTCTCAGGTCCTCGCACCGCAACGCCGTGCCTCGTGTTTAGGCTTCCCGGCGGGAGACGCTCAGCGATGTATCGTGCGTTTCACCATCGCCAGGCTCTCGTGCAGCATTTATTTCTTCAAGACCTTCTTGCTTAGGCGAGGAGATGGTTGAATGAATGCGCTCGACTCAGGGGGCCTCCCCGTTTTAGCGAGAGCGTCCAAGCCGCATAGAAAGGTCTCCCGATAATTACTTCGGGGATCGGTTTCAGCTCTCCACCACCTCATAGGGGGTGGGGAGCGCGTTATCAGTCGGCGTCACCGAGGTGCGGCCGCTCTTCTCGGCGCGGTCCTCACCGTGCGCCTTGAGTAGACGCCGACGGCTCAAGTTTGCCCTTAACTCACCGTCTTTACTCATGTGCTCATGGACTCGGCTGAGTTCTCCTTAGGGCCCCGGGCGGGAGAAATAAATAAATAAATAAATGCAGGAGGGGTGCACTGATTTGCCAGAATTGGGAGTAGGCGCCGCTGCGGTAGTTCTGAAGGGGACGCAGGGAGCCTTTTTCCCAGGGAAGCGGAGAGCCTGGAAAAGGTCCCGCCAAAACTTTCGAGAGGACGTGCCCTCGAGCACGGAGCTGGGCTCTCCGGAGGGCAGGCGGGGGAGCCTGTGAGGCTCTCTTTCGGTCCAATTAAGAGCTGAAAAGGTGCAGCCCGCAATTAGCCGCGGGCTCCCACGTCAGGCTCACCTAACGAATAGCCCCCCCCCGCTCCATTCCTGGGTGCGTACGGCTCGCCCGCCTTTTGCCCTGGCGCAGCGGGAGCCTTTGGCGAGGGACAGTCCGGAGCGCCCTGAAGTTACAGGGCGGGCGGGGTGGGGGAGAGGCACAAAGAGAAAGGGGCTCGGCTCGGCTCGGCTCGGCTGAGCCAAGGTAGCGAAGCGAAGGGAGGACTGCGCCGGGGGTGGGGGCGGAGCTGCCTGCCCGAGTCCCTTCGCGTTGGCCGAGTGTGTTTTGGCTCCGCGCTTGCTGTGGAGAAAGTGCGTTTTATCTCCCCCTTCCACTTTTGGTTGGTACCCTTTTGTTGCTCTCCTTCCGAAGGTGGGGGGGAGCGGGGAGGCCTCGGCTTCTGGGAATACAAAAGAGGAAAGTGGCTCATCGATCCCAAAGCGAGGTGTGGATAAGGGAAAGGAAGGGCCGGGGAGCTCTGGAAGAGGCAGTTAGCTGAGCGGGGGCAGCGCGCAGCGCTCGGGAGGCGCTCGGAGGGCGGGAGCCCCGTCGGCAGCAGGTAGGAAGAGGAAAGGTGGGAAGCGGCGACGGCGGCGGCGGCGGGGGGGGGAGAGACTTGGGGGACCCGAGTCTCGTGGGTTCTAGCACTCGTGTCTCGTCCTAGCAAATTTCCTCACCGTTTTGGAGCAGCCGCAGTCCCATCTTTCCTTGCTCGGTGCCGGCGCCTCTGGACCTTATGGTCGTGGGGAACAGGGCCGGGGGCCGGGGGAGGGATTCTGGCGGCTGAAGGAACCATGTCTTGGGGGCGAGGTGGTTGCCCAGCTCTGAGGCGCCTTCGCTGCCTGCACCCTCTTGTCAGTCCGGCCAAGCGGCAGGCAGGCAGTCTTCCAACCGGTTGGAAGGAGGCTGAGGTCTTTTCTGTCTCTCCCCCACTGCTCGGCCGGGTTTTCACTCGGAGGCCACCCGAGCTGGGGAACTGATTCCCAGAGCCCGTGACGGAAAGTCTGTCCCTATCTGAACGGCTCTGTTTACCAGCCCGTGAAGGACACGTAGCCACACGGCTCGAAGAACGACCCGTTCGCCGTCAGCTGAAGTTCAGGCGGTGGTGGGACGGGACAATGGCACCTTTTTTAGAAAGCTTTCCTCAACCAGGGTAACTTACAGCGGCTTCGAAACCGGACTGAACCGATAAGGGAACCACCAACAATAGGACAGTAATGTTTGCCTGCCTAAAGGAGACCAGCTCCCTTTGGCTCTTCCTCTTCCTAAACTTTCTATTCAAGTTGCTAATTACAAGATGCCTGTTGACTTTAAGAACTGCGTGGTTCAGTTTGTTTCTCTCTCTTTTCCAGAATCTTTTTGATTATTCTGAGTTTATTCAGTACACTTCTTTAGAAACCAGTTCAACTAAAAAGTGCCCTAAATCAAAATCACATATTGGCACCTGAGAATTTGCAAAAACTGTCCAAAAAGATATTGTGATGGGCAGAGCTTGGATAATGTACAGTACTTTAGTTTAGTTCTGAGGTTCGTTCAACCACTCTGGGTTCTAAGAGCTGTAGCCTCCAAAATGTAAGTTTTCTGAGCTCTAAGTGAGGAATGTGGGACACTTAGGTTGTTGCTTCATCTCTTTCATGTTATTAAGAATGTGGAATGTGTGGTTCTCCAAATGCTGTGAGCTGCAACTTCGATCAGTCCTGGCCAATATGGGCAACAGTGAAAGATGATGGGAACTGCAGTTGACCAACATCTGGGGAATGCATATTTTTGGCCGTCGTCTCCAGTGAGTGACAGTTGCCCTTAACAGATGTCACTGTCAGAGGTCTCCCATCTAGTTGGCAGTAGACGAGCTTCATCAGAAAGATGAAGAAAGCAGAATTTTTGCTGTGCCTGTGCCCACAAGAAAGTCAGCAAAGAGGGAGAGGGGAGAATTAGAAACACTCCCCGCCCTCCCCCATCAGATTTGTTGTAGAAAACCCATGATGGGAGAAGTGTGGCCTGGCCAGAATCCAGGCAGCCTCTTTGAAAAGCTTCTTTAGTTGTTTTTCATGTTTTGTGGGTGTGTGAGCATCAGTGGCCTCCGCATCTGGGCATGACTGAGGAGCACTGCAGGAAAGGGTTACTCTTGTCACAGTGAATCAGTTACCTGCTGTGTGATGGGCTTCATTATTTGCCTGAACAGCAGCTCTGCATGTCCCTTGCAGAGGCATCAATACAAAGTGGAAAGCAGTGGTTCCCTTGCCTACAAATCTTACGCCCTGATTTCTCTCCTCCTTCTCTATATGCCCTACCTCTGCAATGTATGCAGGCCCACAAACTCTTTTTTGAGCCCCCCCCACACCTCCAACAGCAGAAAACCCTTTTAGCAAAACTGGTCATCTGGTGTTCTTACAGGTCTGGGGTTTGCAGATTTCAGAAGACTGGAAAAGAACAACAACCATGGAACAAATAAAAAAGTATGCATCTGATCAATTTTGTTCCCCCCTCATATGACCTTTAAATACTTCTTTTACCCTTAATGCAAGCTTCAGTGAGTGCAGGGTGTTGCCTCCAGCCCTCCCAAAGGGGCTCCCCCTCAAAGTAGTAAGGTCACGGAAAATTCTGCACACCTGTATGCCCCAGGACTCTGAATGGAAGAGATGTGAGTAATCCAGGCCCCGATTACTAAAAGGGAGGCCACTGCACAGTAAGTTAGGCAGAATTTGGCTATATATATATCTAGTGTACTGTCACCTGTGTAGCAGTAACAGCAAAAGTACAAGGTAAATATTAAAAAAGGAAAATAAGTCATATATTCTGAAAGTAAACATAGAGTAGTCATAACAATATTATATCAGTGACAAATAATGAAAGTGTTTAAAAAAGAACTGTATATAACAAGGTGCCACACATAAATTAAAGGGAAGAATGAAAATTCACAATATATAACAGCAGAGAGAGAGCAATTAGTCAGAAAACTCAGACCAAGAGCAAATCAGATACCTGATGGCAACAGGGTCTCAGCTGATTACCGGCCATTGAAACAATCTGTCATTGCTTCTACTTTACTGTGGTACAGGTTATGGAATGTGGTTTGCAGTCCACCAAAATATACTACCTCCAATCCAAACTCACTCCAGTCTGCAAGGGTAACAAAGTTGGCCCACAGTGATACCTTCTATGGAATATAGGCGTCGGTCCTCCAATGCAGTTAAATGGATGGGTAAACATTAATACATTAAGCACTTTCCCATCAATTTTGTAACTCCTTTTCCTGCATGTTTGCATGTTCATTTGTATTTTATGACTAGGCACATAAATGGCCCTACCAATGTTAAAAGTATAGAGATGAGAGTCCTTGACCCTCCTAATCTAAAATGTTCATGTTATGAATTAAAGGGACCTTAATCTATGTGTTCAACAAACTGAATAGCTGCAAGTGGCATTATTGTTCACTGGCAAATTTCTGGATATAGTATACTTCTGAGCAAGACAAGGGTTTCCAGCACATAGAAGGGGTGGCTTGAATGACAGTGTTGACAGTATGTAAATCCCAGGAGTCTGGATAGTATAGTGGTGTGAATGTTGGGTTAGGACTCCTCAAGGATTGGGTTCAAGTCCCTGCTCAGCCAGAGAAACCCACTGGGTGATCTTGGGCAAGCCACACGCTCCCAGCATTTGAGGAAGGCAATGGCAAATAAATCTTGCCAAGAAAACCCTAGGGTGGTTGTTGTGTGCCTTCAAGTCATTTCTGACTTGTGGTGACCCTATGGTGAGCCTGTCACAGATTTTCTGGGGCTGAGAGAGTGTGATGTGCCCAGGGTCGCCCAACGAGTTTCTGTGGCTGAGCGGAGAATCAAATCCTGGTCTCCAGGGTCATAGTCCAACACTCAAACCAATACACCATGCTGGGTCTCAAACTCTAAGATAGTCAGAATCCACTTGAAGTCACATAACAACAATTTACATTGGTAAATGCTGCTCATTCTTTTCGAAGGTCTTAGAAGAGAGGTTAACACTGATCAGGCCAATGTACCAGTATGCCATGGCAATCTGGGGAATCTGGGTGCCTAAATGCTACGGATGTGGATCCCACCCACACGGCATTACTAATGATGAGAGATGTTTGCTGCATGAGCTGGACATGTAGGAGGCACTTCTCATTTGCCTTGGGATCAAGAATGTACTGGATGAACCAGTGAGACACAGAAAATCCCACCTTGACCTTTTGAGCTTACAACTGGAATCAAACTGGAGTCATTCACACCAGTTGCATTCCTTCAGTTGCTTTAGCATAGTTATCACTCTTGGTATGTGGATGTGTTTACACAATCAAATATCACTGGTAAACTTACTTGCAGGCAAAATCTCAGTACTTCATTTTCAAGACAGAACTTCTTTGCAACCCTTCCCCATTGTCCCACAGCTACTGTCTTTTTATATTCAAAATTTAATTTTAGACTGGTAGCAAGGCCTGTCCAAAGGATTTGGCAGAGATTGTAGTCTTCTTTGAAGAGACAAGTGGAGTCCTTGCTCTCAAAATCCTTGTTACCTTGTATAGAAGGACAAATTAAGGCAAAGCAAGAGATCTTGACCTGTGTTTTTTTTAATGACACCTTACTATGATGCTTTGCAGATTTACGTTCAGCGCCCATGCTTTGTTATGTTTATATGTTGCAGGAAAGGATGGATTGTCTTGGGCTGTCCTATTTCTCAGAGGCATTTGTCTACTATGACAGATTTTCCTATTGTCAATCAGCCACTGAAAGTGCTTCTAGGAAGTCTGGACTTTCCCAGAACATGGCTTGATATGATCAGCATTTTAGTGAGAAGATCCTACCAGTCTGTGACATGAATGGCACAGAGTTTTGAAAAGTTACCACTTTGCATTACAGCTCTCTGAACCTCCCAGCCAGCATGAATGATGGCTGAATCAGCTGGAGGATCCTGGAAGCTGCAGTCCAGAGTAACTTTTCATAGCCCTGGGGTGGTAAGAATTCCCTTAACCATGCTGAGAATTGAGGTTTTGGGACATCTCACAACCAAGTCTATAAGCCCTATTTTATGGTATTGAGCAGAAAAGGATTACGGCCCTATTCCTGTTCTGGTAGAATAGAAAACAACCTTCAAAGAATGCAGACTACAATAAAACATGTGGCATTGACAAAATTACTGTTTATGGGACATTCACACTCTTGCTTCCAGGCTTCTCATGTTGCTGAGATTTATATGCTCATGTTTCTGTGGAGACAACAAGGCCTGGCCTTTTTCTTTTCTCAGACTGGAATGGCAGTTTCCAACCCTCCACCCAGTCTGCCAAAGTGCATTGCATGGCTCTGGCTTTCCCTAAAAACATCACCTTTGTGTAACCAGAGTAAAGCCTTTCAGTTGTTTATTAAAACCCCTTTAATGATTTATAGTAGTACAGTTCTTGTTAATTATAATCACTGAGAATCATTCAGCTGAGGCCAAATTTAAAAGAAAATATAGTATAATCTTTATTAAACAGCAAGTAGAACAGCATACTGGTTTTCTATGTATGTCTAAGTGTGCTTAAATAGTTTCTTGTCTCTTTACAACGGCATGAAGGTACAGGTCACAAACACATACGCACCCTCTTTGCCAAAGGCTATGTTCCCAAATCTAGGCCACTCTCTCTGACCAGATTTAACAGTGGGTTGATTTCTCTTCTGCTCCTTCTCTAGGCTTTCTCTGACAACCCCCTTTTCATTCAACCCTCCCTTGACTGAATGAGAACTCCTCTGGCTGAAGGAGTCACCCTTCTCCCTTGATCCCTGAAAGTCTGACTCCTCTGGAAATCCCTCTCAACCAAACAAGTGTGCCTGCTACAAATACATTTCCACTCGGGCCTCCACCCTTCCTTCCCACTAAAGGGCTAGGTTTTCCTCTTGAATGACCATTCTGGCTACCTAGCAACCTGTTGCTGGGCAGCTTTTCTACCTCTCAGGATACCACGCCCCCCATATTCCATCACAGTCCCTCAGAATAATAGATCTGTAATGCTTGTAGAGCCAGCGTGGTGGTGTGAACGTTGGCCTACAACCCTGGAGATCAGGGTTCAATTTTCTGCTCGGCCATGGAAACCCACTGGGTGACCTTGAGTGCATCATGCACTCTCAGCTCCCAGAAAACTCAACGATAAGATTCGTCTTGGGGTCACCATAAGTTAGAAATGACTTGAAGGTACACAGTGATGACAACAGTGCTTGTAGTTAGCTCTGTAAAAGCTTTAGAAAGACATAGCTTTTTATTCTGAGGCTACAACTTCTTCTCTTCCTCATCCTCTTAAAACACCTGTCCTTGTAGGTCTTAGCCCCAGATTCTTTGCAGAGTTGTGGTTCTGCCTGTGTTGTCTCCCTCTCTTAATAGAAGAGAAAGTAGGTTGCAAAACCTCTTTGGTCTTCACCATTTTGCACATGTGCAAAGAAAACAAGACGTGGAAACCACAAGAGACTGTCTGGGAGGGGATTTCTTTGGGGACACAAGAAGCTAATGCGGAGGTGCAGATGTTGTTACCTTTGTACTCCAGTGATGTGGAAATGTGGAAAATTGGGGAAGTAGTCAAGAATTTGTTTTCCACCTGGTTTAACCGCTGACCCTTCAGCCTAAATGGAGCCGGTGGCTGGCTGGTAATTGCCTGATGGATCTCTGAGGAATGCGGCAGGCACACTGGAGGCCAGGAGGCTTAAAGATTAGCTTTATGAGCAGCGGGATGCTAAGCTGGAAAAATCATATGAGAAACTTTTGCTTCTCTTTAATGTTTGCTAGTCCCTAGAGAAAGCAGTCAGATGCAACCATTTAATTGCAGTGTTTGGAGACTTTTATATTTTGGACCACAGCTCCCAGAATTCCTCCGTTGTTCCCCAGTGGGTTAGATGGGTTCCCACTATGCCATTCCATAATGCAGAGGCGGAAACTGCATCTGAGAGGCAGGGTCCACCCTCTCAAAGGCCACTCTGGTGTGTTGGTGGCAAACCAGAAGAGATACGACATCGCTTCCAGTTCTTTTTGGGACCAATTTCTTTGGCCCTTTTTAGGGCTTGGTAGATTGGGGATACGTAAAACAAGCAAACTGCTGTATTTTCAGCAGGAATTTGGAAATATCTTAGGTAGCACTGCAAAAGTAGGGCTGGAGTCCTCATGGGCTTTCCCCACCTCTGCCTTAATGTTTACTCCAATTTATTCACTTGAGTCAACTGCCTCTCAGTAGGCTAGTCTCCATATATGATCTGGGAAAAGTTTGGCTATTTATTTATTTATTTAAAGTATTTTTAACCTGCTCTGGAAATACTCTCAGAATGGTCGGTAGATTAGTTTTAAAAAAAACAACTCCTGCTTTCAGGCTTATGATCTAAAAGACATGATGCAAAGGGAGAGGTGAATGAAGTGGGAAGAAGAAGAAACAACTGAGGCACCAGTTTTATTCAGACTGGAATGGAAACAATTTGCGGTAGAAATTTGGTGAAATGAGTGCCTCTGAGTGACACTTGAGGGAGAGCCAAAATCAGGTGGTCTCTCAGTGGTAGATAAATTAACAGTAGTCTCCTTTTCTTCTGCTACTACAGCCCGGTTAACCTTACACAAAACTCCTATTGTCAGTTCTGTGGAGATGTAACTGCCATGAGAGGGGTGGAGAACCTTTTTGCAGTGAAGCACCGTTAACCCATATGAAAAGTCACACTCATTGTGATAAAGCCAGAGCCCAAAATGGCTGATGCCTATACTATGTCAGGCTTTTTTAGTGCAATCTTTCCCACCCTTTGTTGAGTACTGTCCATCTGTCTTTCAGTGGCACTTCATGTGAAATCAGGTGAAGGACTACATATGGCCAGTGGCCGCAAATTTCCATCCCAGAGTCTGAGTGAGGCCCTCTCAGAATGACCAGATGCTGTGCATTTGTGATGCAGGCTTAATTTGTAGATTGTCTAAATTGTTTTTAGAGCATAAAGTTTCCATTAATTAGTCAGTGAAGGCATATTTTAACTGACACGGCAGTTCTTAATTAGTAGAGCTGGATGTTAAGAGTACAGGGTTTATTTTAGAATTGCTTTGTGGGATTGTAATTTAGGAAGGACAGATTCTGCAGCAACACCAACATTATGTGTAGAAACTTTGAAATCTTTGCCACTTAGATATGCTGTTTTCCATAAAAGATTATTTATTTATTGGAATACTTATATACAAACATTTTACATGGACAGGGAATTTTAAAACAGTTAAATAAAATAAAAATGCTTATTAACAAGCACATGAAAAATCACACAGGAGAAATGAAAAACAAATTAAACTGCTTTTCTTTCCATCCTATGGTTTTTTCCTGACTTTCTCTTTTGAATTCTCTTCAATGTTGATTTATTTCAGAAAATGTAAATATGATAATAAACTGAAATAAACCCCCCAAAGGTGGCTGTTATATAGTAATTATGCAGGCTGCCAGATCCAGTAGCTGGGGCATACATATATGTAAGTTATTTCCTATCACTGAAGCGAGCTACTGGTTCTTGAACCCTGAAAACTGAATTGCTCCCATCAAAGACTGTGTGCTTGTTGTTGTAGCCCCAACGTGGTGGGAAGGAATAGGACTCTTTTCAAATTGGGGAGGATGGCTACTTGATCCAGTGCCAGCACTGCTCTTGATACTAGACAGATGCTAGCACATCAGATGCATGGGGAATTTTGCTGGGTGGGTTTCTGATGTCATGGCTCAGTTATACATCAGTGCTGGTTTGAAATGCAACCAACTTGTGGTGCAGCAAAGCTTGCAAGGTTCCGTTCCATGTGGGGACACAGTTGAATGAAAGCAGTCTGGAGGGAGTTTTGTTCATGGAGGACTAGCTGTTTAAATGTCACAGCTGATACCTTTGTCTCCATTGCTGATTCAAGCAGTGAAGCAAAGAGTGACACAACTTTTATGTTTTCTTGGTTTTGAGTTCCCTTTTGTTTACCAACATCGCAGTTGTAGAGGTCTGCTCAGTGTGTCCGGGGGGGCAATTTAATGCTCTTTTCATGGTGCAATGCAGGATTAGGGCCATAGAAAATACTCAGGGGAAAGTGTTCCCCGGCATATTCATGAGCTCATTGTGAAGGGCTGTGTGTGTGGTCTGTGTAGCGTTGTGCTGGCCTCTATCAGCCAGGTAGATGACTAAAAGTGCCTGCCATATCTGTTATGCACTGAAAACACATGCCTGAACCTGAAAAGATGCATCAGAATGACTTGTAGTCTGATGACATCAGATATATCCTTTGCAGAACAGCAGGCACTTGCTAGTTCAGTGTCCTTGGCTTTGCACATCTCTTTGCACCCTCCTTTCTAGAAAGCCCCAGACCCCAATCTGTGTATGCCATGTAGAGCACATTCTTCTGAGCAGTTTTTAGTGTTTTCACAATTATAACCTGTTGCGAACCTGAGTCCTGACATCGAAAACAGGTCCTGAATGCTGGCCACATGAACATCTCTGTTGAAATTAAAAATAATGATTACCTATCTTGAGACAAGCCTGGGGGTTAGTGGTGTAAGACTGTACTTGGTCAAGCTGTTCATTATAAATGTTACTTCTATAAATGTTTTATCATGTCTAAAGCCCCTTTTAGCATATAAAATGGTTCTGAAGTCTTGTGTCATTTATCCTCATTAAATCTCTGAAGTAAGTTTGTTTGAGAGAGGAAGTTTAGTCCAAGGCCATTCCCAAAGCTTCCCGGCTGAGTTGATTGTGCATCTCCTCCTTATCTCCTAACAAACACTGTATCAAGAAACTCAGGCTTGGTGTTCCTGATGATCCTCTGGGATAGAAGTCACTCTCCAGCAGGGAAGTCCTGCTCCTACATTGAACAGAGATAGTGGGTTGCCCCTGCACAGTGTAGGAGTATCATGCAAAGTAAATTCAGAGGATCTAATTTTCCTCCTCACTCCTTGAAAAGAATTGACAGTAAAAAGACAAGTGCATGAATGCCATTATTTTTCTCTTGCAAGTGTGAACAGTCTTTGCTAGGCATTATTTTTAGCAATATATCTTTAAAATGGAATCTTTATCTCCCGCATGGCCCTTTGCTATATTGCCTCTTTAAATTGTGTGGTTCAGCACTTTTATAGAGGCTGCATGTTCAGATGCAGACACCTATATGAGGTTTCCTCAGGATTTTGCTTGAAAACTGGCTGTTACAATAGTAAATGATCAACAGCCACACCAAGGTAATTGAGAGAGGTTGCCATTGGTGAACCTGGATACCATGGCCAGTCACTCTGGTGACTGCCTATCCCCATACTAGCGTGAAGGAAGGCACTCAATTACATTATTGGCTATTTGGAGGGTGAATGAGACTCCTGCTGTCTAGAAGGGCTTTGTGAGAGAAAAAGACTCTGAACTCAAATCAGGAGTGGGCGTGGATGCTCTCATCTGTTTAGAATGTATTGGGGTGGAGCTCTCCATGTGGGACACATGCCTCCTTTGCTGCTTCTTGGGCATTTTCGCTCTGGAAAGCTGAATCCAATAAAGTTATGCAGGTACATTTGAGGGAATCAAGGCTGCTGGTAATACCACTCCCTGTTTGCTTTCTCTTGCAGGGTGTAGAATGCTGGCTGCAGTGAGACTGCCCACGTGACCTTTGCCACCATCATGCTGTGTCCATGGCGGGGGAAGCTGAAGCTTTTGCTGGCCACAGTGACGCTAGTCTTCCTCATCTCATGGCTCTACCTCTTTATGGGTAATTTGAAGTGTGAGTGGGGATGGGATGGATTCATTGTCTTGCTGGGTGTGCAGTAGTTAAGGGAGACTGGCTTTTGTTCTCTGCTTTAAATCAAGTGGGCACCTGTGCCCTCCAGCCTTATTTGGATGGCATCTCCCATAATCTGTTGCATTGATTGGATTGCAATGACTAGGATTGATGGGAACTGCTGGCTGAAAAGATCTGAAGGTCTACTCTCTCCTCCCCTTTATTTTCTCCCCTCAAACCCCTACACCATTGCATGTGGTGACTGTTCCATTTCATCTCATTTACTTTCCTCTGCTTTCTAGTTGTGGAGGAATTAAACAACATGCCGATAACCTTTTAGCCAAGTGAGTTTATTTCCCAGGTGTCTACCATCTAGGTCTTCAGAACAGCTTACAAACATTTAGACTTTGTACTCCAGAAGAAGCCAACAAACTCCCTCATCACATAGCGAAGTACCTTCTGAGTGAGCCCTTTCTAGAATTATTCACTACTCAGATCAGTTTGAGACTAAAAGTGATGGAAAAGTTCAGGTCAGGAACACGGGGGCAATGCCTGCCATACAGAAGCTCTTTCTAGCAAGTGGCTTGGTGATTAGTGGAATCCTCACTGTAGAGGGCTTAAAGGAACTGTCCTCCCCTGTTGCAGAAGCCAGTGGCAGCAAAACCTCTGTGCTACAATATAAAATAATGCCACAGTGGCAGATAAGCAAGAAAATTTTGAGGCTTTCAAATATTGGCCAAATCCAGTTGCTAGCTAGCATAGACCCATCGAATAAAAGGGATAGATATCTAGATATAGATATATAGATATGACTCATCATTCAGCAACTGATTCAATGACTCTACTCTAGTCAAGATTAACCATTTGATTTAAGCAGTTACAGGCTTCCCCCACTTGTCTGACAAGTTAGGGACCAGAGCACTGTAAGAAAATGGAATTGGTTGAAAAGTAGGACCCGTGCACTGTACTGTAGGCAGCGTGATGGACTTACAGAGGCTCATTTGGGACCAACTGTGTATGCATTGCTTGCAAAGTCTCTCAGACAGCTTGGCACCTTTTCCCCTCTCAGCTTGCTTTGCAGGCAGCACACATCTGCAAGTGATCTCAAACGAGCCTCCATAGCAAGAAGAACTGATGAAAGAACAGAACCCTCATCGAATTAATGGAACTTATCCTTAATTTGGAAGCATTGAAAGAGTGAGTTAATGGCAATGTTAGAGGCAGAGCTATCTTCCCTGCTGTTTTTACTGCTCTGTTCCCTCTTGTGTTTCTAGTCTTTCTGTGTGTCAGGGTGATGTTGAACATTTATTTCCTTAAACACACATGAATATAAAGTGCTGGATCCAGAGATCTATCTGGTCTGGCATTTTGTTCATAAAGAGGCAAACAAATATAGGAAGTCCACAAGCAAAACATGAATGCAACAGTATCATTCTGCTTATGTTCTTGAGCAGCCAGTATGCAGAAGAAATAATGCCTCTGATACCACATGTAACAGTTAGTTGTTATCACTTGCAGCCACTGATAGTCCTATCATCCATGAATTTGTCTAGTCACTTACTAAAAGCCATCAAGGTTGATGGCCATCACTGTACTTTCTGGTAGAGAACACCTTAATTTAAGTATGTACTCTGTGGAGAAATACTTATGATTTGCTCTAAGTCCATCTTCATTCAGCTTCGTTTGTGTAAAAAAAAAAAATTCTGATCTACTTTCTCCATGCCGTGTGTAATTTTGTACTCCTTGATCATATATATGTCCCCTTTACTTGCCTTTTTCTTGTAAGCTAACAAAACCTAAATGTTGTAACCTTTCCTTGTAGGGAAGTTGATTCAATCCCTTGATCATTTTGGTTGCCTTTTGTGCACCTTTTCCAGCTTTGTTGTGTATTCTGTTTCATATCCATTCCCTGAGGAGCATCAAGCACTTTGTCTTATAGCATTCAAAGCACTGTTCAACACGGAGGCCTTTTGACTAAAGAGAAGGGTAATTGCCTAAAGAGAATGATAATCATTGAAGTAATGAAATTGGAATATATTAATTGCAAAGCAGTGAAGAAGGCTGGGAGAATATTATTTTTAAGGTGCTGAATTTTGCCACCTCCCTGTAGGAGAATTTAACAAGATCCCAGTACATATTCATTTAAAGTTTTCATGCTCACTCTTTCACTGAAGTATGAATTGGAATTTCACTGACTAGATTGCCCTGCTGCCACCTTTCCCATGTTTATGTTTTTTGGGATTCCTTCTATAGATGGATGTTCCCTTATGCTCCCTCCTTGCTTTGGGGACCAGTCAAGTCGTTACTTTGACCGTGAGGCCTTGGTGTCTCAGGTCCGAAGAGTGGAAGAGGAAAACCAGCTTTTGAGGATGCAGCTCAGTCACTCGCAGGCCCAAGATGAGGTGCTGGCTGGGTCTAACAGCAGCCAACAGGGGGTGCAGCTGGTAGAGAACCAGCATGGAAGGAGCAACTACACGGGCTGCTCCAAGCAGAGGATGGTTCAGAAGTGTGAGGTAAAGATGATGCTCCAGTTCTTCCTTGGTGCACCATGTGTATTGAACATTGTGGGCAAAGAATTTGGGGCAAAGGCAAATGTATGGGTGTTGTAGGCTCAGCTGCTGGACTCAACTGATACCAGCTATGACCCTGTCATGCTTGCCATTGTACCAGCTGAATACACCTCATCTCTGATTTCAGAGTTCAGGCATGTTTAGTACATGCGTGGGAGGCCACCAGAGATTATTAGGAAGGGCAGGGAAGGAATTGTATCTGAAACTCAGGAGATCCTCTGCCAGTCAGAGTTGTCCATACTGATCTAGAAGGACCAGTGGTCTGACTTAGGATTAAGGCAATATGTCCCTTTGCTGCTTTCTGCTTCAGCTGCTGGAGTGTTTACTTGGCAGTAGAAGGTATGAAGAAGTAAAAGGCTTTTTTAGTTTCTCCTCCCTGAAGAAACTATTTATATGATAGCTATCTGAGGTGAAGGAGGCAATACTATTTTGTACTTGGCTTCCATTTCCATTTTTTTTAAATCTAATTTGCTCTGGGCGGGGGGGGGATGGCCTATTGACATCATTATTTGTGAGAGTGAAGCTAAGAAAGACATTGACAGGCCAGACGATTCTGTAGGTAGAATGGTAAAGGAAGTAACTTGTAGATGTCCAGTTCTAACGGAAGAGAAGGGGATGAAAGAAAGAGAGATCCTCTTGCACTGAATTGTATTCACCTTTTGCATTTCTGGACAGCTCCTTCATGTTGCCATCGTGTGTGCTGGCTACAACGCAAGCCGGGATGTAGTTACCCTGGTGAAATCCATCCTTTTCCACAGGTAATCTGAATTGGGGTGTTGGTGTTGGGGTGGGGGACAGTTTTATTAAAAAAGCACAAAATGAGGCTTTTGACTTTTCCAAAGCTTGGAAACTTCAGAAACTGAAATTTGGTATCACCTTAGCTTCTAAGCTGCAGTTCTGGATGAAGAAGAGGAGCTATAGCATAGACTCAGACTGGCTCAGGGAAAGTATACTTTTTTTTTTTGTCCTCTGCCCTCCATTCTTTTTTTCCTAGCTATAGGTGCTAGGTCTCCATGTTACTGCAGAGAAGCAAGGAATCATGAGATGACTCAGTGCCATCAATCGGTACTAGTCAGGATGGCTATAAATCATCCCTAGTATTGGAGACAGTGTGCTTTTATGTATCAATTACAATCAATTACAATCAAGATGGAGGTTATAGTTACAATCATGTCCTGGTAGTGGGCTTTCTGTAGGCTTTCTGTAATTGGCCACTGTGTTCTTACTAATGTGCTGTAAAGCCAATTAAACTATTGTGTTTCAAAAGAAACCAGCTGCATGCAGCACAGGAGTGAGAGGATGTCTATTGAAATGCTTTGTCAGATTCTTGCTTTCCATGTTGTTGTTCCATGAACTGTTTCTTTCCTTGACAGGAAGAACCCTCTCCACTTCCATCTCATCACAGATTCTGTGGCCCAACAGATCCTGCAGACCCTTTTCCAGTCCTGGATGGTGCCTTCAGTTCACGTTAGCTTCTATGATGCCGATGATTTGAAGGCAGGAAAGCTGCATCCAAGCTTGTGTTCCCTCTTTTTCTTCCTTCTTTTGAAATTCCCATTCCAGGTTCTGTGTTTCTGTGAAGTGAGCAGTTCTGTAGGGAAGGGCAGGTGTAGGAATTGTTGGCTTGGACATGAGAACAGAGCATGGAAACTTTACTCAAAAAAACAAAAAAGTAATGTGGTACTTGGCTGCTGCTGCTGCTGATTTTTTTTTTAGCAAGTATATTGTCATATTATTAAAATGTTATGGTCAAAGCTCATTTTTAAAAAATACTTTAAATAATCACTAAAACTGGTACCCCATAATGTTTGCAATAATTACTACAGGCATACCTCAGCTGATGAAGTAGATGTGCTCATGGGCTTTACTTCATTAACAGAAATGTTGATACCAGAGATAGAAATAACGTGGAAAGAATAGGCATAGGCTCTATCACCAGAAAAAGGAAGAGCATTCAACACGTTTCAGCAAACTTTATATTCAAAACTAACATTATGGACATTTGAAATGAAACAGCCAGGTCAGGTAGTAAGCTTTGCATGAGGAAACAAAAACATTTTGAATCTAGAGATGACTTGAAAGCTTCTATCAAAAGGCATCTGAGATTATTTTTTTTTCTTTCAACAGTTTCCATTTTTCTTATGATTTCCATTTTTGTGGCAAAACTTACAAATTATGCTTTTTCAACATGCCAGAGTAGCTGGTGAAGCAGGCTAATTTGCTTTCCCCCTTTTTTCTGTTTTGGTCTTCATGCTCTGTAAGGGATTCTGGAGGCAGCTGTTCCACGTAAGCACCTGCAGCTGCAGTAGAATCCTCCTAGAGTAGATTTCCATTCTTTTCCAGGTCAAGTTTTATTGCATTGCTGATTACAGACAAGCTGCTGCAGCCCTGTACTGAAGATTTGTCTTTCTTCAGCCCTCCTTCACCATCCTCCCAATGCTAATACTGTAAAACAAAACAAAACAACCTTCTAGCTAGATTAAGACAAGAAGAGGGGGAAGCTGGGCTGGCCTCCTGTAAAAAGACTTTGTAAAAAGGAGTTTCTTTGTCAGAGGCTTTGTTATGTCTGTAGTGGTTATTTGTTATGGGAAAAAATGTGATATTTAACATCATTCAACAAAACACTATATTTTAAAAAAAGTGTTATGCATTATGTCCAAGCTGTGGATGAGCAATACTTATTCTTCCACTAGTTGCTGCTCACTCATCTGCTGTTACTATTTTCTTGAGGCTTGTGCTGAATGTTACAGGCATGCAGTGGTTTTATTTTGATGTAACGGATAGGGCAGCTGCAATTGTGTTGTTTGTGACTGCTCAAGAAGCCTTCAGTGTAAGTAGAACTAGGGTTAGTATGGGAGCACTGTGGCCACTGGAATGCCACTGGAATGTCCACTGTGGCCACTGGAATGTCAGTGATGAAGCCCTGTTGAATGAGTGGCACTAAAAGCCACTGAGGCCTGTTTGTTTGAAGGCCCTTCCATAACAGTCTGTGTGCATTCCTGAATTTGTTCTGTGCTTTTCTCTTTCCAGGCACTTGGGGAAATGGTGGGAGAGGTTGGTTAGGGATTATGGTTGAATAAGCAGTGCATTCTGATAGGACAGGGGACATTGTGGGTCTCTAAACCCTCAAATATTGGTGTAGTCCTTGAAATTTTATCCATGTATGGTCAAGAATATTACCTAATAAAGTGTGCTGGCAGTGACCAAGATGGTAGAACTTAATTGCTACTGATATTCTTAGATGTCTGCCACATGGAATTGCATCTGTGTGCAGGCTACAGTGAATTAACTAGAGCCTAGAACATTATTTTTTAAAAAGTGATTTGTTGCTCAGCCTCCTCCCTTCCACTAATACTTGTTATTTAAAGATTGACTCATTATTTTTTAATTACTTTTTTAGAAATACACTTCAGTATATGAAAAATGACCAAAATTACTCCCGGATTGTTCCATGCAAACAACATTTAAGAAATAATGAATAAATGTTCTTATGCTAAAAACAAGTAGTGATAACAGTTAATATGTTGCTTTTAAAAAATCTTGTTAGGCCAACAAGTAACATAATACAGAGAACTTGTAATGTGTTACTTCCAGTCATTTGGACTGACTACATACTACTGCTTCTGAGACTGCTGCTATTCAGCTTCGGAAATGTCCTGTGGTAGTATGGAGATATGTTTTATGGCAGGGCTCATCCACATGGCATCCTGTAAGCATCTCCCCACCCCTCACTTGTGAGAAATTGCTCGCACATAGTGGCTGCTTCAATGGCATGGTTTCCATTTTTAGCGTAGTCTTTGTTTAATCCATAAAAACAGGTAGAAGCTATGGTCTTGCCCACAGAGTAGGCACATTGGTCTGTTGGTCTACTAATCCTAAATCTGTCTGTCTCTTGTTGCAGCCAGACATTTCCTGGATCCCAAACAAGCACTACTCAGGAATATATGGGCTGATGAAGCTGACGCTCACCAAAGCTCTTCCCTCCAACCTTTCGAAGGTCATTGTCCTGGACACAGACATCACCTTTGCCACTGACATTGCTGAATTATGGGCTGTCTTTGGGAAGTTCTCAGGTAAGTTCTACCTTGAGAAGGATGCTGAACAGTCTTTTAGGTTTATAATTTTGTTGAGTGTGTTGGCTCTTGATCCTCTGTAGACTTTTTTTTTTCTAATTTATGTGTGGAGCTCTTTTCTGATCTACTCTTTTCAGTTAACATTGCTTTTTTGCAGATGTGCATCCAATGGAAAACAGGCTTTACCATGTGCTTCCTTCATGTATCTATTGGTTTCTAAGATGATGGGATTCAGAGTGCTGAGTGGAGGGTCTGTCTTGCTGATGGGGAAAGTTTACTGGCTGCATTTGCTCTCATTCTGTGTTTCTTTTAATCCAGACAAACAGGTGATTGGGCTGGTGGAAAACCAAAGTGACTGGTACCTAGGAAATCTTTGGAAGAACCATAAACCATGGCCAGCATTGGGACGTGGCTTCAATACAGGTATGCTCCACAGTATCCATAAGTGTTGTGTGCACATAAATTGACTTGTAGTATCAAAGTAAAGAAGAAGGAATTAAAAAGAGATATTTTTATAGATATTTGGGGGGAATTTATTGCTTATGTGTTAATAAAGGGGAACGGAAATAAACCAACTGAAGAATCATTACAATTTTGGAAGGGGAATGGAGCTATTTGAAGTGAATGGATGTGGTCATATCTCTAATGGTTCCAGTGGCAGGGAGCACTTATTATCTAATTGTAGAATAGATTAAGATTAATAACATTTGGTATAAGTGGTTTGTAAGTTTATGGTTTTGGGATTTTTTTTGTATTAGGTATTATGTTGTGTGTTTTGCAGTGTTATGTATTTTTATGTTGTTAAACAATTAATAAAAATAATATAAAAATAATATTTTAAAAAAAGTGCTGTGTGCACGTAGGTGTGAGTTTCCAGGGTGCGAAAGGTTGGAGTTTGGATTAAGCAAGCCCCTGCCCTTATTGTGCAGTAACTCAAGTATTGATTATACAAATGTGAAAACTGAATGTAAACCTAACAAGGTTGGTGTTGGCAATTCATTTTATGAACATAGAAAAGACATATGAGACAAGGTTGAAGGAATTTGGTATGCTTAGCCTTGAAAAATATTGCGAAGAAACATAATAGCACTCTTAAAAATCTGAAGGGCTGTAATTGGAAAGAGGGCAAAGACTTTGTCTTTGTTGCCCCAGAAGGCACACCTTACATATAATAGCATTAACTTCTGCTAAAGTAGATTTTGGTTGAGTATTCAGGGAAATGTTTTAATGGTATGAACAGTTTAACAATGGGAGGAGTAACCTAAAGTGATGGTGGCTTTCTTCTGGGAGAGGCTGGACAGCCACCTGCTGGAGATGGTCTAATTCTGAATTTCCTGCACTGAGCAGAGTGGATTGGGTGGACTACAGGTCACCTTTCAGCTCTGGTTTGATGCTGGCTTTACATCACAACATGCTGGCAAGCTTATATGCTGGCAATAACTGTTATTGCTCCCCCTGCCCCATCAAGAATCTTAGGAGCTGTAGTTTAGTGAAGTTGCTGTGCCTTCTCTGTTCAAGATCCTTAGCTTCCCACCCCACCCAAGAACTGGGGCCATTTCCGCACTACACCCTTATAGAGCGATTATGCTGTTCTCAACATCTTGTGGAATCCTGGGGTTTGCAGTTTAGGGAGGAGCCTAAACTGCATACAGGGAGAGAATACAGAGACAGAATACCTGTCAGTGCCTTGAGGGGTAGACATACCTTTCCTCAGCTTGAGCTCAGTCTGAGCTCCTATTGTGAACCTAAAACTCCATAGTGAATTCCTTGAAGTAAAAGTATGGAAAAATGAGATATGCTACCTGCCAATGCCTGGTCACTTAGGAAGGAGGTTCACCCTAAGCTTTCATGTGTGCTGGAAACATCACAGTGAAGTAGGAGGGGCCAGATCCCCATCTACTTCGTACTTCTGGAGCACTCTCTTACTTTCTGTTTTTGGCTGTCCATCTGCCTCTAGTCCTTCGTAGTTACAATCCATTCTCCTACTTGCCTGTGGCTGATTATCCACATTTTGCAGATACGGGTTAACCATGATAGCACTGAGAGATATGGCTGAACTTATTTGTGTGACTAAAGCCCAACTGTCTCTCTCTGGCATAGACAGTGACCCCAAACACATGCCGCTGCTGTTCTACTTGTCAGGTTGGGAGGATTTAATACCCCAAGACTGCTTGTTCTAATCCATGGAGAACTATAGTTCTCCATGTGAGGTAGGCTCCCTCTGGAGGTGGAAACGAGCTCTTTCCTGTCCCTGCAGTGAAACTTCACTGCCACACTGAGATCTAGCTAGAGCATTCTATTCCCAAGCTTTGTCACTCCAAGATTCCTGCCCCAGGCACTCAGCAGCCTGTGGTGGGTTCTTATGGCCCCAATCCCATGTTTCACGAGGGATTGGCTTCACAGTTGCACAAAGGAGAAAACATGCTGCTCTGTGAATTCATCATTCATCTTTGAAATATCTGGGACCGTGTATGTAGGAAAGAGCTGGACACTCTGAATTTTGACTGCTTGCTGAAAACCCAGTTGTTGTTATTGTGTGCTTTCAAGTCATTTCTGACTTCTGGCAACCCCAAGGCAAATGTATCATGGGGTTTTCTGAGGCTGAGAGTGTGTGATGTACCTAAGGATGTCCAGTGGGTTTTCCATGGCTGAGCAGGGAATCAAACTCTGGTTTCCAGGTTGTAGGTCAATGCTGAAACCACTACACCATGCTGGCTCTTGGAAAACTCCAGAGCCTGACCAAATTACATCATTTGCACTACATGCTGGCTAAAGGAGACTGAGAGTGTTCTCCAGAAAAATAACTTTACTAAGCTTTCAGAAACACAGTGTGTTCTTTATGTTTTTGGGAGAGGATATGTTGAATTCTTAGATTAAAATAAGGTGGTCAGCTTTTGGTGGGTAGTAAGCTGAATTAGTCACACACACCCCGAGAACTTGGAGGGCAATCTTTGCTCCCAGATGTCCTCTAGAGAGTTTCGGACATTTCACCACATTTTGGGCCATTTTAGGCCCAGAACTGGCCTGTTTTTTTCCCTCAATAGGAAGCAACCTAGGGGTTGTTGCTTGGGACTAAATGATTGGTGGGGGGACATGGCAAAAATTCCTCCCAGAGATGGTTTGGGGGCAAAAAAAATTCAAAATAATTTTTGATCCCTGGGGCCTATATTGGATTAAGAGGACATCAATGGATAGAAAGAAGAGAATCCATACCCTATCCCTAAGGAAGCCTGTTTGTACTAAAGCAACATTGGCTGTCTCCCTGGAGAATGATCCCTTTCCTTACATGGAATATGTGTCTTCCCAGCCTTGGCTGGCCTCCGAAGATGCCATATAGGAAGCAGTGAGAAAGGAGATAGCTCATAGAATCAGAAGAGGCCTCATGGCCCACTGAGTCCAAAGCATCTCCAGCAGGTAGCTGTCCAGCCTCTTTTTGAAGCGAGAGATCCAGAGAGGAAGACCGCACTACATCTCAAGGCAAATGGTTCCATTGCCAAAGCATTCTTACTGTCCAGAAGTATCTTCCAATGTTCAGTTGAAATCTACCCTCCTGAAACTTGAAACCAGTAGATGTGGTCCTACCCTCTGGGGCAGGAGAGAACAGGCCTGCTCCCTCTCTCGGGCAGCCCTTGAGGTATTTAAAGAGTGCAATGATGTCATCCCTTAGACTTTTCTTCACCAAGCTGAACATGCCCAGCTTCTTCACGCTGTCCTCCTGTGTTTCCGTACCTCTTACTGTCCTTGTTGCCCTTCTCTGAACCTGCTCCAACTTGTCTATAACCTTCTTAAAATGAGGAGCAGGAGACAGGGAAGATTTCCTGTTCAAAATGAGGACTTGCAAGAGCAAATTACAGCGGGTATGTTTTGTGCTTTGATGCGTTTTTTTAGGTCAGTTTGTCCAGTCATTAACATCTATCTCCACAAGTCATTCCCAATAAAGGAACAGTGAACTGCATGCTACACCAACAGCTAGAATCCCATGTGGTACTCAAGCTGCCAGTGGAAGTATCTGAAGCAGCTGCTGGAGTCCACAAATTTTGAGCTGATCTCGAAAGCCAGTCAGAAGTTGTGATCATTACCCCACTTATTCCAAAGCAACAGCTTCATATCTCAGAAACCTCTCTCTGCTTCAGAGTCTCACTGGAGCCCAGAAAAAGGCCAGGAAGGAGCGTCTCCGTGTTTTCCATGCTCAAGACAGACATCCCGCACCCGACCTCAGCGGTGCTCAGAAAGCTGTTGGTAAATAGACAGAATCCTTGTTTAATGGATACCAGCAAGAAATATTCTTTTGCCCAGTCCTCCTAGATCCCAATCTTATGGCTGTCTTCTACTTCCTAACAGGTCCTAATTCTGGAGTTCGTTGTTTAGTGCTGATGCATCAGGGTCTTTTGTCTGGCCTACACAACCAACTCCCTTTGTTCTGGGTGTGCTCATAGTCTTCTCTCCTCCCTAGGAGTTATTCTTCTGTTGCTGGAGCGTTTGCGCCGTATTGGATGGGAGCAGATGTGGCGGCTGACAGCAGAACGGGAGCTCATGAGCATGCTGTCCACCTCACTGGCAGACCAGGCGAGTGTCTGAGCTTTGCATGCTTTGCTATCCTTTCCACCTAAGCCCGTAACATGTCTCTTTTGATGCCTCTTGTGCTGAGGATGAATGTTGCCACGTGATACAGACCAGTTTCTTCCTGGCTTGACACCACACTTGCTTTTACCCTGGGGCTTTCTCGTCTTCCAGAGTGCAAACTGCAGTCTCTCTTCCAGGACATCTTTAATGCGGTGATCAAACAGAGCCCCACATTGGTGTACCGGCTTCCTTGCTTCTGGAACGTGCAGCTCTCTGATCATACTCGTTCAGAGCAGTGCTACACAGAGGTGTCTGATCTGAAGGTAGGCACTTCCCTGGCTGAAGCTTCATGGATTTCATTTGCAACTGTCACTGGGGCTCTTCAGACAAGGTGGGGGGGAAGTACTGGAGGTGCGTTTCTTGCTGGCATGGTTGGCCTCTCTTAACAGGCTTTAAGCTTTAACTTGACTTTCTCAGGTAATTCACTGGAACTCTCCCAAGAAGTTGCGAGTGAAGAACAAGCATGTGGAGTTCTTCCGGAACCTCTACTTGACCTTCTTAGAGTATGATGGCAACCTGCTGCGTAGAGAGCTTTTTGGCTGTGCCAGCCTGCCCAGCTTGACCAGTGGTCAGGTGAGTGTTTGTCTGCCTGCCTTTCATATCTGAACTGGAGAGCCCTTACGGACTTCCAGTTCATTGAGCTGGTCTCTTCGTATGTATGGGGGTGGTAGCAGTGGTTCCCAAACTTTGCATGTGGGCAGCATTACGCCACTGTGCTACCAGGGACGCCTGGCTTGATCAGGTTTTCTTTTGCTTTAGAATTGGGTGACATGTGCCACACTGCATTTCATTCAGGAAGTTCATTCAAGCAGAAAGTGACCTGAGTGGACTCCTGTGATGAAACATTTTGCACAATGACTTTTACCCTTTTTTTAAAAAAAATCAAATCATTCATGCAAAGAGGACAAGGCCATATTGTCTTTTTTTATTAAGTAGTGCTTGAGAGACTTGAACTGTAAAAGATTAACATAAATCTGCATTCCAGGAGGATGGTGATAATGGATGACATAACTTTTGATAAAAAGGGAGAAGCCCTTAAGAAGCACAGATAAGAAAAAAGGAATGTTCCTTTCACTCTCCTTCTAAATCCCTGACTACCTTTAAATTTTGAACCAGGGGCATTTAATATAGTGAGTGTGAAGGGTATTATTTATACTGTGTGACTGTTGTTGTTTTAAAATAAAGTTATGGAATACCAGGGTTTTCTGCTTGATCCATTTTGCTTTGCTTTCTCCTTTGCATGTACCATATATGCCCCTGTATAAGTTAACCTCATGTTTAAGTCAAGGGCAGGTTTTGGGGCCAAAATTATGGATTTTGACCCATGGATAACCCAAAGATAATTCTGCAGAGAGGGGAAAGCACCAGTACTGCTTTGGGACCAGCTGCCCCGGCTACTGCTGCCATTTTCCCACCCAGACTTTAAAAAAATGCTAGAAGCGCACTGTGGTGGAAACAGTAGAGGGGCTCAGTGCTTCTTTTAGGCTCTCCTGGGATGGACTAAGCACTTGCCTTTTGCCACTCTACTCAGAGAAGGGGTGATTCCTCTTTTGTTGAGAGGTACAATGCAGCATTTACATTGAACTGTGGATAAGTCAACCCAGCAGTTTTCTTGGCAGTTTTTTGACTAAAATTTCTAGACTTATGCATGAGTATATACAGTACATATAGTTGTTCATGAAAATGTCATTCTGTTGTTTTTATACAAGAGCACACATGACGGAAGTGGATCCACAACTATATCTTAAAACATTATTTATGTTAAAAGACCATTTGTATTCTGACAGAGAATCTAACAGCCTCAGATTACTCAAAACTTTACCCTTTCTAAGTTCTAGGAGTTGAAAGCTTTAGAGTTCTTTGCATAGAACTTGTCTAATTTATGACAGGGCATTTTCCTTCTAGCTCATCAATTCCCCATTGATGGTGATTTCCCATTCTTGTTCCACAGGTATATTGCTGCCTGAGGCAGAACAGCTAATGTGGCTCACTAGTCATTGCACCCAAGTCACCCAATTTATTTTGCTACCTATTGCAGAAAATGTCCCAAATCCATATTTCCCACCCCTTGGCTGTAAAAATGCAACAATACTAAATTTAGTTCCAATTTCCTACATCGTTGCAAGATCCAGAATCAACTACCTGAAGTGGCTGCCTCTCTCTGTCTAATGGTAGGATTGATCCTGTTTGCCACATACTTTGCCCTTTTATGTCCGTGGTACCCCAGTTCTTACCTCTGAATTATAATGACAACCAAAAGAAATGTTCCATAATTCTCCCACCCAGAACAATGCAAACAGAAGATTTTAATTACAGGCTTAGTTACAGTTGCTTGCTGTTGTATTTTTTAGTCCAGATCTTCAAATCACTAACTCCACCTCATTTCTTAGCCTCCAGACGGTTCCATGTTTTAAAAATATACTGTGACTCCATTTGTTCTCCATCAGTTTACTACCTTAGCCTTACATCTTTCCTCCCCTCTAACCCTCTTACCTCTGTGTAAATTTTAGCTCCAGCAGGCTCTAGAGGAACTGGACGAAGATGATCCTTGCTATGATTTCCGGAGGCAGAGCCTTATTCAGCACCGTGTGCATCTCTTCTTCCTCCAGTACGACTTTCTGGCCTCAACTGATGCAGTTGATGTCACTCTCATAGCTCAGCTGTCCATGGACAGGTACCAGATGCAGAAGAGCTGAGGGGGAAGAGGTTGGGCTTTTTGCCATGAGCTCCAGTGCTCAGGCAGACAATATCAGTCCCAAGTCAAGTTGCATAATGCCAAAGACAACCAATTCATTTTGGCAGATGAGCCAGAAGATCCCATAAGCATCTCTCCCTTTCTCTGGTAGTAAAATACAGTATTTGTTGCCCAAACTTGACAACTTCAGATTTGCTGCCTGAGGTAATTATCTGCTGCCCGAGAGGAGGGATGGCCCCTAGTTCATAGGTCTGGGAATCCTCTGATAAGCTATATGACAAAGCTGTATGACACAGACTGTGGGCGTATGTCCAATTTCCCCAACATTTCTGGTTCTGTGTTGTTGTTTTTTAAGGAAATATGTTGTAAAGAACAAATACCTAGCACTCAGAGCTGATGAGAAATATTTAGAAATGTGACCAAAGTCTGCTGCAGACTAAAACCAGCAAACTCTGGTACTAAAACAAAGTACAACACTTTGAATTTTGGAAGCCAGGAATGTCAGTGCAAACAGTGGCAGATACCAGTAACCTAGAATCCTGTCAGTGATATCTTTTGGCATAAGCCTTGGTGTGCAACAGAAGCCAGAAAGCTCTGTGGCTCAGTGTCATCCCTGTAGCCATCATCAGCTGCGAGGATGTGTCTGAGCATGGCCCAGTTGCCCTTCAGCTCCTGAGGAAGAAGGAGCAGCTTTATGCTGGTTTTTTGAGTTATATGGCAACTGTGGTGACACATGGCTTATGGTATAGCCCTTGGTTGTGAAAAAGGGTTAGAAGAGTACTGGAAAAAGCTGCTGGGGTTGAGTAAAAGGGGACTGCAGAATAAGGCGTGGTATTTCATCAGTTAAGCTGCTTTGGGGGGCTTGGGGACACTGCTAAAACAAGGTTAGAAACTCCTTTAGGCCTGCGTTGTCCTAGCCATGTAGTTTTTGTTGTTGTTACTGCTGTTCTTTGCTGAGGCTACATTTTGCTCTTGATCTGTCTCCTTGATCTGCAGGCTACAGATGCTAGAGGCCATCTGCAAACACTGGACAGGACCCATTAGCCTGGCATTGTATATGTCTGATGCAGAGGCCCAGCAGTTCCTGCGTTATGCCCAGGCTTCAGAGGTACTGAGTAGCCGCAGAAATGTTGCCTATCACATCGTGTACAAGGAAGGGCAGTTTTACCCAGTTAACTTCTTGCGCAATATAGCACTGAAGAATGCACAGACGTCCCACGTCTTCCTGACTGATATTGACTTCCTGCCTATGTATGGCCTTTATGATTACCTCAGGTATGGTTCCTGTTTGAAGCCCAGGGAGTTCCCCACTTGGGGGGTGGGGAGACAAGATGATATATTTCTACTTTATCTCCTAATAGCCTGAAATGCCGTGAGTTAGCCTGGCTTTCCTTCCAACAAAGTGCTGCTTCTGCTGGAAGCTGTTGCCCTCAGGAGAATTGTGGTGGATTGGAGAGTTTCCCTTTTTCTGTTTCTGCCTGTGTGCGCTAAAAACCTGCTCCAGATTGCTGGGGAACCTTCCAGAGCAGGTTTTCAATGCTACAAATGATTCCAAGGAAGAGAAAAGTCCTACAAATGATGATGTGGCATTGTTTTTAATGGTGGTGTTAGTCCTATCCTTCAACTGCAATAGTGATTATTGGATAATTTATCTCCCCCTTTCCACTGCCTGTGGCTTGGCCCTTCTAGATCTGTGTTTAGCTCTAGACTTGCCATCATACTTAGAAGGGATAGGCCCCTTGGTACCATTCCAACATCATGTCCAAAAAAACCCAAAACAAAACAAAAAAACCCAAAAATGTGTCAGTACCAAACACAACTGACAGAGGAGGAGGGATGGATTTCAAGAGGCTCCTGACAGCAAACCAGCTACTATTTCCCTCTGTGCTCCAGGACCGCCATTGTGCAGCTGGAGCTGCCTCAAAAGAAGGCTGCATTTATTGTGCCTGCATTTGAGACTCTCCATTACCGCCTCACCTTTCCCAAATCCAAAGCGGAGCTGGTCTTCATGCTGGACATGGGCTCCCTCTATACCTTCAGGTAAGTGATGTGCCATAAAAAGTCGACTGTCAGCAGCAGAAATGGGTCTGTATAGTTGCAGGGCCATTCCCTGGAATCGAAGGACAGCACCAGTACCACAACTTTACAGTTCTTACTCATGACTTGCAGTCCAGACATTGGCTTGTTAATAGTCTCTGAATTCAGGCCTTCTGCTCCAATCTCTCAATGTTTCTTTGTGTTTTTCTTGTACTTAGGTTCACCCATTCTCCCTTTGAGTAACCATCACCTTTATTTCATTTTGGTTTTCTCTTCTTGCTCCTCCTTTTATCTGTCTACCCCATTCACTTTGCCCAGTTTGCATGTCTCTCCTGACCTCAGTCTGTACTTCATCCTGAGAAGTGAGCTTATATCCTTGAAATCTCATGCTAAAATAAAAACCAGTTAGTCTTCAAGATGCTACTACTTTTGGTTTTTCCTCTCCTTTTCCCTTCCCCCTTTTTATATTAAATATTTTGTTGAGCCTTTCTCTAAGTTCAGTTTCTTCCATTGTCTACCTCTCCTAGGGCTTGTTGTTCTCAGTTGCTTGTTTTGGCCCAATCCCCAAACTTCTCTCACCCATCAGGACATATCAGACTTGCTGGCATTACTCCAATTTTGCAGATGGGAGGCTAAGACCCAGATGATTCTGCCAAGGACTGTGAGTCTGTGAGAGGAGGGAAAACATGAAGCCATAGTTTTTTTTCTCATTCAGACTGAATATTTGTAAGAAGAAATATGTCTGCAGGGCTGATTACAGCAGCCAGCATAGTAGAGTATTCGACAAGGATCGGGGCACCTTGAGTTCAAATTACCACTTAGCCATGAAACATATGTAGGTTTTACTAGGGTCAGCTATATACATTAGTAGGGATAGTGGTGGATGAGGAATGGTGCCATGGTATCTTTGGGAGTAGGAGAACAGTTACTTACAGAATAATTAATGGTAGTGAATACAGAACACAGAACTATTCTGTGGTAGCTGCTGTATCTTGTAACAGTCCTGTAACATGAGTCTCTTGAGAGGAAAACAAAATGAACTAATCAGCATGAGATTTTCTTTAAGCTGTATGGTTCACTGCCCAGTGATCATGTGGAAACAATTTTCCTGTGCAGAGAATTTTTACAGTCTGCCATGTCTCTGTCTGCAGGTATCATGTTTGGCCCCAGGGCCATGCACCAACAGACTATGCCAAGTGGCGGACAGCCACAGTGCCGTATCAAGTGGAGTGGCAGCCACACTTTGAGCCTTACGTTGTAGTAAGGCGTGACTGTCCTCTGTATGACCAGAGATTTGTAGGCTTTGGCTGGAACAAGGTGTCCCATATAATGGAGCTTGATGCTCAGGTGAGTAGGCTGCTAGAACTTTCTATTTGGTTTGCTCTTCCTGTTCCAAAAGAACCAGAGCTTGAGGGAATGACATTCAAACAAGCAGAACGTATCAGAAACTTCCTTCTTTGTTGCAGGAATATGAACTGCTGGTCTTGCCTAATGCCTTCATGATCCACATGCCTCATGCCCCCAGTTTTGACATCTCCAAATTCCGCCGGAGCTCCAGCTACCGGGACTGCCTGAAGACTCTGAGAGAAGAGTTCCATCAGGACTTGTCACGCAAGTATGGTGCTGCTGCACTCAAGTACCTCACTGCTGAGAGAAATCTGTGAAAAGAAACTTGGACACCAAAGGACTGTTTGTGCAAGACCTGCAGGGGGACAAGGCTCTTCCAGGAGAGGTTCAAACCAGTGCCAAAGTCTCCCTCCCAGTAGTAGCATGATAGTGCAATCCTTCCTAGTTTGTGGTAAGTTCATGGGAAGGACTCACTTTTCGTGGTTGTGTGTGTTCATTGGCATACAAATCTAAATTCTGCTGCCCGACTGATTTAGGGCAATTACCGTTGTATGCATCTGCTACCTTTTGCAGATTGCTTCCAAATTCAGAGGAAAGTGCACTGTGAGATGTGGGACTTGAATCTCCACCATTCCTGACACATAGACAAGAAAGAGGGCTCATAATTCAGTGATGGACCCAGACTTTTAATATGCTGCCTTTCCGCATTGATTTAATGACCGCTTTTCATTCTACTGTACTCTCTCCCTAAATTCTCTATTCTTGTCTCTGCGCCTGTATGTTTTTGAAAGTATTATTGGAGAGTACCAGTCGTGATGGCTAAATACTTCTTATAGCATCACAAATGTGATATTCCTGCATATCCCTTGTTGGGGGGGGGGCACATGTGAGAGAGTACTCAATGTACTCCCTGTTGATTTCCCTCAGGCATCCAGCTGGCCACTGTGTGAACAGAATGCTGGGCTAGAGAGATGGTTGATCTGATCCAGTGTAGTGTATCTTACATTATTTCCACGTATGCCCCTTCCTCTCTTTATTGCTATTTCTTTAAAGCCAAATCTGAAGTAAGACAACTGAAGCTAAAGCTTCTGTTCTGGCAGCAGAAATTGCGGCCTCTGAATATTGTTGTTGTGTGCCTTCAAGTAGTTTTTGACTTAAGGTGGCCCTAAGATAAATCCATCAGGGGATTTGGTGAGGCTGAGAGAGCGTGACACACTCAGTGTCACCCACTGGGTTTCCGTGGCCACATGGGGAATTGGACGCTGGTCTCCAGGACTGTAGTCCAATGCTCAAATGACTGCGCCACATTACCTCACTCTTGATTGTTCTACCCATATTCTGATGCAAGAGAGACTATGTGTATGCCAGTTGTGTGTGTGTGTGTATCTGTGTGTGGTTAAATGCTGGTACCGCAGCCACAGTGTTGTGAGTTCAATCCTGCAGGGCTCCAGGTTGACTCAGCCTTCCATCCTTTAGCAGCTCGGTAAAATGAGTCACCCAGCTTGTTGGAGGCAAGTAGCTAAAATACATTGTAAACCGCTTAGGGAGTGCTTAGTACTGATAAGCGGTATAGAGAAGTAACTGCTATTGCTGTTGCTATCTTTGTCAGGGCATATTAACTGGAAAGGGTTGCCATGGTGCAATGCTGTATCTGAAGACAGTCCTAAACACGATTTCATGGACAGTATTTCTTCCTATATGGGGAAAAAGCTAAGTGTAAGAAAAGTCTTGCCCACAGATAGGGATGACATATCTTTTTTAACTGAGGCTGATTATCAAGTGCCCTTGAAAAGCTTATGAGAAGGGTGTCTTAATAACAGCTAGACCATCTGCTGCCTCCTTTTTGTGTTCTGCCATCAAAAATACACAGGTCATTGCCAAGGAAGCCATTTCCCCTTCCCTGAAGTATGAAGTTGTGTAGTGTTCTGATAGTCTCTTCCAAGGAGTAGGAGTCAGTATGACTTTGTGCTGCTGTTTCCTTCATAATGGTTCCTCACATTCTTTTATGTTTTAATAGTAGGGGCAAGCACTACACGTTTGAGCTCCACAACATCTCCCTGCATCAGGGCATCCTCTGATCAGTGAGAACCTGTTCTTAAAAGGGGCTTTTCCCCCTGCCGGAAGTTGAGAATGCGGATCTGTCATGTCAGGGTGCACCTCTGTGCTGTGAATGAATGCTGCAGCTGAATGCCTGCGCTGGGAGCAGCATCAGCCCAGCGTTGGTTCATCGTTATCAAACACTGGAGCAGGGGGAAGGTGGGTGTAATGTGCAAGCACTTTCTTGCTTGCTATTTATATTATTTAAAGTAGTTTCTTGTAAGGTGTAAATGAATTGGGGCATCATAGATTTTCCAGTGGTTTCTGGTTATCTCTTTAGACCTGGAGCATCTCCGGGGCCTCCTGCTGCTAGGTTCTGGTTTCTTTGATTTCCTGGCATTATGCAAGAGCTTCCAAATTGTGGAACTGAAATTTTTCTGTCCAAAGGTAAGACAGGCTTCTGTCAATGCTGAAAGTGATTCAGATGGAGTACTGTAAAGAATGTGGATAAATATTACCTGCCTTTTTTAAAAAAGAAATTAAAAGTTTTAGAAATTGTTTTGCAAGCTTCTCATGCAGTTGTGTGGTTATTCTGTCACACGTGACCACCCACTTCATATACATTATCCTCATTTCTACTGTTAGAAGGTGAGGTAAGTTGTGTGTTTGCATTTTTCTGCAAGCACAGCTCTATTAAATATTGTGCTCAGCTCTCACTGTGGAATTTTCTGCCTTCCTCAGCGGACAGCTTACTGTGAAGCTCTGAGCAGGTGGGCAATGTAAGCCAGTCAAAACAAGGACTTGAGAGAGAGAAATAACTAGAGTAATAGCTGACAAATCTGAAAAGTATTAAAAATAATGCTTGTACCAGAAACATGAAATTGTTCCTAGAGTTTCAAGTAACTTGCTTAAGCTGTTAGGGCCAGACTAGGTCTGATGATAACAAACCTGGTCAAAACCAGGTCAATGGCTTCTCCCTTCAAGTGGCAGGGAGATTTAGAGTACAGCCGGCATATATGGGAGAGGGGGAGCTGTTCTTTAATCTCTGGTTTCAACATCCTTTTTCTTTTTTTTAGCCTTTTTTTCCTATAGTACTGAAAGCAAAGCAAAAACAACTTTCAAAAAAGAGAGGGAAGAGAAGCACAGATGTAGGGCTGATTCAGCTTCCCTGCTAAAGAACTGTGATCTGATAGAATATTTGCAAAAGGACTTTCAGGCCTAAGTTGTAATGAGAGAAGCATAAGGTGTATTTAGGAAAGACCTTCCCCTAGCAGTTGAAAACACAGAGAACATGGATGGGATACCAGGAGGAAAGGGGGTCTGGAGTTTAGCTGATTTTGACTAGGAACAATAAAAGAGAACAAGAGCAGTACACAGGATGAGAAAAGACATGAAGAAAGAGAAAGAGGAGCCACACTGGAAGAATATATTTGGGGCTGGATCCCTAATGGGAAAGAGAGTTCAAAGGAGCTGGGGGATGGGGAGGTGGCTGTACAGAACTAGCCTAAAACCCAACTTTGAATACAAGTCCTCAACTTTGAACTCTGCCCATGCATGTAAAAGCTGCTTCATAATATATAACACAGTCCTCAGGCCAGTCTCGGTTCTTACCTTAACTCTGCCTTTTGTTAAGCATTAACAAGCATGACAACATATGCACACATACACTCTCTCTCACACACACACACACACACGAAGTACAGTGTGAGAAATGTCACTACAAAGACAAGAGATTTTATTGGTTTATTTAGTAAAATGTTAAATAAATACAAATTGATTATTTATTCTGGAGCCCCTTTTATTTCTTCCCACTTTAATAGACTAAATCTAGACACAATGTACCAAACCCACAAGGGACTGGAAGGCTACAGAAAGAAGGCAGCAAAGAGACTGAAAAAATCACTTTAAAAAAAACCCTTTACAACAACAACAAAAAACCCTCACCTAGCCAAATTTTCAGTCATGCATCAGGATGTTCATCTGTGAAAGCTGTATTATACCCAATTCATTTACAGAAGGCCTTATAAATTAGATGGGAACTTGGGATGCAAGGACTGTAATTGAATGTATGCAAACATCAGGAGAGGAAGAAACTGGAGGTGGTGGGGTGGGGGTGGCTGTGACTCAGTACATCAGTACGCATTGCCCTAAAAATGAAGATAGTAAGATTCTTGTTAGGGGCACTGGGCTCTTACTATGCACAGCTTACTTCAAGAAGTCCTAGTCCAAATATTACGAATATTCTGGCAGCAGCAATGACATCTACTGTTAAACACAGAATGGGTAGTTGCTAAGACACTCACAGCAGTTTCCTCTGCTGCTGCAAAATGGAATGGAGCTGAGCTATAAAATAAACGACAAATGAGTACAATATCAAAAACATAATTTGCACTTGATAGCATTAAGTGAGGTATGCAGAGCATTTGGTAGTTCAGTTATGACCAAACTGACATTTTCCAAATGTAACATTACCTATTACATCCAATTCTTAGTCTTGGTTTGATTTCTACTGGCCTGTTGTTCATAATATAAATGGGCACAAACTGGATTTTTTACTGGTATATATATAAGGGTCAAAGTCAACTGGCCCTTGCTGTCTTCAATCTAAAGAGTTGGCAAAACAGCAGTAACTAAAATGCTTAGTCTGATCCTTGTCAGAGGACACAACTCTTGGAACTAGGCTCCTTCCCTCACTGTGATGCAGCCAGCAACGCCTTGGCTAGGGCTGTGATATGTAGGTGTACAGTTGTGAACTGAGTGGACTCACCAGCTGGGTGGGGTGGAATAATGATATGGTGCTTTACAGTTCTGGAAGGACTGCAGAATCAAAAATCGCTCCAGGAATCTTCTAGCTAAGTTACAAAGGGAGCCCAGGGTAAGCTGAGAGACTGCTAATGCTGAAATGATAAATGTTGATGTCAGTAACAGTAATTTCCCCCAAACAGTAATTGAAACAGGGGAGTAATAGTACTTAAAACACAGCCATTTGCAAACTCTGTCAAAATTGATGCAGAAAGCAACAGCCAAGTAGCAAGTTTGCTATATTCCAGTGCTACTTGAAGTAGTGGACTACAGACTGGTCCTGGTCCACAAGCCCTCAGGTGCTGGTCCCTGGAGAATTTCTAGGAAAGAAAAACAATTGTAGCCAATGGGTCCTAACATTGCATTGATCTCTGTCACAATGGGAAAAAAAGCTGTCAGTCTCCCATATCAGATAGCTTGAGAAACACTACTCTAGTCCTTTCTCAGTAACACAAGGAATACTTCAACACCTACAGAACAGAAACTTACCAAGGTTTCAATTCATCTTCTTTAAGTAGATGAAAAGAGGGCAAGGGTGGAGGCACTGAGGTATTAATTACGTTTTGGTCAGGTGTGGTAAATCTGTGATCCTCCAGATGCTGGTCTCTGAATCTCATTAAACAGACCAATGATCAGAGAGAGAGGAGTCTTACTCTCAGAACATCTGGAAGGCCATAGCTTCCCTCCCAATTTTAGCCCCTTCAGGTTTTGTGCTTAGCCTGCAACCTCATTTGTAGAGCCTGGGGATTTAGCACATAATAAAGCTTTGTATAAATCACTTTTAGTTTATTGTAGGAAAATAAAAACTAGACTTTGTGCTTACCCTAATCCAGACTGGCAAGTGGGACTTCCTTCTTTCATTCATATATGTACTGTCTTCCCCCCACATTTGCGGGTTTCACTTTCATGAATTTGATTCTTGGTGAGGTGCCTGCTTGCCCCTCCCATTCTCCCCCTCCCAGTCCCTGGCCTTTTGCCCAGGCACAGGAAGGGAGAAAGATCTTCACTCCCCTGCACTCTCTAGCCATTGCCCGTGTGGGCATGCTGGCAGCCGGCAGGAGGGTGCAGGGAGGGCGATCGCACATTCCTTGCAAACCCTCGCCCGCCACCCATTTAGGCGTGCCCTGGGCAGAAGCTTGTAGGGTGGGCAATCATACATTCCCTCCAGGCTCCCTCTGCGGCAGCCCACAGGGATGTGCCCTGGGCGGCTGGCAGGAGGTTGGAGGGTTGGCGATCACACGTTCCCTCTGCTCCTTCTGCCATGCAGGCGCACCTGTTGCAGTGGGCAGGAGTGTACATGGAGAGTGCCCACCAGCGGAGTTAGTCGTAGTTTTTTGACATTTGCGAGGGTTCTGTGTCCCTAACCCTCACGAATGTGGAAGGCCTACTGTATTTGCATGTTCCTTACATGCCCTAGCTTGCAGGCACACCATGGGTGGCCAGCAGAAGGTTGCGGGGAGGGCAATTGTCCATTCCCTGTGTTCCCTTGGCTGCTGCCTGCGTGGGCGCACCCTGGGTGGCCGGCAGGAGGTTGCAGGGCAAGCGATCGTCCTTTCCCTGTGCTCCCTCTACCGCATGGGCACACCCGCTGTGGTGGGCAGGATTGTGCAGGGAGGGCGCCCACCAGGGGAGTTATTAATGGTTTTCTGACACTTGCAAAGATACTGAGTCCCTAAATCTTGTGAATGCAGAGGGCCTACTGTATTCTAGTTTTGCTGTGGAGAACATTATTTTCTAACCCATGCATTGGGATTGATCTAGGGCAAACATTAAAACAGAAACCTTAAAGAAGAGAGAAAGGATAAGGTAGCTATGGGAATGCCCTGTGTTCCTAGTCTAGAGCAGGGGTGGGTAAAGTGCACCCCATGGGTCACATGCAGGGCTGCAGTGTAGTGCCCACTGCCACGACTGACACCTCTAATTTTTCTGCTCGCCCAAATGGGAAATAATCGCTTCTTCCTTGTTAAAAAAAAAAAAGCCTTTTCACCTTAAAATAGTCATTCAGGTATCTGCATAAAAATGGCTAACCACACCCTTCAGAAGCTTCTGAAATGGAACTTGGCCTTTTTGGTTTTAAGGGTATCGGAAAGCGACAATACACTTAAGACTGTCTGGAGGAGGGCAAAATGACCTCCAGATGCTCAAAAGCTGCCCACTCCTATTCTAGGGTGACATGTAGAGCTGGTTTACATTTTCAAAGAAGAAGGGTAAAAATAGTAAAAATAAATGTAGGATACACACTGCTGGGTTAAAAGTAGGGAGGATACTTCATTTATCTCTAGAGGCACCATAAATATGGCACATGTGCACCCACAACTTTCTAATATATAATTTGCATTCAAAAGATAAATTGGCAAAGTTTGCAGGATACTTGATTGTCCCTAAACTCTAGACAAGAGGCCGCTGTCAGGACAGAATATGGAAAATCAGAATGGCTTTCAAGTGGAAAGGGGTCAGACAAGGGCGCATTTGATCACCCTATCTGTTTAATTTATATGCAGAACATATCATACGGAAAGCAGCACTAGACTCCAAGGAAGAAGATGTAAAAAACTAGAAGAATAAAGAGCAACTTAAGATATGCAGAAGACACCACACTACTTGCAAGGAACAGCAATGATCTGGAGTAACTACTGAGAAGAATTAAGGGAGAAAGTGCACAAGGAGGGTTACAGCTCAGTATTAAGAAGACAAAAATATGACCACAAGAGACTCATGTAATTTTAAAGTGGGTGATGAAGACAAATAGTTAAAAATTTTCTATACATTTGGCTCAGTCAATCAAAAAGGAGACTGCAATCAAGAAATCAACAGAAGACTAAGATTTGGAAAGGTAGCTGTGAGGGAATTAGTAAGATCCTTACGTATAAAAAGATTATCACGGAAAATGAAAGTCAAGATCATCCATGCCATAGTACTTCCAGTTTCTATGTGAAGACAGCTGACAGGAAAATAAACTCATTTGAAAAGTGGTGCTGGAGAGTCCTATGGATACCACGGACTGCCTAAAAGCCAATAAATGAGTTCATGAACAATCAAGCCTGAATTCTCCTGAGAAGCCAAAATGACTAAAATTCAGACTATCATACTTTGGATACAGCATGTGACAACAGGACTTACTGAGGAAGTTATTAATACTTGGTAAAGTTGAATGCAGTGGAAAAGGAGAAAAACTGCCTTACAAGGAGACTGGCGATCAAAGAAACCAGGGCCCTGAGTTGGCAAGATCTGGGCAGGGCTGTTAGTAACTGGGTGTCCTGAAGCCCTCTCATTCATAAGTCCACCACAAATTTGAAGCTGACTTTCCAGCACAAAACTTACAAATGCTTGCTGCACTTTCATACCCGAGTGCTGAGAAATTCCAGTAGTCCACATGGGTCACCCATACAATGCATTTTTTTCAGTCTTTACACTGGAGAGCAGCAAATTAAAGCTCCTTGTCACATTGTTAAATATGCAAAACCACTTCCAAGATTCCCATCACCAGCAGCCTGTTCAGATGAGAGTTCATTCTTACTTACACAGCATGTCATTAAGAAGCTAATATAAAACATCAAGAGGAGGAATGGGGTAGAAGAAGACAAAGAGGAAGCAACTGATTATAAGCAACTAGCCAACAAAATTCAGCCCTGAAGCACAAAGCATTATTGTTTCGCAACACTACAGATATTTTTCAGGCAGGCTCCTCCACTGACACATGAACCCAGAAATTTTTGAGAATATTATTCTGCACTTACTGAGGCACTGGTGATTCTAACTAATAAAATCAACTACAATGGCAATTTGTGATTGAACAAGGCTGACTTTATCTTATTATTCTGATTCACAAATGCCCTGTAGCTCCTCAACATTTTGAGAACAACTCTCAAGGTAAAAAAACAGAAACTTGGATGCCAACTATAGTACATTATACACCAGGACTTTCCTAGTCAGTAAACAACATATTTATCCTCCTCCAGAGTATGAAAGGTCTTTCTCTATTTATTTTATCCTTTGCCCTGCATTCCATGAATCAAACCCAGCAACAATATTCTACCTGTATGAAATAAGATAATTGGGAATAGCCTAGCTGCTGAATGTCATACCACCGCCACCGTTTTCCTTGCGTCTAGCCGGAAGAGATTCCCCAACAGAAGAGAATATAGGGGAGTCCCAACTATTACTAAAGAATAATGAAATATTAGGCTCAGCTTTATACAGACTGGCTTCTCTTCTGTACTCTGCATTCGCCCCAACATGCTTGATGACGAGTGCACTCCACAGGCTTGGCAGAGTTTTATTACTGATGCCACTAATCACAGGAGGAAAAGGCAAAGAAAAGAAATTTCTTCAGATGATGATTCCAAAGCAGGTTTTCAACACATGGGAAACCTGCTGCAACAAACTCTTATCAATACAATAAAGAGACACACCCCAGCACTTTCTGTTTGGAAGGGAGAATGACATGAATAAGTCCCCTTGCAGATGATACTCCCCCTTAATACTTCTCTGTTTTTAATTTAGCAGATAATTATCTACTTTTCTTAGGACAAACTGCAGGATAATCTAGGGCAATAGAAGGGATGGTTCATTGGAATGGCAATCCCCCCACAAAGAGCAGCCAGACTGATTTCTTGTCTCCCCCACTTTAGTACTTAGTGTACTTTTCTGCATTCTGACCATACACCGTATATCGTGACAGATGAAAAGAATTCAGCTGTTCTAGACAGCTATCCCCTGTTTAACATGGGATGAAGTTTTGCAGGCAGTTCACTTTGCACAATAAGCTGTAAGAGGCCACCATGTCCATTCCCTGGGTTCATCCGAAAGAAAACTCTGCTTCCAAGAGGACAAGAAATGGAACATGAAGATGACACTTGGGTGAGATGGAGGGAAGGAAGAGATGGTTCATTGGAATGGTTAATAAGGAGAAACCTCATTACTCTGCCTCTCTCAGAGAGCAACACAAGTGATTCCACCTCCAGAGTACAAATGGCTTTTTCCTGTACTTTGCAGATAGTAATCCACCGCTGGTCTAAAGTGTGATGTCTTCTATGTTTTAACCATTTGCCCTTAAAAGGTTCTTCTCTGTGTGGAGCTGTAGTGAGTGCAATGAGTGAAAATTTAGCAGTTTTCAGTATGCACAACAGGCCACCTTCTGGTTTTATTTACTAGTGATACCTGGGTCTTAAAACACGTAACTTCACCACAGAGTACCAACAGTTTATGGTAAAGTTGACTTCTTTGTTCATAAGGCCAGGCCTGTTCAACAGGAACCATTCTTACACTTGACTGACAATACAAAATAAGAGATGAGCTGTAGGACTTTAAAAACAATGAACATAACTAACTAGTCTTGTAGCCTGAAAAATCCTTGCAAGACAAAAATGGTGGTTAAGAGAAAGGAAAAAACTGGCTCAATAACACCGGTGTGGTATGAAGAAAGTTCAGATGAGTATATAAATGAAGTGCTTAAGGATGCATAATTCTTAAACACAGAATAATGACAATATACCATTACCATCTCTAGTGGGGCTAAAATAAGAGATCTACTTACACACAGTTTGATGATGCTGAAGCCATCTCTGCCATGGCTCACTTGAATATGAGTGTTGCCACTAACTGGAGCAACTTGAAAAAGTTGGCTGACTATATTCAAATATACAAAATTGGCTACTTCACGCACGCACTTGATGTCCACCATCAAAATTTTTACAGTATGAAATTACCATGACAATTTGCAGCAGAAGACAGACAAGCTGTGCTACCCAGAAGCAAACCTGAACTCCTTCATGTTGTTTTGCTCATTACTTTAACGTGTTGTATTGCTACAGAATAAAAAGAGTTAATAATGCTGCCGATGTTTTTCCCTGTGCTTTAAGTACATAGGATAAGTGGAGCAACAGAGCAGTGGTCCCCCAGTTAAAAAAAGGTGTGCAGATCTTAAATAGTTTAAACATGACAATTTCTGGAAACCCATGCCAAGGAATTTTCAAACAGGAAAACAGCAGAATGATTAAAACTATAAGCAAAATCTGTGTTAAAGAATTCTAAGTACACATTTTCTCCAGTTCTGACACCTTTTTAATAGAAATCACTTGTTTAGGAAACAAATAGCACTTTTGCAATTTTTTACAATGTTTCTTACCTTGATCTTATTTTAAGTAACACTAGGAAGACCTCAATATCTTTTTTTCTTTTTAATTTAAAAAAGTTGTTTTTTCCCCCAGATACAAAGATTTTGCCCTTGCATAAAAAACAGTGCCCAAAACGATGACACACGGACTCACAAAGACTCACTGTATCTCACTGACACTATTACTTCTAATCTATACCATGCAAGGTCCCATCTACCTCTTTAATTGGACTGTCAGCCTGAAAACAGTTTTTCTATTCCTTACATTTGTAACCAAAAGAGAAAGGTAACAAATGAAACAGGCATTTTTAACTATTTGGGCAATACATTTGGGACGTGTGCTGTACTGTTTGGGATGTTTTGCTTGACAAAAGTACAAAGAAGATAGAGCGAGAGGAAGAGAGAGCGAGAGAGAGAGAGAAAGAAAGAAAGAAAGAAAGAAAGAAAGAAAGAAAGAAAGAAAGAAAGAAAGACGGAAAAATGTTGGAATTTTCAGTCTTGACCCGCTTCTTGAAAATCCAGGCTGATCATATTAGTCATCCCTCCCTCCCTATCTTTCTTAGGAAAAGCCACCTGGATCAGCCTGAGGACAAAATCAGCAATGCACTTCTTTGTCAATTTGAAGACGGGGGGGGGGGGGGGGGGGGGAGAGAGAGAGAGAGAGAGAGAGAGAGAGAGAGAGAGAGAGACCAAACCCAGAAAATAACCCAAAGCTGCCAGTTCAGTAATCTCTAACTTGCTGTATCTTGCTGGATACTTAGTGAAAAATCCTTTCTTTTTTTTTTTTTTGCCTTCTGTTAAAAAAAAAAAGGAAAAAAGTGAATACTGCTTATTGGATAGGCTTTACCCCCCCCCCCTTTCTGGACACTAGAATGTGTTAATTTGTATTTCTGGATTTTTGGTTTAGTTAAGTACAGAGAATTTAGAAACAGGAAAAGCCCACAGGCTCTTTGGACTTGAAATTCCTCTAACTAATCAAACTGGTCTGCAGATAAGATTTGAAACCTGCTCGTCCTCCCTGCTCCCCACCCCCAAATAAAAATAAAACAAACCTATAGTGGCTGTGGAGGCTGCTGCAGGCACACACTGGTGTAAAATATAGAGAGAGTAAATATATTATTTAACTTGGCATGGTGCTGGCTAAGAACCTCCAGCTGGCACTATTCATGGAACGTGGTCCAAACTTTGCATGTACACACAGAATAAGAAGGATCCATCGGCAACTCTGGTGCCGCCTGGCACAAGCATCTCCATGTTCTTTCTGGAACCAAAGAGTTCTTCTGCCCTTTCTAGAAGAAATCCGGCTTTGCTCTTCTAGAAAGTTTTATAGTTTTGCTCCGCCTCTTTGCTGCCATCTCCCCCAGCTCCTTCTTGCTGTGCTCTGTTATTTAGTCTCACTGCTGTTGTTACAGTTCACCAGGCAGCTCTGGGTGGGGGAAGAGGCTGGATTGGAGGCGGCAGCGTTCGCATTATTGGTCGCGTCCATGCCATTCGAAATGGCTACTGAACTGGGCTCAGAGTTCATGGGTTTTGAAAGATTGATGCCCTGAATTAGGCGAATTAATTGTTTTACCTTCTCCAACGAACTGTGCATTTCCTTCTGTTTTGCCAGGATGGTGTTCTTCATTTCCATACATTTCTGAAGAAAATTTGAACACCACACTTACTGAATGCACTAACAAAGAGAAAGCTAACTTGAACACAAGCTGACACAAAGTAACTTCAAGATCCATAAACCGTCACAGAACTGCCAAAAGGGGTGGCTGTTATGCCACAAATGGTGTACACATTATATAGCAGAAACACACATTCAAAACCAAGGAAGTGATTTCTCAAGGTAGAGTTTAAAAGCCAGAACTTCAGCATATAGGTCATAACAGAAACAGAGTTTTTCTTAAAATATTTTGTTAACTAACACAAAACTTCACAGGCATTTAGCTTAAGACAATGTCTCAGCTCACATTTGACACTGCCACAAATGCCAGAATCAAAAATCTGAACTAACTGGGTTTTACTCTTAGTTTTAAAGAAAGATAAAGTCTGAAATCTCTCCTTGGGAACAAGTGAAATTCCTTCTTTTCTGTCCTATAGGCAAATCTTGCAACAGATGTTCAGCACAAGCTAAGAAGCATGATCTACACAAGCTAACAAGTTTCCTCATGAGAACTGTTATTTTAGATTTGTATTTGTAAAAGGGTAATGAAGGCATATATCCAGCATGGAAGCATGTGTATGTTGTCACACTGCATTTGAGTTGGTGAACCAACACCAAGTTCCAGCCATCTATTTTGGGAGAGAAAGAGTGAAGAACCCAGGTTACGTCCACTTCACTCAGAAACATGGTCAGTCAGAAGCATATTTTGCAATACACCTCTGGACTGGGGACTTTGCATCCCAAGAAAAGCATGACAAACTCTTGCTCTATTATGAGTTAGTGAACTTTAACACAGAAACCTTAGAACAATGTGGTGAGGTGGTGAGGCCAAAGTTTCTGGAAATGAAAGGTGGTACTCATGAGATTTTGGTGTGCAGGGGTGTTCTATGCTTCTCAAACTTTGCTCATTCACCCCAATACTATATTTAGCTTCTTACAATAACATGTATATAGCCTTTTCATTTGTCTGTTTTAAATTAAATTCACGTAGCCTGATCTGAAATCTTTGGAAAACAGGAGATCAAAGGAAATATTTCAGGAGAAGCTGAAACATTTTTTTGAATGCACAATAGTGATAAAGAAAACCTCAGAAGTGATACTGTAGGAAGCAAATGGCCACATTCTAGACCTCATAAATACAACTCCTAACAGAACACACACAGTCTAAACAAACTATTGCTTGGCAGAGCAGTACTTACTGTTATAGAATTGCTGAGCTGCTTGACTTTCTGTTCTAGTTGTTCTCTTTCTTGTTTTAAATCTGAACTCCATTTCAGTAATTTCTGTTTTTCTTCTTCTTTTGCTACATAAGGGAGAATATCAATTGTATCTATTATTCCCGTGAGATGTGACTGCCCAGCTGTTTTTCCCAGAGCTTGAAAAAGTTGTTTTTGGACTATAATTCCTGGAACCCCCTAGCCGATGTGGTCACTGTTTTCTCCATAATGGGACACTAGCACAAAAGACAAGAAATTATCACACTGAACCACACGTGGAGCTGTAAGTGTATACACAAAAGGAATCACATGAGATTGTCTCATTCCTCTGTTTACAGGGTCATCACACAATCAGCTCTAAATTTCTTTCTGAAAGAACAACAACATCCTACTCTCCTTTTGAAAACAACATTTTCAAATAAAAGAAAATCAAACCAAACACTGTTTACCTACCTGTTTTGTATGCAATATATGAATGAACAATTGCTAAAGTCCCTGGCCATGGAATTGCTTCTTCTTTCTTTAGCATCTGAAAGAAAGGAATGGGAACATTGGCTGACACACTGTACCTCCAGGGAGGGCAGAGAGAGGTACACACAAAAGAATGAAGTGTCTTGTGGCACGATAAAACCCTACAAATTCCATTATGGTATCAGCTTTCACTGAGACAGTGTCTTTGTTGCTTTTGCTGCAACAGATGAATATGGTCATCCCGCTAAAAACGTACAAAGGAGATCCTTTCACAGCTATCGTTAAAGCCACTCTTCAAATGCGTTTTGCAATTTGCTTCCTACAATCTTCCCTCCAAACAATAAAAGAATTCCAGTTTATGTTTAGGATTATATTTGAGCTGATTCCAATGTCAGCCTTGTGGAAATGGTTTGACACCTCGTCCTCATATAATGGAAGGGGGCGGGCTAATGTATATGGAATAACAGAAATAAAATGAAAGTATATCTGTAATGCAAGAAGAAAAAACAGCGTGGGGGATATGTGCTGCAATTTTGGTGTTTATGTGTCAAGAATAAAGTAAAAAGGATAAATTTCACTAAATAGCAGGTCATGGTGCTGGAGAGAAAATGCTATACTGCTGGAAGGCTTTTTGGAAAAAAAACAAAAGGGATTAGAGAATCATTTTTGCTCTTTGTTGCTTCTGCAGGTGAATGATCAGCTCCTAAAGAATTACTGTATATACTCATGTATAAGTCAACTTCATATACAAGTCAAGGGCCGGTTTGGGGTCTAAAATTATGGATTTTGATATGACCCCTGGATAAGTCTAGGTTCATTCCACAGAGAGAGGAAAGTGTCAATACTGCCTCAGGGGCTAGGCATTAAAAAAGGCCCTTCACCACTCTACTTAGAGAAGGGGATGGTTCCTTTATAAATAAAAGTTCAGGTACAGTATTAACGCAAAAATGGAACCGTTCGCTTCTCTGAGTTGCGTGGAAAAAGGCGAGAGTTTAGTCCATCCTGGGAGAACCTAAGAGAAGCACCACCCCCACCCCCTACCCTTTTGGTGTTCCTTTAAGAGGAAGCACAGTTTTCCCACCCAGGCGTTCAAAAAAGCCAGAGGTGGTACCACAGCAGAGAGAGAGTAGAGGTGGTTGGTGCTTCTTTTATGTTTTCCCAGGATGGACTAAGCTCCCACCTTTCACCACTCTACTCAGAGATGGGGAGGATTCCAGTGCTTACAATGGTAAGTTGAACCCAGTTTTTTGGGGTCAGTTTTTTGACTGAAATTTTTAGATATATATATGTCATATTTTTTGCAGGGGGGAATAAAGATACTGTATATACTCATATATACCGTATATATACTGTATATGAATATATACAGTACCTTCATCCCCCCTTCCCAAAAAAATTAAGATCCTAAAACTGGGAAGAGGGAGCGGCCTCTCTGTTGCTAATCACTAATTGACATGCGCCAATGATATACATAACTAGTTTATGTGTAGCACGCAGAATGTGATGCCAAGAAGGGCCAAGGAAGTGGGGAAGAGGGGAGATTCTCCAAACAATCAAATATTGCCATGTAAGTACTTGGAAAATTCCCCAACAGAAGCATTACTCAGAAAAAAGACATCTGAATCATCCCTCACTACACTCCCTAAGCAAGAAAACATTTCATTTATTGCTCTATACAAAAATCTCCACAATCATCTGAAAAAGCCCATATGATTTAACAGCATGAAATATGCACACATCTGCACTATGCCTCCCACAAAGGAGGCTTGTTTAATCACAATGTCAGCAATTTTGTACACTACGGTGCATCTACAAACATTTTCTGCTGATGAAATTTTAACAAGCTGAACAGGAATGAAAAGGCAACATATCTGATCTTAAAACTTGCCAGCAGAGAGGACTGTGGCTTTGTAATTCATAGGGAAACTGCTGATCCAAGTAACTTAATAAAAACACAGTCTGATAGCAAAGAGCAGTCTCCATGGAGAGAACTACATGTTACTTTGCAAATAAGCATTTCCTACAGATGTCTGCTTTTTAACAGTAACAGGACTGGGGGTGGTGTATCTGCTGGAGAGAATGGAGGAATGAGTGAGGGGTGCTTAACCACCTGCTTTTTCTCCATCATGAACACTTCTCCCCAGCCTCCCTCCCCCTTATATTTGTACTCAGGCCAGCAGTGATGAAAAAAATCTGCGGACAGAGTTAAATGCCCCTCTCCTGCCAGCTGATTTTCCCATAGTAATTGTTCCTGTAGAAGCATTACCTTCCCAGCACAGAGACCCCATAATGCTGCTCTGGCTTTGGCCTTAATACTGAACTTTTTAATGAAATTAATGTTATATTTATGTTGGGGAAACAGTACTGGAACTGATGCCAGGGAGAATCTTCAAATCCCAAGAAGCCTTTCCCAGCCTTTTTGAGTTCTGTCCTTGACAATTCATATACTGCAAAAATTCAGAAAAGCCCTCTTGAGCTGAGGAACACAAAGGGTGATATATCATGACAAGAACAGTGAGGGTGTGTCACCTGGTTCAACAACAACCAAAAGCATCTGTTTTACAGGTCAGATATGGGTGAATGCTGTCAACCTCTTCTATGCTGGGTGACAAAAATCATTTTGTCCAGTGCAGAGACTGATGTGAGAAACATCTTTTATGTCAAACAATACCTGGTCTTGACATTTGGGACAGATCCACATGCCCTTGGGAATCGTTTTCAGAGGAGGGTCGAGACAGTCCAAGTGATACACACGTGAGCATGTGTCACACATTAGCAACTGACCACTTTTCCTGCAAACACTGCAGAAATCTTCATGGATATCACCCTATAAAATTAAAGAAAAGGCGGAAAGTAGGGGGAGTTAACATTTAACCTTTCTAACCACCACTCATGTTCCTACTAACATCTATTTAGAAGGAGCTAAATATAAATGCTTTTTGTGTGGCACATGAAAGGAGAGCCACTCAAGTGTCACAAGTACAACTAGTACCATCTTCCTAAGATGAAATTCACCATGAATATGTTGCACAGTCTCCTGTACCTGTACCATCTCTAACTAGTACAATTTCAAATGATTAAGCCCACCAATAATCTCATTTATCGTCTTTTCAAAGAAAGTAAATTTAGGCACAAAGAGAAAGCTTCAGTGATCCAGTCTTTTAAAATATGCTATACCAACAGTGATACAAGACTAAGAGTCCCAAAATTATGTTCTCCACTACAGACTGAAGTGGACACTTTGGTTTTACTGAAAATATAGGCAGAGTATATATAAATCATAGACACATAATTTTAAAAAATATCAAAGAAAGAATATGCACTTTCTAGTGTTAGAGAGGGAGAACCATTCAACTTAGAGTTAAGGTATAAAGAAAGATTAATGGGGTAGCTTTGGTGGTGTTTCCCACTGTTTACTTTCCATGGCTAAACTAGATGTATCCCTGAACCTCATTTTTGCAGTCCCTGAAGCCCCTGGAACACCATGAAACCTCAGATCCTTCTGTTTTTACTTTTGGGTGGGCTTCAGGTGATTTTCACCTCATATGTATCTAAGCTACCACAAACGCATAATTTCCCTTCTCCTACGACATCAATCCAAGAAGTCTCAAAAAATATGCCAGAAAACAGCTGAAACAGAACTCAGAAGTAATGTGATGTCACTTCCGATGTACTACCAACATGCTGGTTCTGCTTGTGAGAGAAAGAACTCCTAACCTCCTGATCAGTTGCCCATTCCTTGGCTAAATGAACATAGTAAGAGTCATACTGAAGGCTTTAATGGCCGGAATCCATAGGTTTTTGTGGGTTTTCCGGGCTTTGAGGCCGTGTTCTATTAGTATTTTCTCCTGACATTTCGCCTGCATCTGTGGCTGGCATCTTCAGAGGATCCGGTGGCATGGAAGTGAGACACAGTATATATACTTGTGTAGTCCCCGGGAGGGAGGCAGCAATTTGCATGTGTTACCGTTGGCCTGTGTGATGGCCTGTTTTTCAATGGGATACCCCCCACGGCTGTATCGTTAGTCAGGGGATATGCATAATAGTGTGTTAAGTACATTAGCAACCCATTGTATTGTTTCCTCTAGAGGGACCTCCAGAGTCTGGGTGGTGTTCATTGGCATATTTTTGAGTCTTGATTTTAGTGTTCTTCAGTACAGGTAGCCAAATCTTGTTTCCTTTCTGAGTTTCTTCTTTCCTGTTGAAATTGTCCAAATGGCCTAATATATACATTGTGGGGCTGCTCTGGCACCTTGCTACACCTGAATCCCTATTTCTGAAGCTCTCTTCAAATTTAGTATAGAAGGTTAACATTTGTGACAGGGAAGATACCCCACTCTCCTTAAAATACAGCATTCAATCTTCCACAGAAACTTGGAAAGTGATAGGATTAATCATTGCTTGAAAATGAACTTTGAATTATGCCACCTTTTCCACTGCTTTACAAAGCATGCTGGTAGACACATCATTAGGGATAATGTGAGAAATAATGTCAGACTATCAGTCACTGGGCAGACAGGAGCACTCACAGGTAAAGCCTACACTCTCCAACTATGTGAAAACCAAGTCTTTACAGTTTGACAGTAACATCTCCCCTTTAATAATTTCTAGGGTTGTTATGTTATCCTGACAGCTGAATGGAACCATGCTTTGATTCTGCAAGGTCTGTAAATCAAACAAGTGTTGGATTCCTTGGCTGGAATCAGAGTTACTTGTAAGTCCATAATGGTCCACACAGTCCAGCTTGATTACAGCCACATCACAGCTAAATTGAGAGGTCAAAGTACAGTGTGCCAAATATCAACAGCTTTGCAAGTTTCATAAAAAGTACGGGAAGTAACCTCCTCCTCCATAATTTGAGCACTGCTGAAATCTACAGCATCTTTATTATCAAAAAAGGTTCCTTAATAAGCATAGATTCAAAACAGTTAAACCTTAAAAGTTATGAATAATTTTCCTTTTTGTTTTGTGATTGTACAGCAAGCAAACAACACCCAATAAAGATTCTTGTAGAGTCTGTTGATGTTCCCTACTGAATGCCTACCAAGCATGGCAGTTCTGAAAAACTTCTCCAGCTGACTACTAGTGACAGGTAGATAGGTAGGTAGGTAGGTAGGTAGGTAGGTGGAGATGCTTAGAAGGCTTCAGGATCAGGGGGGAAAAAAGTAAACCCACTCAAGAACAGGACAGTAGGGAGACAGTAGCTGAATGTTTGCGAAAATGATATTTGTGTGTTCTGTGGCTGCAACACAAACATTCTACACTAGAATGTTGGACAGTGATTCTAATTATATAATTCCTTAAAGTTCAGGAAATTATTTAATATGTACAACAGGCAGCAAGTGAAATGGTAGTGAGCAAAAGTTCATTGAGTATTTCCTTTATTTAAATCAAAAATGGGAATACATCAGCTTTCTTAAAGCTTTTATAATTTCTAGGAACAGGATAAGTGGGAACATGTGAGGGAGTGTGTGAGAGAGAAACAGAGAGAGGGTAAGGAAAAGAAAGACAGAGGCAGAATGTCAAAAGTTTCTCTTGTTCTGATTGTTTTTCATTACTGTCTTCTGCCAATCTAGAAAAGTGTAACAAAAAAGCAGTATTCACAGAAAAGATAACTATGACTCTCTACAGAGATAACACACACTTTATAGAAACATTACAAATTAGTTTTACTTTTTGCCAATATGTAGAGAACATATAATTGTTCATTTGGCTGCTGTTGGCTGCTACAGTAACAGAGAGAGAGACACAGTCATGTCAGTTAGAATACTGTTCAAATGACTTAATTCATGAAGATGTAAAGCTTGAATGTCAGCAAAATCACACTGGAGGAACATCTGCCTCACAACAAAACACAAAACTTAAGTTACAAATATCTAATTGCATGTAAAATGTGTTCATTAGTTGGGTCTTACAACAAACATGGAGCAAATTTAAGATGAGGAAACAAAGGCAAGACAAGTGATGAGACTTGACTGCAGTTGTGAGTCCAGAATTTCCAATTCCAATCATGTTGTCCAAAGAAGGGTGGCTTTCCTTACTCATGTTAGTGCTGCAAATCAGCTGAGGGTTAGATCAGCTTCAACTCAAATGAACTGTGGCAAACTGGCTGAGCAGATAGAACCTATATATCATGAAGGGATACTTTAATAGTAGGGAATATTTTTCTCCATTGTTAGGTATACAGAAATCTATAGACAACAAGAAGCTGTCAATGGGGACAATTGTCCCTATTTTTCTCTCAAGTTCTGCTGAATCTGAGCAATTTGAGAAGTTCCTTCTTCTATCATTGAAGCAACCATCATTCTAAGTTGTCTTAATGGTGTCTTAAAGGACAGATGAGTTTGCTCACGCCACTATACTGCTGAAATACACACACTGTATTTTTTTCATTATATCTCCCCTTCTTTTGTATTGGAGATGAGGAGAGGAGGAGAAACTTACACCTAGAACATTCTGGCATTTTCTATGGATATCATTAAGCTACAAAATTTATATACAGCTCTGTGGGTAGGGTGGACTTTAAGAGATTAAGTGTAAGAAAAAGTGCAAAGGCTTAAAGAAGGACAGTCATCTTGGTGCACTTTACCACAACAACTGCGTATCCAAAGAAACAAATTCTTAAGTTTCATCATAGGCTGCTCCGCATGGTTTCTTCAAACAGGAAAACTTTCAGGAACAATTACTTACGTCTGTGGAGCTGGGACTGGGCAGGGACACAGGCTGAACAGTTGCAGGGAAAGTAAATGTGGTCTCTGTCTTTTCATTTTCAGGAGAGTCAGGATGACTGGATAGAGGGGATGTGGGGGTCAGAGCCCCAAACCCCAGCACCGTGTTGTATTTAGGTGGACGACCTACACATTAACAAAAGGGAACAAAAAAGGGGGAAGATAATCTTACATACCTTTGGCCAGTGCTCCTCATTGGCTAGCATGAAAAAGGAAGTGGTGTAGTACAGAGGAGAAGTTAGTGTAATAGGCACGAGTGAAAGAAAGCCAAGTAAAGATGTAGTTATTTTACAAAGACACATACAAAGAGAATTGTGCAAGGAAGGACAGTATCACAAGAGAGAAAACAGTTTTTCAGAAGGACAAAGAGCACTACTCCTGATGTATCTACACCATGTCTACTTTTTATTTTGAATTTTGAAATCCTCTTCCCCCTAACCTCACTGGTGCCGATGAAAAATAGCCACGATCTCTATCACTTTGACTCCTAAAGGTATCTCTGTCACACTCATGAGAGATGGGACCTGCTAATATTAGGTCCTTTCACTAAGCCTCTTTTTCTGCCTTAGAGATCTGATAAGCCCAACTATCACCTGGAGATAACACATAATGTCCTAATTTTGGGCAAGAATTTCAAGGCTGTTATAGACATTCTGGAAACACATTAAAATGAATTGAATCACTGAGTTTAAGGTGAAATATATATTTAAATATTGCCCTTATGTCCCTCCCACCAAAACACCTCACTGTACTTCCTCAATAGCAGAGAACACTACTGTCTAATTCCACAGCCCACTTGAATCTCTATGGACACATGGAGCTGTGCAATAGGGTAGAGGAGAGAGAGCCTCACCAGGGAAAAGAACTTCAGGAAATTATAACTCAATATTAAATGTGCTATTATTCTAAATGAAATCATAACATAAGAGGTGGCCCTGTCTTTTTTTTTCCACAGTACTACTACTCCAATAACTGAAAAGAGCGACGTCTTCAGAAGGAGGGAACTGTAAAAATATTTGAGCTGTTGTAAGGATACCTAGAGGCTGAAGAAACAAGAGTAAATAATTCAACATTTTTAAGAAACACTTTTCTCTGGAGGTCCAACATAAACTGGTGTGGTCTTGTGGAAAGTGGCACTGACAGCCAATTCCACAATCCATGTCAGTGTAATACCTTTATCAGGCAAACAGAATGCCAATGTCCTTAGTGTGCTTTGGGATAAGACACCAAGAGTAGAGCAAAACCGCAATACATTCAATTTTGCTTTAGAACAGAGTTAAAAGTATTCAAGGAAAGAGAGAGTCATTTGAGCACTTGATCTTCTACCTAAATGTACTATGGGCTGAACTCATTAGTATCAATTACAGTAACAGTCTGAGAAAAGGGGAAGGCATCTCAGGATAACTAGCTGTAAGGTGATGATCTAATTTCCAAGGTGAGAAAATCTGCTAAGGTCTAAAAGGTGTTCAGACACTATCATATCAGTGAATGAATTAAATAAATAAATTGCCACCTAACCACTCACATTTGTGTGAACAATCTGACACAGTATCTCACTTTTTCCATTCCACATTTTTTAAATACAAAAGTTCCAAAATGCACTTTTAAAATCACCACTTATACAACTTATATTATGTGCTCCTTGAAATGCTGAACTGACTTGCTCATTTTTTTCTGAACAGGAGACCCAAGACCAGAGGAAGAGTTATAAAGCATTAAAGGAAGTCAGAGCCTGATAAACACATAGATACCAGAGTAAACCCACTGAATTAATGGAATTGATCCACCAAGCCCCATAGACTTAGTGGGTCTACTCCAGTTATGACCCAGAAATGGATTTAGTTCACAGTGTTCAACAACTCTGATAATCAGGATTGGATGAAGTCAGCACAAATTTCTAAGCCAAACTCAGCACTACTATGCACCTGGCTGGCAACCACCAAACTTGAGTCAATCAATAGCCACTTGTTTTAGACACAGTAGTAACTTGTAGCCATCAGCATCTCTTATTTGGGAATGTAAAATTTAGTGACACTCAACACATCAGGACTGCATTAACTTTTGATCTCAAAAATACCAAAAGGTATTACTATCTGGGGAGATACCAGGTCTACTCTCAAAACTCAAAGTGAAAATAATCTACTTCTTGTACAGCAGAAGACATGTAAAGACTGGAAATGTAAGTTGAATACATAAAGCTTTCCTTATAAAGGAACAGTGATTTTGGGAAGAGTATTCCTGCTACAATTTATATCATTTCAAATGCAATTTCGTTTCCTTTCTATAATATCAGATATACTTTTTGTATGAAAGTATGCTCATTGTAGAAGCAATGCAGTCTGGATCACCAGGGAGGAGCAGATGTCTCCCATTCTGTTATTTTTTGTGAGATGCCTCTGCTCCACTTTACACTCCATCTTACTTTCAGTTTCACATGGGAAAAAAAAAATTAAAATTAATTTCAGTGTTAGCTTATATGCAGTTTGTGCTGTTCTGAATCTGCATAATTCTCCCACAGATGGTATAATGAGAATCCTTATATGGCCAACTCACTGAATCAGGTTTCTGTTGCATAGTGCTTTAATCACTGTTCTCAACAATCAGCTGTTTAACGGATGGGATGATGCAACCAAAAACTGTGACAATCTACATGTGTACAGAAGTCTGAAAAAAAACAGCAAATCCCTAACCTGTTGGTGTTAGTCCACAATTAAAGAGCATGAATTTAAAACTCCGAAGTCTAAGGAAGAATCTGGATGGGGAGAATGCTTAAGCATCCCTAAGGACATTATTAGGAGTATACTGATTGCCACACTATTTAATTCATGTTCATGTAAGTCAACTTTCAATGGTTATCTCTTAACAGAACAGAGAGCATATTCAGAAACAGGAAATCCAAACACAGAATTACATTAAAATGGGTTGTTACTTAACAGCTGTACAGCAAGGGGCCTTGGAACAGGAGCACAGTTTACCATTCTCACAGCTTCTTCATGGCCTGAATAAGCTTTATCCTAGATATCTTTACTGGAATTCCAGCCTCATTTTCCACACATCAATCTTTTCCCTTCATATCATCCTTAGCCATGCTCAAAGACTACCCCCACCAGGTTGCTTCTGTAGATCTGCTGCCCATTAGGTCTGCATCATTCATATTGTGCATCTTAACATAAATTTGATATCCATACCTGTGCACATCTAAGGTTTTAAAATTGCCTTAAACTGCTTTAACTGGTTTTAAAGCTGCCTTGTTTTAAATTGTCAATGGATTAATATGCTTTTAATCTCTTTAATCTGTTTAAAATTGTTTTCAAGTATGTAAGCTGATTTAATTGTATGCTATCCTGAGATCCTTGGATATAAGACAGGATGAACATATTTTAACAAATAAGTAAATATTCAGAATGAGAAGACTACTTCGCACAGTGTTTTCTTTCAAACCATAAGAAAAAGTAATAAGCATCCAGGAAGGTACTATCATGAGAAATTTACCTCGTTTACGTGTACCAGGATGCATTGTGCTGTTCAGGTATGTGACTGCACTCTTCTTGCGCTTTAGGGAAGAAGGGAAAAAAGTAGTTAATAAACTATTTTGGCAAGCAAAACCTACACCCACATATAACACATACATGTATACATGTAAACAAATACATGAAGTGATTTTATATTAAAATATCCAGACAGACTAGTCCTAACCAAAAGTAACAACATACGATGAAGTCCCAACAGATTTTATCACTTAAAACAGTAGCTTTACATCTATTAATTTCAATATGACTGAAGTATGCTTTATAGCGTTCTTCAACCTGTGCTTGCTATCTTGTTCTGTCACTGGATACAACCTACTAGAAAAGCGAACCATTCACACCAGTATTGGTAACTTGGAATCTAGCAGAAAGCTGAAGAAAACTGATCCCACTAGCAGTATGGAGCAATTTGCAATATGGAGCTAAAGTAATGCCATGTCTCTACTCAATCCAACGAACGGGAGAATAGAGAGATAAGGGGACAAATACAGAACAAAAAACTTATTTCTACTGGTTGTTGCGGCTCATGTTCCTATAGCAGCTTTCTAAAACTAGGAATCCCCTTGCTTAGCAAGGCTGATTACAGTTCTCTGAATATATGAGAAAACCACTGAACAAAATTCTTTTCAACAAGTTATTTCATTTTGCTATCAAGAGTTAGATACCTCCGGCTCGAAAACTGCTCCACTGTACACTGGATTTGCTGTTGTTCTTCGTTTCCTCTCTTGTCTCTTACTTTGTATTTCTTGAGAGGAAAAAGGAATTAGGTTAGAAATAAAAACACTTCCAAGTAGAACAAAGATTTAGTTTATAATCTTATCAAATTAGGAATGATGAACTATGGTCTAGAATATACTCAGTGTAGCCTTAATACTGAAAAAAAAAATCTGTCTTATATAAACCATCTTGGAAATAAGTAGGAACATTTAAGTATGCTACCAGTATAGCTTGTGAAAAGACTGCCTACTCCTCAAAAGCTCTCAGCTGGTATTTTTATCTGTCATGTTCTGAGTCACACAACATTTGCTATTGGCTCTGGAACTCCCTTCCCAGAGAAGTCAGACTGGCACCCTCCCTTCATTTTTCGCATAGACAAGCAAAGGCATTTTTATTTCAGCAGGCATTCAATACGTGATCATTGCCTGGCTGACAAAAGGTGCAGGCTATTTTTAATTTATGTAGTAACTGTGATTTGTTTGTGTTTTTAAATACATATTTTAACTCTGCTTTAATTACTATTTGATTGTTTAATTTGTTTTTTTAACTTTTGTATACCAAATTTTTTTAACTAATTTTTTTAAAGTACTATAAGCAGCTTTGAGTCCCCCTAGGAAAAAAGCAGGACACAAGTAAAGGTAATACTAAAACTAATAATGGCAATTTAAACTAGGATCTACTACAGCATACAAAACTCTGCTATCTGTGCATTAGTGCATACTGTAAAATTAATGATGACAGAAGGCAATACACCCAGAAGACTGCAGGATACGGAGATGTGTGAAGATTTACTTATTTACTTCATTTCTATCCTAACTTTTTTCTATGTGATGAACCTAAGGTGAAGGACAATGAAGACTTTAAAAATAACAGTAAAACTATAAGTAGATACAAAAGTCAAGCATGCATTTAAATGTATTTAAATACCTCAGTCATTGTGATTTAAGACTAATAAAATTACATTATCGGGCAAGTTATACTGTAGTAGTACAGATATTTAACAAATAATATTTTCTACTCCTTAAGGTATCATTTCACCTTTTCTGTAAAACAGAGTATTATTTGTGTGTGCATGCATGTGTCTTCAAGTCACCTGCTAGCTTGAAAGCAGCTCCATTAACTATGGTGACTCCATTAATTTCATACGGTTTTCTTAAGCAAAGATTACTCAGAGGTGGTTTTACTAGTTTCTTCCTCTGAAATATAGCCTAAAGCATCTGCTATGTGTTCACAGTTTCTCATCCAAGTACTAACCAGAGCTGACTCTGCTTAGCTTCCAGGATCAGACAGGATCTGGGGCCTTAAGTGTATTTAGGCCCTAGAATATTATTTAGGCCCTCCTATAAGGCAGCTATCATGATTTTACTTACCTTCTAGATGGTCATGTGTAACCAGTCCGAGAGATACCATGAAGGCAAGTTTCTGAATCGGAAAAAGAAAAGGAAAAAACCAAACCACCCAAAATTATATGAGGTACTAAATTCATATTACATATTAATAAAAATATTTTTAAAATTCCTCATTAACATGCATCCCTTATACATCTCAAAAGTATTTCATAAAGCAGAGAAAACTACTGTTTATCTTGATACAGCTTACATACCCTTCATATAAACAAGAGGAATGACAAGCCCACTGAAATATCACCACTGAAGTTTTACTACTGTTCATTGTAGCATTTTGTAAGCTCTAGTCAAGATGGATATATGGTATATTTATTTAAATCACTTTAAAGCTGCTCTTCTTTTTGGATACCATCTTTTGAATGTTAGCTGAATAAATACAATTAAAAAATCAATAAATAAAAACAGAAGACACAGTAAACACACTAGATAAGCCAATTTAAATGCTTTGGCAAAAATGTGGCAGGCATGAGCTGATGTCAACTGACACACAAATGTCACAAATACCCGTGACTCCTGAATAATATTTACAAATGTGCAAAAGCTTTACTGATATCCTGCCCCAGAATAACCACAAGTATAACTAGAACACAACTGACAAATCCTAGGTCACTTAAAAAATAATTACCAACAGGTTTTTTTTTTCATTAATTAGAACAGTCTACATAAAGAATAATATGTGAGCTTGGAGTTCACAGTTCTGAATTTCTGTGATATCTGAAGTTTCAAAAGCAGGCTTCGGTCATTCCATTCACCATGGTAACCATGGCATCAGCCTCCGCAATAGTGTTCAGCAATCAGCGTCACTCCAGCTTTGCAGGTGCACATGTGAGTAGAATTTGTACTAGTAATTATACAGAGATTCCCTGCTACCTTTCAAGCTACTGAGAGGAAGTGTGCAGATTGTTTATGAGTTGCATGATCAAGGTACTTGGAGTGACTCAGCTATGTAGCTCATTAAAAAATCTCCAGCCTTCCTTCTATTAACTAGAGGACTGAATTTCTTACTTTTTCCTGCTCTGACTCGGAAGGGAAAAGACCAGTGGTTGCCATTTCTACTGGCATTCCCCCTCAGGAAACATTAGTGACAATGTGAGGACGGAGATTTGGACACTGGCCAAAAAGGGCAGACAAATATTCCAAATACATATTTGTGACTGGCGGTGTAATGGGTGACCTGACATAAACTTTCAAGAATTAAAGATAAGTTGGTACCATATGTATTGCAGTCACTAACAGTGTCAGATGGAAAGATCGTGGTTCAGGTTTTACCTTAGGGAAGAACCTTCTAGGTGGTTTTTGGCAAGCCAATACCCTTTCAGCTCCTTTCTGGAATACTGGGATATAAAAATACCAGCCTATGTTCCAGGGCTACCATAGAGATTACTAAGACAGTATGAAGCACCAGAATGCACTCCAAGAGACAGATACATGCTAAATACAGTAGGCCTGCCACAGCCATGTGAACAGTACACAGGATTTCTGTTACACACAACGAGATGCGGTCCTGTCACTCTTCGCTCTTTGCCCCTTGCAGGCCTCTCTTTCTTTCCTAGACGGCTTTTCTCACTATCCCTGTTCTCCTTTTGTCTCCAGTTGGCTTCCTTTCTTGTCCCCCTTGCCTCTACGCTCTCTCTTTCTTTCATCTGGCCCAGCCTTTTGGTACTCTGTGACTAGCTGGCTCTGCTTTCCTTCTGCTACCCTGTCCTCTTAGTTTATTACTACCTGCCCATGTGCCTTGTTGCTGTCTTCCCTATCACCCTCAGCCTCGTCTCTCTCTGCTCACACAGCAGACCAGAGGCAACATGCTCTTCCTTCTCCCTCTATGTCAATTCCATGCTCTCTGCACCTCTTTTGCTTCCATTTGTTCTACCCAGAGGTTGGGCAGCTGTGGAAGGCGAACTGCTTATTACTTACTTTGCTGCCACCACTCCTGCTGGCTGTCTCAACCAACTTTTCCCTCCTGCCCCAGCTCCACAAACGTCAGCCTCGTAGATCGCCTGCTGGCCCAGGCCGGCCAACTCAGCTGTGCTTCAGCTAGAAGGCCTTGGGTAGCTGCTCTGCTTTCTCACCTCTCAGCTCCAGCTCCTCCAGGCTCAAGGGGCCATCCTCATGGCTGCTTGATAAGGCAGCTGCACAGAAGCTGGTAGTCAGCCTCGTGCAGCCAGAAGGAGGAAATGAAGCAGCCGCCAAAGAAATGGAGGCAAACAAAACAATGGTGTTCACTATTATCTGTATTTTTCACCATCCACAGTAAGTCCAGGAACATATCCCTCACAGGGGACCTTCTGTACTGTTTATTATAAGCAACTCAGAAGTCTTACTTCATCTTCTCCTGAATCTATTTAGTGAAGAACAATATAGACAGATTTAGCATTCCTTAATCTGAGAACCCTCTTCATTCTCACAATTAACAGGGTGACTAATACACTTTTTTTTTTAAAGAAAGAGAGGAATACGATTGTTAGATGAAGGTGGGTTGACGGAGTATAAAGTCTGCCCCAACCCAAAAAAGAATCTTGTGAGTAATTGTACTAGTAGTACCTGTGGGTTTTCTTCTCGTTTTGGTTTAGGTGGTGCAGGTGGGGTAACTGGGTGAATCTCTGTTGGCTTTTCCTCTGTTTCTGTTTGGGGCTTGATAGTCTGCAAGAAAAACAATTGTAACTGGACCTAATAATTCTTACTGTATCAAAAGAAACAGGAAGAAAAGCAGTGTCTTTATTTACCAGGTTGAAAAAAATTATGAAAAACAAACCTGAAAGCATTCTACAAAGATTTTCCCTATGAGCACACTTTAAAATCAGTGCTACTCAAAGTCACAGTCCATGGACCTATGCTGGTGCGTAAGTCCCTGGATGCTAGTCCCTGGAGAATGTCCAGGAAAGAACAGAATAACTGTAGTCAGTGGGCTCAAATATACTGGTTCCCTAGCAAAAATATAAGTTGCCAGTCCCATTACATAGCTTAAGAATCACTGATTTAAATAATGTGGCATATTTTAAACACCATGAATACTCCTCGAAATAAACAAAGCTATAAGGTATCAAGAAAGTACACAACTCCACTGTATAGTAATCCAATTTAGCAACCATACCAAGTAATGAAGATCACTTTGCATTTCTGTGAGTAGGCAGCAATACTTATCAAAGAGACCTGGGATATAGAACAATTATGCTTTATGCAATGACTTCCTATGCAAAGCTTGTTGACTGTCATATGCACACTGCATCTCTCTCATTCTTGATTCATTATAACAAAAATTTGCCTGAAAAATAATTCCCTACAATTCCTAAGAGATTTTCTTCCCGAAGCTCTTTTGTGTGCTGATGGCAAAATTCTCTGCATACAGCATCATAAATGCTTACAGAATGATTCCTACTTTATGACACGCCTGTGAAGTCATAAAAAGATATCTGTTCCATGGAGACAAAGGTGTTTTCAATTTGTTTTGTTTAGAAATATGAAAAACATATCAAATATCTTGATTTAAGTTATAAATCATGCTGGAGAGAGTCTTTGGTTGGCCTCATTTATTACAGTGTGTCTGGCACCATTAACTTGCATTGATTGCCATGCTGTACACAACAGTTATGCTTACATACAATATTAAACCAAAGTTTCACGTTGCAGGTACGAGATTCTGAATTGTATGTATCGCTCTCCTCTTTCTATGACACAATTATGAAGAGTCACTGGATGCATTTGTTGCTATATTTAAAAAGGACAAACTGATTTGTTTTACACATGGCTTGTTCAGTAAACTAATTTTAATGTGCTTTTAACATATTTAATGTACTTTGACATACACAGACAAAACACAACCAACACTAACTGCCATTCCTGGTTTGGACATAAATAACAAACTGTGATCAGTTCAAAATGGGAACAAATGCTTCCAGCCTCTGAAGGTGAGAAAGAGACTATCTAAACTATAGTTCAGCAATTATGTTCAAACCACACAAAACATAAAAATAAAAATAAAAATAAATGTTGCAAGTTCCTACGAAGATGAAGTGGAACTCAGCTAGTGGTTCTCCCCTCTGCTAAGAAAACATTCTCCTTGGCCATTTATGACCATGAAAACCATGTCCAGACTGAAAACAGTTTTCCTCTGTCCCCAAAAGGCTTGAGAGGCAGCTTTTGATAACCTTGTTTTTTACCCTCAGGGATGTAGTTCTCTCTATGTTTTTCTGTGGCATTTTTAGTGCCAGGCCTTTTGCTAGAAGTTTTCACAAAGCTGTGCCCAAGAAGTCAGCTTGTTATCTGCTAGAGATCAGAAGTAACTAGATACAAAAGAGTTATTTGTAATTAAGCTACTTTTACAGTAACTAATTAATGCCTACATTACACTTGAAATATGAAAAGGGACGAATTCACTCTATTTTCCAGACTCGAGGATTTACTTCTAGGTTTTTTGAAAAAAGTACTTACTAATAGGACTCAAATGCAAGCAATAAAAGAATTGACTTATTTCTCTTTCCTAGTAAAAGCATGAGCTGACAGCAAATGCGTTAAGATACTGAAAATAGCCAAGCTTCAAAATCAGCTTAGAATGTCTGTACTTGCAAGAAAAAGGACAATTTTTGATGTCTGAAGTTACGGTAAATTTTCCCTCGTGTCATAAGCTTAGCAGCAATCACCAATAATTTTGAAACTACTTTTAATTTGTGCTTTAGTTTTATCAAAAATATCAGTGAGATTATTGGGAAATGTTCTACTGGTGAACTTTTTGTTCCCTGGCAGCACAAACAAGATGTAATAGAAATAAAAGCACAAATTAACAACCTGCCAGTAATAACTGTCGAGCAACACTCACTTCAGAAGCAGTAAATAATGAAGTTTTAGCTATTGTGAAGTACGCATTTTTCCATTTTACCTGTTTCTCAACATTTGGTTTACTGATCTGTAGAGTCTGAGGTCCAGCAAGCCGGGTACCCGGGGCTGCTATAACAATGCTGGTGAGTTGTGCCATTGGAAAAGTTTTGGCTATGGTTGCTGTTTGCCCATTGACAACACGAACTGGATGTATGGAATTCTGTGAGGAGGGTAAGGAGGTGGGTGTGAATTTTGTTGTCAACATCACAGGCCTCTGAATAAGTTGAGGAGCAGCAAGCATAGGAGGAGGTGGGGCTGGAGCTATAGGGATGTTGTTTTGTGCAACTGGCTTAGGTCGAACCTATGGATACACACAAGAAAGAAAGAAACTCACATTAGTCCATATTTATGAGAAGTATTTAACATATTAGACTGTATTAACTGTTAACATACATGACTTATTACAGCAGACCTTTTGTTACCTATTCTTTGTTTCAACCCAGACGTGGTGCTTTGCCCATTCAGTTAACTCCTAGTGTTTTCCTGTTACCATACATTGCTACATATTTCTGTAAAGGTGCCACAGTTAATGTATGCAAGAACAGTTCATTCATACTATTCATACTGTTATTCACAGGTCCGTCAATTTAAATATTTTTAAAAGTGAAGGATGCACAAATTTAGATCCCAATGGGTTATTACTTGGCAAACTGTGTTGGCCAGAGAAGCAAACTTCTAAATTATATGATCTTTCAGTCAGGTGTTATCTACTTTTGAACTCATCTAACTTTCTTGAGGACCATTACAAAAGCAGAAAGTGTTGGACCAGCATATCTAAATTGCACTAGTTACTAACATCATGGATGGGGTGTGAGCGCGTGTTGTGGGGAGAGGGTAAGAAAAAGAAAGGAAAGTTTCAGTAAAGCTGAAGAAAGCTTGCTTGGGCTAGCCCAGGGCAAAGATATACTAGGCCTGCATTCTTTTCTCCTTCACTAGCAGCACCCCTTTTTAATCTTATTACCGCACTCTGGTTCCCTCCCCACACTTAACCACAACCTGGCTTTCCCTAAAACCCATGACCCTTCTGGATAAAGGGCAAAGCTTATTAATAGTTATTCCAAAAAGGAATGGATAGCCTGTGGTAGCACGTAATCTACTATACAAAAGTCGAAGTTTGTCTGTGAGTTTGTCTGTTTGTCAGCGTTAGGCAGGCGAAGACCTCATATAATTGGCTGGCTGTGAAGATTCCATGGAATCCTGAGGTTGGCAGTTCAGGGAGGGGAGAGCTCAGGCCGGTTGCAATGGCGATGAGGCCTAGCAGGCAACGAGGAAGACACTGTATTTCCCTCAGGAACCCAAACTCTGTATGTAAACAACTCTGAATACAGATTGGATTGGGGAATATGGGGAAAAGTCATAGGTACTGGAATAGGCCAGTTGCTATGGAGACAAGGCCTAGCAGCAAGGAGGAGAACAGTGTATTCCCGTAGGAACCCAATCTCTGTATGTTAACATCTCTGAATACAGAGTGGATTGAGGAACATGGGGGAAAGTTACAAGTACTGGGATAGGCCAGTTGCTATGTAGACGAGGCATAGCAGCATGAAAGAGGACAGTGTATTCAAAACCATGAAAAATATGGAGTATCCTAAACCTTAACAAACTATAAGAAAAGTGGTCATCTTAATTTTATTCAGTTCTTACTGAGAAATGACAAGGCAAACCAAAAAAAAAAAATGCTTCCATTGCTGGAGATTTAATTTGGAAAATACACATGGAGTAGATTTCAAATACTACCAAATGCTTGGAATATCTCGTGTTGCTCTTTTTCAAATGAAAGGCATATTTCTTGGAGTTGTGCATAGTCTATTTTTCTTTGTAAATATGCAGCTTGTTCATTTAATACTTTTTGCTTCCGTTAGTGCTGACTCCCTGCTTCCCCCGTGTCTATTTTGGACACACTCACCTGTGGAAGGAAATTTGGACGAGGTGTGAGTCTGGGAGGAGGGATGAATTGTGGCACTTTGATGGGCTGAGGAGGCGTAGCTTGAACCTGCTAAACAACAGAAGCATGTTCAGGTGGAGGGAAACAGATTAAACAAATGTATGCATTTAATGAGTTATTTCAAAGCTGTGAAAATACAGCTTACCCTTCTCATAATAACAAAACCTTGCAGAAAGCCTCTTGCTTTTACATTAATTAATGTCATTCTAATAAGTGAAATGTCTTTACTTATGAAGGTAACTGTCCTTTTGTTTCACTGGGATGTAAAACCTAAGACCTCACTGCTTTTAGAAATAAATCAGTTATCTCTGAAGCTTTTACACTGTCATATTTGTTTTATGAGTCAAACTCATGAACAATCAGAAAATATTATAAGCCTGGCTACTCAGTCGTATGGAGATTCAAATGATGTTTAATTGTGCTAGGGCTTAATAACTTGGGAAAATGATTTGAAATGTCTGATAAGAGGGCATAAGCACTCACATTCAAACTTTAGCTAAAAGGTTTGGTGCTTAAACTTAGTAAGTTATTTCACACAGCAGGTTGGGAAACTTGTAGAATGTGGTTTATATACCAAACATAATTTACTGGTGAAATGGGATAGGTAGGGCTGTGGATCTACTCATAGCTGCACAGCTCTGGATCAATTCTTACTCAGGTAGTAAAATTCTGCTTCAGAGGTGTTCGTTTACATTTCTGATCTTCCTTACAGGGTTATACATTTTACGCCAAGTTACTTTTTATATTTTAACAAATTTTAACTGCTGGGTTCTTTTGACTGGGTACTTCTCAGAATTATTACTTAGGAAAAAGAGTCCCCCTCAAAAAGTCTGCCCCGTAGGCAGAGAAAATGTCGGCAAAATCCCATTATGCAGGATGCTGTACTTGTGGGCCCAAGCAGCAGTAACAGATGGAAATACAGGTAAGCCTTATTACTATTATTTGTCTGTATCAACAACAGAAGGAACATAACATTTAATATAGCAATTAAAATGAGAAGCCACATGCCTTATGCTAGTCTCTGTACAACTAAAACTATAAAAAGGTATTCTCTTGGCAAGCAGAATGGTTAAAAAATCATGCAGGGAAAACTTAAATTTAAAATTATCTTGTCACAAACCAAGTGTACATAACAAGTATATGACTGATTTTAACAGCAATAACAGTGACATTAATCAGTTGCTGAAGCAGTAACAGTGCAATGCTTAGGACTGCAGCCTAAAAGATATTAAAACAAAAACAGTTAAAATAAAAACATGGTCTTGGAATAATTTAAGCAGTTTCATAACTCCCTTACATACAAAAAGTTCACACAGCCTTTAATTATGGGATACAAACCTTATGAAAAATGGTTCACATACTGAGGCCTGGGTTACCAAGTCTACTTACCAATGTGACTGTATTTTTTGCCACTATTTGGACTGCCTCTGTTCCTGGACCAGTGACTTTATTTGTGGTCTGGAGGTTGACTGGTGTGTTCTGTGCATCAGTGCTAAGGACAGTTTTCTGGCTGCTGTTGATGGCAGTCACCATGGCAATTGTAGGTCTTTGACCCACAACAGAGGCAGGCATGGTTGCTGTTGCTGCTTTCAGTACAAGAGGTAGTGTCTTAGTGGTGATCATAGAAGCTGTAGTTACAGTCTTCTAAGAGAAACAGAAAATATACTTTTAAGAGCTTTCACCAAAGACCGGGAAAAATTTACTCTTAAATTCAGAAGTGAAAGAATAGAAATAGATAGGTCTGTGTTAAACACTATCAAGGAAGAAAAATGTAATGAATTGGAACATTCATTAAATAGTATTTTTCAATAAATCAGTGACATAGACAACACTGAGTGAATAAAATTTAAAAAAAAAAACAACATCACATGCTTCACCACATATGATGACCACCTGTTACCTCCCTGGCACAATGACCATTGCATAGCTCCAGATGTTTGTAGAGGCACATATCCTTTTAACACTTTGTTTAAACACAACCAAGCAGTACTTAATCGACTCTGGAAGGCAGGTTAAACAAATGTGGAAGCAGAAGGAGCTCCCACCTTTTTGTATTTCTATTACTCTCATCATGTGGAGAGTGAACTTTTAAACAGGAGAGCCTCCTATAGGCTCGGAAGTTCTACATGTGATCCAGAAGCCTATGTAGAAGAGCCTCCCCAATTCAGAACACTCCTGTCTGCATGTGAAGGGTCACAAGAATGACGATGGAAGGACTATGGTTAGTATGCTCTCACTTTCCATGTATTAATTCATCCTGTATACCAGAACTTCCAAAAAGGACTAGGCTTAATGAAGCAAATAGCAGCATATGCATAATATGCCACAAACTTAGGTAAAAGGCTAAAATTCAATCCAAGCAAGCTAGTAATTGTTAGGCTGGGCAATTTGCATGTTATATTATTGCCCTGGGTAGAAGGCTAAACTAGGCATTTGGTCACAGACATGAGTGGGAGGAACCCCAGTCATAAATGCCAGAAAGCACAAGGATGAAGGCACAACTTGTTGGAAAGAAGTAGGGTGACTGACTACTGACTACGGTGGACCCCCCCCCCAAACCTGGAATCCTTAGTGGCAAGTATTTTTATTTTAGCAAAACTTTACAGGAATCTGATACAGTGTGCCCTCTTTTACTGTGACCTACACACACACAAATGTGAGGTGGTATGAAGCACTATGTCCCATTATAGTCAGTGGATACAGCAGGCACCCACAGGTCATAGCCACTGACTACAATGGGATGTGACACTTCACATTTTTTGTTTACATGTGGATTCCTGGAACAGTACCCCCCCCATATATGGAAGGCACACTATACTGCATCTGTTACTGCTGCATTGTGTTTCTAAATTGTAATAAATTTATCTAACTGATTTGGTATCATTTCTAGTCATATATTCTTGAGTTATCTCAGCAGGTTACAAATCTATTTACATTTATAAAGAATCAACATACAGATCTATAATAAGGGTTCTTTATTCAAATGTTAAGTTAAAGCATGCAACAACTGTACTTTAACATTAGCAAGATACTTCTGCATCCTACACATGCCTGACTTATTCAACTGTATTTCACATATCTCACAGCATCAAATCACATGCTATTTAGAGAGAGGCTACATGCTTCCTTAAGGCCCCTTGGTCTTCCCAACTCCAAAATGTACAAAGAAATTACCACCCCAAAATGGCCAGCAGTCCCTCCAAAGCATCTAGGCAGCATGGGGCAATGATTTTTCCATGCTTTGGGATCCACAAAATCTGTTTTAGGCACCTTCTTGGCCTAAATTAGATCATCTCCTTTTCCTATATGGCAAAACTGCCCTCACTGCACCTAGAGGGTACAAAGGACCTTTTAGAGTAAAATAAAATAAAATAAAAATATGCATTTTCTCAGAGTGGCATTAGTGTGCAGCACTTTAGAGTCCAGTGATGGTGACATGTGCAACCCCTGGACTTGTGGAAGATGCCTACCCTTCAGCTAAAGGAAGAATCCCATTTTTCAGGGAAATAAACATTATGGCTTGAATGCTGCAAAAATGGACGCACAATCTTGAAGGTGGATGTGTAGATTGTGTGCAAGGGATGAGAAAAAAATTAATTTATTGCAGAATGGATTTAAATAAACTAAATGCAACACAGTATCAGTGGCTGTGACAGAAATTTCTTGCCTTCCTCTCCTCCCTACAGCCTTCCTTTACCACCCAAATTTGGCTCCTAAGGGTTTCCCAGCTTTCCAAAGAGGCAAATTTGAGGGCACATGGGTGTTCCAATGAGAAAGGGAGACCACCTCTAGCCACTTCCACTGGTCTCTGTCATTCTACCAGCTGTAAGTCTAATTCCTGTTCCCAAATTCAACTTACACAAACTACATAGATAAGGATAATGTTGCACTTCGTTCCTGCAAGTCATGATATCCTCATTAGCATACTAAATCATTATGAACTACATAAACAGGAATGGGTCTCAGTGAGCCTTGGACCCAATGTATTCCCCTCTTCAATCCTGCAGCCAGAAGGAAGAGTTCAGAAGCTTTCACTTTCAGTTAAATAATGAAATAATATTGTCTGGGTTGAAAAAAAATGGTTAGCCCTTATTATACCTAATTTCAAATAAGAATTTGATTATTTATGAGTTTCTCCAACCCCTGTCCCCTCACCTCAGGTATTTCTTTTCTGGGGGCATCCTCCCTCTCAGCGACTCCACTCAGGCCGTGCAGGCCTTTAAAACCCCACTCCTGATCCTCCTCCTCCTCCTCTACCATTTACTGCCCGGCCAGCTAAGGACGGCTCCCAGCCCAGTTTCTCAGCACCACAACCCTCTCCTGATGCCACACACACACAAAAGAAAAGAAATGGGTGAGGGAGGAATTAGGGGGCTACCATGCTGACCCACCCCCTCTTTCCCACCTGGTTTGGATCCTGGGTGCCAGCTCTCCGCATCATGCTTTGGCTCTCTTTCCCACAGACATACATAAATGTTCTAATATTTGTGACTTTGCCACTTTTGCAGGGATTCTAACCTGAACTTTAGTGAATGTAGAAGGCTGAGTGTATCTCAATTTGATCCACTTAATCATAAAAAGATACATATTTCATTTGTGAATATGAGACATTCTAAATGCGTTCTACAAAGATGCAAAATGTGAAGGAAATACTCATTTAAAGAGACCAGAAAAGAGCACATTGACACTTGGAGAAGAGTTTATCAACGTTCTGTTAGGAATAACTTTTGTGTATTGGTTAGCTCAGACTGTACAAGGAATTCTCAGCCAAAACAGTAAATTAATACAAATTTTCAACAATGTTGCCACCACTACAAATTGTAGAACTGTTAACTTACTATTACTATTGTGACTGAAGCTAAGGAGAAGTTATTTCTGCTACACATAACTCGGTTTTTACAAAATCACCCCAAATTCCTCAAAGAATAAATAATTTACAGTTATTGAAGAAAGTGAGAAATGCTCTGGATGGTATTCTTGCAAATGAGACAGCAGATTTTTAGCAAGTTTAAAAGGACTGCAATTCAGAAAACATTGCAGAAATCTGACTGGCACTCAGAGATGCAGCTGGGTAAACTAGGCTGCACTGTTAACTCAGTATGTTACCTTCTTAAAATTATCTTTGTATATTAAAAGAATGTGTCCTATGCTTTTCAAGAAACTTCCTAAACGGGTATCTGTGACAAACAGAGTTGTAGCAATTCCAATGCAGTTTCACTAGAGGGCTCTTTAGCTTTGAACATAGCTTTATACAAATATAATAAATGACCTGGAAGTTAATCTCAAAGTGCGCAGCATAGATTAGTATGAGATTCCTTCTACAGTCAAAATTCTTGACAAAAGCAGATGCCAATCCTACAATAATAATTCACAATCTACTCATAAAAAATCTAAAATATTTAATACACATTTTACCTTCTCATACTTAAGCGTTTCTTGAACTTTAAAACCTCATTAATTCTAACCACCAGTCAGATGAAAGCCTAAAACACACTGAAACTGAATAGGTATTTGAACTGTGTCCAACTAGTAGAACATTTACTTCTATGTGAACAATCTTCATAAAGACCAGAATCTTGTGAATTAAAGTAGTAGCATCCATATTCTTCTGTAATACCAATACATAAAAACATCTATCATAAGACATTAATAGCAGACAAATACATATTGATCTTCCTTTTGTTACATGTACACATTCTACAAATAATGATGCATTGAAACACTGCCCTCCACAAACTTAATGCGAACAAAGGAAGGACAGGTTGCCTACCTGTAACTGGAGTTCTTCGAGTGGTCATCTGTGACACACACAAATGGGATTGTCTGCACCTGTGCAGTACTGACTATGGGAAGTTCTAGAGCTTTAGGCTTAGCATTTTGGCGGGAACTGCACCCCTTCCCCAGAGCGTAAAGGCCTTGGCGCACTCGCTGTTAGTTCCTTAACCACCGCAACATGTGTGGCAGCAGGAACATGGCATATCAGCTGAGGGGAGGCAGGGCGGGATTGTGTGAGTCACAGACGACCACTCAAAGAACTCCAGTCACAGGTAGGCAACATGTCCTTCTTCTTTGTGGTCTCTGTGACTCCCACAAGCGGGAGACTAGCAAGCTAAACTTAGGAGGAGGGAATGTCATGTGACAGTGCCATGGGCACCACTCAAGGAGGCCCACCACAAATGCTAGGTATCACATAGAGTTGACATAGGTACAATATAAAATGAACCACCAGGCAAACAGAGCAAATGACTATATTACTAACATTTAACATAAACAGGCCATGGATTGAACAAGCATTACCATGGCTCAAATGACGGAAAACAAAACAGCTCTCCCAAAAGCAGTGTCAGTGGATGAACATTGGTCCACCCTGTAATGGGACACAAAAGTCATAGGCTGAGACCATGTGGCTGCCTTACAAGTGTCATGCAATGGAACACCTCGGAGGAAGGCTGCAGAAGCAGACAGGGCTCTAGTGGCATGACTCCTGATGTGAGGAGGAGGGTCTGTCTGTGTTAGTTCATAGGCCAGCCTAATGGTGGATGCCACCCATTTCGAAAGTCTCTGGGACGAGACTAGCAGTCCTTTTCTTTTAGAAGAGTAGCAGAGAAACAGTCTCTGGGATCGGCAAATTTCTGCAGCACGCTGGATGTAGAAGGCCAGGGCCCTGCGAATGTCCAAAGCATGCAAGGACCGTTCCAGGTCCAAGCTTGGGTTTTGAAAGAATGCCGGAAGAACAATGTCCTGATTAAGATGAAAAGCCAACACCACTTTCGGGAGAAAGGTGATGTCAGGGCAAAGGACAACTTTGGTTTGATAGAAACGAAGGTAAGGCTTGTCAACCCTAAGTGCACACAGTTCACCTGCCCTCCTTGCAGAGGAAACAGCAACAAGGAAAGCAGTTTTCCAAGACAAGAGGCAGAGATCACATGTGGCCATAGGCTCAAAGGGCTGCTTGGAGAGTTGGGAAAGAACAAGTGGCAAATTCCAACCGGGAACTGGAAGTGTCACCGGAGGGTGTAGATGTTTGTAACCTTTGAGGTAGGTGTGAACCAAAGGATTCTTAAAGCACAAGGGTCTACCTTGGCTTTGGAGGTACGACGATACTGCTGAGAGGTAATATCTTATCGAAGAGAGGGAAAGACCCTGGTCTGCCAGTGAGGTGAGGAACTCCAGAAGATGGACGGTATCGAAATGCTCGGCATCGATCTGACATAACCACAAGAATTCCTTGGATCCTGAAAATTTATAGGAATAGGAATGGACTGACGAGGGTTTATGAGCCACCTCAATGATCTGTCAAACAGCTGGAGGAAGAGAAGCTATCAGAGTAAATTCCACACCATCAGTTTTGAGGGTGGAGACATCTGGGTGACGCACGGTACTGTCATTCAGTGTCAAGATGTCCGGTTTGAGTGGAAGCCTCCGATACCGAGAGCGTGACAGGAGGAGTAGTGGGGTGAACCATGGTTGTCATGGCCACCACAGGGTTATGAGGATCGCTGATGCTTCGTCCCAATGAAGTTTCTCCAACACTTTCATTATTAGAGGAAAGGGAGGAAAAAGGTAGAGCACTGGGCCCTTCCAGTGGAAAAGGAATGCATCTCCAAGGGATCCTCGTCCTTCTCCTCCTCTCGAGCAGAAGAGATGACACTGAGTGTTGGACACCGAGGCAAACAGACCAATGTCTGGAATCAACCAAATGGTGAAGATTTGTTTGAGGACTGACGTGTCGAGCCACCATTCATGGGAGGTCATCGGAGTTCGGCTAAAGTAGTCTGCTGCCGTGTTTTGGATCCCCAATAGGTGGAGGACAACAGGGCAGACCCGACATTGAATGCACCAAGTCCAAAGTTTGAGGGTTAGACTGAGCAGAGTTTTCGATCGCATGCCCCCTTGTTTGTTGATGTAGTATGCAACCGTGATATTGTCCGTCACTATCTGTACAGTCTGTCCGGCAATTAGGTCCTCGAAGGCTCTTAGTGCCTTGATGACTGCTAGAGGTTTGAGCACACTGATATGGAGACCACGAGCCAAGTTCAACCAGCACCCTCTGACCGTGAGATGTCGGGAGCGTGCACCCCATTCTTCTAGAGAGGCATTGGTTGTGATCAACACTGTAGGCTCCGGGAGGTGGAACAGCATTCCTGCCAAGGTGTTTTGAAAATCTGTCCACCATGTCAAAGGACTTGCCTTGGTATCGAGAGGTGTTGATATGGACTGTCAACGAGGGGATTGAAGTTGCTCAGGAACCAACTCTGCAGAGGCCTCATGTGCATCCTGGAAAAGGGAATGACAGCTGTCATCGATGCCATAAGGCCAAGAAGAACCTGAATCAAGTGAGTGGGAGCCCAATGATTCTGCTGCAGCACTGAGATTGTCTTGGAAAGGCAGAGAACACAGTCTCGTGGTGGGAAAGTAAGTTGTTGGATGGAGTCGAGGACTGCTCCTATGAATTGGATGCATCATGTTGGCTGAAGATCAGACTTGTCCAAGTTGATCGTGAGGCCTAGACATCGAAGGAGCCGAAGAGTCACCTCAAGATCTTGGAAGAGTTGCGTTCTGGAGTGGGCAACGACTAGCCAGTCATCTATGCAAGGTAAAAGGACGATCCCACATTTTCGAAGAGCCACTGCCACTACAGACATACATTTGGTGAAGACCCTTGGTGCTGTATTCAGACCAAAGAGAAGCACTCGAAATCTGAATGCCTTTTTGCTGATCATAAATGCAAGAAATCTCCTGTGGCTTGGATGGATGGCAACGTATAAAGTACGTGTCTTTGAGGTCCAAGGTGGTGAATCAGTCTTTCTTCTGAAGGAAAGGAAGGATCGACTGTAGGGTCACCATCTGGAACTTCCAAGGTCCGATGTATTTGTTTACCACTCGAAGGTCCAGAATAGGACACCTGCCTCCCCTTTTTTGGAGACCAGGAAATATCTGGACGAGAAGCTGGTTTTGAGGGCAGAGAATGGAATTCATTCTATCGCACCCTTCTGCCGAAGAGCCCAGATCTCCGTCAAGAGGGGGGCCGATGGTGGGGTCACACGGATTCGGTCTACAGAAGGTTTTGAGGAAAACTCGATGGCGTAGCCTTTTGCCACGATCCCGAGGACCCAGGAGTCTGTTGTGATGGCCGAGCAGGTGTTGAGGTGTTTGGTGAGTATGGACCCAAAGAACGGGGTGGGGACCCATGGAGATGATGATGCGGTGATCTAGATGTCTGTAATGTCGGGAGGGCCAAATGTACATGACCCTGTAGTAGTGGTGTCCAATGTGGTGGAATCGTCCTGAGTACCGTCAAACTCTTCGTTTGGGAAGGTCAACCTTCTTCTTGAAGATGGTCTTTGTAGGACGCAGTGGAAAGCGTCTGGTAGACTGGGTCGGTGGAGGTTGAGATGAACGCTGGGGTATATAAGGACTATATGCCTGATGGGTTGACTTTCAGTACTGGCGTATTTGTGTTTCTGGGTGTGCTGGTGTTGCGGCTGCATTCCATACTTTTTGATAGAAGAGTGCATTTTGTAGATGTGTTTGGGTTTTTCATCAGTGGTGCTACTGAATAGGCCTGCCAAGTCAAAGGGGAGATCTTCGACCAGAGACTGAGAAGGTTGTGAGAGTCCTGAATAGTGAAGCCATGAATAGTGTCTCAACAATACTGAGAATATGAAGGCCTTGGAGGTGCAATTGACAATATGCCCCGCCATAGTGATTTGCTGCTTGGTGAGGCACTTGGCTTCAGCAAGGAAAACCTCCACTATGCGTCGTTCTTCTTCTGGGAGTCTGGTGACAAACACTTTTGTTTTGTCCCACAACCACTGGTCATATGCAGACATCCACGTTGAGTAATTTGCCATTGTGAAAATTAGGGCCACACTGGAGTAATTCTTGCGGCCCATGGCATCCAGTCTTTTCCCTTCCTTATCAGGTTGGGTGGCATATAGTGCCTGGGAAGTCTTAGCCTGGGTGGCATCAACAACAATAGAGTTCACCTTGGGATGATTTTGGAGCCAAGGTTCCTCTAAGTTTATCACTTTATACAGAGATTCCAACTTCTTCGCTGTAGCCGGGGCAGAGGCCAGTGTCAGCCAGGCCTTCTTAAAAACACATAAGAGATAGGGTAGAAGTGGGATGGCCATGACCATTGGTGCCTGTTGTTGAGGCTGTTGGTATATTGGGTCATCTATGGTCTCCTTGGAAGCTTCTGTAGAGAAGTTCAGGTTCTTGGTCATCCTTGTTATTAGCTCTGAGAATGCTCTAACGTCACTAGAAGGTGAGATGGGTTCACCTTGGGAAACAGCAGGGTCCGGAGGTTTGTCTTCTTTATTTCCTGCCGAGTCAGTAGATATGGAGGTGGATCTGGATGGTGAGTGGTACACCGAGATGTTAGGTGTCCCACCTCTTGTGTTCCGGTGACAGATGTGGTATGTTCTATCGGTCTTAGAGAGGACAAAGGGAGTGGTTGTTGAGCAGTCGTTCCCTGTGTTGTCTCACTGTGGGGTCATTTCGGAGATGGTGATGGCTCTGATAGAGAGTAGGCTGGTGTCGGTGATTTATGCTGACGTCAAGAGGTAGTCTCTTCGTAATAACCCCCACATCTGTAGTGGTGTCGAGGGACGTATACCTCTTCAGAGGAGAAACTGTCTGAGGATCCTGAGGGGGAGTAGTACACATAGGTGCGGCGACGGTGAGATCGAGACCAATTGCGTTAAGTATGCCTCCAACGATGACAATGTCGAGGTCGACCTGAGGACGACCGGGACTCCAAATCCGACCTCCGCCGACGGGATTCATAGTGCTTGTCTCATCAGCGTGTAGGAGTCGACCTAAGGGTCAAATGTGATCAATAGTCTGTTGTTCTAGGAGCCGACGAACTGCAAGGCGTTCCCCTCGGATGGATGGCAGGTGAATGATCCTTGGCTGCTTCTTTTTTGACGGCTATGTCTGTCCCTTGGGTGCCGTCGCCTGAATCTCGAGGGAGTTCCCTGATCGGGGTAAGTTCGACGATCTCTCCATCTGAAGGTTGGGAATGGTTTGAAGGAGAGCGAGCAGGCTGGTTCTCTAACACAGGAGCCCGGACAGGAGTACACCTGTGAGGAGAGTCTTTGGACAAGGTAGTACCTATTTCTCAGTCAGTTACCACAGTGAGAGGCTTGGGCTGATGTTGTGGGGGAGCATCCCCTCCATCCTTCCTGCTATGAGACCTGGCAAGGTCTTTATTCAGAGAATGGCCCGGAGTTGGAGGTGGGTCCGAGGTTGATGGTCTGGCAGCAGAAGACTTTGACCTATCTGAGGAGTGCTTTGAGTGAGAGGTGGACAGTGCCAAGGTCGCATGGTCACCTTGGGTCTTCTTCGATGTCGAGACCGAAGGAAGAGTCTTAGATGAGGGTCATTTAGCAGACGCCTTTGAGGACTCCAGAATGGAGGCCCTTCTTGAAGCGGGTTTGCCCGCAGGAGGTGCAGAGGCAGCCGAGGCTGCCGACATGGAAGGTGAGGTCAGGGGCTTCAGAACCTGTTCAGACAGGAGAGCCCGAAGTCTGGCCTCACGATTTCTTCTAGTCTGAGGGGTGAAGGCCTGGCAATGGGTACAGGCTGCAACACTGTGAGTTTCCCCGAGACAGACAAGACACTTGGAGTGTCCATCGCAGTCTGGGATCTTCGCGTTGCACAGATGACAGCGCTTGAAGAACACTGTCAATGCCATGCGTTGAGAGCTGAATCGCAGAGACAAAAACAAAGTCAGTCAGAACGAGGTCGATACCAAGAAGGATGCAAGAACACTCAGTAGAAGCTACCGTAGCCAGCGGACGCGGTGGAAAAAAAGGAACTAACAGCAAGTGCACCAAGGCCTTTATATACGCTCTGGGGAAGGGGAAGAGTTCCTGCCAAAATGCTAGGCCTAAAGCTCTAGAACTTTCCGTAGTCAGTACTGAGCAGGCGCAGACAATCCCACTTATGGGAGTCACAGAGACAACAAAGAAGATGTCTTACACTATCTGGCCACTGGTTAATGTGGCTCTCTAGGGTATCAGACAAGAGTCTTTTCCCATCCCTACTTGGGGATGCTGGAGATTTCAGCCTGGGTTCTCCAATATTCAAAGAATCATTCTACCTATTCTAGTGAAAATTCTGTGGATAGAGCTGAGTATACCAGTATGTCAAGACTTCCTCTCCCTCTTTATACCCCTAACACGTCCTAATGTCCCCAAACTGTCCATTTCTCTGCCCTACATTATTGGCACCTAGTTGCAAGGAAACACAGAGCATCACAATATTTGGACTCTGCATAAGTTACTGATGTTTGTGGCAGCAGCTCCCTGTTGTGTTTAGCTGTGCTGCCAATGTCTTACAAGCATAAATAGGAGCAAATTCCATAATGCTCACAGGCCAAAATATCAGTTTCTTGGCTGCCTTCACAACTGTTTAAAATACAACAGTAACTGCCTTTAGTTTTCTAGAAGCAAGCATGTATTCTTATTCTAAGAAAGGCTCCTAGAAAAAGCAGAGGATATTAAAGCAGTATTATTTAGAGAGTAGCATGTTTCCAAGAAACTTTCCTAAGTATCATTATTTTCATCAATAGCTCTAGTCGATAGAAGCACATTCTCAGTCATGTTGAGAACAAGAAGACAACTATTTCCTCTTGAGATGAAAATTTACTGTCTTCTGCCACAGAATCATCTATATAACACAAAAATCCACCTAAACAAACAGCTAGTGCACAAAACTGACTTCACCAATCTGACTACACGATTAAGGCATACAGCTCTTCCTAGTCTCAAAGTCAAACAGCCCAGGCTAAGCTAGAGTTAGCAGTGTCTCAAACATTTTTAAAAGAAAAGCTCATGTCTATTACCTCACGTAAGATCAGCGCAACAGTATGAAATGATATAACTTCAGCAACTGACAAAGGGTATATTGGTACTTACTGTAAATATTTCTTTGGGAAGGCCTGTGTAAAGCAGCTGGGAGAGAGATTGTATTCTAACCAACATCAGGAAAGGCAATAATTGTGAGGTTATATCAATAAAAGCAGTTGCCCTCTGGCTTCACCTCCAGTTCTGACTATAGCTCATCATGCATCACATTCAGAAGAGTAACCCAAGCAGAAGACAGCATGGAAGAGAGGGGTAGATGCAGAGATATGAAAGCCAATGCAATATCATTGATGTGTTTTTCTGCATGGCAGGGGATTGGACTGGTTGGCCCCCGTGGTCTCTTCCAACTCTGTGATTCTATGATTCTATCACCGAAAGTAGTAGTTAAAAAAAAAAAGACCCCATCAGCCACTTCAGTGGTTGGGTCAGTTGCCTTACCCAGACTTCCCTGGAAAGAACCTTTAAAGCAAACAGCAATGCAGTAAAGTACCTTTTTCCTAGAAGGTACTTCATGGGGTATCTAAGAGACTGGGAATTGTCCAAACTGTTCACAGTAAGAGTGAGTCTATGAGTGATGTCTAGCAACTGCCAACAACTGAGTGTAGGATAGGTTTGCTAGCATCACTGCTCTGAATGGCAGCATTTGTTAAAGCTCCTGGGTCTAGCCCAGGTAGCTACCCTATAAATATATGCAGAGGGGCATGGGAGAAGAAGGCCACTAATGTGACTGCATCCTTAGTCAAATGTGCTGTCATACTTCAAGGTCAAGGCAGGTCATTTGAGTCATATGCTTATGTTATGCAGACCACAACACAGCATGCCAATGTGGATCCCAAGAAAGTGGCATGAAAAAGTAACCTGACCATACAATGTCTTTTGTTCTCCAAAAGTGCATTTTGATTGCCTTACAGATAATGTGTGCCACAACCATTCAGAGAACTTAAAGCAAAAGAAAGGTAAGAACAGTTCTTGGGACCTATTGAAAAGAATGTTAATATTCAGCAAGACAAATGGACCTGGCATCAAAGTAACTAAGTCATCATCAACTTCTCAGAGACACTCCTGGAACAAAAAGCACTGACATCCTTCTTCTTAAGTTTATAGCTACTACAAAAGTCATTTCAAATGACAGGAAGTGAAAAGAGGCTTTACTGACAAATGCTGGCTGAAAAACATATTCTGTGCTACATTTGTACCCTGACTCCAGCAAGAAAGCGTCTCCTTTAATAAACTGCTCAAAAACATGGTGAAAAAGGGAAAAAAAACCCTCACTGATGGTATGCACATAAGAAGGTCATTTTCCAAGAAGGTCATGCAGTTCTGGAGTGGTTCTACTACATTCATCCAACAAATGCAGTTCAACAGATAGGGACCATTTAGACACTGGACAAGATGCTTTTTCAGGGATTCCTCAGAGTGCAGTGGATTCAGAGCTGGCAATTGTGGTTGTGGGGCTAGCTATCTGCACTCTAGTAGTACAGTAAACATCTTTGATTTCTTAAGCTACTCCACAATTTGTGTGGCCTTAAGGAAGTCAAGCCTGTGGTGCAAAATCCTCATTCAAGGAAATATGAAGGAAGATTATTCAGAGCTCCAAAACTGTTACTGGTATAAATAGCAGGGCATGGGAATAAGGCTAGGAACTTCTGGGGGTGGGGATCTGATTCCCTTAAAGAGATGGATTCCATTAAAAGGTTAAGGAGGGAGGGTGCAAAATGGCTGCATGTTTTCGTGAATGGCCAGAGAAAGAGCTAGCTTGTTGGGTTCCAATGGTTCTTCACTGCTTCGTTTGGTTCCTTCAGGGCTCTGTTGTACAACAGGGCTAAACCATAGGGCCTCCTATCAAGGTGAACTCCATGGTCACCAGGCGGTCTAACTGTTATCTTGGCTGTTGTTCCAATCAGTTGCTTGTTAGTTTCCAGCATGCTGACATCCGGAACGCAAAACTGGACATGGTGCAGGTGGAGCCAAGTGCAGGTGTACTCAGAGAAATGGATCATTTGGCTTTTAATCTCACTATTCTGAGAGAGATTTTTACCTTTGTTTTTGCAGGGTTCTTCTTGTTTCCAATAACAGGCACCATAGAGGAGACAGAAAAACAAAACATAAAGCAAAATGTTTTGTTTGTTTGTCTGTTTAAAATAAGCAAATTAAGATTAAAAAGGACACGGAAATAAATAAAGAATGAGCAGTGAATGGAAGTTTTTACAACTTTACAGAAGAGGTCTACAGGAGTAAAAGCTATGAAGAAGTTCTTCTGGGCAAGGCAAAGAAGAAACTAATGGTGGAGCCAGGGAGTAGCTTCTTTTACTGACACAACATGACATCATATGTCCTTGTATCTCCTGGGTGGTGACTAGAATACAATTGTTTCCAGACGCCTCATAAAGGACGTCCTAGAGAACTACATACTAGATATATCACCATTTTATTTAAAGCTGAACTTTCAGCTTACTGAGACAAAAGGAAATGCATTTGGCCATTGCAGACTGTATGAATATGCATCACTGTATTTACAGGAGAAGACGTTCTTCACTACAAGCTCACCTGCATTATTTATGGGAATATCTGAAATAAATTACTCCTATTGTACTTTGTGTAATATTACAAACACTGGAACAACCAACAACAATGAACAATTTTTTCTAACCAACAGCAACAAAAAGATTTCTAATTGGCCACTTTCACTCGGGCAACTGCAAATTAATCAAACAAACAACGTGATTCGCACTCTCCAAACTGGAACTATGATCTGTATTGCTGAGTATTGGTTGGCATCACAATATAGTTATTTTGTGGGAGTCCTTTATGTATTTTTCTTTGTTTACAACCTGAATCTCTTAAATTATTATTGTTAATTTTCCATCATATTTTTTAAACAGCTTGGTTAAAGTAATGGCAAGTAAGTTAAACAATGAGATGTGAATTGTCACTGCAAAAACCAGAAACTGAACACAATTCCACATTCTTTTCTACTGAAAAATTCTTTCCAGGTGAAACATCACTAAATGACTAAATACTTTTCTGAATGTACTAACTTCTTTTGTTTAAATGAGAGGACTACAATAATACTTAATAAGAAAGGTGATCGGATTTGTAGTTCAACAAAATTTTGAGGACTACATATTGCCCATACTGAGTACAGAGCAAAGCATACAGACTCCGATGCACTATGTTTATCCTAAGGAAGGGCAAAATCTGACTTCAGCATATTACAATGCCATTTTTAATTAGTCAGGGGTCAGGAAAGATTGATGGCAGTATACTAGTGGTTCAATGACTAATCTCTTGAGAATGACTGGGGTTCTTGCAAAGAATGCTGAAAAAGAACACTGAACCAAATCAGTTGCCATAAATTGTTAAGTAATCTTGAATATGCATCCTGTTATTCTGCATATTTAGAGCACACTACTAAACCAGGTGGGTCCTAATCAACATTATCTCCATCTATCAAACGAGAATTTAAAAGTAAATTTCTGGTTTTGAAGTAACAGCACTTGGTCTTTCTTGAGTCTAAAAAAAAAAAAAAAAAAAAAAAAGAGCACCATGCAAGACTCAAGAAAGACCAAGTGCTGTTACTTCAAAACCAGAAATTTACTTTTAAATTCTCATTTGATAGATGGAGAAAGAGACGGAGAGAGAAAAATGAAGCACGTTAAGCTGGAAATTGATTCACTGGCAACTTTGCAATCCAGTTCTATAAATATTTTTTCAGAAATGTTTGTCCAAAAGTCTAACTAAATTCCAACACAACTCACTTATTTGTAAGTGTTAACTATTTCACACAAGCTGAACATACATTTGGCGTTCTATACAGTGAAATACATTTCATTCTAGCAAAGAATATTAAGGCAATGTCTGCAAGCACTATACCTGTGATCCAATCAGGTTTGGAGAAGGTGCAGTGGTCTGTTGTTGTGGTGGTGGTGGTTGTTGCTGCTGCTGCTGCTGCTGTTGTTGTTGTAGTGGCTGTGGTGTCTGTATTTTATTTTCTGATTGTGCCAATGGCTGTATTTGAAACTTACTGTCTGGCTGTTCCTGCTTTACCATCAAATTCTTTCGCAGCTGTTCGACTACTCTTTTCTAGTAAGAGAACACAAAAAAATAACAGAAGCAATTACATTATTTAAGTTTTAGCACCTAAGGGTGTCAATGTAATAACTACAACATTATTCATCCACTTTTTAAAAAAACTACTGACCAAGTCATCAGTATCAGCATTGTCCTTTAAGTCTTATATATGGCAGTGATAATAACGGAGTACAGCTATTAGGCAACACGGGAAAACAGACATGTTCTTTAAGGAGAATGTCATACATGTACACCAGGACAAGCAATTCTGGATGCCTTCATGACTAAATATATCTGTCTGATCAGTCAGCTTTCTCTCAAACTAGCTGACTGCTTTAAAGCAGAGATGCTCCTCAGAGAGCTGCTTAGCATTTGTTCAGAGTTTTTTCTGAGAATCTAACAGTAAAAGGACATACTGTGTGACCAAAACAAAAAAACAAAAAACAAAGAAGGAAGGAAGGAAGGAAGGAAGGAAGGAAGGAAGGAAGGAAGGAAGGAAGGAAGGAAGGAAGGAAGGAAGGAACTTCTATGGGGGTTAACTTCCCATATACCTAGAGAAGGGTAAAAACAAGGTCTGCATATTTAAAGGCAGATCAACAAATATAGGCCATTTCAAATTTGAATACTGCAGGTATTAGATTGGCAAGCAAACTTTTTTTTCTCTTTTGCTAAGAGCCAAATCTGGCAACCAATAAATATGATACAAATGATACAGCACTTGCAAATTAAACACATTTCAATGAAGATTCCCGCCCTTCCGCCAGACTACTGATATCACAGCTCAGCGAAAAACTTGGGAGTATGTGGAGAACATTTATTGTTCAAACCTGCTGCCAGTGCCACTCTCTGGGGCAGCTACTTAGTGTTTCAAGCAACAACAACAGCCCTAAACCTATTAGAGTATCTCACTCAACTGCATTGTAGCCCTGCGCTTAAATGCTGCAGCAAAACCTGTTTCAGGCCTTCTACAATCTCCTTCCCATACTCCTTAATTATTGTTGCTGTGTGTCTTCAAGTCATTTCTGATTTAAGGTGACCCTAAAGTGAACCTATCACAGGATTTTCTGGGGCTGTCTGTGTGTGACACACCCACGGTCACCCAGTAGGTTTCCATGGCCAACTCGGGGAATCAAACTCTGGTCTTTAGGGCTGTAGTCCGACACTCAAACAACTACACCATGCTATCATACATCATTAAACTGCACAGAGATTGTCCACTGACTACATTCATCTATCATGACTTTCTCATCCCCTTTACACTAGAATGCTTTAACTTCCAGATACCTGCCACCTGTTCTAGACTGTTACTGGTTTTGAATTTTCTAGAAAATCTTGCTTTTTCTAGAAAATTTCTAGAAAGGCACCCGTTTATTTAAGATTTACAAGTAAGCTAGCAGCTTGCATGGCCAGCACACTTGTCTACACATACTGGTGCTCATCATCTGTAATACAACAGTATCATGAAGTTATAGCAATCTCTCTCTTCCACTTTACAAAAGCTTCCTTGCCTGCTAACGTAAACCTGATATGTAGCAACAAAAATCTGGTATAGATTTGAATGGAATCATACTTGGATTAAACTGACTTGTCTAGATTATCTGAAAACCTAGACATGAAACTGAAAATATAAAGGGCTGCCAGCCAGCAAAGAAATCAACTTCATGTTTAGTTTATTTACGTATCCAACCAGTGATCAGTCATTTATGCCTGCTTTCTACACAACTGTGTTATCAAGCTTTGTCAGCAAGCAGAGACAGGAAAAAAGCAGAGAAATGTAGAGGAAATAACAGAACAGAAACCAGTTACACCTGCCAAACCATAACTCCATTTATTAACAATACAGGAGACTAAATCATTGTACCCAGCAAAATGAGGCATGGTTTTCTTTTTTCTACAGCTGCACTTCTGAAGTTCAGAGATAAGGGTGATTTTTCTGCCACTCTCTAGTTCAAGAAAATCAACATTAGAGAGCTAGAATTCATTTTCCCCATGTTCTTTGCCACAAAACAGAACAGCAGGGAAAGAAGAAAAGGGAGAAGTTAAGCTCAAGTACTCCCAGGCCAGGCTGCAACAGAAAGGTTGAACCAATCAGAACAGGAATAAGGAAGAGTAGGAGTCAAGTGAGTCATACCACATTCACAATTCTTCCTCTCCCAGGCCTTGAAAGAAAGCCCAGAAAATCTGTGGGGGTGGGGGTGGGGGTGGGATGAAAAAGAAACACCTGAGAAATTGCATTTGTTGCATACAAATCCATGCTAATCTACAAGAGTATCTCTTGTCTTATCCTATCACTGTTAAAACTGTTTACAGACCTTTGGTGGAGAATTTTGTTAAAAGCTTTTGGGAACTCCAAATACATACTGAATCAAACCTGTCCATATGACAACTGACACTCATAAACCATTCCAAAAGCCAGAAAAACAGGACTACTAATGTTTTGCTATGCAAAGTTGATAATTTCAGTAGGACCTTTGGATGCTTGACAATGTTATCTTTACACTTTCTATGAATTGATCTAAAACAGATATTAAAGCAGCCAGATTGAACTTTCTTGAATCTTCTACAGGTGTATAAAAGATGTTTTTAAGTGTTATACTGGCCACCTTCCAGTCACTAGATTAGGGACACATCACATATTTTTGTTGGAAGTACAACCATTTTCATCTGAGTTCTTCAACAACTCCTAGTAATACATTCTAGTGGTTTGTTTATTTTCAATTGTCAATAAGGTCCAGAACAGGAATATGTCACTACAGCTTGCGTATGGCTAATTTCTCACACCCCCCATGGGTTCCACCCATCAACAGTATTCCCGAGTACTTCAATCTCCATCTGAATCATTCCCATAAAATGGCAGCCACAGTTGCATCACTTCCAGCCACTAGTCTGAGAGAAAGTTCCATGAAAACAGAAGCATGGAGCGGCTGGGGAGGCATTGCGCTTGGGATGTTTTGCACATTTTGGGGGCTCTTTGTGTCATTTTCAGACAAAATTGCTTTGAAAACTCTTGTATTTTCTTTTAAATTGAGGAGTGGGGTCTTTCTCAGAATGGCAAGGTGTTTCCACAAGCCACATTTTGCCCACACCTGGTATAGAACTTCATCTCTTTTCAGCACTATTTGCCTCAGTTCCTCAAAATACTGGTTCTGCCACAGTCTTTGTCTTCTGTACAGAAAACAGATCTTAAAATTCATCCAGCTTTCTGCAATCATCTTATCATTATTCCTATAAGTACCTTGGTTCCCATATTAGGAGAGAGGCAGAAAATTCTGTTATAGACCATTGGTTCAACTGTCTTCTTTGTCAAGACATTTCAATAAGTCTGGCACATTAAAATAAGTCTTTTGAAAAATATGTGCCCCCCCCCCAAAAAAGTCATGTAAGTAAGTCTTTTGGGGGGGGGTGTCTTTGTAATGATTTCCTCCTCAAAAAGCCTTTTCAAATCCCTTGCTGCTCATTTCCATTTCTGTCCTGCAAGCTTCTGTTCCTTTTTGTTCTCTTTATTTGGGGCAGATTTTCATTTTTCAAAGAAAGCTTCTTTTTTTTTAATAGTTTGCTTGAAACTGCTCTGTAGGTATACTGGTACTTCTAGTTTTCCATATATTGTGTACATAACCCTCCACATTAAATTATTCCAAATCTGGGCCAAGCCACTTTTCTAATCCATTACCCACAATTCAAAGTTTCACACAATTTTATTTTCAACAAGAATATTACCGTTTGCTAGCCCAACCTTGGGGGGTGTTATCATTTTGATACCAATAATTCGGCCCTGTTTTACCACCCTACGCCAAGCGTTTGTGAGGCCCCCGGACAAGCACAGAACTAGGCACAGCCACTGACTGCTGAACATTCCATTCTCCAACCAGACAGGCCAGAAATAGCCAGATCGCAGCTTTAGGAGACCTCAAAGGCAAACACTATATTATGTATGCACGCTGCTTACAAAGAACTCCCTGCCCCGCGCAGGTGACTTGACAAGCTGGATACTTAACTGTCAAGTACTCTGCGGTTGCATACCGGCTATCCCACTGTCGATTCGGACCTACCTCAATCATGCTAAATTCTGACCTTTCGGAGGCTTTGTCTCCAGCCCCAGACTCGTTGTTCTTCCCCAAGTACAGACTAGCCCACGGTCATATTTTCCCTATAAAAACCCCTGGTTCTGAGAGCTTCCTTGGATCGCTCCGAACTTCCATCCAGCCTTGCTGCCGCTTTATCCTGCGAGCTTTCCCCTCAGTCTCACATACTGAGATTACGTACCTACGAACTTCTGCAGTGATCTATCTGGGCTTCAGGACAGGTGTAGTATCACCCAAACCAACAACCTCCTCTTAAAATTCCCTCTATCCCACTCCAACCTCTATTTTTCTATAGGTATCTGTGTGAGTGTGCTGCATACACTGTTTGTCTGTATTTAATAAAGATCACAATTATTCTTAAACTCCAGTGTGCTTCTTGGCTTGGCCTGACCCCATAGACATTGGGCAAAAGATTCCGCTGTATTGCCCTGCCTCTCGCATTGCTAACTTGTGCTCTTGCTAATTTCCCCACCTTTTGATTTTGAGAGCGCACACTGGTGTCCCTCACGGGACCCTCAGTAAACAGGGTAACAAGAACTTCTAGCTTTTAGTATAGATGCAGAGAAAGAAACTGCTTGGCTAGTACGTTTAGTTGAAATTTTGATTTTAATGGTGGCTATAACTTGTACATCAAATCTCCTTCTGATATGCATACAAATTATGAGAGAGAGAGAGAGAGGGAGAGAGAGCTCCTCATTAGGAAGGAGAAATTAAAGTCATATTTCTCATGAGGCATCACCTGGAAGATTGTGATCAGTTATGGTCCTCTATCTTTGAAAACTAAATACCTGCACAAATCTACACTCAAAGAAAAAAAAAAATGAAAGATCACAGAAAGAGAAAAGCCTGAGCAAACATTAAAAAGAGTAGGCTATCATAGGAAAGCAAAAAGGTGGGCAATCATTACTAAGTGAGAAGTTTCTATGAAAAACTGTTTGGGTAAGCTAAGTTAGGTTAAGGAAAAAATGAATGGACAAAAATAAACAAACAAATCAAGGCTATTCAGTGAAATTAAAGCTCTATAATAATCAGAAAAGCAAAGAAAAATATGGACTTCAAGAGTGACCTAGAAAGATGCACAAATATCCAATTACTTTAGAACTCCCAGTTTTGAAGAAGGAATCTCTTTAAAAAACAAACAAACAGGACAATGACTTCTCAACAAGAAAAAATAACGGCTATGTGTCAGCAACTGAAACTGATGCCTTATGCATCTAATGAAGTGGACTTCAGCCCATTAAAGCATACTGATATTTCTTAACCAATTTAAGCACGTTACAGGCTTCCTGTTTGCTTTTTTTTCCCTAACAGAAGCTATCATAGCTACTCCTCTACAAATTATCCTACCCACCTCCTCAATTTCATTTCTCATATAGCAACATTTCATACTGTAATTTTATTTGTATGGAATTTTGTGCAAGATCCACCTTCTAATAAACTAAAAAAAATCAAAGACAGCAACCATGGACAAAATCATTTTTCCCGTATCGTGGGCCTTGGAGCAGTTTTTGAGATCTTCTGGACTTATCTGAGAGTTTCCCACTCTTTTCTATTCTTCATATACTTCACTTTTGCTCTATACTCTAACCAGAAGTTAGTTTAACCTGTAGACTACTAAACTGAGAAACTGCTTTAGGGAAATGGGGTGATGGTGACTTTTTAGGTCTTTCCAGCTCTATTATTAGGTATTACATTCTGCTGTATGCTGCACACTTGCAAAAGTGACAGACAGTCCCAAGGCAACCTAAGCTTAGCTCCCAAGGGGTGACAGTATTGTCACCATATTTGTGCCTGCTGAAATATCATCTCCAATGTCCTTTGGGGATGATGTCTAGAAAAAGCCAACAGATTTCTTGTAGTAGAAACTATATGTCATGACAACAGAGTTTTGAAGATGAAACATGGATTTCAATGTTCTTCATCAAATGATGAACACTGCAGGGTGAAAAATACCTTTGAATTCCAACATTTATCAAATAATGAAAAAAGCTCCTTTAAAGAAAAGAGGACAACAGGAGACAAGCAGAATAGTGGTGGAGAAGAAACCTCTAGAAAAATTCTATTTTAAAAGAGCTTTTCTTGGAATTCCATCAGTAAAAAGAGAGTATGTATAGCAGATTGAAAACTTTCCAACCCAGTTCAAACATATCTCACAGCATGTTTGTTTGACAGTTGCACCGTCATAATTTTGGACTGTTGAACCTCTGCTCTTGGGTTTATAAGAGATCAAGTACTTGTCACTCTCAGGGCAGGTATAGTGAGATAGAGTGTGTGTATAGTCCATTCTTCTTTATAATTACAGTCCATTAACCTCCTACATGAGAATTCCCTTGTGCTTTCATACCAAGAGCACCAACTGTCCAAGTCTGATAAGGCTCTATAGAGTATGAAAGACCAGCAAAAAGAAACACTTAAATATTTCAGACTCAAATAAAAGTCAACACAGTTCTGTTGCTTAACAGCAAACATACACAGCTCAGTTATGCAAGACTTTCAACCAGCTCCTAACTTTCCTAAACCCTAACTTTCCTAAAACTTCAAGTAAACAAACATGAAAAACAGATGCACAGCTTTCAACTGAGATATTACTCATCATATTGAAATGTAGTTTGACTGTGCCCTTTCTTCACTGTAAAAACTTCCCAAAGGAGACTACTCCTCATATAAACAATCAGTACAAGAGATTCAAGAAAGCACCAGTGATTTAGCTGATATTAAAGCTAACCCTTCATCCAGAATATAAAAATACAAGTATTTATTTTAATTGTCTTTTTCTAAGCTCCGCCCAACAAAAATGTTTAAATAAAAACAAACTGGTGAACAAATAGCATGAGATCTATCTATATTCTTTCCAACAAGAGCATACCAGTGACAAACTATTCTTAAAGCTGGTTCAATTAATAATGTATCCTCTAAGTTCTTAGCTGTGTGCCAGGAATGCTATTTTCCCTGATGATCATTATGCTACAATAATCCTCTTAAACAGATTCTTATGGTGGGGGGAGCGAGGAACTGACATTTCAGATGGAGTACAGTCATCCCTCCACATTCGCTAGGATTAAGGGCACAGGACCCCTGTTTAAGTGAAAAAAAATCAATAACTCTAGGCCCTCCCAAACCATATTTAACACACAAAAAAAGTATGATCACCATATTCAACCCACTGTGGATTCCTTTGAGGCATCAGGGTTCCTTCATAAGGCAGAAGTGGCTGGCTGGTGGGGCTTACTGCCACCTTCACTGCTGTCCCATACCATTTTTAATAGGGACTTACTAGCCTTGGTCAGTTTCTCAGTCTCACAAGGCTTGCAGTCTCTATTAAAAATGGCGTAGGGCAGCAGCAGAGCTGATAGCAAATAATCTGTGAATAATCAAATTCGCAAAAGTGAAAGCTGCAAATGTGGAGGGCTGGCTGTAATCCAGAATATAGACCAAGTTATTATTGCTAAAGAAAGGCTGAATTCTCTGGACAAATACAAACTGTATCAGAAATGTGACCAAACTTCTCCATTTCCTACATGTATACTAAACTGCAACAATGTCATAGCTGGTTTTGTAGTATTCTCTGGTTGCTGTGCTCCAAACAAGCTATCAGCTCAATCTGTTGCTAAGGTGTGAAGGCATTGGTTCTGTCTATTTCAATGCATCACTGCAGTGTTTTGTCACCAGTTTTTAGTTCTTTGTTTATTGGACCAGGGAATTTATTTTGTTTCCACAGTTTTTAAAATAACTGTGATGAGAGACTGTTTTTATTTGTTCTCAGCTATGTACATAATGCTTCAAAAAACTGACTTTTTTCCCCAACAGATTACATATAAGAAAACAAGGACTGGGGGACAATCTTGACAACACATTAAGACAAAGATTCGTTGTATATACAACAGATACACCAAATGGCAGTATTTAGATTTTAAGTAAATAAACAACTGTAATAATAGCACTAGGGATGGGCCCACCGAATCCGCAAATCCTTGAATCCTGGGGAAGGATTCGAGATTCGCAAATCCAAATCCCTGTGCCAAAATAGGCAAACCGAATCTTTCGAATCCACCAACCAAATAGTTTGTTGGAGACCGGGACGCCTGAAAACCTAGGCGACTGGGACACTTGAAAACCTGGGAGACCAGACACACAAGGGGAGATGGCAAGTAGGTGAGTTTTTCCCTTGAGGTAATAATGGCCTTTGCTAACAATTTCACAAATTACCTCTGGGGTTGTATTCTAAGATATTTAAATTGAACTTTTCATATTTAAGTTCAGCACTTGACTGGAGGGTACAGTCTTGAGATTTCAAGGACAGTTGAAAGATTCCTTTGCATAGCTCCCTTGCAAAACTCTTTCAGACACAATTCTGGGGTCTGTAGTTTTACAAGATGTCACAGTTTTCTCTGCCAAAGCATCATCAAACTACAAACCCCAGGATGCCAAAAAGGAGCTATGCAAAGAAAACCTAGTTTTGATCTGGATTATCTCTGTACTGTAGTATGTGGCCCTGTTTACACAAGCAGGAAAATGTGGGATTAATTCACGTTTTCCTGCCTGTGTAGAAAGAGCCTTCATGTCATTTTCAATCTTGCGAAATCCTAAGGCAAAACTATGACAACTGTCCCTGGCCAGATTTCTTCAGAGGGAGGTTTGCCTTTGCCTAGGCTTTTCCTAAGGCAGGGAGAGTGCGTCTTGCCCAAGATTATCCTTCCTTCCCTTGCTTTTTAAACCCCTTTTAAAAAAAGGATTCGAAAGATTCGAGATTCATGCATTCCCAGAACCGTCCAGGGATTCGGATCCGGAAAATTCTGGATTCATCCCTTCCCAAAATAGCACCGTTTGAAAACCAGGGTAGGGGGGACAGTGGGAAGGGAAAATGAGGGAGATAAGAAACTTCTTCTAAGAGACAGCTTAAGACATTAAACACTTAACTCAGGCTACAGGGGAATACCTTCCACATTTGAAACCTCCAGACATACATAATCAATACAGGGACTGATCTAATTACATGGGAAAGCCTCACACCACTTGATAAAAAACTCAGCATTTACTATACATAAGATAATGTGCAGAAGAAACTTGCATAGCAGAGAGTCAAGGAACCTTGCAGTTGACTATCTCAAACATTGTGAACTACGTTTACTGCTGTTCTTTAAAGAAGTTTTAATTTCTATCAAGTCTACTTCCCAAAATTCTGCTATGCTAACCTAAGTGATGCACTCCCACCCCCAAGCAATCTACTTCACAGAGGGAGGTACATCTAGGTGAGTGCAGGAGCAACTTAATTCTCAAATGTAAGGACAAGGAGGAAAAAAACACAAATTCAAATGGTGTCCCCAATGCCTCTCACAAATTTCTCCCAAATAAGTAAGCCAGAGGCCATTCTTTCTTATGAAAATGCTACCCAGAAGATACTGGTAGGGACTACAAAATCTTTCTGACTGAGACCCTAGAAAACTTGAAAACTGTGCTCTCCTTCACATGCCTGTCTGCTTCTTACAACTGTTACCAGAGGCTCTCTTGTGAGCCATCCCACTTTCCAGAGGTTAGGGTAGGTAGTGACTGAAGGGAGTGTATTTTTTTAAAATAGTGGTTCGTCATATATAGAATGCTTAGGACAAATCTGACACTTTTCTGACACCAGATAATTGTCCTTTTATTTGTCCAGGCTGTTCAATAGGTTACTGAAATAGATCTTCACTTGAGTTTTTTTTATTGAATGTGCTGGATTTTTATTTTGATGTGATTTTTGCAATCTAATGCAGTTTTAACATTTGGAGTGGGGTGGAGAAAGCTGCATGGATTAAAAAAAATCAAAGGACAGTATTGTATTTCAATTTTTAAATAATGAAAATATAGCTACTTGTCCTCTGCCTTGATAGTGGGTAGTTGAACACTTGTACACAATGGTCAAATGTACTCTACAGGACAAATTCTGGACCCTTACAAACCATGGTTTATTGTGTCCATGCAGTGTGCTGAAGCACATTGTTTAATTACTCCTGCTTGTGATGGCAATGGCTTAACAAGTCACACTACAAGGCTCTGTAATTTGCTTATCATGACATATGGATGTGGGCATTAACGATCTTCTGGTCTGTTTCACTCCTTGCAAATGAAAGGAAGAATCCAGGTTTGTCCTTGCTTTGCTACTTGGGTTTGTTGGGATGGAAATAAGCCAAAGGGAAAAGTAGGCCTGCATTTCCACAACACAATAAACCAGTTAGAAACAATGGTCCATTGCTCATTTAGCCATTCTTGTTGTGACTGAGAGCAAACGAACAAAATGTACCAGTATACATGACAAATCAGAGTTCCCAAAGACTCCTAGATTGCCAATTCCTGTCATGTAAAATCACTCAGTGTGCCAATGTATAACAACATAATGCTCTCCTGAATGCATCTCCACTGACAAGAGTAACCAGTCTTCTTAATAGAGTTACAGTTTCTTAAATTTTGTAGGGGTCATTCTTCACTGCTTCTCCTGAACTTATTTCACATATATTCATAAAATATATGGTGAAAGAGACTGGTAACTATTGAGCATCATAATTCACATAAGACAATTTTGAGCCTGCAACTAAACCTAAGCACACACATCCACTTGTTTCTCTATTATTCTTGTTACCACTTGCTTTCTCTTTACTCATTTTCTGTTTCCTGATTGTTCAAGATGGTACAAAAGTGATCTAACATGACGTCCAGCTCCTGTCGGGGCCCAACTGCTACATTCTACTGTAATGCAAATTGACTTTTTAATTTTATTTATTCAGTTTAAATTCTCCCTTTCTTCCACAAGTGGAAATCAAGGCAGCTTACAATAAAATAGGAAATACATGGTATGTATGAAAGAATAGAAATGTCTAATTTAAAGTATCCAATAAAAGAAATATACAGCACTGTGGTTAAAAGCGCCTTCTGCTGCAAGCAAAGCGAGTTGCCCATGACCTGGTAACAGAAAGACAATGAGGGGAGGCAGTGTATCCACCTAGGTAAGCAACTTCAGAATCTGAGCACAACCACAAAGCACTCTTTCAAGTCTGCACTGGATGCGCCTCAGATGGGGGCCGGACCAAACCAAGTCTAGACACTGTTGAACCTCAACTCCTGGAATTCCTTACTATTAAATAAGCTGACCAGGATTGCTGGCACTTACACTATCTGGAGGACTACGTGATTCACATGCCTACTCTAAACTGACTAGATTCAACACCAAAATAAAGAACTCTGGGAATTAGGATTCCATTGTTGAAGGGAGCTGCAAATCTTGAGTTAACAATCAAGAGACTAAAAAGTAAAGAAAATACCTGGTTGATTTGTAATAAAAACGTTTTCCTGTGGTTAAAGTAGCAGTATTACTCATGAATTAAGAAAAATGTAAATTTCATTCTGTGTTTTATGCCACGGAGAAGCAATTCTAGCTCAGAAAACCAGGATATCTGAACTGCCCAAGACATTTCTCTCTTACATACAAATTAAAATGTTCCTATACGTATTCATCTTGTTAGCTGAGCTTGCCTTTTTATTGATGTACAAGTTGTTTAGAAAGAAGTGTTCTTAGCCCATATTAGCAATTCATTCTGAGACACAAAGGAAGCTAAGTCAGTCAGCATTTAGTGATGATTTCAAAAAATCTTTGTCATGGAGACCAGACATTAATATTCCTGCAATACCGTTGGGCGTATAGCCCTATACAGAGGGTGCAAAGTTGTACAATATCATGTAAAGACATCTGTCAGATGGATAGCCACCTAAATAGTTACATTTAAAAAATTATTTCTTGTTGTTAAAGAGAAACTGTGAACAAGTTTCCAATGCAAAAGCCTACTCTAGCAGAGGATAAAAATTACCCAAAGCCATTAAACTCACAACGGTGGAATTTCCCTGCACAATTTATTTGCAGAGTACTATACGTAGAACACCTTAAACTGATAATAAAACAAGTTTCTGGGTTAGGTGAGCAATCCTGTCCCCAAACTACAATCATACAAAGGGGAAAAAAACACACCTATTTACACCACAATTTTGGCCTTCTATTTGATTGAAAGGCAGTGTTAAAACTAGGCAGTTGTCAAGTTCTTTGAATATTACATTTCACGGCAATAGCAAACCAGTGAAAATATTTCAGTCTGATTCTTTATAGTAGTTGCCATTCATACATGAAATGCATGGTTGTGATGTTTGCACTCCATTTGTAATAACAAGGATGAAGGCCTCCAGTTTCTATGGTAACACAGGTGGCCACAATACAAGATCCTTACAAATGTTCATGTGCAAAGTGAAGAATTTGCACTACTTTGCAAATCTAAAATACTGAACTTAAGAGCATCATTGCACCACAGCACTATTGAAAAAATAGCATTGCATCATAACACTCAAATGATGAAGGGTGCTGTTTTATAATAAATATATAGTAAAAAGTTTTTTAATTTAAAAAACTCTGACTACTAATATAAAACACCAAGCATGTAAACATAACTTTATTTACCAACCGTGTACTCCTGTTCACATCTTCACAGAATAATGTGAGAACAGAAGATCAATTTGAGGATAGGATTCCTACTAAAGAACTTTATCTTCAGGGGAACAGAAAAATATAAGGTAGGGGATCTTTAGGATGTTGTTCAACTGCAATTCCCAGCATTTCCCACCACTGGCTATGCTACTGGAACTGCACTCAAAAAAATCTGGAGGCTACATAGCTCCCACCTCTAATATAAAGCATGGTGATCACTGTGCTGGTGTTAACATTACACCTAACACAGTATTCAGGAGCAGTATATACAACCCTAATTTGTCCCTACTGTATGAAACTATTCTATAAAGGCTGGCCATCACCCTTTCTTGGTCTTTTTGTTTGCCCTACATCCCTTTCCTTGTATCTAAGAAAGATGGGACTGGGATCTATGTCCAGCTCTCCTCTCTTGGAAATGCTATACAAGCTTTCAGTATCTATTACTCCCAGACATTCTTCATGCTCTGGCGTGCTGGATCTCTGTGTACCTTCAATCCTTGGCTTTTTAGACCTTTGCCCATTTCTGACCATTTCTTTTCTGAGCAAAGTCACTTAGACCTATCCTGAGTTGAAGAATCAAGTGAGCTGCTGAACCTAGGATCTTTCCAGTAAACCTCCTTAGCCTGCCTTGCTACAAGTTTTGGCTATGGCATCCAGGGACCTGCCTGTAAAAAAATCCTGTTTCATTTCTGTGTCTCATTCTAAGTTTTCATTTTGTATCATCCTACGTATACATACTCTTTGAGAAGCTACTTCAGATAGTGTAAGGTACCTTTGATAGCAAAACTGTGAGTGCTAAGGATGTTCAAAGGCAGAGTTCCGGTTAAGTGCGAGCAATGGACAATGCAATTTAGCGCCAGCTGGCAAAGATGGATGCGATCACAGACTCCAAAGCTTGATACTTGACAAGAGAGGGTTCTTCTGTCAAGGAAGGGGTCCCTTTCTTGACAGAAGAATCACAGAGAACCCCAAAGATCTTTATGGCAGCCATGATCACAGCCCTGCGAACAGCTCTTCAGGACCAGAACTGCTGTAGTGGAGGTTCCCAGTTGTGAGAAGACATCACAAGACTTGGAGGAGCCACGAGACAGCAGTTCTTATTCTGATTCCCAACACTGGATCCCTTGAGTAATCACTGTTTTATTACTCTTTTGGAATTTGTTATCTATGAAAGCCAAGGAGAGCCCTTATTTGTGGCAGCTGAGGAAACGACGTCAACACTGCTTTTGTTCTCATGCTGGAAGATTTAAAGTGACAGCACTTTTTTACTAACTGTACATATTACAGTAATAGGGGTTTTTTTTAATTAAATTGCATCATTTTCATCCAGATTGATATAACTTTCTTTTTTAAAAAAAGAATGACTGTAAGATAGATCTTGAATTTTGATTCTTATTTTTGATGTATTTTTCTTTTGGAGACCCTGATTATTGGATTTTTTGGATTCTATATATAATTGGGACTTATTATGCTTTTGAATTTCCGTTTTTGGTTTATTTTTGAGGTGGCTTTTCAATATTTTTGACAAGTGGATAATTAATTTGGAGACTTATATGGGTCTGCGTATATGTTTTCTTTTTTTCTTCCTTTTTTAGACTTACCACTGGATCTATTACTGGAGTTAATTAGAATTAGAATTTTTGCTTTTTCATTACTATATTATGGGAAAATCTATATATAGCTTTTAAATTTGGAAATAGACTTTTTTACTATGCATGTTCGGTTACACTAGGATACAATTTTAAGCAGCTGACTCTAAACAGGATGCTGTCACTTTGTTTTGTTTTGTAACACTGATGTATAAATATTATCAAGAGGTTGATCTGGTTTTTTTGTTGTTTTTTTTTAATTTTATGAGACTGAATCAACTTAAGGAGGAAATTAATTTGGTTTAAGGAACTAACACAAGATGGCCCCCCAACATTAATTTCCGGAATTTTTGAAATTAGATATTTGGAAAATATCAAGTGTAGGCACCAGTCTAGGTACCAAGCCTAGGTATCAAACCTAAGTATTGAACCTAGATACCGAGTCCAGGCACCGAGCCCAGGCACCGAGATCAGGTATTCAATTTAGGTATCCAGCTTAGGTATTATGACTCTAGCCTAGTTATCAAGAGTCTTAGAGCTGCCAGTTCACTAGCTGTTCTGCCAAAGTTACAGCTACTCGAAAAACAGTTTTCCAAGATAGTACTTCGATTAACTGTAGGGAGTTGTCTCCCTGTACAGATGACTTATACCAGATACATAAACAATCACAGTACCGAAGGGAAGATGCAAAAAACCACAATCAGTATCAAGATGAAACAGAAAAACAACCTTGTGTTCCGAGGTCAAAATCTAAGGGCCCGATACTTGTGTGTCAGAAGGTGTTGCCAACAACATCTAGAGGAGCAACATGTGATGGAGATTCAGAGTGAATACACTGGTCTAGACACAGAGCCTAAGTTCCAAGCGTAGGTATCCAGTCTAGGTATCACGTCCAGGCATTCAGCCTAGGCATAAAAGGTCAGTATCAAGGCTAGATATCAAAGCCAGGCACCAAACCGAGGCATCAAGTCCTGATACCAGTCCTAGGCACCAATGTCGGGTATCATGGTTGTACAGTATCATACTACCAAGAATTGACCGTATGGTAGTGTTGACAAATGCACCAAGCTCAGGCACTCAGAATAGATACCAAGTACAGGCATCAAGCTTAGGTACGAAAACTAGATATGAAGTCTAGGTACCAAGCCTAGGTATCAAGCCAAGATATCATGGCAGCATACATCATCGTCGATATCGAGAGTCAATGGTATCATCTCCTCGAGATTGACAATACTGTGATGGTAGACTGGTTGACTGGAAATCGCCGCTATGAGAATGGCAACACCGTCAAAGGTAGAAACCATGGGTGGGACCGACGGCAAGCCGTCTACTTAAACTGATGGTACTGATCAGTATGGGAGCTGATGGTGAATGGTCCTTCGAGACTCAGTCATTCTGTGGATTGCTGTCAGTACTGGAAATCGCCTCAGGTGCACTGCTGTTGAAGAAGCAGTGAACAAGCCCCCTCGGTGCCATAAATTGCCTTAGAAGTACCACCATTACAGATGCGGGGGGGAAGGATGTGGCTAGAACGGTGTCATCGAAGGCACTGGGTTTTACTAGAGCAAAGCCTGAAGTGGCCACTCTGTTAAGCCTTGTGTGCGGGAGTTGGTGATGACAACAAGATCTGCAATGCAATCCTCTGAGAGGCAGGTAGGCACACAAATCTGTCGATATCCAAGATCTTGCCTCCGCACGAAAAACAGGGTTTAAAGACCGCTGCCGAGGCCACCCACAGAAAAATTCTGAGAGGTCATAGAGAAGGAGATACAACTTCCTCAATTATAACAAGAAGAAGATTCTGCGCTGTTCGCAGTGAAGAACAAGTTTGTTTGTTCCTTCCTTTTATGTTTTCAGCAGTGATTCCTCCTGTGAGGGATCATTCAATTTTTTTTTTTTTTTTGGCAAGTAGGAGGTTGATGTTTACTCTCAGTCCCTTCCAAAAGGACACTGACAGTGCCTCATCCTGAACTCGTAGTATCATGTGAAAGAGGCAAAGAGAGAAGTTAAATGTTACAGACAACCACCAAAATGCCAAGAAAAACGTAAGTATTTAGTCAAATCTTGTTTAAAGAAACCATTAAACCAATCTGAAAGCTAGAGGAAGGCTCCTTTGATGCTGCTACCGTGGCGGAAGAAAAGGAACTGACAGTTATACAGGGAGGGGCCTTATATTCCCCAGGAGGATGGGGGAGGGGTCAACTGCCAAAATGCCTACTCCTAGGTTTCAAGAAGGTTCCAAATGCTGTTTCGCACAGGTGCATAAACCCATTTGTGTGATTCACAGAGACCACGAAGAAGAAACAGAACAAGCAAACACTTCCTTAAATTAAACTAAATGAATTAAAAGGAAAGGTGTTTTCACTAACTGCTCCATTCTCTGAACTAATGAATAAAACCTATCTTTCAATAAATTGGTTACTGAATTCTTGTTTATAATAAGTACATTTAAACATTAAATCCACTTCCCACATCTGCCTTAATCTTTGACTATTTTTATTCTGCCAGAACTGGGCAATACATATTCTGGGCATTCTGGGTAAAGGAGTAATCACCCGTAAGTCAGCACTCTCTATAGCTGTATTCAGTGCACATAACAGTACCACCTTTGGACGTTTGTGGTAAACTATACCTTGATAAATCTTTTGTCAAATTATCTGAAGGAATCTGCCAGGATACGGGATAAGTTCCAGCTTCCTGAGTAGAAAGCAGAAGGAATCTGGGCAAGATGCACAAGGCTCTCACCCTCCAAATAAATAAATGGGCACACACCAGCCTTCCTTATCATCCTTCCACACCAATTTGCCACTGTGAACGAGCATTAGCTGCCATGTCCCTTCCCTTGGCAATAAATTGTCTGGAATCCTCTTTCTTTTTCTCCAGTCACTGAAACCGTGCTTTCTTGCACATTTCTTCTAATCCTAGGAGATCTGGAATCCCAGATTTGATCAGCATCAAACTTTAGAGATTTTTGGAAATTAAAGACCATCTCCTTACAGTCTGGACGACTCTTGAAACTGCACTCTGGTTCTTAAAACTTTCATAGTTTCCACTCTATCAAAGCTCAGTTGAATAGAACTGTATTTTATTCACTTGTGTACTGATTTTATTTGCTTAACTGGTATAGGATTGGTACAGAATTGTTTGTCATTTATGAGCTAGTTGTCTCCCTATTGAAAGCTCTATAGTAATTGCTATTCTTAGTGCAATTATTGTAGACAGTTTGATTCTTGTGTGCTCAATATCCCTTCTTCATGAAACAGCTCCATGTTATTGTGAGTTACTGGGATTGTGACTTATTGGCTAGGAGCATCCTTGCCACTGTTCAAAGATCCTTTATACATGTGTATTCTCAGAACATGTGAGGGTTTATAAAAGTATCTGAAGAGCATACCAGGTAACACCCACAAACATCAAATGATATTTTGGTATACTGTCAAGGTCATCATGCAAAGAACATGCTTACAGGAACCAACATACCTGCAATTAGAGTAAACTGCCATAAAGCTGCCTCACTAGAATATACAAATTATACACAATACACTTTGATAAAGAAGCAGTACTTTCAAAACACAGCATGGAAAATTATGTTGTGGTTACCTCTAAAGGACATCATATGATTAAGTGTTTTCATATTTCTAGAAATTAAAGTGTCCTTCAAAGTGTTAATCAAAAAACATGTAAGTAATGTGGATCACAAATGCCTATTGCATTTACCTTTTCCTCACATTTTTGCCCACTCAAACTTAATCTCTCCTTTCCAAAAATGCATGACAGATGAAGCAAGTATTTTAAAATATGCCAACTTACAAGTTCTGTTATAAGTTACTATTATGTACTTTCAGGAGATTTAAATTTGGAAATATGATAGCTAAAAAAGAGGTTAACAGTTGAGCTAGGTAAAAATAATAATCCCCGATTGGACACATCCTAAAATTTAAAATTGCCATAAGAGAGGTCCTGGGCAAATGTCTTTAAATGTTTTATTAAAACCTGCAGACACTTGCCCTTCATAAATAATTCCCTTTTTGAGTATTGCCATCCACGACTATTCATCCAAGTGCTCATACTCTTTTTCAGCTCACGCTACTGTTTCAATCTTACAAGTGAATCATTATATAAATATGTACACCCTAAGAAAAATGCTTTGATATGTTAAATTTCAGCTGCAAAAGATACTTCTAAAACTCTAAAACTACTTTCAGCGCCTACTTCAAACGAAAGCAAATAATTTACTTCTGACTCACAAAGAATAGAGGAATAGAAAATTGCAGGGATACCATCAAATAGTATTAAATGCAAAGCATTATACTTGCTTTAGAAGATATGTCTTGATTTCCTAATATATTTAAATTTAATCCATAAATAATAATTATACTATCCAGCAAACAGAGACTTATGGTATAGAAATAATGTGAGCACAACACTTCATTCTCCTTTCAGTAGAAAACTGGTAGCAATGTCCACAACACAACATAGAGAACTATGAACTGCTTAAAAGTAAGTTCAAGGGTTTTAGAAATTTTATCATAATATTTTATGTCACCCCCTATACCACAAGATTTTAGCTTTGCACACAACTAAGATTAATCTAAAATAATTTAAAATATTAAAATAATAAGGAATAAATTTAAAATTTAAGCATATGAAACAGCTCATTATAAACAAACTAAAATAGTTTAAAACCATATACCTGTACATTTTTTTTAAAATGGCAAAAACTCTATAATATTTTGTGGCCTTTTTAAAGCAAAAAGAAAACAAATATTTTAAAGCAAGATGGGAAAGAACTCAGACAGTTTGCACACACATTGGTTTTACTTTGTTCCTAGTGCAAAATGTATTACCTAAAATAATATCAATGTTGCTTTTAAAATACTTCATCTCTCATATTTATATGTTTAGCTCTCCTTCACAAGCACTGCACTGTGTGAATAACTTCAACATATTTTTGTTGGAGGCCTGCAGTGAATTTCCATAGGGTAAATGATGATGATAATTTCTTTTAAACAAGTATTGTAAGCAACTGATTAATCTGTTATGTGCATCTTACAAGAGTTCTTATTTATCTGTAACACTACTATTTATGTTGCCCAAACAGAACTATTATATGCATGTAGTATGCCTTGATAAATAAGAATGTCTTAATATACAGTCTGGAGACTTGTAAACTAAACACCATTAATAACTCTTTCCAAAGAACTGGATAGATTTTTAAGGAATATCTACAGTGTGTAAGTGCTTTACAATTTTATGAAACAGTTTGCAAAATCAGGGGTTATGGCCCATGACTGCAGTACCAGGAGAAAGAACTGGAACCACTTGTGACAAGTGCACGGCACACTTCACACACAAGAGTTCTAAAGTGCAGCTACAGCCTTAAATTTCCTGCATAAATAAATAGTTGCATCCACAAAGAAGCTGAAGTAAAGGAAGTTTTAGAGCTTTCTCTGCAGCAAGTGGTAACGAATCAAAGGTGTTTCACTTGAATGCTGATCTGGATTTTATCACCTATGGCTGCACAAGCTTCTCAGAGGCGTTACAATTAAAAAAGCTTATTATAGGCAAGCTGCCTACAGATAATCCCTGAGAATACTACACCTTCACAGATACTTGGTCAAGAAGAATCATTATGACTCTCTCTCTCTCTTTCTCTAAACAAATGTGGTAAATGTGATCAAGCTGGTCAAACTTTATCAGGAAGGAAGGGGGAGCCAATGCTATTTTCTGTCTTACAACTTGGTCCAGCAAATTTATCCAAAGACAAACTTTAAATCCTCCACAGTTTCCCAAAAATAGTGTTTTAATGATGATGCCTATACATGCATGCATAAAAATTCTAATTTAAAGACCACAAAGCACTGTTACATTTTTTCACCCCTCTCTGATAAATGTATTAATGATTCCAGAAATATGTACATACATACAGGGAAAGCAACACTCTCAGATAAATAAAGAAACTGAAGAAACACAATTCAACCTTTCGCTGCATAGCCAGAAATCACCTAGTAAGGTTAACAGTGGAGATACAGCCATCTTCTGAAGTGACTGCCAGGTCAATGTTAGTTACTTTTCAAAAGTGAAAATCAAGCAAGCAGGATTAATTTCAGTTTATGTTCTAAAATACAAAATCTTTGTTATGGTGACTCAAACGACTGCACTGACATCAGTCTCACAGACTGTGTGAAAGACATATTTGGTATGCTCCTTGTGAATTTGTGACCTCAGAAAGTATTCAATGTTCCTATTCATAAATTGTTGCCAACCTGAGCTGAAAGTGGAAGTGCTACACTCTCTGTTGCTAAGATCGCCATCTAGTGGGACTCCCTTAAGATTTTCAATTAAACTTAAGTTCATTACTGAGCTCACTGCAAATTACAGATAAAAATCAATTCTTCTTTATCACTACATTATTGAAAAATATTACCTGTGGTGATTGAGTTAAAGACAGAGACACACAACTTAAAGGGGAAAGGCTTTTTTTCAACAAAAGTCCACTGACATGTGGACTTCAGAAACTATTAGCATCTAATGTTACAAACTGTGTGTCACCAATGCCACTAAAGGTAGCACTTACTACATTTTACAGAGTTCTTGCTCAAAAGGAGGACACATTTTAGCTTTAAAACTATTTATTTTTAAATTATTTTTAATTATTAAAGCTGGTAGGAACCATTTAGCAAACTGAAAAACGTGGAAAGTGGGGCTTTGTCTGTGTGCATAAGTGACACTGGAACTTGGAACTCTAGACCAACCATAGAACAAAAAACAATACCGAATGAGCCAAGGGAATCCAATGCCACCATGCTTTTAGCTCAAGTACTGGGACAAAAAGCCCAGACAATTTCATTCAGTACAATATAAACTGGTCTTCTCTACTACGACCACATAAGGGCCGTTTGGAGACACCATATCAGATGGTTATCCAGCACAATTATGAAGAGTGATTAGGCTGGACTAGAAGGAGTGGGCTCCAGCAATACCATCTCACAAGTTCATGTGTTCACAAAGGTTAATTTTCAACAGCAAATGGTTCAAGTTAATATGCTGAAGATTCAAATTAGCACAAAAGCTGTTTTAAAAAAGAAGACATTTTTCATTAACATACTATGTACACAATAGCCAACTCTCCCTGGAGGATGCTTAAGTCAGGCCTGGTGGACACATGCTCCCAAGTAACTTGGGATATAGCACATATTCTTTTCAGCCTTTTAGTGTTCATGCTAAGATCGCAATATGAACCGGATCAATAGCTATGCCAAAACTAATGTCCAGAAATGAGGATTCCCAGGCCCCCCAAAAAAAGTGATTTGGGCAATTTCAACCATGACTTTCACAATTAACTGGGAGATACCATTTTGGAGAAGTTGAACGAGAAAATGCTCGTACGCTTATGGAAACGGGGGCTCTAGTTTTTATACCATGCAAGGCAGGAAACTTTGTATTTACACTTTTATTGTATTAATTTCTGTAGAATAAAAATAAGCATTTAATAACTTGGAGCAGCTGTTGAGGACAGTGTTACAACTGCCATCTTGCTGCACTACAACTGCCCTAGAACTAACATACAGTAGCTGCTGTCCACCCTCTGTCTTGCTTTTAAAGAGAGTTCCCATTAGCACTGCCTTCTACAAAACTCACCAAGGACAAACGCCTGGCTTTGAAGGTTCCTTTTTTGAAAACCAGGCAATGCGGACCTGGTTTATTCTGGGTAATATTGAGACAACAGCGTATTTCACCATTCTGTACTCCCTGCCATGGGAGGCAATCGCTTCTTTTTGCTTAGTAGACAGGTCAGCTCTGGCTTAGAATGTGACTCAGTGATCTGTGAATCCTGAATATTTCTATTTCTGCTCAAAAAAAGAACCCCCCCCCAAAAAACAAAACAATAAAACCCACTCCATATCACACAGTAAGCATTATGCTGTGGCATTTAGAAAAAGAACCTGGGATGTTTGTGCAAAGAGAGCTTGCTTGTTTGGACAAAGTAGAAAACCTTTTGTATGCTATTTCATCCTTCTCTGTACTATACAAAGATAAAATAGACTCCTGAAGTGTTCTGGTCGGTATCTAACACAACTGAAAGAAAAAAAAAGTTTAAAATGAAAATATAGATGGCAGTGTGTTTTTATCTGCACTTATTTACCACACTTACGATCAAGGATAAACTAAGCATTCTAAATTATCACAGGTCCAACCTTTCCACAACAGTCTGCAGCTAGGAGCTCAGTATAAACTATGGATTCTTTCTCTGGCTTGTTGGGTAGAGAAAGGAGTTGCCTACTTTAAGACGACATCATGAAGCAACTGCAACAACTGGGAGTGATTCAAGCAACACAAGTCTGTATGTTGTTCGTCTACGATGAGCCAGGATTTCTGTGAATTCCTTGAGATTTCCAATGTTTGGTCCTGCAGATGTTTTGGACTTCAATTCCTGGAACCTCAAGGTGAATTGTCAGGGATTCTGGGAGTTGAAATCCAAAATATCTGGAAGACTGAAGGCTGACAACCACTGCTTTGGAGCACTGCTTTGTAACTGTGAGTTGATTGTATAACTGCTTTTTACTGGCATATTAAATATCTTTCCTGAGTCTCAACCAGTCTCAAGATATTTTTGGACTTTAACTCCCACAATCTGACAAATAGCCATGCTGGCTGGGATTCTGGGAAGTACAGCTGGTCCATGTGCAAGTCAATGGACCGTGAGGCTTCTCTCTCCAATTCAGCATTTTGTTTGGTCTGTGAAGATGTATGAAAGGGCAAGTTGCATACAATCACTTCAGGACTGCAGTGTTACAGAAAGGCTAATTTTAAGATTCTATCTCAAGTCTTAGTCCTCCTACTTACAATATAGGGACAGTTGACTCAGGAACTTTTCTAATTGTTAATACATTTTGCTTACTGTCATTCCTAACCTCCGCTGCATTAAATCTGTTATCTTGCTCACTAACATCAATGGTCAGTTTGATCCCTGGGAACACTTAAGGATAGCTTCTCAAAGCAAACCAGAAAATGTTTAATCCAAAATAAGGTGCCTCTTTCCACAGTACTAGGATTTCAAAGCAGAACAACAACAAGAAGAAGAACAAGCTAAAACACCTGAGTAAATAAGAATGTTTTTGCTTAGTATAGGAAAAGCACCAACTGTGATTTGCAACACAGGAGCAATCAAGCCTCTTCAGGAGCCAGAGGACCACTGCTGAGAAAGACTTTTCTCTTCATAGGTGTCTCTATAAAAAAGCACCTAGAGAAAAGCATTGACAAAAGATCCAAAAGCACAGGCAGGCTGATATAGGGAGGCATATATACATACTCATTGTGTTCCAGCCACTCCATTGTATTCCAGTTTACCTCAAACCTAGGACCACAAACCAGCACGTATTCTATACCACAGAGTTACTGTGGGGCTGTTTGGCATTTATCCTCCCACATTCCCTCATGAGCTTTTCCCCTCAATCTTTTTTGTGTGTCTGCAAACCTTAAACTGCTCATACCTCTCTCTTGCACATCAGTGGCATGATTTTGCTCCAGATCTCTGAGTGTACGAAGACTCAAATTGGTACCAGTTGTGTGTGTGTGTGTGTGTGTGTGTGTATTATTGATGTGATTCCTTCTGTCATCTGTAGTATGGGTGGATAAGGGTTCTACAACTTTAAAATGACACTCTCAAGAAAACACATGAAACTGTGTAAAAATTAAAGCCAAATAAGTAACAGATGCTTTTTTCAATATTTGTAATACAAATTTCCTTCAGTTCTAGCATATATAGTTTTCCAGTTACAAATCATTTCATACTTTAAGGGAAATTGTTGATGTAACCTTAAGTGGGGCTGAGTGGTAGAACAGCTATAAGTTTCCCTGCAGAATCAGCATGTCTTTAATGGCTCAGATTAAAACTTTAATAGGATATTTTCATTGCTGGAGGCTCTTCTTAAGATATGCAGTGCAATGCAAGTTAGGAATTGCAAATGTTGGGACAACGAGGGGTTTATTATAACTTTTACTCAATGTAGAAAAAGATCATTTAAATGGTTTATATAGAGGAGAAATGTCTGTTTTCATGCACTCTCTGATAAGCCCAGCCTTTCAACTGAGAAAGTTACAAGAAATTCAAATCAGCTGTTATTCAAGAACATGTGTCATTAAATAAGGTAAGTAAATATGCAAACTATGCAACACTTCTAATTTATACAGCATCTCAAAAGCAAACTGAATTGTAATCCCTCCCATTGAATAAAGAAAATGATTTAGCATGTACTGAACTGACTGAATTGCTCTCCAGTATAAATGGCCACTTATTTTAGATTCAGCTTTTAACAAGTAAGTGGCCATTGAAGTAAGTAAACACTTACTGGCAATATGAATAGCAGACATGCTGACATGCAAATCTTGTGTTAACAGTCTGCCAGCAGTAGAACAGGAGCATGATTTGTCACAGCCTCACTACTACTGCATGCTCTGCACATCAAATTCCAAACAGCCACAGCAGAAGCTACTCAAACTGAATATGCAATTTGGACAGAACATAGCAACGCTAGGAAAACCATAAGCAGTTGCTTAAGAGTACCCGTGATACAACCAGTAAAGAGCAACAGTAACTCTTCCTCCACTTCTACGCCCTACTTTGTGACCTTCAAAAACTGCACGATTTTTGTACTAGGTCTATACTAGGCTTGCCTGCTCACACATGGTACAATTCTAGCATACTCACACAACGGTGGAAGACATCATTATGGGCGTAACACTGCTATTTCAACAATGTACTACTATTTGAAGACTAATCTTTCTTCTAAAATACTGGCTTTGGGAGACTGTGCTTGACTTTTTAATAACAAGGAGAACAAATACTCTGCAATATCACCTGTCTCTCCCTCCTCCTTCTCCTAACCCAGTGGTTCTTGACTTTTTCTTTACCAGGGACCACCTGTAAATATTTGTTGCCAGGGTCCCCCAAGACTTTAGATTTAAACAGTTAAATTTAGATTTAAATATTCTAATATTTATTTAAGTATTCAAATATTTATTTATTTATTAAACGCTTCTGGAGACTAGGATTCAAATCCCCTCTTAGACAACGGGTGACCTGGGCAAAATCCTGCTGCTGCCACAGCTGTTCATATCCAGCAGCAGAGCTTCACTAACTCCCTGTGAGAGCTCTGCAGACCCCAGGGTCCCCAGACCCCACATTGAGAACCAGTGCCCTAACCCATTAAATGTGTAGACTTCACATTGTGCTTTATATGAAAATTTGCAGGACAGCACTCAGAAAAGCTAAACAGTAGCTAACCAACGTTTTTGCAAAGTGGACTGGTTTAGACCCAATGCAAAACATAAACTGATACACTAAATACTCATTGTGATGACTGTGCAAGATCTGAAGCTTAATTGCAGCTTGCTTCATCAACCAAACCCATACAAACCACAGTTACTCTCAACTGTGATCAGCTGTAAATATCAAAACTACTCAAGGTACATTCAGACGATCAAATGTCATCTCAATAAACTCAACTATGAATTAGTTTCATGCAGTCATCTGGCACACGAGAAAAAACAAGTCATGAAGTCCCTAGTTATTTACAGCTTTCCATTACAACTGATCTGAGAACTATGGTTAATGGCTTTCAAACAGGCTTGAATATGAAACTTTGGTTTAAATGTGACTTGCATATCCTGGTTTATTTGGAAACCATTAGCAACAGTACCCAAATCAGATGTAACGGGAAGCTGTGGCTTACTATGGTTTCCTAACTTATTTTCCTGCTCTTATGAAGTAAGAAACAGTCAACTCTATTCAGGTGCATAAAGGTCTTTCAGTATCTCATCTTACCAAATTGAAATTTTATTTTCTAAACATTAGCACAGTTTATGACAGACTTGTTTTAACCCCAGTTAAGCTCAAGCCCAGTTTAGAATTCAAACATGTTGTTGTTGTTGTATGCTTTCAAATGTTGTTTCCCAATAAGGTGACCCTATCATGGGGTTTTCTGTGGCTGAGAGTGTGTGATGCACCAAAGGTCACCCAGTAGATTTCCATGACCAAGTGGAGAACTGAACCCTGATCTCCAGGATCATAGTCCAGCACTCAAACCGCTATACCACGCTGGCTCTCTCAAACATGCTAGATGGCAGTTAATCTAAAATAGAAAGTTTTCATTCCCTATTCAGTCACAAAAGAAAAGGAGAAGGTAAAGCAAGTTGATCAGCAGAACATTTTCTCATCCAAATGCATTCAGTCCAAATGCAGACACTATATACTATATGGGTAAATCTGGTGTAACTGTGATCAATTCCAGTTCTTTCTCAACAGCAATGCTTAATTCATAGCATTAATTCTGAAAAACAGAGTGAGTTCTCTATGATGGCAGTTGAGAGACGGAGAGAAATCTGGTCTCCAGCTGCCTTCCACACACTTTCTGGAAGGGTAAAGGTTAAATCTCGCTGATAAAAATGTCGTAGCCTGCCAAAATTTGCTAGAGTTGGGTCCAGACAACACCCTGACAAAGAATACAATAAGGAAACCAGGTTAATAGTCCTTCATTCCTTCTGTATATGAATATCTTCTCCAACAGTTTCATTAAGGTAAAATAATTTTCACAAAATGGACAAAAACAAAGCAGAGCAGGCATCAAGTTACTGAGCAAGGAAATGAACCTGCACCTTTCTTCTTCTGCCTCACATTATTTCCTGAACAAAGACAACAAGGACTATGTCTACAAACAGTACAAATACCTTTACCAAAAAGTGCTCCTTAAGAATGGGGAGAAACAATGTCAAATATCTGCACTACTGACATTACCATGTAAAGAAAACCTTCAGTGTTGTACACTATCTGTAGAGAGTTCCTCCAATACTGCACAGTTAGAGATTCCAACTTAGACATCATATGTGGTAGATTCACATCATCTGTGAATACATTTTTGGAAACAACACTGTATGACTTTATCTAACTGTCATCATAAACATTTCCCTAATGTAAAGGTTTAGACATATAACAAAAACATATGTATGCATGCACGCACGCAAGCACACACACACACAGAGCGTGCACCCTCCGCTGGCATGAACTCTGCACTCACAAATGCAAGGCTGCACAAAGCCATATGTCCCATTATCTTCAACAGATGTGCTGGGCGCGCACCCGTGCAAACATTAGTGTGCACACATTGTGATAATGGGATGGAGAATTCACAATTCTGTTTTATGCAAGGGTTCCTAGAACAAAATCCTGCATATATAGAGGGCACACCGTATAGGTTTACTCAGTATTAAATATGTAGTAAACTTCATTATTAAGCATTGAAACATATCTGTTATAGTCCGTAAATATTAGCTATATAAATCCTGTTATAAAACCCTTTGAGAATAAAACTCTACTGTTTCACTCCCTATCTAACCAGATAATGCCCCATCAAGCTTCATTTTACAAGCTGCATTGACAGCTTAATATACAGTCTTCACATTGGCAGAGCTCAACCAAACTCTGGCACCTCACAGCAACTGTTCTGGACTTCTCCCTGACATATTCACCTTCAGCAACTGCTTCCTCAGACCTTAGCCACCGATTGCCACTCAGGCGTACACTCTTCCTACAAGCTGTCACTGGAGTTTTCATCTCCTCCTCAGACTTCCTTCAGCTTTCTTGCTGTTGTGTGCCTTCAAGTTGCTTCCCACTTATGGTGACCCTAAGGCAAATCTATTACAGGGGGTTTTGGGGCTGAAAATGTGTGATGCACCCGAGATCACCCAGTGGGTTTCCATGGTCAAGCAGGGAATCATACTCTGGTCTCCGCAGTCACAATCCAACACTCAAACCACAACACCATGCTGGCTCTCAGCTTTACTTTGACCTATTTCCCCTTTCCAGACAGATTTCTTGGTCACAATGCTGTTATTGCCACTGCTCCAGTCTCCTCCAGCTGCCTGAAGTTTTTCATGTCCCTTCAGTCTTCACTTCCTGATCACCTGCCAGAACTCTCATCTGCCATTCTCTGGCTGCAACTTTCTACGTCCTCTGCAATCAGGCTGTTAACCAATCAAATTCAAAGTGATTAACAACAAAATTTGTTGGAATTTCAAAGTGGTCAACAATATTTTGCAGCAACAAACTTCCCTGGAATGCTGAGTAACTCACCAATCAAACACAACCAATTTGAATTCCTCACTTCAGTATTAATACCTGGAATTTGCCTTCTTATCATCATCCTCACTGGTAGTTAGTCATGATTTACTGGCCAACACATACAGATAAACAATGCATCTCTCCTTTAACCCAAGCCTCCAGAAAAAGATATAATTTCTTTCCGGTCTGGTTATCTTTTTCAGGTCATATTCATCAGTCACAGACATGTAAGTGTCTGAAAACACTTTTCTTTCATCACTTTATATTATGGATGTTTTTTTCAGATTCTAGAATACCTGTATCTTCATTCACACACACACACACACACACACACACACACATGAATGAAGATACGTGTGTGTGTGTGCGTGTGTGTATACACAAAAAATACAATATTGTACAGGAGATCTCTGGGGAGCAGGAACATTACAGTTGCTGCCTCAAAGGCAGAAGCAGGTAACTGGTGGGGTCCCTAGAACCTTCTGTACAATACTTAAAAAAAAATAGAGGTACTAGCCCCCTTGAATCCTCAGATCCTCAGTATCTTTCCAGCCTTGTGTTTTATACACAATACACACAGAGAATGAATGAGATACCAGGCTGGAGAGCGAGGAGAGGATCTGTGAAATGGTGGGAGGTACGGATTCATGTTGTGTGCCTTCAATTGGATTCCTGCCACTTCACAGATCCTTGTGTCTCTCTCCAGCCTCACATCTTGTTTGTTTGTTACATGTTGCATACAAGATGTGAGGCTGCAGAGAGACTGAAGATCTAAGAAGCAAACAAGCATGAGTGCCACCATCTAGAAATTGGACACAGACAGCTAATGGCCAAATATTTTGGTTTTTGGATTTCAAGTTTCCAGATAAGGGATACTCAACCTGTACTATTCTAACTGCCAATGCAACTAAGTCAGTGTATCAAAACTACAAATGACCTGTCATAACACAGTTTGGGTTAAACTTATTTAAAGTCACTTTGACAAACCTCTGTTCCCTACTGGCACTTAATTTTAATCTCTCTACTCGTGAGCAGGGATATCATAGCCCTAAGGGAGATTAAAGGCAGGTTAGGGCAGTTCGATGAACGTTCTCCTATCTTTGATTTTACAGATCCATCTACACATTTGGCAAAACAATATAACAAACACAATCCCTTCTCTTCCAAAACCCAAGATGTGATGAAGTGTACAATAGCATATACCTAACTGGATACTTTCGATCGGTCCTGTTATCTATCTGTCCTATCTTGCACACTTTTGCTTGTGAAATGGGAATGAAACTATTCTAAGTTAAAAGCAAAACAAATTGTATTCAAAGAATTACTACTGTCAAGAATTCTGATTAGACAGATTAAAACATTTTAAAAAAATATACCTGCCTATCTTTCAGAAGGTCTTTAAGCAAACAGGAGCATGTGTCATTTTATAGTTCATTGTTAAATGAATTGGGTCCAGGAAAAGACAAGCATCACATTACTGGCCTCTCTCCAAAGTCGTGGGTTTGATCTTTGTGAGTTTGACTATTCATGAGAGGCGTGTGCACCCTTCCCTCCTGATTCTCCTCCTTGCATTTTGCTGGGCATGGAGAAGGAAAGAAAACACCTGGGTAAAAGGCAAGGGAACAGGGGGAAGCTCATATGCATCTTCTCTCCTCCCAAGCTCCCCCTCCCATTCCTTTACCTCTGGCCCTGATGCTGAGAACACGTGCCGAGGCAAAAGGCACGGGAATAGGGGGAGGGGCATATGCCACCCTTCCTTCTCATCTCTAAAGCTCCCCTCTCCCGTTCCCTTCTCTCTGGTCCCAGTGCACAAAAGGCAAGGGAATGAGGGTGGGGAGCCCTGGAAGGGAATGAGAGGGAGATCGCAAGGAGGAGAGTTATTCACAGTTCTTCCACTTTCATGAGGGTTCTGCATCCTGAATCCTTGCAAAAGTAGAGAGGCCACTGTAATAGTTTACATATTTAAAAGTTCAGCAACAGCCTTTTGTCAAAGCAGTCTATTTTGTGCTGAGGAGTCTTTCCTTAATAATCATTATTATAGTAGTATGGTAGCTATTCTAATGGTAGAATAGGGACAACCATTGCTATTGACAATCTTACAGCATGGTAATTCAGCTAACAGCCTGCATGATTATAAATAGGCTGCCAACCCAGGCAGCAATAGCAGCTGTCTCCCACCACTCCACTTTTCATGTTCTCTCTGATTTCCTTCCTGATAACAATTGCCGTATACTCCTTTTCTTCTGTTGTAATATATATATAATATCTACAGCAGGCACACGATTACATTTGTTTTTATGATTATTCAAATCAAATTCTACACCAATCTGCCACTTTTTATGCTGTTTGTGTACAGACAGATTTACAGGCTTGAAAAACTGCATCCAGTTATGAATCAAGCATTCTGCATTATAATTCAGTGCTCATACACAGCCAACCACAAAGCTTCTCCTCACAAATACACCTGAGCAATCAGTTACCTCTCTGCCATTTGAACCACAAAAGCCTAAGCCATCTATAAAATACTGGTTCTTCATTTCACAGTTGCAAAGACCAAGGATAGAAACATATTCAACCTAAAAATTTAGAAACAATAAAGTAAAAACAAGTGTGAAATGTTTAATTTTATATTTTAATCATTCAAAGACTATAATTAAGCATTTGGTTCCTGCAACCCTGTTGAATGCCAAAATTCAATAAACCCAAATATCAGAACTGTCATTCAGAGAATATTCATTTTAAAAAGTACATTTTGCCCCCTCCCCCCTCAGTTCTGGCACCTATGTATTCCATGAAAATGTTTAACTAATAAAATGTGTCATTTTATTTTCTTCTTTATTGCAGCTTACATTTCACTTCTTGGCTTCCTGAAAGATTTCCCTTTTTATCACAATTGCATATTTTGTTCTTTTGGCCACAGAAAAAAAACAACAAAACGTTACACCAATCCAGTTTTAAAGAGAACTTTCTTCGTGGTAGAATTTTTCATTTACAAATGTTAGTTCAACAGACTAATATTACCCATACTGTATATTAGTTCACTAATTAATTACTGTATTTGCTGGCATATAAGACACACTTTTTCCCTAAAAAACGCCTTCTGAAAATGAGGTGCATGTTATACACCAGTACATCTTATATACTGGCAAATACAGGTTAACTCCTGCCAAGCCTGAATGCATAAGAAAGGTGTGTGTGTGTCTGAAAGGAGTGCTCATGCTAGTGCTCCTTTCAACCCTCCCTCCTGTCATTTTGCCTGGGTAGGAAGAACTCCTCACTGAGGCAAAATGCATAGGAAAGGCAGGGGGTGAAAGGAGCAGTAGTGCTAGCACTCCCTGCACCCCTCCCTTCCTGTCATTTTGCCTGGGTGGGGAGAGCTCCCTCTCACCTTTCCTATGCATTTTGCCTCAGCAGGGAGTTCCCCCACCCTCATGTGACCCCTCCTTTCACTCCCCCACCTTTTCCTATACATTTTGCCTGAGCTGGGTACTAAAAAATTTCTTCCTAAAAAATACAGTCTGGAAATGTGGGGCATCTTAACACACCAATATGATAATTAATATCATTTTCCATGAGATTACACTGACAAATGGAAAAACTGTTTAATACAAATGATGGAAAACAACTACAGATTCACTGGTATGGTCAAGTTACTGAGTGTTTACTTCATCTTAGACAGTCTATGAAGATGCCAAGAAGATACCACAAACAGGTAACACCAAATTATGCAAGATTATCGCAGGTCAAATTTTTTGAAGTGATGGAAAAAAGCAAAACAAGACCTTTTTCTAAAACTTGCACCTGCAAATTTAAAGATCATCACAAGCCACTAAATATTTGTCCAAGCAAGATATATTTATTACTGCTTCCAGAACACTTTTCCATGTAGTTTTATATGACTTGTAGCACAGAGGTTAAAGAAAAACTTGCAATCTTTAAAGCATCCACATCTGGAGGGCTGCACTGTTCCCCACCCCCCAGCATGAAAGGAGTCTGTACAGCAGATCCCAACACAAAGTGTACAATTGTATGTCTAGGGGTGTGTTCTCTATGCAGTGAATGCGGCATAGCTGCTGGTGTTTTGCCTGTATTCAATGAAGAAACAAAATCCAAGTAACTACAGGCTCTGTGAGCTGTAATGTCAGTGACAAGTAAAGTCTTAAAACACAATGTGATGTGAAAATATAGCAAAGGCAACATAAAACAGCATGGATTGATTTGAGGTAGATCAGTCCTACACAGACCTGGCAGTTGACCAGCAGAATAATTTATTTACCAGGGCCTGTTCTTGAAAGGTAGATGGCTTTAAACCCAGATCTAGAACAGTGATTTTTTAACCTGGGGTCTGTAAAGCCCTGCTGCGGGACACCAGCAGCAGCAGCAGCAGCAGCAACAGGGATGAGGCAGCATGTGTGTGAGTGGGTGCTGAAACTGCTCCCTTGTTTGCAAATGAGATAGCAGTTTGGCCATGAGCACATACCTGCTGCTGTATTCCTTTCATCAGAGATGAAGTAGCAGTGGGTATGGATGCTGACAGACATGATGGCAGGCACGTGGACATGCCCATGCTGCTCCCTCATTTGCGAACAGAGAGCACTTCTGGCATTTGCAGTCCCCACACACACACACACACACTGCCACATCCTTGATGAAAGGGACACAGCAGCAGGCCTGCGCATGTGCACAAACTGGTCCCTTGTTTGTAAAGGAGGGAGCAGTTTTTGCAGCCAAACACACACACACACCCCTGCTGCCACATTCCTGATGAAAAGGACATGGCAGCAGGTGCAGTCACATGCCCAAAATATGATCTGGAGATCACGGGTAGAATTGCCACTCAGTCCTGGAAACCCACGTGGCGACCACAGGCAAGTCACATTCTCTCAGTCTCAGAGAAAAGCAAAGGCAACAAATCTTGCTAAGAAACCTCCCATGACAGTTTTGCCTTAGAGTTGCTGTAAGTCAATCTCCAAAGGTTAGAGACATGATGGTTAGAAAAAAATTCTCCTCGTCAGTGGCACTTTGCTATTGCATGCCTTCAAGTCACTTCTGGAACCTATTACAGGGTTGTTGTTTTTTTGAGAGATTTTTTCAGAAGGGATTTGCCTTTGCGGCTAAAAAAATGTGATTTTCCTAAGGTCACCCAGGGTCTGAGCAGAGATTTGTATCTGAGTCTCTAGAAATCTTTAATAAATAAATATTTAAATATTTAAATCTTGAGTTAAGTCTTGGTGGGCCCTGGCAACAAATAATATGTACAGGGGGTCCCCAGCAAAGAAAAGGTCAGGAACCACCAACCCAAAATATTGTTGCCATCTTGAATGACACTGACATTGGTGTTTAGTTTGTTTACTGACTCAATCCAAGATGTTTGCTTTGGCCTTTAAAGAACTAAACACTGTTGTAAATAAAAAGAAATTCAGAAGACAAAATAGGGTAAGAGAAATAGTCTTTTATATATTCTAGTTAAAATACAAATATAAAATATATCAAAATATAATACAATACCACAATGAAGCAGGATATGGTCTGGGCCGATACAAACTGCAGCAAGATCAGAGCAAATCAGGAAGTGAGTGTTCGCTGCTACTCTTATAGAGCCTTTACAACTGCTTCCAATAACAGTAGCAGATGAAGATCCTCTATAACACCAATAGACCAATTAACCCCATAATGACTAAAGTTGTAAGTCTTGTCAGTTCCAACAAACATCCTATGCTAAAAAGCCTCCTATGAATTTCTTCCTTCTGCGTGACCCTGCCCTGAAACTTTTGCCCAAAAGTGTCAAAATAAGTGAAAGGGCCTTTTCTACTGTGCGGCCCAGACCATCAAGCAGTCACTTCAAGAGAGTGACTGATCCCCCGTTTCACTTAATTTTAAAGCATACTTTGGTAGAAAAAAAAACTAATTAAAGAAAAACTTGCAATCTGTTAACGTCCAACTTACAGCTAGTTCTCATTACATCAATACTGATGCTGAAGTTCACCATCATCTGAAGTTTCTTGAGTTAATATATGCTATAGAAGTGGGATATAATTTTCAACTTATGTATTTCTATATTTTATTTATATAAAGAACCACAAAAATACAAATAGCATTTGTTGTTTTGTGCCTTGAAGTCATTTCCAACTGATGGTGACCCTAAGGCCATAGAGTTTTCTTGGCAGGATTTGTTCAGAGGGGGATTACCTTTGACTTCCTTTGAGGCTGAGAGAGTGTGACTTGCCCAAGGTCATTGAGAGGGCTTCCACAGCCAAGAAAGGATTCCAACTCTGGTCTCCAGTGTCATATTACAACACCAAAGCACTACAACATGCTGGTTCTGCCTATGTCAAACTACTAGTCAGTTGAAGCTCTCTGAGTAACAACTCCTTTACAAGAGAGATTTGATTGACCACATGCCTCAGTTCCCTTCAGAAACAATTCAAAAATAGTTATTTCAAATTACTTTTTGAGGGGATGGAACGCACACCACAACAGTGTATTGGTATTCTCTCTCCCCCTAGACTGTGTTTCTATACATCACAGTGTTAAAGCTACCTATAAATTTGAAGCAGTGTATTATGCCATTCTGCATACTCTATGATGCAAAGTAACTTCCTGAGAAATAAATCCTGAACCAGGCTAGCTTAGTGAATAAAAGGTTCAAAATGCCTAGCACAACATATGTTCTGAAGTTACATCTCTTTATCTCATGCACTGTTCACTTTTGTAAAAGCAAATAGGTTATCTACTGTCCACATTTGTACACATGGCACAAATTACTTGTGCCACTTTTTGGTCAAAATCCAACAAGGACCTTGTAACCCTGCTGCCTCACAAAATCTTTGATTTTTTTTCCTGCAGACTGTTACCAGTATCCCACTGGGAACAGATACCTTCATCCAATGGGGGATAGATAAAATAGACATCCTAAATTATTTCACTCTTGCAGATGAAATTACAGCAAGTTTAAATATGTCTCTAGCACCAGCACTGATACAAGCGTAAGTAAATGAACACTGCCAAGCAATTTCCTAGGCCTCAAATGGCATTCACAAACTTCAAAGGGCTAAAAAGGCTGTTCAGAAAAGCTGACCCATTTCCATGAGTCAGCAGGTTTCTCCTCATGAAGTATGAATATCTAAATCAAAATGATGCTTGAAGAAAATACAGTCAACCTACAGTAACTCTCATGTGCTGCTAATCTAGACAGACTGCACTGCCCTAAAACACGCCTGATATTAATGTTTGTGTTAATAGTCTCAGAGGACAATATCCTAATAATTTAAAAGCAAGACAGATAGATTACAGCGAAATGTTATACAGCATATTTATCTATTATCCATGTTCTAATTTCAAGTAGAGGAAAAGGTTTAGCATTGCGGTTAACAGATGCAAAACTGTCTATAGTACATGAACAGGGCTTATAATTATAGTATATGATTCCACGACAGTGTGCTCTGTGTAACGCACAGTTAGTGAAATCTAAATCCATCTAAGCAGAGAGAGAATACAGCACATTCCAGCCAAGCAACTCTTGCCAAATACAGTCCTTCCTCCACATTTGCGGATTTTATGTTCATGAATTTGATTATTTGTGAGGTACCCACCTGCCACTCCCCCCATTCTTCCCCTCCCATTTCCCTGCCTTTTGCTCAGGCATGTACGTCTTCCTTCCACACACCTGGACAAAAGGCAAGTAAATGGTAAGCAGCAGTCCCATGTGTGCCACCTTCAACTGCTTGTCTTTTGCCTGGGTGCCTGGAAGGAGGGCAGCATGTCCAGGCAAAATGCAAGGGAATGGGGAGCAGCCCTGGAAGGGAATGGTAGAGGGGGAGTGCCCACTGGGATGGGGAGGAGTTGTGGGGGGGTGTTTTTACTTTTGCAAGGGTTCTATGCCCTGAACCCTCGCAAAATTCGAAGGGCTGCTGTACAAAAAGAACATGTCAACTTTGTGTTAGAGAATTATCATTTCTATCCAAATTGTAATGAGTTTCAATAGGAAGGAGGGTATCCTGTTTTATTTTCAATCAATTTACTTCAAATTGACAATATGCAAGAAAAATCTATAACTATTTCCCAGATCTCTTGGAGAATGAAATCTTCTGAGCACATACTAAAGAACGGAGCACTGCCTAAGTTAGACCATGAGACCTCTATAGCTATTGGAATTGCCACAGCAGCCCTATTTCATAACCTTCACTTGCAAGGATGGAAGCTAGGGAATGAGGGGTATTTCCCCAAATATTGCTTTGGGACCCCTTTTGGAAAGAGCTAGAAAAAAAATTATGTGTTCTGAAGAATTTCAGAAACAAAACTAATTCAAGGTACCAATCATTAAATCAGAATGGGAAAGTTATTGTACACAATAGGAACATGTGGCCCTTCAGCTATTGTGCACTATACTCCCAACATCTTCCACCAGCAGCAATGCTGACTGGAGTGAAAGGACTGGAATCCATCAACATATTGGGATCACAGGGTCCCTAATATTGGCATTTAGCCATGACTTGGAGATACTAAGCCACCTGAAGAATTCTTAATACGTATTCATGCTTCATAAGAAATACTCTCCCCAAAGTCTGGCACGTGAAAAAGAACAGGTTGAAACATTTGTTTTGGAATACATAAACATCTTATGGCCCACCAATTTTCAAGACAGATGAGACACCTCCCTAGGAATAGATCTGCCCATGAAACACAACATGCTATTTAAAGCAAAATGGAGAATTCCTTCTGCACAGAAACTTAGACCTGTAGTACGTTATCTAGTTCAATGTCCTGCTTAAAACAGAAAAGAAAAAAGAGCTATAACAGCCACAACAGATGTCTGTCAAGGCTCTGCTTAAAGACCTTGGTGGAGTGAGGAAGACCCCCCGCCCCATGCCCTAGGTAATGGCAATATTGTTGTCAAACAATTTCCCTTTAAGTTTATTTTAATATTAAGCCAATATGTACTCGTAACTTTAGCCCATTAGAAATAGTCTTGTCCTCTGAGACAGAAAAGACAAAACCACATTTTCTGACGTGACAGCGTTTCAGATATCGAAAAGCAATTCACATTAACCTGGCATGAGTCCTCATTGTGTCTTTTTAGTCCTTTGTTGTTATTGTATGTAAGTACATTTGTGGGTATTATAAGCGCTTTTAAAAATCTCTTGAACAGCAACACAAGAAGAGATAAATCAAAATGAAATGGAATAATGGTGTGAATGTAACTTAAATACATTCATTTCATGGAAAAGACTGGGACAAAAGATACCTTCCTACAATCTGCTTTATACCTTAATCACATTGGCTTACCTGAGGTTAACAGACCAACCAACATAATATTAATATAAGAAATAACATTTCTTTACAGAAGTGATTATTCAACTGAATTTTGAAAAACCACTTGACAAAATAACAACACTTTTATAGTTATAATTCAAGTTGGGAAATACTTTGAAGATCAAAATAGCAATATCTAACATGCACAACAGTTGTAGAAACGACCACTAATTAAAATAGGCTTTTTAATTTGTACTAAAAGTTGTTCCATTAAGATAAGCTAGGTCTTCTATTCTGAGATGTGCCAATATTTGAAAACTTTAACAAAATGTATCAAAATAGAACCAGAATTTATTAAAATGCTAGGATTTATTAAAATTTCATAAAAGACAAAACCTGCCAGCTTCTTAACTAAATCACTTCAAATAAATTTCTTCAAACACTTTACACCCCATCCTTCATCAGCAGTTCCTCTTCAAACACTATTAATTTTACTTACAGTCCTCCCTTCACATTTGAAGGTTTGGCCTTTGTAAATCTGATTATTTATGAGGCGTGCACATGCCTTCCCCCATCTTCTCCTCTTCCTCTCATTCCCTTGCTTTTTGACCAGGCACATGAGCCTTCTTTCTCCGTGCCCAAGCAAAAAGCAAAGGAACAGGAGGCAGAAGCACTGCATGCGGAGAAGGAAGCTATGCACCTGCCTTCCCCCCATTCTCTTACCTTTTGCCTGGGCATGGATAAGAAAAGAAGGTACACCCAGGCAAAAGAAAAGGGAATGGTGGGGGTAGCCCCCCCAAACTCTTGTGAAAGTTGAGGGGCCATTGTAATGTGAAAAACCCTAAAAAGTGTATGTCTTTTCATGAATCCTCACAACCACACACATCTTAAAAGACAACTTTTGCATTAAAATGGGAGATTCTAAAGCTTAACATTGGCTTGATTGTCCAAAAGCAAGCAAGGGAGAATTTTAGTCATCCCAAGTCATCCCAAAATTAATTATCAAGATGCTTGGCCAGGCTGTGTCCCAAACTGTAATCAGTTTTCTTTCAACTCCATTCCCCCAAATAATCATATTTACCTCCATAAATTAAATGGAAAATATAATAAAATGGTGCTAAATGCAATTTAGGGAATACCAAAACGCTGGTGTTTCAGGTGAGAAAGGCTGGCTGATAAAGACAGAAGAAATAAAGGTGTAAATAAGAAGATAAGAAAGAAAACAGAGAGGAAGATAGGACCCAAGGAAGAGACAGATATGGGAGGTAAGGAATGTGGGGAGGGGGGACAGAATGAAGCTAGGATTGGTAGAATGGAAGAGACACAGAAACCTGGAATGGCAAAGAGGAAGAGACAAGGACTGTGGAGGGATAGCTCACTCTAAACTGCAATACGTACACAGAAAGAGAAAAACAGATAAGGCTAGGAAGGTCCACACTAAATCCACCTCTCTGTAAGTTGCAATACAAACACTGATCTTCTAGTACTATCAGTAGCATTTCTACTACTCTATAGCACCAGTGAGTTAAAGGGCGCTAGTATTTGAAGCTGGTTTTCCAAATAGAAGGATCTACTTTTTTGTTTCAAACCATTTTATTGAAGAACTCCAAGTAAAGGAAACAATAATCAGAAGAGCATGAATAAGACAACAATTCACCAGAAAGAAAGAAGTGAATCATTAAAAAATTAGTACAGGTGAATTGACTATGGGTCTATAAACAAGACAATCTTATAATCTTATAAACAATCTTAACTTCTTATTACTGAAAGAGACATTAAGTAACTATAACATTCCACAGATTGGCATGTACTTTTTGGTGGCTATAGACCTCTTGCCTTGTTATTCATACAATTAACAAACGGAAAAAGAAACTAATGTTGTGTTTTTAAAAGTCATTAGCTTTGATACAGCTGTCTTTAAGCCTGGTCTGTGTAATTGACCCAAGAAGATAAGCCACAATCAGAGGGAGGCTATAAGTAGACACTAGGAACTCTAATACTAATTTGCATCAAAAGGAGGGACAGAAAAGTGTCTTCCCCACAAGGCACAGCATTAGTGAATACATGCATTAGGCACCAACACACATAGGCTCCCCCTCCACTCCAGACCATTTCCTCCATAGCTAAGTACTAACTCATTTTTCTAATGGGTTACTTCTGATTGACTGATTGTAGTAACAAGCTGGAACAGAATTAGTTTTGCCTGTAATAACCATGGCTATAATTCCCTACTTCACTATGAGTATGCTGGCTGGCTCACTCATTACTGGGTATGCATGGTGACTCAGTCTGAGCAATGGTAGAGGGAAGGGAGGGATGGTGGAAGGAGAGCAATGGTGGAGGGAGGGAGGGTCACAAAGATATCTGGTGAAGAGGGCATGTGAATACAACTGTGGACGAAAGAGGATACACAGTCACAATATGATCTGCATTAGAGCCTGTTAGTTGGTGTTTTGGACTACAAATCCCATCTCATCTCCAAATGCACTGTGGGAAGGTACAGACCAAGCCATCTGGGGGGAAAGTGATAGGAAATTAATGATTTGGATTTTTGGTGGGAGCAGCTTTCTTAGAATTGCCAAGGACTGTCAGAGTGGTGCAGCAGTTTGAGTATTGGAGACTAGGATCATGAGAGATCAGGGTTCACATGCTGTCCCTCTGCTGCAGAAGCCTACCTTGGGCAAATCACACTACCTCTGCCTTAGAGGAAGGAAATGGCACACCTTCTCTTAAGAAATCCTGCCACAAAAACTCTACAATACGGTTGCCATAGGCTGGGTCAACTTGAAGGCACACAATGAAACAACAACAAAATATGTGGATTGGCCACTTGGAGGAATCAGAGAGCATTTTCCTCTATTTTTCGATTTCACAAAAGTAAAGGCAATAGCAACTCATTAGTACTGACTGCCTTAGTGTGATGCCTTTCTGGAATGCATTAATAATAATCTGTCAGGTGATCCAAGTAATGAGTAAAGTAACTTATTCCCTTTACAGCAAATAACATTCTGAGCTTTTTTTTTGACTAATTCCCTGCCTACCATTTTCTCCCATCAAACTCTGCAGTGCTAGAGGAGTCAGCACACACACCACTATCACATCTATTTGAATTACTAACCAGTCATGCTGTGCAGGCATGAGGGCAAGGCTCACTCTGCTGATGCTGATAGTCAAGTGATTTCATTTGAAGTCAAGTGATTTCATTTATTTGCTGAACATCTTCATAACTAAAGCTCTTCAGTGGTGGTTGTTCTTAGGACAAGAGGGTGGCAACTGGAGGTAACGAAGTGATCCATGGCCCCTTCTTGGCTCCAGGGCTTCAGTGCACTGCACTCCATGTACTTCCCTATCTGGCTGCTATATGGCTGTCCTGCATTAAACAGGATGGCTATGCATGCTGTTTTGTTCCTTCTGTCACCCTGCCGCAGGCTTGTGGGGATTAAAGGACCAATATTGTGAAACACTAGGCAATTATAGCAGCAATTGGGCAGCTGAGATTTAGCAGCAACACTCTAAGTAGGAGGTTGTACTGGGTCACAGATGTTATGAATAAGCACCAAATTAAAAGACTGCACAAATTCACAACTAAAATTCTGCACTGGAAAAAAATAACTTTAAAAGAGATGACTCAAAATAATGAACAGTTCTATTCCCTCACCAATCTCTCTCCTATGACCATTTCAGTTACATTAGGATTTTTATTTAACTCCTTCCCAAAAGTACAGTTCAGAAAAAAGAGCCTTGCCTTCAAGCTCAATCAACAAATTCTTTTATATCATGTTTCAAAGCAGAGACTAATTTTGCCCATTAATCACATCAAGAACAGCTGCACTCAGAATGGTGAAAGATCTACCAACGTACTTTCTCTTGCAGCAATCTATTCTAAATTCAGTTTAATTTGGGTGTGTGTGTCAGATTTTATAAGATGTACACACCTATGAACTCAAGACCACCATTAGCTAGGGTGTTCAGGTCATATTGTCTTTAGAAGAATTCATCACGAGCACTCATAAAGTGCTTAATAACTAAACTTCCATGCAAGTCAATGAATCAAAGTGAGATCTTTCAATTTTAAAAACAGAGGGTTTTGGGGGGGGGGGGGGTTAGGTATCACACACTCACTTTTCAACATGTCATAATTTGACCAAACAAGTTCTCAAAGTCTTCTTGTTGTAACGTTCTGTACACGTACATGCCAAATTAAGCGTGAACACCTTAGGATGCTTTTTAAGCCCATGAACAAATAATGGGGGGGAGTACGATATAGATTTTATACTTCACAGAACCTGCTCCATGTCCACTTCTTAGGCAGGCAAAATCAAAACAGAAATGAAATACTATCTGCTTAGTGCTACACTTACTCTTTAAGAGGTTCCTCCTGACATAAACGGTAGAAAACTCTAATAAAAATAGTAATTTAAACTACATACAGAAGTTGTGGGAGGAAAATTTATTTTTTATTTTCAAAGTGTTATACAGATCAGTGGCTCATGTAAGCCAGTTCAGTATAGATCTACTATCATGTTATTTGCAGAATAAATGTATTTTACTTCAAAGAATTGTCACCTTATTTCACTATGCCCAAAATAAGGTTGTATCTCATTTTACCAATTCTTAATACATTGGGGTTTGAAAGAAGGTTTTTTAAAAAAACTTATCCCAACCACTCAGGACCTTATTTCTCTTGCGATTTTCATATACACATACGAACTCAATAGTTTCAATTCAGTTACGTTACTTTCATATGCACAGACCCGATACATACAACAGCATAAATGTTTAGACACTAGTGTCTTAGAAAGCAGCAAATACCAAAAGTAAAAAGGTATCATATTACAGACTACTAACAGACAAATAGTTAACACCTTAACTTTTTCTAATCAGCCCTTTTAAATCTGCTCCCCACGTAAGTGCTTTTTAAAGCAACCCTACTTCATATTCTCAAGGCACTTTACAGATATAATGAAACAATTAAATATATGTACAACAGACAACCTAAAAATTATAAACTGTAAGAACAGTACAGAATAGTCAGCATGATTAAAATTTCATGAAAAAAGCTCAGAAAAATAAAGAGCTGTTTGCACAATACCAGCAGCAAGTGAGACTTCCTGGAGAGAGTGTTCTACAACTGGAGCACCAATGACCAAGAAAGGTCTCTCTCTGACATGAGTAAGAAACATATGGAGCCAGGTAGTTCTTCAAGTGCCTAGCTCTTAGCTGAGAAGGGCATTAAATGTTCCAGCTAGCATTCCGAATTGGGCCTGGAAATAGACTGTAGGTAGTACACTTTGATTAGGATGAGCACATTATGAACATAAAATGCCCAGTCAGTAATTTGCCAGCTGCACTCTATACTAGTTGCAATTTTAAAGCAGAATTCAGAAGCAGCCCACTTATAGCACTTTTCAGGCACTTTGTTGCAGCAACAAAGGCCATAAAGTTATCAGAGAACATATAAGGTCATCTGTTACAGATGCTTTATTAAGTATAGATAATCTTTTGGCAAAGGTAGAAAATTATTCATTAGTATCTGTGTTATGTTCTAAGCACACTTCTTGAAGCTTGACTCTTCTTTTGTATTTCTGTTACCAAAATAATCTTTTAAATTCTAGAATGTTTAGATTTCATTTTCTAACCTTTTTCTAACCATTTTCTAACCTTTTATTGAAGTAAATACTTCAACAAAGAGAACTGCAATGACTCTGCTGAAAGATTTTGAAGAACGTTGGGTAGTATTTTGGCACAACATACTGAATTTGGAAAAGTAGCCTTGTAAATGGGGAAAGGGAAGGGAAGACAGAAATCTTAATTGCCCAAATAAATAATCCTGACAATTCAACACTGTGTTCTGTCTGTGTGCAGAAAACTACAGTCATACTTAAGTAGCAGACAAAAAGATTCCTTAACAGTACATATAGTCTGTACCCTTGCAGAACTACAATGATGGTGGGCAAGGGGAAAGAACAAAATGGGTGCAGGTCAAAGTGGTACCTTTATTTCTTCAATACCCAAATCAGACACAACCAAATGATAGTTCAGAGCATGTCCCTTAAACACATGGCAGTGGTAAGACCACCCCTCATCTGCACTGTGGGTACCCCTGGAAGCAGTTGTTCAGCTGCAAAATGGATCTATTTTTTATCAGATGATATAATTTATTCAGTATGTTTATACACAGAGGTCCATAAAGTAAGTCTAAACATAGCAGCCAAAAGATCTGTACAATGCAGCAACAATTAAGACTTTGAAAACACGCCAGATGTCTTATTTTTTACCCAGGAATATCAAGCCTCTTCCACAAAAGCAAGAAGGACTAATAACACAGATGTCACTACTCCTCATTAAACCTGAATCCACTGTTCCTGCTTACTTGCCAGGCCCAAGCAAACATGTATCTTCAAAATCACAGTTTAAAAAAAAGCCCTCAGAAACACTTGTCTTTTATCCTAAACAAACACAATCCAGATTTTGGTTCCTTCCAGCAGCCTGTGCTTGCCACCTATTCATGTAAGAAGAAAAGGTCAGATGCATGCACCTCTTTACAGTTTGGACCTTTTGGCACCAAAACACAGCTCACTTCTATAGCTGTCTACTCAGGTGTAAGCAACAATAAAATAGCTATCTTGGCTGCAACTACAGCTCAGCTCATACAACAGACTTCCCACCTGCCAGTAAAGCCCAGTTCTATGCAGAGTGTTCAAAGTTTAAATAATAATCAGCAACAAAAGATAACAGCAGACAAGGGACCCCAGTGTGCCACACTGAGCTTGATGGTTGGAGGTTGCCCACGTTGTCATAAGTAACAGTATTAGCAGAAATGCATGCTTATCATTATGGTATTTAACAGCTAATCAGGTATTTTAAAAAAAATCATTAACACACACCATGTTGCTCTAAATAAGGAAAGAAAAAACCAAATGAAGAACAGACCATTCATTGCTGGGAAGCATTTGGGAATTTCTGGTCTCAAAAGCAGAATTTTAATAGAAAAAAATGACCTTGAAGAAAAGGAAGTACAGCAAGTATCAACTTGCTGAAATGGGAAAGCTAAGTGATTAGGCAGTTACTGGAACAAAGTGGGTTGCCTTTCTTTTTCATTTCACAATACAGGGCCTGTGTAGGGGGGGAAAAGAAATACATATTGGCCTAAATTCTGTTTTAGTCCTGACTAGAGGAGTTGTTGTTTGCCTTCAAGTCATTTTCAACTTATGGCAACCCCAAGGTAAATGTGTCACAAGGTTTTCTTGGCATGATTTGTTCACAGGGGTTTTTGCCTTTGCCTTCCTCTGAGGCTAAGATAGTGTGACTTCCCAAGCTCACTCAGTGGGTTTCCATGGCCAAGTGGGAAGTTGAACCCTGGTCTTCCAGTGTCCCAGTTCAACACTCAAACCACTATACCATGCTGGCTCTTGTCAGCTTTGTGTATACACAGAAGAAATAAGTGAACTCCTTCAGATATCAACTTTTTATCAAAAAATCTAAATACTGGTTACAGGGAAGAGGAAAATTTCAGCTCTTTCCCTCCGTATCTTGAGAAGAATTATCTCTCTGAAGTTGATATTTGCACTTCAAGGTCAGCCCCCACTGATGACAATGAAAATAGCAGTGAAAGCAGCACTGTCAGAGAGGTGATTCTCCTCACTAGCATGGTAAGGAGGGGAAAGAATCAAACTTCTCCTCTCTATCAGGCTTCCTTCATGGGTGCCACTTACGTGACAAACATGTGTATGTTAATTATGCTGATAGAATGGAACACCACACCTAACTGAACTTCTATAGTGCTAAATTTACTAAGCAATTCCTTGTTTTTTTCCAAAGAGAAGGAGAGTATATTTTGAAAAACTGCATCCCCTTTTAAGATTTTAGGTTATCTCATAAATATCAGACATCACTTATTCAAAGGGACAGTCTGAATCAACATGCGAAGGTATCTTGTAGCACCTTTTAGAGTAACTGGGGGAAATAAGTTTGTAGCATAAGGTTTCATAGACACAGTCTCCTTCACCAGATGCATGAAATTTCCCTTTCATAAATAGCTCCTGAAAAAAGTGTCATTCATCCGAAACTTCTAGAAAGTTAATCTAGTCGAGCAGCCTGAGTTTTACTAAAGTATGAATTCTGAAGATGCAGTGGGTCTTTCAAGCCAGTGTGTTTTATTGGTTAGAAAGCTGAAGTTCCACCATCAAGATAGGTCTCTGAGTCCAACCTCTGTTAAACTCACTAGGCAATTTTAGTGAAATCACTACCTTTCTGTTTCCATTTTGTACCTCCTCAAGACAAAAACAGCAGGAGTTTACTTCACAAGATGATTGTAGAGATAAACACAAATGAATATAAAGCACTCTGCAAATGAAAAGTGCTTCTCTCTCTATAATGTTCTGTTGAGAGATGGCTACATGTACTATGTAATTCAGTAAGCCTACTATGCCGACCATTTAGAAGGAGTTACAAACTACTATGTGCTATTGGTTTTCAACTGTGTTTTGTCAATGAAACATACTACTAAATAGCAGAATTAAAGTCAAGCTTTTATCCCCAGATATAAATTACAATAAATAGTTTGCATTCTGATATTCAGAACAAATCCTATTATCCTGAAACTAATCAAACAAGTTCACTTCTAAATTTTCAAAAAATACAAAAAGAACATCTATAGAGTAGAAAAATGAAGCTTTGCTCTGTTCTGTAAAGATGCTTAAGTACAGAACTGAAGTTTTCCTGCAAATGCCTCCCTTACAAATAGTTTCTTGATCTGCAAACATGCTTACTTGGTACCTGTAACAAACCTCAAAAATGTTGCTATATAAAGAGACTTCTCCATCTTCCACTCCAGTTTGCATAGTATTAAGCTGGAAGAAGGAGGAACAAGAAAGCAAAACAAATTCCTTAGTTTTGTTGAGGCTTTCTGTACTATGGAACCTTTCCCCTACTTCCCATCCCAAGTTATTTTGTTTTGTGTGTCCCAGGAATCACAAATAATAAGAGGAAAAGTCATAGTTTCCTCATTTTGGTTACAGCAGTAACTGGGAGTAATGACTCCCTCTAGCTAGTAATTTCGGTATTGTTGCCTGAAGAAAAATACTGTGTTAAAAAGCCAGCCCAATCCTATGTATGCATATTCAGAGGTAAGGTTTATTCCCATGTAAAACTGCCATATAGTCCCAAAGAAAAAGACCACATCAGAAAAGGTAATCTGTTATACAGATGTTCTGGCTCCTTCAGTTATTAATACTTTTAAAAGAAATACCAGAAACTGCAATTCAACAAAAAAGATAAATATCCATTTATAATAGCCAACTTCTTCTGTATGAAGAATTTCCAATTTACACAGATAAGACTTTTCTTCTGGAAAAGGAAACAGCAAGCAGCAACAATCCATTATACACTACTGCTGCGCAGCTACAGCAAGTTTTCTATGTTGTCATTACTCAACTTTCAGAGAGTATCAAATCAGTCTTGTACAGCTGTCCTTTTATCAAAATACAAACCTCACTAAAGCCGCTCTACCACACCCCACAGCCTCCTCATCAACATATAACCTTCTTTCTCTGCTTCAACATACGAAATGGTAAGTTAATATGACTCATCCACTGGCATCACATCAAAATTATCCTGGAACTATCAGAGGCCTTCTGAGCTAGCTAAAGAATTTATTGACACACACACATTATTATGCTGACTTCAGAGGACAATTGGCCAATATTAACAGGAAAGAAACCCTAAGCTACTGACTTGATTTTCCTTCTAAGCACAACTGTTACCTGTCATACGAATCATTCAAACATGAGAAGTTAGGCAAGTCCCTACCTCACCCAGAATAACTAATTAAAACTGCAGCTTCTTTCAATTTTGGGAATGAATGTTAGTCCCAATTAAGGAGACAAGAAGAATCAGAAAACAGAGATCAAAATACAAAACCAAACAATCTTAGTAGATAAAATCAGGACTCCACTAATGGCACTACTTATCTCCTATGGTGGGACTGCATGCTCCTGTGAAGCAAGAGGCTATGCTGCTGGTAGGGTCTCATATGTCAGACAAGCTTTTGCTGAGGAGTCAGACTCTTCAAGCAGATAAGGACAGATGAGAAGTAAAAGTAAAAAAAGGTGCCAGAAATAGAGCCAGAATCCTAAATACAACTGTTCAATGATGTGTACAAGGACAAAAAAGACCACTCTAATAGTCAGTGCAGAGAAACAGAAGATGACAACATCAACAACAAAAAGAAGAACAAGAGACCTGATCCAAAAGATCCAAGAAATCAAAGGAAAATTTAAACAAAGAATGGGGATACTATGCAAGCAGCATGGGAATACATTATACGACTAACTACAAATAAAAAGATGATGGAAACAATACACTGAATAATTATATAAAAGAAGTGAAAGAATGAGAGATTCATTCAATGAAGAACCATATGAGATGAACTTGCAATTTTAGAAAGTGAAGTAGAAACTGTACTGAAATCACTTGGAATAGATGGCATACCAACAGAGCTCCTTCAAGCTACAGAGACAGACTCTAGTTCTAACTAAAATCTGTCAACAAATATGGAAAACAAAAGAATGGCTCACGGATTGGAAATATTCAATATACATTCCAATCTCCAAGAAAAGAAACATGAGGGACTGCAGTAACCACACAACTATTGCACTGATTTCCCATACAACCAAAGTGATGCTCAAAATTCTATGACAAAGATTTTAAGGTTTCAGATGGATATAAAAACAAATGGAATTGAACTAAAAGAGAAAACTGGAGTAATTAAATGGCTGTTTGAAAATCCGCCTCATTTACTAGCCCAAATGCATCAAGAAATATTACATCAGGAGAGGCAAGAAGAAAAGAGTCAAGGCAACAATGATTTCATAGGCTCAAAACATCGGACATTCAATTCAATTAGAATCTTGGGAGCAGAGTTGAAAAACACAGAAATTTACAGTAGTTCAGAATTTGAAAGAGAACTATTATAAGCTATTTTATAGATGTGAATATGCAAAGTTGTGGAAAACTCAGCAAATACCCACAATAGAACAATCGTGGGGTACACTTATTGAAAACAAAAATGCTGATATGGTCTCTCAGAGATTAAAAGGGAAATCAGACGACGAGATACAAAAAGAATGGCAAATTGTAACGGGTAATTGCTGGGTTCTATCAGATGGAAATCTGTAATTCATGATTTAAGATAAAATATGAGGGGGCTACAGGATATATATCATGAAGCGGGAATAAGGAGATTGAAATGCAAGAATTAACAAGTAATATTAGCAGTAAAATGTTGTACAATATTCTAAGCATTAAGAAATCTTGATAATGAAATCTAGATCAGTGTGGAAGATCAGAAATATTTCAATTAAGCTGACAGTTATAATTGTTTGTTTTATATGTGAATTTTTGAATAAAAAGATTATAAAAAAAAATTCTATGACAAAGATTTTTACTTTACATGGAGTGAGAAATGCCAGATGTCCAAGCTGGGTTCATGACAGGAAGGGGTCATACTGCAAACATAAGTTGGAGAATGGAGCATATCAAAGAATTTCAGAAGAAAATCAGTTTGTGCTTTATATAGTGGCCCCTCCACTTTTGCAAGGGTTTGAGGTGCAGAACCCTCACAAAAGTAGAAAAACCACAAACAACTCTCCTTGATCCTCCTCCCATTCCCTTGCTTTTTGCACACCAGGGCCAGAGGCAAGGGAATGGGAGGGGAAAGCTCTAAGAGGGGAGAAGGGAGGGAGCACGTGCCTCTACACCTCCCATTCCCTTGCATTTTGCCTTGGTGTGAGTTCTCAGCATTAGGACCAGAGGCAAGAGAATGGAGGGAGAACTCCAGAGGGGAGAAGGAGGGGGAACGTATGCCTTCCCCCTCTCCCTCCCCTTGCCTTTTGCCTTGCCATAAGTTCTCAGCAGCGCAGTCAGAGGTAAGGAAACGGAGCGGGGATCTCCAGAAGGGAGAAGGAAGGTGCATGCAGGCCTTGCCTTGAATTCCCTTGCCTTTTGCCCAGGCACTTGCCTTCCTTCTTCTCATCTGGAAAAAGGGAGGAGGAGAATGGCGGTGGGGGGGAGAAGGTACATGCACGCCTTGCAAATAATCAAATACTGGAAGATCAAATCCACAAATGTGGAGGGAGGATGTACAGGAAGGTTTTTTATTGTGTAAATCATGAAAAACTATGGGCTGATCTTAAAGGGATGGTTGTGCCACAACATCTGATTGTCCTGATGTGTAAGCTCAAAACAGCAGGCTACCATCAGGATAGAATACAGAGAAAAGGAATGACTTTCAACTGGCCAGGGGGCCAGGCAAAGCTTTATTTTTATCAATCTATGTAACTCGTACACTAATGTATCATATGTAAAGCAGGATTAGACTCCGAGGAAGCAAGTATGAAAACTGGGAGGAAGGAACATCAATAATTTAAGATTTGCAGATGACATCATACTACTAGCAGAACACAGCAAAGACTTGGTACAATTACTGAATAAAGTCAAGGCAGGAAGTGCAAAGGCAGGTTTACTGATGAATATTAAGAAAACAAAAGTAACGACCACAGTTGATTGATGTAAATTTAAAGCAGATCATGAAGAAATTGAAATAGTTCAAGATTTTCCATACCTTAGGTCAGTCATTAATCAGAACAGAGCCGGCAGCCAAGAAGACTAGGACTTGGAAGGGCAGCTATGAAAGAACTAGACAAGATCCTGAAAAACTGAGATACATCATTGAATACTTAAGTTAGGTTTGTCCATGCCATTGTATTTCCAACTTCTATGTAAGTCTGTGAAAGCTGGACAGTGAGGAAAACTGATAAGAAGAAAATCAACTCCTTTGAAATGTGGTGCTGGAGAAGAGTTCTATGGATACTGCAGACTGCTAAAAAGACAAATGAATGGGTCCTGGAGCAAATCAAGCCTGAAATCTCCCTAGAAGCAAAGATGACTAAACTAGGCTGTTGTACTTTGAAAATATCAGGAGAAGTCATGATTCACTAGAAAAACCAATAACGCCTGGTAAGGTTGAAGGTAGCAGGAAGAGGACGACCACCTTCTAGATGGGTGGACGCAATCACAGATGCCCAGTCCTGAGTCTGCAAGACCTGAGCCAGACTGCTGATGATACGGTGAGGTCTTGGAGGTTTCTTGTTCGTAGGTCACCACAAGTCAAAGTCAACTTGAGGGAAGTTGACAAGAAAATCACAAGAGGCTGAAAAGGCAGACCGAAGTCATATGCATGATGATATACTGATAAGACTAAATGAGGAAAAGTTTGACATTCATATTTTAATCACAATTCAGCCTATTTTACTCTTCCTTTAAAAATGTTTAATACTGGTAAATACTGGCTTCAGGCCATAGTGACCAGGATATAACTTAAATCAATTAATTTTCAACTAGTGTCTGAAGCAGAAAATTAAAAAAAAAAAAAGATTCTGTAGTCCCTTTTTATTTCACCCCATTTCAGAGCCACAATACAAGTTGTACTGTATTTATTAAATATTGAATGTGCTGTTCCACACAAAGTGTGAGAAAGTATACTGGTACTTTTCTATTTTAAAAACTTGTTATCAACAAACTAACTATTAATACCATGATTATAAAGAAAAATACCTGATCTAACACCTATCTATACAGGGAGCTTTCTTGCTCTCTCTCCCTCCTCTTCTCTCCAGTTAGAGTGTGTGTCCAAGAAGGGGGGGGGGGAGAAAGAGAGAGAGAGAGATACCTGTTCAATTTTTAAGAACATCCATGAGGAAAGAAATTTCAATCTCCCTATCTTATTTTCAATCTCCCCATCTTATTTTGTTGCTGAACATCTGCAGTAGCAAGGAAAGTTTGCTTAAGTACCTCTTTCCTGAATGGCAAGCAGTATCTTTTATTCTAGCATCACTGGACACACGAAACAATTCTTTGAACTATCTTTAAAGATAATTCATAAAGATAATTCATTCATCATCTTTGACACCCAAAGTGAACAAGTAGTGTACAAGTGTTCTAAATATTGATTACAGTAGGCCCCCCCATATCCACAAGGGATATGTTCCCAGATTTAACATGAATGGTGAAAAAAAAAACCATGGAAAGTACCAAACACTGTATTTTTGACCCCCAGGCGACACACGGCAATGGAGCGGAAAACAGGTCCACCGCCTGGTTCCTCCTTCCTTTCTGGCAAGCCTTGGTAAGCAGCTCCCTTCCTGAGAACCAAATCTACTGGGAAGCCTGACTGCTTACAGCCACGTGCCTCTTTCGGCCAACAATTGTCTGTCTCCTTCCTTGGCTGAAAGAAGCATGGTGGGTGCTCTGCTAGGCTTCCCTGTGCCTCTTAGCTAAGGAAGGGGAATCCATCTCCTTCCTCAGAATAGAAAAGCATGGGAAGCCCACCTATGCCTTGCCATGTATCTCTCTCAGCCTTGCTGTGCAGAGCAAGCACCCTGGGTGGCAGCAGCAGCCATAGCCCTGGAGTTGACCACAGGTAAGTGACACTGTAGATACCAGTCACACAGTGATGGGGGACCTACTGTACAGGAAATTTATAAAAGGAATAGGATCATGCTAGCACATATGTGATAGGGCACAAGATCTTCTAGTTGTTCCCACAGTGCACTAAAACACTCAAGTTTACTGTCACTAGAGAACAAAAGTGCAGAATAAGAGAGCACAAGAAGCAGGCGAAGACAATCAGAACCTCTTCCGGTAATAACTGTCATCAACAACCCTGTAGGAAAGATCGTCCTGAGTTTCACTGCTACCCGTGATTTAATTTTACTTGTGAACTGTGTGGAAAGGATTTGTATCTTTAGAGACATTTTAACTTAAAAAAAATACTCTGCTGCAAAGTACTCTTTCAAAAACACTGATTCCATAGCATATAAACCATGGCAACACAAAGAAGTGAACTAGAGAAAGCAGTGCTAACCTCTAAGAGAATCAAGTGCAACAGAGAAGGCCACTAAGTCTGGAGAGAACCTATCTTTCCTCACATTTACTCCCATTCTCCAAAAGCAGTCAGCTTCCCAATGGCATCCTAATGATAACAACATGCGGGCTCCAGTCACATACTAACATGGATAAGAAACCATGAAATATCACTACACAAAACACTATTCACAGATTTCTTCTACTATCAAGCATAAGAGGCACAAAGAAAGAATTCTATACTATATTTCCAAATACATAGCATTTGATAAAATTCATATCTCAGGTTCCTAGTACCAGATTAGACCACCTTTGAACAGTCAGAGGTAGGAAGTCTTCAAAAGATCACTAGGCAATTCTCTTCTGCTGCTCAAAGGTTAAAGACAGAGCTAGTCTTAGACATTTAGTGGCTGGTCACAAAGGTGCTCAGCTGAGATGGAGGAGCACAAAGCTGTTCTCAATGGCTGCATTGTTCTTCTGGTGTGTTTTAAAAACTTTACTATCTGCAGTTAGCTGGACTAGGAAAAAGCAAACATCTAATCTTTTTGCAAGGTTTTATAGTTGGCTTCTTTCAATTAGAGTTACTCTCTTTTTTCCCCAATTTTCAATTTAATGTCATTTCCACTAAGTAAAACCAGCAGAAAACTACTATACTAAGAGGTAACATTAGCACTTAAAATATTACAGAAGACTAAGAACGGTAGTTGTTGTCATTGCTCTTGTAGCCATAAAGCTCTCTGAGGTCAGCCAGGAACTTTGCTATTTTAAAAATACAACCATCCTGTCAATTTTACAAAAGACAAGTTCATAACATATCCAAAATATCTTGCTGAAATGATAAGGAACGATATTTTTGATTCAAGTAATTAATAAAGTTTTCAATTCCAAAGCCAAATATATTATGGCTGGATGCCCGTCTATCTTACTAAAAAATGGTAAATAGCATCTAACTTTTGCATCAGCAGAACCTGACTATAAAAATATCAATGTTTTAATCTACTTTTATTTGGTAAAAGATATTCAAAAACACAGAATGCTTACCGTAAATAGAAGTAAAACCCATGACAGTTCTCCTGTGCTGCACATTGAATTTCTACTTCTCAAAACACTGTTTTCTGAGTTGTGGCTTCTGCAAACTGTAGTCTAGTGGCCGAAAGATCAAGATTTTCAGTAATGCTACTCCAGATGGATAGGATAACAAGTGATCTGCCATGGTAGTTGACAAATATATTTTCATGAACTTCACTTTTAAGAACCTACATGCACCACTGGAAAATTTAACTGGAAGGGTCAGAGGAATCTGGAGTGCTATCCAAATACTTGGAAAGACAACATGCATCTTGGTATCATGGATACACAGCAGGGCATCTCCGGGTGAGCTTAATTCCAGGGCACAGAATGTAAAAGAGACGGTTCCTATTCAGCACTAAAATCTGCATTCTCTATGTTGGACTAGCTTTCATCACTGAGGGCTCTATACAGATGCATACGCTGGGTAGTAAGCATATCTTCTAGTAATCTGTCAGAGCTGTACAATAACCCACATGTACTTCCCTGTGACCCAAACTGCTCAAATTACTCTTCATCTTAAACAGCAGTAATGTCAACAAGGATGTAGAAAAACTGTTTGAAAACTGTTTCTGAACCACTGCATTCCTCATTTCACCACTGACTCTCCCATTCAAAGTGCCTCTTCCTGTTGCAATTACCTGGAATCTCCTTGAACATGACACTAACATCAGAGGATTCTATAAGCTCCTACACTGTGATAACAAATCCAAAATATCTATATAAGTGCTTTCTCTGTACAATATGACGTACTTCCAACATTTCTCATAAGGGAGGCAGTAGTTACAATGGGTAGCCTTAACTGCAATTTTGATGTGAAACAGGATGCCACACAATGCAATGATTAATATCAAACTCTACTAGCTGATCTTCTAGGCATTGTGCTTCATAGTGAAGACCTATATCTGATTAAGGCAAGTCTGTTAGTTCCAGCAGAGTGTTGTAACTATCTTTTGTTTGACATCTAACAGACTTCATATTGTCCAGGGAACTTTCCCAGTGAATGCAACTCATGCATTATGGTGAAGTTGAACACACTGTCTTTTAGTATCTGTCACCATTTAAAAGTAGCTAAGAAGAATATGAAGATGTGCTGCAGTATGTTGAACAGTATAACAGACTCCAAACTTTTAAATATGTTAACTATGTGCTCTAGTTTAATTGTTTTAGTCCAATTGTTATTCATGATTTATGATTTATCTTTTGTAATTGTTTTATTCTTTGTAAATTTTTTCTAATTTCTATTTTATATTTTAATTGTACTGTGCCGTAACGTGACTGTGTTAAAATGTATTCTAGTGTTTAAATTGTAAAGTCGCTGTTGAAATTGCTGGCTTTTTGCCGTAATAATAAACTTGTACTTGTAGTATAACAGACTGCTTTAATATGCGACAAAATACAAAATCCACAAAACAGTGATATCTTTATTGGGTCAACTAGAAAGCACAAAATACGCCATACAAGCTTTCAAAGATTCACCGGCTTCTTATCAGGCAAAGATGCCTGGTAAAAATCATACAGGAGAAAAAAAAAGACTATGATAGAGTCACAAGCCTACACTTTGTCTCAGATGTTACTCTGTGGTCAGTTAAGATGGTTTTGAGGGATATCAATGCAGACAGAGGCCACTCCACTTCTTAGCCATATGGGACAACGGACAAAGGGCATTAAACAACATACAATAAAATTTCTAATCCACCAGCAACAGTAAAGTAACTTCCATTGAAATCCAGGCTATCTCTGACCTGTGTAAGGCTGATTGTCTCTTACTTAGGCAGAGAACACTGAACTTCTTAAGAAGCCTCTGTACTATTATAGGTAAAACTTGCCATTTGCAGTCCAAATGAAAGAGCCTTTACCTTTGTTGAAGGTCAAAACCTCAAAGAGTTAAGTCCCTGTCCATTAGCTCCCTCTTGTTAAAGGTTCCCCTGTTGTGGCTATATTCAGTGTCTTCAAATCCAGGAAACATATTCAGGGGTAGCTGTGCTGGCCATGCAGTAAAATATTACAAAATCCAAAATCCACAAAACAATGATACGTTTATTGAGCCAACTAAAAAACACAAAATACCTCCAGAAACTTTTCAAAGCTTCACTGCCTTCTTCATCAGGCAAAGAAGTTAAAATCATACAGGAGAAGATAAAGATAATGAATATTCACCTGAAATTACCAGATCAAGAGAATGGCGGCCACAAGATATGACAAACTCAAAGTTTAGCATAAATAGCCTTCCCTGGAAACCCAATACGTCAAAACAATAGCTTAATCCATGTGCTTGTGCATGTTTTGAAACACCTCCTCGGCAATAAGAACTATCAGTTTGTTTCTAACAGTTTTCACAAAGCCTTTATCAAAACATGCCTTTGAAGATAATACACCTCAAATGCTCTCCCATTACCTTGCCATTACTTGCCACACAGTTATACATCTGCCTCCCTATTCCTATTTCATTAGTGCACGTGAACAGCTTGTTTGAAGGTCTCAGGAATGTCAAGTTATGAGCCACAAGCAACAGTTTTATATCCACTATGCATATAAGCATGGCCCTTCAGTGCTGAATTTCTTGGTTTATAACTGACTGATGTTCTGAATAGAACATTTCTGTCATATATACCTAGATTCTTCTTCCATTCACTTGCAGTATACAATGAAATGGTTTGGTGACTGTTCAAGTCACTCAATGGTTACTAGCCATTGGTCCAAATAGTTGCCAGTGAAAAACTCACACTAGGACGGGTGAATTTTGTGGCAAAGGAACTTTTTGCAATAGAAGCAAAAAGTGTTGTTGGTACTTTTATAATTAGCAAACCAGTGCCTTTCCAGGTTCTCAGCAGTGTCTAAAACTTTCAGCAAAAGTTTTAGAAATTATATTTGTTTTCTTTAGAAGCAAAGCCATTATTCTCAATTTCACTTAGACCAACAGAAACCAATGTGCATATAAACTGAGACTGCACAACATTTGGTTACAATGCAGGATCAGACGTATTTCTGATACGATAAGTTGGGGTTCCTTCATCTTTACTGTTTGAGCAGGTCTGTATTAGTGTGCACTCCAGTGATGCAAACTGTCTTCAGTGAGTACATCCACATTCACACTACCATACCATGAAAACCTTCTCCTTCAAAAGGCTTCTACATACTACCTGCAAAGTGAGGGTCCCTACACCTCACTTCTTGTGCACAAGACTGGCTCCTGTTCTGACTCTGCCATATTGCTTACCAGGTATTTTGTTTAAAGTTTGCATAAAAAGAAGAAATGCTGTATCAAAGCATAAGATGACAGTGACCTGTCACATGTGATTCTGACTGAAAGGATTTCTCTCTGATCATGATGAATTAAATAATATGTATAATTATGTGTGAAACAGAATAGATGCTAACTTGGGATTTAAGTGATTATTTAAAGCACTGGTATACATTTGGTCCAGCAACGAACTTGATCAAATTTGGTCACTGGGCCAAATTTAAGCTGGCAGTAAAATGTGTTCTGGGAACACTAGAAAGGGCCTGCTTATTAGCTAAGCCTGAAGGACAACTGTAAGGGAAGCTAAACAAATCATGGTAAGGTAATTTGTTAAAATATCTGATTAGCAACAAAGGTGAGACTGGTTAGGCATATTAGGTCACCCAGGCAAAGTAACCAGCTTACAGCATTTGTTCTAAGAAGACAAGAAACAAGGAAGGCTTTAAAGGAGGACTGTGTGGCAGAGTATGTGTCTGTTCCCGTCACAGAAATAACCCCAGGCCTGCCAAGGAGAAAGTACAAGCAGTGAGACAGTGTAACCTAAACATCCAGGCAAGGTGTCACTGGAAGGTAATTGTTGATGGTAATTAACACAAGGAAAGGCCAGGACTTCAGGGAGGAATTCTTTCTGAATAGTGGAGAAGGGAGGTACTAGGCCACAAGGCTTATGAGATTAAGTCCCCCAAAACAGAAAGAATCTTTGATATAAAGACTTTTTAATTTGGGGGTAGTACTCAGAAGAAGCACATCCTGATCCCTATTCCCTTTTCCTCATCTAAGGGGGGGGGGAGAAGTATCTTGTTCTGCTTGATCTCATATCAAGGAAGAGCTACAAGCAAGAACTGTCACATGTAGTCTGTACATTGCAATAATTTTCTCACGTGGCACCTAGCTTTGTACACACATGAATAGGTCCTTTTAGAGACAACAGCAGAACCCCCAGCATCACATAGACCCCAAGTCTCATAAATCCTCTGGGTGTCTCTGGAAGGCTGACCAGGAGCAACAGATGCTGAAGATACTCTTTAGCTCAGGTTACCTTCGGTTGAAGTGCACAGGAACATTCTTCTCCAAGCTGACAGAATTCTAAATATGTGCATTATTTTCTAAATTACATATAAACTGAATCAAGATAATCTCTCTCTTGCTTGCACATGCAATGGCTCAAGTAAAGGTGGAGCACCAAACCATGACTTGCCAAACAAGACTGCCTTCTGAATTCATGCACTTCCACCTTCCTTCACCAATTTTCTAGGTTTGTCATGACATCTAAAGTGGCAAACTAGTGTTAGTACCATGTATTGAAAACAATTTGCAAACCTATTCAAGTCTCTGGTCTTAATTCATGATCTTAACAATACTTTTCAGAGACCATGGTAAACTATGACTAGAAAGAACCATGCAAAACGGTTTAGGGAGCTGGGCATGTTTAGTCTGCAGAAGAGAAAATTAAGAGGGGACATGATAGCCATGTTTAAATATTTGAAGGGATGTCATGTTGAGGAGAGAGTGGGCTTGTTTTCTTTTGCTCCAGAGACTAGGACAAGAAGCAATGGATTCAAGCTGCAAGAAAGGAGATTCCACCTGAAGCTCAGGAGGAACTTCCTGGCGGTCAGAGCTGTCTGTATGCTGCCTCGGAGTGTGGTGGAGTCTCCTTCTTTGGAGGTTTTTAAGCAGAGGCTAGATGGCCATCTGCTGGGAATGCTTTGATGTGTGTTTCTGCATAGCAGGAGGTTGGACTGGATGGTCCCTGTGGTCTCTTCCAACTCTGATTCTATGATTCTATGAAAGAAAGAATCTGCATGCAAATCGACATTTGCAGGGCTACTTTCAAATGTTAGCATATGGCTGCACTTAGCTGAATTGAGTCAATATATAATTTAGAGCATGTTTTTCCTAACCATAACTATTTCCCCTAGAAATTACAAATGCTGGTTTTCACAAACATTTCTTGCATAAAATACAGCAACAAGAACAAAGATAGATGAAAAAGGCTACCTATATTGGAGAAATCAAAACTAAGTGTTACAATGAACGTTCCATGAAAAATATAATTCTGAGCATAAAGAAAAAAATTAATATAGATATATTAATTGCACTTATTTTTAAAACTGAATTTACTGTATTTGCTAGCATATAAGACTCACTTTTTTCCTGAAAAATACTGTTTGAAAATGGGGTGCACATTATAGGCCAGTGTGTTTTATACACCAGCAAACAGTACTTGCAAGTGTATAAATGGGGTGCATCTTATATATGGGTGTGTCTTATATACCAACAAATACAGTATGATATTTTATCAAAACCACTGACTTACATTTAGCTTGTTTATTTTTCTTAACTCTAGATTCTGAAAAATTCTGGCTGGCTAAGCTATGATCCAAATACCACAGTGAATTTTTTTTAACCTCACACCTGAGCCCCCTGACAGGTCAATCTGCTTTCTAAATTCTTATCAGTTTTAAGTTGGCCATATGGCATGAAGAGTAAGGGGCTGCTACTTCTGGAGGAAAATAATTCTAAAACCTATTTTGCTTATACTTATTTAGCCCTAGCTTTAATTCTTGAATGAACTATTTTCTTAGTACATTTGGTGGATGTATAGAACCAGTCTCGTATGTTCTCTTTATCTACTGGGAGATCTAACTGTACAACATGTATAAAAGCAAATGGTTCTCAAACTTTTTATCCCTGTGACCCCTCTGAGGATATACATGAAGACACTGTGCCTACCTGTTCCATGCTGCACCCCCGGGTTCTATCCCATACCCCTCTTCCCCTCTCATGCCACATGTACCCTTCCTCTTAACACTGAGTTCTCACACTCTCCACCTCCTTTCCTCACTTCCGTCCCCTCCACCTGAGAAACTGTCTCATGGTTGCTAAAGGGCATGTGCCTGCTATGCCAATGATGGAATGTTAGGAGAAGCTGAGTGGGAAAAGCATAAAAAAGGGGAAGCTGATTTTTGCTCTGTCTGAGGTTGGCAGAAGGCATAACAGGGGAAGACACTTTGCATTGCTCTTTTGCATAAACCACTCAGCCTGCAACACTGCGTGCGCGCACACAGAGTCTCATCCTTCTTTTTCACATTTGCTGTACTTGCAGGCTGAATTTTCCTGCACTCTCCCCATCTTAAGCAACTACTGCACCCCCGCCCTGGTTCAGCCCCACAGTCTGAGACACATTAGTATAAAGAATGCAAGACCAGAGATTTGAGAGTATTTGTAGCTGTTTTAGATACAAACTGTGGAGCTGTAATTGTTCTAGCATAAAGGTGGCAAACATGCTTTTTCTTGGAAGTGTATCAGTAACAAAACGGGAATCTTGATTTTAAATTAAAAGCTTTTTTTTTTAATTAAAAGCTTGGTGTCACTTGGTGATTATAAATCACTGAGCACAACACAACACATATGCAAAGTGTGAGTGGAGGTTAACAAGCCAACCAATAATCAATCAGATTTTAAACCATTTAACCCTCATCCAAGCCAATAAAAAACTTGCACTGAAATGTTTTCAGGAGTATTTTCTGACCCCTTGGGAATACCAATGTTTTGCAGGGTATTTAAACAATGTATCACACCCACAGGAGTATTTGTGGGTGCAGAAAACCTAGCACTGATGGTATTGTGGGGCAATTTTCTTCTGCAATAACAGAACAGTCTCTGCTGATTTAAGGCCCAATTTCTGCTCTGTGATTCTACTTGTGGACTGGTATTTCAGTCACACTCAACAAAGGAAATGTTCGATGAAGAATTCTTTGACACTCTTAAAGATATCCAGAGTATGTCACTTCAATGTTGCAGTGGTCCTTGCAAGCAAATTTTCTTCACATGGTACTCTATCTACTGGTTTTTTTTAATCCACTGTCTTACCATAGAAGGAAAATGGAGGTTAAGTGTGTGTATTCATGGACAGCTTACTCTGTCAGATGATGCCAATGTACATGAAGTCTTTGGTTAGCAGACTTTCTGCCAAGTTGTCTTCTACCACATTTCACCAAGTGCACAAATATGGTACAATTAGTGCTGTTACTGCACTGTAACCAAGCTGAGTTTTCCAAAGTGTACTAGGCTGCAAATGTATTCTGTCAGATGATATGCTGTCCTAGCAGTTCATCACCATCACACTTCTGTGACATACTTCCTGCTTTGCCTAACATATATTGCCAGAATGGACATTTATCTCTGAACTCAACTAGCGTTTTACCAACAGATCAATCTTGAGTCTATGCCATATTCAAAGTTGCTCAAAGATGACAGCCAGTTTATCAGTGACTCCATGCAATGCTCTTGTTTCCTTGTTGTTAAACCATAACTGCTTTGTGAATTTACTCAATTTTTTCAGGCTCATCACTACTCTGCAGAGAAAGCACATTCTCCAAGGCTTCATGTTATCCATAATACACTTGCATCAGGAGCAGTAGGCCAATGCAAGCTTTCAAATCAAAGACGTCATTCTCTGAGTTTAGTATTGCTGTTTCATTCTCTGCCCAATGCATATTGATCTCACTACTGGTTTCATACATTATATGGTAAAGAAAGCTAAGAGAAATAGTCTGAATATTTCTAGCATTGATTGTTTGTTTGCATCCTCCTCTGGTCCTAGATGTTCTTGAATGATGTATCTCATATTTTCCACGTTTACCTGGAAGCATTTCCACAGACTGCTTCTCAATAGTGCTTGACAACATTTTGAAGGAACACTGTCTTCAGGTTCTGAGCAGCTTTAAATAGGTACTCACAGTGTCTTCATCTTCAAGTATGTAGTGATACTCTCAGAGCCATTCTGAAAGAGCCATTCTAGAACTTCCTCTGAAGTTCAATATTCTGTGTTTTGCATTTCCAGACAGCAGAACAGGAAATGTAAAAACAGCTATGGCCATGTACTCTGAGTTACTATCTTTTCCAAATCCTACTTGTATCAGTGGTAAAAGACTTATCCCATCAGCATACTAGGAAGCAAACTAGTATGGAATCGTATTTTCTATCCATACCATCAGTAAAATAATCTGCAAGCCTATACACTAAACCTACTGTACAAGAGGCAACTATAATTTTAAGACTCCAGTGAAGTCTGTCTCTCCCAGGGAACCACAAATGCCAATGTTGCCCTGAGTGCAAATTGCATCTTTTTGCTTTCACTATCTCAGTCAACAATGCATTGTTTACACAGGTAGAAAGGTTTCAAGATAGTTATCTTCCAGTTTATTTCTGTGTAGAAAAGAAGACGGGTTGTTTCTCATCCACAGACTCACTCATTTCCCTGCTTCTACTACAAAACGGCATGGGAATTTGATTTCTTCCTCCCAATGCATAACATTGGCTGGGACAAAAAAAGCCCCAATACATTTTTGGGACAATATTAAAAAAAAAAAAAGCTATATATGACAGGTAGCTGAAACACATTTCAGGAAGACAATGTTGTAACATGCCTTCTTTGTATGTTTAGTTCTGTCTGAATTTTGCACGACAATGGGAAAAAAACTCTCCTATCTGTCTGGATGTGAACTAAACATTCAGATTACTCCAAAGTTTACAGAATTTGTCTACTTCATAATGTTGTGGTGTCAGTGCCGGTCTCCAGCTCCAGATAAACTGTACTTTGTCCATTACTAGTATGTCCAACAGTTTTTGTTGCTTTGCGAAATGCATCCAGCCAGATCCAAAGGAATGACTGCCCACACTTATTTTCACACAAGGAAAAATTTAGCAGTTGTCTTGGTAGCTGGGAGGAGACATATCTTTAGAACATGTGTTAAAAATATGCCAGTTTCCCTACCTGTTTCTCACTCAAAGCTGTGATTTTGGCTTGAAGTTCATGAAGCTGCTTCTTCAAATCAGCATTCTGAGTGGAAAAAGAATATTTATGTGAGAAACCTATTCTACCTCTTAACACAGAATAGTAGCAGGGCAACTTAAGAAAAAGTATGCTATAAATATTAAAGCACCGCTAGGTTGTAGCAAGTCAGATTGCTTAAATGGCTCAAAAGTGAAGTGTATTTGAATTGCCTTGTGCTACAATTGTTCAGAAGCTCTTTTCAATGTTGAAGACATTTTTGTTGCTGCTGAAGAAGACACAATATGAAGTGTCATTCACTGGAAAGCTTAATTAACAAGAAAATATACACCACAAAAGCAAATGTCTTCTTTCATGGGATGCGCTGCACTAAAGAAAAATTACAGTGGACCCTCTGTATTTGCAAGCGTTCCATTCCAGGACCCAGCATGAATGGGAAAAAAACATGAATGCTCACATTCCATATTATTAAATGGTGGTGACATGTGTGCACAAGCTCAGCGCGCTCCATGTACACATTGCTGCCATTTTAGATACAGGATGCAGCACTCTGCAATTGCTTAAATTTGCAGAAGAAGAGGTTGCTTATATGAACGACACATTGTAAATGACTTCAAGAAACCTGTCTAACAGAAAACCCTCCTCCCATCTCCAGAGATTTCACATGCATACATTCTTCTTCCGAGGGTGCCGAGCATGCACCCTGTACATGACATGACAAAGACGGAAAGAAAATGTATTGATTTCAAATGTTAAAACTATATCAAATACAACATCTATAATGCATATTATAGAAGAAGCCATACTCCTCTGCATCAACATCTTTACAGATTTTACCATTTTGGGCTAACAAACACACCATATATGTAGCTAAAACATTCACCTTTAACTCTCATGAAGAGAGTCCCTTCTGTCATGTTATTATTGAGGTTATATACTCACTACACAGCCTTATACACTTTTCCACTTTATTTTGAAAAATGAGCCACTGAAAAGAAACACACAAGGATAGTTATAACTTTTAAGAATGCTATGAAGAGCGTGGACAAAACATACTTTACCTGTGGATCTTGCTTCATTTGGGCAACCAGTTTCTAAAAAGAAAAGACAGACCCATTAGCATTTTACACAGATAACTTAGTGTTCTGCAGGAGTATTTCATATGATTGTCCTTGACACAAGCTGGATCTAATCAAGTCTAAAACACACAGAACAACTTGAGAAGTTTTAATGCATTCATATAATTGTAGCTTCTCATAAAATATGTTGTCTATTACTGCTACCATTATTTTCATTTTTAAGCAGCCTAGTACTGAGAATGAAGATAAAAGTTACTAAAAGGTTTCTAGGGGAAAGTTTTCAGAAAAAGAACTTAAGCCAACTGAATAATCTGATCAAAGACCTGTCACTGCAAACTGGCATGTTCTCTGCCCACTGCAGGAAGGAGCAAAGAGAATCAATTTAAATACAAAAGCTATTTGTTTAGATAATCAAAATCTTCAGAAATACTTGTAGACACTAAGTGTGTGTGATCTACACAAAGAGTGTGGTTTTAAGAAAGAATTTTTCTATTTTCCCAAAAGATCTGCAGAACACATCCCTTAAAAACAGTTGTTTTTCTCACTTCCAGCCTAAATAATCAACAATACTCTTGATTATCCCAATGCCCCATGTAAACTGTAAAATGGACATTTTGTTCCCCTTTTTCCTACAAAAAAGTTTGTTTTTCATAATGCAAGAGTTTACTGCATTTGACCTACAGATCTCTATATATCTTTTCTTTGCTTTTTTTCTTTTTTCCTTTAGGACGGTATCACTGTTTTGCTCAGAACAATTTTACATCTGTCTTATTCCCTTTCCCCTGCTCTTTGTGTTACTTTTACTTTATTTACACTGCAATCCGGTAGACAGGGTCTTGTTATTGCTGTTATCTGGCATTAGCAAAGCACCCGGTATTTTGGTGTTTTCAAAATAAAAAATGAAAAACAAACAACCCTAAGCTTACGTTCCCTGCTTTGTGCAGAAAACAAAGCAAGTTCCTTGTGTAGTCCCTGTTTCTCCAGGCACTTTTGCTATACTGAAAATAGTATAGTATAATGAAAACTTTTTTTTATAATGTAGCAGATGAAAGCCAGTTGTACACAAGTATTTTTCCCTCATTACAAATATTCCTTCTGATCCTTGTCTTGAAAAGAAGCTAGCTGAAAGATTTTTAAAATTGATAAAGAATTAAGGTCCATAAACCTGATAAACTACATGAGATAACAGCTCAAAAAGAGACATTATTTTCATATAGCTACAAGATCTGTAAACTTTCAGGTTAATATGATACACTGCATGAGTCTGATGGGGAAAAGAACTTAAAATTAGCCTGTCTACCCAGAATGATATATGAATTACTAAATAATTTTGCACTGTAACTATATGAGGAATCTGTGATCTTTCACACGGTTTCTAACAAACACTTTCATTTTATGGGACCAACATGGCAATACCATTTCATATGAAAGAGCATACTGCTTGGGAAACAACCTCAACTGACCTCAACAGTTGAAACATCTCCAGCACAGGAGATGCTGTCCAGATGCAAAAGTACACTATAATGATTTTCCAGCATTTGACCTGACAGATTCTGATTTCATGCTACAAATAGTCAAATATATACGCTTACGAACACGATACTACTGCTGCTCCCACAATCCCTATCTTTGCATCACTGACATTTATCTAAATTTGGTTCTCACAGACTTCAGAATACTTCTAGAGGACTCAAAAGCATACACACTATTGTCCCATTTTGATTACTTCTAGTAAAAATATCATCCAAGTGTTGATTTTGTTTTTTCAAATAGGCCAGCATACCCAGCTTTTTTTTTTATTGGCTTCACATATTAACTACTGACATTTAGAGGGTCAGTAAAACAGCTTATACCCAGTGTAGCAAGAAGTTACAACATGAACACAAGATACATTTCTCTGTTGTCTACTAATTCGAATTTCACAATATGTAGCTTTTCTGTTTTCAAATAGTCTATGTTTGTAAATGAGACAGATACAAACATATCTTTGCAACCTACTAGACCCCATTAGAATCATGATTTGCAGCTTTTCTTTCTCTTTTTCCAAATTGCCTCTGAAAATCAAAACAAACCCAACTGCATCTAAACTCTTATTTTTACCATTCCAAACCCTAGCATAAGCACACCTGCTTGCACTAACTAAAGTGTCTATACTTACACCAAAAGTCTATGCTTATACCAACTTGCCTCCTGCAATAGCTTTTAAGAACTGGTGTCTATCACTTTAAGGGACTCTACGGTGGTATCCAATATGATGAATGGGAATTAATGACTGACCCCCGACCTGTATATATAAACGTTGCTTATGCTTGTAAAAGCAGAGATGAGGATAGAAACCACCGCCATTTCAACCTTGCAAGAGTTATCTACTTGTGGGAGGAGGCTTCCATATGTTCCACACATGGCTGAACCACTATATCCACCATCTATGGTGAAATATTTGACTTCAGTTACTAACCTGCACTTATGCGTACAATACAGTTACATGGTTAATGCTACCAGCTTTGCAATGCTAATCATCTGTTACAGAGAGAGCTGGGCAACCAAGCTGATGCAACCAACCGTCTAATGTAGGAGTGACAACCTTATGGCTTACAACAAGCCTGAAGCCCTCTCCAACTGTTTTTATTAGCCCTGGCCCTTTCCTACATACCTATTCACTCACCCAGTTTTTGTGGGCCCTGTGCCCGTCCCAGATACACACTGGAAGCAAAAATTAATCAAAATGAGACATTGTCACCTTGGGACACACTCAGAAGAGGAAAAAATCCCTTAAATGGGGAGGAGGGGTTTTCTGTTACATTTTCAAAACCAGAATTGAACGTCTGGTTGCTTCTAACCTTTAGCCTCCTGGAACCTTGTCCTCTCTCTTCTAGCAGATGAACATGTGTTTCCAGATGCAAACAGATATACACATAAAGGCGAAACATATCCCCAAATCATGGCAAGATTTTAGAATAAAAATATTTCAGTAACAGCCACACAGGGAGCCACTGTCATCCGAGTGTTGCACTATGACTCTGGAGATTAGGGTTCCACGGCTCAGCCATGGAAATCCACTGAGTGTCCTTGGACAAGTCACATTCTCTCACGCTCAAAGGACGGCAAAATCAAACCTCTTCTGAACAAATCTTGCCAGGAAAATCCCATGATAGGCTCACCTTAGGGCTCTCATAAGTCAGAAATTACTTGAAGGCACACAAAAACAACAGCTAAATATGTATATGGAAGCTTGCAAATTTCCCAGTAAACATTCATGCAGCTCATATGGAGTAAAGAGTCCCACAGAGGTCAGCAGGCACTGAGCAATGACATGTTCTGCTGCACTCTTCCAGTCACAAGTCACAATGCAACACAAGCTGCAACAGAAGTCCTTGCCACTGCTTGTTGCATCAGGCCCCATGCTGGGAGAGGGCATGCCTCACTCCTCAATGTCTGTTTTGTTTGGAGGGCTGCCTGGCTTCAATGGTAGGTTTTAGGGGGCACTTCTGGTCACTGCAAGAGTGCTACAGCTGCAGATGTGAATTCTAATCATCACAAAGGTTAGATCTTGCCACCACAGCTACTGCACAGTCTAGGGAGGTGTCCAGTGTGCCAGCTGGTCGATTTTCTTGAGACCAATTTCAGTTGCTGCAGCCAAATGGACAAGTGAACAAGACACCTAAATCTGTCCATCTCATCACAGATAACTTGAACATTGCCCATACTGGCTGTTAAGATCCAGCAGGTGTGGACTGATTGGGTGGGTCCAAGGGGTGGTAATACCTATGTCAGTGGTAGCTGCCTCCTGTCTTGAAAGAATCTGAAGTGTGTCCACTCCTGAAGAAGATCTCACTGAATTTAAAGAATTACAGCCTTATCACCAGTACCCCCTTTTTGGGCAAGATGCTTGAATGTGCTGTGGCTGGGCAACTTCAGATACTCTTGGATTATCTGGACCCATTTTAGTCTGATTCCAGTCTGGTTTCAGGCCAGGGTACAGCATAACAAAATAGCCTTGGTTGCTCTGACTGATGACCCACTCCAGGGAAGGGGCAGAGAATTAATACCCTGTTGATCTTCATGGATTTCTTAGTCATCTTTGATACTATTGATCATGGTATCCTACTGGACTGGCTCCACTGGATGGGAGTAGGAGGCACTGTGTTCCAGTGTTTCCACCCCATCTGTAAAGTCAGTTCCAGAGAGCTGTAATGGAGAACTCCTTCTGCTGTGGAGTACCACAGAGTTCCAGCTTGTGATCAAAATCAGCTGGGGCCGTGAAGGTCCTACAGCAGTGCCTGGATGCTGTAATGGGCTGGATGAAGGCCAATAAGTTGAAGCTGAATCCTGATTAGATGGAGGCTTTGTGACTGGTGATTCTTGAGTCTGAGAACTGGGAAAGTTACCAACCCTGTATGGGTAGTGCACTCCTTGAAGAAGCAGGTGCCTAGTATGGGAGTACTCCTAGATTCATCTTTGTCACAGGACTCTGTGGCTCAGAGTATGTGAGGCTAGCTTCAACTGGACTGTCATTACAGTGGCCACAGCAGTCTGTTAGTTTTAAAGGAACTGTACTGGTTACCAGTATGATTTCAATCTGAATTCATGGTACCAGGAAAAAAAATCAGTCTGGAGGGATTGGCAAGCAAGGGTGTTACAAGTGAAAATGCCATTCAAGGGAGGTATTTTTTGGACACTTGGGGGCATTTTTCACCTGAAATTTTCAAGAAAATTGGATGGTGATCAGGAGAGTTGGGGATAGCAAAAAATCTGGTTTAGAGAATACATCACAGTCTAGACAGTACAGCATGAGAAGTCCACTGTGTTCACTGCTTGAAACTTTGTGGTGAAGCACAAGTAAAAAGAAAATTCAACCAGTCTAAAAGTGGCTTATTTGGGTACCTTCATATTCCTGCACATGACTATATTATATGATTATATGGCAGCTTATGTTCTTGTATGTCCGTTTATCTACATTTATTTATAACATGCACTTTTGTTCTGTACTTTTTTGTAAAACTTGTATTTACAGTGATAAATTTTTAAGCAAGTTTTTTTGTACATTCCATACACCAAATTATAAGAAATTAGCTGGCTAACAAGTATAGGCTTCAAATAGATGTGTCCATATAGGATGGTGGAAATGATATCGCAGTCCAAAGGTACATTTTTGCTGCTCATGCCCTTATAGCATTTGCTCAAGGACTTCATAATACATTTGATGAAGCAATAATTTCCATTAGCATAATACATACGGTAGCACCACCACTTATCTTTCATTTGGTTTGAAGTGTATTCAAATTGGTTCATTATTGTCGGAACTGGTTTTTGGGGGCATAGGATCTGGGAGGGTTTGGGGGCTTCACTAAAGTAGCCTCAAGCCATGTTTCTAAGCCTTCTAGCCCATTTTTTTGAGACAGACATCTATCTATATCTTCTCTGTAACCCCATGTACAACCAATCTCATCTGGTATATGAACACCAGTACAACATTTTGTAAAGCACTCCCTGGATATTGTTCCCAGATGTTCTCCTAATGTGAGAATTTTTTTCTACTCATTTATGTTGCATTAAGATATAATTGAAAATGAACTTGTGAAGACTTTTTTAAAAAAAAAAAAATCCAAATTGACGTGGAAAAAGAATGAAACTAACATGTGCTTCAAAAAGTTCCAAAGATGTAGAGCCAAGCTAGCCAGACTGACCTATTCCTTGTCACAGCAAGTATGCCAGTTTCAGTTGGTATAGGATGCTGATGTACCACTTACTGTCAGCATCTGTGTCTTCTTTGGCTCTTTTTTGTACTGATCTGATCCTATAATAGGCACTGATTCACCCATCCTCGGTCTCATTCAAATCAGATGAAAAGGAAAACAGAGATGAATATCATCTGAGGTACTGGTTATAACTTATCCCAAATCCTGATTTCACTGAGACCTTAAAAACATAGGCATAAATATACAGTTCTGCAGAATGACAAAGGTGTAAGAGGACAAAGTAACAGCACCCTAGCACCACCTTGTGGAAACAGCTATCCAGATCTGAATGGAATCATTACAACACAGTGCCCCCGAGGTCCAGCATGCTGATCCAAGAGGATGCCATTGTTAATGGTATGAAAAATTACTACAAAATCTAAGTAATTCAGCAGAAACACAGTTCACTTGTCCTCCTCCAATCATAGTTCAAAACAACCAAAGCAGCTTGACTACCACAACCAGAAAAGACATTAGATTCAAAAGGATCCAAATAATTAGTTTTACTGAACAATATCCAGAGTTGCATAGCCACCAATAATGTGAGCACTCTGTCCCAAAAGGTAAGCAATTTTCAAAGCGCTCCATAAAAATTACTACTACCTGCATGTAGGAAACGAAACAAAACAAAACAGCTGGGTGATGACTAATAAAGCTTGGCTAATAGGTTAGGACTTAAATACAAGACAAGCAATTACATCAACCACTTCAGTCACCTTTGAATCCCAAAGAGCAACCAGAGCTTCAAAAAGAAGTTCCAGCCATGCCTAATGAAATCTTCCTGACAGCACTCAAGAATGTATCTGCACTGTCAGCATCTGAGGAAACGCTATTCTAACTGGTCTATCATCCCTGCAAAAGGAAGTTTTTTCTGAAAGCCCAAACTTCACCTCAGACTGATCTGAATATGGTAGGAGGGGATCCACTTCCAGTTTACCATATTCTTCTCAAAATCTGGAATGTGACCCACAATTAACACTGTGGAGAAGATGTATTCATTGCAACCCACATTTGTCATTGCAGCCACAAAATCCTCAGTCACCTTTGGCATTAGCCCAAGTTCCTATCATCAATTCAAGTACACCTCTGCCAGCTCAAGCAAGGAGATGGTTGGGCAAGGGGATAGTCATTACACCAAAAGAATTCCTCATCTGTCCTGATTGCCAAGATACAAAAATGTGTGTGTGTGTGTGTGTGTGTGTGTGTGTACTGCTTCAAGCTGTTGTCTACTTATGGTGACCCCAAGAATTTCATAGCATATTCTTTGGGCAAGGAATACTCGGGGTGGTTTTGCCAGTTCCTTCCTCTGATACAAAAATACCAGATACCAAAAAAAAAAAAAAAGCTGTATATTTATTTTCTTACTGAAATATTTATAAATTATTACAACATACAGTCTCTGGACAGCTTACAACAAAAGCAATTTAAATAACTTTAACATTTGAGATAATAAAAATAAAGAAAATATTCAAAAACCATGTTAAATAATGGAATAATTTTCAATCAGTTAGTCTAAAACAACATACATATACAGATTTGGATAAAATCATTAAGTCCCCAGGGCTTTAATCAGAAGCCAAGTTTTAACTTGGCACTGGAATTGAACTAACATCAGCATCAGTGAAGGCCTCCCAGGGAAGGGTATTTCACAACCAGCCCTCTCCCATGTCCTCACCCAGTATTTTGTTCCCATTGGTAGGAGACAAAGGAGGGCCTATCCAGTAAATCTCAGTCCTTGGGCGAATATATAAGTTTAGAACTGAGACTCAGAGAGAAAGGCATCCTGAAAAGAGAACTGGAATCCCTACAGACTACAGCAAGGATGGAAACTACATAGCCAAAGGCCCACCATGATACAAAAGCATCTATCAACAAACGCACCTAGCCACAAATGAAGAATCATGACACCCAAGATCTCCAGGCCTCCACTTAATTTCTATCTCTCTCATATCTAATTTAATCCCCAAATGGTTGATTTAGAAAACCAAATGTAATCTCCATTCTTTTCCAGTTTCAAGAAAGACTGAGGGGTAACCTTAAGGCTTTAAAATTGAGAAAAATAATGCTTTGATTTTAAAATCAAAGGGCATAAATAAAGTATTTAACTATGAGAATTCTGTATGATATTTATGTGTACCATTTTTCAAGTGCAAACCTCCTGTTTAGTTCATTTCAGCATGTTTAGTGGCCCACATGTGTAGGACACTGATTTGTTTTTCCCTCTCTTTAACTCTATGCAAGTAAAAGTTGGAGATTATCACCTCAGACTCCAGAGGCACAATTTATGAGCTAAAGGAGAAGAAAGGGTTGTAAGACCTGTTGCTGTTGCTCTTGAGGCTGTTTATAGTGTATATACTGACCTTTTCCTGGTCTATTACCGTAATAAACAATATCTATCTATCTAGTGTATATACTGTATTTTTTTTCCCTGTTTGTCAAACTTGTGGGAAAGAGTGAAAGCTCAGCTAGTAGGCAAATGTATGCAATGAAGAGATTGGTTACGTATTAGCATGATAGATACAACTCAGGTTTTTATAAACTATAATTTTTATTTTTTTTCTACTCTTTTTAATACCTTTGGGCTTCAATTATTTAAATTACCCAACTGTTAAGTCTCTGAAGACTAAAACATATGTGCCTATGGATATTCACTCTGATCTCAAGAGGAGTGATGGGCTATGATTCAATAAATAAAACAGTTAAATATCACACTGCAATGCAAATTTTACAAGCAAGCCAGAATTTAAGAAACTTATTTCTCAGCAGGACCGCCACACATCCCACAACTACTTTTACTAAGTTTTACAAGTAAGGCATACAAGGCAGAGAATGCAATTTACCTGGTGAACCTGAATTTCCACTTTCAGAGCCTCCTGTAGAGTCTGCAACTCCATTCTCTAACTTCTCCACTTTCTTAAACTGTCCAGGTTACTAAATCACCACCACCTTCAGACACTTGCTTCAGAGTGAAGGTAATCTTCTGTTCTTTAAACAATAGCTGTAAAATATTTGACTGTTATCATAAAGAGAAAGAAAACTAGGAAAATCCAACTCAGAACAACCTATTATGAACCTTGCCTTTACCACAATTTTGCTCACCCGCGTGGATCCCTGGCAGCATAACTGTTTTACAAGATTCACATCTAAGAACTGCATATTTATCTGAAAGCAAGTCTTAACAAGTACAGCGCAATATGTCTCTTAGTAAATGTGCAAAGTTGTAATTCTTACACATTGTCTATTAATTACACAAATGAGAACATGCTATTTAAGAATAACTACACAAACAGTGCATATAAAGTAACCTGATACTGTATTAGTGTATTTTCTACTAAGATTATGAGTGCAAGACATGATTAATGTATAATTTTGAAGGTAGCTTGAATGGCCATATAAATCAGATAAAAGCCTAAAATTAAATAATACTGTACCTACCCTGCTTTTGTTAATTTTGATATGAATTTGACAGGAAGTTAACTGGTACCTTAAGCACCACTTCTAAAAACACTGTATTTAGAAATCAACATTTCATAAAAAGAATCTTTACTATCTGCTGTATAGATAACACTTAGAGAAAAACACATGCTGAATAATTTACTTCCCTTTGAATTCATTGCAACAAAAAAAAGAAAAGAAAAAAAAGAAGAGAGCTTACCACTGTTAGGAAACAAATATTCTCTTCAGCTCTCTAGACCTACAAAAATGAAAGAATGTGGAATCAATAGGAGTGCCGTTAACATCTGAGTCTGAAACAAAAAACAAGCAGTCAGAAGAGAGGTCATGAAACATTTTTACGGAAATTATAGTTCTAAAAGTCAGATAAAGAGAGGGAAAGATGTCTAGTACAGCAAGGAAAAACTTCTGAAAGAGTACAAAATCTCTTTGCCAGACTAAAGATTTTAAAATAGCAATATATAAGAGAGCTAAATCAGACTAAAAGTCTGTTCCATTCCACACTCTGTTCACACAGTGACCACCTAGATGCCTACAGGAAGGCCATAGTAAAGAATGAATCCAGCAGAACTACTACTACTACTAAATCAACTTTCCTCATTCCCACATATTCAAATGAATCCAAAGTCCAAGCAATGTTAGCCTTGATCTAAAATTAAATTCTCAAGTAGAGTCCATGGGACTATCCTATCTTTTTCAACAATCCTATGAGAAACGTTCCACCAAGAGTGTGCAGTAAGCCTCCAAGATCACCAAATGATTGCATTGCAGATCTCTCCAGCATACCAACTTCATCTGACCAACCAGCCCAATGAGTTTTGATCACTCTACCTAAAACTTAAATGGATAAAAAGGAGAGAAGGCAAAATGCAGCTCTCCAGATATTGTTAAATTGTAACTCTCATAAACCTTAGCCTGCATAAGTAATGATAAGGAACACTGGGGTTTATGGGCCAAAAATGTCCGGGAGCCCGCATTTTGCCCATCCCTAGTTTAGATGAACTTAATATAACTTGGTGCTTACATTGTTAGAAGCAATTTGCTGATATACAATGTGTTTGGAGGCTGACCAAACACGTTGTACTGTATAAGACCAGAGCATCCAAGTATCAGTCACGGTTGTAAGGAGACAACTTATTAGCAACTAACAAAGAAGGTTAAGGACTTTCATCACTTCTACATTCAAAGTGAGGAAACACCACACTGAAGATGGAGAATAACGATTACGTAGACTAGTGGTTCATAATCTTTGACTGTCCCAACAATTTAGATTTCAACTCCAAGAAGTCTCAGCCAGCATAGCCAATGACAAGGACTGTGGGAACTGAAGTTCTGAACATTTGGAGAACCACTGACATAGACATTACTTCTAAGAATGCTGTCTTTTGCATATACTCTTTCGCAACTTGCAGAGGTTGGACCTTCCCCACAATTCAGATATTAAATAAAGCTGGTACAAATTTAAAAAGGAAATAAAACATCAAAGGCAAGACACAGTACAACATTTGGGATTGCTAAATGGAAAGACCAATTGAACTGGGATTAACTAAAGAACATACTGCACATCATTTTAAATACAAAAGCTAAGATTCATTACTCGCATCACACATATCAAAATTTTCTTTCCTATCATCATCAAAGAAACGCAAAATGGCTTTAAAATTTGTACACACTATGAAAATGTGAAAAAATGAGTTAAGCTACAATGAAAACAAGCAACCAGTTTACACTCTTATCTTTTCCTCAAGACTGGGACTCAAGGTGGCTTGAAAGCAAAGCTTGGAAAAAATGAACTACAAATTCACCTGCATAATTAACTAACTTTTAGTCTAATTAGGGTTAATGGTCACTAACGGAATACAGACTAAAAACATTGTGCAAAGTATACTCATAACTTTAAAAGATGGCCGGAAATAGTTCAAGTTGCTTTGTTTGCTCTAGCTGGGTTTGTTTGCTTTGGGGCTACTGGAAGTCAAGAGGAAGAAGATTCAGTTGGTCTTGTTACTTTCTCCTGCTGTGCTACTCCCTTGTGTTTAGAATAGGCCCAGGAATAAACCATTTGGCTACTTACACATGGGAAATATGACTAAGGCAAGCAGAGCCAGGAGGAGGTGTGAGGAGATAGATTTGTCCTGAAGAACTCAAAGAGATTTTTTTAAAAGGAGGCAATAAGAGTTAGTAAGTCAGAAAATGGGGCAGAGTTGGAAGGTAGGAAAAGAGAAGATCCCCACTGGCTTTACAATACTTTCACACTTTAGGCCCCAAATTTGTAAGATCAGTCCTTTTTAAAGGAACAATCCTGACAAGTTAAGAGAGAAGATCAACACTGAGGGACAAAGTAGGATTGTACTTTAGCTACAGGCCCAAAGATCCAGGAGAAGATACTTTTAAAGTTTTTTTTCAGGGATAGGTTTTGATGTTCATTTGGCTTACCACTGTCACTTCAAAGGTATGTTTTACTTATGGCTTACTACTTGCAGTAGCAAGATCAGCAGTTGCTGTTTCCCAGTAATAATATGAATGAGCTGCATTTATATTTCCTTAGGGGTTATATAGCAAAATCATTAAAAAAAACCCGGACTGGAGGGTTTTTCTTTCTTTGGTCTCTGGATGTCCCTTCCTTAGTAACACAGAAGCCAGAAAAAGCAGTCAAAGCCCACCTTCACAGAAAGGCTACTTTGCCCAAACTAAGATGGGTTTCTCCATAGCTGTCCTTCACAAACTCTTCTTCCAAGGAGAAATGTACATTCCTTGGTATTCAGCAGGCAAAGATCTGTTAATATTTAAGAATCTAATGATTATGCTTATCCTGGGACATCACAACTTCAGACTACTGGTGGAGAGTGGCACGTATTAATGTTTCCCCCAGAAAAATAATGTCTCATTTCATGTAGAAATCTAGCAAAATAGGAAGTACCTCAGTATTTAAGTGGATCCATGTCCCCTAACTGAAATAAAGGCTAAGTCCAACTGCTAGTCCCAAATAAAACAGACTTACTGAATCAATAGGACCCACATTAAGGTTAATTTATAAACTCCCATTCATTTCAGTGGGTCTAGTCTAGTTGGGAGAAGTACTTGGATTTAACCTTAATTCAGGGATAAGTAACTATCTAAGGTCCAGGAGCTGCAAACACTTTGCACTGGACATCCACACAAATTTTGACACATGTTTTCCCTCATCCTGGACTGTTTTAGGCCTAGAAGAGGTTTTTGTTTTTCCAAACCAGAAAGCAAACTAGAAACCACTTGGTGGTTTTTTTAACCTTCTACAAAAAAGGAACAGTCCAGGGAGCCAAAAACATGATCAAATTGTCCCTCATTGAGGGTGCAAGGGAGGGCATTGGGGCCCAACAAAACCAGCACTGAAGAGGGGGAGAAAAGGTGCTAAGCTGGCTGAGAGACTTTGCAAACAGTGTGCACACATTCACAAGTGAGCCTCTGCAAATCCTTCATGCTCCCTACAGTACAGTAGATGGGTTACGCTTTTCAACCAGCTCTGTTCTGTGACAGTTTTCAAGCTCCTCACCTATCTGATAAGTAGGGACAGCCTGTATGGCGTTTGCCTACCTCCTCTAAGTTCTCACAACTCATACCACCACCATCAGCCCAAATACACGCCTTGTGCCACTGTCTGAAGCTGCCAGGCTAATAAGGCAGCCCTATTCCCCATCACCATGCCCCACGGCACCCAGGTTCCCAGCACCAACACATCATCGTGATTTACTCTTTCTGTTCCCGGCAGTGGCAGTACTCTCTTTCATTTGGTGAGAATTGAGAGAGGAAGAAAAGACAGGCTAATTTTGAAAGTTTTTTTTTAAAATATCCAGCAAACCTGAATGTCTAAGGCAACTCATGTTTTCAGTGTGTCTTGTTCTCCTTCTCCTCCCTTTCCTTTCCTCCATTGTTGCTGGGTCTTCTGTTCCTTGTTAGTGTCACAGTATCTCACAAAAGGAGTTAACCTGTCTTCCTTCTCTCCCTCCCATTGCACAGACTGAGCCAGAATGTATACAGTAACATATAGCAATCAACCCCTCGCCACATGTTAACTCTACAAAGTAATGTATTAAAGTCTTGGCCATGAGTGGGAAAAAGGTAATAGTGTTCTAGCTTGTTACTACAAAAAGTAACCAGTTAGCAAAGTAACACATTACAAGTAGCGTGTTACCATCAAAGTCTGAGCTTACTGCAGTTAAAAAATTCATCTACTAATAACAACACAGATATCATCATGTGATTGAAAAGAGTGTTTTCATGAACAATCAAGGGCTTGACCTTAGAAACTGCACATCCAAACCCAATGGTAAGCTTTTACAAAAACTCCTATATGCGTGCAAAACATTTTTCTTGGCAAGTTTTTTTCCCTACATATTCTAAGTGATGTATTGCTACAAAAGCACAAATCCAACTGTGGTTTGTAAGTTTGGAGTTCAAGTATGAAATGTTATTTATTACTTCCCAGGTTGGGAAGAACAGTATAGTTCTCAAACAACTTTGCTGCTGGCCTCAAAATGCATATATAATGAAGTTATGTTTGAGCGCAGTAAACTACTAGATTGATTTCAAGGATGAATAGTTCAGATGTAAATTTATTTTAAATGACCTTCCAAATGCATCTTATTGAGTATACCTTGCTGAATGGAATTTTGAAGTGTACAAAGACTACATATTTATGTATGTATGTATTGCAATTATATCCCAATTTTCTCCATCAGAGAAACCATTGTTGTCCTTATATACAGGCACTGACCAACAGACTTGCTAAGCCCTGTAACAGAATCACACCTGTTCAGACCTGTTATGCAGAGGCTCCCAACTTGAGGATTTAAGCTCAGCATTTTACATAGTTCAGTAGCCATCTAATTACACAAAATAACAATCAACTGGGATAGACAGGTACCCAGAAACAGTCTTCTATAGCACTGCTACTCAAATGGTGGTCTGTGAACCAGTGGCAGCCATGAGCCATCCACCGCTGGTGCCCAGTTAGCCTCTAGGAAGGAAATGAACAACTGTATCCAGTAGATACAAATACGGTATAGCGACTTGGCACAATGGGGAAAAAAATGCTGGCCCATTGGCTTCTGGTCCCCTCAAAATGGAGAAGCACTTCAGCCTCCCATGAAACTGCTTGTTACCTCAAGGTGACCATTTTCAACAACAACAAAACCTTCAGGGGTAGATTTAAACAACTGAAAAAAATCATCAAGGCGGTCGGTACTTAACCCCTATGACTTAAACGAGGACAACGATTTTTTAACTCACTACATTTGTTAAATCAACTCATCCACACAGGTTTGTCTGGATTACCACCCAACTTTTATTTCTTTAATAACTGCTGTTTAAGCAATTTCCATTGTCTTTCATCTCCCTATTTTTCCCCCCACCCAACTATGTTAAATTCTAGCTGGACTGGAAAGACCTTCCAGTCACCATAAACATGTTAATCTCTTTATCCATAACTATACCACCCCTAAACAACTGCTATATTTTACATTTACATTTCCCTTCTTCCATATCCCCCACTGCACCCCAGCATCTGTGTGAATACCTACCAACAAAAGCTAGACTCAGTTCTTCTGAAAATGAAGTCTAAATCTACAAAAGCTCATGCTAGATTAAATATGCTAGTATTCAAGGTGCCACTAGAATCTTGGTTGCTGTTTTTGTTGTTAATGCTGTTGAACTGTATATCCTCAGTGTATCTTGAAACTAGTAAAAATATCTGCAAAAATCAAGGTCCCCTGCATCATATCTGTATGCACCTCACTTAAGTACTATTACTAAGTAAGCAGTAGAACAAAAATTCTTAAAGTTAACATTTCTCTTGTACAAGCACACAATCCTATTCCACACATAATAAACACAACACTGTTCTCTTACTTCACGTTTTTGCAACCTCACACTTTCCTTATATGCAATTTTTTGGATAACTACTGTGGAGGAAGCATGGAAGATTATTATTTCTATTTGTAATACTAATGTTTTATAGTATTTAACAAGCCTACAGAGGGTGTGCTATTTTATTTTCAGACATGGCCCCTAAAAAAGTGTTTTGACTATTATCTAATGACATTCATGAGTACAGTCAGTGGTTTTGCGGCATGGATGCTGGTTTGCAGGAATTATGACAACGTTCAGTTTTTTTTTCAAAAGAATTTGTTTTAGCCCCCGCAGCTACAAAGCATAGTTTAAAAACGGACTAATTCTGACTATGGACCCATAAATCAGAACCAGTATAGACAGCACCACTTAGCTGTAGCAAAAACGTAACAGCCTACTGTGGGATGGAGAAAATCTTGTTTTCAGGGAAAAAAAATAACTACATATGCAACTCCATTTAAATTCGTACATAACAGCCTTGTTCTGGATAGGTGCAACTGAGCAGTAAGCAAACATTTTTGCTGTGTTTGCGGTTTGTGGGTTCAGGTGGTACACATGAACTAGACTAGCCACCATGAAGGCCACTCTCTCAGGAACTGGACAGATCCACAGAGACTTTTAGACAATTATTCTGTTTGCAAATAAGGCTATGGCAAACTTGGCAAGAAAGCAAAGAAAGGTTTAAGGATGATGAAATGGGCTGCTGCAATCTTTCTTAAAAACAGACTAATATGCAGGGTCCAATATATCAGTGAAAAAAAACCCAGCCACCTCTTTTTTATTCAATACATCAGAACAAGACTTTATCATGCTATATAAAATGTTTATATGTTCAAGGTATATGGGCTTCTACATTTCTTACATGAGTAAAGTAAGTTTTTGCCTTAATTATTATTGTCAGTTCCTGCTTAACAAAAACATTTCTCCTTTCATTTATGTACAATCCAACACATTTACTGTAATTTTATTTAATAGCAACAAATTTTAAAATGCTGGTTTTGAGCATTTTAATTGAATTTCAATTTCCTTTCAAATGCAACTTGGAAAAAACACACTAAGTTAAAAGCTAATTATCTAGCAAATAAGCAATACATTTTCAACAATGACAAAAACAAAAGTTTTTTTTTAAAAAAATCTGAATTTTAATTCAACTCCTTGCAATGGAATTTAAACCTATTATATTCCTCTAAAATAAGAAGGAATAATATTAAATGAATTCTTTTCATTTTTAGCTACTGGCAAAGAAACTGGGATTATTCTTTTAAAAAAAAAGGTATTCTGAACACATTGAAGCATGGTTTTCACCAAGTCATTAAACATCTGATTGGTCCATACCACTTCAGACTACAAGCACAAATTCTAGCTATGGAACGCTCTATGAAGAAACTATTCCTATACTCAGGAAACAAGTCAGGAAAATGTTCTTAAGAACCTTTCTCCTTCAAATGCTGAAGTAATATTCTACTATATGAGCCCCTATATGCAGCCTTAACTAGTATGGGCGAGATCCAAGTTTATCAACTCACTGAGTACTTGACCTTATTTTTCCCAGAAGCACACTTGTTTGCACATACATTCTCAGCTCAACAGAACAGCCTACCACCCAAGCATGTCTTCCCAAAAGCCTTCTCTGCAGGAGCAAGAGTGATCCAAAAGAAAACCATGCTATGAAAGGGAGTGGGAGAGAGTACTGTGAGTGACTACATCAACATGTTATTTTTCTAAAAGTTTTTTTTTAAAAAAAAAAATGCTGCTGCACTATGAGTACCAATACAGCTGGAAAGTGTTAACACTCATGTTGTTACTTTGTAGGATGTATCAATGTAAGATCAAATCAGTTTAAACCACTGACTAAAAGGTAACAAAAAGGGCAGTTTCAAACTAGTTGATTAGACAACTAATTTAAAATCACGTTTCCAGTTTTTTAATTAATGTAGTTATTGAGCACAAATTCATCCTAATTGGTTACTATAATAAAACAAAACATATGTTTGCAACTAAACAGAGAATTTTTACTACAAGGAACATATTTGAGTATTCAGCCTGTGTGTCTTCTGCACTACATAACTTGCATAAATAACAATGGCAACTATGAAATTAGTGGTTTCTATTTGGTATCCTCAGTCCTCTGTTATATGTGCAGAGGTGCTAGAACAAGGGTGGTGAAAGGGTAACCCTCAAGCCTGCTTTTGTGACTACCCAAAGGGTCCCCTAAGCCCTCTACCTTGAAAAACCTGGGAGAGAGGGCCAACATCTGTTGTCTCCAAATGGCCAATAGCATCCTCAAGAGTGCATTCTTCAATACCACTCACATTTCCTGTTCATATGAAAGCAGCTCTAGTACCCATGGGAAGATAACAGGTCTGGACAGTGGTAATCACTATCTGGATAGGGGTAATCGCTATATCTCCATCTGCCCAGCTGGCAAATCCTAATAAGCTTAGAACCATTCTCTACAACCAAGTGAATTCTGACACTGGATGAGAAGACTCAAGATCTGCTCAATCCTGGCGATGTAGCACATTTTGTATGCACTTACAACTAGAAAACAATAACAAATAACATGATGTGCATAAAACCATATACATGGATTTATAAACGTTTTATATACACACACACACACACACACACACACATATACATGAGAAATCATACAAAACCAAGCTTATCAACTGACTCAGTACTTGACCTTATTTTTCCCAGAAGCACATTTGTTTGCACATACATTCTCAGCTCAACGGAACAGCCTACCACCCAGGCATGTCTTCCCAAAAGCCTTCTCTGTAGGAGCAAGAGTGATCCAAAAGAAAACCATAAATACTTTAAACCATACTTTAAAAATACTGGTCTATACTCCTGATTTAAACTCAGCATCCGAGTTGTACAGGGGGATTATACAGGAAGTGTTCCTGCAGTTAACCTAGGCAAAAACCTAAAGGCAAAAGTAAAGGTAACAACCAACACTTCGTACTTTTAACTTAAAACCAGATAGCAGCCAGACAAGGCAGAATGTGATCAGTCACATTACGGTAGGCCCTCAACATTTGCAAGGGTTAGGGGCACAGAATCCTCATGAAAGTCAAAAAATCAGAATAACTCTCCTCCCCCAGTGAGCACTCCCCTCCCTCATTCTTTCTGTTGCTGTGGGCCCAGGGGGTAAAGGCAGAAGAGTGCAGGGGGGAAACCTTTCCTCCTCTAGTCTCCTGCCTGTTCCCCCACACTCTGCCTTGTTTTTGAGCTCTCACATGGGCGACAAGCAGGAAAATGAAGGAGAAGGAAGATTCCTCCTCCTGCCTGCCACTCACACACCCACCCTTCTTTCTGCACTCCTGCGTGGGCAATGGGCGGGGGAGTGCAGGACAGCAAAGATCTTGCTCCCTGCACTCTCCTGCCCACCTCCGCCAGCGTACCCATGTGGGTGAGAGGCAGGAGACTGCAGGGGAGCAAAGACCTTTCCCCCTCCCTGTGCCTGGGCCAGGGAATAGGAGGGGGAGAATGGGGAGGGCAAGCGGGCACCTCATGAATAATCAAATTTATGAAAGTCAAACCTGTGAATATAGGAGGAGAACAGTATTTTTTTTAAAAAAAGTGGAATCTCACCACACCCCAAGGAAGCTGACACACAACTAAATTTATGCAATCTAAACAAAAATTACACAACTCAGATGCTGTAAGCTTACCCAAGCCATAACATGGTAGAACTCACTTCCAAGAAAGAAGTAAATTCAACTGAGTAAGAAAACAACATCATGCAACTGAAATGTGCAAGCTAGTAATAATGTGTAGTTCGCTCTACTTGCTGCAACAATAGAAATGGCTAATTGTAATTTCTTCTCCAGAACAACTAAATTAAACCAGAAAACAACTTAACTAAAACCAGAAAAGATTTACAAGACCCCAAATGCTATGGCTACTGAGCATGCCATAAATCAACACATGTTACAAAACAGTCAAGTGGACAGTCAGGTTGCAAACTGTCAGTGTGTTTCTGCAATGTATCTTCTCAGGAAAAGTTTTCAGAAATTCATGTGCTGTATTTCACATTCCACTTTCCCAAAACATCATCCTGATTTTCCTTTCTTTTTAAATGTAGCTACTGTGATACTATGGTCATGAAACATAAAAGTGGCAACAGAATCAACACAGGCTCAAAACAGTTAACCTTTTAAATTGGTCTTTTTGAAGAGACATTTTTTTCAACTGACCTAGTCAGAAAAGATAAATAAAAAACATCACTTGATAAAAACTCCAGAGTCCCTCCTTGTCTTCCAAGCAGTTCTTGGAATTATCACAAACTATTACACTTGGTAGAAAAACTGTAGCATCTGCAAGGTAATTTTATGGAGGTAGTTACAATACAACAAAGAACTTTAGTGGAAAGATAATTTTATAGTGGAGTTACGGTGCCATATCTTTAAGATTCAGACTGGAATCTACACGTAAACTTAAATCCCAACAAAGTAAACCGTATGGTAAGAGTGAAGGCGCCACACTTGACAAAGCTGAAAGAACAGCAGATGTTAAACATGTGCATGTGGTTCTTTCTGCATACTAGATCAGATACAACAGAAGAATAACCTGAGCAGTACAACAGGCCTACTCTTTTACCCACAGCAATAAGACAACACTGACACAGGATCAGACAAGGAAACAGTCTCCACAGAACTGCTAAAACTTTTTGTGCTATTAGATGTCACCAGGAGCAGAGGAGCAGCAATTATTCATTTCTTGTACTGTCTGGTTCCGCCTAATTATGGAAGCATTGTTCATGCAGGATTTAAACCAGTTAGAAAAACAAAATTTCTAGAAATGGTCAAATCATGATAAACTCCAGGGGGAGGGGAGCAGAATTTCGGGGGGGAATCGAAAAAATGTGAAATTTATATCCTTTAGAGATAGAAAGTCACTTTGTTACTTTAGGAACTTAAAATGTATTATGTGTAATCTGGCTTGGTATAACATTATCATGTTTGGTATACTAAAAGTACAATTCATTCACAAAATACTTAGAAATCAAATTTATTTTAAAAGTTCTATTTTTGTTACGTGTGGAGTTACAAGGTCTTGAATTATAAGGAATACCTGTATTTGTAAGGAATCTCTCTTTTTCTGCTTGTTTGTGAGAAAGAGGCAAAAAAGCCAGTGGGAACAGAAGAAACTATCACAGTAAGTTAAACAAAGAAAATGACTGTAGGCCTTTCTGCCCTACACTGCTGTAGTGCTATTATTCCACTTCCATCCTATGGAATCCTGGGGTTTGCAGTTTAAGGAAGAGAGCTCTTTGGCCTCAGTAAACTACAAGGTCCAGAATTCCACAGGAAGCTGGAAGTGGAATAATAGCACTACAATAGTGTAGTGCAGAAAGGCCCTGTGTCTCCTCGAGTCTTCCATAGTATCAAGCAAACAGAATCTATCATTAGCCTAAAAAGAACTCAGAAAAGAAAATGAAGACCAGGAACAGCAATCAGCTGATATTGTTTATAATCTTACACAAAATTCTTCCTCTCCCGTCATTATTAGAAAGAATTTTAGAGGAGTAAATACATGAACATATTTTCTTAAACATTTCATTAACCACTTTAAATGAATTTTATTTTTTTTTAATTCCAGGGAGAAAAGGCTTTGGTTAAAAAACAGGAAAAAAGCTCCCCTCCCCCAGGACTTTTTCATCTCTGCGACCAATAGATGGAATTACAGAAATGAAGATTTCAATTAAACAACAGAAGTAATCTCCTAATGGTAACAGCTATTTGAAAGTGGCAGCTTGCTTCAGGAGGTGAATCTTTTTTCAGTATTTAAGCAGAACTAAGACAGTAATCTCTCAAGCTTGCTGTGATTGTACCCACCTTGTAATACCTGCATGGCACAGGTGAAGTCACAGAGTCAATGAAGTTTGAAAGTAATTTTTTTATATATATACATAAACAAGTGGTCAGCAGTCAGTAAACAGATACTGAAGGAAAGAACTAAATAATGTTAAAGACAAAATGGGAGAGGGGTTTGCACTTTCAAATGCTATTTACTTACTATAGGAGCATGAGCTTGGAACAATCCCTACACTTTTTCACTTTTAATGTTCCAAAAAGCAGAATGAGTACAACAGGAAAGGTACCAAATATAAACATGTCAGTAATAGTACAGGTTCAAACTACAGCAGGTTATAGAGTTATCACTGATACCACCCAACCTACTTAGTAAAGAAACAATGCCGTTTGATGTTTTCAACTGTGTCTCTGTACTGGGAATCTCAACTGAGTCCCTGGATGAGAAGAGCAATTCAGATAGGCAGCCACACAGGAATCACATCTGAGCCTGTGCCTTCTACAGGGCAGCAAACATTTTGATGAATACTAGCACCACTTGTACTTCCAGAAGAAATTCCATATGTAGGCCCTAAAGTCTTGATTATATGTCTCAATGAATCATATGAAAGAACATCTATCCAAACCTGTTTGTCTGTAAAAATGTGCAGCTACAAAAACATGAAGAAAAAGTTTAGAGTCTAAGTTGTGTTGTACTTAAAGAGATGGCAGAGTATACAAATAAAAAATGAATTGGAGACCATTCTGCATTTTAAACATGGTTGCTTACAGCAGATAAAAAGCTAAACAGAACTAATAATTAACTGATGAGGCAGAGAAACGCTCAGTCCAAAACAAGGTCTAAAAAGCACTTTCCAACAGGGCTTAGCTTATTTTATCTTTTTTATGATCGACCTGCAAAAGAAAAAAAAAGTTACATCTGAATTACAAATCAGATTGTAGGAAAAGCTGCCAAACAACTTTAGGATCTAAGAGAAAGTCAGAAAAATAATTTCTACTACTCCTATTTAGAGGAAGGTTTGGCATAAAGCTAACTAAGCAGAAAGCACCCGAAACAGAAACAAGTTTCAAGTATGTAATTGATGACTAGAAGTTTAGCCTGTTATTTTTGAAAGCCATTTAAATAGAAAACCAATAACTGAGAATGTCAGCAAAAACAAATGCTTCAGACAATTATATATCTGTGAAAACAAGGGACTATAGTGGAAGCTTCCATAATCTTTCAGATGGATGGAATTTCAAATATTTTCTTAATTTCCCATTAACATACTGCACACTTACAGTTGAAGTTTAAAAAATCAAACATGAAGAAATTCAGAAGGGGACAGAAAACTTTTCCAAGGTATGTTTTTCCAATAACTAAGAAGTATTTGTTTACTGTTAATGCCGGTCTTTTACAAGCAGTTACAAGAGACTTCCATTAAACTTTCTTCAAAATCCCACGAGCCTTTATTTTCACCCCCTAAAGTCTCCTCACCAGAGCAGCAGGGAGTCCCATTAGACACCCTATTTTATTTCCACCTTATAAATAATATTAGCTGTACACCATTTCCATGGAAACAAAGTACAATGAAATACATTTAAATGAATACCTGTTAAATGGATGAATTTATATCTAAAAGTATTTTCTGCTCCAAATAAAATTGACAGGATAATGAGATATTCTTAAATTAATAACATGACTACCTTGGTCCTAAGTTACTAAATACTCTCCCCCTCCTCCTCTCCACCCTTTTGCATTACAAGCTAGTAACAGTGGGATAGATATTACAAGCTTTCTCTGTAGGGGACACCCAATTCCTAGTGAGGGCAACAATGCAGTGTAAAACCGAAAAATTTACAAGCCCAGTTTTCACTACCTTGCATGGATGGGGTTGGTTGTACTTTCAAAATTCTGGTTTATTTCTAGATTTACTAGTTAAATTATATCAAATGACGCTATTAATACTCAGATGACTGGCAGCTTTTCCTTAGGCAAAGTTTTATTACTAAGTGGATAATATATATTGGTTAGAAACCCTAATCAGGGCAGCATTTCTGTCAAGATTCACTCTTCCTCTTTCTCACACACACACACAACACCCAGGAACTATACAGAATAGTTCTGACTAGGTTTATTTCAGCCTTTCCCAAGCTGGTGCCTCCCAGATGCAGTAGACTGCAACTCTCCCATCATTTCCAATCAGCATGGCCAATGGCTGTGAAAAGAACTGTAATTCAATACATCTGAAGGGCATCAGATTGGGGGGGAAACTGTTTTACTTTATCTGGAACAGATAGTGTAAAGAGAAATCATCAATGAACCAGAAGACCCTAGGCTTATTCAGACAATATTAGCCAGCCTGACTCATGATGGATCACAGGACTAACAGCTCATTAACACAGAAACATACCTTAGTCCTGGTTTACATGTTTGAACTGATTTCCCAGCTTCTGTTTTCAGAAGAAATGACCTTAGTCTGATACGTACCCTATATCTCCACTTTGCTTACTACACAGGCCACCTATATAAATGGTTTATTTTTCTTCAAAGCTGTAAACCTAGCAGTGAAAATTAGAAATTCAAACCAAGGGAAGACCACTGCAGCTTTCATAGTAATGTTCATTCCAATAACCAAACAAGCAGACTAGTCAGCTGACTAGCAGGCGACACAATAAGCCAAGGTCCCAAATCACTGCTCCCCTTTTCTCATCTTCCTTGGGAAGAACAGTGAAAATTGAGTGAAGTTAAACCCTTACAGTCTACTTAAAAACAAGAGGATTACAAAAAAAAATAGGTAGAAATGGCATCACATTTTCTCATTCTTTTGAAACCATGACTACTTATATGCATTTGTACATGTACTTGTTGGAAATAGGTAAGTGGTGGCATGGTTGACAGCAATTTAGCAGTTGAATTTAGCCCACTATTCTAACCATTTCAGCTTAAGAAACTGAAATTGCCCTTTCCCCATTAGACTTAGCAGACCACAAACTGAACATGAATCAGCCGTGTAATGCAGCAGCTAAAAAAGCCAATGAGATTCTGGGCCGCATTAATAGGAGTATAGCATCTAGGTCAAGGGAAGCAATAGTACCACTCTATTCTGCTTTGGTCAGACACCACCTGGAATACTGTATCCATTCTAGGTATCACAGTTCAGAAAAGATACTAACAAACTAGAACATGTTCAGTGGAGGGCAACAAAAATGGCAGACGGCCTGGAAACCATGCTCTATGAGAAGCAACTTAAGAGAGCTGAGTATGTTTAGGCTGGACAAGAGAAGGTTTAAGAGGCAATATAACAGCTATGTTTAAATATTTGAAGGGATATCATATGGAGGACAGAACAAACCTGTTTTCTGTTGCTCCAGAGACTAGGAAACAAAGCAACGAAAGAGAGATTCCATCTAAACATTAGGAATAACTTTCAGACAGTAAGAGCAGTCCAACAGTGGAATATGCTGCCTTGGAGTATGGTGAAGTCTACTTCTTTAGAGATTTTTAAACAGAGGCTAGATGGCCATCGGTTGGGAATGCTTTGCAGGGCAGGGGGTTGGACTCAATGGCCCTTATGGTCTCTTCCAGCTTGATGATTCCATGATTCTAAGTTTCTTTTATTAAGTCTACATTCTAATCTAGGTATGAGGAACTTTTCTTCCATTGATGAGCTACTTCTTGTGCAATCAATTTGTCAGGAACTGTATGCTTGTGATTCACTGGGCCAGACACAATAGAGAGCATAGAATACCCCTTATCCTCATCCCAAAGCCAGCAGAATTTAGGCAGAAACTATTCCTACTATAGCCCATTATCTTTCAACAGTACATCATAACTCACAATTGGGTCACATTAATACAATGCTAAAATTTCTCTTCTGTTTCTAAATATTTGAACATTTTAACAAAAGCGAAGGAGCACTGACATATGGTAGAACCTTAAAAGTTAGTCATGTTCCAAGGTAGCATTAACAAGGGGTTTTTAATCTGGCAAACAAAAAGAAAAGAAAAGAAAGAATTCTGTCAACATTAGAAAAAATCTAAACAAGTCACTAATGGCCACTATCACTACAAGCTAAGTATACAACGCCTTGCAAAAGTATTAACCTTGTTTCAACTTTTCCACATTTTGTTGTATTGCAACCTGGAATTGAAATGAATTTCATTGACGTTGTTACCACTTCATATACACAAGAGTCAATACTGTGATGGCAAAAAATTAAGTAAACAAAACCAATCTGACACTGCTGGATTCAATTCCTCTGTTGTGATACACCTAAATAAGCCCTGGTGCAACTCTCTGCCCCTAGAAGTCACATCAGTAGGTGAATGGAGCCTACCTGAATGCTATTCCAATACTACATCATCTCAAACTGAAAATAACTGTTCCTAAAATCCCCAGATTTGGTTGGATAGCACATCTACACAAACATCATGGAGACCAGGTGCTATCAAAACAAATCAGCATAAAATTGTGCAAAAGTACCAATCAGAATTAACTATGAACATCCCATGGAGCATTGTTAAATCCATTATCTCAAAACAGAAATAAAATATTACAATTCTGCCTAATGAAGGCCATTCACCAAAATTCAATGACAGCTAAGCAGGGTATTAGTCAAAATAGTAACCAAGAGACAATCATCATTCTGAAGGAACTGGAGACACCTGCAGCTGAGATGCAAGACATTGTTCACCAGACAACTACCATCATCCTGATACTCCACAAAGCGGGTATTATGAAATGATGGCAAGAAGAAAGCCACTGCAGGCAAAAACATCATCAAAACCCATTTGCAACTTGCAAAAAGGCATATGAAAGACACATTAAACACATAGAAAAAGGGTCTCTGGACTGATGAGACCAAAACTGAACCTTCTGGTTTTGCTGCTATGGGTAGCACAAAGCCAACAACAGTACTCATTACAATGCAAAGATCACCTCTACAATGAAGCATGGTAGTGGCAGCATCATAATGTAAAGATATTTTTCCTCAGCTAGAACTGGGAAGTGGTCACAACTGAGAGCAAGATGGATGAAGCCAAACACAGGACAATTCTAAGGAAACAGAGGACAATTTCTAAAGCAAAACCAAGGACCTGGGACTGAGATGGAAGTTTACATTCTTATAGGACAAACACTCAAGCCACTGTATTGCTTTAAAAACAAGCACCTGAACATCTTAAAATGGCCCAATCAAAGCCTCAATCTGACTGAGAATCTGTGGCAAGACTTGAAAGCTGCTATTCACCAACATTTCCCATTCAACCTAACACAGCAGCAACAATTTTGCCATGAAAAATATGCAAATGTTGCAGGATTCATTTGCAGAAAGCTGATGAAGTTAAATTTGCAGCAGTAATTGCACACAAAGGTATTCCTACCAAATAATGGTTTAAAGTGAATATTTACATAGCCAACAAATGCCAGTTTGCTTTTGTTTACTTAACTTTCATGTCACAATAAAAATATTTAGCACCTTCACAGTATTAAACATCTTGTGTAGATCAAGTAGTAACAACACCAACTAAATCAATTTCAATTCCAAGTAGTAACACAATAAAATGTGGAGAAGTCAAGGAGAGAATTTCATCATCCACACAAAGGTCACCTTCTCAGAACTCCCATAACCAGCAAGATAGTACAACAAAATACTCTTGGATGCTATGTATAATGCAGATCAACATGGGTACACCTAATGGGGTGTATGCCACCCATATCCTTGCTATGAGTAAATCATTGTTTGATGTGGTATGGCTTAAACTAAGGAGTACTCATTTCTTCTTCATACATGGAAGACATTTTGATAGTCCGCCAACAGAGACTAATGGATGATATGGTACCTCAACAATTCCTGAAGAATTTCCACATGAGGCACAAATGATAAAGACTGCTTAATTGGTGAAATGTGCCAATGATTAGGACAAATGACAACCCATCCCAAACATCTTCTCTAGCTGATTAGTACCTTTATGGTCATCATGTCTACTGAGTGTAGGGCTCTTGGGAAGGCAATCAAACACACCCATTCTCATCCCCAAAGAATGAAAAACTTACAGGAAGGTCTGATCTAAGATTGTTTTGTTATTTCTCAGGACACAGAGTGTTCCCTCAAAACCTGGCCCCTTTCTAGCAGAAGGTCACCCCACTACTCTCTCTACAGCAAAGAATTTAGCTGCTGCTATTTAATACCATGAGCCATAATAAAATCTTGGCACAATTAGGCCTTAAGAGTCTCTCTACCCAGATGGGAGTAGGCTCTTGTGTAGGAGGGCTGGATGGGCCCTTTCTGGCTATACAATGGGAAATGGAATAGGAAGCTTCTTTTGCTAAGGCTGGTCCCATATCATGGGAATGGACTCCCTTTTGACTACCCAACAGAGATCTAAAATTTCTGGAAAATTACTAGTTCTTTGTAGTGTCAAGAAGACATAATGCATTCATCTCCATAAAATGAACTGAGAAAAGGAAACCAAGACCAGGAATTACAGGGAACAGACACCATACAAAGTATTACAAACACAGTACTGTGTTTATCATTCTAGAAGAAAAAAAAAATCCAAAACGCTTTTTCAAAATAAGTCTTATGGAAAAAAGAACTTCTGGGGAAAAAATGAGGAAAATCTATGGGTTTTTTTCTTTTTCCTCTCCTTTCCTTTCCTTTCCCCTTCTTCTGGGCCATCACATCTCTACTTTCCATTAGCTGTCAACACAGCATCTGACTCTTCTTAATGGGGAGTCCATGCCCCATGATAGCTTTTCACTCCAGGCAGGGTTCTTGAGTGGATAACTGCAGTACCCTCACAGTGGCTCTCTGGTTTTCAAGGCAACATAATAGCTAATAAAGAGACAAAAGAACAACGTGAGGTGAAAACAACAGCTCAGGCCTAGAGAACACATCTTGTGGTAGTACTTACATGGTATCTACAGAGCGATCAAGCTGAATTCTTCTGAATGATAAGAACTATATTTGGGTGTACCATCACAAGAAGATAACACCTAATAGCCCACTGTCACATTCACTGCAAAGCATTTTTTCAGACAGATTCGCTCAAATACGCTCCTAGATAGGTTACATGCTAGAGCTGGACACCAGACATCTACTCACAACACTGAGGTAATATCATTTTCATGAGTTTTAGTGATTATAGTCCAAGAATGACAAGGCATATGGAGAATGGAGCCTAACTCAACACTTGGCTCATCACATCACTGTCAAAGGGATGTGACCCAACAGATCCAAGAAACTGCAAACAGTTCAGCAAATAAGGTATGGTCTTAGTCATCTTGAAAGGAGGAGTCTTGAGATTATTTCTTATGAACCTGCCTGCAGCCCTAAAAAAACAGCATGAGGCACAAGTCCAAAAAAAAAATCCTTTTTATGGAAAAGATGTTAGAAAATTAAGTTGTACCAGTTCTAATAGTATTGTAGAATCCTGCATATCTGTCCCTTTTAAACTGAGCTTCTAGCATGACCTTGGCAGTGAAACTTGCCTTTGAATTTGCTCTGACAACTGACACTGGAAGACAGACAGAGACTGAAAACCTGTTAATTCACCTAGACCTTTCAATATACTCCACAGGTGGTAATATGGATGTTTAATTTAATTTCACTAGGCCTCAGAAAAAGTATCAAAATAGTTTGGACAATTCTAGTGTGACCAACCATCTAAATTCTTCTTTTTTCCTTTTCATTTTTTTTCCCTCTTTTTGAATCACAGTATGTCAAAGCATGTGGATTTACTAGTGCAATGGAAAAGAGATTTTCTTTTTAAACTAAAAATAATGGGATGGTACCAAATAGGTTTTTTAATTGGAAATGACAGCAATAGTGTTTTTTTTAGCTTTGCTTTACTAAATATTCCCTAAGATATGTTTTCACTAGTCATCTGTATTTTATCTCCTCTGTTAACAATATTTGTTTTACTGAAATAATTCTTTATACTATATTCCTAACTCAGTTTTACTCATCTCCTCCAAAATATGTCCCATACAAGCCAAACTCTGAAAATCTGACCTACCCACATAAAGAGTTTAACAAATATATGTAATAACCTGTGTTTTAAAATGCACATCACATTTTGATACACACTATAACCATATGTGTCAAACAACTGAAGTTTAGATTAAGCACTAATTTAATATATATATTTGTGATAACTGTATAGCTGCTTTCATTCAGAGAGAGAGGGAGAGAACACAGCACAGTATTTCAAAGATGGACAGGAAAAAAACACACCATTAGTTTTCAAATTCTGGACTATTTTAGAAATGCAGAAAGCTGCCCAAAATTCAGAGGAGACAACTTTTTTAAACTGCTAGAGCTAGGGGATCAAGTGAGCAACATTTAACTTCCTGCATATATTTCAAGCACATATTTCTAGCACAAGAAACCTGCCAAGCCACCAGAGGGCTTCCAGCAAAGTTATCACTAGGTGTGAGCAAGTCAGAACAGCTTTCTCCATTTACTCTATTGAAGATAATGAGAATCAATTCCTAGGCTGGAGTCCTGACTAACATTTGGGAAACCAGGCTGTACAAAATTAAGGCTTTTTCCCTTATATTCACTGAAAAGTCAACTCTAATGCAAACAGATTCGTACTTCCTTCTCTCTCTGTGTTCATTTCCACCCTCTACTGAAGCTAACAGCTGTATCATTGCCAATATCAGACTCCCTTGCTTAATATCTACAAATTAGATTTTGCTAAGGTCTGTTATACAATTTTTGTGCCACCCCTTATGCCAGCAAAAAAGACCTGTTGCCTCTACCAAAACCCTTCATTCCACTTTCTCTTCGCAAGTATGATCAATCAAAAGATCACACCTCTTGGCTTAATAGTGTCGGCAGGCCAGCAAAACTTAACTGGATATGTAGATACTGTTACTTTAATAGCCTTTGCATTTAAGGGAAATAATTCCACCAATATTAATAAAATTAATCCTTTGGGTTTCGCTACAGGTCTAAAATGTCTGAAGGTGAGAAAAGTTTATACTGTATTTACATAATTGTCTCAAGTATTACAATATGCTTTGTTTTAATGGATGAAAAAATTAGACTTATTTCAAGCATGGTGCTACCAACCCTATTTGAAATATACAAAATTTTACTACAAAATATTTCAATAATGATTAGCAGCATCAGATTAATATATCTAATATATTTTACTCAGTCATTTACAGTTTCTTGTCCCACACCCTGAGAAAACCTTAGGGTTATTCCACTGTACATAAAAGAATCCTTATTTGTTTTTGTTTTTAAAGCAATGCTTTTCTGGCACTCTTCCATAAAATATTATATACATACACACACACACACACACATATATATATATATATATTGCTTCCATGCTATAGCAGGATGTTTAGAGACTCCTTCAAAGAATGGAACAAAGAATGGAAATCACAAGAATTAGAGGTATTATTTAAAGTACAAGAGCAGATAGCAGTTACATTAGAGAAAATGGATAGTAAGTTCATCCAGTTGAAGGGTCTAATATTAAAAGTTCTGTACAAAAAATACTATGCCCAAGCTGAGGGAAAGTTCATGACCAAGTAAAGAATTGTCTTGTTCCATTAATAATATAAAGGATTATTATATCCTATGAGTAATACAGTTAACATTATTTTATATAATCACACAGCCCTGTAAACCTCCTGTAGTTCATTATCTCACTGATGTCTTAAACTTCATAAGCAAAGCCACAGAAAGACACAAACAGTATACAGAAAAAAGCGTAAATTATAAAACTCTTGGGTCTCACCCTGACAAGAACTTTAATGCAATAGTCTATTTTTCCCCAGGGACTTAGCCAGATTCTTTTTTCCCCTTCTAATCATCTCATGCATTACAGCCAAAACTATGGCCAGCTATAAGTTTAGCTGCCAGTCTCTGACTTGTCCCTTTCCTGAAACAAGGCAATATGGTGTCTAGAGATGAGAGAGAGAATATGCAGAAAAGAGAAAAACTGAAAGTTCTACTTCATCAGCCCTGAACTTTGACAGTGAAGTTTGAGAATACCAAACATGTACCATACAATGGCACAGATATATTGCCAATGTACCAAACGTGTACCATACAATGGCACAGATATACTACAAGTCTTCAGGTCAGAGCTGGAAAATATTTCACATTGCTTTTAATTTCGTGGAGCTCTGAATTACATGTTTTATATGACATGAGATTACTATGTTACCCAGGATGGAAAACCCCTACAAGTATACTTTCCAGAGAAGATCTGGAAAAGGAAGTGTATTTCACCACAACTAGGACTAACTCCATGCCCTCTGATGAAGAGCTATGTAACGTTTCAGCTCATTTAGTGTTCTGTTTCTCTATCCCCACCTTCCATATAAAAGTAAATCATGACACGCAACAGAACTGCTGAAACCAACAACAGGCAGCTAGATCACACAGCTCATGCATATATATTGCTTGGGGCTACATAATAAGCAATATTAACTTTCAAAAAGAAATGTATGCCAAACCTTTGCTGCTACAATTTTATGTAACATGATATGTCAGTATCTCTTGTATATTTAAATTATACTTCTGTTCATGACCAGTCCCTTCTGTCCTAGAAAGCAAAAGTGTAAAGGAGATACACCATAGAGTCGAAGAATTATGTATTACTCAAAACATTTCACAGTACTGTGAAATTAGTTCAGCAAATCTGATTAAAAAACATGTACACAATATCCTCTTCACCATACTATTATTTTATGCTAGACTAAAACATGCAGAACAGATGCCAACTGTCTATTTCCTGATAATACCAAGACTAATTAACATTGACCTCTTTCACACACATAGATTTTAATATTTTTATTGTATATTTTGACTGCTCATTTTAGCCTTTACTCTTAAAAAGCCAGTTTGAAAAACCTTTGAAAATGTCAGTGAAGTATTGCATCAGACATAAGAAGCCATGAATTCCTTTTCCATTCTGAAGGCTCTGAACTTGTCTACATTAAGGCAAGGAACTTACCCATAGTAACGAAGGTGCAACACCAAATGCAATCTAGCAACTGTGTATTTCACTGCTCAACTGACAGAAACACAGCTATTAACTTGTATACTGAGGGTAGAGTCAAGCTATACTCATTAAAAAGTTCACCCTACACGTTATATGCACATGTAATGTTACCATGCAACCCAAAACTTTATTTTCATTCTAAAATTTAATGAGTCCACTTCTCCCAAGGTCCAAGAATAAAAGTACAGCTCTATACTATGGTTTGTTCGTTGTATCTTTAGAAATGCAAACATGATTTGGGTTTTAAACTATACTTACTGAGACCCATAGTTTAGCACACTATCCAGATTGAGAGTATCTACAAGCACTTAAATACGAACTTGCCAAAAATTATTCCATCATTCACCTACATTAAAATTGCAATTGAATACAAAACTTTATCTGTTTATACCATAGCAATAGTTTCTAGTGAAACTGGCACGTATAACATTATTAAACTGTTACATTTAAAAAAAAACTAATCTGAATGTAGAACTTTGACAACAGAAATAATGATTTAGACAGAAAGTTTAAAATACAATTTAGAGATACTCATGAAAGAAGTTATTTTTAGCTATTTGGTAAGACACTAAGGACAATTCTATTATCTAGACAAAATTAGAAGCACACTCTTCCAAGACCCTGAAATTTCCCCACTGTAGAAAGGAACTCAAATCATACAGACTGGGATCAAATAATGAAAATGGTATGCTGTTTCCCCCAATTGCAAACAACCTTGTTTACTTATTTGGCAGCAAAAGTCAAGAGAAATTGTTTCACTGGTACTGAAGTAACACTGCATCCAGATACAAAGTATATTAAAGTGCACAGAGAATGCATGGTTGCTTTCACAACAGAATCAATAAAAGAGACACTTTCCTATAAAGAAGAAAAATAAAAGACAGCCAGATCAGAATAAAGCTTTCAAATAGCATCTCATCTATGATAGAAAAGAATCTTCTCCAGGCAGCCAATCATAAACCCAATCACTGATAGCCAAATTTACACCTACACTTACACATGGTTCTTCCGACAGAAGAGACAAGAGAGAAGAGCACAAATGTCTCATATTTATGCAAACAGCATAGTTCTTTGATGGTGTCCTTTCTACCTACAAGGTGGACACCAAGAACTTGTGGCCAGGATCCCCTCTTGTGAAGGCTATATGTGGATTTGTGCTGACTCCAACAAAGTAAAAGCATTGCCACCAGGGAAACACAGAGCTTACATCAGACTACATAATAAGAAGATGTGGCAGCAGTGGCAAATATTAAGTAGCTGTATCATTAACCCAACACCCCACTGTTAGTTCCCAGTTGTCCTTTGAGCAGCCATAATTCTCATTTCAAGCAGAAAAAAGTTATAGTTGCTTGCTCTCTTAGAACTTCCTAACTAAGGGTCCCTGCTGAAGACAGGCTATACTGGATGGATATTGCATTTCATCAAACATATATCCTTCACTGCTCTATCATATTCAAGTTAAAATAAAATCAAGAATGCCTTGTGGCACCTTAAAACCAACCAAGTTAAACAGTGCAACTATTAATATTCTTGTGGAAGAATTTCCGGAATACTCAACCCCTTCACTATCGAGATGAGACAGAAGACAGTATCAGAGTAATGTCACATTTGATACATCTTCTCTTCTGAGTACGAAAACATTCAGATATGAGGGGACTTTGTCAGCCCTTCTCCATTGGGAATCCAAAAAGCTTAGTAATTGAGTGGCAGAGGAACAATCTGGAGTAGGCAGCAAATGCCAGACTACTAGAGGAGTAGTGACAAAGAGACTTTATCCTCCTCTCCTGGAAAGCCTATAGCTTTCCAGGAGAGGACAGCCAGTCCACCCACTGATTAGTTGATCATCCCTGTGGAAAGTACTCTGGCATCTATGATAAAAACCGCCATGTAGCAAGGGAAAATGGTGGCTCCCTGCTGCCCTGTGCCATGCTACAGTTCTGTAAACTGGCTTCCCTTAAGTCAGGGGTCATTCCTTTACACCCAATGTAGGCAAGAGGCAGTAACGGACAACAAGTGTTACGTGAAAGTTACCCACTAACTGTCCCCTTTCATTTTTTTTAGCCTGAATACTCATTTAAGGAAAATGAAAAGTGTACAATATTTTCCCCAACTGTGAACAACCCTGTTTGCTTACTTGGCAGCAAAAGCCAAGCCAAGCTCGCAGCATTCTGAGAAGCAGACAATCTTGTTGGGAGTTTACCTGATTGTCATTCAAGCCCAGAAAAGCATAAGACTCCATAAAGGACTACTTGCTCTATGTGCAGCAGTTCACTGATGGCTGCCTGTTTATCACTCTAAACTGTACTGTCCAAAAGCTGCTACTGCTTATCCAAAACAGTGCTTATATAAATATCCTTAGATTCAATTTAAGCACATAACTACTGAAAGGAGAACTGCATTTAAAGAGTGGAAAAGTTGTGCTTCAAAAGAAAGGAACTTTATATTCCATACAGACTATTAGAAAATGGGACTGATCTAGATAAATGCAATCTGGGACAACTAGCTAAAGTCCTTCCATCTCCATACCATGGTCCAAATCCAGAGCCAAGCTCCTAAAACATATTTGTAAAAACTACTCAGACAATTACTACTCATGTTTTCTATAGTTTTGTTCCAAATTATTAAACGAACTACACTTCAACACCCCTGACCACTTTCTGAAGAATAATGCCTCCAAATTGCGTACATTTGCCATCACTGTACCAAAGTAAAAGTTTTGCAATAATTCCCACAGACAAAATATTAAATAGAGAAAATTTCAAACACACAACCTAGTTATAAAAGAAGTATACCTTTCATATATTTGAAAAAGACTTTTTTAAAAAAGGGAGGAAAATCACAAGAGATCTTAGAATTTAAGTTTATTACAAATTTTATAGCACACATAACAGATTGGGATTATCAATGCTATTTAGATCCTCATGTATCATATTAGAAATGTCTGACCTTGAACTCACCACTGAAATCACACACATAACATTAATAAATTTGTATTAATTTAACCACCTCATCAAAAAAACCATTGGTTTAAGGTATGTGCAAGAGTTTTTTAAATACACACTTTAGTAATTTTGTATAAAGAACTACTTACACCTACAGAGTATTACTGACTCAAGTAAAACTTCTGTATAGGTATGAAGAAAAAAACAGAAATATAATAAAATAACCTGCATTCACATTTTGTATATAGGTTTAAGGTATAATGCATCACATGTGAATGAGGAAACACATATTTTCTTCTGGAGGTTTCTTTATTAAATTTATAAATCATACCCTCTCTGCTTATTAGGTATATTGTCTGGGATGAGGCATCAAAATGAATTACAACATAAAACCAAAAAACATAAGAGGAAAAAAAACATACAATAAAATCTAAGAGTGAATTAAAACTGGAAAACGAAATATTACATGACATCAAAAGCATGACAGAGTAGAGAAGCCTTTATTAACTATCTATAGTTTAATAAAGATACTCCAATTTCACTTATGGTAGAATGGACTTGCACAATTGGAGTGATGCTACTGAAAAGGTCTTGTCTAGAATACATACCAATCTAGCTTGTCTAGGTCATGGGACAAACAAAGAGCCTCCAAAGGATGAACATACATTACTGGCAGGCTCATATCAAAGGAGACAGTCTTTCAGTGCTTGGCTTCAAACAGTTTTTACAGATGAAAAAAGCACAAGGAATTATGACTCGTTTGAAAACAGGGAGTCACTGATGTTACAAGACCAATGTAAAGTGGTTTACAAAGTGGTGAAATTCTAGTGGCTGTGCTGTATACTACCTGTAGTTTCCAAATCTCTGAAGGGTAACTCCACATAGAGCATTAATCTAAACAAAAGTTAACTGAGGAATGGACCACTGTTGTCAGATCCATTCTCCCCAGGAAAGGGTTCACCTGGCAAACCTGACACAGTAAGATCATGGGACTTCTGGCAACCTGCTCTCCCACCTGACTGTAGATGCAAGAGCACCCCCCAGCTGTGCAATTAATCTTTCAGAAATACTGCCACCCCTTCCAGAACAGGCTATATCCCCAATTCAAAGCTAGACTGCCTACTGATGAACAGCCCTCCTGTTAATCATGTAATCTACTTGTCCTTCAAAAATTGTTCAAACAGAATAATTAAGACAGGCCTTGAGAAGCATGAAGTCAATCAATTCACCTTTGACTAAAACAGTACAAGCTTCAAAGTTGCACAGCCATTAAGTATGAACTGTATGTGTGAAGAAACTATATGAGACATAGTGGGAGGATTGTACACTATACATTGTCCATCCATAATGCTGGTTAATTTGAAAGACATAAAAACCATTCATACATATCAATTAGAACATCTTATAAAAATAGTTCAACTGGAATAGAGTTAACAACTAATTGTCCTTATCTTTTAATAACCCAGAATCTGGATATAAGAAAACATTTCACCGTGTACAACTGCACATATAAAGTTCTCTCCAAATATCAAAACTACATCAATTTTTAAAAGATTGTTCTTAAACTTCTATAAATTTTATCTCACAGAACTGCACATTTTGAAGACAACATATCATATGGTGAAAATAATTAAGGACAATTAAATAAACTATCTAATTAAAACAGCTGAAAATACCATATTTGCCAGCGTATAAGATGCACCTATGTATGAGACGCATCCCATTTATACACTGGCAAATACTATTCGCCACTGTATAAGACACAACCCATTTTCAAACAATATTTTTCAGGAAAAATAGTGACTCTTATACGCCAGCAAATACAGTAATTAAAACGATAATAACGCAAGCACAGCCCCTCCAATTAAAAGACCCTTCTACAGCATGTCCAATTCTCACCAAAGTCCAGTTTCACATCAATTTTACAGTCCATCAGCCTGTAAACAAAGGAAATTAGGAATACCCAGTACAAACCAATGCAAAAACCTACACAAATTTCATGGTTAAAATAGAGAAAATATTTCAAGTTCCCTTAAGCCCAGGCAACCAAGCACTTGTTCCCCTTCAGTCTCCGACTGCTGTTACCAAGTAGGTCAAATCCTATTTAGTATGGGCCTAAGCATTTTTTGATAAGGCAAGTATAATACACAAGAATATGAACATCTATGAAAAATAACATATTGATCGATAGTACACTAAACTACAAATTAGTGTTACAAGAGCAAAGTTTGGTGAGATGCATGTTCACATTTCTCTCTTAACTTTAGCTACAATAATTGTGTTCATTCTTAATGTGACTTGGAAGCAAGTCAGGTTCAGACTATGGCTTACTAAAGTGGCTTGTTCTCATAAACTATTTTTAAGAGTAGGTTGTTTGGTTCAAACAGCATCAGCCACAATTAATTAAACAGATACAAATGTTTCTATAATCTCCTTTTTGTGGCCACACCAGAGGAGGAGAGAGGAATGATGCTTGTTGCAGCTCACCCTTGTAACGCTAGACCATGGTTTAGCAGTATGTGTAAAAACCTATATTACGTGTATACTTCCCAAGCAAGGCATTACTTCCTATAGCAATTCAAAGCTTTAACAAATCTTTCCTTCAGCTCTAAAGAATAAATTAGAGAGATAATGTCATGTCCAAGATGCCTGAGTTGCCTATAACAAGCCCAAATCCAGAAATTTACAAAATGAAAAATTTGGGCTGCATTTTAAAGATTGCAGCTTTCTCTGCCATTATTTGAAAGAAAAACTTCGATTTTATTATTTTCTTCATCAAAGCAAATACAACATGCCAGGAGCAAATGATTTGCATCTTTCTACAAAACTGATTTCACCATGTAGCAATATCAACATAGCAGTACGACAGCTGAGGATTTCAGTGAAACACCAAGGAATGTCTCAGACCAAGAATTCAAAAGAAAAAGTTCCCCAAACCTGTACAAACCTGCTTTTGTTTTTACTGTATTTGCCAGTGTATAAGACATACCAGGATATAAGACGCACCCCATTTTAAAATGTTTTTTTTCTGGGGGGAAAAAAACTAGTTCAAAAAAACAGCATAACTTCTCCTGTCCCCCTTCCCCTCCATTTTGCAGGGGAAGGGAAAGGAGGGAGCACCAGAAGTGAGGAAAGAAAGTTCCTAGGATCTTTCTCCCCCTTCCTTTTCTCTTTGGTTTGCAGGGAAAGGGAAAGAAAGGTGCTCTGGAGGGGCAAGAAGAAAGCTGCACGAACTTTCTTTTCCTCCTTCTGGAGCTACATTTTTTCTCTTCTCATTCAAAACAGAATGTAAAGTGGGGGTGAGGGAAGCCATAACGGTTCCTTTCCCCCTCTGGAGCTTCCCTTCGCTTTCTAGTGCATTTTCCTTCTGTGCTGAGAACTTGCATAGTGGCAAAATGCTTAGGAAAAAAAGACCCACTGGCAAATAAAATGTACCCTATTTTTAAAAGTTATTTTTCAGGAAAAAAAGTGTGTCTTACATGTTGGCAAAAACAGTATTTATAAAGCTAACAAATGGAAATGAGATTTTTTAAAAAATTGTCTCACTTGACTTCTCATAACAGATTTTCTATAGGCTAATCTGTACATTAGGACAGTGCAGCAATTTCTGCCTAAATGAGTGTTAATACTTAGCCCTTTCAGACATTTCTACCTTGAAGTCATCCCCATTCTCACGGTGGCCATAAGACGGAAGATTAGCTCCTTGTATGGTAGCAGTTTATTGCCATTCACAAATACTGATAGTATAGCTCCAGAACAGCTAATTTTATGACTGATCATACTTGAAATTACTGCTACTTGAAATTATTGCTACTATATAGTCCAACAATCGGCACATCTAGGACATTCCAGCCACGTGTGTAGGAGGTTGCTACTTTCCCACACTGTCTCTAGCATAGGAGAGATAAGTTACTTGCAAATCTGCCCAATTCTTTTGACAAAATGCTATTTATGCTGTACGTTCAGCATGTTATCTTCAACTAACTCTGATTAAGACTCTGAAACAAAAAAAGACTAAAATCACAACCTGGGAACTTTAGCTGGAGGGTCACTACATTTGCACCAAAGGCATAGGCAAAAAGAGTTTCTACAAACCAGTTGTGCAAGTTTGCCCTACGGTGAATTAGAAAGACTGATTTATAAGTTTTCAAAAATGGTAAGAGCACATTACATTTTACTCTTGCCCTATGTATTTTGCAAAGAAAGTATCTGCACTTATATTATCCAATTAAGTACAACCCCCTGAAGCCTATCCTCCAGCTGTTCTTCTGAAAGCTGTTTGCCTCTATGAAGAAAGCCATCAATGCTTAAAATCTCCTTATCTCTCCACTTTATATTGGCTGACTTTTATCATGTGAGAAAAATTGTGAGTCCAATTAGAATGGGGATAAGGGAGAAAAAGGATGTGCCAAGATCTTTATCCAAGGACACCAAGAACTTCAGCAGGAAAGACTTTCAGGGAATGTGTTGTCATATAACTTTTGATGCCCTAGTCTCCATTCTTATTCAAGGGATTGTGTCATTATCATGGCTGATTCGCACTAGATATTTGATTTGGAATGCAGTATAACATAGTACTACACTGGGAATGACAATGTCTCCCCCTTACAAAGCAAACTATATTTCAGGGCTTTTGTGGATCTGAACTTTGCCCCTTTCACTGTAAAAAATTCTCTTTGCCATTTAATAAGGCCTATCTAGTCCAACTATTCAGACCTTTTGGGATTACTACCTCTAAATCATTTGACACAGGAATGGCAGAGTCAAGCTGATCAACTTCTGCCATTACATCTGGATTTCCAGTTGGGAATTTAAGTACAGAAATCTGGACTAGACTGACCTTGAGACAAGTATAGGTTCCAAAAGGTTCTAGCATCTTCTTTTTCAGATCTGAATGGCCATGTCAGATAAAGTAAGACATCATCTGCACAAAGACTAACAACATGCCCCTTTTCATTTATTGATGAGACCTTCTATGTTCATGTTGGCCTTGAAAAGGTCTACTAGTAGATCTATGGTTATTGTGGGCAAGTGAAAAGTCTGACTTCCCCAATCCAGAGGTTGAGAAGGGAAAGCCTGTGTCTCCAAACTTCTGCAAACTGCGTGATTTCTCATCTAAAAGAAATCGAAATAGATCAAATCAACCCCAAATACAGCATTTTTGTTGACTCATCTGCACCTACTCCCAAAATGCTGAAAAAAATGGACATGAATAGACCAAAAAACAAAACCAGAAGTGAAACACCACTTCTAGGCACTAAAAAATGCACCCGTGCAGCCTTCTCATGGTGATGCAAAATTGCCCCCCCAACTTGCTGCCCATACCTGCTCTAGTCTGTAAGGTAGGCTGGAGTGTTATCTCACATGAAAACCTGAGGACAACCTAGTTTCAAAGAACACAAAGTTGTGACAACCAAGGCTTTTGAGCAATCTAAAAAGATACATCCACTCCACCCTATCAAAAGCTTTGAGCATGCAGAATGAAAAGAGTGAAAGGAAAGACTTTGTGGTATTCATAGATAATATCTCAAAGAAAGCCTATTCTGGCTTACTCCTTTCATTTATTGTTCAGTAGGGTCATTTGGATGCCAGCCACCTGTATTTGTAATCAACACTCAGCGGCTGCCTGAATATATCAACAAACATATAATAAGCACAAAGCCTATGTGATCACTAATATATGTTTGACTATAAACCAGCTTATACGGTTGATTAGAATTGATGTCAGCAGCTAAGCATTTTGATTCAGTAACGTTATGGGATAAGAGGCTGCTAATTACCAAGCATATGACTCCCCCCCCCTTTCAAAATGTTCATAATTCTACCTAGTTCCCAACTTTCAGGTAAATGCTCTTTTATCAGGTCATAAGTGAATAAATTTGGTTTGTGAAATCACAGTGTCTTTGTTCTATAACATTCCCATTAGGCCAGCTGTGCCGGGAGACTTTTCCAGTTTCAATCACCTTATAGGTATTTTAATTTCAACTTCCATTACAGGGTAGTTGAGTTTTTTCCAATACTCCTCTTACTGGGCCCAGATTAAGAGAGTATAATAAATTTATCTCCTTCAACTTCAGCCTGCAAATCACAGATATAAAGGGCACAGTTAAATTCAGTCTGCCTTTCCCCTGAAGAAGCTCTTTTAACTATCACACCTATACTTGTTTGCTTTACTGCTGACAATCCTGTCTAAAATATACAAGTTTTTTTATTGTTCATAACAATGTCTTTGTTTGTATGTTAGAGAATACTGCACTTTTTCATTTCTAGGGCATACAATTCAGCCTATTAGGCAACTCAACAGGTATTTTACTGCCCCCAGTTTCCTTGTGTTGTTTCAGTAGCTCACTATTATTCAACAGAATATAGCCAATCTGTTCCCTTTTTTGCTCTAGATCCTTCCTAAACAAAGAGCCTTCTAAGATCACCTTAAATGGTGCAGTGGAGTTTGAGACCTGATTTATACTGTCTCCTTTAAGCGTTCTTGAAACAGATAATTTGACAGCAGATTGCAGTTTTATCTCTACAGTTGCAATCTTTCTGTTCAGAAAGGCACTCTCCGCCTTAGGATGAGGTGTACATGTTGTTCTTTGTTACAGGCTACCAAGTCAACTTCCACTTATGACAACCCTGTGAATGAGGGCCCTCCAGCAGCCTCAACCACCAACGGACCTTCTCAGGGCTGAATCAATCAACATGTTGTGGCTCCCTCTCTCCCTACTGCCTTCTACTTTACTGAGCAAAGAGAAATATTGTCTCATGATATGTTCAAAGTACAACAGTCCATGTGTAGTGAGAGTTCAAGCTTGACTTCCTTTAAGATTCATTCATTTGTCATTTTAGCAGCCCATGGTATTTGTAGAACCACATTTCAAACGAGCTGGTTTTCCTCATGTCAGCTTTCTTCACCGTCCAGCTTTCAAAGCCATACACAGAAATTGGAAATACTATAGCTCGGATGATTCTGACTTTGTAGTCTAATGATACACCTTTACACTTGAGGATCTTGTCTAGTTCTTTCATAGCTGCCTTTCCCAAGCCCTAGTCTTCTTCTGATTTCTTGACTATAGTCTCCATTTTAGTTAATGTCTGAGCCAAAGTATATGAAATTTCAATATGTTTGTTAACCACTTTAAAGTGATGCAAATGTGTCTTCTTAAATACTCAATAATCCTACTTTTCCACTTTCTTTCTTAACTTTCATCAGTAATCATACCAAATCCTTACTATTTTCTACAAGTTAATATGGTGTCATCTGCATACACTAAAGTGTTGATACTCCTTCCTTCAGTTTTACACCTGCCTCATCCTAGTCTAGTTCATATGCACAACAGCAGGACTAAACAGACAGGGTGATAAAATGCAACCTTACCTAACACACTGATCAATGTGAAACCACTTTGTTTCTCTATGTTGTGTCCTGACAGTGGCTTCTTGACCAGGATATAGGGTAAGCATCACAATAATCAGAAGTTGTGTCAATACTACATTGTACACAGTCAAAGGCTTTCCTTAATCTATAAAGTTCAGGGCACATGACCAAAACATATTATGGATACCACTAAAACATTCCCAACTGGGTTTCTAAAGACTGTGTGTGTGCAGTTCTGAACTATGTTTTCTATTTGGGTGGGATGAAAGTATATTTTGTGCAGAATTAAGGAGAATTTCAGTGCATTATTAATTATTTCGAACACAGCTCTTTCTGTCCAAATTGTTATTTAAAATACTACAGACTCAGTGAAGAACTCACACATGCATACAATTGTGTTCCTAAATATTAATTTCAACAGGGATTTTTAATAAGCCCAAGTATATATAGGGATCTGTTTATTTCAGTAACTGACTAGATTATGATTGTTTATAATTTTAGAAAAACCTGACTTAAAAGGAAAAATTAACTGTCTTAGGTATTTTCTTCCAAATGTTACTGCTGACACTGTTTTACACATCAAGCAAGAGGCTGATGTATCACCACCATTCTTGGGTTAAAATAATGTGGTACCCTGGTACAGATATGAAACAGTTATAACTATATAGCCAGAAAGTAGAAAGACGTACCATTAAAAAGATTCCAGCCACCACCCAATACAAAACAAAATGTATATGCAGAAATAAGGTCCACAGCCAATGTTGAGCAACATGTTAAACTAAGTGTTGCTCAGAGCTGTCTTCGAATTCTGTATAGCTATGAAAAATGTGTTTGGTGTTTTAACTGCCTTTTCAACTGTATCTTAGAATTTCTTTTTCTCTTTTGCCTACATCCTAAGAATTACAAAGAAATCATGGAGGTCACTGCAGAATGGACAAAGAACCTCAACAACAGCAGAATAATGGTCTACCAGGAAATCAGCTAATAGTGCACAGTATAATGGTTGAACTGTTTGTTTTTCCAAAATTATTCTTGTTTATTATTTTATATATCTATACCTATATAGATCTCTCATGTAAGATTTATTTTATTCTGATTTTTATTGCAAGTATTGCTGACAGGATTAGAGTGGCTTAGGCTTTCAGTTTATATTTATACAAGTTTTCTTCCTGAATCCTTTATCTCTGTGTGTTTTCCTTTACAGCCTTGCTCGTCCCTTTTTAGTGGCTGGGCGAGAAATGGGGTTCCCTAAAATTCATACTGCTTACCTTCCTATTTAAAAACAGGGATAGGGGAAAGAGGAAAATAATGAACAGGATTTTCCCCTGCATGCCAGTAAAGTTCTTAAGGTTGCAATGTAACATCAAGTTAGTCTAACATCAAGTTATATATAACAATAAATTTAGTAAGCATTCCCTCTTTACCACAAAAACAACTAGCATAAGTTTTTTAACATCTCAGTGTAAATGCAACATAGTGTAATTTCTTACTAAAAATTTTATCTCTGAGTTTCTTAAGTACTATATTGGTATTTCTTACAACAGTATACTACCAGTTCCAAATTCTTCTATAAGTATATAGCCCTGCCATATAATGTGTATTGGTTAGGGTTAAATGCCTGCCCCCACTTATTCTTGGCCACATCAGGTCTCCCTCTCCCTCTCTCTGTGTGTGTGTGCATGTGTGTCAAAGGTAGAAATCTGCCCACCTACTGGGCTTTAAATATTACTCCCTTCGATTTGTACCCCAACTGTGAGTCTCCTGAAAGACTAAAACCACCTGGAACTGAACAATCAAATATCTTTTAGTATACCTTTTGGTGACCAAGCCTAGCTTCAAGACAACAAGGGAGCGGGTGGTAAATTATTTAAGGTGGTACAAAAAGAAGTAACATAGTGCTCCACAATGCTCAACCCAGAAAATACTGTTTTCATAGGTAACTAAGTACATACACTGCTTTATTACTTGCTGCATCACATATAATTTAAATAACCAATACATCTACCAGAATATAACTGTACAACGCTCAATAGAAAGCGAGGGTTGGTGGAAACTAGGAAGAAGTATCTGCCACACTGGCAAATCCAAGCCACATGTGAGAAACCTGAAATTCCACAAGTAAATTTAAGGAGCAAATTCATTATGCCATCTCACCCTAAGTCTTTTGTCACCATCCGTTTAGTAACTTAACATTCAAATCTCAAAGCAGAACCAGAATTAGCCGATGTTTTGTAAAATCAGAGAAAAAGACCAGTCACTATCAGACCACCATTTCATGGATCAGTCAGTCCAAATGGCTACCATATCAACTGATGATTCAGCCTTCCACAACACAGTGGAGACAGCCACAGAACTGTCAGGTAATAACACAGCAGCACTTTCAGTTTACCTAGCTGTTTTGTTTAGGAATCATCATCTGACTTTGGTGAGAGGGGAGGCTCATCCAGCATCTAGGCCAGTTGTTAAATCTAAGTCCTTACAAAATGAGATGTCAAAGGCTCCACACAGTTCAAACCACTAAGGTAGTGTGGCAGATGTGGGGATCTTTGGTTCTTCAGTAATAATAAATTGAAGGGGAAACCGCATCTATGGTACATTCTCATCTGACGAAGGCACTCAGTTAAGGCCAAAGCCTATTCCAAAGCATCACTGAGGTAACACTTCTGGGACACTCTGATTTTTAATGCTCTGTACTGTATTTGTTGCAAACTGATTAGGGAACACTGGACTTGAACTGATGTGGGTAACATGCAAAGTAGAGATATTTTGACATTAATGCCCTATGTGCCCTCTTAATACCCAGCAAATGAGTTTCAGTACTGGCTGTATCACACAAACCTATTTTGTAAGGAAGATATCTCTGTCTCCTCTCCCTTTTTACTCCACAATCCCATGAAAAGAAGGTCCCTCTTATGTCCCTAATTTCTAATGTCCTATACCTTATCATCCAGCAAAGAGGTTAGGTGTTCTAATTGTTTCAGTCTCTTATCATAAGGTATTTTTAGTTTTAATGCCTCAGTAACAGAACTTTCAATGCCTGGAAACTTTTCTGGTAAGCTAATCAATTTTTATCTATTGTGATGACAGTGCCATTCTCTTTAACTTGGCTCACTGTTGCTGGTGCAGACCACAGAGTAACTATACTGTCAGGCTGTCATTTTTTAAACCCTTGCCTCGTTAGGCCTTCTGAATGCCATCTCTGCTGCTCTTGTATTTCATCCTTGGCCAAGGTTGGCAGGTATGTCTTTCAGCATGAAGTGAGTGGTGAAAGCTCATTCTGTTGTCTAATCTAGTACCTGTTTAATCTCAGGAAAAAAAATGATCCGTATGCAAACATCATTTGATGGTTGCTGAGTTAACAGATGAGACTTCATATCAGCTGGCTGACAACCACCACTGACAACAAATGCATTTTTTAGAAAAGTTTACAGCTTTCTGTGCTATCTGTGTGTATATGCCTTCATGCTGCCTGTTGACCTATGGCAACCCCATGAATTTCATAAGGTTGTCTTAGGCAAGGAATACTCAGAGGTGGTTCTGACAGTTCCTGCCTCTGAAATATAGCCTACAGCACCTGGTATGCATTGGTGGTCTCCCATTCAAGTACTAACCAGAGCCAATCCTGCTTAGTTCCCAAGATCAGACCAGATTTAGTGTCTTTAGCTATTTAGGCTTAAAGGGACAAAAATCAAAAGGCAGTTACTAAAAGGCCCAAATTATCTCTTCTCCATTTTCAAGTCTCTTCTTGATGATCTGACCTGCATTTCCAAGTATTACATAATAATTCTGAGAAAAACAAAGGCAAAGGCTTGCCATCAATCATATTCATAAAAATTATATTCAAGTGGTGTCACCCATGTGCATCAGAATATGAATTAACCATAGTCTTCAAGTTTAGGAGAACATTTGATATGACTTTCAAAGCAAAAACAAGATTCTTTCCCCCACAATAGCAGATTATTGCAGAAGAATATCTAAGCTCACAGAAAGTTTTTAAAAATCATATCAGTGTACTCTTATCAATATTATTAGAGTCAAAAATGCAGAGTGGAACATTTTCATCTATATTTTCTACTTTTAGAATTTTATTTTTTTCAAAACTCAGTAACAAAATGAATCAATACTAAGAATCACACTCAATGTTATATAAGGTGGCTTTCCCTTCTTATATTCCCTTTTGCTCACCAAAACTGCCCTCCAAGGGAGATTAGATAAATTTAGGAAGAAGAATTTGTTTCACCAACACGCTCTACTGTCCTGTCATCCAGACACTGTTGAATATAACTCCACACAAATTTATTCATATGGTATATAAGCACAGTCCTTCAGGCATGCTTTAGTTGTTATGTCTTACAATAATTAACACTATTCCTGTAAAAGTAATTTCCAGGTAAACTCTGACTGTGTTTAAACATTTAAATGAAACTGAATGCACTTCACTGAATTTTTTAATGAAATATTTCAGTTCAATTACTGTTAACTACTATGAAATTTCTCAAGATATTTATGCAGTACATACCATACAAGCAAAAGGACATACTTCTAGCTTTGTTTACTAAACAAAAATTAAATAAGCATGCCAAATCATGTTTCCTTTTGTTTAAGACAGTATGATTTTTTTTTCCAAATTCAACATGTTCTGGAAAACATACTAATAAAAATATTAATTAGTTGAAAGATGATGTGACTTCTGAGCCAATCCTTATTTGCCTAAAAATGCCACAAACATGTACACACCCTACCACCATCCATTAAAATAAGAACCTGCACTTTAGCTAACAGAAAAGTACAGAACATAACCAAAAGCTAAAGAGGATTTCAGCTGAGGATACTTGAAACTGTTTGTCACACTCTAGGTCAGCAAAGGAAAGGCATGTTCCTTGTTATTAGAAAAGTTTCTAGAAAGCAACAAGTAGTGTCTGTTCCACATTTGCAACTGTTTCTTTACAATAATTCCCTTAAGGCTGGTAAAGAATTAGGCACAGTCTATATTCAAAAGTATAACCTAGTTGTCACAGCATTTCACCAGAGGTGGCAACACTAGCATTTATACAACTATTTGGCAGAAGAAGAAAAGCACTCCATAAACTTTTGGAACATGAAAAGCACATAGTAGTATACTGCAACAGAACAATGTGCAATGCTGCTAAAACCAAAAAGGAGACATTCTATTGCACTTCCCTCACTAGGCAGCAGAAGTATTGATGAAGCCTGCAGATGCAGCAACAGAACTGTCCATAAAAAGCCAAGACAGCTGTTGCCATGGCTACTACAAGTCAGTTTATCAGGAAAAAATATTGTGATCACTCAGAAGTTTGGATTTAAAGATGCTAAGTCTTGGACTGCTAATTGACTGAGGAGATCAACTATGATTTTACATGAAAGTATATTGCTTTAGAGTAGCACATGGTTAACAATACTTGGATACGCAGCAGGAGGGGAAGAGAAAAAAGAAATCAATGCCTTTCTACTGGTGCTACTTCTCTTCAAGTACTCTCAGTCTACATTCTGCATGCAGCCAAAAACACAAAATAAAAAGCACACAACATACTTTGGCTCGTCTATGAGATTTTTTTTTCACAGGCCTCCATACAAAGTCCAAAAAGCACTATCAGAGTATGCATTCTCTCATTCTCTATCTAACAGTTCTGCATTTAATCTTTACTTAAAAAAAACACACACAGGGGAAGAGGTTTTGAAGCTTCATTCCCAGTATCAAGACCAGCAATCTATTCTCTTGTTTTTGAAAGTTAAACTCTAAACTTCTTATAATTACCATCATCTCAGAATGCAGGTTTTCTATCACTAAGCAGAAGACTAAGACTACGACATACAGATGGAAGGAGAAGGCAGAAGGCATCTGCATCTGGCAGCAGGTTACAATAATAATGCGAAAGTTATTACGGATTCCACCCAGTACCGCATAAGGAGATTTCCTTTCCTCTCACTTCACACTCCTACCCTGCTACAAATCTGCTCTGCATGATCCCCTAACCCTCCAAAACAAATTAAGAGGCATGCAGGAAGAGGCAGGGTCCATTTTTCAAGTAGTGAGACATCATTTTATACAGTCTCATACTTCTGAATTACTAAAAAATAATGAACTGTTGCATCACATCTCACAGTTATGTCTCTGACACCAATGAAAACCTACTTTGTCATTGATTTGAGCCGTTTGATTACATGATTTGAGCTGTTTGATTACAAACCTGAAGACCAGGGTTCCATTTCACACTTGGCCATGGAAACCTTGAGTATGCCACACAATCTCAGTCTCAGAAAACCTTGTGATAGGTTTGCCTTAGGATCCTGATAACTAGGAAATGATTTGAAGGAATGCAACAACAAAAATACATACTTTCAATAATTTTGTCTAGTACAGTCTGCTCTCATTTATACAAATACTACAGCCCCTCTAGATGACTTGGCTATGCTATATATAATTCTAAAAGTCCTGGCTTCCATTCGTAACACAAGATGGACTCTGCATTTAGATAAGGCTGGGGTCAAAACTCAGGTATTAACAGATTCATGTTAATGGCTTTAAAGGGTAAGCTTGAAAAATTTGTCAGTTCAAGTCAGTGATTTGGAGCTTAACTTTTACTTGTCAAGAGTTTTATAAAGCAAGATGTCCCTTATGCACAGAACTGGCAAACACAGCAAACTTCTGTAGAAGTAGCAAGCTCTCTTACCTTTCATACTTTTAAAGAGACAATAGGAATATTTAAAATTAACTCCATCAAGAGGTTTAACACATGTGTAGCAATTTTTGATGAATCATTTTTCATATCCTTCACGATTTTTGAAGATTTGTACATCATTGTTTGCAGTTACCCATTAAAGGATTAATTAATATTATAGTAACCAGTGGACCTGACATTTAGCTTTCTAGTGGCTATCCAAGGTCTCTTAATAGATCAACTATATTAAAATATATTTTCTATTAAATATAAATTGCATTATGTTAACTATATTTTCTACACATAACTTTACAACATTTGAAAACAATGATTTTAGCACTGAAGCTTTTAAACATAGATTACTGGTTATTGTCATTAACTTGCACTCTTTTCCAATATGCACAACAAAAACAATATACTTGTTCAAAGGAACTTCTACAACATAAGGGAAGGAACTCGAATTAGTCTCCAAAATTTCCAATTAACTATTTAGAATAATAAGAGCTTAATATGCATAGAAGCACTATGAATTAAATGGGGCCCAGTATACAGAAACATTAAATGCCATGAAAATCAAAACCACACAGATATATACTTATTGATTCCTTTGTCATCTAATGCTGGATATGATTTAAAGCTGTTTTGTATACCATAAGAACTACTGGCAACTTCTTCTCCAGAAGTTACTCAGTAACTCAGCAAGTTGGTTCATTTACTGTGTTACTTACAAAAATTAACGGCATAGTGAAAGAACAGAGATATGCTTTCTGTTTAGAATTTCATCTTAACCCATTTATAGTGAATTCTTTTACATGCCTACAAAGAACCTACTGATTTTCATGGGGTTTACTCCCAAGTAAGGGATAAAGAACTGCCATCTTAATTCAGCTGCCTTTTGATCAGAAAAGAATTATGAAAATTACACAATGAACTATCTCACTGCACATACCTCAATTCAACAAAAAACCCCAGCAGTACAGCTACCTCCGAAATAATGAAACAATTCATTCCTGTTTAAATTCTCCAATATGTAGTACAACTCTGCTGAGTAACTACGAGAAGTCATTTCACCATACTAAGATGAAACAATGCAGCAGCACAATCTGATGCACTAAAATGCATGACCAAGTACTATCATATTTAGAAAACCTAAATGTCTCCAAACATAAAGAGTTTTCTCTTATACTACCAATACATTTAATACATGCAATTCACCCTATCCATTACTATACTTACCTGCCACCCCCTTCCCCAAGAGAGGGACTCAAGGTGGCACCCAGAGTTAATCACTTTCAAGTTACACTGCTTGGAACAGGAAAAATAAGCATGCACTCAAATCTCACCTATTAAAAGTCAATGGTATTTAAAAGCAAACCCCGCTGGCTGAACTGAAGTGTAAATAGTTTGTTAAAAAACTGCAAAACTTCAAAATCTATGGGAAACAAGTACTTGCAAAGTCTTTTAAAGAACCAAACATTTATTCTGTACTAAGTCACTAGAAATCCTAAGATGTCAATATCAACCCTGAAATAATATATTACCTATAAATACTTTAAAACTGCACACTTCTAATCATTCTTCCTAACACAATCTGGAAAACAGAGCCCTGTACTTACGAGATAACTTATATCTGTGGTTATAGTGCAGAAGCACAGATATATCATACTAGCTTTTCTTCCAATAACTAAGTTTTATCTGAAAGTAATCTAAATAATGAATGGTAAAATCTGGCCTAAGATCTTTTACCACATAAATATATACATTTCTACTCAGAAGTGGATTCAATGAAGCCCACTACAAGGTAAACACACACAGGTTTGCAACTTTAAGGAGGCTTGCAATCTGCTGACCTTTACAGACTACAAGTATACAGGCAGTAAAATGGAATTCACTCCAGCCAAATATCCCCATTTCCTGGAAAAGTAACTCCTCTAAACTAAGCAATCTACATATCACAGAAAGCGTAACCAACTTATTTTCCCATGAACCAGTTAATTCATACAAGTTACTACACTACTCATAAAGATCAAAACTGCAGCTCCGAGACAGAAGAAAACGGTCAGTTTCATAAAAGTGCTGTTTGTACCAGTTTTATTTCTGAAGACTGATGTAGCTGGTGAGGTAGAACAGAATACAAAAACTGAGCATGAATTGTACATTGAAATAAAACTAAACAGAAGCTGATACAATTAGATCTAGTGTTTTGCTAGATACTGATGATTTTATAATCCTAAAGATGTAATAGTAGTTAGGAGGTACCAGAACTTAGAACACACACAAAGAAAAAGTTTTGTGAATGAACAAGTTCTTAGAATGTATAAATAAAGTGGAACTCTCTTACGCAGAAATCTTATTGACTATCAGTATACCTCCAAAAAGAGAGAGGGGGGAGAGGGAGAGAGAAGGAAGCTACTACTTTAAAAGCTATTTTAAAACACTCATTTAAAATCTAAGATCTATTCAATGGGATGTAGTAGTGTCAAGGTTAAAAATCTACCAGGATGCCCACATTTAAAGCTAGATCACAGAAGATGTTTAACAATGCCAACCTCCAGTCCTGCCCACCTCTGAGATACCACAATATTAAAATTAAATGTTCAACACAATTTCATTTTACTTTTCATGGGAATAGTTACTGAAGTATTAATCAACTGTACATTAGAATTAAACAGCCTTAGATAGCAGTGATTCCTATTTGTAGTATAAAAACATTAAATTGTCACAAACAGAAACCAGATATCCAAGTGTTGCCAAAGGAAATGATAAATAAAATGTTAGCACGCACATCTATGAAAACAGAGCCCCTCAAATTCTCACATTACTACAGCAAACATATCTGACATCGAAGTAGATTACTTTCAGTAAAGCTCAAAACTTAAAACCACTCAGTGGAAGGAAGTTATTTCTAAGTAAAACATGTTGAGTATTTCAATGCCATGTGTCAAAATCAGAACCTATGTTTTTCTCTTGGTACTATGTAAAGCTTGAAAGTTGTTTAATGCTTTTTTCCCTTTAGTTTCTATCCTTTATTCTGTGAAAAAAAATATTATTTCAGTAGAGATGAGCAGCCCTTTCTCCATGAATACTATAATAATGTCTTGCTGTGATTAACTTGATCAAGTGTACTAATTTCAAGCCTAGTATTAATCAGCAGAGAAATATATAGCTTTATTACTGGGATAAAAATGACCTCAGACTTTGTGCTATATTTCATATGCAGAAATGTTAAACCTTCATTAAGAAGTTATATCTCTACAGCAACAATAACTGAAGAAACTAAAGTAAAGTTCATTGTCAAGTACGAAGGCCTGGAAAAATATCAATTTACTACAACTTAACAGATCACTCAGTGAAGTTTAGCACTCACAAGAAAATTTAACACCCCAACCCTAATTACATTTACTTGGAAATCAATCTTACTGAATTTATGAAAACTTGCTTTCAGGTCTGTATAACCTAAGCTGACATTTTTATAAAAAAGATTATAACATCTGATTTGAATGCCATGGCATCCTCACCTTGCCACCTGCAAGCTTTTGCAGCCCAACAGCCAAAACGTCCCCTATGAAAATGTGTATCTGTATCCCAAACAAGTACAAAAACATCATTTTATGACACTTGAGTGAATGGAGTTAATCCAGTTCGCATTCATCCACAACAAGAACAAAGTCTAACATGGCAATCCTGAAAGCATCAACCATACTGCAGACTGGGGGGGTGGTGGTGGATCTGTAGTAAGGCTCAGAATAACAAAGAAGGAAAACAGAGGGGGAAAGTAAGGAGATCCGCATGCACAGGGGGGCTAGACCAAACGGCAGTCCCACGTACAGTCCCACTCCTCCTAGCCACACACAGAAATGGAAACGCGGGGGGGGGGGAGATAAGGTACACGTCTTCACTCCCTGCAAACATGTGCCAGAGTAGGAGTGTGAAATCCCAGAGGTGTTTTTGCAACCAGCTTTGTATGCGAGCAGGAAGGGCTGCCCCAGGGTGAGGGGGACACCTGAACAGAGACTTCAGAATAACAAGTTGCTGAAGAAACGAAATTTTCCCAGCACTACTCGGGCCACCAAGACAAATTAAGCGAAAAGGGAAGGAGGAAGCGGGGGGGGGGGTACAACGCCGCCGCAGCTTTACTACGAATCCTCAAATCGTCAAAGCAGCATCATTTCCAAGATAATAAAACTTCTCCGGCAGCATCTCGGAGGAAAATCAACCCAGCAGAAAACGGCCTGGAAATAATCATCCCGGGGAAGCCCAGGAGGGATGAGAGAAATCTCGCTTTCCCCCTCCCGTCTTGGCAAATGTGTCATCGTCCCCCCTCCCCACCCCAATGTGTCACCTCCTCCCTCCCCCCCTCCCTCCCCCTCCCTCCCGCCTCCCCCCCTCCTCTCTCAGAAACTTACTTCGATCCTTACAGGTGACAGAGAAAGGACAAGCCCGCTTCCCGCATCTCCAGGCTACCCACACTGGGATAGGGGGGTGGGGGGGGACGAAGCCGAAGTTGTTGCTCCTGATCTCCAAGTTGGCTCAGGAGTCCTCCATGGTGGACTTTCCCCCCTCCACCCCGCGGAGACACGTAGCCCATCCTCCGCTATTTCCCTCCCAAATAAACTCCCGAGACAGACAACGGAGCCCCGGGGTGGGGGCGGGCGGACTCGGTCCCGAAGGGGAAGAGCGGGGATAGCAGAGAAAGAAAAGAACAGAAAGAGAAAACAGGGAGGAGGAGGCGAGAATCCAAAAGGTGGGATACTACACCCTGCTGGTGGTGGTGATGCTGCTGCTGATGCCCGGCTGGGGTCCCCCCGGCAGGACCTCTCTTTGAGGGGGAAGGACTCCTCTTCATAGGGAGAAGGAGGTGGTGGCGGTGGTGGTGGTGCAGCTGCTCCTCTGGGCCTCCCTGTCCCCCTCTTCTTGGCTCCTCTTTCCTCCTCCTCCTCCTCCTCTCACTTTCTTTAATCTAAGCTGGGAGTGGAAGATGGTTGGTTGGTTGCTCCCTTTTCCTCCTCCTCCTCCTCCTCCTCCTGCTGCTGCTGCTGCCGCTTTCCTCTTCTCTCTCTCTCTCCTCTGGGGGTCCTTTTCCTTCCCCTCTCCCCACGGGCCTCCTCCTGCAGCGGGGAAGAGGGGACGGGCAGGAAGAAAGGAACGAAGCAAAAGAGGCGCAGGAGAAGAGAAACTGTGACACAAAAACAAGCCGAGAAGCTGAACTCTTCTTCAATCCCATTCACCCGGCCCGGCCGCAGCACCCGCACGCCTGGATCACTCCGCCACCGGCCTCCCTTCGTTTTGCTTTGCTTTGCTTTCGCCCGGCCTGCCACAGGGGCGCGCTCCCGACTCGCGGCTTGCGCGGCCCCGACACAACTCTCTCCCGTACAGCTACTCCGGCCGCTTCTCCGAAGCGGAGAGAAGAAGGAGGAACGGGAGGCGAGGGTGGGGACAAAAGCGGAGCGAAAGGCGGGATCCCCCTCCGCCAGGATTCCCACCCTCGCTCCCCGTGAATGAGGGAAGAGAGGGGCGGACGGCCTGCTCGAGGAGGGGGGGCGCCTCAAGGCTCCTCCTGGGGGACTATTTGACGTGTCGGTGCAGCGAATTTATTTCCCTTTGCCTAAGGAACGGGCTGTGCTGCGGCCCCCATTGCCTAGGGAAAAAACCCGGATGTAAAGTGAGTGAAACTAAAGTAGAGTGAAGTAGGGCAGCAAACTCTCGCAGAGCAGCGGCGGCGGCGGCGGAGGAGGACCGAGCACCGGGGCAGGCGGAGAGGGGCGGGGAGGAAGCGAGCAAGCACCGGGGCAGGCGGGCGGGGGGGTAGCCGGCGCCCTCGCCGTTCCCGGAGAAAACCAGGCGCGCCAGCCTCTCATTCCTCCCCCCAAATGCAAGTGGCTCTGCGCAGGAAGCGGATACACCAAGGAATGAGGCGAAGCACATAGTCGAGCATCCTTACTGGCTCCCCCCCACCCCGCCCCAACGCAGAGGATTCTGCACAGGAAGCTAATGCACCAGGGCAATGGGGGAACAGCAACAAACAAGCGGGCAACGCTCCCTCACAAGCATGCTCTCCGTCTCCCCCCAACCCCTTTTCTGCACAGGAAGTTGATGCGCTAAGAGCAGGAGTAAAACATACACGGGAACAATCGCCCCAATGCAAGCGAGGGGCTTTGCACAGGAAGTTGATGCACCAAAGCAGCGGCAACACACCAGCATCTTTCGCCTAACGTACGGGATTTTGCACAGGAAGCTGATGTACCGGAGGAGGGAAAGGGGGTGTGAGAAAGAACAAGAATCACCATCATCCCAGAGCAAGGAGCTTTTTGCACAGGAAGTTGATGCAACAGGGCACCAAGGACTGCGAGAGAGGGGGCAGCGGGAGGGGGCGATTGTCAGGACAAAAAATAACTATACAGGCGCTATCCTAACAATAGAAAGAGCGCTTCCATCAAAAGGGTTTCAGAGCTAATAAGCCTGCTGATACTTGGAAGCAACTGCCGCTGAAATTAATGGGGCTTACTCATAGGGCTACTACCACTACTACCGAGTAAACATCTTTAGGGCGATGGTGTACGTTGAACTAGAGGGTGGGCACAGGAGCGTCACCTCCACAGCCAGAAGGGGGGTTCTTGCTAAAGGGCTGAAGCAGAACAGAAGGGAAAGGACAACAGCACCCTAGGACAATTTGAGCTTTGTTGTGGGTTCTGGACAGGACGAACAAACAGCTTTGCTAATTTAGATGCAAGTTTCTTCTTCTCCACTTGCATTTTATTTTTCTCCTTCATACTATTGAACTGCACTGGGCTTTTAACCTTTTTTAAAAACTGTAGCTAATAGTCCAATTTCTGTTTTTAAGCTCCAGTGAGTAATGAAAATCCACTGTCCAAGTTCCTTTTAATTAATGTTTCATACAACTTTCTTAGGTACATCTTAAATGTAAATTATATGTCAAGTTCTTCTAAAGTTCGTGTATTACAGAGAATTGGGATAAAAACTGAAACTTTTTTTGAAAGTATAAGTTAAGGTTTAGTGACTTGATATTGATCATACAATACTGGTATAGATTAGATTATATGCTTAGAGACTGATTTTAATAATATGGTAAAACTAGTACTTCTGAGGTCTAACTGATTTTAATAATATGGTAAAACTAGTACTTCTGAGGTCTACATCACTGACAGTCCAGCCAAAGCACATAAATGCAATTTGAGTGAGGGAAATTTCATCTTGTCGCTTTCAGTGGGGCATGCTAACTATTGCCAGATTTGAATAAACAGTTTATCATTTTTAAAACACTTCTACACTACTTCATGCTTTAAAATCCTGTTTTTTAAAAGATTACAAAATGATGAAGCTACAAATCATAAGACCCCATAAGATGAAGTTTAAAACAATCATTAGCAGGAAAACAGCTTCTTTCATTTTTTTATTTTAAATTGCAAACGCATTAACAGTGCCTGATGTTGCAGGGAACGTCTGGATGAGGAACTATGGTGGCATTTATGGGCCAGTTTTTCAGCCACAAGATTCTCTGGGGTCTCATGGACTGCCCGAGATTTAAAAAATGGGGAGGGCAGGAGAAACAAAAACCAGCAGCAACCTTTCTTGGGGAAGACAGATTCAGCCACAGTGGTTCATGCCTTAGTTACCTTTTGACTAAAGTACCATAATGAATGGGGTTGGCTTTGAAAAGTGTTCAGAAGCTGCAATTAGTGCAAAATGTAGCAGTTGGACTGCACTGGCTTCCAGTCTTGCACTGGCTTCCAATTTGCTTCCAAACTTAATTCAAGATGCTGGTGTAGACCTATAGACCCCTAAATTACTTGGGGCCAAGATACCTGAAAGACTGCCTCCTCCCTTATGAGCCTGCCAGAAATCTGAGATCTTCAGAGAAGGCCCTGTTGTGTGTCCCAACACCACATACAAATAGGTCAGTGGGTACATGCAAAGGCTTTCTCTGTAGCAGTGCTTTGACTGTGGAACTCCCTACCCAAGGAAGTTAGGCTGGTCCCATCTCTTTTAAACTTCTGGCAGGCAGCCAAAACAGCTCTGTTCTGTACAGTGTTTGAAAGTACTGTTTTAATGGTTTCAAAACTGGATTCCAGGGTTATTTTTAGACTGCTTTCAGGAGTTTTTAAAGATCATTTTAATGTGTTTTTTTTAATTTTCTCTTTGTATTATTTTAATTGGTTTTTATCTGATCACCATCTTGGGAGCCTTTTTGGGCTGGGAGGTGATACAGAAATACTTTAAATAAATGAATGATATCTCCTGATTCAGATGTACTGGGCTGCTGGGTGTCATGTTGATAATATTTTGCTACAGCAGTCCTAATGGCCATCTCACTCTCAACAGACCCCAACATTCACATTGTCATATATAAAATTATATTATATATAATAATACCTTGCAGTAAGTTAATGTTCTGCCTTCAGCTCTGTTCTGTTTTAGGTAAATAATAGATGCTTCTCTTCCACTTCATATGAAGGATCTGTGAGCAGTGGTGAACTCTGTTACAAAAAGGCAGAAATAGCAGGATTACACTCTTGATAAAGAACATTCATTGGGCCGATTCTATCCCATATTGGAGCCAGAACCCAGATTGGAACAGGTCTAGGTAATCAGTATCCCCCAGCAATGTTTCTTGCTAAGTTACAATCACCTTCTTGTCAAAAGCTGGAAGAATTTTAAGGAGATAATCTATAAATCACTCAGACCAGGGAGGGTTTTTAGAGTAGGTGGCACCACTGATGCATTAAGGATAGCAGTCCCCACTTCCTTAAACAATGATGCCCTTACCCACATGACCCTCCCCACCCTGTCCACCCTTCTCAGCTAAATTAAATCAGCCATGGGCAAAAGGTTGAGAGAACATGCAGTTACTCAAACCATAATGAGCAACTTGTCCACATGCTTGGACCACAACAACTGGAACTGATCTCCCTCCCCAAAATAAAACCCATCACCAAAATCTGATATCACATCCATATGAAGATTTACATGGAGACAGCAGGCCTCAGAAGGGTTTCAACACACTGATGATTGGAGCAGATTTAAATAACCCTGAAACTGTCTAGAATCTCTCCTCTGGATGGTTATTTGGAACTGCCATAGAGGCAGCAAAGCCAGCCTTTTTGCTACTCTTTGTGACTAAACACACAAGACTATACACTCTTAATGTGCTCCTGGTCAGCTACACAGGGAGGCTTATGCCATGTGTGCTCTAGTAATTTTCCAGTCTGTTTAATTGCTTGGAGCTGTCCTGAAAACCAGGAATTCAGGAAGCCAATGTAGGTTCCATAGTGTTGGAGAGAGCATTCAGGAACAACCTTGGGGACAGCCTTATAGATCTTACCAATGAGATAAGAAGCATGAGAGCTCAAGATGTCCAGCTGCATTATAATTCTCATCATCTCTCACTACTGACTATACTGGTTAGGAGTGATGGGAGTTATAGTCCAACAACATCTGAAAGGCCATATGTTGTAGCAGCGATCCAAAGTATCTTTCCCTTATCACAATGTGTGAAAAACTAGCCTTTTCCCCCATTTTTTCCCTTGACAAAAGCACATACATGGGAGAAAATGGAAAAATATTCTCATAATAAAACCTTTAATCAGCAGTACTATATTATTTATTCTTTATTTGTATCCTGCTTTTTTCCTGGGAAGGACTCAAAAGTGTACTTTAAAGAAAAAAATAGTTAAAAAATCATAACATGCAAAAGTTAAAACAGAAATTAAACAACCAAGTAAAAATTAAAACAGAATTAAAACACAGGTTCAAAACAATTCACAACTGGTACAAATTGAAAATAACCAGCACCTTTCATCAGCCAGACAATGATCACATATTGAATGACCGCCAAAATAGGAATGTCTTTCTCTGTCTACGGAAAGAAGGCATGGAGAGTTCCAGTCTGACATAACTAATCCCACCCTAAAACAAGGAATACAATGCTTTATGCTCTTAAGATCATTGATACTTTTGGGACCCGTGCCATGTTTGCATTCATATGACAATTAGAGATTTTGGTACATAAAACTGAACTAGTGTGCTTTTGCAACCTAAGGGACAGTTTCATAAGCTACCAATTTTAAACTTCTGTAGGAAGCCTATGATTATAAAATCTGTATTGCTGTCAAATTACCCTCACCCCTTAACTCATCATGACTTCATTACAAGGCTAGTTTCACAACATAGTAATGAGCTCATCCTGGTTTCTTGCAACATCTGTAGTGATTACACAGAAGCCATAACAAGGGGATGGGCACTTACATTCCAGGCAACTTTACTAATGGAGACCTAGGTATGGCGGATTCACTTTAAGAGTCAGTTATTATTAGCAGAGGCCCAATGAATCAGTGAACTAAACGGACCCTAAACTAATATTACTCATAGCATAATTCATGTAGCAGGGTTCAAAAGTTACAGTTGTTTCCCATATCATCATTAGCCCTTTACTTTATACTGTTTCTATTGTAAACAAAAACAAACAAAAACAATACAGTGCAGCTTAGCAAAGTTACTTTTTTTGGACTAAAGTTCTCAAAATTCCCTAGGCAGCTAGCAAAGGAATTCTGAGAGCTATAGCCCAAGAAGTAACTATCACACTCTTTGAGTCTGGGAGCGCAACCCTTAGTAGTCCTTCCAACTAATAAAGAACTTTTTTTCTTTCCTTTTTGCGCTGTTCATTTTCAGAGTTTATAACAGTGATAGCTGCTGTTTTCTAAACTATTCTATACTTGGAAATAATCTACAATAATTTGTCATCAATGCTTCATTTCAGGTGGGAGCCTATAAGGAAACATTTTATTAGTCCATTCATTTCAATTGGACTCTTCTAAGATAAATGGCATGAGAAATAATGCTGGAGGCATGAATACAGTTTGAGACTGAGGCTATTTCCACACTATTATAGTGCGATTATTCCACTTGCAACATCCTATGGAATCCTGAGGTTTGCAGTTTGGGGAGGGGCCGGCAGCTGCTCCCTAACCTGCTAACTCCAGGATTCTATAGGTATTGAAAGTGGAATAATCGCGCTATAAGAGTGTAGTGTGGAAATGGCCTCAGTCTACACTAGAATAACTTTTATTTTAAAAATATCACTGTACTAGTATTTGTTTCAAACCAAATGGCTATGTAGGGACAGCCCAATTAATACTGTGCAGTATATTCTGTTTTTACAACATCATCTTATACCACCCACCAGAAGTACAGTTTTGCAGTTACAGAAGAAGTGGAGGTGTTTTGCATTGTCAGGTGAGCTGCTTGCAGGGGAGGAGAGCAATTCTCTGTTTGGGTCAGGCAGTCTCCAATAGCAATAGTCTAAGAGTTCAAAGTCCAAGCCAATAAGGTCCAATGCTCCAGGCAGAAAATAGGCCATTCAGGCAAAGACAACTCAAAGAAAGGGCTAAAGCTATCAGAGCTGAAGCCCAAAGAGCAAGTAAATCAAGTACAGATTATCCAGAACAACAAGCAGTCCAATGTTCCAACCGGCAAAGTCCAAGCAAGTCAGATGAGGGCAAACCAAGAACAGGGTGAAACCAAATCCAAATTCAGGCACTAAAGAATCAACCAGCATAAGAGTTGGATCAGTTGGCCACATGTTTTCAGTAGCTCTTCCATCCTGAGCCTGAAGCTTTTGTAGCTGAGCTGCCTAACCTAACCACTCCCCTGGCTCAGCTGTAAGCACTTCACCACAAGGTCTCCCCAATAAGAGGGTCTTCCTCTCAAGGAGACCCTCTATCTTGAGGAGAAACCCAGGCTATTTCCACACTACCTGTTACAGTGCTACTATTCCACTTACAGTATCCTGTGGAATTCTGGGGTTTGTAGTTTACTAAGGCCAAAAAGCTCTCTGACTGAGAATTCTAAATGCCTCTCCCTAAACTGCAAACCCCAGGATTCCACTGGATGTTGAAAGTGGAACAATAGCACTATAACAGTATAGTGGGGAAATGACCCTATTTCCAGTGACTCCTCCCTTGCAAATGGGCTGTTTGTTGAATTGCCTCCAGCCTTGCTTGTGTATTCATCCTGCTCCATGCTTTTGAGGTGGGAAGATACCCTGCCACACCCTCTGACTCAGGAACAAGACTCACTACTTCTTCAGGTGTGTATTCCATCATCGTTTCCCCTCTGGGTCCAGTATCTTCAGAGGTACAGTGCCGTCTGGTCCTAGAAGCTCTGTATCTTCTCTTCTTTATGTCTTCATCCCAAGAGGATTCCTCAAAATGAGGGGACAGCTAGGCCATTTCCACACTAGACTGTCATAGCACTATTATTCCACTTGCAACATCCTATGGAATCATGGAGTTTGCAGTTTAGGAGGGACTGGCCGGCCTGCCCCTCTCGAAACTGCAAACCCCAGGATTCCACAGGATGTTGCAAGTGGAATAATAGCAGTATAACAGTCTCGTGCAGAAATGGCTGTACTCTTAAATAGATGCATGCACAGTTGCATAAGTGGCTCATTGTTCAACATTATTGACTCCTACAGTCGTTTTACAGCCAGATATAGGTACATATTCATGGATACATCTGCACACACAGGATTCCCCTTCCCTGATTTTCTCCTTTTACTTACTCTCCTTTGCAGCAGCTTGGGAGCGGAAGTGGAAAAAATCCTGTCTTTTAACATAAAGAAGCTTTTTTTTCTCCCCCTTTTCCTAGAACCTACCATATGCTTCCCCTGTACACACACCAAAAAAGTGTTCTCTGGCCTATCCTGAAAAGTGGTCTCCTTTCTGTGCCATGCTGTTCCATTTGTCATGCCTCAGACATCCTTCTTTCCTCACCCTTCCTTGCCATCTTCCCTTCATCCATGCCTGTGAGCAAGCATCACTGAATCCATTGGATTTACTTCTTAGTAGGCATGTATGTGTATAGATGTGGGTGTGCGTGTGTGTATAAATGTGCTGTCAGCTTCCTCGGAGTTTTTCTTTTAAAGGAATAAGAAAGAGCAAAAGGATAACAAAGAAGGCTTTAACAGACCTCCTCCCTTTCAAATTATTGAACTCTCAACCAATCTCACAGACATTACAGAAAAGTTGCATACAGCTTTGAAGTAGCACTTCTTCACATAACTTTTATTTAAAGATCCATAGTTATCCTCACCTCTGTAGGTATGCTTTCAAAAGTAGCATTCCCTCAAAATTGCTGAGCATCCACCTTGTTGACAATGGGCAGCAAATGGAGGAAAAGCCCAAAGATCTTCCCCCTGCTGTACTACCTGAAGTGATGATGTATATAGAGGCAGGAAAGGTTGTCAGGCTGAAGCTGCTCCTACTGATATAAGATGTGAGCATCAATCACCTTCTCCATATCAAAATCATTATTATAGCAACATTGCAATGAGCAACAGCACATCATAAACCTGTAAAATACCAGAATATCAGAGCAGAATCAAGTAACATGCAAGAGAGCCAGATGCTGCAGTAACATGGAGAGAAAAACACTGTTCATGAGCCTGTACCATACTTATGTGCACACTTATGTGGAAATAAATTTCACTACATTCAGCGAGATTTACTTGGGGGTAAAGATGGATAGGATGATCATGTTTCATCATGCTTACTTGGCAGGAAGTCCATGGATACAATTATGGGATCAAGATGCATGTTCTGTCATTCAGGAGCAAGTCTCACGCATTTCAGTATGTTGAACATCAAGAAAACATGTTCAGGACTGCCATACAAAATGACGAAGATGATGATACACTTACATCTCTCCCCACACACACACGTAGACTCACACATCCTGCTCTGAGTTCAATGTTCCATAATAGTTTTTCTGCTCCACACTTTCTCCCCATAGCAAACCTGAGACATAGGTGAGTTTGAAAGATAGTGACTGGCCTCAGATCACCTAATAAGTTTTATGGCTCAGTATCTAACTGCAATATTATACTGATTGAATTAGACAACAGTCCCCATTGTGAACCAATAAGGCTGACTGATTTCAAATAACTTTTGATGATATGTACACCAGTGAAAATGCTTATGTTTCCCTAGATTCTTTTTGTAGAGTAGGAATAGCCCAAATACACTGAAGGTTCCAGATCCCATTTGACCATGGAAGGTAAGCAAGGTCAGTCCTGGTTAGTACTTGGATGTGAGACCCCTAAAGAATTCCAAGGTCTATAAGCTATATTTCAAAGGAAGGAAATGGCAAACTACCTCTCAGTATTCCTTGCTTAAGAAAACCCTAAGACATATATGAGGTCACCAGAAGTCAATAGGTAACTCATAGGCATACCCACCAGTCAAAACATAGTTAGCATTGGATTTCTGTTTGCAACATTTGTGCAAGAATCCAACTGTAGGAGCTTTTTTGCATTTTTAGCACTATTGCAGTCAGTGCATGTTCTGGGTAAAGGGTCTTCAAAGGCTACACAAGTAATACTAAGTATTGCTGTATTTGCTATATGCTTTTATTTGCAGCTTGTTTCCCAACATATTACTGTGGCTGCAAGTCACGTTGTCATCTAATATATAAAAGTCAAAGTTTTTGAGTTTGTCTGTACCAGGCGAAGACCTGACCTCTTATGATTGGCTGTGTCAGGTAAAGACCTCATATGATTGGCTGCCTGAGAAGATTCTATGGAATCCTGGGGTTTGCAGTTTAGGGAGGGGCCTTTAGAATTCTTAGCCAGAGAACTCTTGGGCCTGGCCAGTTGCTATGGAGGTGAGGCCTAGCAGCAAGGAGGAGGAGGGCAGTGTATTCCTTCAGGAACCCAACCTCTGTATGTTAATAACTCTGAATACAGATTGGATTGAGGAATATGGGGAAAAGTTACGGATAACTGGACAAGACAGTCTGGGAACTTAGAGACACAGAATCTCAAATCTTTCTAACAAGTATTACCTATGAGAAAATAAAATTCCAGGCAACATTGGGCATATACGCTAGTTTCTTATACAACATGGTTCTTCTTTGGCATAATTTATTTCTTCATGGCCATTTCCACACTAGACTGTTATAGCGCTACTATTCCACTTTCAACATCCTACAGAATCCTGGGGTTTGCAGCTTAGGGAGGGGCCTTAGGGAGGGACCTTGAGGCCCCTCCCTAAACTGCAAACCCCAGGATTCCGTAGGATGTTGAAAGTGGAATAATAGCGCTACAACAGTCTAGTGTGGAAATGTCCTTCATGTCACTGCAATGAAATCAAAACATGGGAACTAGAACTACATATATTTTTTAGAGAGTATGAGCAAAGGTTGCTAAGAAGTAATGCTGGGGCGGGGGGAAGTTTGTTTTATTTTGCTAACAGAAATATCCGGGGGAATGGCTAGGTAAGTTCATACATCTAGTGAAGTGGCCTGCAGTGCACCAAGCAAATAAACAGTGTGAATCTTTAGAGTATCATAAGATACATAAGATAGAGTATCATAAGATACTCTAAACTACATAAGATGCAGTTTTTAGCGTTTTCTAATGCAGAAACATTTTTAGAATTAATGATCTTGATGTTGCTTTGAACTGAGCTTGGAAAAATTACTTTTTTGGACTACAACTCCAGAATCATCTGGCTAGTCTGCCTGCTATGCTAGGGGGCCTGGGAATTGTATTGCAGAAATATTTTTTCCAAGTTCTTTTTGGGACTAGCTCTGGTAGCACTTTCTCCTGTTGTCCCCCAGTACTTGCTCAGTGTGTATATTTGTGACTAAATGGAGGCTGACGAAGTTGCTAGAGTTTTCCCCTGAGTTTGCCAGCAGACCAGAAAAGCTGTATCTGGACTGTTTTTTATCCCTTTAACAGCGTTGTGATATGTAGAAATCCAAAGACAGAGCTTTTTATAGCATTGAGATATGAAGAGGGATCACCTGCTGTCCCCGTGAACATGCTCACATTTTAAAAGGTCATCCTCTTAGGCCTTTCACCGGGTCCCCCCACATCTAGACATAAGGCCTGTGATTAGCAGAGAGGCTGTATTTTCGGTTCTGACACCTCACCAACCAAACGCTCTCCTGAGAAGACTTGTTTGATGTCTAATTTGACGTCTTGCTGGTGCCAGGTGAACACCTTTTTATCTACCCAGGTATTTAAAATGTTGTTTGATCTAGGTTTAACTCTGTTAAAATGGTTTTTATTGCTCTGCCATTTTAATGGTTGCAATATTTTGTTTGAAATTATTTTACAAACACACACACACACACACACACATATATACGTACATAATTGTTATGTATTCAGATAGGCCCATTAGAAATGGAAGCACTGAAAGATGGGAGCACATATAATGCACAGACGTCCTCCTTGTAGGAAATAAATAGGCATTCTACTGATGTCTACAGGTAAAGCCATCCTAATTTCTCAGAGGAGTTAAAAGCAGCCTCTTAAGAATGTTAGCTGTATGCCAAGCTGAGGTGGCAAAAACAGGGGGACATGTTAAATTCTCAGTTTCCTAGAACTATAGATATTCCTCAATTGCGTATCTGGGCCACAGTCCACACATTCCCACCTGATTTCTATGGGTTTAAACACCCCTAAATCTGCCATCCTAGTGACTGACTGCATAGAAGTACACTTGGGGCCTTTCTGCACAACACTGTTATGGTGTTATTATTCCACTTTCAACATCCTGTGGAATTCTGGAGTTTGTAGTTTACTGAGGGCAAAGAGCTCTCTGGCTGAGAATTCTGAAGGCCCCTCCCTCAACAGCAAACCCCAGGATTCTATACGATGTTGAAAGTGGTATAATAGCACTGTAACAGTGTAGTGCGGAAAGCCCCGTGGTGTTTTTATCTCCTAGTCAAAACTGTTTCTGCCTTGATTATATGTTCTCATGTGACCTGCTCCATTTGATTTAGATTAAAAGACGATTAAAAATCAGAATGAGTCAATCTACGACATGTGTTCAGTTCACTTAATCTGCACTCCTAAACACACTTATTAATGAGTTAGCCACTCTGGAGACAGTGGGACTTAGCTTCCTGGTAAATATGTTGAGGATTGCTCAGTGATATCAACCCAGTCCCAGGAAAATTTACTTAGAAGAAAGTTTGATTGAGTTGAACTACACTTATCCTCGAGTGTGCCTTGCCAACATTGCTGTTTCTTCTTCTCAAAACTTAGAGCATTCTGCTCTGTCAATCAAACATATGTATACATTTTCTGCAGACATAGTCTGATTGCCCTAATAATTAGGGCCTAATTAAACCCAAAGCTCCACCCCAATCTTGCACTTCCTTTTGTAGTTTTCCTAGGGGGAGTTAGATGTTTATATTAATTTGACACCCAGTTTTTCTCAGAACTAATATCCATCATACCATTTGTAATATTTAAAACATATTTATATCTACTTTTATCTTTATATAATACATTTATATTTATATACTTGATAGAGGAAATTTACTTTGTTCTCTAAACTGAGCTTAGCTATGCATATTATAATAATCAATGAAGAATTTGTGAAGAATTGTTGCACGTGCAGCTTTTAACATGTACACGAGTACAGTCTGTTGTTTTGTATATTTTTGTCTTACAAGGTTGTACAAGAACAATAGCAGCAAAACCTGGAAATAAAACATTAGAACTGTGTCTTCAAGTGGTCTCTGATTTATGGTGACCCTAAGGCAAACTTAGCACGGGGTTTTCTGGGCTGAGAGTGTGTGATACGCCCAAGGACACCAAGTGAATTTCCACAGCTGAACAGGAAATCGAACCCTGATTTCCAGTGTCATAATCCAATGTTCAAACTACTACACCATACTGGCTCTCACCTATAATGATCTACAAAGGGATGATATGTACCATGGGAACTCAACAAAGTTACTTTTCAAAAGTTATGTAACAAGTGGGAACAACATTAACTGGTTTGTGTAGTTAGTAACATTTATTAGTTACTTTTTGAAGTTACAGTTTAAGGGTATTTTTAGAGGCATTTTGCCTGGAGATTTTCATGTGTTGTACAATTTTCTCATCAATCCTCAACATTTTTTTTTAAAGGAATGGGAAAATAACACAAAGCAACAAATACTATAGTAAACAACACAATGGTCTAAATCCTGTTGCTTAGTCAAAAGTAGAATAAATCCATTGAATCAATTGCTGAATGGTGATTTAACACATAGGTAAATTCCATTGATCCAGTGGGTCTACTCTAATCAGGACAAATAATAGAATTCTGAGAAATGGATTTTTCAGCATTGTAATCAATAACAACAAATTGTTTTTTAAAAAATTGCTATATAGTTGTTAGAAAGAGTTACTTTTAAAAATAACTTTCCATGCTCTGGAAAGTATGTCAAAGAATTTTAGTTACTCTTTTTTACTAAATAAACAATTGCAATGACATCTTTAAATTATATTAGGGGCCAGCATACAAGCTAGCTTTCCCACTGATTTTTCTCTCTTATTTACACAGTTTTTGTGCCTAATCATTAAAGTGTAAACTTGAGTTGCCACCATTCCATGGATGATTTGCGCCTGCTCTGACCAGAGAAAAGCTGGAACAGTGGCTATACTGATACTTAACAATAAACTGTAGTTTAGTGTTTGAAGTTCAAGTTGCAGGAACCGTTGGGCTCATATTGTCTCCCACACTCTGCAAATGACACATTGTGGTTAATCTTAACCTTGGTTAGTTGAAAAAAGCTGGCTTCATAAGCAAAGGTTTCCCTTTGACTTGTTTTCTAAGGTATGATTATAAATATGGGTTTCACACCTCTTAGTTAGTTCCAGCAAGTGTAGACCCATTGACTAATTTGTTGAATGGTGAGCCAACTTATCAGTAAATCTCATGGATTCATTGATAACAAAATTTAATACTTGTATTATTTTCCTTGCATCATTTTTTAAAAAAATGGTTGTATACTATATTGTATACTGTCTTGGGATACTTGATCTGAAAGGCAGCTTATAAATAGCTTAAATAAATAGACAAACAAATGATGGCTTCAGTAGGAAATGAAAAAAAAAAGACAAAAACCCAAGTACTCTAAAGATGGTATTTAACCCCAGTCCAATTAGCAAAAATAAGCAATAATAACATTCATACAAATTGTTGGAAATGTCAAGAGAGAGGGTATTTTTTCATATCTGGTGGCAATGTAAAAAGGCCAAAAATATTTGGGTATATATCCACAAGCAAATTACAAAGATATTAATTTCCCTTGATGTAAATTTCCTTTATTACGAGAGATTTATTTATTGACAATTCTGGATAGTTTAGATTCCCAGTTAAGGAAAAAATATTCCAAGATTCTGTTGTATATGATTAATGCTACCAGATTAACTTTTGCACAAAACTGGAAGGACCCCCAAATCCTGACAGTGGACAATTGGATGTTTAAATTATAAGATTTAGGAGAGATGGATAAGTTGAGATTACTGTTGGACAATAAATCTGATTGATCCTTTAAAAATGAAAGGAAAATTTAAGCACCACCAGCCCTTTGAGAAAACAGATAGGGGAAATTATCAGAAGCTAGCTTTGATGCTTAAGGCTCACATTGTCTTCCTTCTACACCTTTTAAAGAATTATTGACTAAAGTCTGGTTTGCTACAGTAAATAATAGATTTAAGATACATATATAACAGGATTAGTGAGATATAAAATTATCACCCTACAGTGATTTGAATAGAGAGTCATGTCATTTGTAATATTATAATATGGTATTGCTGCTGTTTTTGTCTATAATTTTTGTTTCTAGTTTTTAGTTTACTCAGTTTAAATGTAAATTCTTCTTCAATTTTTAATGTCTTTTCTTTTTCTTTGTATTTTCTCTTTTTTCTTCTTTTTCTTCTTTTTCTGCTTTCTTTCTTCTGTTACTTTTTCCTTCTTTTTTTCTTAAACCTTAGGGTATAACTTTGTTGCATTTCGTATTGTGCTTTTTATTAAGTTTGGTATTGTTTTGCTTTTCATTTTCTTTTTTCTGTAAATGATTGGTTTTGTCTTTGTATATATAGATAGTTTATGTAATATGTTCTTTTTAACCTCCTGATAAAGTTTGCAATAAGAATTATTTTTAAAAAAACCAAGTACTTTTGTCCCTGAAAAGAAAAAGCTAATGTGGGAGGGGAGAGTGAGCAACCACTGATCTGAAGGAACAATTAAAAAAAAAAGGCCTGCGAGTTTTTCATAAAAAGAACAAAGAGTTTTCTTCTCCTTGTATCTCTTGATACCTCAAGTAACTAATGTATATATGTCTCTCTAAATCAGGGGTGGGGGACCCTTTTCCTTCTGAGGGCCACATTCCCTTGGTTTTTATGTCAAGAGGGAAAGCTGCAGACCAGCAGTGGAAGGAACAGAAGTCAAAAGTGTGGAAGGCCACAAAACTTCTCTCTCTCTCTCTTTTGTAATCTCAAACTCCTTTTCTTGTTCTCTTTCCCCTTCTTCTTCTCTCCTGTCCAACAGATTGCCAGAAGAGTGATATGTAATTCTTGCCAGGAGTCTGAATAAGTCTCTTGCAGAGGGTCTCCTTCCCCCGCTTCCTTTGCTTTGTCACTTTCAGCTTCCTCTTCTTGCCAGAGGTCTCAACCGAAAGCTTGCAGAAGACTTCCTTTCTTGCCTGCCTTCATCGTTCTATCCATTTTGGCTTCTCCCTCACTGCCCCCCCCCAGTCTCCCCTAGTCTACATCCTCTTTATGAATTTAGGCCTCATTTACTTATTAGTTTACTCATTTTATTAATAATCAATCTTTCTCTCAGAATTGGGATGCAAAACAATGGGCTTCGTGCAATGGTTCACATGATTAAAACAGGTTCAGAAAAACAAGTACAGATAAAAACAGACTGAACATTGCAGTGTTAGACAACTGAACAGAAGATTAGAATGTTGTTAAGCATAAAAGCAATTGAAATGAATATCAATAAAATAATAATAATAAAAAAACAAAACAGTGCTGCCAGGTCAGAACTCTCCCAGGTCCTGAGATTTCAAGGCTCACACTTGAGATCTGGGGGTGGCCCCTTATGATGTAACAGGTTATAGGGCCTTATGACGTTACAAGGGCAGCCTGTGGTGATGTCAATCATCATTGTACATGAAGCATCACCTGCAGTTACATAAAATATGGTATTCAAATAAATAATACTAATTCTAACAAATGAGGAAAACACACACACACACACACACACACACACAATTTCAAGGCAGTGCTCTTGCTCTGAGATTCTTCTCTCTTGCCCTCAAGCCAAGCCATGAGATTGAGAGTCCTTTTACACTACACAATTATAGCAACATGATTCCACTTTAACTGCCATGGCTATATCCTATAGAATCCTGGGATCTGTCGTTTGATAAGGCACTAGAACTGTCTGGTTGAGAATTTTAAAAAACCTCTCCCAAAACTGGAAAGTGTGGTGAGAACTAGTATGATACAGTGGCTGGAATGCTGGATTAGGATTCAGGGAGACTAGAGTTCAGGTCCCCACTCATCCATGGGAACCCACTGGGTGACCGTGGGCAAGTGACACTCTCTCAGCATAGGGGGAAGGAAATGGCAAACCTCTGAATAAATCTTGTTAAGAAAACCCTTTGATAAGTTCGTGTTCATTCAGACTAATTTAAAAGATCAGAAAGTCCCAGATTTTTTCCTGTTCTTTCCAGTTTGCATAAATTTTGTTTATCCCAGAATTTTTTCTATAAGCTTCTGGTACAATCAGAGACTTTTTATACCGGCTCCCTGGGTTAGTTTCTTCTAACCCAGTCAAAAACCAGAAAGGACAAGAACAAAATCTGGAACTTTTCAATCAGTCTGGGTGTGCCCTTAGGGTTGCCGTAAGTTGGAGATGACTTGAAAGCACAAAACGACAACCAACTTCAAATCCCAGGATTCCATATGATGTTGCCCTGGCAGTTAAAGTGAAATCACGGCACTATAATTGTATAGTGTGAAAGGACCCCTGAGAATCCTAGTAAATAAATACAGTGTCAGTCTGTTAAAAGCACCTTCCTTGGGAGCCAGTCTGTTGCCAAAAGCCTGCCAGTATTAAAAAGGTTCTTGACTGCCTCATGCTTCAGGAAGACAACAAGGCTTTGGACTGCAAGTTGCTCACCCTGTCTGCAAATTATGTAAGAGTAGTAGATCAAAAAGGAGTCACAGTTCATCAAGACATAAAGCAGTGGTGGGCATGGTCCCAAAAGCCACACTGCTTGATTTTTGACTCCTCTGATTTTTTTATTTTATTTTATTTTTTGGAGGGGGTACATCATTTCTAATCAGTTCTTACACAGGGATGTGAAGGCACTGGGGGGAAACTGGAAAAATTTAGGACAATTTGTATTTATTTTCCTGGAGGGATGTATTTTTAATATATCAAATGTGATCATTTTAAGTCAGACCAAGGCCATTTCTGCACTAGACTGTTATAGTGCTATTATTCCACTTTCAACATCCTATGGAATCCTGGGGTTTGCAGTTTCAGGCGGGGCTTTTCAATGTTTGGGAGGGCTGAATTTTTTGGGAGGTGTTGCCAGGGCCTTTGAGGAGTCAGCAATTATTTCAAGGTCCATACTGGACTCCCACTCCCAGGTTGCATGCAGGATGCAGGCCATAGGATTCCTACCTAAAATTAAAGCTGGCCCAAAACATCATCCTGCCAAAGGTGAAGGACAAGATAACATCTTCCATATAGATGCTGACCAGACTTGCAGTTGAATCATTTTCACCATGGGCATTTTACACTTTACCTGACAGTAAGAGGCTAGGATAAGGGTGTAAAACAGGCTGCATGGCACACACACACGTCTGTCCTCCAATAGAAAGGAAAAGAAAGCGGGCTCAGGAGGAACACTGGAGGGGCTGTCACTGTCCCCATTGCACCAATACATAGGCCACCTGAGATGGTGGCCTCAGTCTACTTAATGGTACTGCTGGCCCAGTTTAATAGCTTGAGCCTAGAAATGCCATATGGAAATTCTTATCATTCTCCATCAAAATTATGACAGTCTGGAAAGAGTCCTCAGTGCACTGAAGACGGAAGCCAATTCCACAAAGGGTTTTCTCTGAAGATTGTCAACAGTCCAGAAAACAAACACACACATACACACACACGTACATACACACACTTGGTTTCCTTTTATGACTTTCACCAACTCTACAAGCAGGTGGTTATTGTTATGTGCCTTTAAGTCATTTCCAACTTATCGTGACCCTAAGGCAAATCTATCACAGGATTTTCTTAGCAAGATTTGTTCAAGGAGAGTTTGCCTTTACTTCCTTTGAGGCTGAGAGAGTGTGACTTGCTCAAAGTCACACGGCGGCTTTCCATGGCTGAACAGGGATTCAAACCCTCATCTCTAGAGTCGTAGTCCAATGCTCAGACTACTACACCATGCTGGCAGTCACTTCTATATGCAGGGCTGTTCCAGAATACAGACATCCAGATGTTTTTACACTGGAATCCTATGCCCATTTGCTTAGTAACATGATCCAATGAACTAAAGGAGACTTTCTTTCCTTAGAGACATATAGGATTGTCCTGTAAATCTTTTAAGAGGCAGTGGCTGCAAGAGCATGAGCAATTCATTCTAGTGACTATAGATTAATTTTTCCAGTGTTGGTTTTCCTTTGGAAGAAATCTAGTCTCTCCAGCAGCGGCAAATCAGTCAGAAATTCGACAGACAAAACTTTCCCCAAGCACAGCAATAAAATAACCATACAGTAACTTGTTGAATCTGCTTGTTGGTGGCACTTAGCAAAAACTGGCTGTTTCACAAAAAAAGATGCCAACAACAATTTGGGTTGTTAGGAAGATCCATAAACTATATGGACCTGGTCTGTGCTGCCAGAACATCAAATAGCAGAATTATTTTGGAGGGAAATTGCTATGAAATACGACTCCGCTGACCTCTTGTCACAATTATCTCTGTGTGAAACTGGCAGTCTCCTGCCTCAGACGTTAGCAGCCCCACTGTGACAGATGCCATTTATTATTTTGCAGGTGGAAACAAAATGTTTAGTCAATCAATGTGAGTGAGTATTCTAGGATAATTTGTACTAATCCTTAATTCATGAGTGGATAAATATAAATAACTTATTTTAGTAGGCAGAAAAAAGTATTGCGATTTAAATTGCAAAAAGTTAGAAACAAAACCCAAATCGTTTTAGAAATAAAGGCTCCCATGTGTTAAAGCTTTGTATTACTCTAAACAGGTAAAACAATTTAAATAAAATGTAATGTGGTAAGGCAATTAGTTATAGCTCTCTTTACTGTACCAAAGCAATTGTGATAGAAGCATATGGACAAATATTATTGGCTAAATAGAAGCATATGGACAAATATTGTTGGCTAAATTACTGCCCAGTATAAAACATGCTGTAGTGCAGTTCATAAGCTGCAAAGTTCAACAAATAACTGTTTGCCTGTAATTCAATCTTTTCCTCGGTAACAAAGGTATAACTGAGTTACATCACTATTGCAATTTGCCCAGGAATAACATCACTTCTTTTGCAATGTACTTGTAACTTTCAGTTGCTTTGACACTTACACAGGTGTGATCTCACTAAATGGTACAGGCAGAGTATCACATGATTCATGGTCTAGTATGGGTTTTCAGGCAATGAGATAGCCAGGAAGAAAGACCGACCAATGACTCCCGACAAACCACAGGCTCACAGCCTTTAAATGTGTTTCAAAATAACTAAAAATAAATGTTAGTTTTGAGAAATAGGAAAGTAAATAGTTACTTTTAATAAACTGTAACTTTGGCATGAGTTACTGGTTTGAGTGTTAGGCCAGACCTTTGAGAGACCAGTGTTCAGATCAGCCATGGAAACCTAGTGAGTGAGCAAGTCCATTCTCTCAACCTCGGAAGAAGGTAACAGCAAAGAACTCTTGCAAGAAAACCCTATGGTAGGTTTGCCTCAGAGCTGCCGTGACTTTGAAACAACTTGAAGGCACACAACAACATTCAGGCAACTAGGAACTATGGTTGTAACTAATGAGTCACTTTTTATGCTCTGACGCTGACTGTGTACCTTTAACAGCAGCCTAAATGTAAAGAAATCAGTAGGCTTTATGTTTCATGGCATGGAGGCAAACATTTTAAATTATTAATATCTGTATATTAACTTACTGTGAAACACATAGCTAGAGTCTTGATTAAAAGTTGGCAACCCTATTCAGAACACTCAAATTCCATTCTCAAAAATGGTTCCGTAACTATTCACCAGTCCTATTGTGATAATATCCTAATATTCCCTTTGAAGCTCGAGTCTTGGATCAGTCAACTGCTTCAACCCATCCTCGAGTGTGGAACCCAATACTGACTACATTCACACACCACAACAAGCCATAGTATAATTTATTGAAATCTGGTTTGTTGTGTACAAACCCACATCCACTAACAACTCATGGTTTATTAACCCGCCACAAACCGCAATCTGAACCCATGGTTCTTTGTTGGCTTATAAACTCTTGACTTGATTAAACCATGGCTTGTTATACTGTCTGAACTCACAATCATGGTGTGTCCCTAACTTGTTTCTCTACCTGTACTTATTCTGAAATAGATGCTGACAAAAGTGGCAGAAGAGAAACAAATGAAAAATGGGAAATGTAAGCCATAGTTTGTTTGATTATCTGCTGTACAGTCTGTAGCTTAAGCAATATATCATGTTTAACAAAAGCTATGGTTGGCCTCACTGTCTAAATATGCCCAGTGTAACTAACAAAGCAACAGAGTAAATTAGAATATGAGGTTTGAATTATTTTGAATAAATGTATGAATAAATGAATAAATACTTATTTATAAATGGGTCCATCAAATACTTCAAGAAGTATTTGCTGTAAGTGATTTCAAGATGAAATTATTGATATTTTCAGGAAGGTCATTGAGGAAACACAAATTGAAATAAAATTCCACTTGAGAAGAAAGTAAGAGAGATACATACTTACTGAAATCATTCTGCTTCAAACGTGTCTGTATTTATTTATTTATTAAAATATTTTTATTCCACCCTAGATAAATTGAACCATTTTAAATAGCTTTTTAATATTTTAATTGCAATTTTATCCTTTTAAATGTACATTTGAATTGTTTTAATACAATGCCAACCTTAATTGCATTTTAATGTTCTCTTTTTGTGTGTTTTTAGTTGTACTTTTCTTTTTAAGCTGCCTTGAGTCCCAAGTTTGGGAGAAAGGTGGGATACAAACAAATATCATCATCGTCATCATCATCATCACCACCAACACCACCAACACCACCACCGGCATCATCATGTAGCTGAGGAACTCAGGGCAGTGTACAACAAAATCAGTTTAGACCAATTTAAAGCAAAACATAGAATCATAGAGCTGGAAAAGACCACAATGGCCATTGAGTCCAACTCCCTGCCATGCAGGAACACACATTCAAAGCACCCCCAGCAAATGGCCATCCAGCCTCTCTTTAAAAAAGCCCAAAGAAGGAGATTCCATTACACTCCAAGGCAGCAAATTCTACTGTCAAACAGCTCTTACTGTCAGGAAGTTCTTCCTGGGGTTCAGGTGGAATTTCTTTTCCTGTAATATGAATCCATTGTTCTGTGTCCAAGCCTCTGGAGCAGCCAGAAAGAAGCTTGTTCCATCTCCAACATGGCATCCTTTCAAATATTTAAACATGGCTATCATGTCACCTCTTAACCTTGTTTTCATCAGGCTAAACATACCAAGCTCCCTAAGCCGCTCCTCATAGGGCATGGTTTCCAGACCCTTCACCATTTTGGTCACAGTCATTTTTAAAGTCTAAATAAGTATTTAAAATCATTTATCATTTAAAATGAGACAATTTAAAACCAGTTAAAACCAGTTGAATAATGCAAGCCATAGCAAAGATGCAAATTGGATAAAATTAATTAGGCCTCAAAAACACTTTCATAAAAAGTCAAGCCTCTAAAAAGAAGATATTCCATAGCCACAGCAGAGAAGGCCTTTTCCCATGTCCTCCTACAGTCAGTCAGTCAAGCCTTTACTTTAGACAGCAAACCATGGGGTAACAAACCAGTTATATATGTCCTACACACAAGTAAACAAAGGTGTAAACACATCATATTTAAAACTATAAACAATCTATGTTAAAATAGAACAGCAGGGAACAATTAATTATATATACATGTGTTTTAGAAACAGTTTAATAAAATAAATTTAAAATCTGTTATAAAACATTGTGATTTAAACAAATCAAATACATAAATTTATGTTAAAATCATACAGCCTTATTGCTGATATACAACTTTCAGTAGCCCTACTGCTTCTGAAGTTATGACACCACAGATCTTTAAACAAAAGGGAATCCTTAAGTTACTAATATTTGTGTACCGTGGCTCTTTGAGTCTTGGCAGCAGAGGAAAAAAAAACTTTGTAACCTCCTCTGTTATTCTTTTTTCAGTATCTCCTAATAGATATATCAGACACCATTCCAAAGGTCTACCTGGGAACTTGCTTGAAAGAGGTGCTACTAACCTTAACCTATCATCCATGTATAATATACAATAGAAAAGTACATGATGTAAAGATTCTACTAGTCCATCGCTGAAGGGGCATACGTAGTTCTTGTACTCAATTTGTTGAAAATGTCCCTCTAATAGAGCAGATGGAATTATGTTGAATCCAGCTTCACTGAATGCCAGCTGGTATTTGGGAAGTGGTTAAATTTCCTCCTATAGTTTATCTTCCCCACTGGTGGCAGCCAGAGGAGGGCCCTTCCAAGAGACCTTACTTCTCAGCCAAGGGAGAGGCACTTCTTTAAATATAAAGGTTCCAAGACATTTGGAACTTGAAATGTCACCAACACTTGAATTCAGACTGGAAGCATATTGGCAGCCAGCGCAACTCCTTTAAAATTCTTTTAAAACTGGTGTTACGTAATTTCTGTAGAGTTCCAGCCAGCAGTCTAGTTGCTGCATTTTGCAGTACCTGCAGCTTCCAAGTCATCTTCAAGGCCAGTCCCATGGACTGCTGTAGCTAAGTTATCCTCATCCTAGAAAGGCTGTAGTTGGCAGACCAGTAGAAGGTGGCTTCAAGCACTCTGAACCACAGAGTCCACCTGGGCCTCTAGTGACAAAGATGGATCCAGAAGCACTCTCAAGCTATGGGCCCTCTACTCCTTCAGTAACCATGCAACCCTGCCTAGGACAGGTACTACCTATTCCTGGGTCTGAGAACCACCAGTCCACAGAGTCTCCATCTGATAAGGATTCAGCTTCTGATTATTATCTGATCATCCAGCCCATTACAGCATTCAGATAGTGGTTCAGCTTTCACACAGCCTCAGCTGACTCTGTTGGCAAGACATAGGGCTGACTGTCATCAGCATACTGAGGGAAGCTCACCTCAAGACTTCTCACAATGGCTTAATACACAAGATGTTAAATGTAGATATTAAATGGAGTGGGAGACAAGAGGGAATCCTGTGGCACTCCACAGCACAATGACTGAGAGGCTGAATAGGAGTCCTTCAGTGTCAATGGCACCCTCTGAAATACAGGAGAATGTGTTTTCAAGATATGTGTACATACCTTCAAGTCACCTGCCAACTTATGGACTTACAGGTTTCTTAGGCAAGGAATGCTGAGAGGTGGATTGCCAGTTCCTTCCTCTGAAACATAACCTACAGCACCGGGTATTCCTTGGTGGTCTCCTATCCAGGTACTAAGCAGGCTGACCCTGCTTACCTTCTAAGACCAAATGGGATATGTCCTTCTGGATATTTAGGCTCGTTCCCGAAAATGGTGGGACTGATGCAGATATGGCAATTTCCTCATTTTTTTAAGATGTGTATGCTGTGTGTGTATGTATGTGAAATGTAATAATTACACGGTTGTGCAATTTTGCCAGCTTCAGTGTCTTAACACCCCTCATATAGCATCCTAAGATTGTTATACAAGCACGGGGACAACAACGTTATGACCGTTTCAGCCTTTTGAATATGAGAAACAGCAGTACACGCAGAGGCTTCAGCAGTTCCCTGGAACGTGGAGCAACATCTGACTTTAAAGAAACAAAATAGCTTAACAGAAGAGGTTCTCTTTGGCATCTTGTAGTACTAAATAAAAGGCCTAGGGCTGTCCTAGACTCTAAGGAGGGGATGCAGGCCAACTTATCCTCATTAGGTTCAGCCCAAGCCCAAAAGCTAGGATGGCTTTCTACTACCTAGGCCTGCCTCTTACAGAGACAGTGTACAACACACTCAGTGTTTTGTTTAACAACTAGCTTGATAAAAGATTCTGGAAAACCTGTTCAGAACTTTTGTGACTTTTTGGTAGGTTTTAGGAAAGGAGAGAAGCAGAGGAAGAATGCCAGTTTTTAGTAAATTTGAGGCCTTGCTGGGTGAAACCAGCTTTGTATTTTGTGAAGGGGCAGAGGGTTACTCTGTGTCTAGAGTAGGTACTCTGCCAAGAAACATTTTTTTGTCCTAGTTCCTGGCAAAAAGTTTATCATTACTTGCCAAGCCCCAGAGGCCTCCAAGCAAGTCTACAATGATCTAGTATAATGGGAGACCTGGCAAACTCTGGCAAGAACTTTTTTTTCAGAATTCAGTGGGTCCCTCGTTTTTTATTTGTTTTATGGAATAACCCACAGCAAAAATCCGGCAAATTGAATTCTCTTGAATAGGTTCACCTATTTTTACTGTGAGCCTGTTACCAGTCAATCTGAGTGAAAGGTAAAGTTTTCCATTTCCAGATTGGTAATTAGCCATCAACCTCAGCACTGCTAAAGAATTTTTTTCCCTCTCACATAGCTTAGCTTCTTTTGCAGCACTTTTTTTTTGTCCGTTGTTCTACAACTCTTCAGTTGTGGCTGGATTTCTTCTGGGTGGACATCCCATTTTTCCAACATATAATATTTCTGTACCTGGGAAAATGCTGTTCTTCCCTCAAAACAATGTATTCATTATCTCAGTGACTGCAGTGTGATCATGAAAAGTCCTATGCCTCCCTATTGGATGTTGTTACTGGCACAATTTATGAGGAGGAATATAGCAATCACACACAGAGACAACAACTGGAACAATTTGTGAATTTTGATTTTGAATTTGTTCATTCTCCCATACCACCTTTGTGTCATCCTCCAGCCAGGAGATATGTTACAGTTTAAGGTCATGGTTAATAACTTAACATTAAAACATGCTTTCCCATTTCAGACATAACACAGAACAATATTTAAAGCTAAAAAAAAAAAAGCATGCCAACAAAGGAAGAAACTAGTTAGAAACGTGCAGGTCCAAAATACACTCTCTTTTTGAAAACTATGGTTTAACAAGCTGGGAATATATGATCAGCATCTGTTCTGTTTTGAAAACGTCCCTGGGAGCTCTCCTTGGTTCTGCAGAATTTGACCTTGTGTTTTCACTTGGTACAGGGTACCTCCTGACCTACATCAGATGACACCAGCTCTACATGATTCCTAAATCAAACTGGTATTGGTTTCTTTTGTTATTATTAGCACAGCAGACACTAGAATGTTACAGCAAATGGTAGTCCGTGGACTGGTGCTGGACTGCTAGGTTTTGGCTGCCAGTTGATGGCAAGTTTCCAGGAAAGACAGAAACAGTTTTAAACAGTGGGCACAAATATTGTGCTGGTCCCCAGCACTTTGAGGAAAAAAACCTGTGGTCCCTCCCCAACGTCGGAGTGCTTCCAGATGGGGATAGAAAGTCTGGAAAGTTTCCAGTTCTTTTTTGTTTTATTTCTGATTATTTACAAGTTGTATCCAGTCTCTTTTTAAAAAAAATATTCTGGGTTTGCTCCCCCTTCCCCTCCCTAGTGTACCTCCTGCTGTCTGAACTATTGCATCTAGTCTCACACAACATTTCAGAAACTGATTTTCACCAATTTCCTCTGAGCATTTTAAATGATTATTTTGGAGTTATAATCAAAGTGCTAAAGTGCTTTTAACTATTACCCTAGTGAAGCTTTAGGATAATTTTGTTTTACTGCTAACATTTCCCTTTGCCTCTCCTGATGTCTGTTGAATCTGTGTCCTGGAAATGATAGTTGTGTTTGCTGGCAGCAACCATTTTTAATCACATCTGAGACAGTAGAAACACATAGGCAAGTGCAGATATGTTTCATTCCAGAAGGTAGTGGGTTAATTGAAACTTTGCTGGAGAGGAGGAGTGAAAAGTCTTTGGTAATGCCAGGAACTCCCAGGAAATACTTTAGAATCAGGAAAGCATTGTATGAATCTCTGAAATAAAATTGCTTCGTTTAGGAACAAAACTTGGGACTTCCAGGGACTTTTCCCCCCTCATCTGAAGGTGTTCTCAGCTTGTAAAGCAGAGCCTTAGTGTACATTGATACAGAGATTTTGAAAGGGAATAAACAGCAGCATAATTGTCTTGCATACATTAAAGATAAATACCCTTCATTCATGTTTATTTGCTAGACTTATAACCAACCCCCCAACGCAGACAGTATTCCATCTTCCAATGAACAGATGTGTGTGTCTGTGTGCATGCATTCATATTCTCCCATTAAAACAAATTCAAAGGGTATAATACAAATCCAAAGATAAAAGTAAAATATTTTTAAAGAAGGAACACAAACACTACAAGCAAAAAGCAGTGGGATGCAAAATTGAATAAGAGAAACTCAAGGCAAAAATAGAGCAAATGTATATAAAATCAAAACATTGAAAAAATGAAATTGCAAAAAAGAAATAAAAAGTACTGCCTACATTAAAATATATGTGATGATCATCAGAGATCAACCTTTGGGTACTCTGGGTTTTTTGGAGTCAAATGGATAGCTAGCAGAGACAGGACAGAAGCAGTATAGTAAGTACATCTAATTGTTTTTAGAAGCTACAAAGAAAAAAAAAGGTGCTCTTTTGCTCTTCCTTTTTGGTGGCATCTAGTAATTCCAATTGCGTGAGTAATTGAGCATTTACTTCATTTGTTTGTTTCTTTTTTAAAAAAAACACAATTTCTTTACTTGCATATTTGGTTAATGTATTGAGATCAGATGTTACTGTTTGATAAAGAAGTTGTAGCAGACTCTGAAGGATTCTACAGTCATCCCTCCACATTTGCTAGAGTTAAGGGCACAGGACCCCCATGAAAGTGGAAAAACCATGAGTAACTCCAGGCTTTCCCAAACCATATTTAACACACAAAAAAGTATGATTATCATATTACCATATTCTACCCACCATGGATTCCTTTGAGGCATCAGGGTTCCTTCACTTTGACAAAGTTCCCCATGACATTCTTGCAAAGAATCTAGTAAAATGTGGGCTGGACAGGGCTACTGTCAGGTGGATCTGTAACTGGTTGACTGACCATTCCCAAAGGGTGCTCACCAATGGCTGCTTTTCATCCTGGAGAGAAGGGACTAGCCGGGTGCCACAGGGTTCTGTCCTGGGCCCAGTGCTGTTCAATATCTTCATCAACGACTTGGATGAAGGAATAGAGGGCATGCTCATCAAATTTGCAGATGACACCACATTGGGAGGGGCTGCTAATACGCCAGAGGACAGGATCAAAATTCAAAATGACCTGGACAGATTGGAGAGCTGGGCCAAGGCTAACAAAATGAAATTCAACAGAGAGAAATGTAAGGTCCTACACTTAGGTAGAAAAAATGGAATACAGAAATACAGGATGGGGGACACGTGGCTGGATAGCAGTACATGTGAAAGGGATCTAGGAGTCTTAATAGACCACAAGCTGAACATGAGTCAGCAGTGTGATGAGGCAGCCAAGAAAGCCAATGCAATTCTCAGTTGCATCAATAGGAGTATGGTGTCTAGATCGAGGGAGGTACTGGTACCACTCTACTCTGCTTTGGTTAGACCTCATCTTGAATACTGTGTCCAGTTCTGGGCACCCCAATTCTAGAAGGACATGATCAAGCTGGAGCAAATCCAGAGGAGGGCGACCAAAACGGTGAGGGGCCTGGAAGCCATGCCCTATAAGGATAGACTTAGAGAGCTGGGTATGTTTAGTCTGCGGAAGAGAAGGTTAAGAGGGGACATGATAGCCATGTTTAAATATATGAAGGGATGCCATGTAGAGATGGGAGTGGGCTTGTTTTCTGCTCCTCCAGAGACCAGGACAAGGAGCAATGGATTCAAGCTGCAGGAAAGGAGATTCCTGCACCTCAGGAAGAACTTCGTGACAGTCAGGGCTGTCCGGCAGTGGAATATGCTGCCTTGGAGTGTAGTGGAGTGTCCTTCTTTGGAGGTTTTAAGCAGAGGCTGGATGGCCATCTGTCGGGAGTGCTTTGAGGGTGTTCCTGCATGGCAGGGGGTTGGACTGGATGGCCCGTGTGGTCTCTTCCAACTCTACATTTCTATGATTCTATAATTCTATAAGTAGCTGACTGGTGGGGCTTACTGCCACCTCCACTGCTGCCCCACATCATTTTTAATAAGGACGTACAAGCCTCACTCACAGTTTCTCAATCTTATGAGGCTTGCAGTCCCTATTAAAAATGGCATAGGGAGGCAGCAGAGGTGATGGCAAATAATCCATGAATAATCTACAAAAGTGAAACCCGCAAATGTGGAAGGCTGACTGTATATAGGCTTGCAATCTTCAATTGGTTAGCAGGTTAATTTTTTGTTGCCTAAAATGACATCCATGAGAAATGGGGCAAGAAATTTAAACAATATTAATATTATTATAAAGACTTTTAAAAATTGCAGGTGACTCAAACATTGGATTGGATACTTATAAAAATAATCAGCAATAAAATCTGGATCTGTATGGATTTCGAACACCTTAGAGGGCATCCATATCAAGTCCTAAAGAAAGAAACAAGTATCACAAAGGAGCCAAAATTCAACTGGAACATTAAATGCTTTATCTAAGAAAAAATACTAAATGGATGGTCTGTTCTTTGGTTGCATGAGTTGATAATTTTAACAGTAAATTCTGCATATAAAAGTTTGTTATCAGATAATAATATAATTTAGATGTGCCACAGCGATTATGTTGGTAGCACTAAGAGGAAGTGTAACCTAAATTTGAGATAAAGTGTCTAGTCAACAAAGCAAGCAAAATGGCTAGCTGGACTAGTAACATAGCTGGCTGAATTAAATAACATTACTTAACTCCCTCCTATACAGTACCAGATTTAAAAATGATAAAGCTGAAACATTACAATTACCACTTATTTCCTTTCTGCATAGTGCTTAAATTCAAAACATAAGCTAAGACTATTACTATGTTTTCTCTGGGCACTTAAGAGATGTATTATGGGACTTAATTAAATGTGTGGGAGATAGGACGTAAAAAAACAAAAATATGACAAATGTGGTATGAAAATAAAAAAATCTTTAAAATGCTAAAAAAAAGTTTAAACTTTTGGTAAAGGTCAAAATATTTTAAAAATATTTTCAAAAATATTTAATTTTTGGAAAATACTGTAAATGCTTAAAGAGATTTAACTAACTTCATCTGAATGCAGTTTTTTTAGTATAACTGGGGAAAGTGCACCCTGCAGGCTGGTTAAAGCCTCTAAACCCCACTTTGTGCAGCCGTCCAATGCCATACCATTCCCTAGACTGTACAATTTTTTAACAAAAACATATAATTCCAGGGCAATTTCCCCATCCACACTATATGAAAACTACTCCAGCTGGGCAAAAGTACATGCCTACAACACTCTGCAGAAGTGACACAAATATCTCACTTTTGTCACCAGCTTCCCCAAATATCTCACAACATCAATCTCACTCACCATTTTAGCTAGGGTACTACTGATGAAGGAGGTTTCTTTGGGTGTTGGGATGGAGAACAGTGTAACACACATGGGGATTCAGGGAAAATTTAGCCCCCAGTCCCTGTATAGTTGCCCATTGTTGCTTTTAGTTCAACCCTAAGGCTGTGTCCTGAATGGAAACTAAATTTAAAAAATGTTTCTAAATATCAAAATAATTCTAACTTCAAAAGCCTATTATATGTTCTCATGTCTTCCAACTTTCCCAATTTGGCAGGGACAATCTGGATTAATCCTCTGGCATCTCGTTGTTCATCTGCTTTCAAAATGTCCCAGTTTCTCTCTCCTCCTCCCCCTTCCTCCCTTGGTCCTCAGCTTATTTCAGTTGCTTTAAACTGAATTCAATGTGCAAAATTAGTTTATACTCAGCTAACTTGGCAGGGAGAGAGGAGAGAAAGGAGCAGAATCTTGCCCTTCTCAGCTGGTTCAAGCAAAAGTACTGTTGCTGCCTCTTCTAGCTTGTCTGTTCTTCCTCATTAGTAATTTTTGTCAACTTGAACACACTCTCATGCCACTTGGCCACCTGTGCCCCAGTTTCTTGTCCATGAAATGTTGGATGTCTTAAGTATAAAGGTTCAATGGAATCAATGTCTATTACTTGCTGAACAAAGGCAAAGGCCAGTGCTAAAAGTCTGAGCCCTAGGCTCTTGGATTGTAGGCCTGTTCCTCAATTAGAATATGAGCTTGCATCTGAGTTGTTGTTCAGATGAATCCTGCTCAGCAGCTCTGATGCCTTAACTCAAATGATCTTTTTTTTTTAAAACTAACTAAAAATAGGATACTCTTTTTTAAAGGTTTTGCTGCTGTTCCTATGAAGCTATTCTGTGGCCCAGGAACATAGTATAAATTAAGGTTTTCTTGCATGTAAGTTTGGAGTTCCAAACATGAGTTGGGGAGGTGTCTTCTGTGGGGTCTTAATAAGATTGTTTAACAATTTTGCAACTTGATTTACAGTCCTTGCATTTGATATTCTAGGGCAGGTGTGTGCAATTGCCAGGGAATTATGAGGACTCCATGAGACCCTGAAAACATTCCACAGGAGCCTCCCTCCCCTTCATCCACAATTTTACAAAATGAAAATAACCAAACACATCCACTGGCATCCTGGGCCATTTTGCATCATTTTCTGCCTCTCCTTACTTGAATTAGGTTCACATTGTTCAAAACCAAAGTGGCCAAATAGTTCACTTCTTGTTGTGAAAAGACCCACATGAGCCATGAGGCATACAATGCCCAATTGTTTCAGGGGAATTACAGGCCATTTAGGGGGCAGTCTTGAAGAACTGTAAAAATGGCCTTGAAGGATGCATATGGCCATTTCCTCTTCACTTGCATCCTTTTTGGACTACAGCTCTCACTCTCCAAAAAAGTAACTTTTCCAGGCTCTGGGAAAGACCTCTAACCAAGGTAGATAACAATTGACGATCTCTTTGAAAAAGAAATAAAACCAGATGTTAATTTTTTCTTTTTTTTTACCTATTTTTAAAATTTTTTAAAGTAAGACAAATAAAATGCTAAATGTTTCTTCTGACTTTCATTTAGCACAGATTGTTAATAGCAGATAGCATCACAAAATGCTAGCTAAATGAATACTTACATTTACAAATGAATCCATGGCTCTGTCATTTTCACACACACTGAGTTACTTGTAAGCAAGCCTGAAATAATAAATAAATATTAATAAAAATGTGTGGGATTTTTTTGTTTTTTCTGTTTTAGTGAGCAGAATGACGTGGTGACCAAGTGCTCTAAGTTCTGGTTTTTGGTTACCTGGTACAATACACCCCAATATCTACATCTCTATGACTCCCTAGTGCTTTCTGCATCTGGTATATTCTCCGCTCTTTAGGAGAGTGTCCCAAGTATAACATCTATGTAAAACCTGAATGGCAACTGGATGCACAAGAGGGCATTACAGAAATATGGATTTGTGTTTTAAGGACAGTCATCAGCTAGTAATGCTGCAACAGAAAATGAAAAGACATTAATGTAAAGTTTAAGGTTTAGCTTAGTAAACTAAGGGCTAGTTGTTAGTCCCAACTACATACCTGCAACATTTCACAAATGAAAATAGGGACACTTGTGAAAGAAATGGGGATGCAACTGAAAGGGTGTGGCCAACTGTAAAGGTTATTAATAAGGAAGTATATTAGGAATTGGAGAGTGTTTCTTTGCAGAAGTCTTGGTCTGTATGTTGGACATTTATACACTGCTATATGCTTCATTTATTGTGACTTTTATGTGACTTTTGGCCATGTTGCATGATATTTTTCATACTGTATATTCAGTATGGTAACCTATTTAACTCTTAATATATTTTCAATTCTCTACCATTTGTATTTTCTATAAATATATTCATTGTTCTTTCCTCTATTTTCATATTTGCCAGAACTATTACATTTATTTTGTTATTGGTATTTGTTGCTTACGTGAAGGTATTGTGTGTTTTTTGGACTTGTGGTTAAGAACGTGACCTTTTGTGCTTGCTATTAATGAGGAAGAACACATACTATACTACTTTAAACAGAGAGCCAGCATGGTGTAGTGGTTTGAATGTTGGACTACAACTTTGGAGACCAGGGTTTGAATCACCATTCAGCCATGGAAACTCACTAGGTGACCTTCAGCAAGTCACACACTCTCAACCTCAGAGAAAGGCAAAGGCAATCCTCTTCTCAACAAATCTTGTAAAGAAAACCCCATGATGGCCTTAGGGTCACTTTAAGTTGGAGATGACTTGAAGGCATACAACAACAACATTTTTTATATATATATATTTTTATTAATGTTTCAGCAAAATAAAAAATAACCACAAAAAAAGAGAATTTGCATACAGTTTACAATCCTATCCCATATATACATTTTTCTTCCATATAACCTATTCCGGAGCAAATAATTATTCTTGCACTTTATACCTTGTCCTCTATTCCTTAAGTATTTTTACCCAATGTGTTATTCACAGAGTAAATTTTATCAGATCTTTTGGCTAACATAGTATAACTACTTCAACTTTATAAACTTCAGTGTAAGTTTTGGTTTGTACGTAAATTACATGTATAACATATACAGATTATATACATAAATCATTTTTATCCATTACCTTATGTGATCATGATATCTTCAACTATTTATAGTAGCTTCATTCCAATCCTTCTCTTTTCGATCCGTCTTTATTACACCATACAATAAAGTTAGAATTCTCTCCTTATATTAAGATTTTCTCCAATTTTGGAGAAACAGATTTACCGGAGCCCACTCTCTCTCTATTTTCCCCTCTATATGTCCTCTTAGTCTTTGTGTCAAGTTATCTGTTAACTTAATTTCTTCCAATTTATGAATCCAGAGCTCAATATCCGGTGTTTCATGTTTTTTCCACAATCTAGCATATTCTACAACAACAACATTTTAAGTAGAGAAACCTCTGAGTTTATGTACTGAATTTAATAAAAAAGAAAAAAAAGAAAAATAATAAACACAGTATTCTCTCTATGTGTGTTTGTGTAGTATGATTATAAATATTATACTATGCCATTATTTATAATATAAATAATATAAATAATATTTATAAATAAATACTATATTAATATACTGTAAAATCAACCAGACTCAGCTTAGAATGACAGCTTTCTCTTACACTCACAATCCCTGAATCAGCTCACACCCTGTCCGCTCAACACACATTACATATCAGCTTCCTATGTATATCCCAGCTTTCCCATAATGCTGATGTGGTCACCTTGAGATATTCACAGGCTCTGAATCTAATCTACTTCATAGGATTGTTAAAGTAAAAAATGGGTGTGGGAGTGAAGGAAAATCATATACAATACCTTCAGCTCCAGGAAGTAAATAGAATTAGTTCAAATACATCTAGCTGGGACAACACAATTATCCGCGATGCATTCCAGTAACTTTTGAGGATGTTACCTGGGTTGAAATCATGTAGACATTTACTTGGCAGTAAGTTCTGCTGAACTCAGTGGGGCTTCTGATAGATAGGGGTATGAGTACATTATTAATATAAATGAACTGCTGTTCGATAGAAAAAGGTCCACTATCATCCATTTCTCTTTCTCCCTCTCGTAGAATCATACAGTTGGAAGGCGCATCAGGTCCAACCCCCTGCTCAATGCAGGATCTCCAGCTAGAGCAACCCCCGCAGGTAGATGTCCAGAGTCTTTTTAAATGCATTCAGAAAAGGAGACCCCATCACCATTCTAGGCAATTGGTTCCATTGCCAAACCATTCTCACTGTCAAGAAGTTCCTTTTAATGTTCAATTGAAATTTACCCTCCTGTAACCTAAAACGTTTAGACTTAGTTCTACCCTATAAGATGCCAGAGAACAAGGCTGCACCCTTCTTTGTGTGGTATCCCTTGGAGTATTTAAAGAATGTAATTATGTCACCCTCTCAGTTGTGTCTTCACCAAGCTGAACATGCCCAACTCCTTCTGATCAGCATAGAATATAGCAGGGCTACTACCTGGGAACTATGCTTCTATTAATGCAGTTTAAGATATCATTTGTCTTCTTTGCTGCAGCATCATACTGCTAGCTCATGTTCAAATTCTGATGAGTAATAATCCCAAGGTCCTTTTCAAATGTAATACTGATGAGCCAAATGTTCCCTATCCTATCCCTATGCATTTGTTTTTTATGGCCTAAATGCAGAATTTTGCATTTGTTTATGTTGAATTTCATTTTATTTATTTCAGCCCAGTTTTCTAGTTCATCAAGGTCCTATCGAATTCTGTTCCTATCTTCCAATGGGTTAGCTACCCCTCCCAGTTTTGTATCATCCACAAATTTGATAAGGATTCCTTCCACTCCATCATCTAAATCATTGAAAAAAATATTGAAGAGTGTTGGCCCAAGGACAGAACCCTGCGGCACTCCACTTGAAACCTCCTTCTAATTTGATGACAATTCTTTGACCACAGTTTTCCAACCAGTTATGGATCCCCTTGATGGTGTTTCCATCTGTTCCCTGTTTAGTCAGTTTGCCAATCAAAATATCACGGGAAAACTTATCAAACCTTTGCTCTATATCTCTCTTACCCACACACATATGCATGTACAGTATTCTTCTTACAGATATATACTCCCTTTCTTCCACACAAATATTCACAAAGGTATACCTTCCAACTTCCCCAAGTTAGTAAGGACAATCTGAATTAATCCTGTTGGCCCACTTTTCCGGCCGCTTTCGAAAGTTCGGTTTCTCTGTCCTCCTCTTAGTTCCCTCCTTTGTCTCTCAGCTTGCTTCAGTTGCTGCACATGGACTTCAGCATGCAAAAATAGTTTGCACTCAATTAAATTAAAAGAAGATAGAATGTTGCCCTTCCCTTTGGATTGAGGCAAAAGCAAACTACTGCAGCCTCTCTTAGCTCGTCTGTTCTTGCTTATTAGTAATGTTCACCATCTTGGCCAAGCTCTGATGTTTCTTAACAACACCTGTCTCAGTTTTCATCTCTAAAAAGCTGAGGATATGGAAGTACTCCTACACTCATGCATAAATAAATGTCTCCATATTTACTTAAAACAAGCTGAGAAAAACTTCAAACCACTCCTTGCCTCCTACCTTTCCTTTCCTCTTTGCTAAATCAGCTTCTGCAACATGAATAGAGAGCCTGCCCATCCCCGTCTCCATGTCTGATTGGCTGTTAGGTCATTTCCTGCGTCATCCCCAAGACTGCCTTCTTTTTGATTGATTGATGGATCACCTTAGGGAAAACATCCAGCAGTTTTAATGCTGCTGGTGGTAAGAATTGATGCTGGTATTCTGAAGGTACACAGTATACTGGTACCCCGTTGGTACCTGGGGACATTCTCACGAATTTCAGGACCTTTAGAGGGTACGCAACTAAGGTAGATGCATGACATCAGTGCATAGGCAATGCATAGGCATTGACTGGGGCCCTTTCACACTGTACATTTATATCACTATGATTCCCCTTCAACTACCAAAACAACATCCTATGGAATCTGGAATTTGCATTATATGGAGGGGCATTTTGTATTCTCAGCCAGAGAGTTCTAGTGCCTCAAACCCCAGGATGCCATAGGAGTCAGCAGTTAAAGTGGAATCATAGTGGCAGTTAAAGTGGAATCATAGTGCTATAATTTGTGTAGTGTGAAAGTGCCCCAGGGGCTCTACAGCAGTTGGGAATAACAAATATATTTAGGCCTCAGTTTCTTTTTTTCTTATTGTTGCCGATGGACATTCCTGATGAACTGTGTCATCAGTCAACTGACATGGGTAGTGAGTATCTATGTAATATTTCCCTAATTAATGCAAAGAAAGTTATCTAAAACATTACCCAAACCATACCTTCCTATCTGCTGTATACTGTTCTACTAGTTTTAAATTAGCATAGGTTAGTAGTTAGATCTAAAGCATTGCTCAAAAAATATGTGGAGAAATTTCAGTAGAAACTTTGTTTAAATCACTGATTTAAGCAGATTTTTTTCTTATGGATTTAAATAATGATTTAAAGCAACACATTAATCCATTTAGACTTAAATCAGAGGTGAGCAAAGAGCAGTCCTTGAGAAACTGTTGGACTGAAACTTTGTGCATTCCTCACCCTTGGTATGCTGACTAGAAGTGATGGGAGTTGCTTTTCAACAACATCTGGAGACCACATGTTGCTCACCTGTATTGAAATTGCTCTACCTACTGTCCCTACCTGAAATCTTGGGAGAGCCATCGACAGTATTGAAGACAATAAGTGGACCAAAAACCTGAATCAGTACAAAGCCAATCAGACTATAACTGGTCAAAATGAGTCTCCTTAATCTGAACATTCCCACATCAAACTGAGGTGTTTTACAGACGTACATGAATATTTATTTCAGTGTTGCCTGCTCGAAGCATCCAACAATTATGAGTCAGAGTTGCTTGTAATTGTCCCACTCTGGAAATAGTCCACTGGAACGAGAGAAACTTGATCATCTTCCTTCAAAATCTCTTGTACAGTTTTGCCTCTCTGCTTTCTTGTAGGCCTTACACAAATCTGTACTAGAAATCAGGACACCCTGATCCACATAGTTTGTGCACCCATTTGCAACTGGAATTGGAGCCAGTGGAGATGGACGTGGAAAGGTGGGCAAAAGCTTACAAATGAGTTTAAGGACTGTGTAGATTGTATTTTCTCCCCATCCTTCAGACTAAAAAAAATATCTTTTACTTGCTTACTTATGTGTCATCTTGGAGAATAATGGAAGGAATAGGTTTTGATGGACTGAGACACTATTCACTCTTGGCATTAGAATGCAGCAGCAGCAACAACATTTTGCTTGGATTAAACCTCTTCCACAAAACTGGAACCCAGGGAAACTTACAAAAATAAAAACAAATACAGATAAAAGCACATTCAAAGGCTGAGTCTACACAGGCTAAATAATGCATCTTTACCTCAGTCCCAGTCCTGTTAGAAAACATGATGTTCAGAGAATCACAGAATCATAGAGCTGGAAGAGACCAGAAGAGCCATCAAGTCCAACCCCCTACTATGCAGGAATACACCATCAAAGCATTCTCTACAGATGGTCATCCAGCCTCTGTTTAAAAACTTCCAAAGAAGGAGACTCCACCACACACCAAGCAGCGTATTCCACTGGTGAACTGCTCTTACCATCGGGAAGTTCTTCCTAATGTTTAGATGGGATCTCTTTTTCTGAATTTTGAAGCCATTGCTCCGTATCCTAGTTTTTGGAGCAGCAGAAAACACGCTTGCTCCTTCCGCCATATGGCATCCCTTCAAATATTTAAACATAGCTATCACATCGCTTCTTAATATTCTCTTCTCCAGGCTAGATGTACTCAGCCCCCTAAGCTGTTCCTCATAGAGCATGGTTTTATTTCCTTCCAGTGTGAAAACACTTCTTTTTGATGCCTGAGGGCTTAAAGGTGATTTTAAAAACTCCACTGTTTGGGGGAAGAATTGGTTTTTTAAAACAGGTGGTTTGACCCCTGATTTGGGATCACAGTGGAATTGGGGATGAGGGGGCAGTTGACGGGTGGTCATCCAGGTAAGGTGGTCACTTAGGTCACCTGATTGTTCCCACCACAGGAGGATAGCTCCCTTGCTTATATGAGCATCCAGGAGCTGTTGTCTAATTTATTTTATTTTATTTATTATTTTAATTAATTTAATTTAATTTTGATTTACCACTTGTATGCACACATTTGCAAGTTAGCATTTCACATCCCCTTTCCCAACCTGCTTTGCTTTATAGAAGTGGAGGTGGGCAATCCGAACAAAGTGAAAACAAAGGCTATTTGTTTAAGTGTTTATGTGTGTACGTTGTGGGAATTTAAAAAAAAAATTGCAACTGCTGCTGTTGTGTGACCAGACATAAACTGATATGGTGAATACATGCACACAGTGGAAACACCCCTTTGTGGTGATGTGGCTACGTAACAGGGGTCCTGTGTGGCTTACCAAACTGATTTCAGTTTGGATTAAAACTGATGTGTGGGGCAGTAAAGGAGTCAAACCCAGGCAGTGGATTTTATTAGGCTTGGATACAGCCCTCGTGTAGATTCAGCCATAACAGTAGATAAAATATTGGTTATATACAGTTAAACTAGCCATAAAATTACAATATGACAAAACAAAAAGTCAGTAAAACAGCACACTAGACATTATTAAAATATGAGTTGTGCACTCAGATGGACTCCCAAGTCCTGGCTTTTGGACACCCAGTGGAGACAAACAGACAATTTAATCAATGAAACAAGAACATTGATTGAGTCTGGGAGCAACACTGACAAATGCTAGCATATAAAGTGTATAAACATATTTGAAACTCTGTATTCATTCCCTTTTTAAACCACTTTTGCCTCAATTCAACTGTCAGGATTGTATGTAGTAGAGAAGTTATCCACTTGAATGAGAAAGTGGACACCCCATAACAGTTTCTTTAAAAATGCATTGCTAAAAGCTCCTACCGTCAGTTTCTAAAAGGCCGTTGTAATAGGAATGTTTCCTAGGCAGCACTCTTAGATGTGCTCAGCAATTTACACCAGAAGCACAAGGCTTGTGTATCCATGAACAGGATGCTAAAATTGGGTGATCTCTGAGAAAGTGCAGCTGCTTGTGTGCAGGCACTTACAACGGCATACAACTAGAAAAGGATTCTGGCCCATTGTTTACAGGAGATTTATGCAACAAAATGTCGCAGCATGAAGGGCTGCCATTTCTGATTTCAGCCACTCCATTTCATTTCCGATCTTCCCATTTTTCTGTCCCCACAAGCAGGCAGTCAGCATTCTGTGGCCACTGGGCATGTTCAGTTCTCATTGGATTGTTTTGGTTCCTTTCTTCTTCTTTGTTTTTTCTCTCTAAATATATTTTTTGTTGTGCCTCTCCCTACCCCCAGCCTTTACTTTTCCAGCCATGACATTCTCACTACGAGTCACCGGCCGCATTTCTACAGCTTTCCTCATCAGAAAAGTTGTGAAGTTATATGCTGGTGATATTTTTTCTTCCACAGATATGTGAAACTTTTGAAGACAGTAGGCTGAGATATATGAATCACTGGTGCAGAATGTAATACATGACTCAGTGATGACTTTTCTTCTAGAGTGGTTTGGCTCTATTTCTGACTTCTCTGTGTTCTTTTCTGTGTTCACTACATGATGACTACATTTAAAGAAGGAGTAGTGGTTTCCTCTCTGATGGTGAAAGATAACTGGCAGGTTGTGTAATTGTATGGACTTTACAAGTGATGGATTAAAAGTTGTTACCCTGACTTCTGAGGGTCCCTTGAGGGACACCTTGATTTGCTCCAAAAATGCAAAGAGTTGGGGAAATTAGCAGAGCACTGGCTGTAGCCAAACAAGGGGCAGGGTAACCCAGCAGGATCTTTTACGGAATTTTTACGGGGTCCAACCAAGCGAAAAGCCAGACAAACATACCAATAACTGGATTTTATTAATAAATGTGTTTTCTTGAATTGGATAAAGGAATGAGGAAAAGAAATAAAGAAAGAGTGTTAGTAATGATGGTAATGAAAATTAAGGGTGTTATAGAATAAGTATAAGCTGAATACGATAAGGTCAAAAGTAATAACGTAGAATAGAAAAAATGTATAAATGGGATGTAAACACAAACTCAACTGGAAAAATGATGTTCGGAAGCGGGGGTGGTATTTTGTGTAAAATTTTAATAAAAATATATAAAAAAATAAATAAATGTGTTTTCACGCACCAACGCACTCACTCACAGTCACGCACACAAGGCCTATCGGAAAGGGAAAGAGTTGAAAATTGATAGGGGATTCAGTGGAAAGGGTATAAAGGCGGTGATACTGCACCTGTAGACTTAGCATATCTTGACTTCAGTAAGTCCTTTGACAAAGTTCCCCATGACATTCTTGCAAAGAAACTAGTAAAATGTGGGTTAGACAGGGCTGCTGTTAGGTGGATTGGTAATTGGTTGACTGACCAAACCCAAAGGGTGCTTTTCATCCTGGAGAGAAGTGACTAGTGGGGTGCCACAGGGTTCTGTCCTGGGCCCAGTGCTATTCAGTATCTTCATCAGTGACTTGGATGAAAGAGTAGAGGGCATGGTGATCAAATTTGCAGGTGATACCAAATTGGGAGGGGTTGCTAATACCCCAGAGGACAGGATCAAATTTCAAAATGACCTTGACAGACTGGAGAGCTGGGCCAAAACTAACAAAATAAATTTCAACAGAGAGAAATGTAAAGTCCTACACTTAGGCAGAAAAGATGGAATGCACAAATATAGGATGGGGGACATGTGGCTGGATAGCAGTACATGTGAAAGGGATTAGGAGTCTTGGTAGATCACAAGCTGAGCATGAGTCAGCAGTGTGATGAGGCAGCCAAGAAAGCCAATGGAATTCTTGGTTGTATCAATAGGAGTATGGTGTCTAGGTCGAGGGAGGTTAACTGAACCACTCTATTCTGCATTGGTTAGGCCTCATTTGGAATAGTGTGTCCAGTTCTGGATACCTCAATTCAAGAAGGATATTGACAAGCTGGAACATGTCCAGAGGAGGGCAACCAAAATTGTGAAGGATCTGGAAGCCATGCCCTATGAGGAACGGCTTAGGGAGCTGGGTATGTTTAGTCTGCAGAAGAGAAGGTTAAGAGGGGACATGATAGCCATGTTTAAATATTTGAAAGGATGTCATGTCAAGGAGGGAGTGGGCTTGTTTTCTGCTGCTCCAGAGACTAGGACAAGGAGCAATGGGTTCAAGCTGCAGAAAAAGAGACTCCACTTGAACCTCAGGAAGAACTTCCTGATGGTCAGAGCTGTCCAGCAGTGGGTATTCTGCCTCAGAGTGTGGTAGATTCTCCTTCTTTGGAGGTTTTTAAGCGGAGGCTGGATGGCCATCTGTTGGGAATGCTTTGATGGGTGTTCCTGCATAGCAGGGGGTTGGACTCAATGGCCCCTGTGGTCTCTTCCAACTCTATGATTCTATGATTCTATCCTGAAGTCTTCAGTCGGGAAGTGGCGGGAAGAATGGAGCTCAGCAAAGAGAGGTGGCTGAGGGGATCACTTGACTAACAAAGTGCTGGTCTGCTAGCGTGTCGGTGAGTTCTCCGAAGAGACCCTCAAAAACTAGGATTACTTACAGGGCAGGACATACCTCGAGGGCAGGCCCTCTCCTGGGAAGAACAATGGCCAAAACAAAGGGAGAAATGCTGCACAATAGCAAATTGGTAGTTTGAGCGATTAGCTTATGCAGATGCCGTGCAGGGTTTACTAATGTTGGAGTTGTTCAACCTGGGGAAAACCCAATAATTCACTCATAATAATTCACTGCTGGTGTATAAATCTTCACTATCTCTCTGTTATCAAGAACACCTTTGGTGGGGGGCAAAGTGGCACAGGGAAAGAATAAGAATCCTTTCTGCCCACACAGATTGCTGCCTCAGTAGTTCTATTCTGTTTTGCTATTTCCAGAAATAAATGGGGCAAAGCTACATCAGGATCAGAATCTTGTCGGTGTCTTACATATGTATAAAATCCCCTGTGGAAGTGACTGGACATTTTTGGCTGATATGCAACGTTTGCATTCAGGTCAAGGTTACAGAAGTCAAGTTGTCCATGTGATGTCATAGTGCAAACAGGTGTCCACATAGTTGTCCATTCTGTTGCACATTCCTTTCCACATACAGTTGTGCATCCAGTGGTTCATTTGGTTTCATAATGTAACCATTAAACAAAAGAACTGTGTTAATCCCATCACCATGTAACTCTATATGTGAAGATTTTCATAAAGAAACTGTGATGTAGAGTCTCAGGATCACATGTAGTTTGGTACATAAAAATGGCAAGATATTGAGTAGCAGTACAGCTGTCCCCATCTACCCAAAGCAAAGCTGTTGTTGTTGTTGTGTGCCTTCATGTGCCTTCAAGATTTCTGGGCAGGATCTATTTAGAGTGGTTTGTTCAGAGTGGTTGTTTATTGAGAGTGGGTTTCCCTCTGCTTTCCTCTGAGGCTGAGAGAGTGTGACTTGCTCAAGGTCATCCAATGGGTTTCTATGGCTGAGTGGGGATTCAAATCCTGGTCTCCAGAGTCATAGGCCATTTCTGCCCTACACTGTTATAGTGCTATTATTTCACTTTCCACGTCCTGTGGAATTCTGGGGTTTGTCATTTACTGAGGCCAAAGAGCTCTCTGGCGGAGAATTCTAAATACTCCTCCCTAAATTTCCAATCCCAGGATTCTTTAGGATGTTGAAAGTGGAATAATAGCACTATAGTGGTGTAGTGCGGAGAAGTCCATAGTTCCAACACTCAAACCATTACATCACACTAGCTTTCTAACATCCGGCATAGATTTTTACAGTATGTTAGCTTGGAGAAGAGAAGATTTTAAAAAATGATATGATAGAGGTCTTTAAGTACGTAAAAGACAAGAGCTTGTTTTCTGACTCTCCAGCAACTAGGGTACATTTTACACTACACAGTTATAGCACTATGATTCCACTTTAAATGCCAAGGCAAGATCATATGTAATCCTGGGAGCTGAAGGTTAGAGAGGAGCATTTAGAATTCTTGACCAGAGAGCTCCTTTGGTGCCTCACAAAACTATAAATCCCTGTGTTTCATAGACCATGGAAATTATAGTAGAATTATAGTGCTACAATTGCGTAGTGTGAAAGGGCCCTAAGACAAGAACCAGTAAATTCAAATTACAAGAAAAATGATTCTGCCTAAACATTGAGAAGAACATCCTGATGGTAAGAGCTGTTCAGTGGAAGAATAGACTGCTTTCGTGGTGGTGGACTTTCTCTCTGGCCATTTCCTCACTAGACTGTTATAGCGCTATGATTCCACTTTCAACATCCTATGGAATCCTGGGGTTTACAGTTTCGGGAGGGGCCGGCTGGTGTTACAGAAAATGCAGTAAATATTTCTTGGTCATATGTGGTGGCCCTCGCCCTATGTTTTGACTTTTTGGAAACTGGCATTTGATGTTATTTCAGAAACAACATCACAGTCATCATTTTTAAAAAGATAAAGATGGTAGAGTCAAAACTGTTGGGTTTCAGCTTCTCTTCAACAGATTTCTAGACCTTAAATTTCTGATGGGTGGTTATGTTCGAATCTTGAGTCCAGTGCACTGGCAAGGAAATATCTGTAAGCACACAGAATGCTTTCTTTTCCTATTGAGCTGACCCATTATACTTTGCTGTCTGAGTCACAACTTCAAATGAAACCCTCTCCAACTGGACTCAAGATGCATAGCACCCACAGCCAGCCACATTCTTCTGTTAGAGAAGGCATAGTTTTTCATAAGCAGATCTTCCAATTACTAGCAGTAGAAATACAGTGGTAACATAGTAAACAAAAAACAACTAGCTGCCTTTTTATGACATCCAAAATTTGGTGTCTGAAGTGACCATCTTACTCTCCTGTTCATACTCCTATAACTACCTGTCTCAATTAAAAAAAAAAGGCTGAATATACTTTTAGGTATTCTATAGGGAAACATAGGATCAGATTCTCTGTGAGGTTAAACACAAAGTTATTATTTTGGAAGGAATTATTTATTACTAAAGAACACTGTTGTAATTAGTTTATTAAAATACATCACATCAGAATCTAGTTTAGGGAATGCTGTTGCTGCGTAACTATAGCAGATGGAGAAAAAACATCAGGAATATATGAGACCAAAGTAGACAGCATGAGGAAGGTCCAGTGGTTAGATTTCTTGATTTTTTATTTTATTATTATTATTTTTTACACTTAAAAGCAGCCAAGGGCCTAGGTTGGGCCCAAGGTTTATCTGGAGTCAGAATTTTAGACAGAGAACTTAACCCTGAAATTCTTTTTTAATTTTATGGCTTGCAACAGGCCAGCCAACATTACAACAGTGCAATGTTGTTTGAAGAGTGACAGTGTCGTATTATAGCACGTTCTCTGTTGATTTCCTATTTTCTAAAGCAGGTAGATGGTGCTGCCATACTTTGAGTGCCTTCTAGCACCCAAATGACACTGTACAACTATCTCATTTTTTCCTCCATAATGTTGGGGGGTTTTTTCTGTCAAAGTTAAAAAAAAAGATGGAAGAAATGGTGGGCAAACATAGAATGGTGGTGTTTACAAATGGAAGAAATTGCTGGACACCCTTTATTCCCCAAACGAGGAAAGACAGTTGCACAATAAAAGATATGTTGGAATCTCCCTCCCCAAAGAAATAGAGACACATCTTGTATATTTGTAGGTTGAGATGTAAAGATGAAATGTGAATGCTGCACTTACATTTGTCTCTGTGTTGTGTGTCTTCTACAGGCTGCTCCCAAGGCTTATTTTATATTAGGCCTTGATACTATAATTGGGCGGCTCTCAGTATGACCTTGATAGGCTTGAAGTACAGTCCCTAGGGTCAGCATTTGTTGTGCTTCTTTACACAGCTTTGACAGTGTAACATGAATGGAGAATGGAAACAGAAAATCCATTAGCAATATTCCTTAGGTGGGTATTATGGATGATGCAAAACTAGGAAGATGGGAAGCACAGGGAATTTAAACAGATTTTGAGGCTCTCACGGCTGACTTTGTGTCAAGTGAAATTAATTGTCCCTCTTTAAACATGGGGCAAAAGTACAATTTGCAGCCAAATGCCAGTTCTTAAATTAAGTTTAATACTTATTTTAATAGAAACTGATGATGAAAAACAAAATAGCAAAAAATGACATATTTCTCAATTCTGATCACAACTGTTTAGTCCCGATCACAATGCTGTTAGTCTTCAGGTTGGGATACCATGAGATCCAAAACACAAAATATTGTACCTCTTGTTATCCTTGCCTGGTTAGCAATTTAGCCACCATGTAGGTATTGTTATCTTGCTAATTACTGCCCACAATCAATGTAAATGTAACAGATATGGAATAACGTAATGCTAAAGTAGATCATGGTTCTTACATCACCATGTTTCACTTAAATGTTATATTTGTGCTTGAGCATCAGCTAGCCTGTTGGTCTAGAACTGGGCCTCGAACTTTTGTTTGTTTGTTTCTGTATTATTATTGTTGGGGTATTTTTTACGTGTTTTAATTTTAACTTAATTCTTTGAGATATCCCTTTATCAAGTGGTACACAAATAAATTAATGAAGGAATGAACAATGCCTAAATAATTCAAAATCTGTCTTCAAAAATACCTTTGGAAATTTCCATCAGTCCAAAAGAAGGTTAACAGGTGATAGGCATTGTGATCACATCACATCAATGGCTTCTTACCTGGACACATCTGTAATCTCTTTCCCAGCCCAAATTCATACTGTTGGTTTTAGCCTTTAAAGCAGTATTCCCCAAACTCGTATCTTTCAGGTGTGTTAGTTCTTCTGGACTTCAGCTCCCAGAATCACTGAATATTGGCCAAGGCAGCTGGAACGTCTGGGAGTTGAAGTCCAAAACCCCTGGAAAACTGATTTCATCGTCAGAGACTGCTCTAGATGTTCCGCAGGGTAATGAATTTCAGCCATTGGTTTCTAGGAATACTCCAACCAGGCCTAGATCCAGTTGCTAGAGTAGACTTAAGGAATCAAGTACTGACTGGTGTAAACACCTATGTAAGTTACACTGATTCAACAGATTCCCTATGCTTGGTACTAATAACTGAATATAGGCCCCAGTATATAGCTTTCCTGAAGTATAGATAGACTTATCAGATGTTTACTTTTTATTCTTTTTCACACTAGATAAAGACCTGTTTTTCCTTTTTCCAGTATCTCACAGACTTCTAAGGATTTCTGAGATTCTAGAATGCAAGTGTTTTAAGATCGGCCTATGCTGTGGGACTTTTATGGTTCTGATTGATTTACTGGTTTTCATCTCTACTTTTTTTTTTTTTTGTCTTTATGCGTACATGTACATCGATCATTTTCTATTGTATTTTAGCTTTTTGATGTGCACCACCCAGAGAATCCTGATTATGAGGCTATAGAGACTCCCCTCAAAGAAACAATGTAATGGTGTTTTTGTTAGGATAAAATGGGGAGTTTCCTCAAGAAGGGTGTATGGTAAATGTAATAAATACTTTCCTTCCCCCACACTATTCAGGGCAGCATAGTAGCAAGTTAAAAACTGGAGTATAATAATATTTATACAGATAGGGGGACAATATGGCTGGAATTCACCCAGATGCATACACATGGATAAATTATGCTATACATATGGGTCCCCCCCAAATCATTGATGCTCAGCAGACATATTCTGCTGATACCACTGGAAGTCGAGTTGTACAGACAACATGTTAATCTGTGCCTTGCTTTTGCATGTTTCACATTGTGCATGATGGCTGTGCCTCATATGCTTTGCATTGTAGTTGTACATTCTGTACTTTGCATTGTGATTACACTTTGCAGTTTTGTGTCCTATACTTTCCATTGTGATTATGCATTGTGGTTGTGAATCCTATACGTTCCATTGTGATTGTGCATCCTATACATTGCATTGTGATTATGCATTGTAGTTGTGCATACCATACTTTCCATTGCGGTTATGCATCCTACACTTGTATTGAAGTTGTACATTGTGTATTGTGCCTTGCATTATGGCACCCAGCTATTCACGTGTGTTGTGCAATGTTGATATTGGGGAGAGTGTGGTACTGCCATGGCATATGCCTACATGCAAATATTTATGCTATACTGAGGGGATGTTGGGTTGAGGCCATGCTGTGACAATACATACCAATATTGGGGTGTTCACAGATTGGAAAGGGTACTAGAAAGTAGTATCACTTACCTGGTTGCCTATGGCAAGTAAGAATCACCTCCAGGTTAACAGGGAGGAAAGTCCACCCTGCCATGTAAACCATAACAAGCAAACATGTTATCCTAAAGTCACTTGCTAGTTCCAGCTACAGTCCCGGTGAATTAATAGTAAATAGGTCAACACTTTTTGGGCATTAAGTGAGAAAAGCATGAAAGTTCCTAATAATTGGTGGGTTAGTAATGTTTGGGAACTTATTAGCAAGCCTCAAGTACTTTGTAATAACATTTGTATTGATTACTATTGCAAATTTGAAGTTTCTTCATATTTCTTTCCTTATAAACAGTGGAAATGATATCATCACCCAGTATTTTGATTACTGGACTATTATTGATTGACATTTGGAGCTAAAATATTAATAGTAAAATAAATACACAGAGTAGTTAGACTCAAAAGTGCCATGTCACTTGCAGAAGTTCTCTCTTCCTCTCAGAAATGTATTTTACTATATACCTTGTGTTACAGCAGGGTGGTGATCCTTTGGCTTGCTTGATGTTTTAGATTACAGTTCCAATAATCTCTTACCACTGGCCATGCTGCCTGGGGCTTTTGGGCATTGAAATCCAAAATATTTGGAGGGCCAAAGTTCTCCACCCAAAAGCTAGTGTCCCACAAGAAAAATGAAATAGATAGATCAAGGATTTAGGTAACCACTGATCAAAGCACAGAAACTACTATAGATATAGGCCAGAAACTTATAGATGAGCAAAAGAGAGAACAAAAGGTACAAATCTGTCAAAGAAAAAAAATCAGCAGAGTCTTGTCAAGAGTCAAGTTACCTTCAAAGAGACGACTGATTTCTGACATTCCTTCTAACAGAGGTCTGTTGTCTATAAAGTAGGAAGTATGGCCTGTGTAGAATCTACTATATCACACTGTGAACTCCTACTATACTGAAATATTTACAGGTCTGTCCCACTTTGTACATGATCCTTGGTCAAGATTTGGAAGAACAGGAGTTCTTCCAAATACAGTGAGCATATAACTCCTGTTTTGTTTCATCGCTATTACTTTTCTGGACACAATTGAATGCACTGCTTGGTCATCACCTGCAAAAGTTTGGTGCACAAACTTTTCACACACACCCCAGGGCCACACGTGATGCTAGCTCAGCAGTCAAAAGGCTAGAATGGACACACACAGAATCACACATCCCAGCAATCTTCTTTTATACTGGGAGGGAGTGGACAACCTCCTCTCCACCCTTTTCCCCAGCAATCCTGCTAGCGACAGTAGAAGAAGAGCCATCCGTGTAAAATTGGCAGTAAAAAGGCAGTGCGGGATTCAGCAGAGTGGAGTTAGGGAGTAATGCACTTGGAGTATTAGCAGGATACACTGTACTCCAGTTAAAAAAAAGAAAGAAAGAAAGAAACATTTGCAATCAAAATATTTGGACAACCTTTTCATAAACACAAGGTGGCTCAGCCATTCCATTCATCATCAGAGGACCTTTTTTCTAGGTTCTGTCTGCTACAGAGGTCCAGTTCAGTAAGCAATTGGACAGGCACTTCTCTACAGGGATGCCAGCTCGTGGAATCCTCTCCCCAGAAGGCCCAATGAGCCCCTTGTTTGTGGCAGTAACTTGAACTGTTAAGATTTTTCTTTTCGTTTATGCTTTCATTTCTCTGTTCTGTTCTGTTTAGCTTTTCCTCCTCCTCCTGCTTCTTCTTCTTTATTACTATTACTATTGCTTGTATTGTGAGCCATCTTGAGAATCTTTGGTCTGACAAGTCATACTAAAATAAATAAGTCACTGTAGTGGAGATCATTGAACTGAGTTGTGGAAGATCCAGGTTCAAGTCCCCACTGAGACATGAAACTCATTGAGTGATCTTAGTTCAGTCAATTTCTTTCACCCTGACCTACTTTACAGGGCTGTTAGAGCATCAAGGATTGCCATCAAAGAGAGACATATATTTCACCTTAAGCTCATTGGAGGAATTTGTAACTAATAATTAAAAAATATATATATATATATCAAGCCATCACCTATTTTCTTTCATCTCACAGGGTTTTTGTTGTTGTTGTTGTTTGTTTTGGTTCCTGCTGATGTTCATCATTATTTTCCCTCTTCACAATTGAAAGAATATTATAGTGGTTATTTGCCATTAGACAATTCACAAGCAATACCATGTCTAGAACTTACCTTTCTTTTTCTTGGCTCTGTATATTTGTTGAAAGTTCTGAAATATGGGTCCTTTAATTTCTGATGGTCTTTACAATTTTATTAAAAATTGATTATTTTTCCAACAGAACAGATTATTATCAACATCAAATAGGCAGGGAATTGAAATAAAGGGTGGCTTGAGTAACTGAGGTTGGCGGCAACCCTAAGTAAACTCACTTGGAGATAAGTCCAAATGAAATCAGTATGACTTAAATTTCCGAGAAAACATGAATAGGATCCAGCTATTTACTCATAACCATACAGAAAATGTGTTGCTGAGCTAAGAAGAGAGCTAATCTCCTGCTATATAAGCCTGTATCAGAAGCCTAGAATTCAGCTCTACCCCCTCCCAGTGCTACTCACAATTCTGTAAACAAATCTATATTGAAGAATCACAGAAATTGTTCATCCTTTGTATCTCCATATCTAGTTTTGCCTCCACAATTACAATTGCATTTCTCTGTATTTAGAAATGTGTTGAGGTGTTGTTGTTGTTGTTGTTGTTTTGTCTACAACAGAAATGGAAAACCTATTTCAAACACACACAGAGTACTGCTAGTTGCTAGAACCGTACTTCTTAACATCTGAATTGGATTGAAGAATGATCAGACCATGACCTGAGTCACACCCTATTTGCTGGGAGTACTATCAAGTCCTCAATTATTCATAGAAAAGAGTGGACAAACTAAACTGTATTCTGCACAGTCATCATGCTCAGGAATTTGTTATCTCTAAGAAATGAGCATTCAGGTTTTCACTGTTATTTTCAGAGCTTGGAACAAGTAGTAACCAATCACACATAATGAAATAACCAGTTAACAGGTCATTAAAAATTTGACTAGTTACATGTATTGAATTCCTTTCCCAGTAATGAAGCAGTGCTATATTACAATTTGAATTTAGTGAGAGATTTCACTCCTTTTGCTGTCTAAGTGTAACTGTTAATTACTTTTATAGTTACAGGACTGTGGAAACTTCCTCATAATAGAGGATCACCACCTCTTGGTTCAAATGCTAGCTTTTACTCTGCCTCAGATTCTTATTGGATGTGTTGAGGTGAGTATGATGGGATGCGAAGAGAATGTGTTATGCACCACAAGCTAGAGACTTGTAGCATTCAGAAATAATTCAAAAGTAACTACTGAAAAACAGGAAAGTAATGCATTATGTTTTTAAAGAAAAATAACTGTCAGAAACTGATTTTTGCCTTGAAACTATAGGCCTTTCCACACTACACTGTTAAAGTGCTATTATTCCACTTTCAACATCCTGTGGAATCCTGGGGTTTGCAGTTTAGGGAGGGGCCTTTAGAATTCTGAGCCAAAGAGCTCTTTAGCCTCAGTAAATTACAAACCTCAGAATTCCACAGGATGTTCAAAGTGGAATAATAGCACCATAACAGTATAGTGTGGAAAGACCCTATAATTGTAATTAAATACATTTAATTACTACAATTATTCTGCAGTTACCATCTTTGGTGGGATAGGACATTGTTCTGGCCATTCAGATCTTTTTGCCCAAGGCCTGCACTTGTTCCTCCTATGACCAGAGAGCACCGCTTGCTGCAAAAGCAATTTGTGTTTCATCTTTTCATCCTTTCTCTCCTCAACAAGAGGGCTTCTTCCTACACTGGTTTTCTAGTGTATAAATGTCTTCACAGTCTTTACCTTGCAGTATTATGCACATAAACCATGATCAAACCGTGATAAAAGGCATGTTTTTCCACCCATCAGAGAGATTAATTTCCATACTGGGAAGAAAAAATACATAGATAATGACATTTTTACCATCCCAGAAAGTCTACAGACTCATCAGTCTTCAGTTTTCAGCACCACATGCTTGAGTATATTTCCTGCTTACTGAGCCTCAAGCAAGTTGTCCACTACTGCAGATTTACTGGTTTATAGCCCAGTCCTAAAGATTCTCTCTGCAGCATTATAAATGCGGGCTGCCAATGCAACTAAAGTAGCATTTGTTTTGTGTGTGTCTGTATGCGTGTTCTTCCCTCTGTCAGGAGAATGCCCACTCTGGAGCAATTAAAACAGCCATGCAATGAGACCATTGGCACATCCACCCCTGCTCATAATCTTGCACCTGGCAATATGCCTCCAACGAAACATTCAGGGTGGGAGAAAAGCCATTAGTGCAGGACCTCTGTGATCTGTGGCTGCACTAGCTTTCTGACTGGTGTTAGGCCCCTTCATCCAGCACAGCTGGAGTGTTGCCAGATCCTCAAACCTTCCCTTTTTTGTGCCCTGGCAGCAAAGTACAACTGAAACAAGCCACAGCTCAGAGCTTGCCATTATGGTCAGTTCATGCATACATGAATTACACTTGATCTTCTGTCCCTCTATTATCCAACCCTTGGTGATTTGTTGCTGAATGTCTGGACTCCCTACACAATGGTGTATTGTGTTGGAGGTGATATTTATTTAAGATTCTTTTATTATTCATTTTTGTTTCTATTATTGTAAAAAATTCAAAGCAGTTTACTGTAATAAAAGACAACATGACACGATGAAATCAATTAATAAAGCCATAAAACTCTGATTAATGTAACAATAACAAAATATTTCATTGTGATCACTAGGGGTAACTGGCCAGCTTAGTGGCCAGGAAATGAGTCTTCAGTTAGAGACAACACTTGAAACCCTCCTGATCTCAGCAGGGACATCATTCCACATGGTGGGCATAGTGTACCACGCACCATGACCAAGAGAACCTCTCTAGGCCATACTAGCTAGTAGGCAGCGTGATCCCTTCAGAGCCTAAGGAACAGGCCTACCTCTACAGGAGGAGATGGTGTCCCATGTCACCAGGCCCAGAGTGGTTTAAGACTATATAAACCAACTTTAATATGGCTTGGTAGCAAACGCAGAGCTTTCATCCCGGGATTTAGATGTCTACATTATGAGACTTATGAAGATTAGCTGCTGTATTCTGCACTAGCTGAATACCAAGCTCGTGGGTTGCCACACATAAAAGGCATTACAGTAGTCCAGTGCTGAGATTATTGATGTATGAAACACTGTGGCCAGACTATCCCTGACCATTTCTGCACTAGACTGTTATAGCACTATTATTCCAGGAAATGGCCCCTGTCTAGGCAGCTGTTGTACCAACTGAAGCAAGAAGCAGGTGTTCATTGCCACTGAGGTCACTGGGGTCTCTAGTGATTGAAACTAGTCCAAGAGTACCTCCTGACTTGCTGGAGAAGCAGTTCAGCCCTATTCAGGAACCATCAAAACTGGGAACCTGCCACCCACAGAGTTTTTGTTATGTGACCTATGATGGCTCTTTCACATGTATAAGTCATTATTGCTTCATATCACAGTCATCAAGCAGTGACTATCTAGGCATGGGCACGGCCTGAATCATTACTGACCATCTAACTGGTGCCTTGAGTTGCTAGCACGGAATTTAGAAAACTAGCCTCCGTCATACTCTGCTGCAGGGCTCCGAGGCTGGGGAGCAGGAGGGCAAAATCCTTGCGGCCAGGACCACTGAAGGGCCTGGGCTTGTCTGGATAATGAAACAAACAAAGCACAGTGGATGATAAAATAAATTTTGACATCTCAACATACCAGGGAAGAAGGCTTGATCATGCAACCCACCCAGGCCCTATGCTCACTCTAAGTGGCCCTGCTCTGCTGATGTATTCACAAATGACCAAAGTCAATGCACAAAGCTGGCTGATTTCACACATATTTTAATATAATCACCACATGTTTATTTTACTTAAATCAAGATCTCTATATTTTTCTGGATTATGTTAACCTATATTAATTATTTGTTTGATCTAGTGGGTGTGGAAATCCTAAGGAAAGGGTCACTTTTACTAGTTGAGTTCAGAAGGAGAGGGACAGCTGGAGCAGACTTGCGGTTGCCAGGGCTTCCGAATAGGCCTAGAGTTGCCAGTTCAGGATTGTCACAAGCCCTGAGGTTTCTGCTCTAAAAGCTGAGACTTAGAGATGACCCTAGTGATGTCATTAAGCATTACCCATTAAGTACCAGTTAACAGTTGCACACAGCTTGCTGTTCAAACACACACGTGCACATGCATACACAGACATGGGGGGGGGGGATTGACTAGAGTTGCCAGACTGAAAACTGGAGAGAGCTCCTGTATCTTTAATGGTTGTATAGAAAGAGAAATCTTTGCAGCTGGTTTGTTACACAGTCAGGTAAAAAGCAACATCTGCTGAACCTTCATTTTCTACACAGCCATTAAAGGGACAGGAACTCTCTCCAGTTTTCAGTCCTTATTATTTTCCCATTTGGAAATTAAAACAGAAATCTGACGGACTGTTCCCAGAAGAAAGTGAAATGAGGGGATTATTCTTTCTAACCTACTTAGGGGGAAAGGATAAAGAACAGTTAATGTAGCCTGCTTGCTTCTAGCCAGAATGTGGCTGCAAAGCATTATAGAGGGTGAGCCCAAGTAGCACCATGACGGAGAGGGAAGGAGGAAGCTAACAACATCAATACATGGACCCCTAGAGAGTCTTTTGCAAGTTGCATTAAGAAACCAACAAAGCTGTTTCCTCTTGGCTGGAGTTGAGCCCTTCAAAACTGCCTGCCTGAAGATAACCCATGAAAATTGTAGGCACAGGGCCTGGCCCTGAGACCTGGCAACCCTAAGTTGTCCCTATTTACCTTCGAAAAGATAGCAGCATTTTCAGTTATGTAATTAGGAGGGAACAAAGGAGTAAATTCTTTGTAGTGGGATTTCTATATGGCCTTTTCATCTATTTAGTATTTTTTTAAAAGTAATATAGCAGCTCAAATGTTGGAATATTAATGAGCAGCACAGGCAGAAGTGAAGAGCAGTCAGGTTCTGCAATGGAACCTCAATTGGTTGAATGGAACTTTGGGGACCTATGTGTTTAATATATAATTGTTGCTAAAATATATCCGGAGTTAAACTTGTTTGTGTTTGAAATAATCAATTATTATTGGCCTCACAGAACCCCAAAATGATACAAAATTGGTGTCCAACTACACTTTTCCTCTCTGTGTTTATCGTTCCTGTCGGTGGCCGAGAAGGAGGATTGGTTCAGGAAGAGTCTCAAGAGGTTGCATGTAGCAGAAAAAGCTATGCTTTGAAGGCCATTGAGAGCAGTAAAAATATTGTGAATAAGCTTACATGAACTGCAACCCAAAAGGTTAAAAAAAATATCTCAGATAACAACCAGTGGAAATGGTGGCTGTATAAATTTTATATAGACTACTGCGCTTGACATGTGACTTAGCTTCTCATTAAAATTTTGCAGAGTGTAGAAAAGTTACTTCTTGGGAGATAGTCTGAAAAGGCTTGTCTCTCCCCCCTCCCCAACTCCCCACAGTGAACACAAGCACGGTAACACAATTCAAAAACCTCAAGAAAATTTTTGGTTTGGAAAGGAAAATGGTGACTCAGTGTCTGTGTGTGTGTGTGAGAGAGAGAGAGAGAGAGAGAGAGAGAGAGAGAGAGAGGAGGCTTGTAGGCTTATTTCCTCAATTCTAGGCCTAGATAGGCAACTCTTGTATTTTATGGTTGAAGGCCATATGCCAGGCAATTAGCAGCCCAAGAAATAAGGTTGGAACAGTCAGTGTGAGAAATAATTTTAAAATCTTATGATTTTGCAATGCATCACATTTTTTTTGTTTTTCAGTGAATGCCTTGGAACTAATGAATTAGAATGAATCAATTAAAATGAATTAAATATTAATTAATTAAACCAATATTTAAGAATTAGATTTTTTTAAAGGTGGGTTTCTTGGGAAGTACCACAACGTCCAAAGAGGTGCTGGTCCTGCCACAGTTACCCACCCAGTAAATCTTCCAAAAGTTGGTATATCATTCAATGAATGAAATAACAGCTAAGGTTTCTGGGAGCTGTAGTCCAATAAGCAAGTTTCTTAAACACTGTATATTCTTCGTGAGAAGCCAAATCATATATCAGCTTCACCAATCCATATAAATCTTTTACATTCCTCACGTGTTGTATAGAATTAAAGAAATGCAATAATAACTGTAATAACAGTCCTGCTCTTAATGCTATTAATGGTATCAGACTCTTCAGGCAGCCAATACCTGAGATCTCTGGTATATTTAAAATAGTATAAGGCCAACCATCAAATAAAAGACTATTCAACAATAAATGTAGGGGGGAAAAAATAATACCAGCAGAGGGCTTCTACCAGCAGCAGTCTTCAAAGTTCAAAAGAACCTGCAATCTACAGTGTTATAAACCAATCTAATGATCATTTGGCACAAAAAGGCCTGGTACTATTAAAAAAGACTTAGAAATTATACATCAAAATAGAAACGCTACTTTTAGTAGTGGCAAACCTTTCTAGAAACTCAGAACACTAACACATAACTTTCTCAAACAATGAAAAAGAAACAAACAGATAATTATGTTGAAAACACTTGGTTGTTTTCTAAAGAGAAAGGAAGATCATAATTAGAGAATAATGAAAAAGGAATTCAGGCCTTGGATGGAAGACTGTCAGTGTTTCTGATTACTCAAGTAGGCTACTCTCTTCAGCCTGAAGGAAGAGGGAGATAAAAACCCTAAAGGCACTAGGTCCCATCTGATTTTGAAAACTAAGCAGGGGAACCTGGTTAGTACTTGGATGGGATACCAGGTGCTATAGGCTATATTTCAGAAGAAGGAACTAGCAAAACCACCTCTGAGTATTACTTGGCTAAGGAAACCCTATGAAATTCATGGTGTTGCCATACTTGAAGACACATTATACACACATGCAAATAATGCATAATAAGAGTACTTGTTATCACTTGCAAATCTTTTCCAGATACTTTGTCAGAGTTTGAAATTAATTAATTGAAAATCAGTTTGTTACCCATAATTCATTATAACTTTTAGCAATAATTTCAAAAGCCATCATTTTAATAATGTTAATACCAACATCATTAATGGTTTAATTAACTATTAGTATTTTGTGCTGCTTTAATTTCTAACTTTGGGGGTTATAATTTGAAGGGCGGTGGCCATTTTGCAGCCATTTCAATCATTTTAATTGATTTTTAAAAATTGAAAGGAATGTGTCACTAGCTGTTGATGTTAACAAATTAGTTACAGAAAGAATTAATGGTCACAAATTGATTATTAAATTAAAACCAGAGTGTTAGCGTTGCCATTTCCATGCTCTGGATAGCCTGTATTTAGTGCTTTTGCCTGATTCTTAGGTTGTCCCTATCATAAAGCAGAATATTTACCTCATGCAGCAGGTGATGGGGGAAATATGGTAGTCCCTGAGTATAGCTCTAAAGCACTTCCAGTCACTCCCCTCTGCTGGAGGGCAAAACTGTGCATGTCATATGGTCTGTACTGAACCCCTAAAGTAGCCTGTTGCCCTCAAGTCCAGTGCATGTAGCCAGCTGGTGTCACCAGGGGTGAAATAAAATTTAGCTGCTAATCCTATTGTGTGATAGATGACGGCTCTGAGGTTGATGAGCAATTGATTGTGCCAGAAACAGAGCCAGTGGTAGACCAAACTATCTTGGAAACACCTCCATCAGCTGAAAGACAAGCTGAGACAGAGGCCCTTTTCGCATGGCGTGTTTGGAGCGAAAGGACCCCTTGAGCGTCGCATAAATGTGAGGAGCGGTCTGCATGATGCACTCACATTTACGTGACACTCAAGGGCTGGACGCAGAGCGGGCACGTATCTTTTAATTTTCGACTTAAAGCCAAAAATGGTGCGCTGTCGCGCAATGCTCCGGGGCCCCGTGCGCACTTACCTGGCGTGTGAAGCCTCGGGAGCCAGGCCGGTCGCACGTCCTCTCCTCAGTGCAGCCTGTGATGTCCCAGGCTGCACTGCGAACGGAAGAGGCGGGGCGCTCACGCGATGAGGAAGCAGCTGCAGACCCGAAGCAGCAGGGAAACAGCTGGGAAGCGGCAGCATTCCTCCCAAGCTTTCATGCGTGAGCCGGGCAGCCCAGCACCGGTAAAAGGTAAGGTGAGAAAAGGGCCAGAGCCGTTGCAACCAGTGCCAGTGGGAGAGGAGACCAGCAATGATTTAGAAGAATTAGATCCACCTTTGCCCCCCATCTCCCAATCATGGAGGGGACAGAAACAAGCAGCTCAGAGGGAAATCGTTTGGGAAAGATTGAGAAAACAACAATGATAAGTAACACCTGTTTTTATCAGCTATATTAGTCTGTCAGCATGGCTTGCTGTTTGCTTGTAACAAATCGTTACTCAAGCTCCCATGACTCTCGTATTCCAGCTCTCTTGATCCTTTTGGACTGACCTTCGGCATTCTAGACCTTTTGGATTTGACTTTGACTTCGGCTTGGCTCAGCGTTTCCCCTTGATCGTTTGCATTGGACACCCCCCACTGCCTCCTCCTTTTGGGCAAGTACTATTGCCTTCCTTCTCTTGCTGGCAGAAAGACACAGGCAGGGAGTTGAACTCTGACATATTGGTTCTGTGCATGCAATGGACTGGTAGGGGCAAGCAGGTGGAAGAATGCAGGATGTTATCTTTTCTGTTAAAAATGAATCTCAGCACATGCCAAGAATTTGTTTTCAGCATTAAAACTGAGCCTACAGTTCATTCACAGAATGTGCCCACCATGTTTTCTAATTTTTTTTCATTGTTGTTTTTGTTAGACAATTGGGAGTAAGAAACCCTTGCAGAGCTACTGATAACAACCCAGAGATCTGTCCTCATCTACCTTCTGCCCACTCCTACACTGCACCACGCTTGATCTCTGTGCCTCGGTTCTTTCTCTCTCCACCCACCAGACAAATGATTATTTCTGGCAAATAAATCACCCCTTTTTTTCCAGGGCTACAGAGCAAATTGTTTGTACCTCTGGAAGTCCAAGTAAAGCAACAGCCTTAGCTAGTGCTCTATTATGTTCTCCTTCTGCCCACATTCTTCCCTATTGTTAAATTATGTTTTCTCCTGTTATTTCCCACTCTTGCCAATATAGCCAGTAAATTGGAAAAGAGATGAGGGAGCCCACCAGAGCCCACCCCAGAGGGTTGTTGTGGGTCTTAAATGGGGAGTAGGAGAGCTATGTAAGCTATATTGACTTTGTTAGTGAAAAGGCTGGATCCAAATATAATACATATACAGGCAAACGTGGGTACGTCCCAAGGTTATGCAGAGAGCTGCAGGACAGCTCATTCCAAGTCTCTTTTCCAGGAGGTGACATCTAAATATGCCTAGGAAGGATCAAGCAGAGAGCAGATCCCTCCTCTAGGAAGAATGGGCTCATACTGATGAGCTTATTCAGGAACTGATTTCCAGCATAATTTCTGCACTGTAGGCTGACTTCACACACACCACTCTAAAGTGTTTTTGTGAGTCCCTTTTCTCACTGAGGTACCTGTGTAAGACAGAAAGACAGTTTGTAATGCCCTTGTACCCAAGTTTTAAATCAATTGATGGCAATGGAGGAAGGTGGAATTGGAAGTACATCTCACACTTCCCTGGCCATTTTGTGTTATCTGTTTTCAAGTATGTTCTGTCATTTGAAATACCATTTTCAGCTCTCCATCCATCCTCTCCCTTGCACAGGGAATGGCTCCCTCCTGTCCCTAACCTCTTGTCCCTAGACAAAAGTGTTCTGTTAACAGACATAGCACAGCTCCTACATATAATCCCTCCTCTTTTAGTATGACCACAGACACAGCCTTCTTCTTTCCTGTCTCCCTACTCCCCCCTGCATTGCCCTTCAGTGAAAGTCACAGGGCTAAGGAATACTCCTGTTGGAGCCATTCCAGAGGAGGCTTTGACCCTGCCATTCCCTTGGCCTCATGAAGTTTTACAGGGAAAATAGTGGCCCAGTCTCCAGCCCCCTTTTTGAATAGATTAAAAAGTAAATAGCATGTTGAACATAACAAGAAAAGGAACTGAAAATAAACCTGACCATATTATACTGCCCTTATACAAACCCTTTGTGTGACAACATCTGGGAATACTGTGGAATAGTAAAAAAGCTTGTGTACAGTTCAGGTCTCAGTACCTAAAAGAGGTATGCTGTAGTGCTGGGAAAGATTCAAGAAAGGGCAACCAAAATGATCAAAGGACTCGGGCAACTTTTCTATTAGGAAAGGTCACGAATCTGAGGCTATTTTGTGGCCATAAAGCACCTTCAAGTCAACTCCAACTTATGGTGACCTTATGTTAGGCTTAATTATATTGGCTGTCCAGTGCAGTGGGATCACCCTCTTCACTGCTTTATCCCTGATTGGGATTACATAGTAAAGGGGGTGGGTGGGTGGAGCCATATCTAAGGGAGATGGCAAATGGTATCACAATAGCATCATGTGACACAGTGAAGGGTCATGAAGAAGTTGAACATGTGAAAGAGTTAGGGAGGAATGTTCAAGGAAGCATTTGGCTCTTCTGAAAGCATACCTTCTGTGTGAGAAGTATGCAGGCTAAATATTCACTGCAGTGCTAATGCCATCTCTTTAAGTTCTTTGGATTGTGTAACATGGATGCCAGACGTCCATATATTGTGTACAAGGTGTGAGCATGTGTGCACATCTTTGTGGAAACGTGCTCTTTACCATTTCTAAATCTGTGCCTTTTTGTTTTTGCTTCCCTGCCCCCAACTTTGGAGGGACGGTTTCAGCGTTGTAGAAGATGAATCAAAGAAAACAGCAAGGTTTTTGTGTTTTTTTTTTCCAAATGCTGGGCTTAATCGGGATTGATTGTTTTTGTATTAAATTGTGCAATTCTGCTTCGAGGGAAACTCTATAATGGATAGTAGTATGGATCATAAATAGATAGTTGCACAGGGGAGTCTTCCGCATTTGTGAACCATCCTCTCACAACAGAAAACAGAAGTGCAGGTACTTATACAAGGGCCATATAGATTTGGCTTAGGCAACCTGGTGCTTGCCAGATGTTTTGGATTATAACTCTCTTCAGCATGAGCTATCATAGCCAATTGGCACAAATGATAGGGCTTGTCATCCAATATTTGAAGGACATGATTTGAAAGACATCCTTGATGTAGACTCTGGCATCTAAAGAATCCTCAGGGCCAAACTAGATATGGGATTAGTTTAAAGCAGGGATGTGAATTATGTAGTATCCAGATGTTATCCAAGTACAATGACCAGCATCCCTAGCCACCATAAGTAATAGTGAGGTATGATGGAAGTCATGATCCAACATCATCTGAGGGTGCCACATGCTTCCCCCTGGGGGGTATTACATTGATGCCATTAACTTGCACATTTTTAGAATGCAGAACTGCAGCCAGTGGGAGAATGCATTTTATGGAGTTGCTGTTTTTGGTGTATCATATATCTTATGTGACATGGCATTTTAAATGTTTCATTATGAGCTATCCTGATAATGAATTTGAAGAGCAGAGGATACACCTAATAAATCTATACATTAATCCGTCCTTTATCATGTTGACAAAATCACACGTGCACACCATGGACTATCATTTAAAAGGAAAAGCCTTTATTGGACTAGTGACTCCTCAAAGATGTTTATTGATAAATAGAACTGCCCAGGTGTGCAACCCCTTTTTCCAGCTTACTATAAGTGACCTTTCTATACTGTGGAACTGCAAATGACACAAAAGGCTAGTGGGAGCCAAGGCATTTTGGAGGGCTTAGTAACTAATGTTTGAAGTTTATATATCAGCTGATTTGCCATCATCCCAGCTCCCATGATTCATGCACATTTTTGCTGGTAACTCAAAATGAACATATGTCTACACCAGGAAATCTGGATGGTGATTCAGCAGAGACTCTACAGAATCAATCATAAGGCACGATGCTAGGGAAGACTGTTCTATTTCCACTGTTTCTGGTGTTTTTCAGATGACAGGGTGCTAAAGATAGTTTAATAATGTGCAGACAATGATAAATGTATTGTAGAGTATTACACAAAGGAAAAACAAAACTTGTGAGATGGATAATGTGTTAAGCAGTCGCTCTGTATTATATAAGTTGCATTCAAAGAGTTATTTCAAAACTCCAGAATTGATGGTACCTGTCCACTCCGCAGTCTGTCTCGGCTAATAGCTCATTTGCCGTGCAGTGCTCAGTTTTAGGAGCTACAAATGAAGCCAGCAAATTAGAAATGAAAGGAATTAGAAGATGGCAAATGGCAAAATAGTGACACATGTTTAATTCAGTTGCAGGCACCTTTTGTTTTGTAAGAGGGGCACATAGTTTTGATCTACTCTCTTCTTTTTCACCTTTTAGCTACTGAATTTTTAGATTGGGTAAATTTGTATTCAAAAATAGCCAAAGGCGAATATGGGTCCAGTGAATGGTCAGGGATCAGACAAGCAGCACTACTGAAACAAAAGCAGTAGGACCTGATCAGTAATCTGGATGGTTTAGGAGCATACTATGTGCACAATAAATTAATATTTTTCATTGTCTAGAGGCATGACCCTTGAGTGGCCTGGTATACTAGTGGTAGGAATGATAACAATTATTACTGAAACCATCTGTTAACAATGGAAAGCGGCAAACTCTTCTCTTGTACCAGCAGAAGAATCAGCATTTGCATCCTCCGTGAATGCGCTTGTATGTACACGCATACATACATGAATATCTATAGGCATATATTGTACATATATCATATAGTGTATATGATATATCATATCATGTATATCATATGTGATATACAAGAGGGTATATCACACAGACACAAACATGATATATGCATGGTATATGTATGTCTATGATGTATGCTTAGAGGTTTTCATGTATGCATGTGTGATTAGACAAATACACTCATGGGGATATATACTAAGGGATACATGTATACAAGCATTCACTGCTTATTGGACAGGTTAGAGACCAGAGCACTGTCAAAAATCAGAACTTATTGAAATGCACAACCCTATCTTTTTTTTTTAAGCTTGCAGATGAATTTTGGCCACTGAAAAATGTAAAATAACGCACTATATTCATTTGTGCAAAAGTTAAACAACATTGAGCAAAAAAGAATTGGAATTTATAGTCTTTAATATAAGGATGGCTGTAAAAGATAAACTAAGATAACATTTGGGACAATTGCTCACAGTAATATCTGATGGCAATCTTGGAGTAATCATTGCTTCTTCTTTTCTCTTGGCTACCTGAGTTCATGTATAAATATCCAAGGGTATAATCTTTAGTTCCATTTGTTCACTGGTCCATTTCTTTGAAGACTGTATTATATAACTCCAGAAATTTCTGTGTTAAGGTGCATATACACACACACATTTGGTTTGCAAAATACATTTTTAAGTTTTTAAAGATTATAATTAATTTTGTGCTGTTTTTTCTAATGTATTAAACAGAATTATATTTGTACTTTTTAGTGTAATCGCCAAGGAAGTCCATTTTTGATAGAGGCCAAAACTTCTGGGGTTTTTAAAAACAAATAAAGCGAGCAACCATCAATCAGCAGGCAGAGCTCTGTCTCCTGAATATTTCCACTTATCATATATAATTGAAAAGGGTCGAAAGAGCAGAATGTTGAAAAGTGGATCATCAAAAAGTGGAAGATACTCGTATACATCATTGCTGTTGCTTGCCTTCAGACTTATGGCAATCCTAAGGTGAAGTTATCACGGGGTTTTCTGGGGCTGAGAGTGTGTGACACACCCAGGTCACCCAGTGGATTTCCATGGTCAAGTGATTAATCGAATCCTGGTCTCTAGGGTAATAGTCTAATGCTCAAACCACTACATCCGCTGGCTTTCATATATATCATATCTGCTTATATATCATGCATATATTATACATATATCTGAGCATATGTAAGTAACGCGTATGCCATACATACCTATCTCAGCATGAAGACATGTACAGCTCTTTCTGTTTAGCCTGCATAAGATCTTTGAAAAAGCTAAAAATATATTGGCTCACAAATTCTGTTATTTATTATTAACTAGTAATGCTACGGTGATGGTCTCCCTCCAGGGAGTGTGTATCTATGTGTGTTCTTTTCCTCCTTACTCTGTTCTCTGCCATCAAAAGCTGGGTTCAAAGGTTGCCCAACAGGGAGATATCTCTCCACCTCTTAGAACTTGTTCCCTGATGTCTCCTACCATTATCAGTGGTAAGGTGCCCAGAAGTAAGACTTGAAACTATCACATTTTTGGAATAAAAGTGGCTGTGTTGGCCGGGAGATTTTTAGGACCTGGATTCCTCAAAAGTAACCCTGCCATGATCTACCGAGAAATAATGTCATAATTTTGTACCAGGAGACCAGAGCGCAAAGCAAGAGCAGAAAAAATGGTATGGAGGCCCATAAATAAGAGCAGAAAGTAAAAGGTGTGTCAGTTTCTATGAGGCAGCAGGAAGAAAGAAATGGGTCTGTTTTCTTGCCACCATTCAAGGTTGGAATCCCGTTAGCGACTGTCTGTCATACTTGTATAAGTCACTTTTTCAAGTGGAGGGAAGTGGTGGAAGAGGGAACAGCAGTGAAAGCATTCTCTGTCATGAGATAAAGCTGCCCTGCCCTGCCAGCTCTTGTCTCTTGGCAGGGACAGCTTTTGTCATCATCCACCTGCCACATCATTGTAACGACTGTGCCTTTGCCGTCACACTACTTCCTCATCCCCTGCTTTCTCCTATACTAGCAGAGCTACATTGGCCGAAAGGATCTTGGCCCCAAGCTCCAAACAGCAGAGGGGAGGATGTTCATTCTTATGGTTCATTTGAGAGGTTTCAGCATGGATACTCGGTTGGTCATTTAGTCTGAAACAATAGGGATCTCTTTCATGAACCTGTGGGAAGTGGCAGTTTGACCAAGTACAGTGGAGCATGTATGATACTGAAGACCTGAATGAGACAGTCAGACAGGATGCTGGAATCCAGCGACTGTATCTGCCAAAGCTCTATCTTCTTATATGTGTCAATAGATGCTTTTTCTTGCACTGTTTTGCTTAACTCATAAGTCATTTTGAGTGTTCAAGGAGTTAGCCAGGTAAGCCTGGATCTCAACAGTGGCAGATGCAGTTGTTACTTCTCAAGGTATTATCCCAAGATAAGTACAGATGCATGACTGGATAGCTGAGTGAACAATAATACTTAAGTCACAGGAATCCCACCTCCTGCAGCAGTTGGTGAATTCATAGTAAGAAGTCAAGTGAAACAGATGTTTGCAGCCCAGCATCATGCCCAGACACAGTTTTAACACGTGTTATGTCACAACGGACAATCACTTTTAGACTGTGGGACAAATTACATTTCAGGAATGTTCTTGAGGGCCCTAATCCAGTGGTGGGCAGGTCTGAAAGGAAAAATGGAGGACAAAAAATACCAGCATATTTTAGCTTAAAGCTCTTACTCCAGTAACCCAGTCTTCAGAGAAGCAGTTCAGCCTTCTAGAACAGCACAACATCTGTAAAACCACCATATGACAGTATTTTGTGGGGGAGAGAGTATATGCCTCTTGGGAGCCCCAGAGGGCAAGATTGGGATCCAAGTTGGGCTACATGTGGCCCTTGAATTTCCCAGCCCAATAAAAAGGAGGCCTAGATGCAGCCAATAGAAACTGTCCCTGGTGCTGAATGATGCAAGCTGGCAAAATAATTTTAATTCTTGTTTCATAAGAGCTACAAAAGAGCCAGGGGTATGCTTTGATTTTTACTACTGACTGAATCCAAATGGCCTGTCTGTTGCCTGGTTTCCTGTGAAATGGTATAAACAAGTTGGTCTTCTTGGCTGAGATGAACTGTAATGATAAATGAAACTGGTTGTAAATTTGTGACATTCATCTTTGAGAGAGTGAGGATGGGGCCAACCCTACTGTTAGTTAGAGTGACCCAATTATCTTATATGGCAGATGCTGGGATGCAAGAGTGGCAGCCCACAGACTCTGGTTAGATGGGAAAATGTAGGGATGGGTGGCAAGGATTCCAGGCTGCTTGACATAAGAAGGATGAGGCACAGAACAAGGAATCCCTGTCCATTCCTCTCTCTTGGAAGACAGGGCTGAAGGAGCTGTATGGCCTGACCTGAGCCCCCTTAACTTGCTTCTTATCCTCAGGGGCAGTAGAAGACACTGTGATTGTCAGTACTGAAACCAGATTAAACTGTCAGTCCAGTTTGCTTTTGTATGTAAAGATGAGGGGGAGGGGGCACATCCTCAGACAGCAAAATGTCTTTGTCTTACCTGGAACGGAGGGAGTATGAAATCTTTTAGGGGATTTGAAGGAAGACAGATGAGATTAACAGCAAGCATCTCAGCTTATAAAGTGCCAAAGAGCACCGTTTTATCCCCCTCCTCAGCTGTGTATCTCTGATTACTCATTACACAGAAGCAATCCCCATGAGAAGTGTTAAAACTATTGCTTTGTCCCTGGCCACAACAGTTGTGGGAGGTGATAGATCAAGAAGTTGAAGCAATGTTGCAATTAGAGATAATTGAGGAATCCCATAGTCCTTGGCAATGTCAGTCCTTGTTAGTACCTAGGCTGAATGAGAATGTTCATTTTGCCATTGATTGTTGGGAAGTTAATCCTGTTTCTAAATTTGACACGTATTCCATGCCACAGGTTAATTTGGTATTGGAGAAGTTGGGCAAGCCAGATGTATTTATCTACCCTTGATCTTACTAAGGCTTATTGGCAGATTCCACTTACCTAGCCCTCTAAAGGAAAGATCCATTTCCTTATCCCATGGGGCCAGTCAGTCTACCTGGATGCTGTTTGGTACGCTGTTCCTTTCCAGCAGAGTGTGGCCAAAGTACTGATGAAAACAAAACAGAATGCAACGGGGTTGGTGAGCAGTAATTCCTGATTTTGTATTTGTGTCATTTACAACCTCATGCATTCCCTATTGCTCAATTCATAGCAGTTTATCAGTAGGCTTCTGTGATTTCTCAACTTCCAGCCCATTTTGTATGGAATCAATGGTGTATTCCTTGCATTTTGGGCTTCTGGTATGGTCTTCAGACTGATGCTGCCAGTGTGGCACTTGAACAGTGGAAGGGGAGTTCTTTTGTCTCAGATTATTTATTTATTTAATATCCTGCCTTTCTCCAAATATGGAGCTGAAAGTGGCTAATATGGGACTCAAGTGATTTTTTTTCCATGAGTTGTAATGGCAAGAGATAACAGTTGTGGAAATGTTGGTCTAGGCAGTAAAAAAAAACATTAACCGCCAGTTCACAGGTGGCTATTTCCACAGGTGGGAGGAGTCACAGCCTCATGTTGACTTTTGTCTCCCCCACAAGGAAAATGGTGCTGAACTGGGCAGTGTGTATGTGTGTACATAAAATCTGTAATCAAGCCGAGGTTCCTATTGACTTGCATCTCAATTCTCACTGCAGGAAAGCCCCATCTTACTTAACTGTGCCTAGAGGTACAGCATTGAAAAATGATACTTGTGGGTCCAAAGCCAATCCAGAAACTGAAGCCTTCAGGATATCTAGGGAGGGGAGCAAGGAATGAAAAGACAGTCTAGTTCTGATTGGCAGCTGAAGGGCTGTTATTAAACCCAGGGAACAATCAGAGGGCGACAGAGTTTGGAGCCTTGTAGGACAAGCAACAGTTTGTGTTTATGGTTTATTTGAGGAGGAGGTATGACTAGGAATAGGTAGCTGATCAGAAGGTCTGAAATGATGGGGGCCTGTCTTCTGAGACAACAACTACAGTGAGGCAAGACCTTGATGGCCCTAAAGGCAAGCTCTGGTACAACGCTGGAATCTAGGGATGGACATCCAAGTGTGTTATTAGGTGTAATTAAGTAAAAGTGTTTTAGTGAGGGCCTTTTGTTGATGATGTTGCCATACTTGGTCGAACAGCTGTCTCAAGTGTCATGGAAGTGGGTGAGCAATTACAGATGCTTTTGAAAATAAGTAAAGGAGGATCTGTACCTATTGAGTTCAAGGTTTGAATGAATTATTGAGGTGGAGAGGAAAATAGATGACATTGACCTCAGATTCCAAGACTTCACCTGTCTTCTTGCAGCTGGGCTGCCCTCTTTCTTTCAGTGTGATGTGTGACATACTTTGTCAATGGCCTGGAGAGTCTCCTCCTTTATCTCACGTATGAAAGAGACACATCTCATAATAGCATGAAGGGATGTTTATTATTGAAAACCTCTCAATATTTTGAGGCTTTCTCTGATACAACTTATTTTTAGTTGCCAGTAAGTTGGACTGAAGTAGGTTGTATTTATCAATCTGATATTTTTGCAGATTGTTTTCTTTGAAGAAGATCTCACAATCTTAATAGGCGAAAACAATTAGAACTCTTTCAGCAACAAACATAAGGTCATAAGGAACTTCTTGATGGTCAGAGCTGTCCGGCAGTGGAATATGCTGCCTCAGAGTGTGGTGGCATCTCTTTCTTTGGAGGTTTTTAAGCAGAGGCTGGATAGCCATCTGCTGGGAATGCTTTGATGGGTGTTCTTCCATAGCAGGGGGTTGGACTCGATGGCCCCTGGGATCTCTTCCAACTCTATGATTCTATGATTCTAAGATCTTGCCATGCCTATTTTTCACACATAACTTCAACTGGATATTCCCTGGGTCTTGCATTTTCCTCTTCTTTACCACAGACTCACATGCTGAAGCTGCAATGGAACCATTTCTGGCACTGAGCGCTAGTAAGCCCGAATTTGACTGCTACCATTTTTGGAAAGCCAGTGTTAGATTATAGCCTACAAGTAAAGGGAAGTCTAAAGGAGGGGGGGTGGTGCTAGAAGAGTGCAGAGTCTTCCTCTAATAAAGGAATTTTAAAGATCCTTCTTGTATTCAAAGGATCTTTCTTGTAAACGCTCTTATTAGTTCTTATTGGTACTAATCTGTTGGTTCTCTGAGCTGGGAAGCCTAATCTGGTGGCCACTCTAAATGGGTGAAAGTTTTTCACACAAGTACAAAGGCAAGAACAGGGCCTTACATTTGTTTTCCTTGATTGTTCCATCACAAAAAGACACACTAAGATGGGTACTTGGGTACTTTGGCCATCTTTGTTCACTACACCTTTCAGCTGTCCTGATTTGGCAGGTATGTCCTAATTAATCCTCTGTCCTTCCACTTTTTCAACCAATTTTAAAATGTCCCAGTTGCTCTCTCTTCTTCCCACTTTCCTCCTTTGTTTTTGGCTTATTGGGGTTGGTGCAAGAGGAAAGGGTGAATAACTGCTCTTCCCAGGACCCTCAGAAAAAAACTCAAACTGCTACAGCCTCTCCTATCTTCCTCATTAATAACTTTTGCCACCTTGACCACTCTCTGATGTTGCTTGGCCACACACAGCCTGGTTTTCATCTGTGAAATGTTGAATGGTATGGATCACATTATTCCTGGACTAAAGGGAATTTTGAAAGAGTATCAGATGTAGACATAATAAATTTCCTATGAGATGTACAGGGATGAAAGAAGAGGGCTGGAGAGAGGAAACCTAACTCAAGTACACTGCAAAGCTTAGTGTTAGAAAGCTGCAATTGGCTGAACCTCTCTCCTAACAAGATACAAGAAAAAAATCCTAGCAAAGCACCCCCCTCCCTTTTTTTTAGGCTGTCATTTCCTATCCTTTGGTGCCCTCTATTGACCATTTCTGGTAACTAACACTGAGAGGAAAAATACAACAAACCTCTGCTGAGGACAACTGAATAGTGGGTGTTAAGACCTTCCTCACTGTCCCTTTGCATAGAGTAAAATGAGACATTAATGTGTCTCAAATATGTGTGTAAGAGTTGGGTTGCTTCCAAACTCACATACAGGAGAATGGCAACATTTAAAGACCAACAAGGGTGCATGGAGCTGAACATGGATGATGGGGCTGAATCCCCTGACTTCTAGCTCCCTGGGTAAGGCGTTCTGGGAGCTGTATTCAGCAAAGGAACTTTTGCTAGATTCTGCTCATCATTGCTGCTTTTTCATTGAAGCTGCTCTGCCTGTGTTTTTTCTCTAGTGGGGTTCCAGGGAATCAGCTCCTGCAAGGACAAAAACAACTGAGGATTAGTAGAAAAGAGCCCCTTTTTTTACTAGATGGTAGGGCAACAGCCAAGAAGAAAGTTCAGTGCTTCCTTTCTGCCCAATTCACCTGTGCTTTAAAGGGAGAAATGGGCCTTCAATAAAGTGTGGAATTTTTAATTGCTATTTTTAATGGTTTATGTTTTTAACTGGTTCTTTTCATAGTTTAATTAGTATTTAACTGTGGTGGTTTTAAGCGTTGCAAGCCACCATGGATCCAGAGCTGAGAAAAAGCCAGGATATAAATTAATGTAATAATAATAATATAATAATACAGGATTGCACTGGTTGTAAAGGGGAAATCCAGATGGGTCATCTCTTCTGATTATTACTTTGATTGTTGGTTCCCAATCTTGGCTTTCAAAATATCATTGGACTATAACTCATGTCAGCCCCAGCCAACATGGCCAATGATTAGGGATGATGGGACTTTTATTCTAAGAACAGTTTTGGGCCCGAGGTTGAGAAAGTGCATATAACCTGAATATGATACAAACAGGAATTGCGTATGAATCTGTCTATAAATACAGCATTGTTGTTTAAGAATACAAAATATAAATCTCCAGATTTTCATATAATTCTGCTTTGATGCAAAACCAAAGACACAGGGAGTATAATTACAATGCTGCATGAATTTCAAGTCCAGTAATAAGGCAGGAGATCACATCTAACCTTTGAAGGTAAGCAGAGCCAGGCCTGGTTAGTATTTGGACAGGAGTTGACCAATGAATACCAGTTGTTGGAGGATATATTTCGGACGAAGTCCATTTCAAATCACCTCTGAGTATTGCTTGTCTCAGAAAACCATATGAAATTTGTGGGGTCACCAGAAATTTATAGGAAACTAGAAAACACATACACACTCACACTATGATATTAATTTTGATAGCGGTGGTAGTTATGATCATAAAGATAATGTGCTAGTATGACAAAAAAAAAAAGCCAGCACAGTGTAGTAGTTTGAACATTGGACTACGACCCTGGAGGCTAGGATTCAGTTCCCCACTTGGTCATGGAAACCCACTGGGTGACCTTATCCCCAGAAAACCTGTGATAAGGTCACCTTAGGGTCACCTTCAGTTAGAAAAACCTTGAAGGCACACAACAATAATCATGAAAAAATGCCAAGGAGTCAAGGTGAGCAAAAGAAGGAGCAGATGCGAAACAATTACAATGCTATGATTAAAAGTTTTCTTAGCTTTTTGGGCCACCGCAGCTCAAATGGAGACTCTTCATTTCTGGCTTATCTGAGAGGCTGGTCAGATGTTGCCTCAGGACAATTCACACGAAGAAATACTGAAAAGCTAGTGAGAGTATCACACCCCTGAGCAATTCAGTGTTCCTGCCTTTCACTCCCTAGCATCAGAGAACAATTTCGGTGGGAGTTGCTGGTGAACCTGCCACTGGGGAGGGGGCCAAAGGCTCCACCCTTACTTTGACTTTTACCACCATTCCTCCCACAGCCTCTCCACGCTGAGCAGGACCCTGGTTCAGAGCTCCTATTCAACTCAAAACAGTTGCTAGAGCAGTGCTGGCTGTCCCTGATTTGGATGTATTGCTCCATGGAGTTGGTGTGACTGGATTATTCAGTGGTTAACAAGGCACAGATGCTGCAGATGCCTGCCTTCAGAGGCAGTGACCCACTGAACCACTGCTTCCATCACAGCTTTGGGCTTACCTAACTTTACCAAAGCTTACCTTTGGGCTTACAGGAACTTTGGTTAAGGAGAGTGTGTTATATAGTACTTCCAGCTATTATGCCAGCATAGCAAGGCTGAAATAAGTCTCCTACAACTTGAATCTCAATACTTTTCTTCGTAGAGACTGAACTGCAATCAAATCAAACGCCATGCTATAAAGACAAGGACAGAAAGTATGAGTTTTGACTTTCAGTGCTTACAAAAGTATGAACCACAAAATATTTAAAAAATCTAAAGTGCGTGCATCTGTGTGAGCATGTGAGAAAGAAACAGAGATTTGGGACCCTTTCACACTCTACAATTATAGTGCTATGATTCTACTTTGCCATGGTTTCGTACTATAGAATCCTCAGATTTTTAGTTTTCAGAAAGATACTTGTATTTGCCAATGTATAAGATGAACCTGTGTATAAGACACATCCCATTTATACACTGGCAAATGCTATTTGCCTTTGTATAAGACACATTGTTTTTGTATAAGCCACATCGGCATATAAGATGCACCCCATTTTCAAACAGTATATTTTTTGGGGAAAAGTGAGTCTTATACACCAGCAAATACAAGTAGCGTATAAATAAAAGTATTTAAAATTTTCAACTAGAGGGCTCTAGTCTAATTCCTCACCAAACTACAAATCCCAGGATTCCATAGGATGCAACCATGGCAGTTAAAGTGGAGTCATAGTGCTATATTGCTGTAACCGTGTGATGTGAAAGGATCCCTGCTTTCACAGCTCTGCTATGGGCTGCTTGATCCTGCATAAATGTGATTTTTTTTTCATTAAATGCCATAATGCTGCATTATGCTTTGCATTCAGAAAATCTTAGATTCAAACCCATGGTGTCTCCAGTTAGGGCTGGGAAAGATTCCTGCCTGAAACTCTGGAAGGCCATTGTCATTCTAAGCTGACAATATAGGGCTAGATAGACTAAAGTATGACTTCATATAAGGCAGATTTCTGTGTTTCTACAGTTTATTCCTGGCATGTCCTTTTTCTTTTTTCTTTTTAAAGAAAGATCCAGTATCAGTTAATGTGAAAATATGCCCGAAAGCCAAGGAGGTGCTGTTAGGCAGCCCTGAGCCAGATGGGGATTCTGGCCATTGTAGCCCAAAAGCATAATGTTTTCAGGCTTTGGAGGTTTTATATCTGCCTGGTATGAGACTGTTTCTTAATTTCCCACTGTATTAAAGACTTTTTAGTTTCACGTGTTCCAAGGGCTCATGCTTTATTAGTATCTGCTCTTTAAAAATCTTGTAAAAGACTTCAAAACTTTGTTTTTTTAATAAAAAAATATTTTAAAAAAAACCACCCAGGTTTTCCAGTGTCTGCTTAACATGCATCACCTCAACACATTAGAAGAAGGAACTGTTTCTCCCCCTGCCCCCCCCCCCACTTTTGTTTCTAAAGTTTTTTTCCCCTGTGTCTCCATTTTTGGCACCTGAAGAATCTCAGGATACAGGCCAAGGAAAGTAGAATTGTGCATGTTCCAGCTGAGCCAGGAAAATCTGAGGTTCCCCTTCAGTTTGCTCCTTGAATGTTAACAAGCCTTAAAAGCAGGGAGCTAGAGGTGTTCTTTTGCACACATTGGGTTGGATTCCCACTTTTATTGTGCTCATGCTATAGGTAAATATCTCTAGGTAAATAGATCATTCTTGCCACTACTGCTGTTCCTAGGTTTGCTGCTCACTTTGTACAGCTGTGGAATTGCAGACAGCGAAGCTTTGGTCCTTGAAAATCCAAGTGAATCATGAGCAAAGCAGTCAAACAATTGTCAGGCCTCTCAGAGAGGTCTCTCATATCCTGTCACTGGATGAGTGCTGACCTTATTGCAACAGTTGTTCTCCAAGTTGTTCTGCACTACTGAAGTGTTCAAATATAATTTAAGGTCCACTTGGATTTTCTGTCAGCATGATCATACAGAAAGGTCAGAATTGCTTCTGCTCACCAAACATTTGGCATTAAAGAAAATTTGGAAAAGTTACTTTTTAGAACTGCAACCCCTTAAATCCCTCAGCCCAGTATGGACAATATGCTGCCTGGGAGATTCTGTGAGTTGCAATGAAAAAAAAAATCCAAGTTCTGCTACAGAGGAGATTTTATCATCTTGCAACAACTGAGAACACTGCTTCACCATTAGATGCACATAATAAAGCATTTTAAAAATGGACTGTCTTGGTCTCTGATCAGCCTGAACTTGATTACTAGTATAGAATCCTTTACCTACAAAGCCTGGTTTGTGCATGATCTGTTTTCTTATATGTACATAATCTTCCCATCAGGAAATATGCATGTTGCCTGTGAATGTCTGCATCCAGGTTCTCATCATTGGACAAAATAAGCATTGGGCTATGTTCTGAAATGGAATTTTCCTAAGGAAAACAACATGTGTTGTTACCATCAATGTCTACCTTATTCCAATGACAGCAACACTTTCATCTCTGCTTTGTCCAACCACCAGAGGGCAGCTTTTATATGCTTCTGCTCTAAGCTATATATCCCTTTTATAAGGACTCCATTAGGTTTCAAAAAACAACTGCCATTACTCATGACAGACATATTTATTCAGTTAGTTATGAAAGCTGAAATGGTGCTGGGTTTTCATGCCCATAAAACAAAACTGAAGCAATGCATACATGTTTGTGACTCTGGTAGAGCTCTTACATGGAATTATTAGAGAACAGATTATAGGACCAGCTTTTGAAGTCCCTGTTCTCACTTCTGTCCTAAATCCATAAGTTTTATATGTGCCTGAATACCTGGAATAGGAACTTTGTGACCCCTGGAGCCCTCCCATCATTTTTTTCTTCTTCTAAAATTGGGGACTTCCAAAAGTCTCTCTCTCTCTCTCTCTCTCTCTCTCTCTCTCCCCCCCCATCTCCTTCTCTTTCTCTCTCCCTTTTTCTCAATCTCTCTCTGATTGATTCATGAGTAAAACAAGGTATATACCTTTATCCCATTCATATTCCTCCAACTACTCTTCACAAAAATGGGGAAATGACCTAGTCACGTCTGGTTTTTTTAGAACCCAAAAGCACAATCAATGGGGGTCGGGAGGTGGTTTAGAAATAGGAAGTAGTCTCCACATGGCTGTGTTCTCCTCCTATATGCTACAAAACAAACTAGCCTGCCTGGCATGTTACCCGGAGTAGCTGCCCCAAAGCTGATGAGTCAACTGTGTAATGTGGCAGCTAGAAAAGCCAATGCGATTCTAGGCTGCATCAATAGGAACGTAGTATCTAGACTGAGGGAAGTAATAGCATCATTCTATTCTGCTTTGCTCAGGCCTCACCTGGAATACTGTGCCCAGTTCTGGGCACCACAATCAAGAAGGATATTTACAAGCTGGAATATGTCCAGGGTAACCAAAGTGGCAAAAGTTCTGGAAACCATGCCCTTGAGAACCAGCTTAGCAATCTGGGTATGTTTAGCCTGGAGAAGAGAAGGTCAAGAGGCAACATGATAGCCATGTTTAAATATTCAAAAGGATGTCATATTGAAGATGGAGCAAGCTTGTTTTCCCGTGCTCCAGAGACTAGGATACAGAGCAATGGATTCAATCTATAGGAAAAGAGATTCCACCTAAACATTAGGATGGTTAGAGCTGTTCAGTAGTGGAATATGCTACCTCAGAGTGTGATGGAGTCTCCTTCTTTGGAGGTTTTTAGACAGATGCTGGATAACCATCTGTCAGAAATGCTTTGATTATGTGTTCCTGTATGGCAGGGGGTTGGAGTGGATGGCCCTTGTGTTCTCTTCCAAATCTATGATTCTATGATGTCCTGCAGGTGTTTTCAACTACAGAGTCAACTGTCTCTGATCATTGGCCATGCTGCCTATGGTGTGTGAGAATTGGAATAAACATATTTAGAGAGTGTCAGGTTAGAGAATGCTTGTTTGAATTATCTCTGACCCTCTCTTCTGTCCTGTAACAACAATGTGAGAGATAGTGGTAATCCTAAAATATATTAGCCACAGTTCTAATGCAGAATTAGTCCCAGAAACCCATTGATCATATTTTCTTTGAAGCAGGGGGAATAGCTGACCTTTCTATGGAATATCTGCACTGAACAGTTAGCAAAAAGAAGAAATAGGTAAAAGCACAATGATAGTCAGATAGGAATTTAAAAGGGTTATTGACTCCATGTTCCAAATTAGATTATGATGATGATTGATAATGATGATGATTAGGGACCAAGAAAAAGTGCTTGTCATCTGTTCTGTGCCCACGTAGCATATACTGCACACAGCACCATACCTGAAATCACAAAAGTCAAGATGAGAGAATCTACAGCAGCCTTCTCCAACCTGCTGCCTTCCAGATATGTTAGATTACACCTCCCATGCTCCTTAGCCCGTATGGCCGTTGGACACCAAGTCAAAGTAGGCTTTGCAAACCTTTGACCTAAACCTTGCAATTGCAGGGATACAAAAGAGAAAGACTCTAATCTACAGGCAGGTTCTTGTCAAAGGAATGTAATGCATCAACAGCAGTTAAGAAACAGGGTATCAGACTTCCTCCTACAGAGTTTCACCAGTTATCAGATGTGCTATTATTCTTTTAAGACAGTATCTTCTTCAAAAAGAAGCTCATCACTGCTTGAAGTACTCGGATGGACCAGAAGCCATGCAGCTTCTTGGTGGTTTGCATATGATAGCTCAGTTCCTAACATTAGTTTGGAAGGTTGGAGAATGCCTCCATCCATGACCTTGGTGAATCCCTGCCAGATTTTTATACAAAGCTAGACTGATGGTCTAAACCAGGTGTCATCATCAGGCAGAATGAGACAGTTGCATCACATGGCAGATGCTGGGAGGTACGGAGCAGTAGTGAGGTGCTGGAGATCCTGTGGCCCAAAGTACAGTAGAATCTGCTATCCAATTGCTATTGGAAGTAAATACCTGCCCAGTTTGTTTCTGTATATGGAAATAGGAATTAAGCATCAATTTTGTCTCTTACCTCAGGCAGCAAGATGGCTTGAACCGGCTCTGGATCTCTAAGGCAGAGATCTAAGTGTGGCCCTCCAGAAGTTGCTGGACTGCAACTCCCCGAATTCCTTATGATTGGGTATGCTGACCAGAGTTGATGGGATTTGCAATTCAACCATGTCTGGAGGGTCACATGTTGCCTCCCCCCAGTCTAAGGCAACTGCTTTGTTATAGCATCTGGACTATCAATTGAGTTTTGTAATTGCAATTCCTGTTTTCCCTTTGCAAGGCAGATGGAGAGGCACAACATAAGGAATGGAGAAGAGAAAATTCTTCTCTCCCACCATCATAAAGAGGGATCTGGAAAATAAAATGCAAGTGAACTTCTCTTGCAAGAATAGTTTTGTATAAAGGAAATCTAATTAAGACTGAAAAGGATTACTAAATGTTCCTGACTGTTTTCTTCCTGGAGTATAAACTGTGAAAATCTCTGAATAAAAATGCCTGAGGCAACGGCAGGCAGGGGCACCACTCACTCTCTATGAGGAACCAAAAAATGAAATGAACTTCACATAGCCTGAGCCGCACTCCACCTCCCCAGTTTGGAGATGACAGATGTTGCCTGAAGGCATGTTATTTTAAACACTTCTGTGGTTTATATATCTTCACAACTTTGATAGATGAAATCAGATGTTGCAAACTAACTAAAAATAAATCAGTCACTGAAGAAGCCCTAGGCCAGTTATATACAGGACTTCTTTCGATATTCAGTATTTCCAGTGTCGTTGCTCCACTTTTTTGGATTCACAGATTATCACCCTTAAAGAAATGTACTCTTCAGGAATGGATTAATCATTAGGCTAAGTAAGCTGTATAGCAGGTTTCCAGTGGGGCTCTTGCAATGCAATTTAACTAATGGTGCCTCCACCTAAAATAGCATAAGCTGTTCTTAACACCAACTTTGTTTAGAATCTCCCTGCATATAGGGGATGGTGACTATTTTGTTATCATACAAAAGAGGAGCACAGACCATGGTTCCATGCTTTGCTACAGATTTTTAAATGCTAGTAAAACTACACAGCACAAAAAGCCAATTTACATGCTATGAAGACTTCCACAGTCTAGTGTCCTTTACCTGTTTGGGATTACAACTCCTAGCATTTCTGGCTATAACCGTGTTGCTCTTACCTCTACATTTCCATCCATTGGCTTTGCTGACTGGAGCTAATGGGATTTTGAAGTCCAGCAACATTTGGAATGCTCAAAATTAGGGACTAGCTGTGCCACACACTGTAGTTGGTTAGTAAGAACCAACCTGTATTTGATCCTGAGTTGTACATATCGCTCCCAGTTCCAGCCCCCATTTCTTTGAATTGTGTGTGTGTGTGTGTGTGTGTGTGTGTGTGTGTGGAGTGGTTGTATGTGTATGTGTGCACCCATGAAGGCTACACTGTGCCCAGGATGACCACCATATATGAGGAGGGTAGGGGAATAACAGAACTTGGAAAAGTTATATGGGTACTGGCTGGGGGATTCTGGGAGTTGCAGTTTGAAAATGTAACCTTTTGAATCTCAGGAGAAGGAGTCTGTTTATAATAGTCCCCAGGCATGAGGAAGCAGCTGGGAGAAGATTTTCAGCAGAGAGAAAAATGGCTAGGAAGGTCCTCCTGCACCCCTCATGGGTCTTCTTTCAACACGGACTGCAGTCTTGATGACTGAATTATATGAAAACAATACAAACCAACAACACACTCAGATGACAACTACATACCACTCAGTATCACTCAGGACTTTGTCTGTAATGCACTCAGATATCTTTTCAAACAAACTAAATATGAACAGCAATCCCAATGTTTCTGATTGTGACACAAAATCAAAAGGGTATGTTTTTCCATGTTGACCCGTCTTCAGAATATGAATCCTTGAAAGCTGGCAACAGGATGGGACTGAAAAGATCTAAAGAGTGTGCTGGGCTTTTCGGCCAAAAACCAAAAACAAAGGAGATGGGAATGGAACTAAAGGCTACATTGAGATCCCCTGTGAGCTGTACCTTGCTCAATCCTGCTTTAAAGTCACCTTGCATGCAGAAATCAAACTTCCTCTTGTTGCTGTTGTGTGCCCTCAAGTCATTTCTGACTTACAGTGACCCAAAGGTGAAACTATCACAGGGGTTTTCTTAGTAAGATTTGTTCAGAGAGGGTTTGCCTTTGCCTTCCTCTGAGGCTGAGAGATTGTGATTTGCTCTGTGCATTTCCATGGCCAAGCAGAGATTCGAAGTCTGGTCTACAGAGCTATAGTCCAATGCTCAGACCACTACACCATGCTGGCTTTCAAGCTTCATCTAGGGCCTGTGATTTTCCATCCTGCTTGAAGAACTAGTGAAGCACAACCTTTCTCTGAAACTCTAGCTGGTGTCCTAAGACTTGGCAACCCTATTCCAGGGCACTAGACTGTTCTTATTGATCTGTGTATCTCCTCCTCCTTCATTGGGTGGGTGTTGAAGTCTTAGAAATGCCTAATCTAAGTCCTTAAATTGTGAATTCCTATTATAGAAGTCTCTTAAAAGTAATGCTTTACTTTCCAGTTTCTCGCAGGAAATCAAAATAGTTTCCTATTTGTTTCTAGTTATTTGTAACCATTTACTTGTAAGGTCTGGATTAGACCAAAAGAAGATTAAATCATACACGTTTATGTTTATAGGGTTGTAAAAGAGAAAGAGCACTATGCCCAACCCAGTTAAAACCAATGAGTTTGAACACATAACCGTACACAGTAGATTATATAGGCTTGGGTTGGACTTGTTTTCGAGGAAATGCATATAGGATTCCAGCTTTCCTTTTCTGTTACATTTAGCTCATAGATAAAAGGGCGCCAAAGCAGATCCCCATTACTGTTGCACCTGATAAAGTAGATGTAGCATGCAAAAGGTTATGCTGCCAATTTTCTCCTCTCAGTTAGTTTCAAAAGTACTACAAGATCCCCTTGCATACTAATCCAGATTAACACAGCTATGGCCATTTCCACACAAGGTTACTATCCCGCAACAGCATCTGGTCGTTTCTGGTCCAGAAGTTCTGCTACTGCATGACATTGTCATTATCCAGCTGCTAGCTCATCCCCAAGCATTGCAAAACTACCTTATACCATTTCCAGAAAAAAATCCATTAAGAGCCTCCTTTAGCACTTCAATCCCACCAGTTAGCTGAGCGCTTCCTGTCCTCCCAGATCCAGGTGAGGGTGGGGTGTAGGCGTGCCCAGCTTGTCCTCCCTCAGCTACTCCCATGGCATAGTAACTTCAAAATCTATCACCTCTCCATGTTTGTTTTAAATTTCCCCTTTGAGTTAAAACTTTTTATCTTTTTAAAATACATTTTTAAGCATTGTAGCACAAAAGTGCAATAGTATACTGGTGTGTCATGCCGTTATAACATTGCTGTGCTAGTACAGCTTCCAGGAAAAAAACAAAACAAAACAAAAAAGCCCCCAATCAATTGAGGCAGTGGGGTGGGGTAAAGGCAGGGAAACAGAGTGGCCAAGGATGCTGTTGTGCAGAAGGAACACTGGTGGCAATACTGCTGCCACTTGAGGTGGAAGGGTGCAGAAAAGAACATTTCTAACCTGCTACCGTCACACGAATGGCAATGCTGGGATTGTAACAGAAGAATGTGCTAATGGGGTATGGTGCAGAAAGGGCCTAAGTCTTTGAATCCTATTCCTAAGGTCTATGTCATAGTCCCATGGAGGGAGTAGGATAGACTGTAAATTACCATAATGAGAGTTAATTAATGGCCATTATAACAATACCCTTTACTAATGTGAATTGCAAATAACTACAAGTATGAGAAAGCTAAGAACAAGGCACATTTTCCTGATATGTCCAGCTGTACATGTTGGGATGCCCTCCACATTATAGTAATGGGATATGTAGTCCAGCGTTAGGTAGCAGCTTGCTTGCAACCAAAGCCCAGGAACCAGAGACCGTTAGGTAAACAAATGCTAGGAATGCACTAATAAGCCCTGCCAGGCTCTCACTGCTTCAAGGTCTCTTGAAAGAGGGAGGGGGAAGAATGGGTTTCTTAAGTATTTGCTACTGCTTTTGAACTTTAGTCCTCTCACTGAAGTCTTGTACGATGTATCTCACGCCAAATAAATAGTATTTATACACTGTACTATTTCTGTGTGTGTGAATTCAGTTCCTGACAGAGTGAGAGGACTCTAGTTCAAAATTCTACAACATATATCAAACATCTGAAGAAGAACCACTGGAGGAGGGAGCAGTTGGTGGAACCACCGAAAATCCAGGTGATGAACGAGCGGAGAGAGATGAAACGGACCACACCCAGCCCCCAGGAGCGCGAGCCAAAGAGTGACCCACAGTTCCTGTGACTACCCTGATTACAGGCCAAACTTGGGCCTGGGGAGAGCGACCAGACACGGCTCACAGACAACGCCGCCGCGCTACAAGATGGGATGCTTCAATCAGTGAAACCAACCTGATGGAGCAGCTTTTAGCCAGAGAAGAAGAAGTGGAATGACAACGAGAAGAGATATCCAAGTTGAGAGCTCAACTAGCTGACTGGAGAATCCTGTTACCTCAGTTTGGGCATGCCCAACAGCAAGTGCCTGCAGCAGAAGCCCGCGTAGCCGCAGCCCCGGCACCTCCTGGAGGACTGGCACCTCAAGCGGGGCCTAGACTTTTTCGAGAGATGAAGGCTATGTACGATGGAGATGGGGCAACCCTGACTTATTTCCTCAACATGGCTTCCAACTACATGGCTGACTACGGAAACAGCTTCAATGACAATGCCGCCAGAGTTAGATACCTGAGCCAACACCTCAAAAGCGAAGGAATGGAGTGGGTCGCCAGTGTGTTCGACTCACAACCTGAGGAAACAACCGATCTCCAGCTGTTCATGCATCACCTCAGAGAGAGGTTTGAAGACCCCTTCATTCAAGAACAAGCCAGACACTAGCTCAGGAAACTGTGCCAAGGAAAAAGAACTGTCGGAGAATATGCCCGTGAATTCAGAAAGCTAGCGACTAAAGTCCTGGAATGGAGAGATGATATACTCAAGCAATTTTTTCGAGATGGGTTAAACCCCACCATTCTGGATCATTGCCTTTTGCAAGGAAACCCAGCCAGTCTGTTGGGATGGATGAAACTGGCCAGTGAAGTAGAAAGTATCCTGGAAATTACCCAACTCTCAAGACAAAGACAAGCCCAAGAAAGCAGTCGCCAAACCCCGGGATCCAGAAAATCCTAAACAGTGAAGAAAGGAAAAAATGACTATATGAAGGGACCTGCTTCTTACGTGGGAAGAGGGCCCACATCACCAGTGATTGCCAGAGCCAAAAGAAAACCATGGAAGAAAAGTCTGCGACTCCTACCACCAAGCCCGCGTCCCACAAAACTGACATCCCAAAGCCGCAGACCAAATGCCTGGGCGGTGGAACCTCCACTTGGGCTTGTGATGGCAAGGACAGTCCTTTGTCTACCTCACACTTGGACAATGACGAGTGGGACCCAGACCAATCTGCAAATGCAAGTACAGCTAAAACTTGTCATGTATATGTTACAGTGACTTTACAAGGAACAGATGGGAAGTTAAGAATGTACAAGGCCCTGGTTGATTCAGGCTGTACCACTAGCTTATTGAACCCCATAGTGGCCAAAGAACTTGCAGTAACATTTGAACCCCTTAAGAAGGCTGTCAGATTATCGCATATGGATGGCTCACCTATGGTGGGAGGCCCCATCCAGGAAAGAACCAGACCCATACCTATTCAGGTAGGAAACCTCCGAGGGTGATTGAAATTCCTAGTACCAAATAAAATTGGATTCCATGTAGTCTTCGGGTATGATTGGTTAAAATGATACAACCCCCAAAATGACTGGACCTGAAGCTTACTAAAACATACTAACAACGCCAATCAAATACCAGGACGACAAATGTCAGCACCTAAAATGGCACTTAAGTTGAGCCCCGAGGACCTGCAGAAAATCCCACAAGAATACTGGGACCTGCAGAAAGTATTTGAAGACCATGAAGCAGATAAACTCCCACCAAATAGAGACTTTGATTGTAAATTAAGACTGATAGATGGCACCAAGATTCCCAAGCCAAAAATTTACCCCATGAACAAACAAGAGCTGGAAGCTCTAAAAAAATTCCTGAACAAGAATTTGCAATGCGGTTTTATCAAGCCTTCCTCTGCTCCAATGGCTAGCCCAATCTTTTTCTGGCAAAAAAAGGACGGAAGAGACCCCAGACTCATAGTGAATTACAACTTAATAAACCAAGCAGTACTGCCTAATGCGTACCCAATCCCACTCATGGCTGATGTCATGAGTCAATTGATCAAAGGTAAATTCTTTACCAAACTAGACCTCAAAGAGGTGTTCCACTGAATAAGAATGGACCCTGACAGTGAATGGCTCACTACTTTTTCAACTCCCCTGGGGAATTACCAATGAGCAGTCCTTCTTTTTGGGTTACAAGCTGGCCCTGCAGCTTTCCAAATGTTCCTTAACTTGATCTTGCAAGAATTCCTTTACAATGGTGTTGTAGTTTATCTAGACGACATATTGATCTACTCGGAAACACTACCAGAACACACCAAGCTGGTACATACTGTTTTACAAAGACTTATAGACAATGAACTTGTTGCGAAACTCTCCAAATGTGAGTTTCACACTCAGACTTTTGACTATCTAGGGTATCGAGTTCCCAACAATACCCTAAACGTAGACCTCTCCAAGATTGATACAATTTTGAAATGGCCAGCCCCTAAAACTAGGAAACAGCTGCAACAATTCCTTGGGTTTGCCAATTTCTACTGCAACTTCATCAAGGGTTTCGCCACAATTGCCCTCCCGCTGACTGATCTTTTAAAGAAACCTTTTGATTCCAGTGGAAAACCCTCCAAAAAGATTGCATAGTTGAATAAGTACCAAGCCGCCTTTGACACACTCAAGAACAAATTCACCTCAGAACCGCTTCTATTGTTCCCTGATACTGAGAAAGAATTTATAATACAAACTGATGCCTCTGACTTCGCTATGGGAGCAGTACTTCTCCAGTACAACAGTGATGGACATCTAAAACCATGCGCCTTCATCTCTAAGAAATGCTCCAAACCCCAGTGCAACTGGCCAATGGCCATGGCCATCCACTTTGCCCTCACCACTTGGAGAAATTTTTTGGAAGGCGCAAGAGTGCCTTTCCAAATTTGGACTGATCATTGCAACCTAGAGACTTTGAAAACAGCCAGAAAACTAACACCTAAACAAGCACGATGGGCCGACTTTTTTCAACACTTTAAATTCAAGATTATCTTCAAACCAGGAAAGACAAATACTTTAGCTGACCCTCTATCCAGACTACCTTGCCACGAGTCGCCTACCCACACTTCACCCCCTAAAGAACGAACTCTTTTTACTACCAACATCCTTGGACTAAAAGTTACAACATGCGTGCAAGAACGCGCCTGCCACTCTGTTTCTTTTATGCTTGATTCTGCCTTCCAGCAAGACATAAAAACTGTTTACACTTCTGACGACTGGCTGCGAAGCCACCCCAACGCAGTTACATGGACTAAAGACTTGGCTTTCATTGGATCTAAATTTTATGTACCTTCAAGTTGCAGAACAGAAGTTTTGAGAAGAAATCACAACTCCAAACCTACCGGCCACTTTGGTTTTCTTAAGACACTCCATGCCATTAGAAAACTATTCCATTGGCCGGGCCTTACCAAATGTGTTCGCGACTACATAAAAAACTGTTATACCTAGAAAACCTGCAAACCTCCTACATCAAAGCCACACGGACTTCTCTGACCCCTTCCAGTACCCTCATCCCCTTGGGACTTTATCGTAGGTCTCCCCAACTGTTGAGGCTGCCATGTCATTTGGGTTGTGACAGACCACTTCTCCAAGCAATCTCACTTCATTCCTCTTAAAAAGGTCCCCACAGTTGAAAAACTTGCGGATCTTTTCATCATCAACATCTGGAAGCTCCCTGGCCTTCCGTCCACAATAATCTCCGCTAGAGAACCTATCTTCACATCCAAATTCTGGACTTCGCCACTTAAATCCATCGGAATTGTCCAAAAACTCAGCAGCAGCCATCATCCCCAGACGGATGGACAAACCGAATGTATCAATCAAACTCTGGAACAATACCTTTGCTGCTTTGTCAGTTCCAACCAAAACAACTGGGTGTCTCTGCTACCATTCACTGAATTTGCCTACAATTCTGCCCTCCACTCTTCCACTACCAACACTTCCTTTGAAGTGGTTTACGGCACTGAACCAAAGTGTTTTCCTCCACTTACCGACACGGACACCACCAGTATTCTCCCATCTGTTGCCAATTGGGCTCTCAAAATCTCAGAGAACTGGAAAGCAGTCCGTTCTGCCCTTGAAACTTCTAAAGCCTCCCACAAACACTTTGCCGATAGGAAAAGGTAATCTAGCCCTAGCTACAAACCAGGGGACCTTGTCTACCTCTCCACAAAACACCTAACCTCTGATGGACCCTCCAAAAAACTCTCCCCTAAATACATTGGTCCTTTTCCAGTCAAATGGGCCATTAATGATGTCAGTTTTGAACTTTCCCTGCCTGCAACAATAAACTTATCCACTCTGTTTTTCATTGTAGCTTGCTCAAGCTGGCCCCTTTGCAGACTTCTTCACTGAGTGACGCCAGTCTCAACAACGCCGCTACATCAATAGATAAATCATCCTCCACATTTTTACCTTCAAAACTACTACTGTTATCTTTTACTGTTTAAAATTTACTGTTGTTTCTACTCACTACTAACCCTCTTTCACTTCTAACACTTCAAGCACTGCATATTGTTTTCTTGCATTTTTTTTCCCGGTACGGGCAGGATGTCGGGATGCCCTCCATATTATAGTAATGGGATATGTAGTCCAGCATTGGGTAGCAGCTTGCTTGCAACCAAAGCCCAGGAACCAGAGATCATTAGGTAAACAAATGCTAGGAATGCACTGATAAACTCTGCCAGGCTCTCACTGCTTCAAGGTCTCTTGAAAGAGGGAGGGGGAAGGATGGGATTCTTGAGTATTTGCTATTGCTTTTGAACTTTAGTCTTTTGAACTCTCACTGAAGTCTTGTACAATGTATCTCACTCCAAATAAATAGTGTTTATACACTGCACTATTTGTGTGTGTGAATTCAATTCCTGACAGTACATTTGGAGGCATATACATGTACTACAATACTCCAGGAGTGTACTGTTACAAGGCATGGTGCATTGTTATCATAGTAATGTGATAAAGCAGCAGTGAAAATCTTTGGCCCTCCACAAGTTCTGGGCTGTAACTCCCAACTTACTATTGGCCATCTGGTCTGGGAGTTCTGGGAGTTGAAATCTAACATCTAGAAGGTCAAATGCCATAACGTCATCTGATAAAAAAGCCCCAGCATTCTGAATCCCTGTGCATATTTTTGCATAGAGTTTTCCTAGAGAGGCCAGGAGAATTCCTTAAAGGTGAGATTGAGATGAAAATTTTGAAACATGCAGTCTGGATCTAGAATTTCCAGATAGCAGGAACAAATGGTCCTGCTAGGAACACCAGCACATCAGGGCACTTTTCATTGCTCCAGGAAGGCCCAGATGTCCTGGTAGGTACCTCATGTTTTTGTGCAATTGCACCACACTCTCTGAAAGAAGAATAAAGCAGTTGATGAGGAGGCTTACCTGGCACTTCATGCCTCATACCTGCTGAAGAAAGCATTGGATCTTCTGCCTGTTCTACTTGTACTTTATATAATCCTTCCTCCAGTGAGACTGCAACTCCCATCACAATTCATCATTGATTGTGGTGTCAGGGATTCAGCCCACTGCAAGACATTGCATCATGCTCCAGGTGTATGTGATTGCTGGACATTGCATCAGAAAATGGAGTGGGGTGCAAAAGGTACAGGGTGGTGTGCAAACCCTCTACCTGATTGTAGATATGTACATAAGGAAGCAATCCCCAGTCTGTATTTGTCTGTTGACCAAACCTGGTGCCTGGCGCAAGCTTTTGTCCGTCTGTCCTATGTTTTGTATATAACGGAACTTTGCTGCAAGATAAAGTGCCTCCTGTTTTGGAAGAAACTCCTCCATGTGTGAGTATCCTTATTGGGGAACAAGGTTGCTGCTGTTGGCTAGCTGTGCTCTGGTTTTTCTGCTGCTTTTCTGTGGGGCTGAAATTCCTATCATCCCCCAACATGTGGATATAATGGAAATGAATACCTGCCTTTATCTCTTTATATCTGGATCCATTCTTAGACAGCGAATGAATGTGTCTCACCACCATGCATTCCATCAGTGCGTTCAGATTGCCTGGCCCATAAATGACAATCCTGCGAGCAAATTGCCATAAAATAGCATTTTAGAAGCAATGTAAAAGAGGATGATTACTTGCTCAATCAAGAAATTCATTGTCAATAAACATTCTCTTCAGGGCTTTCCATTGTCTGCCAGCATCATCTGTGAGCTGAAACCAATCTCTCTCTCTCTCTCTCTCTCTCTCTCTCTCTCTCACACACACACACACATATATATAGAAACCATTTTCTTAGAATAAATGTCACAGCATATCTAGGGGGAATTTATTAGGCTCCTGACCAACAGAGAAACATTCCCAAGAAAGATTTTACCAGCATCATTTATCCCTGAGGAGAGTAAAAGGGAGGGGATGCCCTGAATGTGTCTGTCTGGACTCCATCCCCCTTCAGGGCTCTTTTCCTGAATAGCTGGGCCCAGATTTGCCAGCCTGCTTTTGAAAGGCTGGCTCAGTCTTGCCAGCGACATCAGCATTCAGAAGGCCAAGGAGAGTCCATCTGGCGTAAAAGCAGCCAAATGTTGATGATAAAGCAGTAAAACAATAAAATCAAAACAGCTTCCATTTACTCTGAGGTGATGACGCTGGAGGGCAAGAGCAGTTGCTAGGGTATCTCTTCTGATGTCCTAGAAGTTCTTCCTCCCGTAGCTGCCATATGATGCAAGAATCTGCAATGCTTTTTGGGAGCACAGCCCTGCTCTGGGGGCTTGATGCCCAAAGTGAATGCTTTCTGTTGCTCTTTGAGTGCAAGCTTTTATCCAGATGTGCACACAGGAGAGAGAGAGAGAGAGAGAGAGGGAGGGAGGGGGAGAGAGAGAGAGAGAGAGAGGGAGGGAGGGAGGGAGGGAGGGAGAGAGAGAGAGAGGGAGGAAGGGAGGGAGGGAGGGAGAGAGAGAGAGAGAGAGGGAATGAGAGAACGGATTGGCAGGAAGATCTGGAAGGGGAATTCTTGGAAGCCTTTTTATCTGTGTTTAATTAAACTTCTCTCCAGGTCATAGATGCCTGACTGACCCCGGGATCAAAAAGGGAACAAAACCATCAGAATTCATTTAGAAAGCTGAATTGGAATTTATTTCAGTTATACCTCTGGCTTCTTCTTGGGTACTGATACCCAGTGGTGGCTAGTGGAAAAGGACTGTTCAAATTCAGGGAAGCCATGAATTTGTTTAGGCCAGGAAATCATGTTCTGTCCCCCTGCCGTCTCCTTTTATGGCTGTTTTAGCAATCTGGATATGGTTATTTAAAAAAAAAATTAAAACCACTGTCTTGTCTTGCCTGGAACATATACATGAAAGAAACAGGGAGTACATGTAAACTGAGGTGTATGTCCAGATGGACACCCAGTCCTGGCTTTTGGACATACAGTGGAGGTAAATACAATTTAATCAATGACCCAAGAATACAAATTCAGATTAGGAGCTACTGAAGACAAATTAAATTCCAACAAAATTGAATAGAAACATTAGAACATAAAGACATATTAAATAATAACTACTTGGGTTTTTACATACCACCATTCTTTCTGGAAAACCTCTTAACAAAATCTCTGTCTCTGTATACTGTGCTGTGCAAGGAGAATTTGACATATATTCACAGGGTTTAATTCTTAAAAGAAGTGCCAAGGCTCCACAGTTTTAATTCAGGTATTTTCTGGTGTGTAGTGTGTTTAAATGTGTGAACCAGAAGGATTGTGTTCTCCAATATATGCCAATGTATATTTTGAGATATTCTAGAGAGGCCCTTCTCTCCGTCCCACCACTCTTATAGGTACATCTGGCAGCAACATGGGAGAGGACCTTCGTGGTAGCTGCTCCTAAGCTTTGGAACTCCCTTCCTACAGAGGCTAGACTGGCACCTTTCTTGCTATTGTTCTGTAGGCAAACAAAGACCTTTCTGTTTTGGCAGGTCTTGAAAGGCTGATTTATCAGTGGGAAAGGGCCTTTCGTGTGCTGTGTTGTTGTAATTGTTGTTCTTTTTAATGGATTATTTTTAACTGCTTTTAGTTTTCTTCATAGTTTATACTTTTAACTGTTGTACAATGAAAACTTTTCAGCTGTATCTGTTTTAACCTCTGTAAGCTGACTTGAATCCCAGACTGGGAAGGAGGCAGGATATAAATAAACACAACAGGAGCAGTGACCCTAAGGTGCCCCTATCATGGAGTTTTCTTGGCAGAATTTATTCAAACCATTTTTTCCCCTTCCTTTCTTCTGAGGCTGAAAGAGCGTGACCAAGCTCACCCAGTAGGTTTCCGCAGTTGAGCAGGGATCCAAACCCTGGTCTCCCAATGTCCTAGTCCAACACTCACACCACTATGCCATGCTGGCTCTCATTGAGTTGTATTGCATGTTTTTTTTAAAATCCCCAGGTTCATTGAGCCTCCACTAGGGCTGACTCCACCATTAGGCTGAATGAGATGCCCACCCCAAGCAGTAGATCTTGGGTGTGATGGAAAAGAAGCGGTGTCAAATATTCAATTTGTTATTGCTAAATTTTTGTTGTCACATTTGCGACAAGGGATTTTTCTGTCTATGGGATTTTTCTGTCTTGTGTGTCAACATAACTTGGCTGGGTTAGGGTGCTATGCATCTTGACTCAGATGGGGCAGAGGGTTCATTTGCAGTTTGGCTACTTGCAGCAAAATGTCTTGTGCTGGACCTGACTTGCATCTTTGGCCATATCCACACTACACTGTTATAGCGCTATTATTCCACTTTCAACATCCTGTGGAATTCTGGGGTTTGTAGTTTACTGAGGCCAAAGAGTTCTCTGGCTGAGAATTCTAAATGCCCCTCCCTAAACTGCAAGCCCCAGGATTCCATAGGATGTTGAAAGTGGAATAAGAGTGCTATAACAGTGTAGCGTGGAAATGGCCTTCACTGCATTTGCTACACTTAGGTTATATATACCAGAGAGCCCTGGTGGCACAGTGGTTAAATGCCAATACTGCAGCCACAAGGTTGTGAGTTTGATTCTGCTGGGCTCCAGGTTGATTCAGCCTTCCATCCTTCTGTAGATTGGTAAAATGAGTACCCAGCTTGTTGGGGGCAATTAGCTAACACATTGTAAACCACTTAGAGAGCACTTAGCTGATAAGCGATATAGAAATACACATGCTATTGCTATATACCTTGACTTTGTTTGGATTGGGGGAGTAGCACAGTTTACGATACACAAGTAGGATAAGAGTTACAAATGGGTATAGCTACCAAGAAGAGAGGGGCATGAGGGCTTTGCCAAATAAAAATCTGCCCTTCGTGAATTTTTTTCTTCAGCCCCCAAATTTTACCATTGCAGAGAGGGAGATGCTGACAATTATTCACACCTTTAACTCTTCTATTTGCTATGTTTTCCTTCCCTTAGTAATTTTGCACACCCCTTTCCTTTGAATGCCTAAACTTTGTTTCTAAGTAATCAACTGACATTTTAAGTTACTCCAATCCCAGAAATTTTGAGACTGAAGGAAAATTTCTTAGGAGTGGGGGTATATCTCTTAAAGGGGGGCCCTCCCCTATACCTACATCACCTGCAAACCGTCTAGGGCAATTCAGTTCTCTGCCACGCTTCTGTTCTCTCCTCAATGTCTCCTTCCATATTCTGATACTATCAGCCATCTTATTTTAATTCCTCCCTTTCAGCTTTCCTCTTCATCCACACCCACTATTTAACCATTTAGATATAAAAATATAAAATCAAGCCACTAGACAGAGGCTTTTCTAAAGAAGTGTAATTTGGAAATGTTAGCCTTTGAGGTCAAAGAGTAATTGCAGCATGTGGACTGTATGATCCAAGACAGAAATTATCCCTAGCCAACCATTAAAGAAAGGGAGGGTAACACAGCCTACAAGGAAGGGCAAGGGAAAATAAACCTAAAGAGCTTTTTCAGGTGGGCTGGAAAAGGGACACAGAGTAAAGTGGGAGAATTTTTAATGCTCCAACCTATGCAGGATTGTGCTTAGGTGGCCATCCTCTGCTCTTTGCCAATGTTAGGCCATAGCTGCAAGTGTAGCACTATTTGAGAGGAGATTATTGGAGGTGATAGAGATGCAACTCAGCTTACACTCAAGATGTATGCATTTGCAAGAGGAAGAGCAGAAAGAGAGATGGACCTCCTTGTTCTTTATTTGCTCTGCCTGTTATGACCTTTCTTCTAACCAATATTCCTAGGGTTCCTGAAGTCAGTTTGTCTGTAACCTCTCAAGTTTCACTCAGTCCTCTAAGCAAAAGACTCTGTGTTCCAAGAGCAGGAGGCAGGAGAGGGTCCTTTCTTTCTCTTCATCCCAATTACTTAGCAAGAACTGGAATTCTCTTGTCTTTCTTGTTTCCATGCATTTCTCTTTTATATCTAAAATAACCTTTCTTATTTACCTCAACAAGAAAGCCAGATTGGTGTGGTTCTTTTCCAGGAAAAGCAAGATCTTTAAGCAAATTCATACCTCAAAAGGAGTGAAATTTACACAATAAGGGTTCGATTTCTCTCTCAGTCACAGGAACCCACTGGGTGACCTTAGGCATGTCACACACTCTTAGTCTCAGAAAACCCTATGATAGGTTCACCTTAGGGTTGCCACAAGTTGGAAACAACTTCATGGCGCATGACAACAACAGCAAGGTAAATCCTTGCTTCTTTGTCAGCATTATAAGGGGCTTCTAGGGCCATATGATCCAGAGTTTGGAAAGGTTACTTTTGGAACTACAGATCCCAGTATCCACTGGTCACACTGGCTTGAGGATTCTATGAGATGTAGCCCAAAAAAACACAAACATTTCCAAGCTCTGGATTATATCCAGTGGTACAGGAAGCAACAGGGATTTCTTAGAATAGTGGTCCTTACCTTTTGGCCCCTAGATGTTTTGTACTTCAACTCTCATAAGCTCCAGCTAGCCCGGTTAATTGTTGAGAGATTCTGGGAGATGAAATCCAAAACATGAAGGACCCAAATTTGAGAACCACTGTCTTAGAATATGGGAAACACATTTGCTTAGCCCTCCTCATTTTAAAGTGAGACAGGATTTAACTGTTTTGCCACACCTTCCAGAATTCCCCAGTCAGCATGCCTAGCAGCCAGGAACATTTCCAAGCTGTGGATGAAATCCATTAAAAATCCTGTCCTTACCTGTAAACTCAGGCAAAAGCAAACCAAACTTGGTCACACATCTCCCAGTTTTCATCTGTGAAGTGTTGAAAGGTATGTTATCCACTCACTATAGGAATCTAACTTTTGAGTCTGAATATGAAATTACCAAACTGTATTTACAGTAAGTCGAAATCCAATTACTAGTCCCAACTAGACCCACTGAACCAACTGCAGACTGGTAAATCTACCGTTATATAAATGCTATTGGTTCAATTGATCTCACCAAGTTAGGACTGGCAATTGGGTTTTGGCTCTATTCTTTACAAGTGACAGAATTATTTTCAAAAAAGTCTTACAATGATTTACTCTTTCTTTTCTAAAGGAACCGCTCACCCACCAGATATACTCATTTAACTCAGAAGTAGGCAAAGAGTGGTCTGTGGGCTGCATGCAGCCCACCCCCCCATTTCCCACCTTCTTCTTGTTAACTGCAATCAGCAACATTATTCGCTTTTCCAGTGAATCATGTCTTCTCATGACATGTCCTGATGAAGGGGTTAAATTGTAGAAACTGCTTGCTTGAGTAGAAAAATAGAGAAAAATAAGTCAGGCAGATTCGTCTCTTATCTTATCAAGAGCTTAGGTATGCGGCTTGGCAATGCATGGAATATAGGAAGTTTGGGAGTCGACGCGACCGAGGGAAAATACTCCCTGGTACAGAGATACTTCATTTTTGAAACTGTAATACATCATTTCGAAACTTAAACTTTTGTAACCTGTACTCTTTTCATATATGGTAATCATTTCGTGTACTTGTTTTTTAGAAAGTATAAATGTGTGCTGAACCCTAAAATGGGGCTCTCAGTCTTTTGGAAGTTGATTCCACTGAGATCCCTGCGCAGTATAATAAACTCTTGTTTTCTGATCTGCTGGTCTCAATTCACTGGCTCACCACAACATTTTCTGGTGCGTTGGCCGGGAATTGTGAAGGGCTTTTGCCCACTTTGGCGGACGCCAGGGCATCGGGACCGTCGCCCCCTTCCTGATAAGACCCAGGGCGCCCTCGACTTTCTTTTGTCAGAAGGATTGGTCGGAGTGGGGCAACGGCTCTGGCGATGGCGCTCCAGCCAAGGAACCGAAGGTCGGAGCAGAAAACAGAACCCTCCCACGACTGTTGGTGAGTGACCTCCCCGCAAACTCGGGGAGAAGAGGGACCTGATCAACCTCTTTCAGCTTTGCCCTAGTACCCCACTGTTGTTGTGGGTGAAGCCGCAGAGCTTTTGGGTGTGGTATTGAAGGTGGGAGGTTGTGTGTTGGTGTGAATGTGTGAAAGGACGGTTGTGTGATGCCGCAGTTTCCAAGTCATGCCGTTGAGTTTCCGGGTGCTTGGATCGGCGTGAATCGAGTGGTGTCTCTCCCCCTTTGTGTCGATCCATGGGACCCCTTACCCACGAGTCAAATCCCTTTTTCCTTGTGTGTGTTGTCTGCTTTGGGAGGAAATGGGAGGGGGGCAGAGCCGACAAACCCCTTTAGGCTGTATGTTGAAAAACTTTAAGAAAGGATTTAGTGGGGATTATGGAGATCCCCGAATGACGCCTGAACGGTTGAGGACCTTATGTGAAGTAGAATGGCCATCCTTTCAGGTGGGGTGGCCCCCGGAGGGGAGCCTGGAACCCTCACAAATCAGGGCAGTGTACTCAGTGGTGGTCAGTGAGCCTGGCCATCCTGATCAATATCCATATATAGATTCATGGGACACAGTGGTCACTCAAAACCCCCCTTGGTTGCGGAAATGTCAGGAGCAAATTAGTAAGGCTATGGTAGTAATGCAGGATCGGACCAGACGAAAGTTTGGAAAAGGACAGATATTGGCGAAATTGGTTCCGGAGGAACCTAGCACTCCCCTTCCCCCATATGTGCCACCGCAGCCAGCTCCGCAGCCACCAGCCTTACCCCCACCGCAGCCAGCTTCGCTGCCACCAGCCCAACCTTTGCAACTGGACCTCCCGGAGCAGGAGGGAGCCACGGCCGGGGGATTGACGGATTCTAGCCCAGTTGCCCAGGGGATGGTGGATCTTAGAACAGGGCCAAAAGAGAAAGCCAAGATTAAGAAGTCCAAGCATCAGAGACAGATGGATGAATCAGATGATACAGACGAGGAAAGTGGAGACGTGGTCGCACCATTGCGACAAGTTACTCAGCTGGTGGCAGGCCCCAATGAAGAAGGAGGATACTGGGGAGTACAGAGTTACCAGTGCACCCCTTTCACCTCTTCAGATTTATTGAACTGGAAGACCCACTATAGATCCTATACTGAGAAGCCCCAAGAGATGGTAGAGCTGTGTACCAGCATTATGGCTACCCATCTCCCCACCTGGCAGGATTGCCAACAATTGTTGTTGACTTTATTCACTACCGAGGAGAGGAGGAGAATATTGGAGGAAGTGGAGAAGGTAGCAGCAGCAAGAGCGGGCCCAGAAGTGCAAGATGTAAATGCCTGGGTGCGGGAGCGAGTCCCCACTGTGGATCCACAGTGGGATCCTAATGATAACCAACAACGGGACAGATTAGCAGAATATCGGGCAATACTGTTGACCGGAATGAGGAGAGGTGTGAAGAAGTCTATCAATATGGCCAAAGTACAGGAACTGACACAAGGACCTACTGAGGCCCCAGGGGGATATTTAGAAAGGTTGTTAAAAGCCTACCAGCAGTACACCCCCATAGATCCGGATGCTGCCGAGAACCTCCGAACGGTGACTGCGGCGTTTGTGACAGGAAACTACCCTGATATTCGTAAGAAGTTACAAAAACAAGAAGGGTTTGAAGGAATGAATCTCAGTCAATTGGTGAGCATTGCTCAGAAGGTGTACATAAATAGGGAGCAGGAAGAAAAGAGGGAGCGAGATAGGAGAATGCACAAGAAAGTGGAATTATTGGCCGCAGCTAACAGCAAAGGAAGGATATCAGAAAGGTGGAAGAGGAAGGGGAAGAAGCAGACTTCCATTGGGATGCAATGAGTGTGCCCTTTGCTGTCAGGTGAGGCACTGGAAAAACGAATGCCCTAGACAGAGGGAATTGGCAAATAGAGGAAGAGGAAAGGACTGAGGAAGAGGAAGAGAGGCAAATAGAGGAAGAGGAAGAGGAAGAGGAAGAGTGATGAATAGAAGATATGAGCCAGAGGTAGTCGAAAGATTTGAGGACTTGATTGGGCTGGCTGGAATGGAACTTTACTATTAGGACAGACCGGGCCCCCTTGCTCTCGGCCCTGGGGAGCCTATGGTCACAGCACAAATTGGGGGCCGAGCCATCCCAATGATGGTGGATACGGGCGCTGCCCATTCCGTATTAAATTCAGCAGTAGCTCCAAAAACTGAAAATGCCATAAGAATTGTGGGAGCCACTGGAAGAACAGAGCAACACCCTCTTTTGGAGAAAAGAATTGTGGATTTAGGGAGACACCAAGTTACTCATCAGTTTTTATATTTACCAAACTGCGCTGTACCTTTATTGGGTCAAGATCTGTTGGCTAAACTGAGAGCCCAGATTTCCATTGAAGAAGATGGGGTGATGGAAGTAAATTTTAGAGGACCAAAAAGCATCTCAGTAACCTACCCAATGGAAGAAGAGTACCGAAGGTATCAGATCATGGTTTGTCAAGAACAACCCACTACCTTTGGACCCCCAGGGGTATGGGTCAAAGATAATCCGGCTGGGCTAGCCTGATTTGTGGCCCCCATAGTAGTGGAATTGAAGCCAAATGCTGTTCCCATTCGTGTAAAACAGCATGACTTGCCCAGAGAAGCCCTGGAAGGAATTCAGAAACATTTGGATCAGCTGAGGAAATACAACATAATTCGGGAATGCCACTCTCCATGGAACACCCCGTTACTCCCTGTGTTGAAGCCTGGAACGAAAGAATATCGCCCGGTTCAAGATTTAAGGATGGTGAATGAGGCTACAGTGACCCTACACCCAGTGGTGCCAAACCCGTATGTTTTAATGGGACTAGTTCCATCCACAGCTACTCACTTTACGGTGTTGGATCTAAAGGATGCTTTCTTCTGTATTCGGGTGGCCCCACAAAGTCAAGAAATATTTGCCTTCCAGATGGAAGATGTTGTTACGGGCCAGAAAACCCAGTTTGCTTAGACTCGCTTGCCACAGGGTTGGAAGAACCCGCCTACAATTTTTAGGACATTCCTAAGTCAGGACTTGAGAAGATTCAGATCCAAGCCCGAGAAACGAGTTTTGCTGCAATATGTAGATGATCTGCTGTTGGCAGCCAACAGTGAGGAAGAGTATAAAGAGGCTACAGTGGAGTTGCTCCAGCTTTTGTGGGAAGCAGGCTACAAAGTATCTAGGAAGAAGGCCCAGTTGTGCCAGACAGAGGTGTGGTATCTGGGATTCCAAGTGACTCAGGGAAAGTGAGCGCTAGGCCGAGAAAGGAAAGAGGCTGTGTGTGCTCTACCTGAGCCCCGGAGTCGGAAGATGGTGCGAGAATTCTTGGGTGCAGCTGGGTTTTGTAGAATTTGGATTCCTAATTTTGTAGTAATGAGTAAACCCTTATATGAAGCTACCAAAGGCCCAGAGAATTCTGAATTTACATGGGGAACAGAACAGAAGAGGGCCTGGGAGCAGATAAAGAAGGCATTGATGGAAGCTCCAGCGCTAGGTCTGCCTGATGTGACAAAGACATTCACTCTATATGTTGATGAAAAAGGAGGAATAGCAGTGGGAGTACTGACACAGATGTTGGGATCTTGGCATCGCCCTGTGGCGTACCTTTCTAAACAGTTAGATCCTGTTGCCAGAGGATGGCCTGGGTGCCTAACAGCAATAGCGGCAACCACCTTGTTGGTGAAAGAAACAGACAAATTAACCCTAGGCCAGAATCTGACAGTGAAAGTCCCACATTCTGTATTGGCTCTAATAGAGTACAAAGGCAATTATTGGTTCACAAATAGCTGAATGTCCATGTATCAAGGAATGTTATATGAGAATCCTAGAGCAAAGCTGGAAACATGCACCACTTTGAACACCGCAACATTGCTACCCGTAGAATCTGAGGTTACACATCATGAAACCATGAAATCATCAAACCATGGATTAAGTGTATTCAAGTAGACCAGACTTACGGGACACCCCGTGGCCCCATCCTGATGTTACTTATTATACAGATGGAAGCAGCTTTGTACGAGAAGGAAAGCGAAAGGCCGGATATGCAGTAGTCACAGCGGATAAGATCATAGAGGCCAGAGCGTTACCCTTTGGTACTTCAGCTCAGAAGGCAGAACTCATCGCCCTTATTAGAGCTTTGGAACTAGCTGAGGGACTCATCGTGAATATATATACAGATTCAAAGTATGCTTTTACTACCCTACATGTGCATGGCTCACTGTACAAAGAAAAAAGATTAATCAACTCTTTGGGACAGGAGATCAAGTACGGAAGAGAAATAGAGCATCTATTAGAAGCTGTATGGGCCCCTCGTAAAGGCGCTGTAATCCACTGTAGAGGACACCAGAAAGGATATGATCCAGTGGTTCATGGGAACCGAAAAGCAGATGCGGCTGCAAAGGAGGCTGCAGAGAGGGAATTGGAAAATGGGATGGAAGATTTGCCCCAAGAATTGGTAACGCCACTCTTCCAAGTATCATTGAGTGACCAGACCCCTAGGTACACCAAACAAGAAAATGAGAGGGCTGAAAAAGACCTGAAGGCTATATTGGACAAAGACAGCTGGTGGGTCTTGCCAGATGGAAGGCGGTACATACCCCAATCTATGGGATGGTCAGTTGTGCAGAAGGCGCACGAAGCTACACACTTGGGAAAAATGGCGTTAGCTCAGCTATTAGAGAAAGATGTGTTCATAGACAGAATGAGCCAGTACACCACGCTAGCATCGTCGCGGTGTCAAACTTGTGCTCAGAATAACCCGCGCCAAGGACCAAGATTGGAGGGAGGAATACAATATCAAGGATCTACTCCTTTTGAATCCCTAGTGGTGGATTTTACAGAAATGCCACGGACGGGACAGTACCAGTACATGCTGGTAATGGTATGTACTCATACTGGATGGGTTGAAGCATATCCTACCAGAACTGAGAAGGCAAAAGAGGTAGTACGAGCCTTGCTTTGGGACATCATACCGAGGTATGGATTGCCCCTCCACATTGATCCGACAACAGCCCAGCTTTTGTGCATGGAGTAATCAAGAATCTTGCAGAGACTCTAGGAATCACTTGGAAGCTACATTGTGCATATAGACCCCAAAGTTCTGGGAAGATAGAGAGAATGAATAGAACATTGAAGACTCAGCTTGCGAAATTGTGCCAGGAAAAGAAACTCAAGTGGTTAGATGCACTCCCTATAGCACTTCCGAGGATAAGATGCACCTCCCATCAGACAACTGGGCTAACTCCATTTGAAATGCTATACGGAAGACTCCCAGCCATCCTAAAAGGACTAAGAGGGGATATTCGGGAGCTGGGAAGTCTGGCCCTCCAAGAAGAGGTGCAGGCACTGCGAAGGGCTCTAGAAAAGGTTAAAGCCCATGCTTTAGAGGTTAGACGAGTTCCGTTCCTCACGAAAGCACATTCCTTTCAACCTGGGGATGAGGTGTGGGTTAAAGACTGGAAAGGAGAGCCCCTATCACCAGGGTGGAGGGGGTCGTACCAGGTGTTGTTAGTTACCCCCACAGCAGTAAAGGTAGCGGGACTGAAACCCTGGATACATTATACTAGGGTAATACGAGCATTTACTGATTGGACTGTGATTTCATCACAAGAAAACGCTCTGAAATTGAAATTGTCCCGACGGAGAGAGGGGAGAGAAGGTTCGGACTAGACTCTGCTGTGGTCATACCAGGGAATTGACCACTCTACGCACAGTCAGATCCGCAACAGGTGAATGAAAAATCTAGGCTAGACCCTACTGCTGCCACACGTCTGGAGGCTGGTAGCTCTATGTACGGTCAGACCTAGCGACTGCAGAGGAAGGAAGACCGGGACTAGGCCTTGCTATAGTCACTCTGTAGGCTGACTATTCTACGCACGGCCAAATCCCCTACAGAGGATCATGATGAGCAATGAGTGTTAGCGAACTAGTAATAATAGTAGTGTGTATACTCTTTGGAATTTTAGCTCTGGTGTATTTCTTGTATATGTATAGAAAGTACTGGTGTGGGATAAGTAGGTTTGGACCCCTATTTGACTCTGAAGATGAAGCGGATAATGTTGATAGGAGTGTGGGGCATGATGTGTGGAATAATTGAGGCCAACTGGTTTAAGCAACACGCTGCACATATGTTCCAACAACATGGACCCAATGTCACTCTAATTTATGAACACCCACAGACCGTGGCAGATTTCGGTTTTATGCCCTCCCTCATTAATGAACCGGGAGTGGTTGTAGGAGCCCTGCAGTCAGCATTAAAGGGAAATCCCAATATGTTTGCCAAAGTTGACGGTAGTCTAAACAAAACTCGGTTTAGGCGGCTGAAATTTTATACTTATTCCCCTGGAATGTGTTTTTGTTGTTACCATAGTGGAAACTGGAATTCTAAGTGGAAAGGATATATACAGCACCCCTCATTTTATGCTAAATTGGGAAATTATTCGGCCTGTAGTAATAGATTTTATTTGTATGGCTCATATAACAAATCCTATCAACCTGAGACAGATTTAAATGAAACCAGTCTTGGAGAGTTGTATCCGGAATATCCTATGTTTACTCCTAATTATACAGAATCTGGCAGTATATGCTCCAGATTGATGGCTCGGGATCCAAATTTATGGTTTTATTTTAACGGATGGGCCACCAATTATCACCCAGGGACTTATCAGTGTGTGAGAATTGGGTATATGACTATACCTGTTCAAGTTTTCCTTCCAGGATGACCAGAACGGGCTGTTAGAAGCAAAAGGAACCTGGTGGGACCACTGGGTAGCCAATGTGAAGATCTGGTCATTGTAGGAGGAAAATTGGCTAAGACTGAGGCCAGTAGAGTAGGAGGTGGACTAATAACGGGGGTCCTTACTTTGGGATCCTATCCAGGGATCATAGCTCAAGAAAATCGTAAAAGTATGTTAGGATTGACTTGTAGATTGGAGAAAACTATAAATGCAACTGGGAAGTTGATACGGGCCCTTCAACAAGAAATTGCAGAGCTCAATCAGTTATTGTTACAACACCGGATGGCCTTGGATTACCTATTAGCCAGAAAAGGGGGGTTTTGTTCTATAGTCAAAGGAGGATGCAAAGTCAGCTTCCATGATTTGAACAAGACTATAGAGGATGAGATACAATATCTACAAGGGCTAATACAAAACAATGACAGTGGCATTGGTAATCCTTGGGATTGGTTGACTTCTTGGTTAGCAGATTTTGGCTGGCTGAAAACTTTGTTTTTAGGCTTTATAGTTTTGATTGTAGGAGGGTTTCTAATGATGATATGTATTTCCTGTGCTATGAAATGTGTACAGGCCTCTCTCTCTGAAGCTATGGAGGGAAAGGCAGCTCATTTTGCTGTAATGGCTCAAAAGCAGGCTTAAGCAAATTATGCTCAAATTGCAATAGAATTTGGCAGAAAAGGAGGGAATGATGAAGGGGTTAAATTGTAGAAACTGCTTGCTTGAGTAGAAAAATAGAGAAAAATAAGTCAGGCAGATGCGTCTCTTATCTTATCAAGAGCTTAGGTATGCGGCTTGGCAATGCATGGGATATAGGGAGTTTGGGAGTCGATGCAACCAAGGGAGAATACTTCCTGGTACAGAGATACTTCATTTTTGAAACTGCAATACATCATTTCGAAACTTAAACTTTTGTAACCTGTACTTTTTCATATATGGTAATCATCTCCTGTACTTGTTTTTTAGAAAGTATAAATGTGTGCTGAAACCTAAAACAGGGCTCTCAGTCTTTTGGAAGTTGATTCCACTGAGATCCCTGCACAGTATAATAAACTCTTGTTTTCTGATCTGCTGGTGTCAATTCACTGGCTCACCACAACAGTCCAAAGTATGAGTCTCAGTTTAGTCATCTTGGCTTCTAGGGAGAGTTCAGGTTTGCTTTGTTCTTGGACCCATTTATCTGTCTTTTTGGCAGTCCACAGTATCCATAGTATAGCACCACATTTCAAATGAATTGATTTTCTTTCTATCAGCTTTCTTCACTGCCCAGCTTTACAGCCATATATTGAAATGAGAAATATGATGGCATGGACCATCCTAACTTTAGTATTCAATGATATATATTCAATGATATATAGGACCCTCCAGGTCCTAGTCTTCTGATTTCTTGACTGCAGTCTCAATTCTGATTAATGACTGACCCAAGGTATGGAAAATCTTGAACTATTTCAATGTCTTCATCATTGGCTTTAAAGTTATATAAATAGTCCATGGTCTTTTTTTTTTTTTTTTGGTTTCTTAATGTTCAGCTATAAAACTGCCTTTGGACTTTCTCCCTTGCGTTCTTCAATAATCGTTCCAAGTCTTTGCTGCTTTCTGCTAATAGTATCATCTGCATATCTTAAATTGTTGATGCTCCTTCCTCCAACCTCTAATCCAAATATTTGGGGGCATTTTTTTATTTTTATTTTTTTTGGTAACAACATCCCCTCAAAGCCTGCGGAGGTACTCTGGCCATTCCTCACATTTTCAGACATGGGGGACTCTCACTTTTGAAGATCTTTTTCCAAAACAGGAAAGGCCTGGACCAGGAAATCTAATCCCTTTCTGACTTTAACCCCACTCCCCACAGACCATCCTCCAGATTGCTGCAAGGAGCCACTGCTGCCCCATAACTCCTGGAAGTTTTCTAGTTACAACATGGTAGGACAAGAAGCTAGAGAGAGCCAGCTCGCATATGGGCAAGACTGCACCCAAAATCCAAATATGCAGTCTTGATGTCTTCATTTCTGAGGCTAGCATACAGGGAAGATCCAACAGGAATGAGAACAGAACCACAAACTGCATGCTGCTTTGTTCTTCTCAAAGGAGAACTGGGCTATATATGAAAAACAAAATGTAAAGCCAATTTGTATATAGGCTGTAGGAGTGAATTCATAACAATTCTTCTTCTGTGAGATCTTTGTCCTGCACGTCACTCACAGGCATATATAGTGAGGAAGAAAGAGAGAGAGAGAGCCTTCTCAGTGACTGGTCCCAGCTTGTGGAATTCCCTCCCATGGGAAGCTCGGTTGGCCCACTGTCTATTCTCTTTCTGCCAGCAGGCAGAGACCTTTTTATTTAGGCAGGACTTTGCTGTTTATGATATTGTGACATAAACTTCTTCTTAATGGATTATGTTACAGTTTTATCTCACTTTATTGTTCTCTTAATTCTTGTAATTCAGTGGTTTTCTAAAAAATGAAATTGTTTATTTAATGCTTTTTGAACTTTTGTATCATATAGGTTTTTACTGTACTTTGTTCTTAACTTGATGTGAACTGCCATGGGTCCTGTCCTGGGAGAAAATCAGAATACTAAATAAATGAATAAATAAATCTGATTTTGCAGGTTGTTTTCTCATCTGTTTACTTACAATAGACAGGACAGATGTGGGTCAAAATGCAGATTAGCAAAACTGAGGTATCTGAGAGACACAGCTGTCATGAAGAAATGCAGACAAGCTGGTAAAGTCATTATTCTCTCTGCTCTGTTTCCAGATCAGGGCTAACATCTTATCAATTTGTTTTTTAAAAGAAGCAGAAACAGTTGTGCATATAGTATTGTTTTAAATACTGATACTCTTCCTTTTACCCATTCCATTTTCACCAGACTTTGAGCATCTGGGTAGTTTCATTCATTTTGGTATTCCTTCTTATCTAAACACTATTTTGCACATGAAAGGAAATTATTTTCAGTCTTACTCCAGCATTTGTTACAAAGCCCTTTGCTCTGTGACCTTCAATTTTGAATCTAGCAAGAGACAGTGGGTTTTAATTTCCTCCCTTTGTGGCATCCCCCTGGGTCAGCTCTTCCCAGTACAAATGCCACTGGTTCAGGAAGGCCATTTGCCTCTCATTCTCCCGCCCTCTTGAAACACTAGTTAAAAAGCCCTAAACCACATTCAGGGAATAAGCAATTTAGGTTTAGGAGTCATTGCGGATCAACCCTTTTTGCCTTGCGCCACTGCTTTTCATCTCTAGACTTGGGAGATTTTTTTAAAATGTTATTTTTACTAGAATAATCAAAGATCAAAACCACAGTGAGAGTGAGGAACTCTTTGCAAAATAAAGATGTGAGCTCGATCAGAAATTGGACTTTGAAAAGTACAAGCACTTTTCCAGAATGGAACTGCATTTCTGTGCGCTTGTACAAAAGTTCAGAGGCAATACACCATACCTTCCAACATTTCACAGATGAAAACTGGGGCACATGTGGCCAAGCAACATCAGAGTCCGGTCAACATGGAAAAATTATTAGGGAGGAAGAACGCACAAGTTGGAAGAGGCTTCAACAATTTGCTTTTGGGAAAGGCTACATTCTGCATCTTCCTCTTGGTTCCCTCCTGCTGAGTTAACTGTGTGCAAATACTTTCCCACTTTGAATTCAATCTGCAGCAACTGAAGTAAGCTGAGGACAAGAGGAAAATGGGGAAAAAAGAGAGAAACTGAGACATTTTAATAGCAGTTGAAAAGGTGGGAGAAGAGAGGATTAATCAAGACTGTCCCTCTCAAATCAGGACAGTTGGAGGATGTGTAACACATACTACTGATTTCATCATTGTTGTTGACTGAATGAGGAAGCACTTGCTGTATTATTTATAGATGGGAGTCAGGGGTCCAGACTCTTTGGAGGTCCAGAAGCTAATTTTCAATGGCTAGGATTCAGCTCAGGCCACACTGATGACAGCAAACCTAATTCCCATTCCCATCTCACCCCACCCAAAACATGGAAGTGGATGGAAGTCTATTTCTGGTTTTGTAAAATATTTTTCTTGGGGGTGGATGGGCAAAACAAGATAACTTCTAAGGCAAAGTTGTCACTCTAGTAGGCATTCAGGAGTGGAAGCACTTTTTAAAAATTTCCTCAGGTTTTTCCTGTGGGAGGAACTTCCATGTCAGAGGTATAGTCCACAGAAAAGCCGGTGGGTGCCTCATGTGGACCATGTGTACATGTGCCTATAAATGCTTCTCCCATTGCTGGGGATATCTGTGTACACAAGAAATGGGAGAGTGCATGGCCTAGTGTCAAGTTGATATGCTGTATTTGCCGAATGCAAATTCAAGAAAATGGGCATATGTTTGGCCCATTGCCATTCCAGACAGATACAATGGGAATTTAGAATGCCGATATTGTGCAAATGCCATTTCCATGTTGGAATTTGGGTCTTAATATTCAACTGCACCGGAGAGCAGCAGGCCAATAAATGTCACTTAGGCCAAACTATGTGTGACTAACAGATCTGTCCACCTGTGGCTTACAGCCTTACAGTATCTGCCCCCTTAAACAGAAGCTTCAAGTTGCCTAAAAGTAAGATTCATTCTGCTTTGTGATAGAATGTAGTATCAACTACACATCCCCAGAGGAGTAAAATGGTTCCAATGGATGGGATTTCATTTAGTCTCAAACCTTTCTTGTGCTTGGGCAATCAAATCTTCAGACAGAGGTTGCTGAAATGTCCAGGCAAGTAGTCTTGCCTGCTGCTACTAATCTCTGAAAGAGCTTCCTGGGTACTGTAATGATGTCTTCAACCTAAATAAAAGTGATAATTTCTCATTCTCTGCTGTATTTCTGCTTGGTGAAGAGCAGGTATCAAATATACTATTAACTTTTTTCAAATATATTTTTATTGTCTCATATGTTGTACAACCTCATAAACAATCAAACAAGTAAACAAAGGTTTTCTTTAGAAAAAAGCATTCAAAATTGATGAACTTGAAATTAAGCAGGTTTACAGTACCATGTTCAAGTGTAGTGGAAGTCAAGGAGAAGATATCAAGAGGTTAGATTTTAGATTCAGAATCTCTTAAAAGAAGAATCAATTAACTTCATGTTTAAATTCACTAAAATATACAAAAATATATAATAGAATATAAGCTAGTCAAAGTAATGTAATTTTAATACAAAATACAAAGTACGCATGATTATATAATAATAACATAAAACAAATTAAACAGGTTACACTGTGCAGGTAGTTCAAGTCATACAGTTGATAAATCTTTGTTTTGTTTACTTTGGAAGAGTGGTCAGAGGTTTCATTATTGGAGATATCTGTGTCTAGGGTTAGAAGATCCGTCCTGAGATCCAGATGATTCTCAGGAGATTGCAAAAGATACACTAGTAACTTGAGAGAACTCTAAACTGATATATCGATACTCCTTCCTTCCTTCCCTCCTTCCTTCCTTCCTTCCCTCCTTCCTTCCTTCCCTCCTTCCTTCCCTCCTTCCTTCCTTCCTTCCTTCCTTCCTTCCTTCCTTCCTTCCTTCCTTCCTTCCTTCCCTCCCTCCTTCCTTCTCTCTCTTTCTCTCTCTCTCTCTCTCTCTCTGAGGCATAAGTGCAGATATATGGTATATTTAAAACTCTCCTTGCGCTATTCTTCTCCTTCAAAATGTGGGGTGTTCTGCTGCCTGGAAGCATGGAAAGTTTGAACAATCATGCATTTATCGTGCACCAGCCTTTTTAATGTGCCCTTGAGCGAAACTTTATCAAGAGGTTCTTCCTTTGGATACAGGATGTTTCTGCAAGTTTTCTGACCTTGCTTAGTGTTCAGAAACTATGATCCAATCAGCTTCATCATTCAGTAACATTAACTCAGTACTATCTGGTTTACTCTCACAGTGGCATTTTCCTAGGCACTTTCATTCATTTATCAAATCAGGTTCTTAAATTAAATAGATTTTCCTAACTATAGTTACCTAGACTGAGAAAAACTCATCGCAAAAACTAAAGCATCAAGGCCTTACTGAGGTTCTAACCCATGCCTAAATTACAGTAGGCCCTCAACATTCTCAAGGGTTAGAGATACAAAACCTTTGTGAAGTCAAAAAAACACAAATAACTCCCCTTCCCAGTGAGCACTTCCCCCCTCCCTCATTCTTTCTGCTGCTGCAGGCCCAGAGGAAAGATAGAAGAGTGGGGGGGGGGCTACCCCCATCTCCTCCTGTTGCCCCCATGCCCTGCCTTGTTTTTGTGCTCCCGCGTGGGCGACAAGCAGGAGAGTGAATGAGAAGGAAGGTCTTCTCCCCCTGCACTCTCCTGCCCGCCACCCGCGCACCCTTCCTTTTTTTCGATGCGCCCACATGGGCAACAAGCAGGAGAGTTCAAGAGAGTGAAGATCTTTCCCCGTGCACTCTCCTGCCCACCACTGCTAGCGCGCCTGCATGGGCAACGGGCAGAAGAGTGCAAGGGAACAAAGATCTTCCCCCTGCACTCTCCTGCCTGCCACTGCCAGCTCTCTGGAGGAGGCCCTGTGAAGAAAATAATCTCTCATGACTGTCTTTCATCTTGTCTAAGAGATAACTGTGACACCTAGTGACTAAAGATGGTACTACAAGCTATGGATACATTTTCAATACCAACATTAATCAATATATTTTAAAACAAAATTGCCCCAAGATACTCACATCAGGGTGCCCACATCAGGGTCAGGGTTCCCTTCTTGGGATCTGTGTCAAATTTGACGTGGCTAGATCTCAAAGTCTTGTAACTATGTTGTAGATAGACACATAGGCATGCCCATACATGAATTCATTTTTATTATTGCCAATCACAGACTAGAATGTCTACTTATTCTGAGAAGATCCCAACATTTTCAAACACAGAGATGATTTACATAAAAAGAGGAGGGAGCTTCCCTTCCTTGACATATATTTGCTACCTTTGTCCTCTGGAAGCTTTTGCTCGCTTGTATTTCTGAATTCATCTAAATAATTTTAAAGGTCAAGGCCTTAGCATGGTGCTTTAGTGAAAAACTGAAGTTGCGTGAAGGATCAAGGTGAAAGCAGCCACTTGTGGCTAGTCTAAAGCCGCCCAAGCAAGCCACAGTTTTCATATTGCAAGCTTTGGGGTTCTGTAGGTAAGATCACAAGATTAAAAAAGAATGTTTGCTAGGCTTTCATGTTAAGGGAATTAAACTAACCCTCAGCCGCACAAGCTTGCTTATTGTAAGCAAATCAGATAGGTCATGAAATGATTTCAGCTTGGCTTGATTTAGAGAACGTAGTCTGAACTCCGGTGTGTAGAAAGATTTCATTGAGCCCAGTGGGTCCTGTGACTGGATGGGCTTGATGCATTTCTACCAGGAAAAGACACTGCGGTGGCTGACAGACAAGGGACAATGATAAGGGCTTGCTGTAATAGTGACATTTCAAGTATGCCCGTAAAATGTGTTGCCATGGAGATGCCTATTAGAGCCTGAACTGCGCTGCACGGCCTCTCAAGTTGTGAATCAGGTTTCATGCTATGTATGTATATATTTATTTAAAAACAGCCCCGACAAGGGACGTGAAAGAGGGAAGGACACATGAATCCGCGGGTCCCCCCCACCCTCTGCTGAGTGACTCAGACACACTTCAAGCTATTAAAGGCCCCCCTGACGTCAGAACTCTGCATCAGAGGAAGAACCAAATGGAAATGTCAACATATTTGAATGGAAAGGCCAGAAGGTAAAAACCTTTCTCTCTGCTCCCTCAGTGAAGTAAGAAAAGAATATTAAAATTCAGTCAGCGTATTACCCACAAATGATGATCTGACTAAACCTTCTATCCTCCGCTGCTCCTACCTATCTAGATGTTCTGGAAAGGTCTAATGGAAATCCATGTCATAGGCTCTGCAAGAAGGAGGGAAAGAAGCCACCAGCAGGAAAACAACAGAAGCAAGGGGGAGAAATCTTCACCGTACATTAAAGACATGCAGATCATTGTTGCCAGGGCACTCCGAGTGAAGGCTCCTTCTCAGGATATTTTTGAGGGTTTTTTTTTTCCTTTTCTGTTGCTTTCTCAAACATAGCAACAGGACAGTATCCAACTCTGCCAGGGGTGTAGCTATGGGGCAGAATGAGGAGACTGACCCTCCAATAAGAAGTCTGCCCCCAGTGAAATTTTCCTTCAGTCCCCAAATTTCTGTCATTGTAGAGAGAGACGTTGAAAATGGTTTGCAACCAGATTGCTATATTTGCTGCGTTCACATTCCCTTGGTAAATTGCCTGCTCCTTTTCTTTAGGTCCCTAAACGGTATTTCTAAGTGCTTGACTGAAGATTTATTTAGAGTACTTATGCCCTGTCCTTCAGCCAAAAAGTCTCTCTGAGTTTTTTACAAATCATTAATTTGAGAGTAGGTCCAGCAGATGCTGGCTGCTCTTCTCTCCCTCAGAGACCTCAGCCATTGCAGTTGGAATCTGGCTCTTTTCTTCTGTTGGAGGGCAGAGATATATATTCTGTATACCCGGCTCTGGTGCTCTTAAGCTGGTTTTCATCCACAGATGTGGTAGAAGGTATACTCATATTGCCAGTGTTGGAATAAGATTTAATTGCCAACCCAGTCAGCTTCAGTACATGGATGGGGGAAAGGGCGCCATCTTCTCTTTTGCCTCAAGCAGCAAAACTTCTTGGTCTTGCCCTGCCCTCATCTATAGCAGTTACTCGTCAGCAACAATAGGGCTATATTACATAAGAAATAAAATGGACTAAGATGCTAACTCGGTCCCCATATCCACTCTTGAAATAGAAGTACTATTACAGGTTTTAATGGCATTGCCCACAACTTCGCGCAGCATAATGTTCCAACACAATTGATTCTCCAGTCATCAGTCTACACAGAATGAACACGTCAGTCTCTAAACAAAGGAATAAAATGACATAATCTGACATCAGAAATAGCAAAGTCCAATAACAACGGAGGATATTATTTGGGTATTCATTTCTTTAATTATATCCTGACTTTCTTCTTTTACAGAACCCAAGCCAGTGTAGAAACAATGAAAAATAGCTAAAAAAAACTATTAATGCAAAAGTTTAAAAAAATTAAACAATCAATTCTTTTAAAAAATGCAAGGTTAAAACAGTTTAAAATGTATTTAAAACATAATAGGAAAGATAAAAGCACAGCCTCATTAAAAGCCTTTTCTGCCACATGAATTATGAGTCAAAGGCTTGGCTGCATAAAAAGATGTTTGCCAGCTGGCAGAAGTAGAGGAAAGACAAGACCAACCAAGCCTCCCATGGGAGGGAATTCCACAGCCTGGGAGCAGCCCTTGAGAAGGCTCTCTCCTGTGTACCTTTAAGGCCCCTCCCTAAACTACAAATCCCAGGATTCCATAGCATGTTGAAAGTGGAATGAGAGCACTATAACAGTCTGGTGCGGAAATGGCCTAAGAGAAAGCCTTTCTCCAAAAAAGATCTTAATATCTGAGCAAGATCATAAAAGACATACTATACAGTCTTTCGGTAATCTAGATGCAAGCTGTTTTGCACTTTATCATAACCAGCACTTTCGATTCTGCCTAGACTTGGAGTAGTAGACAGTGAAGCTATTTCCACAAGGGAAATATGTAACCAGACCTGGCTGCAGCATTTTGGAACACTGAAGTTTCCAAACAGATAATTTCAGCCTTCCCGGATACTCCATTGTTTATTTGAATGTTGTCTTTGTTGAAAAATTCATATTAATAACAAAATATACAGTCCTCCCTCCATATTTGTGGGTTTGACCTTTGCCGGTTTGACTATTCATGAGGCACCTGCTTGCCTTCTCCCCACTCTCCCGCTCCCATTCCCTTGCCTTTTGCCGAGACCTGCGTGTGTGCATTCCTTTTCCACTCCTGGCCAAAAGGCAGATGAATGGGAGGGAGGAGCCCTGGGTACAGAGAATGAAGGTGCATGGCTGGGCAAATGACAAAGAAATTGGAGGGGGAGGCAGGCACACACCCTCTCTGCATGCAGGGCTACCCCTCATCCCTGGCCTTGTGCCGGGGCACATGTGCCTTCCTTCCATGCACCCAGGCAAAAGGCAATGGGGGGGGAAGAGTGGGGGGAAGGCATGCATATGCCTTCTCCACATGCCGAGCTGCCTCCTCCTATTCTCTTGTCTTTTGCCTGGGTGCGGAGAAGAAAGGCACATGTGCCCAGGCAAAAGGAAAGGGAATGGAAGAGGGAGTGCTCACTCAGGAGGGAGTTAATTGCGTGGGTTTTTAAAACTTTTGTGAGGGTTCTGCACCCTGAACTCTTGCAAAAGTGGAGGGGGCCACTATATAAGCATTATAGATAAATAGAGAGGCAGACAGTAGGTATGGTTCCATTCGTGTCACCTTTCACTGAGAATGTTTTCCTGTGCTAATACGTATGCTAATTAATTTAGCAATGCTGAGATGAGTGTTTTACTGCAAAATAGTGCTGTTATGTGAATGACACTTGGTTTATCTTAAGTTTTACATTAAATTGCCACAGACCGTACTTTTTCTATTTCATGCCATTTACATACAGTTTTTACAATTTCACTCTGTCCGCATTTGTGTACATACGCAGGGATGGGCATAGTTATTTAGGCCCTCAGCCAGACTCCCTAGACAGTCCCTTTTATGGCCAAAAAAAAAAAGTAACCTGCCTCTCCTGGAGCCCTTTTACACTACACAATTATAGCACTTATGACCCCACTTTAAACTGCTGCACTAGCCTGTTATAGTGTTATTATTCCATTTTCAACATCCTATGGAATCCTGGGGTTTGCAGCTTAGGGAGGGGCCTCTGAGGCCCCTATAACAGGCTAGTGCAGAAATGGCCCTAGAGTTTGCAGTTTTGCGAGGCACTAGAGCTCTCTGGCTGAGAATTCTAAATGCCCTTCCCTAAACTGCAAACCTCAAGATTCCAGCTGAAGTGGAATCGTAGTGTCGTATCATAATTGTATAGCATGAAAGGGCCCCATAGAAGTCTCCAGGAGTAGCAATTTAACTTTAGATAGGTTGCAGGATCCCCTATATTGTTTAATATCACAAAGCAGCACTTTTCCAAAGTCCAGTACTGGTATTTCTGGTGATTTCTCAGTTAGTTTGTTCTTCATTTTTGGCAGTGTGCATGTGGTCCCCACAGAATACTCTGTTACACCATTAAACCCCAAATCCAGCACAGTTGCCCACTCTGATATAGAGAATGTTGAGTGTAGGGAAAGCACAATTCCCCTTCCCCTTCTACATTCTTGAAGCAGAATTGTAGCAGAATGTAGAATTTAAATAACCTAGTAAATGGGTGTTCTTTATATCTGCCAGCTGAGAATAACTCACCCTCCTCCTGATGAAGTGGATTCTACTCCACAAAAAGCTGTGCTATAATAAATAGATCCTTAAAATGCCACAAGCTTCTCATTGTATTGTGTTGTGTTGTATTGTATTGTATTGTATTGTAGTTTTGGCTACATGCTAATTTGTTGTTGTTGTGTGCCTTCAAGTAAGTTCTGACTTATTTCTGGCAATCTTAAGGTGAGCCTATCATGTGGTTTTCTTGGCAAAAATTGTTCAGAGGAGGTTCATATTCCCTCTGGGATCTGGGAGGATCACTTTGAAGCACTCTATAAGGACACCTATCTTGGAAGGGGAGGTGCCAGCGAAAATATAGAGAATCTCTCAAAATGGGCACCAGTGACAGCATCAGAGATTGAGAGCCTTGTAGCGCAAGTGAGAATGGGGAAAGCCCCAGGGGAAGACTTAATCCCTCCAGAAGCCATCAAAAACAATTTGGAATTCTGGACTCCTATCCTGGCCTCACTTTTCACCTGCATTGACAACTACGGTCGTGCACCCAAGGACTGGGGGCTTGCAATCATTGTCCCCATATATAAAAAAGGAAGGAAGGATGATTCTGCCAACTATAGACCAATCAGTCTCCTCAATACAACCAGCAAATTATACGCAAGACACTTACAGCGGAAATTCCAGTCCTGGTTGGGGCAAGAAAACATACTTGCAGAGGAACAAGCTGGCTTTAGGGAAGGCTGGTCCACCATAGATCAATGCCTTGTACTCCACCACCTTATTGAAAAATATTCCTCCCGCAACACAGCCTCTCTCTCTATGTTGCCTTTATAGACTTTAAAGCAGCTTTTGACTCCATATCTAGAACCAAGCTGTGGGAAAAACTGGAAGCTTCCTCGATCGATTGGCATCTACTCCACTTAATACATATGCTGCATGAAGGAACTTCACTGAAAATAAGATGTAACCCCCAGGGTCATCTCACCAATGCCATCGACACTGAGAAAGGTGTCAAGCAAGGTTACATACTAGCTCCGCTCTTGTTCAACTTTTACATCAACAGCATGGTGAGCCTTCTTGACAACACAAACTTCCATCCCCCCAAAATAGATGGAAGACATATTTCAGTTCTACTTTATGCTGATGATGCTGCAGTACTATCAAGAACACCCACTTGCCTAAAAAGAGCGCTGAGAGAACTAGCACAGTACTGCAGAGAGGATTGGCTAGTACTCAATTACCAAAAAACTAAAATCATAGCATTTGCTAAACGGCCCAAGAATCATACCTGGAGTATAGATGGACAAAAGATTGAACAGGTCTCCTGCTTCAAATATCTGGGGGTAATCTTTCATGCTACTGGCAGCAGGAAAGCACATGGAGACTATGTGGCCGGTAATGCACAGAGGAACTCATCAACTATCTTCAAATTTCTTAAGACAAGAGGAGGCCAATATATACCCATGGCGCTCAAACTCTTCGAAGCCAAATCAGCAGCACAACTCCTTTATGGATCCCAACTGGGACCCTTTCCCAACCCTGCACCATTAGAACTTGTGCAATCCAAATTTTTAAGATCAGCTTTCCAAGTTCCAAAATGCATCTCCAACGCAACTCTGCAACTAGAGTCAGGCTTTATGAAAGTGGAGGCCAGAGTATGGGTAACTATATTCAGCTACTGGCTTAGACTATCCTTTCCCACTGGCCTGGCTCTACTAATCTTGAGAGATGACTTCCAGTCCTCGTGGAAACAGACAGTGATGACTAAAATCTCATCACTGGGTTTTTCCCCAGAGCTTCTGTTCAGCATGGGGTATAATAAGGCCAAAGCAGCTGTCAAACAACAGGTGGTAGATACAGAGTGACAACTGGATCTAGCTAGCACCTCAACCTTTACTGCTATCAATAGATATCAAGCTTCAACTATGGCATACTTAGCACAAATAGAAGTACCTAAACACCGGAGGGCCGTCACCTTGGCATGATGTTATGCCCTCCCCTCAGCTGTCCCGGAAGGCCGATACAAGAAGATCCCCTTCTCAGACAGACTGTCCCCCTGTGGCTCGGGCCAAATTGAAACAACAGAGCATGTGCTTCTCCAGTGCTTGTACTACAGGGAGATCCGCCTCAGCCTTATTTCCCCTCTCTTGCATAAATACCGAGGATGCACTGGAGAATTCTACACGTCTTTGCTACTTTCAGACACCAACCCCCATATAACATATAATGTTGTCAGATTCTGTGCAGCAGCGGTTAAAATTCGTCAGGCACTGACCTCCGCAGCAGACTAGCTCCAAGATTGTCTTGTTATATGGGAGCTGTGTAACCTGAAGGAGAATTTCAATGCTGTCTTTAACCTGTTTTTAACCTGTGTTTTTATCCTTTTCTATATCCCCTTTTTACCTGTGCTGCTCTATGACCGTAATAAAGATTCTATTCTATTCTATTCTATTCTATTCTATTCTATTCTATTCTATTCTATTCTATCTTAAGGTGAGCCTATCATGGGGTTTTCTTGGCAAAAATTGTCCGGAGGGGGTTCACATTGACTTCCTCTGAGGCTGAGTGTGTATGACTTGCCTAAGATCACTCAGTGGGTTTCCATGGCTGAGCAGGGATTCAAACCCTGGTTCCCAAAGTCACAGTCCAGTGCTCAACACCATGCTGGCTGACTTGATTACTTCCTTGGAAATTTATTTAACAGTTTTATCGCATTGATGAATGCATGCCCCATGTCCATGGCTAAGTTGTGCAGACTAGGGGTGTAAATCCTCGCCTATTTCATCCTGACATGGGAGAGCAAATAGTTAGTTTACTCTCTGCTACAGGTAAATAACCAAATATTTCTCCACGGTATTCTGTCTGTGTTTCAACATCTCAAAATGTGGCAGAGGATTTATTCTGTGGAGAAAAACCCATTGTTTTTTATAGATAGATAGACAGACAGACAGACAAACAGACAGATAGATAGATACATACATATATACATGCATACATACACATGTAGCCATGTTTTTCCGTGGATCCATTATTCTTCCTGATGGGATTTCCCTATTGCTTTTCAGCCTGGGAATAAACAATTACAAATGGGCTTTCCATCCCTAGTGTATTATCAGTGTTTGTGCATGGATTGAACCAGTATGATTCCAAATATTTGCATTTCAGAAAGCCACCCACTGGGATCCTGACTTTGCTCCCATGGGAGAGAAATACCTTTGAATGTAGCTGGTCTCATGGATACTCTTGACAGTGGAGACAGCCAACTTAACCAGTTTCCCTTTCCTCTTGTAGCTTCTAATGCTGCTGAAAGTTCTTAATGGAGTACTGGTGTTTCCCTAGAGGGCAGTGGCTGCAGAGGTAAAGAGAACTGATGGAAATGACCTCCTCTTTGACAAATGGGATCCTTTATTGGATCTCAGTGCCCTTCATAAACAGAAAGGCTCTTTCCATTTTTAGTCACCTCAGATTGATAATCCTGAAAGAAGGTTGAGTTATGTGCTGTTACTTTTTTCTGAGACTAACTCAACAAGAGCATGTTCTTCATAAAAAGTAATTTATCTTCCTTTTACTTTCAATCTACTTGTAACTATTCATCATATTTTAGGCCAGGAAGGAAGTTTCTCCCATTATTAGATTGCTAAGCACTACAATCTTCTTCTTGGCCTGACTCATTTACATGAGCCTTCTGGATTATTTCATGTTATTAATGAGGCTGCGTGGTGAGAGATTGCTTACAGCTGAAAATTATATATGATAATTTACAAGGAATAATCCATTAGGAGTGTTTTTTGGAGATCTTAGTGTAACTGGCTGAATTTTGGATTTTTTTTTCAACTCTGCATTTTTAAACACTGATGGTATGTTCCCATACTGAAAATCTGGCTGCTGAGAGGCTACAGGAGTGATAGCAGTCCCATTACCATGATGCAATCAAGGCTGGGCCAGGACATTTGCTGCCTGAGGTAGCTCAGCAAATGCCAGAGCTTGGGAATGTTACATTTTGGGCTACAGTCCCCAAAAAGCCCAGCCAGAAGGGTCTTTGGTGTGTTCTGAGAGTGATGGTGACCAAAAAGAACTTTCCCAAGGTCTAGCAGATGCTACCTACTTAAGTCAAGGGCTGGAATCCTATTGGTTAGTCCCAGCTAGAGCAAACCCATTTAACGAACTGTTGAATGTTGCGTCAACACATAGGTAAGTCCCATTGATTCAGTGGGTCTACTTTAGGTAAGGCTAGCAACAGAATTCAGGCCAAGGTTAAGTTAGTTTGATCTTTAAGGCACAAAATCCCACAAGTTCCTTTCCCATCCTCCCCAGTATTAAAAAAAAAATACAATAATAGTAATCAAAATTTGCTAGCCTTTTATTACACCCAGAATTGTCTTCCAGGACTAGGTCTTTCTTTCTACATCATCATCACTGTCATACCACCACCACTACCACCATTATAAAGAATGCAAGGTACACTCCTGATACATAACAGACACCTGTGGAACACCACATTCAGCCAGTAAAATGTGAAAGAATAGTGACTGTGATGTAACTGTCACGTTCCTTGATAGATGAACTATGCTGGTGTCTCCAGGGATGCTGGAGGCTCACCTTTTTAGATGCTCCTGTATTTTTCTGTACTATTCACCTCACAGACTGGGCACATATTAGCTAAGGCAGCTATTATGCTGCTGTATTCCCATCCATCCATCCCTTTAATTATATCCCACTTTTTGCCAACCTGGAACTCAAAGTGGCTTACAGAAAGGCAGAATACAAGAAAACACATATGGTTAAAAACATTTTAAAAATCAAGATTAAACCAATATTATATAACAATAGAATGCAACCCAATCAAATGCTTCCTTTAAAACAGATTAAAAATAGTGCAGCACCATAAAAGTCATTTTTGTTAAAATACGTTTCCAAAAACTTGCCAGAAAATAAAGGTAGTAACCTGTCTCCAAAAGGAAAACAAAGAAAGAGCCATCCTAACTTCCCTAGGGAGGGAGTTCCCAAGTGTGGGAACAGCTACACAGAAGGCTTTCTCCTGCGTTTCCACCAGCCATGCCTTTGGAGACAGTAGGATAAAAAGAAGTACCTCCACTGCAGATCTCAGAGCTTGGGTGGGCTTGTATGGGAAGCTATGGTCCCTCAAATAGGCTGGGCCTGAGCCATATCGGGCATTATAGGTCAAAAACAGCACTTTGAATTGTACCCAGAAACAGATCAGAGACTGGTGAAGCTGTTGCAACAAAGGAGTTGTGTGCTCCCTATAACCAGCGCTCATTAATAATCTGGCTGCAGCAATTTGGAACAGCCGAAGTTTCTGAACACTCTTCAACGGCAGTCCCACATAGAGCGCATTACAATCATCCAAGGGGGATGTAATTAAGCCACATGTAACACTATAGTCCTGGTAAAGTCCTGGTGTAGCCTATATAGGAAGAATAAGTAGGAAAGAACAAAACAAGGCAGGGGTTTTTTTTACTTAAAATATTATTCTCCCAAAGTCTTTCCTTGTCTTGACACTACAGTTGAGCAACTTCTAAAAAGTGAGACTATGTAATCTTGTTAACACTTTTAAAAACCATAAACATAAGCTTTCTTCTGATGACTGCTTCTGGCATGCTGCCGCAGACACTGATTTGGTAAGTTCTTTTTGAAAGGGGAATTGCTAATGAAGGTTTCCTCTACTTCGTCTCTGTTTTCCTCAAGTGAAAGTCTGTAATTACCTGTCATTGGGTGAGGCTGCCAGGCAATAAAACTAAAACAAACTTATTTGAATTGAGAGGATGATGAAACATGAGTAAATTGCCACTCTTTTTGTCTTGGTACTGTTCTGTGGAATCCAACCTTTTGTCAAAAATAAATAAATAAAAAAATTAACCTTCCAAATAACTTGCACCTCTGTTACCCTGTTTACTGGGGATCCCATGAGGGACACCAAAATGTGCTCAACAATAGGTGGGGAAGATTAGCTCTGAGCACTGCTTTAGCGTTACGAGAGGCAGGGTAACTTAGCAGGATCTTGAACCCTATGTCTACGGGGTCAGGCCGAGTCAAGGAGCACACAGAAGTTGAAATAATAAATGTGGTTTTATTAAGAACACAATCAAACAGTGTATGCGGCACACTCACACAAGATAACTAAAGAAATAAAGGTTGAAGTGGGATAGAGGGGTTTTTAGAGGAGTTGTTGGTTTGGGTGATACTTCACCTGTCCTGTTGGAAGCGGAAAAGCTGGGGAGCATGGATCTCAGCACGTGGGGCTGAGGGGAAGGCTCGCTGAACAAAGCGACAGCAAGGCCGGATGGAAGCCAAGAGCAATCCAAGGAAGCGCTCAAAGTCAGGGGTTCTTATAAGGAGAATTGTGACCGCAGGCTAGGTCGGACTTGGGGAAAACAATAGATTTGGGGCTGGAGACAAAGCCTCCGAAAGGTCAGAATTTGAATGATTTGAGTTATAGCCAAATTGTCAATAGTATAGCCGGTATGCAAACGTGGAGTACTCGAGCATTGTATAGTCAGATCATCAAGCTGCCAGCACGGGGCAGAGGATCTTTTGAGAGCTGCGTGCATACCTAATGAAGGTACTTGCCTTGAGGTCTCCTAAAGCTGCGAGTCAGCTATTTCTGGCCTGCCTGTATTGTTTTGGAATATTACAGTGATTATCGGCCGAGCCTGTATGCATGCTTGTCCAGGGGCCTCGCAAGCACGAGGAGGGGAATGGGTATGTGAGGCCGAATTATTGATATCAGGAGATATCTTTTTATATCCCCCAAAGCTCGGGCTAGCCAGGGCAGTAACACCATGCTTTCCTAGGATAAGAGAACTGTGAAGGAATGTAGTCTGCTTAGAACAGCACACACAGACCAGAATCTTGTATGGCTTAGCATAGCATAACACACATGTGGAACTACACTACAACTGACCATTCAACACTCCTAGACTTACACTGAGCTGCTGCAGTCGCTCCACTGATGGCCATGTCCACTGGGGTCCAGTGGAGATCTCAGCAAATGATGTAATCATTTCACATCTGACTGCAGGGACATAGTCAGATGTTTCTCCAATTCTCTTCCAACTCCACCAGGCATGGAATGGACTGCAGTGGCTCAACAGTAAGTCTTAGGAGGGGTCATTGCAGAGGGGGGAAGAGAAATCTGATCTCCACAGAGGCAAAACAACAAAATACACAGTCATAAAGTGGACTTATGCCTGCAGATGCCACTGATAAGATGCCAGCCAGTGTCTCCCTTTTACATGGCTGAGAGTACAAAGTTAAGCTTGTATGGTTGCTGTGATTGCCCTCCATGGAATTCTGGAAATATTGCCTCTTTCACATGTTCAGGGGACCACAGTCGCACTGAAACAAATTGCATGGGATTCCTTTGGAGAAGCCATTAATTGTTAAGGAAGATTGAATGAGAGAAGGAGGAGCGCCAACAGTTAGGAGAAAGGAGATAGTGGAAGAGAAAGTTAAAATAGAGTGGTGGTCAAGGACAGCTAGTAGAAAAGGGATTCTAATATGTTTGGATTATGCTTTAGACAGAAAGAAAGAAATTCCAGTCCTTGAATGACCCCATGTTTGTGACTGTTATGTGCCCTAAATAAATGAAACAGCTTGTTTCATCATTGTTTCATATTTGCTGCATTCTAGTCTTAGAATCTGAGTGGGTTTCAGGGTAATATGATTCACCCAATGTCCTTGTGTTTACGGGCAAGTATGTTTAAGGAGACCCAACAGTGCTTTATAGTTCAATAGGTAGCGGCTGCAATTTACCTTGGACAAGTGGACAGACTGGATTGCTGGATTGCCTCCTCTTTTCTCTGGTTTATCCAGTAACCTCTAGGTGTAATGTCTTGTGGGACACCACAGATGTGTTTTAAGTCTTTTGTTTTATATATTTTAAAGTTATTTTTCTTTACGTCTGTCTGTCATCTCTTATATAAGTTCACTGGGCAGCTTACAACAAGTAAAATCTAAATCAGAATACAGAATAAAAGATAAAACCATCAGATCAAAAGCAGGATAAAACATGATAGCAAACCAAGATTCAGAGTACACATGCTCATATTTTTAAAACAGAGAGCACAAAGGGCATGTTATTTAGAAAGGGTGAATGAACAAAAAGGTGCTTTACCCAGTGCTTAAAAGCCCAAAGTTTTGGTTTCAGTTTTTATTAGTGGTGGTGGGGGCCAGTACAGAAGATGACTACTGTCCCTGGTAGTCATCTGCTTCATTTCATTCAGTGGAGCCACTCCAAATATGACCTTTGAGGCAGATTTTGTATTTCGTACATACTCATAAGAGAACATATAAGAGAAAGTTGACTTTCAGATAACTTGGTTATCTGAAGTCATTCGGGTGTTTAAAGGCTAAGGCCAGGTGGACCAAGAAATGGATGAGGATCCAGGAGGGCAGACAAAAGCACAGACACAGTATGGCTAGACCTTACTGTTCTAGTTAGGAAGCTATTGGTCCTATTTTGGACAGTGGCAGCTAGTGGCTTCCATGTCAGTGGGTATCTAGTCTCAATTGTAAAGGAACTATCCAAGGAGCTGAACCTATTTTAATAATATGTTTCTGCATCTGGGATAGCTCAGTTTTAGTTCGGACCTAAACCCAGAACAAATTTACCATCATTGATTTGGGATGAATGGCAGTTTCTGAAGCTAGCTCCAGGTTGCATTAGTCCAAATGGTAAGCTGCCTAAATACAGGTAGTTGCAGCCATGCTTCATCCATCTAGGTTAAAGTTGCAATTGATTTATCTGGTATAGAAATGGCAGGACAGTCTTGCTGCTAGGGTGCCTGAGACAATCTACTGTTTTTACATTGTTTTGCATTGTGTTGTATATCTTCCCCAACTCTGCTCTCTTGGGCTGAGCCCTTGTACGATGTGGATCTCCACTCCCCACCCCACCTCCACCCTCGGGCATTATTAATGTATAGGATTCCTCTGCTGCTCTGATCTAGATTGTTAACAGAAACCAAAGCCTGTATGAACTTTACACAGAGCTGTGCTTGTCATTTCTCTTTTATTTCCAGCATAGCCTCAGGTTGCTCATTGAGTTCATGGAATGTATCCACAAACAGGATTGCAATTAATATCTTCCTCTCCACATCACCTGCCTTATTCCCTCAAGTTATTCCTAGAGATTTAACCAATAAAGAAAAAAACATGATTTACCTGCTTCTAATAACAAAACACTACATAGAATATTTTCTGAGCTCAAACTGCAATATGACCATTAGCTCAGGAACAGATGCATTAAAGCATGCATTGAAGACATTTGCAAACTTGCAACCTTTAGTACCCTATGGCTTCTGACAGCAAAAGACAAAAGCGACAGACTGTTTTGTCACTGTTTTCCTCCTTTCCTTTGCATAGTAACAGGTGTTTTGTATACTTGGCAAAGGGTCAAAATGAACAAGGAAGCAGGAAATGGAAAGCAGTTGGATCCGGCTCCAAGTGCAACTTGTTCTTTAACCCACACTTGGAAGAGAATCAAAAAGCATGCAGATGTCTTCTCTACAGTGTGGCTGAAAGCTGGGAGCAGTGACAAGGGGTGTTCAAACATCTTCAGATCCTTCACCCTTTTTTCTTGAAGATGCATCTGCTGAAAATATGCTCCATCTGTCCTTCTGAACACACACTTACTAAACTACCCAGATGAAATGATCAGCATGACAGCTAATCCATGAGATAAATGTGTTTTACACTTTCCATAGACCAGCCTTCCTCAACTTGGCATCATATGGATGTGTTGGAGTAGAATACCCATCACTCTGGCCAGCATTGCCAATAGGCTGTGCTGGATAGAAATTATGGGAGTTGTAGTTGATACCCAAAAGGCACCAGGTTAGTGCCTTAACTATCCATTTTAGTACCTGTTGAAGTGGCTAGTGCCAATTCTGTCAGTCTGATGTTTGTGAACTCAAGACTGAAGTGAACGAAACTAGGCAGGGAATTGGGTGACTACTTCCTAGGGCAAAGTAGTTCAGATTCCAATTCATGCTATGCAATACCAATGTTCATGTTCCTTTCAAAATTTGCAAACACATTTGTTTGGATGAAGAAACAAGCAGAGAAGAAAAATGAGATAAAGGCATGTGTCTCAACCATGGGCAATGTATACGCATCCATTCATCTTTCTTCAAGACCATAATGCAGATGCAACCAATCTGTTATTAGTTCTACCTTTCTTTATACCATGGAACTAGATTTCATAAAGCAAGACCAAGATGAATCCTTGGAAACTTTGATTCCTGTATGAGAGCCTTTTGTTTGACAGAACTATGAGTTGTTTTTGTTGTTGTTGAACAATTTTACTTATGAGATGTGATGAGAAATTGAAACTGTTACAACATATAAAGATAATTTTGGAAAAAGCAAAAAAAAAAAAACCACTCTGGGGAAAAAAATGTAATTATCTAGGCACCCCAGGGTGGGCAAGTGTGGCCAGTGCAGGGCCAATTTTCTGCTCCTGGAATTCTCTGAGGGCCATTAAAAAAAAAAAAAGGCAAACAACTAAACCAGACAAACAAAAGTCTTGGAAGTGACTGGAAGTCTATTTCTGGTTTTGAAACAAGGGTATTTTTTATGCTAAACAGTGCTGGGGAAGCATACACCCTGGGTTCTTTGGCCAGAAAAAGAGTGGTTAAGGGAGCCTTGAAGGGGGCAAGGACTACCAAAGCAGGCTTGGGATCCAGATACATACTTTGCCACTCTGGAGCCACACCCTTCAGTAGGGTAACATGCTTGCACCCAACAGATCAGCCTCTCCCTGAGTTCTGACAGCAGAATCTTATTTTTTAAAAAAATTATAATTATAGACACATTTCACTAGCTGAAAGTGTTCTCTTGGGCTGAAAGAATTACCTGCATTCAAAAGGGTACACCTTCTAAGTTTCTTCACAATTATTTCTATTTCTGCTGTTCATACATGAGTATCATTCCTTTGAGTGGCCAAAATCTCTTGTTCTGTGTATTCAAATCATTTTCAGCTTATGGTAACTATGGCCCTTTCCGCACAAGGCAGTTAAAACGGGCCAAGGTGTCTAGGTGCGGACTATTTAACTTAGTTCCGCATCTTAGTCCGATCCAAACCGTCCCCAAGTGGTCCTCCAGCGTGCTAAGTAAAGGCCGGAAAAATCAGGTCTTTACATTTTCTGGAACGCGCCATTGCGTTCCTACTTACCTGTGCAGATGTGCAGGCTTGCACCAATACGAGCCTGCGATTAGTGGAGGGCGGGCTGTGGGTGTGGTCAGCATCAGCGGTTGGTCCACTCCCACGAAGACACCGGAAGCCGCCATTTTCAGCCGGAGCAGTTCGGATCTCACACTGCTCCGGTTCGCCCTGCACTAATGGAGGAGCCCTGCAGAAGGGCTCAAGGGAAAGTCTGTGTTACTTCACACCCCAGAAGAGCCGGTAAGTAAAAGCACGGAGCAATTCACTCGCTTCGTGCAGAAAGGGCCTATAAGGTAAACCTATCACAGCATTTTCTTAGCAAGATTTGTTCAGAGGGGGATTGCCATTGTCTTCCTCTTACAATGAGAGTGTGTGACTTTCCCAAGGTCAGTCAGTGTGTCTCCATGGCCAAGAGGGGATTTGACCCTGGACACTCAGAATCCCAGTCTAACCCTGAAAGTGCTACACCACAATGGCTCTAGGCAAAATAGCAGTGCCAAAAATGTGACTATAAGCAGAATTGGGAAAACTCTAAATGTGCAGAATTAAAAAAAAAAAAGACCTAAAAAAGTTAAGAAGGTGAAATACAAAAATGGAGATGGAGATGAATGGGTCGATGACAGCGTGTATGCAATTCTGACCGAGTATGGCAGGGTGGAACTGAGGAACGGAATGGTGGATTGGAAAGGTGAATCTTGGCATAGCCAGAAGTCTAAAAAAGTTGTTGTGAGTGTTGTTGTTGTTGTATCCCTTCAAGTCATTTCTGACTGAAGGCAACCCTAAAGCAAACCTACCACAAGCTTTTCTGGGGCTGAGAATGTGTGATGCACCCAAGGTCATCTACTGGGTTTCCATGGCCAAGCAGGGAATCGAACGCTGGTCTCCCAGGTTGTAGTTGGACGCTTAAATCACTACACCATGCTGGCTGTCTCTAAAACATTACTGGTGACATTGACACGTCAGTGCTAAATTTGCAAGGAGATCTAATTCATTGATCTTACAGTGTTAAGAATGTTAATTTGTGAATTTGTTCATTAGTCTGTTAAATCACTAAACTTCAAAATATCACTTGGAATTGCTGAGAAAAAGTGCTAACAAGTTAACCTAATAAGAAACTGTAAAAACAGTGTCACTCATCATTTTATCAATTAAAGTAATATTTTTAACAAAAATCATTGCTGAAAACTTTAGCAAATTAGGGGAATGAATTAATTTTTAACCAATTATTTCTAAGCTCTGGGCACAGCTGACTGTCTGGAACAGTAGCAGACTGATTAAAATAGTTTAGGAAAAGGAAGTGTGGATGTTCACCCCAAGCTGCTAATAAGATTCATTTATCCTAATGTGGACACTACTTTTAATTAAAAATACCAGAGTTTAGGTTTCACCACAAGTCAAACCGTTGCAAGACTGCTTGTACAAGGCTTGTCTACCCTGCAGATTGAAAAAGGGGAGAAAAAGTTTACTGTTGGTAATGCTTTGCAAGACACACAACCCTGTTCTGTATCATAGAAAGCCAAGCTTCTTCCAAAAGATTATTCAAAGAAGTTTCCCTGGATGTCTGTCAGAAAGAGGATGAGCTTGGCCAATGATCTGTAATCTCACTTCTATGAAGCCCTGTAATCTTCCTGAAACTCAAAAATGGTGCTTCAGTCTTAATTACAGACTTATTAGGCTGGAGGCAATAGGCCCACCTGCATTGACAATTTTACTGGCACTGTCAACTTAAGTTTACCACCAATAGATAGATCTTTTTCTTGCTTTACAACCATTTTTTTAAAATGTAGGCTTTCTAATTCATCTGTTTCTGTCTCTTCTCCCTGAAATACTCCAATTTACTTGCATTGGACAGAAAATCTTGCTCAGCAGACACCACTGAGAAGAATAATTCTTCCAAAGAAACTTTATGGTTTGTACTTTATTAAAATGATATGATGACCTTCAGAAATTGCTTCTCTTTAATTAAGTTATTTGACCTCTGGGAGTCATAATTCCAGACCATGTGAGGCCAGAATATGTCATGAATTTAGTAATGATAAATTTATATTTGAGGTATAAGCAAATTGGTAGGCGATCTTAGGTCTTGGAAAATGAGGTAATTCAAAAGAAAAATATCTTCTTTTTATGTCAACAGTATGCCAATTGTTTAATGTCCTAAGAATGCTTGGAGATATATCCCTTAGGAGAGATTTGAAGCATCCATTACAATTGTTGTAGATTCCATAGGGGAGAAATGTTGTACGTGCTTACCCTGTAGATGAGACAGTGGGAAGGTCTACTGTTAAGGTTTGATTCAGCTGCATGTAAGGAAGCTAAAGCAGTGCTTTCTTCCCTTTACGTTTAGAAAAGCTCTAAGAAGATGACTATTATGTCGTGCAGTCGAAATTGCACTGTAACTGTGATCGGCCTTTTCAGAGATGATTGTGTTTCTTTTGGAGACGTGATGTTTAAATTCACACTTTTGGGGAGACTGGAGTGCCTTGTTAATAAAGCTGTTTATTTTTTAATAATGCAGCTCAGTCTTTAACATGCAAGAACATGAGGGTAAGAAAAGAACATAGGCAAAAGCTTATGGTTTGCATGCAGAAGATCTCAGCTTCAGTCCATGACATCTGAAATTAAAAGGATCTCAGGTTAGCTCTATTGAGAGAAGGTTTCTGCCTGAAAGCAGCTGACAAGCAGTGGTTTATAAGCATTAATCTAATACTGCTTGTATGCCTCATTATCAGTGAATGCCCCTATAAGTCCCACATAAACACAAATGATCATTTAAAAAAAAAAGCACTCCAGACAATTTTTTTCTAATATGCGGGTGGGTGAGTATGGGTGCACATGTGTACCTTTAAGCTGCCTATTGACTTATGGTTAGGCAAGGAATACTCAGAGGTGGTTTTGCCAGTTCTTTCCTCTGAAATATAGGCCATTTCCACACAATGGGGCTGTGAGTCTTCTGGGACATATCGGTCGTTGGCGGGTTGTGCTTTCACACAACGTTGTTGCCGGCCTGCTGCCATCCTGTCCCCAAGATTCGCACTCTCTCAGTTTTCACAAAATGGAAAAAATCCATTTTGTGCCTGCGATCATGCGGCGCTCCTGTCACTTCTGGCCACGTGGAAACTGCGGAAGCGCAGTGGCAACACTTCCTTCTATAGTGCAGCAATGGAAAGTGCCCGGCTGCGCTGCAGAAGTGGCAGCATTGTGCTCCCTTCTGCATGGAGCAAACAGGTGCAGAGGGGAGCGCTGCTGATGCTCTCCCTTCTGGACTCGAGACTGCAACGCGATGATTTGTCGTGCACAAATGGCCATAGTCTACGGCACCAGATATTTGTTGGCAGTCTCCCAACCAAGTACTAACCAGAGTTGACTCTGCTTACCTTCCAAGATCAGAATTTTCTTGAACACGTTTGGGCAGATTTGGAGAGTATTCTGAGGGTGATTTATAAAGTAGGTGATATGTGCATAATCCAGTTTTTGTTGAACCACTTGACTAATTAAAACAGCTGGACAGATCTTCATCAAATGCCAAGAATACGTGTGACAACAGGGTCACCATAAGTCACAGTCAACTTGAAGACACACAACAACACCGTTTTCTTGATCTACCTCAATCTCAAGGAGAAACGCAGCATTTCATCCAGTGAGGCACCAGCTGAGTTTGGTGGAACAAAAACAACAGGCTCCCTTCCCACATACCATTCCTCGTGGCCATATTGTAGGGCTTTCTTGGCAAGGTTTGTTCAGAAGAAGTTTGCCATTGGGTTCCTATAAGGGTGAAAGATTTGCCTAAGGTCACCCAACGGGTTTCTGTGGCTGAGCAGGGATTTGAATTCTGGTCCGCCAAAGCCTCAGTCCAACACTTAAACCCCTATGGCTCACAAGACCAACATCCCAGTTCTACAAAAGCTCTTAATGAAAACGTATGCCCCGGGATCAGCCTATGACGAAAGCTCAGCCTGCGTCCGTCGCCGCCGTTCTCAGGGTCTCCCCGGGACCACGCAACTGCTTCTGCTTTCGGCTGCTTCCCCGCCACGCGCGACTGAGAAAGTGACCTTTCGCTCCCTAGGGACCCTAGTGTGGGCAAGCAGACCGAGGCCATTTCCGCACTAGGGTGCTATAGTGCTATTATTCCGCTTTTAACATCCTATGGAATCCTGGGGTTTGCAGTTTAGGGAGGGGCCCTTCAGGCACTCTATACCACTCTAGTGCGGAAACGGCGCAAGAAAGTGACCACCCGTTCCCCAGACCGCAGGGCGAGCAAAGCGCTCTCTGAACTCCAGCACCGCCTACCGTAGTTCTGACTGAGCACAACTCCGGGCTCCGATTGGACGTGTGCGGAGAGAGGGGCGGGCCCTAGGGTTGCCTCAGTGGCCGGGGCCGTTGTCTCTCCAGACTCCTGGGTTTTAAACATTCGTGAGCGCTAACGGGGAGAGGCGGAGTTTCGGGGCCGGGCGGCTGAGCCCGGGGGATGGTCCGCGGAGTGTGACGGTGACAGCTGGGCAGAGATCCCGGAGGAGACGAGGGCGCCCCTCCTTCCCGCCCCTCCGAGAGGCTGCCTCGCCCCTTCCGCGCTCCCTCCGGGCGCGCCCCTTCCCCTCGGGCCAGACCCCGCACACCCCTCTTGCTTCCACCGAAGTGCCTCCCCCGCCAGCAGCCTGAGCCCCCCGTCTTCTTATCCCCCCACCCCTCCCGCTCTTTCTCACACACACACACACACACACCCGGCAAACAATCGCTTCCTTCCTCCCCGGCCCCATGGATTCCCGGTTTCCCTCGGGAGCCGGAGGCTTGGCCCCTCTGCGCTCAGCTCCCCGGGACCCGCCGCGCGGGGCTGCCCGAGAGTGAAGCGCCTGCTCGGGGCGAGGAGGAGGAGGAGGAGGAGGAGGAGGAAGAAGGACCCTCGCAGCGCTGGAGGGGACCGCAGCGGATCCCCTCTTCCCCACCGCCGCCCCCTCCTGCGTCTCCTTTCGGCTCGTCTACCATGGACAGTATCCTGGAGCCCTTCCCCTCGGAGCGCCTCTTCCCCGGAGGCGCCTCCAGCTTCTTGGACCTGGGCGATTTGAATGAAGCAGATTTCCTCAGCAATGTGGTAAGGGGGGGGGGGTAGGGGAGGCGGGTGCCGGAAAAGGAGAGAAAGGAGGGGGTTTATAGACATCCCCACTCTGAAGCTTTTGAGGGGAAGGGGTTTTTTTGGGACCCGGGGTGAAGGGAGGCGAGCAGGAGGAGGTAGAAGGTTTGGAGAGGACTCGCCGTGTCCTGGAATGCCCCCGGGTTTGCTGCGAGCCTCAAGTTACGTCCCAGCTCTCCCACCTGAGGAGCTGCCTTGCTTTTATTTTTTATTTATTTTATTTTTATTTTTTCCCGCTCAAAGTCTGTCAGGAGAGTCTGCGAAGTAAACACGTGTTGCGCGCGGGTTCCTACGACCAACCGTCCTTTGTCAACTCGGGCATGCCCGCCAGGCTGAGGCTCACAGCTGTAAAATGACTCACCCAAGTTCCTACTCCCCTTGATTACTCAGCGCAGGATGACTAGTCGGAGCTAAACGTGCGAAAGTGACTCTTGTTTGGGTACCTAGGAGGTCTGACATGAGGAAGGAGATCCTAGCTGTGGTGGTTGTTTCATGAGGGCTCGTTCTCACACTACGGGTCATCACTTGATCATAGCCTTAGACCATTTCCACACTAGACTGTCCTAGCGCTACTATTCCACTTGCAACATCCTATGGGATCCTGGGGTTTGCAGTTTTGGGAGCCAGCCGGCCCCTCCCGAAACTGCAAACCGCAGGATTCCATAGGATGTTGCAAGTGGAATAATAGCGCTATAACAATCTAGTGTGGAAATGGCCTTAGAGGGATAACCATGCATATCGAAAGAGGTTCCAAGATTTGCTCCAAAGCACAAGGGTGAATATGATGAACCTTCTGCTCTGAGTACAAAATGTCATCTCCCCATGACACAAATGATGATATGAATCCATTCTCTCTCTGCTCGATGGAACCTCTTAGGATAGCTTCACATTCAGAGTGATTTTGGAGTCTTGTGAGGTGAGTGTTTTAGTCACTGAATGGAGGGTTTCCATGTGATTCCAAAGTTGTAGGTAGCTCAACATGTGTTGAGGACAAGAGTTCTACAGAGCTTGACAACTGGGTTAAATAGCAGGTATGGTCCTGTTAGTCGTAATGCAGATTTCTCCGTTTAAACCCCAGAGCAAGTGTGACACAAGAGATCTATGCCATGTTAGCCTTTTTCAGCAAAAGAGGCAGAAATGTCCTGTGGGATCCTGAAGACTGACATGTTTATGACTGCATGTTTTGTGGAGAACTGTAGTTCACTTCATCTCTTGTTCAATTGTAAAGCAGTTCATGTATGAAGAGCTACCGTTTTATTCAGATCAGCAACTTTGTGGTACAAGGGAATGTTAGCCCTTCACCAATTTCCCCATTTAGGTGCTGACCCACATCTCAGCTACTATCAGTCCTGCTGGGGAATCCCTTGTGGATTTTGCCCCTCATATGTTTATGTGTGCAGTCGCAATCTGAATGCACACTGGTATATTTTGGTATATAGTAATTATTACTGATTAATCACTCTTGAATGATAACGATATCTTGTGAAGGCTTCATATCTGTTTTAATGTGTTTTAATTACCACGTCTTGTTAAATCAACATAGCATACTCCACTTGTAGTCCAAAGAAGAGCTTCTCCAGATGTACAGGGAGATCCTAGATACTGGTGGAAGAGAGGGAACTATCCTACTATTATTCCACTTTCAACATCCTATGGAGTCCTGGAGTTTGCAATTTAGGGAGGGGCATTTAGAATTCTCAGCCAGAGAGCTCTTCAGCCTCAGTAAATTACAAACCCCAAAATTCCACAGGATGTTGAAAGTGGAATAATAGCACTATAACAATGTAGTGCAGAAAGGGTCATAGACTTGGAAGAGACCACAGGGGCCATTGAGTCCAACCTCCTGCTGTGTGGGAGTGCACAATTAAAGCACTCCTGACAGACACCCATCCAGCCTCTGTTAAAAGCCTCCTAAGGAAGAAACTCCTTGACAATCCAGAACAGAGCATATTCCACTCAAACTGCTTTTACCACTAGACAGTTCTTTGTAAAGTTTAGGTGGAATCTCTTTTCCTGTAGTTTGAATCTATTGCTCCATGTCCTAGTCTCTGAAGCACCAGAAAACAAGCTTGCCCAAACTTCCCTATGACATCGCTTCACATATTTAAACATGGATATCATGTCACTTCTTAACTTCCTCTTTTCCATGCTAAACATATCCAACCCCTATAAGCTACTCCTTATAGGGCATGGTTTCCAGGCCTAGTTCAACTGGATGAATACTGTTTGAGTGGATTGCATGAGGAAGTATATTTCAGATTATTCATCTGATTAATTAGATTATGTTGTGAAAAGGTAAAATAAAAATGCTGGCTGAAAGTGTGTGTATCCATAGGGCAAAGAGCAGCTTTGAGGGTGAATTTCAGCTTTCAGGGAAAAAGGCATTAAAGGACATGGACCCTGATTCTTTCCCATGGAGCTAAAGTTATAAACCAGGACAGGGCCCCTATACATTTTAAAAAAGAAACACGGGAGGTCTAGTGGTGGGGTATACCAGTGTTTCTTCTAGTTATAGTCTCAGACCAGCCCACATGTGGAATGTGAGCTTTTCCTTGAGCAAACAAAATGGTTTTATCAGTATTGTAGAGAATATTTAAAAGTCTCCGCTGCCCAGATACACTGTGTTGTTTTTCCCCCCTTGGTTTTAGATTACAGCTGTGCTTCTCAAAGTGGCAGCCCAGTGCTAGGCTGTGAGCTATTGGCTGCAGATCTGTGGTGAGTTTCCAGGAAGGAAAGAAAGAAGCAGTAGTAGTCAATGGGAACTTCTTGTTGTTTGCCTTCATTTCTAACTTATGGTGACTCTAAGGCGAATCTGTGATGGGGTTTTCTTGGCAAGATTTGTTCAGAGGGGATTTGCCTTTGCCTTCCTCAGAGGCTGAGAGAGTATGACTTACCTAAGGTCACCCACTGAGTTTCCATGGCCAAGCAGAGACTCAAATCCTCATCTCCAGAGTTGTAATCCAACACTTAAACCACTACACAACCATTCAGTTCCAATGCTGGCTGTCCATCGGGCACATACACGGTGCTAAACACCGTGAAAGCACCAGATCCTGTCTGAAGCTAATCAGACAGGATCTGGTTAGTAGCCAGAGGGGGGATTGCCAAGAAATACCATGGCTTAAATATCCTAAAGGCAACAGATTCCATTTGATTTTGGAAGCTATGCAGAGTCTGCTCTGATTAGTACTGGAATGGGATGGCCAATGAATACCAGGTGCTATAGGTAGGTTATATTTCAGAGGAAGGATCTGGCAAAACTACCCCTGAGTATTCCTTGCAATTCATGGGGCTGTCATAAGTTGACAGGTAACTTGAAGACACACACACAGAGGTTATATTCAAGAAATATCAAACCACCTCTGAGTATTCCTTGCCTTTAAAAATCCTATGAAATTCATGGGATTGCCATAAGACAACAGGTGACCTGAAGGCACAAACATACACACCCTGGTCTGTTGGGAAGGAGGGAAAACCTGCCAGTCCTCCACCTCAGATACCTTAAAAAGCACTGGATTACACTTCTTCATGGAATGGTTATTATATAAGTGTATAGATGAAAATGTGGTGTTAGCATCTGTTAAAGAACTGGGCTTGCAATCTGCAAAAGTGATTACTGTTCTCATATCAGTCCTGTAAATTGGCTTTATTGATTCCTCTTGACAGATGTAGACCTGAAACAAAAGTAACATGTCATGCTCAAATGCAGTAGCCCAGCAGCAGTAAAACAAAAAGTCCTTAGGCCCAATGTTATCTGGTTGACCAAGACTAGAGATGGATTTACCCATGTACCAAAGTGTTTCAAGAATGTCTTGCCCCTTTATTGAAAACTTGAAGGATAGCTTGTTTTAGTCCTTGGCTGTATGATCTAGAGATGGGGGTATATGTAATGTGTACATAGCAAATTTCTTTTCTAGATTCTTTTAGAATATTGGTTATCCAACTATGGTTCCTTATCTAGCCAAAACTATATTACCAGTTCACAGACAGGCAGTACTAGCAGGTTTGAGGAGATACCAACATTTGTAAAAATATACCCACCATTTCAAAAATACACCTGCAGCCTAAATCAGATGAAGGGAACTCCAAAGCATGCCATTTAATATTTAACATGTTCAGTAGGCAAAGGGTGCTGAACTGTTGTGGGGCCCATAAAACAGGTGATGGAGTGAAATGGACTATCTGGAAAAGGGCATGTCTGGAATCCTGAATTGAGGTGTTCTCCTGTCATCCTTTCGCTAACAGGCCTTCTGGTACAATTCAGCAGTGATGTATTTAAGTCTTTTACTCCAAGTCTCAAGTCAAGTCTCAAGTCCTTGAAGATACTTTCAAGTCAAGTCTTAAGTCTGGAAGCCAACTTTATACCCCAACCAAAATTCCAGAATTATTGGAAAGAGTGAAATAAATTCAATTTTAACAATTTAAGCAGAGTCGGCTCTCCACATTTGCAATTTTGCCATCTGCAGCTTCGGAAGTGGGGAATAGGATCCTGTCTTACTCCCCATTACTGAAGATTCAAAAGCTTTAGAAGGAAGGATCCTTCTTCCTCAAGCCCGCTGCCTAACACATTTGCTGTTCCCCTCTGAGAAATGCACCCTCCACTCTGGGGGTGAGTCTTGTCTTCTGCTCTTAGGAAACATTTTAGAAGGCTCCTCCAATATGCAGCAGGGACAGGCTACTGAGCGGACCTCAAGCTGCCTCAAGCCCATTGCCTAACCTGTTTGCTGTTCCCCTCTGAGAAATGCACTCACACTTTGAGCTTGAGAGAGACTGTCACGTGATTAGTAGGCAAAAAGAAATGGAGGCATTGTTCAAACTTACAAGGTTTCTGGATAAATGTGTTACGTTACTGAACCAAGAGCATCAAGTCAGTCATTAGAAATATACAAGTCTCGAGTCAAGTCAAGTCAGTGCATCATTTATGGCCGAGTCGAGTCCCTGAAGCGACTTAATTCCAACTTGAGTCCAAGTTTATTGACTTGAGTCTACATCACTGCAATTCAGTAGACTCAGTTTCCATTCCAGCTTGGCACCCAGTCCCATTTTGATCTTAGAAGGTCTATGCTTGAATTTCATACATGAAAGGAGCCTTCATAAGCAAGGTTAATCTTCCTCTCATTCCATGTTTACCTACAGATTGCAGTGAACTTTCTCATCATATTCTTGTACTTACTGAGTTGACCTTTCTATTGTGAGTGCTAGATTTTGGCCATGTTGTTTAATCTTGTCAAAATGCCTCTATTCATTCATTGTTTTTATTCATGTTCCAACTATTAAAGCAAATTTCAGGTATTGCTACAAACACAGTTACCTTTTGAGCTTTTGTTTGCTCTTAGCACTCACTAGCCTTTTGACTGGCTTTCTGCCACTGATATAAAGGGTGAGCCTATTTCTGAATTTTTAAATAAGCATGGGAACAGTATAAATGGTAATATGATATTACTAATTAAAATGGTCTGAAGAATTTCTGAAAGAGTCAGAATTCCAAGTATTGGTTAATAAAAAGTAAGGTACTTAGAGACATTGCACATTGTTAAGTGAATGCAGAATTGCTGTATGTGTGTGTGACATAACCAGGGTAATCTAGTGACTGTTGATGTTTCTGAATGCCTTCTAATAATATCTTTGCGAATATTAGGCATTCTACTGTTTTCCTACTAGAGTTTCTGGATCTGAAAGGCTAACATTATTATCATGCTCATTACTAACATCTGGTAACCTAAAAGTTATTCAAGATTATGTTTAACAAGGTGATTTTTTTTCCTGTTCATATACCTGGCTAAGGAAAAATTGTGGCTAAGATAGTTCTTGGGAGAGGAAGAAGCTACAGTGAATGGTGGTGGTGGACTTGTAGGTGAGAATGCAAACTAGATGGAGCATAGACCCAGGCAAAGTGTGGTCAGGCACTTGGAACTGCTAAGCTGGGCCCACTAAACAAGGATGGAGTAAGCGTTCCAAACCAGGTACATCCAAGGTCCTCTAATTCCTTAAATAACTCCCTCGTGTGTGGGGCTGTTGTTGACTTTGGGTGGAAATGACATGGCACTACATGGAGGTTATGAATTCCTATTAACTTGAGTCTTTCCAGGTTATATTTTTGACCAGTAAATACACAGTTGTTACTTGCACAATTATTGAGAGGAATCCAGGCATCCTTCTACAAAGTAATGTTGCGGTTGCAGAGACATGGCATTTCCTCCAGTGCTCCAGCTGCAATAATTTGCTGTGAGTAGAATGAGGTTTTCTACACACACACTAATGTGCCAAGCATGGCAGCGTGAAATGTGATTATGTGTGACAGTTCCTGATGGATAATGAATAACAGGGATCTCTTCTGATGCCCATTTAATTTCATGATAATTTAAAATGCATGTAATTTTTTTCTTTAAGTAAAAACAAAACATTAACAGAGCAATTTCCAACTAAAATGTTATTTGTTGTTGTTGTTGCTGCTGCTGCTGTGTGTGCCTTCAAGTCTTCTCTGACTTACGGTGACCAGAAGGCAAAACTATCATGAAAGTGTGGCATGCCCAATATCACCCAGTGAGGTTCTCTGGCTGAACACAGATTCAAACCCTGGTCTCTCAGAGTCCTTGTCCAACACCCAAACCACTACACCACTCTGGGTCTCATTTTGTAGCACCTTGCTAAAATACATGATGATTTTGATCCAGGTATTGCCATACGTGGCAGTGGGGATTAGTTATTGACTGCTTCAGGGGCCTGCTTAGTTTCCTAAACAATGACTGGCACAAGCAACTTTGACTGTACTAGCAGTCATTTCTGCTTTTTGTCTACGGTCAGATTTCATAAATGAATGCTGACAGGAGGGAGAATGCTAAGGCATTAAGAGGCAGCAAGAAAATGCAATGATTTTTCTTTAGAAAGTAAATGGGAGTGGGGGAACACTGGTTTAAAAATGGCTGGGACCGGTGTGGTCAATGGCTGTATTTGAAGTGGGCTGCCAATTCTTTTTTTTAAAGAAAAGCATTTTTCAAGTATTATTTATTCAAAATATTCATATATTCCCCTTTATTAGTATAGATTTCAAAGCAATTTATAACAATCCAGATGAAAATACAACAACCAAAGCTTAATAGAGAAGCATGACATCAAAAGTGAACAACAGTACCTAAAATACTTGAGTAGTCACGTGGGCTTCCTTGAGTACCAGTGATGGGCATTGGTTGTCCAAAAAAAATACTAGCATTCTGATTGGTTGGATGGATGTGTAGCCTAGCTTTAAAAATAAAAAGAGGCTGATCCTGATATACTGATATTTATACAATATTCTTTCAGTTCAAGCAATCATACCTGGCTATGAATGCTCTGAAGAGCTTCTGTACACTATACAAACTGTATATTAAAAAAAAAAAAGGTAAAAGGAAGGAATTAAATGGCCCCCTGGGAGTCCAGGTATGTTGGGAGGTGGTGCAAAGCCAAAACAAATTGTGACATTATAATCACAAAAGGGAAGGAAAGAAAAAAGAATTGACACAGAGAGATTCTGTGTGGATATTAAGTTTACTGTTTAAAGTGGTGTAACAAATTATACATAGCTTTGGCAAACATAATGCATGTTTTTTTTGCTGAGTTTTTTGTTTTTGATTTAAAGAGCACATTTCGTGTTTGCAGTGGATGGAAAGCTCATTTAATTGGGAAGAACCATATGCATTTAATTCTGCTTGAGCACTCCCCCCCCCCAGCTGAAACAAAAAAGATTAGCCAGGAATTCTTACCGATTTCCAGTTCTGCTGGATTCCAAAGCTCAGTGGGAAGTTGTCCCAGCTGCTATGAGAGGTACACAGATGTCTTTGGAACTGATGCCAGCCGAGCACTGTGTGGCCTACATAGAAAGTGTCATTCCTGCTATTTTATAAGTTGCTAACAGTTAGTTGATCCATAACATCTTATGAATTATGGTTCGTTAGTCTAGTCTAGCTAGTTTAGCAATGAGGAATGAAAACCCCAGAAATGTCTCATGAGATTTCAGTCTTGGCTCCTTAAACCATCTTCAACGTTTGCAGCTCTCAGCTTTAGTTGCAGATAAAGATCACTTAACCACAGTTTGGACAAGTTACTTTTTTTGAACTTTTACTACCAGAATTTTGCTGCCAACCTAGCTGTTAATCATGCTTATTTGGGAATTTTGGGAACTGCAGTCTGTAAAGTAACATTACAACAAACCCTGGAAAGAAAAGCTTACCAGCAATGCAATTGCCTCCACCTAGTTACATTTTGTGACAACAAGGGTGCAGTGAAATTATATTTCAAAAGTAATATCGTGTATATCAGTGAAATTACTGCATTACTGTTATGAACAATGGTTTCTAGTTACCTTCAGAAGTTATTTTTTTGAAAGGTTGTTTTTGGAGGTTTTTGGACACAAATTCGTTTCTGACAGGAGTTTTATGCCATTCTCTTATTGATCCTAAGATGATTTTATTTAAAAAGTGATAGAAAATAATACAAAAGTAACAATTAGTGCAATAAATAATATATTTAACTACTACTTCTAATATTGCAACAAGTATTGGTAACAGGATACTTCTTAAACCCTGCTGCATGTAACAGGAACAAGGTATTCTTAAAAAGTAACACTTTAGGCTCTGCTTGTTCTAATACTGAGCCTAACTTCTTCTTCCTATCTGGAGTAACCCTCCTCTCTCTTTCAGTATTATAGTATTATAACTGTGACATATCTAAGGCCCTTTCCACAACGCACCTGTTCACAGAGCTGGGGTGTGGGGATCGCGCGAGCAGCCTTCAGCGAGAGGTTCTCACGTCCCGGTTCCTTCAGCTCCGCAGCTGCCACCTGCTCATGCAAGAGCCCCTCCTCTTCCTTCTGCAGTGCAGCCTGGGAGTTTCCCAGGCTGCGCTGGGGCAGGAAGCGCGAGCGCCACGGCTCTGGAGCTCTGCAAGCATGGCAAGTGCGCACAGGGCCCCGGAGTGATTCTCATGAGCCAGGCTGAGCGTGCTGCCGATTCAGACTTGGACGCTGATTTAGACTTGGACTCCCAGCCAGGGGAGGATCCCTTGGAGGGGCCTTCGGGAGAGGGGGCTCCTTCAGAGTCTAGGGAGGAGTCTGCCAGCGACCCCACAGCTGTCCTGGGCACGGATCCCGAGCCAATACCTGCAGCAGATGTTTGTGCTCCAGAGGCAGAGGCTAGTGCTTCTGACTCGACAGAGGCTGGTATTTCTGACTCCAGCCCGGAGTGTGCAGCAGACCCTCTCCCCACGTTCCTCCAGAGGCGCCTGGAGAAGGGGGCAGTTCGGAGGTCTCAGCGGCTGCGGGAGAAGCGTCTGATGAATCAGCCCTGAAGTCTTGAGGGGCTCCAGCTGTGAGCTGGGCCAACGGACATTTGATCAGCCCCAGCTGGGCTAAAGACTGTGTGTTTAAGACAGACGCTGTTGGAGTTGGGCACGGGGCAACAACCGTCTACCAACCGGGAATCTGCGTCCTGTGTCATGGGCTTTCTGTTCCAGGCTAAACCTTGCTGTTTGAGTTTGCTGCCCCTGGGACTTGGATGTTTGTTTTGGCAATGTAACCTCTTGATTTATTTATTACTAAAGCCATAAACTCAGCTCCTGCCTCTGCGTCTGCTTAGCCGCAGCCTGACAGTGACAGCGATGTGCGATCGTGCACCATTTTCGGCTCAAAGCTGAAAATGCAAAAGTGCGTGAGCGGTGCCTACCAGACCCTGGAGCATCGTGCGATTCTGAGTGTGTCGTGTGGACTGCTCTTCACATTCGCATGATGCTCGAGGGGCCCTTTCACATGGCAAATGCCGTGTGAAAAGGGCCTAAGGTTCCCAACAAGACCCCTGACCATATAGGTCCCCAGATAAGTCACCTAGGTAGGCCACTGAATGCAGTCTCACAAATTTGTTGTTAATTCCTGTCAATCTGGCTTCAACTTATGTCGATTATATGAATGGGAGGGCTGGAGAGTGAAGAAAATAGGCAGGAAAAGAATGAATTCATTTGAAATGTGGTGCTGGGACGGAGTCCTACAGATGCCATAGATGCCAAAAAGACAAATAAATGGGTCTGAGATCAAGCCTGAACGTTCTTGAAAAACCAAAATGACTAAATTGAGGCGATTGTGTTTTGGATGTATCATGAAATGGCATGACATTAGAAAGACAATAATGCTTGGTAAAGTGAAAAGCAGAATAGAGGAAGATTGCATTATAGATAGATGGGCCCAATCTAGGAAGTCACAGTACTGAATTTGTAAGATCTTAGCTGGGCTGTCGATAACAGGGTGTCTTGGAGGCTGACTTGATGATAATTAACAACAAAATTGTGACTTGAAAATACATTCATTACAGGATTTACAAGCAGTCAACGTTTACAAGATGGCATTAAGACTAAAATCTATAAACATAATAAAATAATAAGAGCAATGATTAAAAGCAGGGCTTACATCAAAATTATCATTTTCAACCACATAGCACCATATGCACAACAGCTTCAGTATAGTTTTGGTACTAGTACTGCCTTCTTTGAAATGGGGTTTGGAGCACAAAGCTTTGGGTTGGAAAGAGTGGATACAGTTCCTCACAGCCAAAATTCTGAAATCTTTTATTGGCTAAATCTGACCACATGAATTGGCCTCTAGTTTCCTGTCCCAATAACCATCTTGCAAACAAATGCAAAACCACATTTTGCAACTGCCATATAGATGTCACACAATTTCTCCTCCTCTCCCCTCCACCCAGCTTCTTTCTATATCGCATGTAATTCATTTATGAAAATTGTAGCCACAAGATACAAGGGAAGGTTTGAACAAAGATTCACCATGTGGTTCAACATGTCAGTGCCTACTGGGCGAAAGTCCAGTGTGGTTTGCTTTGTCAAATTTAAAACCAGCTGAGATTATTGGGGTAAGGCAGAGAAGGGAAGAAGGTGTGTGTGGGTGTGTGTGTGGGGGGTGTATAATGCTCAAAAAATGACGTTCCTTTGATGCTGAAGTAGAAAAGGGAAGAGAGTCTTTTACCTATATGCTGATGGGAGTGTAGCACTGATGAACCATGGTGTGTATGTCTGTCTTTTAGGAAACCATTATGGACAATTTTCTGCATTGTTCCTTTTGTCATCTAGTATAGTTTGGGTGACTCCTTATATAACAGTCCATTTTTTTCTGCCAAATTATCTCCATTGTAAGCAAGAATGACTCGAAAAGAAGAAATTTTTAATCCTCTTGCTAGGTGCGTATGTTCTTTGTTAAAAGAAAATAACTTTATATATATCATGAAGCGGAAATATGGAGAATGAAATGTAAGAACTATCTGATAAACTAACAGTAAAATGTTGTACAGTACCTAAAGCTTGTAGAAATCTGGAAAATGAAATCTAGATCAATGTGGAAGATCAGATATATTTCAATGAAGCTGACAATCAAATATGTATGTTTTATAATGAGAATTTTGAATAAAATGATATTTAAAAAAAAAAAGAAAATAACTTTGTTCCTCAACCACTGGCCAAGGTCCTGAGAGTAACCCCAAACAGTTGGCTTAAAAAAAACCCCAACAACCTTTGGTTCTTTGTCCAGACTGGGAGAAACTCCCATCCTAAACATATTTACTGAAAGGAGAGTCTCACTGAGTACAGTAGGAATTATAACCAGGTAATTGTGTATGAGGACAGCCAGTGTGGTGTAGTGTTTGTGCACCGGACTACTAGGGTTCAGTTCCCCACTCAGTCATAAAAACCCACTGGTTGACCTTGAGTGCATAATACATTTGTAGCCCCAGAAAACCCCATGATAGATTTGCCTGAGGGTCTCCATAAGTTGTAAATGACTTGAAGGCCATTTCCGCACTGGACTGTTATAGCACTATTATTCCACTTGCAACATCCTATGGAATCCTGGGGTTTGCAGTTTCGGGAGGGGCCGGCCTCTGCAAACCACAGGATTCCATAGGATATTGCACGTGGAATAATAGTGCTATAACAGTCCAGTGTGGAAGGGGTCGAAGGCACACAATAACAATTGTGTATGAGATCACTACCTAATATGCTTAGTTACCTTTAATGATCTTTTTTTCAATTGAATGCTGGTAATATGTCTTAGATTCCCACAAATGCCACAGTAGGGCTTCCCAGTTGTGCATTCACAATTTTGTAAGTATGATGTGGGTGTGCTCATAAAATTTCATCCATGACAATAAAACCTTGTTCACCCATAAAATGGTGGCCATGTGAAACCAAACATAAACTGTTACTAGAAGGCAGAGATTGCCAGAATACACTACTGAGAGGTAGCTTGCCCAGAAATCTAGGTACAAAGCAAGAGGATATGAATTTCAAAACACAAAAGCACTCTCAACCCACAGCTTTCTGCGCCAAACCCCATTTCACAAAAGGCAAACAGAAGGCTCAGAAACATGTAACTTGGCAGAAAGAACTGAATACAAGGCAGAAGTGAGGCCTGAGTCCCAAATGCCAAAACAGTTTTTTGTCCCCATAGCAGATATATACACAGACATGCACTAATAACAAAAAAGGCAAAACACTCTCCCAAACAGAACAGGTAGCGCGTAACACCACACAAAAACCAAGAGATAAAATGTACAGAGAGAGCACAATCAAAACACCCACTTGGTCTTTGCTTCAACGTTTGTTGCTCCTCTCAGTAGAATGCTTTGGACCACTTTGGACCATTCTTTCCAGCCTCAGGACACTCCTTGACCTCATCACCCTTTCCCTTATTTTGCTTGACTTTTTCTTTTCCCTTGATGCCTAGGCACACTACAAAATAAAGTACTCTGTTGCAGCCACCCACCATTTGTATCTTCCAAAAAAGACTTCAGGCCCACTTTGGAAATAAAGATTGTATTGAAGGCCAGCAATTTGCTTTGCAGCACACCCATCTCTCAGTATTAAAGAAGGAGAAGAGGGAGAAGTAAAATAGCAGAAGGAGGGAATTTGGCAAGTGCCAAAGAAGGTATCTAGGGACTCTGTCTTCGTAACATCCAGAATGCCTTTTCACTTATTTATTTATGCCATAGTTAATCTTTCAGAATGCAATACAGGGAACAGTTCCATACTTGAATCTTCATGTATCAGGAAGAAGCATATGTTACAATATTTTATCTTCTACTGTTTTTATGCTAGCTCCCAAAGCATGGAGTAACCTGTGTTTGTTTACCTTTCTGTGGCTTTAGATTTTCCTTATACGTTTTAAAATTTCTTTCCATAGTATGAGAGCTGTAATGCCAGCTGTGCTGGTACAAAACAGGATGCTTTAGGTTCCATATAGTGTTTCCTCCAGTCACTTCAGATTTAACCTAATGGAAAATCTTTGTCTTTATTTTCTTTGATTGCCCACTGTCCTAGGCCATGAATGAAAAATACTGTGCTCATATTTTAAAGAAAAGTGCAAATTGGCCAGATCCTTTGAAGAGAAAGACCATTTCCACACTAGACTGTTCTAGTGCTATTATTCCACTTTCAACATCCTATGGAATACTTTGAGGCCTCTCCCTAAACTGCAAACCCCAGGATTCCATAGGATGTTGAAAGTGGAATAATAGCACTAGAATGGTCTAGTATGGAAATGGCCAGAGTTGTTTATTTTTTAATTTGTTTTTGCTTTTCTCTTATGGCAACAAGACACCAAGTAAAACTGCCATATATTTAAAGGCATTAGCCAAATCTTAAACAGATGTTATTAGGAGGAATGCAGTTGAGTATATTACAGATGTTGAATGAGATCTCATTTTACTGTTTGCTTTCAGTTTTAGAATAATATTTTATGGATTGATTTTAGGTGTTTAAATTTCTGGATTATATTATTTTTTTTCCTCTCATGGAATCGTGCAGGGGCCAGTGGCTAAACAATTTTTTAAAAATCAGTGCATTCCTAAACATGGTTACTAACAAGTTCCACTGTTTTTAATGGGACATCTGCTTAGGGTTACAGCCTGACTGGACTGAACTACAAGGAACAGAAACTTGCTTAGAAAAAATGAATGGTGAAATTCTGACAAAGCAAAATTCTATAACTGCTGTAGTTTGTGAACATTCAGACAAGAGACAGATTTGTATGTCTTGGCCACTTCACTGAACTAAGTTTGAGAAATTAGGCACCATTCATACTACACAGTTCTAGAACTATTATTCTACTTTAATTGCCATAGTTCTGTCCTATGGAATCTTGGGACTGGCTGTTTAGGGAGGGACATTTAGAACTCTTAGCCAGAGAGCTCCAACGCCTCACCTAATTACAAACCCCAATATTCCATGGGTGGAACCATGGTAGTTAAATGGAATAATAACACTATAATTGTGTAGTTTGAATGGTCCCAGATTGGTATTTGGGACATCCTTTCAATACTTTTCTTTGGGTTTGCAATTTGATACTTACCACCAAACACATGGCAGTGCAGAGTTCTGTGACAGGAACCAATTCATGAAGATAAAATGTGGTTGATGAAAGTTTTACAATATTGAATTGTGATACATGAAAGCAAACTTGTAGGCTGGAAAGTCTGTGCCCTGACTATAAAACCTAGGAAACTGCTTTCTAGTTTGTGGTTGATGTTGCTTTTTCACATGTGCTGAGAGAATGGCTGTGTTCTGGATGCGAGCTGTGCTAAAAGCAAAGCTTAGAAAAGTTTCTCTTTCTGGACTACAGCTCCCTGAGTCCAGCGTGGACATTCACTACAAGCTATATTTGACCAAAGAAAGGGAAGGGATTATTCTATTGGAAAAGGGCATCATCAAAAAAAAATAAAGGGGGGGGATCTCAAAGTCTCCGCTTTATGAAAGCCAAAGCTCGACTGAAGTCTTTATAAGGAGCAGACACCAGATATCATGGGCAGATAAGGAGCAGCCTTTACTGGCACACAGGGGTTTTTCCATTCCTAGACCAATGTTCTGTTCACAACATCAGGCTATGTCTACATCTCAGAGAGAGGTTTTCTTTCAGCTGTATTCCTGATGGAGACACAAGCAAGGGAAAAAAAAAGGCAGGGGCTGTCAAAAAGAGAGCAACTGGAGAAGAAGGAGTTAAAAGAACCAGAGATGGATCCAGCACGCTCCTGAGTCATCTGGGCCTACTGGCACTGCCCCAACTGGACAGGCTCATGGGTTTATCCATGGCATGATGTCATCAGTCCTGCTCTGAAACCCTCCCCCACCCTTCTTCTCACTCTGGATAGCCGCACATCTGGTGCATGTTGGGAACGGGTGTTTTGCTTTCCTGCTGATATCTATGGAGATTTCCTGGCTGCTCCTCAGTAGCTGCCGATGTTTTGGGTTGCTTCAGTAGAAGAATTCTGTTCAGCTAGAATAAGGCCCAGCTGGACATGGATTTGCCAGGAATCAACTCAGTTCATTGAGAAGTGACCACTGTACATATATATATATATATGTATGTATGTATGTATGCATGCATGCATGTATGTATGTATATATATATGCAAAGAATTGGTAGCTTACTTCCACCTAACTCTTGTTGGAAGAGATGAATGATACCACCATACCTATTTTTAAACCAGAGATTCTTTTATTCCCGTATTTGAGGACAGAACTGGCAAAACCACCTCTGAATATTGCTTGTCTAAGAAAACCCTATGAAGTTCATGGTGTTGCCATAGGTCAACAGGTGACTTGAAAGCACACACAGACGCTCTCTCTCTCTCTCTCTCCCTCCCCCCCCTTCCCCCCACATCTCTCCCACCTCCCACCCCCCACCCCCCTTCGTTCAGTTTCCTGTGTTTGTGGCTTGGTAGATCTGAACCTACTTCTTGCTTCTATAATTCACATTTTTTCACTGGTCTGGAAGCTTGTCAAATTGTAGTGGGAGAAGACCATTTTCTACAGGCAGATATGGGAGAGTGGGAACCATTAAAGAAAGAAAAATGTACCGGTATACCTGCTTAACAAAGTCGGTGTGTTCCTGGTATCAGGGGCAGAAATATCATGGTAAAAATAGGGATAGATTCCCACTACAAAAAAGAAAAACAGTTGAACTTGTTCTAGCAATTTTTAGAATTCAGAACTAACAAATATGCACATGTGCAATGAAACAACTAGGTCAGATAAGCCTTGTATAAGTTAAAGAAACTGAAACTTCTGGAGACTACTTGAAGGCTTCTTCCAAAATGCATCCAGGGATGACTTTTCTTTTCCCAGTTTCTGCTGCCTGCTGATTCCATTTTGGTGGCCAAATTATAGATCTATGTTTTCTTTTAACGTGCTGGGGGAACTGGTAAATCAGGCTTACCTTCTGTCCTCTTTTTTTCTCTGTTTTGCTGTACATGCATGTCAGTAAGGGATTCTGGAGGCAGTTGTTTACCTTGTTTGTTGTAAGCAGAAGGATCTGGTAGAGCAGAATCTCATTGCTTCCCAGTTCAAACTGTGTTTCTTGCACCGTTTACTGCAGACATGCTGTTGCAACTCATCATTGGAAGTCTGCATTTGGCCAGCCCTCCTTTACCATCCACTCAAGGCTGATGCTGCTAAACATCCACTAATTAGATAGAGAATGAGGAAGAAAAGGGGATTTTACAAAAAAAAATTGTGAAAAGGAGCTTTGCTGTCAGAGGCTTTATTAACTGAGGTATGCCTCTACTTTGCGTGAAGTGGTTCTTTTCTTTGTTTTTCTTCACATGTATATTTCAAAAGGAAATAGAGGGGCTTACTGACTGGGCTCATTAAACTAGAGTACTGAATATAGTCAGATAAGCCAATAGGCCCTTAGAGCAGCCTCTTTAAACCTTTCTGGCTGAACAGTAGTTCTGCTGAACATGAGCCAAAGGGTTTGAGTCATTGCTTTTGTCCGTATTAACAAAGGTAGGCATACACCCTGGTACTTCCATAGCTAGGAGAAAGAATGAAAAAGAAAGAAAAAAAAAGATTCTCAATAAGAGAGCCAGAAATAGTAGTGGTAATATTATTCAGCCTGAAGGTTCCAAAAAATAAATTCTGAGTAAAATTCAGAATCAAAAAGGAAATTGGAGATAGAGGAGTGGTGTCAATGAGACCAAGAGCCAGGCCACACAACGCTAACATATGGGAGAGACTTTTCCATCTTGGTCTAGAAGATCAAAGCACCTGCTCTTGTTGTCCAAAGCTGATCATTTCCAAAATGTCATTCATAAACTACAGAAAATGAACCCAAGATGTACAATTAATTGAAGCAAAACATTTGAAGAATGAAGGATAATGTACACACAGATCTTTTGAAGCAGGATAAGGAAGGAAATATGGAAGAGCACTGATTGGACACAGTTCAAAGCAAGGAAACAGTGGAGTTTAATGGTTTAAGGTGGCAACCCTGTGAGCAGTTAGTTGAGAAATCCTATTGAAAGTTGAGCTGACTTACTTTGAAATCAGAGCTTGAACCATGAGTTTGTTAAAAATTTATCTGTGCTCAAAGGATAGAAAGTTGTAGTCTTTATAAATGACCAAGGATGGATTCTGTTTGTGTCAGAGTCAGAGATTATGGGCCATTGCACGCAATGCTATTATACCACTATGATTCCATTTTTACCAGCATGTCCACATCCTATGGTATCCTGGGATGTGCAGTTTAAGGAAGGGCATCTAGAATTCTAAGCTAGAGAACTTTAGTGAATCACCAAATACAAACACCAGGATCCCTTAGGATGCAGCTGTGACAGTTAAAGAAATATCACATCACTCCAACATTTCACAGATGAACACTGGAACACATAGGGCCCAGAGTGTCAAGATGGCAAAAGTTATTAATGAAAAAGAACAGCCAAGCTAGTAGCAGTTTGCTTTTGACTGAACCTACTGGAAAGGGCAAGATTCTACTCCCTCCCTCCTCTCCTCCCCTCCCCCTGCTGAGTTAAATGAGTGCAAATCAGTTTGAATTCAGTCACTCCACACTCCTGTATCACACAGCACCACTGGTGGAAGTCCACACATTAAACAAAAGTAAGTATGAGTGGCAACAGCTGTCGAGACAGGCCTTCCATGTGCTCTGGCTTTCATCCCTGCAGACTGTTAGCTAGAGGGCCACAGTAGACAGCTGTTGTCCATACGCTGATGTCAATCGTATAGGGAGAAGCATTATTTACGTTTTCCTAAGGTCTTGCCTGCCCAGATTTCATGAGATACCTCCTGTTAAAGCGATTTCTCTGTGGCACTACTGCCTCTGTAGTAAGAAGCTACTGGAAGTGCAACAGAGCATAAGGATGGCGGGCTGGGCTGGGCTGGTGGTAGCTGCAGCCCTCTTAGTCTGTCTTGGGTGTTAAAGGAACTAGAGTTGGCCTTGTCTATACGCAGTGTTTGAAAAGGAAACAAAATGCGTTGGGTGTTCAGAACGGTGTGCAGACTGGAATAGTGAACCCACTTGTTATAATGACCATATGCTTGCAATTTAAGTATTGTTGGCATGCACATTGTTATTATTGTTCTAAAGGGACTAGTGTTCTTTGGTTCAGTTTCTGTGGTTGTGTTTGTTTTTCATTAAAAAAAAATTGTCCAGAATTTTGCATGGAGGGATTTAGAAGTAATGTTCAAGTGACACGAAAACATCACTTAGATCCTATTCACACATGCTGTTTTGATATGACATAGTCCTTTCTAAACCATCACCAGAATGCTAGTTCTGTGGAGCCATCTCTCTGGCAAAATATCCTGACATGGGAAAGCTTTAACATGTCAGCAATAGGGTTATGTAGCTTCCTGATTTATAAGTCACTGGTGCTGGAAGATCCCAATTTAGGGATAGTCACCATTTTTGTTCTGAAATACCACTGTCCTGTGAAAAGACTGTATCATGTCAGAAAGAATCCTTTTGAAGACTCTCAGGTAATAGCCATGTTAAGTCTGTCTCAACATATGGTTGTGTTACTCCATCTCATCACCATCTTAGCCTGAGTTGGCAGGTATACGCACAACCAGGTGTAGGGAGAGATGTAGTGATAAAAGGGAGCAATGAAATACAATAAATTCAGGCTGTTCATGTGTCAGAGCTTAGATGTGTTTGAAATATATTATACAGCCAAGGCCAATGATGCACAAATCAATGTTGTTAGAACTTCCTGGCACTGATAAACTGATTTCCAAATGTAATAAAATAAAACCCATATCTATACAATTGAACTTCTCTGTGATTTTTAAATTCAGTCATTCCACTCTGGAGTTTCCCTTTGAAGTTGTCCTATTCAAGAATTGCCATCTTAAGGTTAGCAACAGAGTACCCTAGGAGACTGAAATGTTCTCTTACATTTGAAGTGACTGTCAACTGCTGTAGATGGTCACATCATATACAGTAAGTTGTTGTTATTTTGGGTGCTATTTTGGATACCTTTAGAACATAGCTGAATGTAGTTCAAGGACAGATTATGGACATTGACTTGTTTGCCAGTGGAGATCTTTGATGGCCAATCAAATTTCAGACAAATGGTTTAAGACTGGATGTTCCTGCTTTTAGAATGAGTGAGTCAATGAAAACATCAAGGAACTGAGAGTTTCAGTAAATAATGAATAACTCTCAAGAGCTGGATGGAGAAACTGTTTCAAGAGGGAAGTTTTAAAGGATGAAAATACAGAAAATGGAATTATTCTGTTGAATACAAGAATTTAATTTCAGATTAAAATTGTGGATGTCTTTACTGCAGAGCTGAGGGAGATGAATTCCTTATAGGAAAACATCGTGTGAGGCCACTCTAAATATCTGTGAATATAGATAATTATTTGAAACCTGCAACATGTGATTGCCCCAGTCTAACACACACATCCCTTTTTTATGATTGCTAACATGTTATTTTGCTCAAGTTCTCCATAATGGGGAAGAGGGAAACCAATATTCTTACTTTTGATTTTCAGTTAGAAGCAAATAATTCTAGTGGGAAAGTATTTCTCACTTCCTGCAAACAGCCCAAGTAAAGATGTTAATGAGAGCCAGTGTAGTGTACTGGTTTGAATATTGGGCTACAACAGCCACGGACACCCACCAGATGACTTTGGGTGCATCGCACACTCTCGGCCCCAGAAAACACGGTGATAGGTTCACCTTAGGGTCACCATAAGACAAATGACTTGAAGGCACGCAGCAGCAGCAGCAGCAACAACAATGTAAATATTAATTTTTAAAAAATGTTGCTCAACATTCTTTTTATCCTTCTGTAGCTTCTAAAAAAAAATCCTGGCTGTTTCTTTCCCTCGGCCTTGGATTAGCTGCACGCTTTAGCCCATTCAGTCAGCAATCATAAAGCAGATAGGTACTGGTGGTTACACATGGCTATCACTGAGGTTATTGTAAATCACTAAGTGCATATTTTTACTAAGATTTCTGTGTCAAAACCTCATTGTAAAAAGGAACTGTTTTTTCAGCATTGCCAAAAATAGTTGTGAAAATCTGAGAGTAGGTTGGGCATAGTTCTGTTGAACTTTCCTTGGTTTAGGCTGAAAAGGACCTGATGGATTTAAGTGGGGAAAGAGATTTGCTAAAGCCATTCGTTACTAAATTGAACTGTTCATCAGTGAACATTTGAAGGTTCTCTGTAAGTATGACATAAGGGATATTTACGGTTGTCCTGACACTGTATGCAGCTGATTTCTTACTTTTGTAGTGGCTGCTTCTCTTTGTGAGAACATGTTTTTACAAATTTAAATTAATCCAGTGATATTTGAAGCCTTCTACTTGCAAAGAAATTTGTCTTGCAATGCATCAAATTTGCTTTCTTTATATGAACAATACATTTAGAAAAGAGTTTCTGCAGTACCCTTGTAATGATGCACTAGGAAGTAAATACAGTCCTCCCTCCACATTTGTGGGTTTGACCTTTGCTAATTTGATTATTCACAAGACGCCCATGCCTCTCCCCCTTCTCCTCTGCCATTCCCTTACATTTTGCCTTGTGCAAATTCTCAGCACTGGGGATGGGGGGGGGGGAGCTCCAGAGGGCAGAAGGAACATGAACACTGCCTTCCTCCCCTCCCCTTACCTTTTGCCCTGGTGCAAATTTCTTCTTCCCTCTGAAGCTCTCCCCTCCCAGACCCTTGTCTCCGGACCCAACACAATGAAGGAAGGCTTGCACACCAGGACAAAAGGTAAGGGAATGGGAGGGGGATAACAGGGGAGGAGTTATTCTTGATTTTCCCACTTTTGCGAAGGTTCTGTGCCCTGAGCCCTCACAAAATGTGGAGGGGCCACTGTAAAATGAAGTACTATTTTAGTAGATGGCATGATAGTTACCCATATACTCTGGTTTTTATTTATTTTATTCACTGGGTAACTATAGTTTTTAAATTGTTTTCATGACAAAATTAGTGTTTTTTTTGCTAGTAGCAATAGCATTTCTAGGAATAATTAATGCACTGACACTGTAAAAAAATTCCCTTTGATATGGCTAGTATGTAAAGGGAATCCCACTTGTGATTTTGACTGATTTGCAACAAGCCTTTCCCCAATTCTTTGTAGAGCCTTGTTTCCTCATATGATTTATAAAAAGTCAGCATCCAGCAGTTATATAGCATTTCAGATACAGTCCCTGAGAAACTGTGAGATTAAGGCCCAAGATCAGATACAGAAATCTAGGAGAACACATGGAAGGAGCCCTTTTCTATGATATATAATTTCTAATGCTGCAGAATGAATACATGAGGAGGCTGCAGTCTCAGATCCACCATAAGGAGCACTGAGTCTCATTTTTGGGAGTAAGGTGGGTTATAAATAAATAAGGCAGAGACCCCAGGTTATGCTATTGGAGTGTTGGTGGCAGCAACACTCCTCACAGCCATTCGCTGATAGACCCTCTCTCCACATTGAGGGTAGTGGTTGTGTTGTCTAGTTATCATCTCTCAATGTATCATCATCAGCACAACCTCTGACCAGCTGAGCAGGCAGAGAGACAGACAAATTCTATCAGAGATTACACACATGCATGTATTGCTTTCTGCACATGTGACACATGCTGGTCCCAGTACCTCAGTCTGACATTGGTTATCTGTGTGGGTAGTGAGCTGGCATGAGGCAGAACAAGGATCAAGTGGCATCCAGGTGCTGGAGAACAGAGCTACGTGTGCTGTACAGCCAGCCTTGGCCTTCCATCACTTGCTTCTCTTCTGGTCTGGTTGAGGACACTGTCTTATTAACAACATGTACATAAGATCCAACTTTATGTTAATTAATTTTTATTCATTTATTCATATCTCACCTTTTCCCCAGTACTGGAACTCAAAGCAGCTTACAAAATATAAATATAAAATTAAAAGCAGATATAAGTGTCAATCCAACCGCAAAGTGTCTTGGCCAAGCCTGGTAAGTGTTAATTCAAAACTGCCTCTATGCTAAAATTCTCCTTGATTATTGAAAGAAGAAAATGGTGCAGCACAAGACATAAAATAAAACAAAACAAACCTTTGTTTACTAAAATGGTCCCCAGTCTATGCAGGCAGTTTTGTTTTTCTAATAGCCCTTGGCTTCTTCTCTGTCTGAACTGCAACGAGAATTGCTGTTATCAGATGTTGTTAATGGATTTAAATGTATGTGTCCTCTTTACAATGATCATTTAAAAGCAGACACACACAAAGCTTTTACCATTTCACTGCTGTGAGAAGATTTTTTAAGGGAAATAAAATAAAATAAACACCATGGTTAGTTGTTAAAAGTCTAACTTAAAAATAAAATAAAAATCATTTGTACAATTCTGCAACTGAACGGTCAGTGCCCCACAAGCTGGGATTTTTGAAAAACAGAAAATACATAAGCTGGCATCCTGCTGGGAATTTATGACATCACAGACTGACTTAGAATTGTGCAGTTTAGAACTGTATTGTGTGCAATGGCTGTATTCCCAAGTTGGTAGAGTTGTCCATCAGGACAATTGCACAAATGGAATGAGCAGCATGGCTGTTGCACAACAGTATGGCACTTTGTGGGACAGGGTGTCCTTGTGCAATGATAGTACAAGGGTAGATTGCCAACAGCCCTCAAGAGAGGCAGAGAACACTGATAATCCAGAACAGAGACCAGTGGAAAGTCATGGGTGCCCTGTACTTGGCCAGACAATATATCCCCACCTGTTGGACATTGTCACAGTTCTCTAATGTGGTTGTCTATTCTGTCCATGATGTAGATCTGTAGTCATAAAATTATGCAAGGTAGCTGATGGTGCAGGATCTTGGCCACAGTTTTTAATGTTTAAAATTATTGAGATATCTTGAACATTGCTAAAAATATTTCAGTACTATGGGTTTTTGAAATAGTGAGCTCTTCTCTGGTAAAGATGAACTTCAGAGTGGAACCATTTTTGTCTTGGTTATGTGTGTATGTATATACAATCAGAATGACTGTGGGAAATAGGAATCAGTAGTTATAGAATCACAGAATCATAGAAATGTAGAGTTGGAAGAGACCACATGGCCATCCAGTCCAACCCCCTGCCATGCAGGAACACGCTCAAAGTACTCCTGACAGATGGCCATCCAGCCTCTGCTTAAAAACCTCCAAAGAAGGAGACTCCACTACACTCCGAGGCAGCATATTCCACTGCTGGACAGCCCTGACTGTCAGGAAGTTCTTCCTGAGGTTCAGGTGGAATCTCCTTTCCTGCAGCTTGAATCCATTGCTCCTTGTCCTGGCCTCTGGAGGAGCAGAAAACAAGCCCACTCCCTCCTCTACATGGCATCCCTTCAAATATTTAAACATGGCTATCATGTCCCCTCTTAACCTTCTTTTTTGCAGACTAAACATACCCAGCTCTCTAAGTCTATCCTCATAGGGCATGGCTTCCAGGCCCCTCACCATTTTGGTCGCCTTCCTCTGGACCTGCTCCAGCTAGTTAAATAGTAATCATTTACTATGATTGTGCACCATGTGCCCACCATGTGGCACCATGAGATCAGTGGCTTGATGAAACTATTGTTTGCAATGACCATGTTGATAAACATTGAAATTGTAACAAATGTCTCCATTTGATCCTAAGAGCCTAAGAAAATCCCTTTCCTGTGAAGTTTTTGCCAGCAGCAAAGCTGGCCACAATAGACTTGCCTGCCATACCTGCACATAGCATGGGGCCTTCAAGTACTGTTCCTGCTGAACTCCTTTCCAGCTGAGCCCTGTTGATGGCCCATGCTCACAACAAACAGCCTCCTATCCTGCAACATCTAAACCTTCCCTGGCATAAAGAAGAACCTTCACTTCATCCTGGTTTCCCCAGTCTTTATAGTAACATCTCTGGTTACAGGGCACAGACTTTCCACAGGGTTTACTGCATCAAGTTAGAATCCTACTTTATAAGCCAAAGCTCTTGGAAAACTCTATGCCCAAAAGCACACATACACAGGCATCTCCTGCCAATAGGTTCCAAAAAAACTCCTTGCATGCCATGGTGCCTAGACGTATCACATCACTAAAACCATAAGCAGTCTAGCAGCTGGTAAGATTGTGTCCAGTCTGTTAATTACATCACCATCTTGCTGAAAGTGTAGTCTTGAAGACTTTTCCATTTTGGCTTTAAGCAGACTTTGATGAAATAGAGCTTTACATCTGTTTGATCATAGTTCACCTTTATACTGGAGAACCATCAATAAATATCCCATTGCCTTTCACGAGGCACCTAAAAATGGTTACTATCAATCGTGCCAACCTGAATTAGGAGACAGCAGCATACACATAACTGTGCATTCTAGTTTTCCTTTTCACATTTCTGGGCGTTACATTGTTCCTGGTTTTGTTTCTTCTTATTGAAGAAGATCCTAGAATATCACTCAGTGTTCTTTCTTGAGGATTTAGTTTGGTTAGGGATCAGTACAGAAAAAGTTGTTATGAGTCATTCTGGCTGGGGGAAAGAACATGGTAACAGGACAAAAATGCAAATCTCAAAGTAAGTGATAACATGGAGCAGACGGAAAAACAACAGAAAGCTGAGTGTGACAAAAGTACAAAGGCAGAATTGCTGGTGTTGCTGCAGATGTTTTGGTAAACTGTACAAAAAGAAGAAACTAGACACCATTTAGTAATCTGAGTCCTAGCTGCTGCTGGTGGGCATTCAGAATAAAGCTCATGTTCATTTGGACACAGATGAGCAACTTGCTGTGATAGCAGCATATTCCTCTGTAGAAGAAATGAGTGATACTTCAAATGTTAGTGAGGTACTGCAGTCTGGGCCTGAGTACTTGCTAGAGGCGAAGTGGACTCCTTTCCCAAAAAATCTGCTATCCTCCAGATAGTTGGGACTACAGGTCCTTTCATTCTTGACTATCAGCGATATTGCCTACGGCTGATGAGATTCATAGGCCAAAACCTCTAGAGGGTACTACATTATGGAAGGTTGTCTTAGACAATGACTCTTCCCTCAAAAACTATTGGAAGTTTGGCAGGTTCTAGTGGGAATGGGGAGAGAAACAGATCTTGAAACATTTTTTTAAAAATTCCATGCCTGCTCAGAGGTGTTCTCTTAAAAATTATTGGCAAGAAGAAATTGGTATAATCATACTGTGATGTTTCTTTACAAATTGCTTTAAGTGAGAGAATCTTAAGGTGTATATGGAGACATTTATTTTAGAGGGAGAGGAAAACTTTATTTCCCTGGTCAGGCTGGTGATGTAATCCCAACCAATGGCAGAGCAGGTTGCATGAGCAGTGGAAAAAAGGACTTTGAGAGATCTGGAAGAGGAAGGAAGTTGTTAGAGAAATGAATAAACAAAAAAGAGCCAGAGGGAAATAAGTTTTAGTAGAGGGCTGTGGAGGAATTTAAGACCTTTAACCTGAGAAACCACATCTGAAATTTGAGTATTAATGGCTTTATCCAATACTGGTTTCAGACTGGAGGGAGAGGGAGAGGGAAAGGGACTGAGCCTTTAGCAGTGGCTCCACTACTAAAGAATCAATGCTCAGCATTGCTGTCTTGAAGAGGAAATGTTTTAAATGTTATTAATGCTTCTTATAAGTTAATGTTGAGCAGGATAGTAGCATTGTTGTGTTAGTGTGCATATACTTTTTTTTAAAAAAAATCAGGTGTTCATGTTGATTTCTTGTACCACTTTTCTACCTGAAATTTCTATAACCAAGATAGTGATGGGTTTCTGATTGCATGGTGACTCGGTTGCCAGTATGAATTTAGATCTGTTAAGTATCTGTGAACATTTTGGGGCAAACCGCTCTGCACAAAGAGGCACTGCTTCCACCTGGAATTTACCATCAAAACAAACAAGCTTGTAAAATTGCCTTTTGGGAGAAAGGCAAGAAGTTCTGAGGGCCATCCAGTTCCAAGTGACCCATCGTTACAGATGAAAGTATCCAGGGTCATAGAAGTGGAAATGGATTAAAACTTGACAATGAACATATACAAAGAAATGGCATGCATTTAAAGAGATGGAAGAGTTAATGGGAAAATGTCCATAAAAAAGGACATTTGGAGAGGACAAGGATACAAACTATAGGTGTCAGGCCTTGAAAAGCTCAGAGACAGAGTATGGATGGGGCTGTCATTCCTAGATGAGCAGATCAAAATCCAAAAGTCCAGAGGCATTTGGTCTAACTCAGATGCCATGGCCTAACCCAGGCTGGTGGGAAGAGACAGAGTCCAATGGGCAAGATAGAGACAGTCCCATGATGGATCTATGGTTGGATTCTGAAGAAGGCAAACATGAGGTCCAAAAGGCCAAAGGCAGATCACATGGTCTACATTGGCAGACAAGGAGGGGAAGCCAAGTAAGGCTATTCAGCAGCTTCCGTACCAATTACATTCTGCATGTGTAGAAGTGCTATTTGGGTGTAAGGGCTCTCCAGGGCTTGGTGGGTCTTGATCAGTTTGTGTAGTCAGCTCATAGCACTCAAGTTGGTACTGCACCCTAGCATATGCACTTAATCCACTAAGTTCATTATCTGTGGTTTTCTGAAGGTAACACAGTAACACAGAAGGTAAGGTTCAGGAGACTGGATGCTGGTAGCCGTAGCTTGAACCAGACACTTAACCCAGTGTCTTACAATGTGCATTTTCTATGCAAATACCATAAGCCTTCAAGGCAAGAAAGTACACTTGACTGTTGGTAATAAAAGACCCACAAGCAATATTACATCGTATCCCCGATTACTCAGTGCCTGTCCCTGGATGCAGTTATCAGCAGATATAAAAGGACAGAGAAAAACAAATTGAGATGGTGTTGCTTTATATGTGATGAGTTAGCAATTTCCATATTTGGTGGGAATATAGGAGAGGGCCTTCTTGATGGCTTCTCCCTGACTTTGGAACTCCCTACTCAGGGAGGCTAGGATGGTTCCCTCCTTGCTGTCTTTCTGACTGTAAGCAAAAACTTTTAGGAATTGCCTGTAAGGGCTTTGAACAGTGTATGGCTTTGCTGACTTTTATATTTCTTATTTCAATGAATTTGTTTAAAACAATTTTAACTATATAGACAATGTAATTGCATTTTTACATTAACTTTGTATATGTTTTACTTACATTTGTTATAATTTTTGTAAGATACCTTAAGCCCTAGTAAAAAATAATAGCAAAAATTAAAATAAAAAAATAATAACAGAGGATTGTATACAGCCCCAACCCATGACTGCCCTGCACTGTCTCTTTTCTGGCAACAACAATGAGCAGTTGCGTAGGGACGGGGGGAGCCGGGAGGAGGTTCACCCGGGGCAGCAATGTTTTTGGGGTGTCCTGGCCCATAGCCACGCCCCCGCATACCCTGGCCATGCCTCCACACGCCCTGGCCATGCCTTCATGCGCAGTGGTCACACCCCTCGCACTGTAGCCCCCCTCCCACCCCCCTCCTCACACTCCAAGCTCTGCCACTGACAAGGAGCTAACGCTCCTTGAAGCCTCGAGCAGCAGCAATTTACTTTTTGAATAGGTTGTAGGTCCATCCTGCTCCCTTTAACATAAGAAAAATAGCTATTTCTCACAAACAAAAGTGAGCTATGGTCTTGGTGGCTTTGGAGATGCATTTTTGGCAATCTATGTGGCCCCTCAGAGGCTCCCAGCCAGAAAGTCATCCCTTGGCCCTGCTAAAGTTGCCTACCCCATTATATATTGCATTGTTCACACAGTCAAGTAAAATGAAAAAAAAAATAAGAATAATTTTCTGTGCAGAAACATTGTGAATAGGAGGGCCAAACCCACTGAGTGATTTAGTATGGGATATATTATTACTGCTGTGTCTCTGACCCTGAGACAGAGGGTCTGCCCCCCTTCCTAGCAAGCTTTTGCAAACAAAGTGCAGCAGTAACTTGTTACTGCAACTAATCCTTATCGTTGTTCTTGTGTGCCTTCAAGTAGTTATGGTGACTTTAGGGCGAATCTATCACAAAGTCTTCTAGACAAGATTTTTTCAGAGGGTTTGCCATTGCTTTCCTCAGGCTGATAGAGTATGAGCTGCCCAAGATCACCCAGTGGGTTTTGATGGTTGAGTAGAGATTCAGAGCCTGGGTTCTTAGAATTCTAGTCCAGCATTCAACCTACCACATCATGCTGACTCAATCCTTGTAATAGACAGAACTATTATTCATAGGCCTAACTAGAGGGGATGCAACCCTTGACTTAAACTTGTGTGTTACCCAGGTGTGAGATCTAAGTATTGTTGTTGTTTTTAACTGCCATCAAGCCAACTTTGACTTACGGCAACCTTTTGAATGAGAGACTTCCAAGGCACCCAATCATCTACAGCCCTGCTCAGGTCTTGCAGACTCAGGGCGTGGCTTTCTTGATTGAATCCATCCATCTGTAATGCGGTCTTCCTTTTTTTCTACTGCATTCTACTACCTAGCATTAATTGTCTGTCCTAGTTAGTGATATTTTCTTATGATATGTCCAAAGTATGGCAGTCTCAGTTTAATAATCTTGGCTTCTAGGGAGATTTCAGGCTTGATTAGCAGTCCATGGTATCTATAGAACTTTTCTCCAGTGCTACATATTAAAGGAGTTGATTTTCTTCCTGTCAGCTTTCTTCACTCTCCAGCTTTCACAATCATAAACAGAAATGGGAAATACGATGGCATAGACCAGAGCTTTCCAGACTTTTCATGTTGATGACACACTTTTTTAGATACGCATCATTTTGCAACACAGTAATTCAGTTTTACTAGCAAACCAGAGGTTAAAGGAACCCCTTATAAGGAATACAAACACATACATAAATTGTAATAACAAAATTTATGAGGACACAACATATCTCATGAAAACCTTTCATATATTTTTAAAAATATTATTTATAAATAACATACATTTCCAAGATTGTAGGCTACACACCTACATACTTCAGGCAACACACTAATGTGTTGCGGCACACCATTTGGAAAGCCCTGGCACAGACAGTTCTGACTTTAGTATTCCATGACGTATGTTGACACTTCAGGATCTGGTCTAGAGCCTTGATAGCTACCCTCCCAAGTCCAGGTCTTCTTTTGATTCCTTGACTGCAGTCTCCTTTCTGAGTAATGAGTGAGCCAAGGTATGGAAAATCTTTAACTACTTTTTTTAAAAAAGTAAAAATTTATCATCCACTTGAAAATTATGTAGATCGTCTGTGGTCGTTATTGTTGATTTCTTAATGTTCAACTGTACAAAGCCTTTGTGTTTTCTTCCTTGACTTTCATCAAGTCTTTGCTATTTTCTGCTAGTCCTATGATGAGATCTGCATATCTTAAACTGTTGACATTCCTTCTCCCAGTTTTCACATCTCCTTCCTCTGAGTCTAATCCTGCTTACATATGATATATGCAGCATACAAGTTAAACAGGGTGATAAAATGTCAGCCTTGCTTGACTCCCTTGTTGACTGGAAACCATTAAATTTCTCCATATTCTGTCCTGATGGTAGGCTCTTATCCTAAGTACAGGTTACACATCAGGAAATTAAATGGTGTGGCACACTCATTTCTTGTTGTACTAGTCAGGAAGAGTGATCAGGTTCAATACACAGAAAAGGAAAAAGTTGTTCTGAAAATCCAACATAGCTACATTCAAATTCAGCAAAAGTATCTCAAAACTTAGGGGATCCACTGAAAGGAATCAGAAATCTTAAATCTGCAGAGTTGAATCTGTAGTAGAAGCTCTAATCTAGAAGACTGAAGGAGAAACAGAGAGTCTACATGATTTTGTTTAAAGATGGACTTTTTTTTTGCAAGGGTGGACAAGGAACTATTTCAAACAGATTTAAAAAGACAAAAAGGTGTATTATTTATTTAAAAATTAAGCATTTAAAAAGTAGCTAGCAGTAGTGTAGTGGAGGAATAAAGCTGAGGAGGCAAACTCGAGCATCTTTTCAGAGCAGGAGTGGAGATTTCAGCAAGAACACCAGGAAGGTTGTTTTGACAAGTGAACAAACCAATAAGGGTTTTTTTCAAATTTTATTATTGTTTGTGACAGACTAACAAAAGAGAAATCAGAGAATGAGGGAAAGCATGTTTTATTTCATATTTGCAATTATAGTGGCAGTGTTTCTTTGCAAGCTTTAATGCATTTTTAAGTTGTGTAAAAGTTAAAAAACTGCATTTTCAACTGAAAATTTTTGGTTAACACTCAGTGTATTTTGCAAGGTAAAGTATTACAACTGGAAGCCAACACCCCTGAGTTCAGTACAGGTTACTCCAGAGGAAGCATGTGTAAGAGGACCACAATTTAACTTTATGAGAAATCTGTTTGATTTATGCACTTTTAAGCTAAAACATTAGGGTATTTTTTTTGGTGGGGGGGGGAATAAATGAATGAATAGCTTCTCTCTTTCACACTAATGCACTCACACAGACACCCTAGGAGTGCAATTATGGATTCTTCACCTCAGGGGATGTGGAGGGAGAGGTTAAGCTATACTCCTTGCTGGGGTCCTCACGACCACCTTCTTGGCAGGCTATCTGCAACAGGAAGCAACGCTACTGGAAACATTTTCTACACAGCTTTTAAGATCTTCAGGGGGTGGGCTTTCTCTACATCCCACCACCATCACAGCTGTGCTTGGTAAGGACAAAGAAGAAAGCCTTCTCATTGGCTGCTCCAATGTTGCAGAATTCCCTCTCGTAGGAGATTGGTTGGCCCCTTGTCTTCTCTCTTTCTGCAGGCAGGGAAGGACCTTTTTAATTAGGTAGTCCACTGGCTCTTAAGTCAGGCCATTTCCGCACTACACTCTTATAGCGCGATTATTCCACTTTCAACATCCTATGGAATTCTGGGGTTTGCAGTTTCGGGAGGGGCCGTCTGGCCCCTCCCGAAACTGCAAACCCCAGAATTCCATAGGATGTTGAAAGTGGAATAATCGCGCTATAAGAGTGTAGCGCGGAAATGGCCTCACCGTGGCAGAAGATGCTTTAAAGGGATTGTTATGCTTTTATCCTTTTTTACTATGTCTTAATGTGTCTTAAACTGGTTTAATTTTTTTTAAGAGAATTTTTTATTTAATAATTTCTAAACTTTTGTATCAAATGCATGCTAGCTTTGATTTGATTTGGAGAAAAAGTGGGGTGTAAAATGAAATTAATGAATAGCAGCTGGGGCGGCATTTTCATTAGGAACACTGCAGTGAGGAGGATTAAATCCCTTCTTCCTCCCCATGACCCCACTGGCTGTTCATTTCTTGCAGCTGCTATTTTTGTTGCAAAACCATGCCACTGACTGCATTTGTGTAAGTAATGCATGAATGACACTTCCAGTTTGGCCCTCAGAGACCATACCAGGCAGTTACACAGCATTCAACCACTCCCGGTTCCAGACAGGGAGCTGGTTATGATGAAGTCCCTCTGTGGATTCTATCACTCTGTGATTCAGTCCTCCCCAGCAGAGCTTGACTGTACTTTGAGGTTTCACCTCCCCTCCTTCCCTGTAATCTCTTGCTGGCTCTAAAAACACTTCCAGATTTTGGAAACATGACCAGCATGTTCAGAGACCAGCTGCAGTGAAGGAAAACATGCTGCGTGGGACCAACTAGACGGTTGCAGTAGAGCTGAGTCTTGTGGGACTGTACCAGCGGGTATGCTTTTTAATCTCTGTAAAAAGATGAAAAATCCCGTCTGGTGATGAGTGATGCAGTTTTCTTACATATTTTTTTTAAATGAGCACAATCAAAAACCAACACACACACACTAACTTTCCCACCCACAGACACACATATATTGGGGGTCTCCTGACATTCCTTTGCAGTGAATGGTTAGGATGGTATTTTTGTGCTGTTTTTCATGACTTGGTTAACGTGGCCACAAAGTTCTGATGTGGTCAGCACTGTGTGCCTGTATGGTCTTGACATCATCAGGAATTATGTCTGTTTCTTTTTTCCAGTATGGACACAGATTCATCTGTGTTTGCCACAGATCGAACTGGAAAACCCAAATGAGCGGTTTCCAAGCCTCTAAGGGTCAAACTGCATGTTACATTCAAAAGTGTTTAAACTAGATCTCAAAGATTTTTAAAAAAGGTTAGAAAACTGCTTTGGAGAAAGATAACACTTTTCTTGCCCCCCACCATTTTTCTCCTCCAAATTCCTTCTCCTTGTGAATTTGGTAAGTGATTGAGCAGACAAGTGGCAGACAATAAATGTTGTGTCCTCACTTTTTGTTTCTCTGTTCTTATTTGTGGCTTTTCAAACTAACAAAGGTACATGTTTGTGTGCATTTCAGATGGAATTCAGAACAGCTCACAAAATCTCTTGGTCCAACAAGTCTCTACATAGCAAGAGCAAGGCAATCAACCACACTAATAAAATAGTGTTTTTAAAGACAATATCCCAAGTTATAGTTTTTAAAAAAGAGAGCAGATTTCATACCCACCAACATTTCACAGATGTAAACTGGGACATGTATGGCCAGGCAACATCTGAGTGTGGTCAAGATGGGATGATGAAGAAGAACACACAAGGCAGCAGAGGCTGCAGCAGTTTGCTTTTGTCTGTGCCTACTGGGAAGGACAAGACTTTGCTCCCTCACCTTCCTCCTTTCCCCTGCCACTGAGTTAATTGAGTGCAAACTATTCTTGCCCTTTGAACTCAATTTGCGGCAACTGAAGGAAGCGTTGGACAAAGAGGGAAAGTGGAAGAGGGGAGAGAAACTGGGACAGTTGAAAGGCAACTGAAAACATGGGAGGGCAGAATATTAGTTGGTACTGTCTCTGCCAAATAGGGACAGTTGGAGAGTATGAGATTTTGTTCTGAGCTAGTGCTTATACACAATTAATTAATAGACAGTAGGGCTAACTGAGCCCATGGGGAATCCATACACAGATACATGTGTGGTCATTTAGACTAATGACTTAGACTCTGTCACCCTCAGCCAGCATGATCAGGCATGTTAGAGAAGGCTCCTTGACAGAAAACATTCAGACCCTTGTATCTAACAATATTTTGGCCTTCAGTATATTGCTACTGAGCAATACCCCAGTTTCTTTGATTATTTAATCTTAGGAGGCAGTACTGTTGTCTCAGGTAAATATCATGGGCTATTTTTATATCATCTCCAATTTTCTACTCAGTGAAATTTTTCTGGTATGGCATTTACATGGATCTGGTTATAACTCTCAGATATCTACCAAGTATGGCCACGCTCCATAGTGCAGTCCAGGAAAGTAACTTTTCAAGCCCTGATTCTGACTCTTCAATATTCTGGTCATAACTTATTCACAGCAATCAGATGGCAAATGGATAGCATCATGTGGGATACACTAAGACATGACAGGAAGGCTTATGGGTATGCCAGTGAATCAAGTCAACTTTGAAGTTCAAGGTTTTTCTTCCCTTCTCACTTTTCAAGGCCTTACATAGTCCAAGGATGAAGAACATGTAGCCCTCCAGATGCTGTGGGCTGCAATTTCGATCAGCCTTTGCCACCACTTAGGCTGATGAGAGCTGATGGGAGCTGAAGTCCAACAACATCTGGAGGGCCCCACATTCCACAGATCTGTTCCAAAGTAAAAGGCTGTGAATGATAAATATTTCATATCATGCCAAGAGAGAAATCTGAGTTCATTCCTTTATGTCAGTCTCTCCATAGAGACATCTGTAAAATACAAGAACTGTTAATAATGGAGAAGACAACTTTTTTCTGTATTGTGGGAGTCCCAAAGAAGTGGCCCAGCATTGTCACACACATTAAATATCTTCAAACAGGAAGGACTTTAAGAAAATTTACAGGGAATTCCCTGACAAACTTTAGTTTATGCCAGATTAGTCAGTCTCGGTTAACTGAACCCAGCTGTGTTTCCAATGGAATAAGCCAGTCTACCCTGGAATTCCTTTGCTATAGCAACAAGTTCTTCCAGGTGCTGACCCAAAATAATTTGCAGTCATTTCAGAGAATAGCCAAGATAGCCACACTAACATTTAGAATCTTTTGGTAAATGAAGGGTGGCATGTTATTCCAAATACGGCTTGTTTGCCCATTTTGATTATTTGATTCTCCCAATAGCCAGATATGCAGATCTAGTGACTGACCTCAGTGTGACAATCTTCACAGTTGTGCAAAGTCTCACATTTACAAACCAGATAGCTACAAGCAGGAATTACTGGATAGCCTCATGGAAGGTGTTGTGTCAGCAATGGTCTAGATCACTACTTCTTGGATTATCCAATGTGAGGGACAGGTAACTAATACTTTCCAGTGGGCTAGGGCCAGACACTAAATTTGTGTCCATTGTCTGCAATTATTTTTTCTTTCCTGGAAACTTGGCAATTAATGACTTGGGGACTAGTACCAGTTGGTCTAGATGAGACTGTGAAAGCTTATATAGAGCAGGCTGGGCTTAATTTATCTGTAGGTAGGTATATCATGTCAGTAAAAAGAAACCTATTGAGACACCTGCCTGGTTCACAGCCTAGCTTAGTGTCAGGAAGGGGCAAAATCTCCAGTCCCTAGGGAAGGGTGATTTTCCCCCTCTCTGGATTTAAGAAGGCTTTGATCCAAGCAGGTGACTAAATGAACTTCCTGGCATTGACTATATAAATACGTATGTGTATGTGGACGGACGGACAGACAGACAGCTTTATCAGGTGCAGGCTGTTTGAGTCTAAACACTGACACAGGCTTACTGGCCTCCAAAGCAGGCACTGGATTTGATCATCACTCAGAGTAGTCTGTACAAAGCATTTAATTGTTAGTTAGAATGGAACCAGAAGAACATTTTCCCTTATTTTAAGCAAAATAAACAAAATGCACTTTGGGAAAGCCAGGCTTATTACTACTGCTGCTGGGATGCTGTTGCATGAAACAGCTGTGATGTGAAACCCAGGTGTCATTGCAGAGAACTGAGCCATGCTTTGCAGCTTAGGAAGCTATTGTGTGGAACTATGCTGTGGTTTGCAGCCCAGAAAGCTGTTGCATGGAGCTGAACTGTGCTTTGGAGCTTAGGAATGTGTTGGGGTCAGTAGAACAATTTACTGAGATGCGGTATAGTTTGAGAGATAAATTCAGCATCTTGTAGAGACTAGTAGATCCACACTAGCTTTATGGCTTTATTCCTACTCCCCCACACAATGCATGACTCAAAGTGTACCTGCTTATGGGCCTTGGGGAGGCCAAGGACCTTGAGTATGAAAATCAGTCATCGAGAGCTTTGGCATACGGCAACATTACACGACCACACCTTTCCTGTAGGTCCCCAAAATCAGGATGTAAGTAGGTTGTTCCTGGCCCTGTATCCAATGTGTGAGGACCTACTGGACTTATTTCTTTCATATTTCTGGAAACTGCATGACTCGGATCTCATTTAAATCTGAACCACATGGGGATGGAAGGCATGAAGGAGAATTTCCATCTAGTAGCACATGAACCAGGTTTCTTTTCTGAAAGAAGTGCCATCTCCTCTTACAGTGGTGCCAAAAGAAATCAGCAGACAAAATGTCTGGAAGCCAAGCCCTATGAGGATAGACTTAGAGAGCTGGGTATGTTCAGTCTGCAGAAGAGAAGGTTAAGAGGGGACATGATAGCTATGTTTAAATATTTGAAGGGATGCCATGTAGAGGAGGGAGAGGGCTTGTTTTCTGCCACTCCAGAGACCAGGACAAGGAGCAATGGATTCAAGCTGCAGGAAAGGAGATTCCACCTGAACCTCAGGAAGAACTTCCTGACAGTCAGGGCTGTCCGGCAGTGGAATATGCTGCCTCGGAGTGGAGTGGAATCTCCTTCCTTGGAGGTTTTTAAGCAGAGGCTGGATGGCCATCTGGTCAGGAGTGCTTTGAGGGTATTCCTGCATGGTAGGGGGTTGGACTGGATGGCCCGTGTGGTCTCTTCCAATTCTGCATTTCTATGATTCTATGATGTGGGCCACAAAGGCTCAAACACAGCATTTGAGACATCCAAGTCCAGGGTTATTTTCTGCCTTTCTCCTTCAGAACATCTGCATCCCTGCTGGATGGGGTCCACACACTGTACACACATAAGACAGCAGGTCCTTATCAGAGAGCCTCACTACAAAGAACAACAACATAATTTGGGGGGAGGGCTACAGCTCCCTGTATCTCCTGGCCAGCTTTGGCCACTGAGAACTGTAGCTGAAAGAAAACCAAACTTTTCCCAAGCTCTAGTAACTCCATGGGCTACATTTCTACTCTGACAATTCCTGTAGAAACAACAGATCCTAGAGGTATCACCAACACAGACAGCAGCAGGCAGAACTACGCTGTTCGACAGCCTGTCTTCCTCCCAGGCTCTGCTCTGAGGAGCAGTCACAGCAGCCGTATGCAAATGCTGGAGATTTTGGTCATCTGCCGCCTGTGCAGCTGCCTAAGCGAGGAAGAAAAGCAAGCCGGCGGGGACCCCTGCCTCGGCCCCGTCAAATGCATCAGGAGCGGCTGCTCCATTCTAGCCCTGCACTCCTCTTGATCGGCTCACCAAAAAGGCTTCTCGGCTGGCAGGCCCTTCCTATTGGCCCTGGGCCGCGAGGAGCTGTCCAATAGGCTGATAGGTTTCTTATTGTTTCTTTAGAAGGCCTCTTCTGGGAGTCAGTTAACCCTTTGCAGTCGTTTAGATTGGCTGGGTTCTCAGGGGGAGAGCTCGGTTCTTCTTCCTTCTCGCTTTCCACGGCTCTCCCTTTCGCCCCCCCGCCTCGCGCCCCGGCTGAATTTCCCTTCCTTTTCCTGCAGTTTGCACTGTTTCCTTTGGAACCTTGCAGCAGCCTTCATCCTATATATTGTCTAGACACGAATAAAATTAGAGCAGACCCCCTCCTCAACACACTCACATAGCCCGGCCAGAAGAAAACGCTTCCCAGTCCCCTGTGAAATGCTGACAAAAGCGCTCGTCCGCTTTGGTTCTGAGAATAAAAGTTCGTGTTTGCCTAACGTGCTACTTCAGGCACAAGGGGTTTGGGTTTCTGTTGTGCCCCACACTAATCCAGATGGAGAGGGGGGTTCTCAGCATTGCACTTAGGTTCTGGGTTAAGTAACGTGGGTCAGTGCTACTCGTCGTGGTGGCCCCCAGATCAGGGCTGGTCCCTCAGGCATTAGCTGCCGGTCCTGGTAAGTTTCCAGGAAAGAAAGAAACAATTATAATCAATGGGTGCATATTTAGTGATGGGCCCAGGCACACTGGAAAACAATAGCTGCTCGCAGTCCCACATCTGATAGCCTGAGAAGCACTGACCTGCGTGATTTTGGGGCTAGGATGGGGTTTCCAGAGGAGGCTTTTATTAGTCAGTCGCCTATCCTTTTTCATGGAACTGGATAATATAATGGGGAATCGATTGGTAACCTAATTTTATGAGGGAACAAGATAATTTTATGGGGACGCACTGGTGACATATCGATTTCCCCCTCCCCACCAATTGCTGATTAATCTTTCTTATTACCACAGAATACCCGATAAGGGAGGGAACAGTAGAATAGCTGTGTAATGTCTTCCAACTGACAGTGCCAGGAGTTCACTGTTTGGAAGCAGCCATTGTCACAGCTAGCGCTGTTCTCTCATTATGCAACACTATTATCTTTACCTTTCCCGTTTGCTGGCCCTCCTCACTAGATAAAGAGGGAGAACAGGAGCCTGCTTGAGCTTTAAGATCCTTAGGAGATCACTTTCTGTCGATTCCATCACAGGCATATTTTATGAGGACATAGGAGAGAGTCTTCTCAGTAGTTGCTTCCAGGCTGTGGAATTTTATGCAGGGCTGAGATCCCAGATTGGGAGATGCGATGTAAAGTTCTGCACAGGCAAAACTACAACGCCTCTTCCCCTTAGTGCAACTTTTAAGCTGCTTCAGGACCAGCACTCTCTAATCCCCACTTACCCTTGAAGTGATTTCTTTTAGCCCAACCAAACTCACAGGGTTGCTGTGAGGATAAAAATAGGAAGGAAAGCAGTGCAGAGGGGGTAGCTGAAGGTAGGACAGCCCAGCAGTGCTGAGCCATGTCCCTATAGCTGGATGGCCAGTTGCATGCATCCTCCAGGACCTTCCAAGAGTTCTCCAGAGGTCGGACAGGATGACATCATGACTGTGCTAGCTGCTAGATGTTGCTCCACCATTCCCCAAGCTCTTCACCAGCCAGTAAATGGCTTTTTTGGTGTGTATGCGTGTACAATAGCTTAAAAGGTGGTTTGGAGAGCATTTTTTTATTAAATATCTTCATTGATTAAAACATGAAAAAGGTAACATTAACATGCATTCTATCATCACAAAAAGTCATTAAATACATATATTACAATCCTGAAATCGCTCTGTATCTTCGTAACTTCCCCCTCCGACTTTGGGAATAAGATAAGTTCCATTCTATTTCCTAAACAGTCACATAATCCTTTATAGTTAATATTCCTGAGTATTTTCAAAAATCAGTGTTCACCATCTTGATACCATTCCATAAATTCCTGTAATAGTTTATTATATTGTCCCATTCTAGCATAAATCTCTTAATTTTCTCATTTGGAGAGCATTTAATTGTTTTGCGGTCAGTAGAGAATTTTGTGGCAACCAAAAAAGTGAGTTCTACAGGCATAAATTGGAATTTCGTCTTTGAATGTCACTAACTGGATACTAGCCATGATTTTTAGCCATTTTGAGTAGACCAGTTTGCAGAATGTTTTGATAGAAGGCATAGACGAAACTGGATAGTTAAGACAAGGTATACTTATTGCATAGGCGTACTCATATTCTGTTATAATCTCCATTTGTCCTTTGCATAATGGTCTGAGGCTCATTTAGGCAGAGAAAAGCCACTTAGTCCAAGGCTCCTCAGGAAGGTTCATTTAGGAAAAGATGGATTATTCATTAATTTGTGTCCTGCTGCCAAGTACTACATGTTAGGAGCAGGTATGTGCACATTACATGGACAAGTGGAAACCACTTGTATTTGAATGTTTATGACCTATCTCTTTAATCAATTTTTTATAAATCCAAGTTTTTATCATTATGATAACCCTGTGAGGTAAGGCAATAGCAATGGTGGGATTTCTCTTTTAATTGTACCCCAGTCTAACAAGGAGGGTGGTTTATCAAACTACATCTATCGATTCAACAGGATCAGATTTGCATCTTGCAAACTTCTTGGTTAAATTATTTGAAGACTTTTATGTAGCTGGATATTTGAGAAGCCACTAACAAATTAGAGGTGGCTCATGCTTGTATTTATCTTTGAGTACCTGTAACTCAGTCTTCAGAGTAAAGACAAAAGACTTTGGACTGGCAATTGACACTCAGCCTGAAACTACTGAAGCCCAAGACATTTCCTAGGAGATGTTTCCTGTGGTGAGATAGGACTGACTTGTTTTTTCTTTGTTTGGTTCACTTTTTAATATTAACTTGCCTAATTTCAAACTAACCCATGAGCTCAGACCTAGTCTTCTTCCAAAACTTTAAATGGGGCTGGGTAACTGCCCCAGGGTAGGGATCAAATTTTGGTTCTGCATCCCAGCTCCCAGGCAGTTCACATCATTGTGTTCCAGGTGACCTGGAGGTGATATGAGGTCAATTCCTGATCTGCTTTTTTTTGGAGTGGGGAGAAAGGTGTTCTTCCAGGATTTTTGAGTAGTAGGAGAGCACATCCACCCAAACCTTGAAGTTTTGGGGTGCTTTTCAGGTGTTCTTTTTAATATGAAAAAAATGCTTTTAAAAATTTGGGAGTGTCCTGGGGGATCAGAGCGCTGTGGAGAAGGTTCTTGTGGGGCACATGAGGCCACAGGCTGCACTTTGCCCAGCCCTGCTTTACCTCCATGTCTTGGATTCAGATTTTTTACTGAAAGAAGACTAAAATGAATGTGGGCCTTTATTGTGGTTTCTTTAAAGGGTAGAGGATTACACCTAATGAGGAAAGATGTTTTACGGATCACTTTCCATTCTTGGGTGTCAAAAAACTTGACATATAGCAAGAATTTTTTTCTTACCACTGTGAGAATATTTTCTCTCTCAGTTGTTTTGGATTATATAAATGCACCCCCTGCCTTTCCCACCCTTTATTTTGGCTGCTGTCAGAAAAAAAACAGGAATGTCAACCAGGAGCCTCTGAGATTTCTAAAGTATTTTGGAAATCTAGGAACTGGACACGATCTTTTCCTTGTTTTTTCTTCCAAGTGTCCTACAGAAAAAGTGATATGCAAAATAATGACATGGGTTGTTCTTAAATGCTGCCTCTCAGCTAGATCTGTAGCTGCACTAGCAGAGAGGTTATGACTGTATTTCATACTTCAGATATTTGTGATTTGAAATAATTACTGGAGATCAATAATTCTTTGAGTGGATACTACATGAGCCTCCTGATGAGAGCAAAGGTTCTTTATAGTTGCAATCCATCACCACATGGAAACTTTTCTTCTGTCAAGGGTTACATTCCATAAATATTGTAATTTGTTGAGGATAGTCCTGGTTTATCTTTTATCATCCCACTTTTCCAGTTACTTTTAAAATGTCCTAGTTTCTCTTGCCACCTCCCACTTTCCCCCTTTGTCCTAAATTTACTTCAGTTACTGACTTCAGTTACTGAAAATCAGTAGTTTGTACTCAATTAATTCAAGATGGGGGAAGGATAGGAGGGGGTGAAATCTTGAAATTTCCGGTATGTTCAGGCAAAAGCAAACTGCAGCAGCATGTTCTAACTTGTGTGTTCAGAATGGTAGAGGGTCTGGAAACCGTGCCCTATGATAAGCAGCTTAGGGAGCTAGGTATGTTTAGCCTGATGAAAAGAAGGCTAAGAGATGACATGGTAGCCATGTGTAAATATTTGAAGGGATGTCATATTGAAGATGGAGCAACTTTGTTTTGTGCTGCTCCAGAGATGAGGACATGGAGCAATAGATTCAAACTACAGGAAAAGAGAGTTCACCTAAACACCAGGAAGACCTTCCTGATGGTAAGAGTCATTTGACAGTGGAATATACTGCCCTGGAGTGTGGTGGAGTCTCCTTCTTTGGAGGTTTTTAAACAGAGGCTGGATGGCCATTTGCTGGAGTGCTTTTAGTGTGTGTTCCTGCATGACAGGAGGTTGGACTCGATGGCCGTTGTGGTCTCTTCCAAATCTATGATTCTATAGCCCTTTCCGCAGGACAACACTCTTCCTTGTCGTACCATCACAATTCCAACAGTACATCTGCTAGGATGGGAGCATGTCCCCAGTGCTCCCCTCTGTGCCCAACTGGCTGCCTGCAGAAGGGAGTGCAAGGGACATGCCTTTTCCTTCTTCACTACAGCCGACCATCTTTCCATACTACAGTGGGGAAGGAAGCACATGACTGCACGTCCAGCCCTTCTGCATGGTCCACCGTGATGAAAGGCTTGAGTGATCAAGGGTCATTGACGGAGTTTTTCTGTCAGTGATATGCCCTGAGATCATGCCGGTTGGCGATGCAAGAAAGGCGCATACATGAGAACACCATGTAGAAGCATTGTTGCAGTCCTGCTCCTCTTGCATCCCCATGCTGGGAGAACGCCATCCTGTGGAAAGGGCCTAAAATTCTATCCCTCAAGATTCCCCGACTACCCTTTTTCTGTGCCCCAAAAGAATGAATTACCTCTCTTGGCATCCTCCAGGTTAGGCAATTCACCTTTTAACTTATTTGCAGCCTCCGCCATAGTAACATTTTTAAACCCCTTCTTTGTTTGTTCCTTATGACCCCCGGAGCAAAAAACTGACTCTTCTACCTGCTGCAGTTATTTCTTCTATTTTTAAAGCTGATTTTTCAACTTCCCTGAAAAATTTGGCATGGGTCCGCAGTTTCAAAGAGCCAGCGTGGTGTAGTGGTTTGAGCATTGGATTACAACCCTGGAGGCCAGGGTCTGATTCCCTGCTCAGCCATGGAAACCCACTGGGTGACCTTGGGTGCATCAGACACCCTCAGCTCCCAGAACACCCTGTGATAGGGCCGCCTTAGGGTCGCCATAAGTTGGAATCGGTTTGAAGGCACACACCACCACCAGCAACAACGCATTTTAAATAAGTGTGCATGTATTTCTGAAACACACATTTCATAACTTCCAATTATCCTGATTTGGCAGGAATAGTCCCAATTAATCCTCTGTTATCCCACTTTTTCAGGTGCTTCTAAAATGTCCCAGGTTCTCTGTCCTCTCTCACTTGCCCCCTTTGACTTCTGCTTACTTCAGTTGCTGCAAACTGGGTTCAAAGTGCAAAAATAGTTTTCACTCAGTTAACTCTGCAGAGGAAGAGAGAAGAGAGAGCAGAATCTTGCCCTTCCCTGCAGTGGTATATCTAGTATAAGCAGTGCCTAGAGCAAGCATGGAAGTTGTGCCCCTACTTTCTTACCCCTACTCCCACCTCCTACCCCTACATGCACAGCTTTTTTGTGCCTCTGGCGTTGGCACCTGGGGCACATGCCCTACTTGCCCCACCCTAGGTACGCCTTTGCTTCTGTAGGTTCAAGCAAAAGAAAATCACTGCAGCCTTTTCTAGTTTGTGCGTTCTGCCCCATTAATAACCTTTGTCCTCCTGACCACACTCTGATGTTGCTTGGCCACACATACACTGGTTTTCATCTATTAAATACTGAAGGGTGTGACATTTGTGCGTTTGTCATCACATCCTTGTTGTTACTACATCTGCGTGCTAAAAATACAGTGTGTGAAATAATGCTCAGAACAGTTAGGGCTTTTTTTAAAAACACTACAGTGGCCGTTCGGTCTGGAGGATTCTGGGAGCTGTGGTCCCAAAAGTATTGTGTCTACACTGTGGTGGGGAGCAGCCATCAGACAGTAGAAGGCAGGAAGGCTGAAGATCAAGTAATTGTGGGCTATAGGCAGGGCCACTGAGACCCTACCGAATTGGGGGAGAGGGCAAAGGGTAGAATGGCTAAACCTCTTTACTCAGAATGCTCAGTTCATCGCACAGGTTTGCAAGCTGTTATTCAGAAATATATACATCAAGAACATAGATAGATCTAGTTAAGAATTACAATTAACATACAATTATATTCTGTTCTGTTCTAAATAGATAATTAGTAGTTTTTAGGCTGACCAGAGTATATCTTTGCTTATAACTGTCAGAATTTTGTATAGCATTGTTATTTTCTTTGAAATTTCCTGATTTTGCAAGGGATGTCAAACAATGCATAAGTAATGACACCAGAAAGAAAGACAAAAACATATGCAACACAGTTGGGCCCCAGCACCCCTTCCAAACTACCAGACACTGGTAATTTGTACTGGTTCCCATCCTCCATTCAGTTCCAACTATGTGCTAAGAACAAAGAGTGTTGGAGGAAGGGGATGGGAAGAATCTGGGAACAAGATTACAGTAATAGTGAAGATCAGATTTGAGGTGCTTTCACTAGGTTGTAAGACCAAAGTATGCTTAGATGCCGCTTGTCTATTGTTAGCATTGACAGTTTCATGAGTACTAAAATTCACCACAGGATGCATGTGTGTTTTAAGAGAGTACAAAGAATGGATGGAAGGATGGAGCGTCTTCTCTTTTGGAGAGTAAAGGAAACCTCAGCTGTGAATTTGGAGTGCGGTTTAGAGTGGCGGGGTGGGGGGGGAGGGTGGTTTTCATTCTTTATTGAAAGGAAAGGAGGGAAATGCAGATGTCCCAGCTGGAACTGGAGATTTGTCTTGGCAGGCAGAGAAGGAAAATATTTTTTAAAGAAGTAAAAGAGAAAACTTAGAAGAATCCCCTCCCGATTTGGCACAGTTGGCCAGCATGAGGAGAACCTCTGACTTGTGAGTGGCCTGCAGGGCTTGGGCTTTTATCCAGTAGTATTGGCCTTGTGCTAGCTTCTTTTTGGAGCATGTTTCAGTGCAGGAATGTCAGGATTGGGAGGTCTTGTTTGACTCTGAAGGGGGCAACTTTCCCAAAATACAAAAATGGATAGAGGATCTGTTACTGCCATGGCTAGTCTGAGCTTTGAGGATATTAAAGATATCCCTTGATATCACAATTCAGCTTCACTTCTCTATTCCTTTCCCATGCTTGCGAGGCCACTGGACAAGCACGTAAACAAGCTCGGCCATTAATAGCCATAATATTCAACTACAATACAGGCAGGCCAGAAATAGCTGACTCACTGCTTTAGGAGACCTCCAGGCAAGTACTCTAATTAAGTATGCACCCCACTTACAAAAGAGCCTCTGCCCTGCGATGGCAACTTGATGGGTAAACTATACAATACCCAAGTACTCTGCGTCTGCATACTGGCTACTCTACTGAGAATCGCAATGATAACTCAATCATTCAGATTCTGACCTTTCGGAGTCTTGGTCTCCAACTCCAAATCTATTGTTTTCCCCCAAGTACGGCATAGTCTGCGGTCACAATTCTCCTTATAAAAACCCTTGATTCCGAGACCTTCCTCGGATCGCTCCAGAGTTTCATCCCGCCTTGCTGCCGCTTTGCTTGGCGAGCCTCCCCTCAGCTCCACGTGCTGAGCTACATCACACCCCAGCTTCGCTCTCTATTTTTCTGGGCTTCAGGACAGGTGAAGTATCACCCAAACCAGCAATCCCTCAAAAAATCCCTCTATACCACTCCAACCTTTATTTTCTTTAGTTATCTTGTATGAGTGTGTCGCATACCACTGTTTTGCTTGTATTTAATAAACATCATTTATTATTTCAAATTCGGTGTTCTCTTTGACTCGACCCGACCCCGTAGAGATAGGGTTCAAGATCTCGCTACGTTACCCTGCCTCTCGTAACGCTAAGCAGTGCTCTGAGCTAATTCTCCCCACATTTAGTTGAGCACATTTTGGTGTCCCTCCCAGGACCCCCAGTTCACAGGGTAACAGATCCACGACCAGGATTGAAAGGAACAAAAGATCAAGGCTTTTAAAGAATAGTCTTCAGGGAAAGTCAGGAAAAATACATAATTGTATAACCTCTGAGACTATGCATGCAAAGCTTCACAGACTTTCTGCAGAGGTTCACAAAGGTTTTGATGGTGTGATTCAGGCAGCCTTGATTGTGAGGTTGTGATGGTGAAAATATAACATGTGGTGGAAATATGTTTGGACAACTTAGTCAATCATGCATCTGTCACCAGGGGTGTGCGGGTGCCACAGCCAATAACTTGACAGACCACATGCTTGCCTCAGGAATGAGACGGCTTAAACATGAGCAGATTTTTCCTGTGGAGTTGAAAGATTGCCTCAGAGGAAGATAACCACATATGATATCAAGAGGTACCCCTCCTCCTATCTTCTAAAGTATCAGAAAGAACTTAGGAGAAGAAGCAGCAAGAAGTATTGGCTTGCATCAGGAAAAAAAGGCATGGCCCCACAATGGGTCTAATGAACCTTGGCTACCCCCATCCTGGCTGTTCGTTGGTAATACTGCTTTGGAAACACATCTTATGCTGTTTCTTGGCTGTGAAATATGAGGGGTGGGAGGACAATAGGACAGGGAGAGAGAGAAAGTAAACATGGGGTGAAAGCGAAAAGGAGATAACAGAAGAGAACACTGTGGACTCTGTATTTTTAACTGCAAGGCCCATTTGGAAACAATTTTCTCTGCGAAAGAGTATTGGCCATATTTTCCAAAATGGTTTGCCTTAAACTAGGGATAATGTATGCATAGGTGACACGCATGTCAGTAGGGTGATGAATCCAGTCTGGGTCTTAGTATGAACTTTTAAAAAACCTATTCAAGGTGCTGAACCTAGGTTGGTGATAGTGTACAGCAGGCTAAAACCCAGAACAGATTCACAATTTCAGTGCAATGGAAGCTATGAGCTGCCACTACATTTACCTTTTAGGCAAATACACACAAGTTACAACGAAGTTCTTACTCCATAATGCTTGCAGCAAATCCAGCAGCTTCTAATGCTCATCATATGTGCACTTCTAAAGGTGCCTGTATCACTCTGAAAACACACTAGCGGAGACAGTGCTCTTCCCATTGTATGCTTTAATTTAACCTTTTCATTTCAGAGGAAGGAATTGGCAAAACCACCTCTGAGTATCCCTGGCCTAAAACCCTGTGAAATTCTTGAGGTTGCCGTAAATCAGCAAGCAACTTGAACACACATGCACACACATACATAGTATCACTAAGGAACTAATGAAGGTCCACCATAAGCCTACCACAGTTCATAAGTGAACTATCAAAATTCTTAACACATTTTAATTAGCCGATAGAGTTCTCCATTCCAATCATCACCCTAGATATCATCAATATTTTTTTTTTCATGAAACTAGGAACCTAGTTGTAGGTTACATAACAAGAGAGATCTTTCTCAGTTTAATCCTACATTTGCCTAAGAAGTTGGACAGTACCTTTGCTTTGATTGGACTTCATAGAGGTATTGCACAGTTGTGGATTTTGGCTTTTATCTCCCCTCATGGACCTGCATGTTTTTTTTAAATGCAGCTGGGAAGTAACTATAGTAGAATGCCAAGGATACAGCACTTGTCAAACAAATCCATCATCCTTTTATTTAAAATATATTAAAAAAATCCTAATCCACCCCATATCATTTAAATTAAATGATTGGAATCTTAAGCCATTATGTTATTTTCCAACTCAGTGATATGTTTTGATGAAATATCATTAAATGCTATCAAATAGCAAAGGGTTCATTTACAGTCAGCCCTCCACATTTGTGGGTTTCACGTTTGCAGATTTAATTATTCATGGATTATTTTCTGTCACCTCGGCTGCCTCGTTATGCCATTTTTAACAGGAACTGCAAGCCTTGTAAGGCTGAGAAACTGGGAAAGGGGCTTGTAAGTCCCTATTAAAAATGGCGTGGGGCAGCAGTGGAGGTGGAAGTAAACCCCAACAGCCACCCATTTCTGCCTTGTGAAGGAAGCCTGATACCTCAAAGGAATCCATGGTGGGTTGAATCATACTGAATCATACAATCATACTTTTTTGTGTGTTAAATATGGTTTGGGGGGGGCCTAGAGTTATTCATGGTTTCTTCCACTTTCATGGGGGTCCTGTGCCACTAACTCTAGTGAATGTGGAGGGATGACTATAGTTTCAAATTATGTCTTCTGGCTGGCAGTATTAAAAAAAAAAAAGACTGAATGATATGTGGCCCTGACTATAACAACATTAAAAAAAAGCCCTGCTGGATCAGACCAAAGGTATACCTAGCCCAGTATCCTGCTTCTTGTGGTGGGAAATCAGATGCCTCCAGGAAGCTTTAAAGAAGGACAAGAGGGCAATAACTCTCTCTTCTTGTTGCTTCTCACAGCCTAGTATTTGGTGCTAAACTGACTATGAGCATTATGACTATTTCATCATCATCATCATGATCAATAACAACTACAACATCATCCATTTGTTTGTGCCTAATAGTCACCAAAAGCTGTCTCCCAAAGCTCTAGAGCTCCTTGCCAAGGGAGGCTAAGCAAAGTCTCTTTCTGTGTCAGTTTTCTAGCAACAAGCGGTGGCTATTATTTTCAGTCTTTAGCATCTTAACTGGATTGCAGAGGGGGGTCTGCTTCTTTTTATTGATGTATTTTTAAAGTTTTAGTTACATTTGGATTTATTTGAATTTGATTATTGTTAACCGTTTTAAGTGTCAGATTTCGAGATCAAAATGAGATATAAATTAGATATACTTAACATGTTTAAAACAACATGCATTTTTTTTCTCTGTCCTGAATTTCCTGTCAGTTTCACTCAAGCAACATAAAGATCTAATTTAGTTACTTTGGCCATAGTGGCTAGGAACGATGGAAGTTTGTAGTGAAATACATCTGGAAGGCTCCAGATTGGGGAAGGCTGCTTTGGACTCACACCCTTGCTGATTTTTCTGTGTCATTAACAGGTCACTGTTTTTTTGTGTAGAATTGCAAGCTCCATCCACCAGAGCTAACAAGAAAGGAAGGAAAGAAAGAAAATCTAGCCTTACTGTCTTTCAACTCTCCTCAACCCTTGATTCATCCCCTGAATGTATGAACTATGATTCACCCCTTTTATGTCTAGTGTTGCCTGAAATTAAATAGCATTTTCCAACCCTAGAGTATACTAGGAGTGCTTTCTTCTTTAGAAGGTATATGTTCCTCGTCAAGTCCTTGGTAATAACCATAATTATCCCTAATCTCGGAACATAAACTACCTTAAATGCAGAATGCATTTACCTCTGAGATAACATTGTTGTAAGATATTGTGTGGTTGTTGGTACTTACCTTGTAAATGAATACATGTCGAGAGATAAAAGGGACAAGCGTGGTTGAAGAAGCATTTGAGTTTGCAGGAGTATGAAGGCATTAAGTCACATCCAGGAAAGAATCAGAGAGGACCATAGAAGAAAAATTATAGTTGATCATAGCACTGGAAGATCATTATAGAAGACAATAGCACTGGAAGGAACCGCAACAGGCATCTAGCCTACTGGTTCCCAGTACTTCCCTGTATTAAGTTCAGCCAATCATTCTGTCACAGGACTGGAATCCACTATGACTGAAGCAAACAACTCACTTTTCCTGAGATGGACTTCTAGAAGTTTACATGCCTTCTGTGTCATTTACAGTAAATGTCAGGGATGTAGAAATTGCAGTAGAAATAAGCACAAACAAAAATAACAATAGTTCCATTAGTATTGGGAAAGTGTTGAGGGAACAGTAGGAAATGCTACTGAGCATAAATTGTACTGCTATGGTAACTGTAGGACACAAAGAATGTCAATTAAAAATGGAAGTAGTTTTGTTGGGAATAGTTTTTATTGCTATGACTAAGGCTATTTCCGCACTAGACTGTAATAGTGCTATTATTCCACTTTCAACATCCTATGCAGTCCTGGGGTTTGCAATTTAGGGAGGGGCCTTAAAGGCCTCTCCCTAACTAGCAGGTAAATTGCATTTGCATCAGGATAATAGTGTCTCCAACTGGTCTCCCACTGAGAGAACTACAGAAGAGGAACAAGCTAATGTCCAAGCCACAGACCCTATTATCCTACTGTAATTGTGATTTACCTGCCTCATGTGATAAAGCCTTCGGTATAAATGCCAAAGATCTAATTTCTTGAAAATTTATCTGAAAAGAATTCTGAATAATTGTTTTGTGTGTAGCTACCTTCAGATGAAATCCACTTCTCTGAGTATGTATTGTATTTATACAATAATAATACTAGTAATACTAATAATGTACTTGTAATAAAAGAATTTGCCTCACTGTGGATTTAAACTGTGATTTAAATCATTGAAACCAAATCCTTCAGAGCAGTAATTTATATAAAACTGTCCCGCACTTTGCTGCAGTGCTCTCAGATTTTCTTAGAACAGAACTGGTGTCTGATGGCTCACCCTCTGTAGCCGCCTCATTCCCTGCTGGCTTCTAATTACACCAGGATATTGTCCCAGACTGTAGCAGCCAGAGCAAAACAAACATACAGAACAGGAACTTGCACTTTGTAGTATCCGGGGTGTGCCAGTCAGCTCCACCCTCAGTTGTTCTATTGGCAGGGTCACTTCAAGAGATTTTGCCACCCCACATGAAGAAAATGATTGTCCCTCTTTCCCAATCTGGATGAGAAAAAAAGCAAGCCGTGTGTGATAGAACTTGAGTTTTTAAAGCATGCAGCTGACACTCTAAAGCAAATCTTTTCCTATATATATGTGATTTAAATGGAAACAAACAACACTTCTGACAAGTTTGTTCTGGATCGCAGAAGGATACAATTAATCACTTGAAGATTTATTTATTACAGTGATTAACCAACAGAACTTTATACAAGTATTAGCAATATGTTTTGCCTTCTGCCTTCTTCAGTTGCTCAAAATAAAAGTGAGCTACCTTGGGAGTTCTGTTTGTTAAGTGCTCCAGTGCACATGCTTGCGCACATGCACACACGCACACATGCACACACCACCAAGCTACCTGCAGCTTGACATGTGAAGTGTGACTTCTCATCCTTTATAAGATTCGACAGAAGTAAATTCTATTATGCTTAGCCATGTCTTCAAATTTTGGTCGAATTGCCTCCTTTTACAGGTGAAGCTTTCTTACAACCTATCTCTTTGCCTCTCCTAAATTGCTTCCTTTGTTTATATTTCAAGCTGCAAAGTGGGCAAAATGAAGGACTAAGTTTTTTTAAAAAATGGTGGCAGTCCTAAGCTTGAAGAAAAGTTCAGTGTAACTCAAAAGTTCAGTGTAACTCACTGTATTGTGAATGTTGGTTGGTCTTAGGCATGACGTCATTTATTGTTCCTAAAGTTACAGTCTCATCCTTTGGGGAAAGCAGCTTCAGCAGATCTGAGAACCAATCCTCAGATTCCACAGAGATCCCGCAATCCCATACTGCATCTTCATACAGCATATATACCGTGCCATATATTGCCCTCTTTTAACTTTGCACCACTTTGTGTTGCTGTTGTTTTCCAAAATATGGTCCATGCTTTCTTCTAAAGAATAATCATGCTTCCAGGAAGAAATTAATACTTTATTCCAGATGTTCATTTTCTGCTGCTGTTGTTAAATTTATAACTAAAATGCATACTGTAAAACTCACTTTAGCATACCTTTGAACTATCCTGATTTTGCAGGGATAGTCCTGATTAATTAACCCTTTGTCATCCCACTTTTTCAACTGCTTTTAAAATGTCTAGTTTCTTTCTCCTCTTCCCACTTTCCCCTTTGGCCTCAGCTCATTTCAGTTGCTGCAAAGGGCAAAAGTAGTTTACACACAGTTAAATCAGCAGGGAGAGGAGGGGAGAGGAGAAGAGAGGGTGGAATCCTACCTTTTCCAGTAGGCTCAAGGAAAAGCAAATTGTTGCAGTTTCTCCTAGCTTATGTGTTCTTCATTAATAGTCTTTGCCATCTTGATATAACTCTGACATTGTTTGACCATGGCATCTTGATTTTCATCTGTGAAATGTTGGAGGGTATGATTTCGGGGAATCTGGTTCAGTTGGGTCTTTAGACTCACTTCCTGTGGCTGAGACTGAAGATTGTATCTTTTTCAGTGGTAAAGACTGAGAGCAAACCAAGGAGTTCCTCAACTTTCTGTTGCAGTGGTTGACCTGTGTGGCACTTGAGATGTTATTAAACATATCAGTACTCCTCAGCATTGGCTGGGGTTTGTGGGAGTTACAGCTGAACAACATTTGGAGGACTGCAGAATTTCCACTCTGGATTTATCATGTTGAGAAACCTGTAGTTCTCAAAATGTTCCTGTACAGACCTTATTATCCTTGTTGCCTTGACCATGCTGACTGTGGATGATGGTAGTCAGAATCTAAGAACCCCTGGAGGGCCACTGCGCCACCTTTAACCCACAGGCAAAGTTCTAAAACAGGTAGCTAGTTGCAACTAGAGTAGACTTATTGAATCAATGGCCAGTTGCTAAGGCCATTTCCGCACTAGACTGTTATAGCGCTATTATTCCACTTGCAACATCCTATGGAATCCTGGGGTTTGCCGGCTGGCCCCTCCCAAAACTGCAAACCCCAGGATTCCATAGGATGTTGCAAGTGGAATAATAGCGCTATAACAGTCTAGTGCGGAAATGGCCTAAGTAACACTTAATGTCATTGATTCAATGGATCTATACTAGTTGGGACTAACAGTAACATTTAGAGTGAAGAAAGAAGTGAAGAAGGAAGGAGAGGAGGTATGTGAATGTTATATATATACATAGAAATGTGGCAGCCAAAAAATCCATTGCCATCTTATGCAGCATCAACAGGAGCACAGGGTCCAGATAAAGGGAAGTAGTAGTGCCACTCTGTTCTGCTTTGGTCAGACCTCATCTGGAATACCATGTCCAGCTCTAAACATGACAGTTCAAGAATGATATTGACAAGCTTGCATGTGTCCAAAGAAGGATGACCAAGATGATCAAAGATCTGGAAACCAAGCCTTATGAGGAATAACTTAGGGAACTGAATATGATTAGCTTACAGAATGGAATACTGAGACAATACTGATAGCTATTTTAAAAATCTGAAGGGATGTCATGTAGAAGATGGAGCAAATTGATTTTCTGCTGTTCCAGAGACTAGAACATAAACCCATGAACCAATAGATTCAAATTATAAGAAAAGTGATTCTACCTAAACATTAGAAATAACTTCTTTACTGTAAGAACTGTTCAACAGTAGAATAGATGTCTTGGAAGGCAGTGGACTCCCTCTTTTTGGAGGTGTTTAAACAGAGATTGGATAGCCATCTTTCAGGAGTGGTTGAGTTGACATCTTCTTTGCATGGCGAGGGGTTGCACGAGATGGTACCTGCTGTCCCTTCCAACTTAAAGATTCTATAAGATTATCTTTGAATAGACAGAATCTCAACATTTGAAATCTTTGTCCTTTCTTTGTTCATTCAAAGAGAACTTATTGACTATTGTTCAGTGGCCACAGTTAAAAAATAATAATGTACCAAATGGGAAAATTTCATACAGTGCATCTAAAGAATAGTATTAGAAGCAAATAATTATCAATGTTACTTTGATTTGGTGGATGTTATTCATATTGTCACTGGGTCATAGCTAAGCTTTGTGTGATTGTTTTTTCTTGTCTGCCCTAAGCCCCTATGATATTGGTAAGGATATAAACATTTTCAATGAAGAATGACAGAAAATATTCACAGTTTTGATGTGCCATGATAATATTCTCTTGGGACCCTCAAAGGATTGCTGAATTTCAGAAGGAAATTAAAATGTTTAGTCCTTTTGCTTTTATTTTGAAACAATTGTTCTTATAAATCCCAAGGTGCAAAGGGTGCATCTTACTGGTAAGCATATGTTATCTCAGCAGAATACAGGAGTTTTGGTCTTGTTTCCCTCTAATTCTGCGTGGAGCAAATCTACCTACCTTTCACACTTAGGCAGTTGATTTTAGACATCTGTTAGAAAATTGCACCACAGAAATCTCAGATGTTGATCACCACGAAAATTGGACAAGTGATGATAGCATGGAGCAAGGAATCTCCAGATGTCTTTGCCAGGTGTGTAGACTGCAGTGTATAATATAGGGTGAGGCTTTCCTTTCCTGAAGTGTTGGGGTGACAGTCATTCTAGTAAGGCTTAGTAGAAACAGACTAGGAACTGCTAAGAGCTGTAATATGCTGAGACTTTGTAAAACCAAGGATGTAGAACATGGTCTGAAGAACTGCTCAATACATTATGAACACTAAATGTAATATTGGGGCCATATGAGTACACTCTGTGCCAAGCATGTAATATGTGGAGATCATATATGTATGTACTTGTCCATATCTTTTAATAGCTATGCACAAATGTGTTAGAAACATCTCCCAGCCAGGGCTTACAAATGCAAGTGCATGAGTATTGAAAGAAATGTGTCTATTTGTGGGTTGTATATTATCTATGATAAACATCAGTGTTTCCTATGGCAATCATAATATAGGAAAGCAACTAAATAAAATGTACATCTGCCCTCAAATGAGATGTTATACAGATTGTGTCTCACAATGAAATATGATTAAAGGGCATATTTGATAGTAATCCGGTAACATGTCACTAAGATATGTTTTTTGTTGTAAAAATGCACAGATGGACAGCAAAGTTCATGAGGGTCCATTAAATTAGGACAATTAAATTAAGGTGTGAAAGACAGACAAACAGATACATCATTGTAGATTTTGGCCCTTTTTAATATTATGATTATTATTAGCTTTCTGTAGCAATGAAAACAGTAAGATGAAAATCCAAATAATCTGGCTCCCAGTGCTTCTGGCCTCTGATGTGTTTCAGTAGAAGGCTCTCTAGTTTTTTCAAAACTAGTTTGTTTCACCTGTTTCTCTTTCAGCATTTCTCTGAGAGCTTTGACCACTTCTCAGAGAATATGGAGGACTTTTCAAATGAACTCTTCAACAGCTTCTTTGACGACCCCATGCTGGCTGAAAAGAACCCTCTGCTGGACATGGATCTGGACCCTCCAACTCCTGGCATCCAAGCAGAGCACAGCTACTCTCTGAGTGGAGATTCCGCTCCACAGAGCCCCCTCATGCCTGTCAAGACAGAAGAGAATGCCAATGGTGAGTGTAAGGGGATTCCTTGCTGGGACTAAAAAAACATTTGCCTTCATGTCATAAAGCCCCATAGCGCTATTAAGAGGGGAGCAGCGCTGTCACTGGTAAGTCCCGTATGCATGTGTACTCAGTGTTTGGAAAAGTTACTTTTTTGAACAGACGCTCCCAGAATCCTCCAGCCAGCGTGGCCTGTGGCCATGTCAGCTAGGAGTTTCTGAGGGCTTTAGTGTCAAACAAAATTCCAAATTATACACAATAGCAACATTCCCCTTAAAAGCAGATGTTCTCCAACTAGGGAAAAGGAATCACACATGCCTTTGGTTCTAAGATAGATGGGCTAGAGTTACATTTGGCCCTTGGCAATGAATTAGAGCTAGTCTGAATGAGTTTGCATTCATCTAACAGAGCTGCTGTTTTCACTGAAATTTTCCCTCGTGAATATGAAATAACTAATAAAACTGAAATGAAAATGTGTACATAACTCTGACTTTCCTACTGTGCCTCTTTTGATGTTGTTGTTACCATAAAGCCCGCTTTTTTTCTGATAAATAATCTGCAGAAGTTCAGAAATACACTATAACAAGGTAAGGAATAGGCCAAGAAAGGGAAAATAGATAGGAGAATAAGGCTGCAGGTCTAAACATACCTAAGCTGAGATACTGTAGTGCAGAGCATAGACTGAAAGTTTCACAGGGCGGAACCACACTAAGGCCATTTCCACACTAGCCTGTTATAGCGCGATGATTCCACTTTCAACATCCTCTGGAATCCTGGGGTTTGCAGTTTCGAGAGGGGCCGTTTGGCCCCTCCCGAAACTTGCCCCAGGTGCAAACCCCAGGATTCCAGAGGATGTTGAAAGTGGAATCATCGCTGTTACCCTGTTTTCTGGGGGTCCCGGGAGGGACACCAAATTGCTATAAGTTGGGGAAATTAGTTCAGAGCACAAGTTGGCAAAACGAGAGGCAGGGTAACTTAGCAGGATCTTGCAACCCAGTGTCTACGGGGTCAGGCCAACGCAAGAAGCAAACCGGTTGGAAAATAATGAATAGTCTTTATTAAATACAGGCACACAATGTATGCAACACAAACACACAGATAACTAAGGAAAATAAAGGTGTGAGTAAGACAGCGGGATTTTTAGAGGGATAGTTGGTTCGGGTGATACGAAACCTGTCCTGAAGTCCAGGAGAAAATAGAGAGCGAAGCTGGGGTTCGACGTATCTCAGCACGTGGAGCTGAGGGGAAGCTCGCCAAGCAAAGCGGCAGCAAGGCAGTCTGGAACTCGGGAGCAATCCGAGGAAGCTCTCGGAATCAAGGGTTTTTATCAGGAGAATTGTGACTGCAGGCTAGGTCGGACTTAGGAGAAAACAATAGATTTAGAGTTGGAGACAAAGCCTCTGAAAGGTCAGATTTTGAATGATTGAATTATTGCCGAATTTATCAATAGAGTAGCCGGTATGCAAACACGGAGTACTTGAGCGTCTTTTGAGAGTTGCTCTCATACCTAATGGAGGTACTTGCCTTGAGGCCTCCTAAAGCGGCGAGTCGGCTGTTTTCTGGCCTGCCTGTATTGTCTAGGAATATTACGGCAATTATTGGCCGAGCCTGTATGCGTGCTTGTCCGGGGGCCTCGCAAGCACGTGGAAGGGATATGTGAAGCCGAATTAGTGATATCCAAAGATATCTTTTTATATCCCGAAAGCTCGGGCTAGCCAGGGCGGTAACATCGCGCTATAACAGGCTAGTGCGGAAATGGCCTAAGGCTCTGTTCTCAACTCCATAGGGCCTAGCCAGATGCTTTTTTTTCTTTTTTGGACCCCTCTGGCTTTCTATCAGCCACTGAATGGCTGTGGAGAGGAGGAGCTATCACAGCAAAATGGTGAGTCCAGGTGGAGGTTGGAAGAGAATACTGTCCTAACCTCTGCACAAACCAAATATATATAAAAAGGTATTAAAGGTGTAAATGGTGACCTTATGCTTCTATATGTGACTAACAGGATTCTACCTAAGAGTGTAAGCCCTATCTCAGAGGTGAGAATCATGTATTGTTGGGCTGCAGTTCTCAGCAGTCCTCACCACTGGCTATGCTGTCTAGGCTTACTGAGACTCACAGTCCAGGAACAATTGGAAGGATACATTATTCTCACCTCTGCCTCAACTGAATACTATGTGGATTACCTTTAAGAAAACATGCATAGAAGCCCATGTGGTGTAGTGATTTGAATGTTGGACTAGGACTCTGAGACATGAGGGTTCAAATCCCTGCTCAGCCGTAGTAACCCACTGGGTGAGTCACACTCTCCCAGCCTCAGAAGAAGGCAACACAAACCTTCTCTGAAAGAATCTTGCCAAGAGAAGCCTGTGACAGCTTTGCCTTAGTGTCTCCCTAAATTGGAAACAACTTGAAGGCACAAACAACAACAATAAAAATGTGCATAAATTATGGAGGGGATTTTAGCTAAAGAAAAATAATTCTGGTTTGCCTTCTTTAGTGTTTTCCTTTGTTCAGAGCAGCAATAGAGGAAAGCACTGAATTTGACAATTTCTAATAAAAAGAAAGCTCTGATATATGGTACAAAATAAATCAGACAGAACAATGACCTCTGTTTCCCCATCAGGGTCTACTACAATGACAGACTAAACAGGGATTTTGGCTTCATGACTCATAGCAAAGAGTCACCCACCCACTGTTTTAAGTGTGGAAAACATTTACTGTCTTACAGTCATTTAATGTGATAACTGGCAATTTCCACCCTGGATCTTGTCCAGTAAGCTGACCTCTCACTCATATTACTCGCTAAACGTTGTTAGAGAGGTTTCCATATTTTAAAGCAGTGCTGGTTGCCTAAAGTTTGCTCTCCTTTGAGACATAGTGAATAAGTATGCTTTATAGAAATATATTGGTTTGCTTCTACAGTCCTCCCTCTGCATTTGTGGGTTTGACCTTCATGAACTTGATTATTCACAAGGCACCTGCATGCTTCCCCACCATTCTCCCCCTCCCATTCCCCGCCCTTTTGCGTGTGCGTCCTTCCATGGACCTGGGCAAAAGGCAAGTGCATGGAAGAGAGCAACCCCGCATGTGTGCCTTCTCCAATTGTGTTGCTGCCCCCTCCCATTCGCTTGCCTATTGCCTGAGCCTTGGAAGTCAGACACAGTGTGAGGTAATAATAATTGTTCAGTTGTTCAGACTGCATGGTCAGTGAATGCCTGGCAGATTCTGACCTTAATCTTACACAAATTAATTGAACTCCTGAACAACTATGCCCAAACAATTAAGTTTTCAAAGCTCTGCCCTTTCCTTTAAATCACAGTGCCAGCAGACAGCAGCTGTGATGAGAGGGCTCTATCTGTCAAGAAAATAGGGAAGAGAGAATGAAAAGTCTTCCTTCCCTTCCCTTCCCAATCTGGCATTGTGCTGTCACTCTAGGAGGAAACGCTCATGGGCATCTCCATTTTTCCACAGGATATTGTAATTGGATTGGTGGTGGGGCAAGGGGCATGGGCACACAGAAGTGAAATTAAGCTGGCTCAGGAAATATGATGAACTATTTTTGCCATTTGGAGACAGCTTGGCTTATTTCTGAGTCAGTCTGATACAGGCTGGTAGAGTGTGCCTAGCCTTACACAGAAGGGAGGGTTTTTCTCAGTCTCACTGCTTGCTCAAGGAGACTGAGATGGTCCTCTTTAAAGTGGGGAACAAGCTTGCTTTCTAAAGAGAAGTTCTGCTCCAGTCAAGCCTTAGGAACACTATCGGCAACATGTTGACCTTAGAGTGAAATGTTTGTGTTCTGTGTGATACTGCTCCTCCTCCTCCCATATTCTGTACAAAGAAAAGTAGAATTCTGTGATTCTTTGTATATCATGCAAATATAGTGTATTTGCATAATTTCCTCTTACTTTGCATAATTCATTCTGCTTCTACTAATCCTGGAAAGAGACCTGGGGTGACACAGGGAGCTGATGTCCTGATTCCTGCATTTGGAAATATTATTCACAAACCTTCTGGCTTCTGAGATTTCACCACCACTGTCCACCGAAGCATATCTGTGTAATTATAATTGTTGGGAACTTGCTTTAATGGGGAAAAAAGAAAAAAATATGTTAAGTTGAAGACTTGTGGAACAAGCGTAGGCTACATTTTGTGCTTGTGTGGGATTGCACTATGTGCACGACTCCTCACTTCAGGTTCCTGCTTGGGATAGCAGTAGAATCATAAAACTGTAGATGAAAGGGAGGTTGGAAGTAATTTAGTCCTGCCCCCTTCCTATGCTAGATCTGCAATCCAAGAGGCAACAAAAGCATCCCTGACAGATTGCCTTTCAGCCTCTGCTTAAATACTGACAGACAAGGCAAACTCACCATCTGCCAAGGCGGTTTGTTCTGTCGCCAAATAGCTCTTATTGTTAGGCTTTTTCTCTTAGCATTTATCTGAAGGGGCTGCTTCTCTCCATGCATTCGTTTAGGTTCTGCTTTTTGGAGCAGCAGAGAACAAGTCTGCTCCAGTAATCAAAGCTGCTTTCCATGCATTAAAGTCTAACCTTCTGCTACCTGGCTGGAAAAATCCTGCAGAGCTTCAGCATTCCCACTCCAAGAAGGAGGCCTAGTAAAAGGTGTCAACTTATCCTCTTCCCTCCCTCTTCTGGCAAGCCATAGCAGCAGTCAAGAGGGATTCTGAGGTTACTGGGCGTGGATGCCCAGAAGTCTGAGCCTTCTTTGGCACTTTGGGCTTGGGTGTGGACAGAATGGGAGCTGCTCCCTGCAGCCAGTGCTCATTGGTTCTTGTGGAAGACTAAAGTGGCTTTCTTTCTTACCAGTGGACTTCTCCGCAGGAGACGGAGAGGAACAGTCATTTCAAAGCCTATTTTTAAAACAATTCATTTTGGGATAATTCATGATGACGAGATATTTTTAGAGCAATCCCAGCAGCTGATCCTGTAATTTGCAGGACCATGTGGGTGTCCTAGTGGTTGAAGGACAACAGTCGGCCTGAAAAGGGAATGGCAGAGATTCAGTATATACAAGAGACCAACCAAAAAAAGGACCTTCCCTTTAGCAAAAGCAGGGAATAAGTTTCCCTGATGTGGTAATTGATTGTCCAGGCTGAATGACACCCAAACATGGAATAGAAAAGAGGCAGGGATGCAAACTGCTTTTGTGGGTTTCTGCTTTTTTTCACTGTATGGCTGCTTGAACGAAAGAAGTATTTATTTACTTATTTATTTATTTAAATATTCATATCCTGCCCCTGTCTAAAGATCTCAGGGTGGCATACAATAAAACCAATCTGACTAATTTCAATAGCATAAAAACAAAATTATTTTTTAAAAGATTAAAACCATACAAAACAATTTAGCAAGTTGAAAAGACTTGCATCCCCCACTAGTATGGCCATGGAACATGTTGGTTAGGGGATCTGAGGAGAAGCAGACCAAGTATGTACTTTTCCAAGTTCTGGCAGAAAACAAGTACAGTTCTCTCCAAAAACAACCTCCTCACATGCACAATCCACAAGTTGTATATTTGAATAAAACAAATAGCATTTGCAACAAAGTGTTGCAGGATGAACTACTCCTTTCCATGGCTGGCTGTAACTTCGCTTCTTCCAGCATGCTGTATTCCATCCTGCAGAGCCAGTCAGTATCATATGGCCACTGGACAACCTCAGTCCTCATTGGTATGGTTTGGTCTTCACCTAGAGTATTTCTTTTAAAAATTTTACTTCTGCAAACTGTGGGTTCTTCCCCTCCCCAAAAGAGTTATACTGAAAAAGATTCCTATGTACATTTGTACTCCATTTCCTGTGTTGGTGATACCATTTTGGATACATATGGGCTAGCACTTGGAGAACTGAAATTGTTCCTGGTATATATGATTAGTCTTATAAATCCAGTACAAGTTGTGAGTACTTCATACAGCTTGCCAAAACAGAGTGTATATGCTCCTTGTTTATCTGCTTCATCCTCTGGCCAGGACAAGCCTTCCTAAATCCTGGCCATCCCAGGTCAAATTAGAGAGAAGTAATGAAAGTCCTCAGTAAAACTGGATGGGTGGGAATCTTGCTTCTTAATGGAAGTCATGTGTTAGTAATTTACAGGTCTACCGCAGTGCTGCTTTCTTCTGGAGTGTTTTTTTTTTCCAGAGGAAGGATCATGAGGCCATATTGTGGCTCAGGTGACAATGAATGAACTGGAATTGTCTAGAACAGAGAGGTACAAGTTTGGGAGGAGAAACTATTAAATGGCAGGATGATAGAAGATAGACAGCAGTGTATATAATAGCATCCTCTCCAAACATCTTGATTCAGCAGGTGCAGTCCTGATTAATCCTTGGTCTGTCCCATGTTTTCAGCTGCTTTTAAAATGTCTGAGTTTCTCTCTGCCCTTCCCACTTTGTCCCATACTTCAATTGCTGCAAACTGAGTTCAAAGGGCAAAAGTAGTTTGCACTCAATTAATTCAGCAGGGGGTTGGAAAGGAAAGGAAGAGCAGGGTTTTACCTGTCCCAGTAGGCTGATGCAAAAGCAAACTGCTGCAGACTCCTCTAGCCTCCCCATTAATCGCTTTCGCCATCTTGACCACAATCTGATATTGCCTGGCCACGCATGTCCCAGTTTTGACCTGTGAGATGTTGGCGGGTATGTAATTGTTTTCCTTGACAGTCTCTCTCTGCACTGCTGTGGCCTTGTGCTGCTCTGTAGAATCAATGGCTTTCTCATATATGTAGATTATGAGTCTATCTTGTCTACCACACACACATTCCAAATGTCTGACTATGTACATACTATCCGGGGTAGACTGCTCAAGCCAGTACTCTTGGCATCCCAAGCACAGCAGGGAGCAGCTATCTTTCCACTGTTTTATATGCTGTCTGTTCCTTTAAAGTCTCCAGTGAGCCTATGGAATGTGGGTACATCAGGTCAAAAAAACTTTCCCTGATTTAGACACTTGTCAATACTTAAAGCGTCTATTCTCATACCAAAGGTCACAATGAAAGCTCCACTGAAGGCTCTCCCTGCTTTATTTATTTAATAATAATGAAATGACTACAACTCCCAAAATCCAGCAACCATCTGATTGCTGGTCATGTTAGCTGTGGGATTCTGAGAGCTGTAGTCCAGAAGTACTTTTCTGAGCTCTGTTTTTTTATTTTTATTTTTTTAGTAAATTAACAATAACACTTGTTTGTTATGTCTGTTGTGTGCCTTCAAGTTGAATCTGACTTGTGGTGACCCTTTCATAGGGTTTTCCTGGCCAGATTTATTCAGAGGGGTTTGCCATTGCCTTCCTAATCCCTGAGAAAGTGTGACTTGCCCAAAGTCACCCAGTGGGTTTCCATGGCTCAGCAGGACTTTGAACCATTGTCTACCAGAATCCTAGTCTAACCCTCAAACCACTAATCCACACTGCCTCCCAAAAGAACTACCTATAATAGTTTCCTTTAAAAAAAATCAACAGTCATTCATGTCTCTACCTATCTGCCTGTGCTTACTACCACTGACTGGAAAAGTTGCTTTTTTGGACTACAGCCCAGAATCTTCCAAGCAATATGGTTATGCTGTGTTATACTTATATTCCTATAAAGTAACTTTTCCAAGCTCTACTTAGTATAGAACAACTTCAGCTGAAACACAATTTACAAGATTTACTCGCTGGGTTGGGATTGCAGAGATGGAAAGGAAGCCACGAGCCATTTCCGCACTAGACTGTTATACCGCTATGATTCCACTTTCAACATCCTATGGAATCCTGGGGTTTGCAGTTTCGGGAGGGGCCAAGTGGCCCCTCCCGAAACTGCAAACCCCAGGATTCCATAGGATGTTGAAAGTGGAATCATAGTGCTATAACAGTCTAGTGCGGAAATGGCAATGGACGGGCAACTTGTGACCATTTACTTGTATGCGCAGGACATTGGGGCCAAAACGCCTCCCTCTCTGCTGTCAGGAGCACCACTGATTTACATGAGGCCCAGCCAATCCAGAGGCACCACACTGCCTACCAATCACAGGGGCTTGTGTTGACTGCACACTCCTATTTCTTTTTCTGCTCAAAAAGAGGAGCAATAAGCAATAAAGCACACAGGGCAGGCTCTGGGAGCCTGGTGCCAGTGTGAGTCCATGAAATTCCTGCTTCAGGCTCCAGAGACCTTGTGGTAAGGGGTCCAAAAGTTAGCTACACCTTCTAACATGCAAACATGTATATTTGCTTCTCTTTGTAAGTGTATGTGTACATGTAGCTACCTCTGACTGAAGCAGCTACCTTGGAAGGGGAATATAGGGTAGGGAAGTGGTAGAGAGGTATGAAGTGCTTAGCAATTTCCTTGCTTGCCATTCCTCTGCTTCAGGGTACCTTGCTGTTGGGTGTGCATGTGTGGGACATGCTTGTGGGAGCTGCTACTATGCTTCCAGTGTGAATTCAATGTGCTGATGATGACTTTTAAATTCCTAAATGGCTTGGGACCATGATACGTGAAGGAGTGCCTCTCCCCACATACAAGGGCCCTCTTCTCAGAGTCCCATCAGTTGGGACAAGACGCTATGGAAGAACAGGGAGAGCGCCTTCTCTGTTGTGGTGCCCTTATTACAGATTGCCCTCCCTTTAAAAACCCAATTGATACTAATGCTAGTCTCATTCTGATGCCAAGTAAAAACATGGCTTTTCACTAAAGCCTTTGGAGCCTAATTGATTTTATTCAGGCCCCCCCATGTGTGGATGGATTTAAATTGTTTTGAACAGTTTTAGTTGGTTTTAAACTGTTTTGCTTTAACCAAATTGTTTAATATATTATTACTGTTCTAACTTGTTTTAAATTGATCAGTGTGACAGAGCCTGGGGCTGTGGCTAACCTGAATGGTAGGGCAGCCCCAGCAACAGGTTGCCATGTAACCAAAGTGGCTCTGTATGAGAGAAACCCAGCCCATTAGTGAGAGGGAGGAGCTGAGTTTGAAGAGCAGAAGGTTTGTATATAAGACACAGTGACTTGGATTTTTGTGATTCCTTCAGTGACATTCCCACAGAGAGAGAGAGAGAGAGAGAGCTAGCTAGCTAGCTAGCTGGTTGTCAGAATAAGATTGGTTGTTGGTTGTCTTCTCAGAGGTCTGGAGAGAGACAGAGGAGAAACCAAACCATTTTTAGTTGAGTCAAAAGGTATGACCTAGGCTTGGGAATTAAGTCTTTGAGCGAAAGGGAAGCCAAAGGCCTGTGGGTATGTGAAAGTTTTGTGCCTGCATATTGAGTGAAGCTATAAGAAATTGGATAAACACATCTTTGAAGTTCTATATTGCTTGGATATACTTATGAGACCCAATACCTTTTCCTGTCTGTTATTTTAATAAAGAGCACATTATATTTTTATAAATTAATGGCTCAGTAGAGTACCTTCCTTTAGTTTGAATAAGTTAGTACCACACTACCACAGATCAGTAAACCAACTGAGAGGCTTTACGCTTTATACACAAAGGTAGTGGTTTTAAAGAGGAAAGCAGGGTTGAAGGGGGGGCAAGGTGCTTTAGCGGGCTATGGGGAGAGCTACCATTTCAGTCTATGAGAAAGAAAAGCAGGCCTGATCCCCACAGTCAGCTTGATTTTACTGCATGCCATCCTGAGATCACTATATGTAGGATAGGATACAAATACTTGAATTAATCAATTAAATAAATTGATTTGGAGCAAAGAAAAGGTAGATGGGTAAGAGGAGTAAGGGTCTCTCCTTTCCTCATTGCTTCAGTGCTATAAATCTTTATCTCAAATGACAAGTATTTTCTCATATAAAAATCAAGGGCTCAGCTGTATGCATACATGTATGACAGGTCTTTAATCCCTTACTCTTTGTCCAGACAAAGGAAATGTGAGGGTGCTTTTACATGGCTTGCAAACTAATATACAAAACTTTGGGGAGCTGTTTACATCTGGAGTGGGGAAGATAGCATGAAGTTCTTTGCTTTAATGAGATCTCTTGACACAGAATCATGGTGTGCCCTTTGCCTCTCTGGAAGAGAATTTTGTCAGCAGCAGTAGAGAACTGCATGCTGATGTATTTAATTAGTTGTATGCTATCACCTACAAGGCATTTCCTAGATCAGGCTTTAGTTTTTTAAAATGTTGGATTTCTGTGTACCTAGGGTACTGTGATGCAGGTTATTTGACATTTCTAAATGTATTCTCCCACTTGACAAAGACTCTCTTTCAGATTCCAAAAAGATCCTCTTTTGAAAGCACAGATTCATGGACTGAGAGACAAACTAGACATGACATTAATTGCATGAATGCAATTAACCTGTGTGTTTTGTGGAGGATTCATTTTATTTTTTGAATAGCAGCCATGGGAAATCCCCTGCAATCTCAGGATCAAGAGGGGTGGGGAAAGAATGTTTAACCCCTTCTGTCCTGACCAATCACTTTCCTCCTGTCTGACACTATTTCCATTTCAGGAAAATTTATTTTTTTGTTATATTTATATCCTGCATTTCCTCCATGTAGCTGAAGGCAGTATTCATTCACCTCCCCATTTTATCCTCACAAGTAAACTCTAAGGAAATTACCTATTTTATCCCCATAAATAAACTAAGGAAATTGGCCCAGGAAGAGTGACTTGCCTAAAGTCATCTTGTAAGCTCTGTTGGATGAGTAGGCTTTTGAACCTGTGTCTGAACTTGTCCTTATACAAACTCTGGCCCTTTCCGCACGAGGAAGTTAAGACGGGCCGAGGCGTCCTGTCGCTGAGGTCGTCCACACCTTGGATCGGGCTAGGTTCGGACTGTTTACCTTAGTTCCGCACGATCCAAAACGCCCCCAAGTGGTCCTCCAGCACGCTATACGAAGACCGAAAAAAAACGGTCTTTCAATTTTCCAGAGCGTGCCATTTTATTCCTGCTCAGTTGTGCAGATGCGCAGATTCGCACCAGTGCGAGCCTGCGATCAGCGGAGGGCGGGCTGTGGGCGTGGCCGGCTTCAGCGGTTGGTCCGGACCCACGAACAACCGGAAGCCACCATTTTGTAAGCCTCACCAGTGCGGATCTAAAGACCTCGCACTGCTCTGCATCGCCCTGGAACAAACAGGGGAGCCCTGCGGAAGGGCTTAAGGGAGAGTCCGTGTTGCTTCGAGCCAAGAAGAACCGGTAAGTAACGGCACGGAGCGATTCACTCGCCTCGTGCGGAAAGGGCCTTTGACTACTATACCAATCTGGCAGGGACGGCCCCACGTCTTCTTCTGTCATCCACTTTTTCAGCTGCTCTTCAGATGTCTCAGTTTCTCTCTCCTCCTTTTACTTTCCCCCATTGTCCTCCTCAGCTTACTTCAATTGCTGCAAACTGAGTTCAAAGTGTAAAAGTAGCTTGCGCTCAATTAACTCAGTAGGGGAAGAAGAAAGGAAGGGATGGAATCTTGCCCTGTCCTGTACACTCAGGCAGAAGCAAACCGCTGCAGCATCTCCTAGCTTGTGTGTTCTTTCTCATTAATATTTTTTGCCATCTTGAGCCACTCTGGTGTTGCTTGGCCACACATGTTCTTGTTTTTATCTGAGACACGTTGGCGGATATGCTACACCGCACTGTACTGGTACCTATACAGGCTTCTCTTGAATGTAAATTCACTGCAGACTGTAGACTTCTCACTTCCACAAGATGTAGTTTTAGCTCCCAGCTTGGATAACTTTAAAGGGAGATTAGATACATTCTTGGGGGATGGCTAAATCAGTGGCTGCTAGTCGAGTTGGCTTTACGTTACCTCCAGCACTGCAGTACAACAGACAATTGCTAGGGAGCATGACGTGGAGGAAGCACTTGCACTTCTGTCTTGCTTATGGCCTGCTTGTGGGTAAGTGAACAGTCATAGTGTGAACATAATAGGCGTGTTTTGGGTCTGCCCCAACACGGCTCTTTTTCTGTTCTTGTGTTTGTGGCATTCCAAGCAAATGGTCAGGTGACGAGATCTATCCATGTGGGATACTTCTTTGCCCGCAGCTTGGGCCTCTGCACAGAAAAATGCCCCTGGGGGGCGATCTGTGTGAGTGACAGATGTGTATTACAGGGCAGGAGAAAGTGCATACATAATCTTCCAGGAACAAAACAACGGGTAGATTTTTTCAGTCATTAAAAACAAATTGGCATGTGAAGCAGTTGACAAGAACAGAGTCAGTTGGCAAGCCTGATCTCTGGTGACTGGCCACAACCAGACTTCGTGCAGTGAGAGCTTTAGATAATTAATTTATTACGCTTATATCCCTCTCTTCTGAGAAACTTAGATAGTTGAGAGAGATAGTTGATAGATAGTTGAGGGAGAGAACAGCAGCCAGGCACAGCACCATCCTGCCTTGATTCCAGAGGCTGAGGAAAAGCCTTCTCTCCATCTCAACTGCTGTTGCTCTGGCCTCTGAGGAAGAAAACAGTAGCCAGCATTTGCTGGACTCAATCAACTCCGCTGCCATCCCCTTTTTCTGAGGGGAAAAGCTCGTGCTAAAAGAAAAACTAGTTAGTCTTGGGTTCTGCCATATGTCTTTTTTTTTCTTCTCCTCCCCTTGCTCCTTTTTATGCTGCAAGAGGCTAATACAGCTACTTCTTCAAAAACTACTTTTCCTTCCGTTTCCTGTGTTTTTGGATTGTAAGCCTGTAAGTCACAATTTGTAATTGGCACTGGGAGCCTTTTTTGGCTGAAGAGCAAGGTATAAATATTCTGAATAATAAATAAATATGTCTCATCCCATCTTTTTTAATTCTCACATTGGGGTAGGTTAGTGACTGAATGACCAAGAGCCACTCAGTGAGTTTCACTCACATTTTGCCTGGTCCAGTCCAATACTCCTAAACCATTATATTATACTGGTTCTCATAGTGAAAGCTTAATTCCCAGTGAGGTGGAGCCCCTTTAGTCCTCTCCCAAAAACAAAGCTCTGGGATCCAAAGGAGACACAATGACAGCAGATCCTTTTAAAACATACACACACACACACACACACAGGTATGTATGTAGTATCTATGTGTGTACATATGTGTGTGTGTGTGTGTGTATCACTGTTCATATATATATATATATATATATATATATATATATATATATATATCACTGTTTCTCTGATGTATAAGGCAGAGAGGAGGGACGATCCATTTTACAGAGGAAAGAGAGAGCTGCCCAAATGAGAGCGTCCCCACAGTTCCCAAAGCCCTGCCCACGAGCATTTTTCTCCAAGCTAGTTTCACTTAACACCCAGATGACAAAAAGTGAGCTTCATGACAGAATCAATTACTTTTTTTGGATTACAAGTCCCAGAATCCTTCATCTAATGTGGCTACTGGCCATGCTGCTTGGGTGGTCAGATGGTTGCAGTCCAAAACAAAAACAAAAAACAATTTTTCTATTCTCTGGGTTTAGTTCACATATACATACTCTCCCTTTTATTTTTAAAGTAACATCCCCCCATCCCATTTTATATGGGGTTAGGATAGATGCACATTGGGAAAGAATATGCCTAGATTTCTTTTCAATCCTCATACAGAAATGTGTGTATGCAAGGGGGTGCATTTTGTGTCATTAAGTAATGGTGCCAAGGTTTCCTAAAATAGTCGGAGTCTATTGTCTCTTAAAATTATCATCAGCTTTTAATCATATTATTTGGAGGCTCAACCCATGACAGACAATGGTACATTCCAAGCTTATTAGTGCAAGTGAAAAGGGGAAAGATGATTTTCAACCCCTTAGGCATTATATACACTCTGGATTCTACATGTTCTTGGCAGTGTTCTAATTTGTGTAAGCTGCCCATAAATTATCTTAGTCTTCTAACACTGAGTGTCACAAGCTTTTCGTGTCTTGATATAAAGAGACAGAAAAGAGGAGCATACTGGGATCACGTTACCAGGAAACTTCTTCCTTGGGTGACTGAGGATTATTTGAAGGCTCTTATATGATGACAGTTACACCTATAATGCAATTATTTTATTTATAAGTAACTTCTGCAACAAAATCTTGCAGCATGGAGGGCTCCTTTTTAGGAATGCAGCATTCTATCTGCCAAGGTATTCCAACTCTTTCTCCTCTCCTTCACTTATTTTTAATAGCTTGCCCTAAAAAAGGGAAGGGGAAAGGGAAGGGTAAGGAAGAAAGGAAGCATTCTCAGTCCTAATTAAACTGTTTTCAAAGAGTGTACCAATGTACACTAGTGTATTTTCCCTCTGAAGATCTGTTGTACTTTCCACTGTCCTGTTTGTTGTTTCCTATGATGTTGAAGATTTTGTCATTATGTGCATTCAAGTGGACTCCAACTTATGGCAAGCCTATGATAGGATTTTCTTTATTCAGAAGATTTGCCATTGCCTTTCTCTTGGGCTGAGAAAGTATGACCCGATCAAGGTCACCCAGAGGATTTTCATGGGTGAGTGGGGATTCAAACTTTGGACCTCCAGAGTCCTAGTCCAGTACTCAAACAACTACACTGTGCTGGCTCCCTCTCTCTTATATGTCAGTAGCGCCATGTTGGCTACAGGAAGAACATAGCTTGGGAAGTTACTTTTCAAAAGTAACATGTGCCATTACTTCTTTGTGCTGTTGTTGTTGTGGGCCTTCAAGTCATTTCTGACTTACAGCAACCCTAAGGTGAACCTATCACAGGGTTTTCTGGGGCTGAGAGTATGTGATACACCCAAGGTCACCCAGTGGGTTTCCATGGCCAAGTGGGAAATCAAACCCTGGTCTCTAGGGTCCTTTTCCAACACTCAAACCACTACACCATGCTTTTTATAAAGCAATCCTTGTTGTGTTGATGGAAAAAGTTACCTCATTGCATTACTTGTGCTGGGCATTACTTTCTGTTAATTTTGGAGATGGGAAAAAACTTTGGATTGGTCAGAAAATGACATACCAGTTGAAAATTTTCTGAGAAAATGCTCTTAAAAGTAGTTTTTGATGATAACTTGGAACTTGTATTCATTATAACAATAAAAACAGCTCTACTCTTACATGATACATTGCTTTTAAATTTTAATTTTGTTACAACCTCATTATCCCAGTTTCACCCTGTAACATTACCTGTTAAGGAGTTGTCATTAATATGTGGGATATAGGATCACATTTGTATTCCATTTTTTTCCTTCTGTGTACATGGCCTATGAACAAAACTGGCATACATCCTACTTATGCTTAGTGATCAGGTACAATCTTTCTTGTGGTGTGTCTTCAAGTTATTTCCAACTTATGGCAACCCACAGCAACCCTATCGTGGGGTTTGCTGGAGCTGAGAGTGTGTGATGTGCCCAGTGCAGGTAAATCACTGCCACTAGGTTATTCCAAGACTTCCTCTAGGAAAAAAGGCTATTGGGAGATGTCTTTTAAAATGTTTGGCAGTGTCCCCATGCTCCTCAAAGAGCACATGGTAATAAAATGAAGCTGCTATCCATGAAGACCATGAGCACCTTTCTGTGAGGAGAGATGAAGTATATGGAAATGTGAGTTTCTGCAAGTTAAATCCCCTGTGGGGAAATGGGAAGAAGAACATTGATAGGAACACCCAGATAGGAACACTGGGAACTAATCAACACATGTAGCAAAAAGAGGTGGTAGAATGCCAAGGTGGTGGAAAACAATGGACTATATTTTGAACTGCCTCCCTGTGTTCAGACTCTTTGCAAACAGAAAATGAGCACAACCTGTGAAGGACTGGCCTGGGACAGAACCTCTTTCTCTGTCTTACTAGTTTTCTATTTGCAGGGAACTTTTATGTAAAGGAACATTCAGATCTGGATCCTACAATTTCAGTCTGAAGTGGTACAACCTACTCTCCTATATTATTGTATAGATGTAGGTTCATAGAAGGAACTCCTCAGGTTGTGCTTCAGTCTTTTCTCATGCTCATGATTAGCCATGAAAAGCTTCCCTTCAGCTTGTATGTAATTGTGTGGTTCGCTTCTGCCTGGCAATAGCTCTGTTACCTGTCTGCTCTAGCAAGCAACACCTGTTGGGGAGTCCAACATCTGTTGGAAAGAGAGCAGCTGGTGAGGAAGGAACTTGTCAAGACTGTACTCAAAGCTCCTGTTTGACATAACTTGGATTAAGATAAAAATGAAATTGAAAATAGTAGTAGTTTACTTTTTAAACATGAAATTTTCATTAAAGATCAAAATGAAAATAGCATGGGGAGTTCACTTTTTAAACATTTTGATTTTCATTTCCTCAGTATTCTGTTGTGTTCAAGTAGAAGCCAGACATCTGATTCTAAAATAGTACAGCTGATAGTGAACTTACATCAGAATCAGCAGTGCTTCCACACATACCAGATATTCTGCCTGCCATGTGGCCAAGCATCAGCTCTGAGGATGGGGGTGATCGAATCTGTAGCCACTACAAAGAACAACAGCCTAGGCTACAATATATGCCAGAAGTGAGCACAGTATGGCCTACAAAGTTGGACTCAATGGCCCATGAAGCCCCTTCCAGCTCTATGATTCTGTGTGGCCTCTAGATCCAACTTTTGTGATCCCTGAACCCCAAAGTCCCTAAACCATCCTTTAAAAAGGGGGGGTATAGTTTAGGAGTAAAATATTTTCCCCAAAGCCACACAAAACCACCCAAACCTATGAAACATGCAAAAATACCCCACCTCTACCAGCATCTCAGAACCCCATACTACCCCTTCAATTTTCCTCTGCAGTTCCTCTCCGAATGACAACAGGAACTGACAGGAGGAAGGGGCTGCAGAAGAAAATGGAAGTATTTGGGCTTGCTGAGGGAAATGTGATCTCCAGGCATATAAAATAGGTCTCTGCCCCTCATGCAGTTGCCCACAGTTGATGTATATTCTAGCTTGTAATGTATTTAGGAAGTCTTTATTATTTTTACAGAAATCCATTTCTGAGCAAAATTGGGTGCGTGAACTATATTAGCCAGTTTACCTTCAGCCATAGACCTCAGTCCACCATTTAGTTGTCTCTGTTAATCTTTGAGCTTGCTTGCTAGCTTACTTGCTTGCTTTCTCCTTAAGACAAGACCACAGTTGGTTGTTTCCAAAATGGCCATGTCTAACCTCATTCTCAAGGATGTTGCCTTGGAACTATTGGCTTCCTTCTTAGAAAACTAGAAGAGAGAATACCATTTTTGCCATGCGTGAAAGGACATACCCATTCAAAGATACGTATTTGTTTTAGTTGTGTAAGGAATTAAATGTTAATCCTACTTTTATTCTTGAGGAGAAAGATAATGAATTCTTTTAGAGCTACATAGAACACAGAACTTATTAAATATGAAGCTAGTAAGATTCCCATTACTGTAGCTTTTCCTCTGTATTAGAAAGTATTTGGTGTAGTGTTCAGACATATATCTGAAAGTAACTTGATTTTGATGTTCTGTTCTTAGAGCTGGAAAATGGTATGTGGTCCCTCCAGCACAAGCTCTGTTCCATCATGGTGAAGCAAGAACAGAACATGGCACCAGAACTCCCTGAGACCCAGATATCAACTAATGTGGTGCCCATGTTGAACCTCAACCCACTGCAAAGGTTGCCAGTCCCTGAAGAGGTGAGTCCATTGCACCTAGAATGCCTATGATAGTCTAAGCATCCAAACTTCAGATTTGGTCCTACCTGTGGTTTTGTAACATCCTTCATTCTAAATCAAGAATAGGGAACCTCTGCCAGGCCAAGGCCCAGAATTAATTTCAGAAGAGTTCTCAAAGACCGCATTCTAGTGGTGGATGGGGTCTTAGGTTGCCAAATCAGGACTATCCAAGGCCCTGAAATTTCAGGGCCAAAACTGGAGGGCTAGAGATGAATTCTTGAGATGTTATGGGGGAGGGTACTGGTGATTTTACAAGGGTGATATTACAAGGGCAGCCTCCTGTGATGTCATTAAGAATGAAATATTGAGTATTAACCACAGTTGCACAGAGTATGCCATTCAAATAAAATAGACCAAGTCTAACAAATGAGGAACAGACAGGCACACATGTACCCTTCAAGTTGGTGTTCTTGCCCTGAGATTTCTCCCTCTTGTCCTGAGGATTGGAGAAGGGGGTCCAGACCCTGATTTCTGGAACCCTAGTGGGGCCAGAGGAAAATTGGCAAGATTCAAAAATGGAGGATAGCCGTTTGTTAACTTAAAAAGTCTTGTAGCCAGTAGCTAAGCGTTAGGAAAGGCATTTAACTTTTTAGAATACAGGAGAAAAAAGCTATAGAAAAAATCTGAAACCACAAACTTTTTCTATCATAAGAAAAGAGAAGTGGCCATCTAGGAAACACAGGGGTCTTAGAAAAGCCAGATTGAGGCCAGGCTGGAAGCCTGAGCAGGTTAGTCTTGGCTGTAAGTGAAAAAGCCATTCTATGTTGGAAGAGCAAAGATAAAACCAAATCGTTTTTATCTGAAACTAGCGTAGATACCTGGTGTTGTCTGGGATTTTGTTTTCTCATTGGTAATACTTGTTAGAAAGATTTGAGATCTTGTGTCTCTAATTCCCCAAACTGTCTTGTCCAGTACATGTAACTTATTCCCATATTGCCCAATCCAATTTGTATTCAGAGTTATTAACATACACAGGTTGGATTCCTGAGGGAATACACTGCCCTCCTCCTTGCTGTTAGGCCTCATCTCCATAGCAACCAGCCTGTTCAAGACAGATACAGTAGACTGAGGCGCAAGAGCTCTCTGGCTGAGAATTCTAAAGGCCCCTCCCTAAACTGGAAATCCCAGGATTCCATAGAATCTTCTTAGGCAGCCAATCATGTGAAGTTTTCATCTGACACAGACAAACAAACTTTGACTTTTATATATTAGATATCTTAAAGGAAAAAAAATACTAAGACACTTAAAGAATGTCTCTGGTTGGAATCTTTGTGAGAACTGTGTACAAAACATCAGTTCTGGAAATCTGTGTTTTAAATTTGCAAGCCACATGGGGCCTGTGCAGATCTCCTTACTGATTGCTGCTAATTCAAATAGTAAACAGAATCATCATGATCAGCATAACCTGCAAAGCACTGCTCAAAACAGAATTTGTACAGCAGAACTCCTGAAATGTTGAAACCCCCTCTCTTGAAGTTCACTGACCCTTTTGTTTTTAGGTTTAGTCCTACCTCCTTAAATCAATAATGAGGGGGGAGTAAGGCCCTTTCCACACCTTACCTTTTTCTGGCACTGGGGTGTGTGGATCTCGTGAGCAGCCTCCAGCGAGAGGCACTCGCATCCCTGCTGCTTCAGCTCTGCACGAGCTGCCTGCTTGCACAAGAGCCCCGCCTCTTCCTTCCGCAGTGCAACCTGGGAGTTTTCCAGGCTGCGCTGGGGCAGAAAGCGCAACCGGCGTGGCTCCGGAGGCTCTGCACGCCAGGTAAGTATGTGCGGGGCCCGGGAGCAATGTGCGATCACGCACCATTTTCGGCTTCCAGCCAAAAATGAAAAGGTGCGCAATCCGCGCCTGCTGGCCCCTGGAGCATTGCGCGATTGTGAGTGCGTCGTGCAGATTGCTCCTCACAATCGTGCGATGTTCCAGGCGCCCTTTCGCATGGCAAATGCCGTGCGGAAAGGGCCTAAGTATCCTCTGGATGATGACTTGTAAACTTCCATTCTACAGGATAATTACAGGTTTGCCCAGTTTCCAAAACGACACACAGACTGCATGCCACTGATTAAACATTTCATAATTTCAAGTAGTAATTCTGCTTACAGAAAATTCTTTTTTCTGTTGAGCTGATTCTTCTTCCTACATGGCTTGTTTCTTCAAAATGCACAGCCTTTATGCTGGTGTCATTTCAGAGTAACTTCTTCAGTCATGATAAATCTAAAGCATAATTCAAGGAGGTGAAATTAAGTGAGATGGAGATGCAGCCCACACAGGCTTCCAACCCTTGTCTCCACTTTGGTGTATTAGGCTGGCCTTCCTATCTCACCACTTTCTCTTTAGGCTCACTAGACTGCTTAAAGACATCAGTTTGTACAGAGTAGGGGCAGAGAATCCATCTGGCCATTCACATAATTTGGCTTATAGCTCCTTGGCCATTGACCATGTTGGTTAGGCCTCTGAAAATTTAAGGCTAACATATCTTGAGGGCCAAAAGTTGTCTACCCCAACATGGATTATAGGTTGTAAAAGAGTGTAGTCTGAATGATATCTAGCTGCTTCCAACACCATCGCCTAATAAAGGCATGGTAAACTAGGTGCAGGGATGGACCAGACTCCAGATCTAACCCACGATCCCTTTTCATCTGGCTAGGAGCTTCTCCAGCTTAGCCTCACCCACCCTTCCTTCTCCCTGTACCATTACTATCTCCTTCTGTTCCTCCTCCTCCACCTCCTCCAGTTGTCTGTGGTTTCTTCTTCTCCACGTCATAAGCATCTTGAATGCTTCCAACCAGCTTTGCACAAAAAACACCCCCCCACACACACCAGCCTTTGGCACAGGGAGAGGCTGGAAAAGATGTGGCTGTTGGTGTGATGCTGGTCAGAAGTGCTTCAGTGCTGGCTAGAAGTGGGGAATTTCTCCCCCCCCCCCAGGTCTTAGTTGCGAAATATCCCATCCCAAGTCCTATTGAATAATTTCTTATTTTTACTTGGGTAAACTGGCATGTGATACCAAGTAGCACAAGGGTAGTACTTAAGACATATCTTGTGAGGAACACCTTAAAATGATGCCAATTTCCCTCTTCACTGTAGTGCTGCTGTGGAGATGTTTTCAGATGTGTTTAGACTAGTGTAGACCCTTCTAGCCCTGTATGGGACTAGAGGCAAAACATGTCCTGGGGATGGCAAAGGGCTTATTGAGCTTGCACTCACCATGTGCAGAACATTTGAAAGGCCATGGGAAGAGCTGCTTCCCTGTCACATACATTAACTCCAGTTTTTGTAGTTGCCTCCTGTAAAGTGAGATATCTCCAAGAACAATATAATAAAGCAGCTTTCCCTAGCTCATCATGTTGAACTAGCTGGCATGATGCTAGATGGGGCTGATGGATGTTGTGGTCCAACACATGTGGGAAATGCCAGGGAGAAAGTCAGAAAAGTGAAAGTTGTAAATGACCTCAGGCTTGCTAGAGAGATTAAAAATAATGAAAAGGAGGAGAGGTTGGCTATATCTGGAGCAAGAAAAAAGAACAAATCAATAGTAGGGCCACTGCTCAGAAAAGATGGTGAAATGCTAATAGGGAGAGAGAGAAAGTTGAACTATTCAACACCTTCTTTGCCTCAGTCTTCTCCCAAAAGGAAAACAGTGCTCTACCTGCTGAAAATAGAATAAATGGTGTAGCAAGAAGACTGCAACACAGAACAGATAAAGAAGTAGTAAAGGAGTACCTAGTTACTCTAAATGAATTCAAGTCACTAATGTGGACGGACATCACCCAGGAATAATAAAGTAACTTGCAGATGTAATCTCAGAGGAGGCAAGGAACAAACCAGCAAGTGCAAAGGGATATCACAGTGATAGGGTAGCCATATATACATTATCAGAAAGAGAACACAAAAGAGGACATAGACCTGCATATGATTAGCATATGCTAAGATGCACATTTAGATATAAGCCTTTTAATTTCACTTGGAATTCAATACATCTCACCATACTGGGGAAGACTGTGACCAGGTGATCTGTGTGCCTACTCACTTTGCTGTCCAAAGGCTATTGATGGGTAACTTTAAGGCCTTTGATATCTCTTCTTCTGTCTCTTTATTTTTAAACCAGATTTGGACTGGAGAACCCTTCAAACACAAAATGCCTTCAAATAGAGTTTGGAAGTAACATATTACAAATAACAATGTTACCTATACCACATTAGTTTTTGGTGTACCAAGGTCAGAACAATTGCCCCTTTTCAAATAAAGAAATATTCTTATTAATTTTTCATGGAAGAAGTGACATTTAGTCATTACTCTGTCTCTTTACTGACAGCAGTTAATTGCTTTGGGGAAATTTTGAACTCTTCCCCTCCAAATTGTTGGACATTTCCTTACTTTTTTCAATTGGTTTTAAAATAAAAGGAACAAAAAGTAACAGGTTATGCAACAAACAGTGTAATAAATCAGGTTAAAAAATGCTGTAATGTTAATGGTATGAATTAAAGGGGAAGCTTTGTGCAATATGTTACATAGCACATTCATTTCAAAAAGTAATTTTCCAAGCTCATAATGATGGACTGTCTTCTATGAAGGACGACACATGGTTGCGCTAATCCAACTTGCTTCCTTCAGTGACAATTTGCCCACCCTGTTTTAGAACTATATAGCAGGAAGTGGCAGTAGATTGGTTCTTCAATATCTCTTTACTCTCCAGTGGATTCTGATCATTGCTGTTGGCTTCTCTAGTTGATTTTTCTACAGTTCTGTTTTCTGACTGGAAGCCCAGGTGATTTAGGGAACAGAGTTTAACAGAGATCAAATGAGTCCCATGGTAGCTAACAAATTCAGCACCTCACAGCTCTTTTCTATTGCACAACCATCATGGATAAATGATGTTATGCATGGAAAAGAAAATTAAACCCATTATTGTTTGTGGCCATTTCCACATTAAACTGTTATAGTGCTATTATTCCACTTTCAGCATCCTTTGGAATTCTGGGGTTTGTAGTTTACTGAGGCCAAACACCTCTCTGGCTGAGAATTCAAAATGCCCCTCCCTAAATTACAAATCCCAAGATTACACAGGATGTTGAAAATGGAATAATAGCACTATAACAGTGTAGTGCAGAAATGGCCTGTGTCTCTTGGTGGCACAAAATTTCACTAGTAGAAAAAGACATATAGGCCTAGGTGGGAGCTGGAAGTGTGACAGAAATAAAACAAGATCTGTATTGTCTTTGTATAAATCTGTATGTACGTGTCCTCTGACCAAGAAATAACAAGGAGCAAATACAGCACTATGCTTTGGTGCCTTATGAATGATGTAAGCCTACTCTGCATAGTCAGAAAACCATTTAATGTGCAGGGAGAGAGAGCGCCAAGTCATGTGAGAATTGTATTTGAAAAATCAAACTATTTTGCATCTGTATTCATTCACAGACTCCTATAGAGATGACACCCCAGCCTGTAATCAAAGCTGAACCCAGAGAGGTGAACCAATTTCTAAATGTGCCAACAGGTAAGAAAATAGATTAAACTAGTTTGCCCTCTGCCTCACAGCTCTCATTGTTAAAGAACTATCCATTGCAGCAGAATCCCCTTCAGTTTCATTTGTACAATCATCCAAAACAGTGGCCCACACCTCATACATACTGTTTACTGAGGCATGAAGGACGTTATAAGGAAGGCTAAATGGTTTTTTCTCTTGACTTCCAGTTTTTTTTCTTTTTCAACCACAGATGTGTGGAATTCCCTTCTAAGTTTCTTTTATGCAATAGGTGTTTAACATGCACATATGTTAAACCATGATAGCGAAGACTGGTTTCATGAAAATATTGTCCTTTTTTAACACTTGGTAGAGAGTTAATCGTAAGACATCACCTAATTGATGCACTCAAGTGCACAAACACATTCCTAGGCATATCTATGTTGTAGTAACTGCAATGAACAAAATGGGACTTACTGCTGAGAAGGCAAAGAGCTCATAGTTGCTGCCCTTACTGGCTGGTAGAAGCTTAATATTTATTAATCTGGATCTGGACAGTGTTAGAACCAGCTGTATCCTGAAAAGGCCAAGACTCTTGTCTGAGGTGGCAAGACGGTAGGTTGCAGGTGAAGCAGCATATTGGGCTGGACCCTCACCCCCTACACAGTAGTCAAATACTTGGTTTGCCAGTCCACCCATTGTCCTCCTAGACAGCTCACATTGATGCCTGCAACCACCAAATTGCACCTGCCAGCCCACAGCTATTGCAGCTTTCTTGCCTGTCAGCCCTGGAGCATTGCTAGCACTGTAGGGGTCCTACCTCAGAGTGAGGCATTGTGGGTGAGATGACCCCAAAGAGTGCCTGTGTTGTTGTTTTGCTGCAACAGTGTCAAATAGAGTTGCCAGGTGTCTCTTACTATAAGGGACATCCTTTATGTGAGGGCCAAAAAGCTTGTGCCTTATATGGCTACCCCTTAATATAAGGGATGTTCCCTATTTGGTAACTGAAGAGCTTTTTCTTTTATAAAGACTAAACGAGGCACCAAAAAATTCTGTATGTTCGGCATGGGCCCTCCGGAAAGGGTAGCCAGTGTGCTATAATGGTTTGAACATTGGACTATGACCCTGGAGATCATGGTTTGATTCCCTGCTCAGCTGTGGAAATCCACAGGAAGACCTTGGGAGCGTGTCACACATTCTCAGTTCCCAGAAAACCTTGTGATAGGTTTGCCGCAGGGTCACTATAAGTTGGAAACAACTTGAAGGCACACAACAACAGCAACCTCCAGAAAGACAAATTCATAATTTATGAATTTGGCCAATGTTAATTTTACAGAGAATTATATGTCTAGATTAACTGAAATCAATACTTTCATAGGCAGAACACAAACTTGTTAATAGTCACTTCCTGATTGTTGCCCTGCATGTCACTAATTTTGACTTCCTTTATTGTTTTTTGAAAACCTGGCAGTACTTGTAGCAATCACTTTTTAAAGTTAATATAAACTATAAAGTTACTTTAATGTTTGTCAACAGGTATTGTCAACAATAGTACTGCTACAGTGAGAAAAGGGAGTTCAGACATCCTCCAGGGCCACCTCACCTGACTCTGAGGGAGAACCACTGATGTGGCACTGAGAAGCAAAATGTGTCACCGAGAAGCAAGGAGCTTGGGACACACAAGCCGCCATCACTAGTACAGTGACAATATCATTTTTTAAAAGCCAAGTTAGAGGAGGAGGCTGAGGTGGATCTACCCAGCTCACACAGAGTAGTCTGCTGTACATTCAGCCCTCTGTATCCCCGGGTTCTGCATCTATGGATTCAACCAACCACAGCTCAAAAATATTAAAAAATAATCCATAAAGCAAACCTTGACTTTGTGGTGTGCAGAGTACTCTGCTGATGTATAGGCATACCCTGTTGTAGCCTCCCACTAATTCACAGCTCCTCAGGCTCTCTCCAGCATTCATTTGAGTTGTTCTGCAGAAGAGAAGGTTAAGAGGGGACATGATAGCCATGTTTAAATATTAGAAGGGATGCCATGTAGGGGAAGGAGAGGGCTTGTTTTCTGCTGCTCCAGAGACCAGGACAAGGAGCAATGGATTCAAGCTGCAGGAAAGGAGATTCCACCTGAACCTCAGGAAGAACTTCCTGACAGTCAGGGCTGTCCAGCAGTGGAATATGCTGCCTCGGAGTGTGGTGGAGTCTCCTTCTTTGGAGGTTTTTAAGCAGAGGCTAGATGGCCATCTGTCGGGAGTGCTTTGAGGGTGTTCCTGCATGGCAGGGGGTTGGACTGGATGGCCCGTGTGGTCTCTTCCAACTCTACATTTCTATGATTTCTGTGATTTCACCATTTCATATGAGGAACACCATTTTATTACGCCATTGTATAGAGTGGGACTTGAGCATCCATGGATTTTGGTTTCCATGGCAGATGGGGCAGATGGTACTGTAACCAAACCCCAGTGGATACAGAGGGCTCACTGTTCACTTTGGACTGTGTGTGTTTGTGTGTGCATTTGCCTGTCTGCAAGCTGGAAGATATATTTAGATGACAAAATCTTCCAGGATCAGATTTTGAGAATCCCCCCTTAAATCCCTGTGCCATGCCCATTCTTTTTATGATACCATGCAAAGCTCTGTAGCAGTGTGGTTGAATTCCAAAGATTGGCAGAGGTCTTAATGACATCTGTAAAAGTTTGCCCATCACCAGCACCTTTTAGTGTTTTGTTTTTTTTAATTTTGGGTTTTTTGGGGGCAAGTTGTTTTGAAGCCAAGTCATTAGAAGAATATCAATATATGGTGCCAGTTTTATGTATCACTGTAAAGGATCTTAGATTTTTTTCCTGGAAGGATAATGACATTGGGAATGCAGCTTGGCAGTAATAATAGACCACAGAAGGGTCTATTTAGCACAAGTGAGCACAGGTATTTAAAATAAATGTAAAATCTCTCTTTGGTACAGGCTACTCATTTTAAACTGAGCAAACAATATTTCATGCAAAATGTTAGGCCCTCTTGAATGTTTGTTGCCTTACTTATCTCATCAAACAAGCTTTCTTTGTAATGTAGCCATTAGCAAGCTTACTATGTTCCATCAACAGTTCAGAAAACTGGGAAATTACACTGAAGAGCTAGCACTTAAGCAAATCCAGGTTTTGGCAGGTATTACAAGGGAGGAGGTTCCAAAAGAACTGGAAGAATGACTGTTATGACTGAGAATCTTTCACAGTACACAATTATACCATTATAATTTCAGTTTAACTGACATGGCTGCATCTTATAGATGTGTAGATGCAGAGGAGCCTCTGGCTGATATTTTTGAATGTCCCTCCTGAAACTGCAGATCCCAGGATTCCACATGATGTTGCTATGACAGTTAAAGCAGAATCATAGTTGTATAAGTAGTTAGTGTGAAAGAACCCTAGAACATAGCATTTACTTTATGTAGCTTTTTCAATAAGAATAGAAGGAAGGAAGTAGCTTTATTTGTCAAGAATGAGTATGCCTGCCCAGGCATTCAAGAGAGTGAATAAAGTTACTCTTTTTAAAATTCAATGGAAAAAAAAATAACATAGTGGTCTGAATCCACTACAGACCACTAAACCAAGAATATAGTCTGAAAGATGCTTTGCTGAAACAGAGGGTTTTCATGGAAACAAGAGTTAGCATGAATGTTGATTTCAAATGTCCTGATAGCTGCCAGAGGACAACTGTGTTTAATAACTTGTAATCAATCACTCAAGATGAATCAATCAAACAAACCAAGCTCCACATTTCCTCAAAATGCAGTGGGCTCTCTTCTTTGTGGTGCCACTATATCTGAAACAATTGTTTGCCAGTTCCAGTTGTATCCAAACAAAACCAAAGTACTGGGTCATTCCTAAGTTACCCTATTACAAGGAACTGTCCTATACTGAGTCAGACCATTAGCCCCTCTATGAAGAACATCTACTTTTACTTGCAGTAGCTCTCTAAGGTCTAGTTAAAAAAAAATAGCTGGCAATACCAAAACTGAACCTGACATAGGAGATCATAAAGGATGTACTCTACCACTCCGTGTGTATGTGCCACCCAACTATGGAATTCTAACTCACAGTCATTTCCGTTGTTCAAAAGAGCACTACTAACTCAAACTGATGCTTTTTGAGTCTAGAAGTCTAAATGTACTTTTCAGTGCTGGTGTCCTCATATAACCCTTTCTGGTTTTCGCAAATGTAAAGCAGAGAAGGACAATTTTGGTGGACTGGGGATCTACTGTGACTCAAACTCTGGGAGAAGTCTTGTCATCTTTTTAAAATGAAAAGTACTGGAACTTCACTTATGATTTAAAAAAAAAACAGACCACAAATTATTGCAGAACAAGGTTGCACACTTCACTTTAAAGGAGAATTCTGCTTCCTGGAAGGTTGAAGGAATGTGATTTCCTTATTTTGGTCCTTTCACCAATTTGGTCGTGGCAGTTGAAAAAAACAGGTGGGGGCACATACAACCTGGAGACCATCTGTTGCCAATGTCTTTTGTAAGAGATGTTGCTGCCTTGTGACTGGGTTGGTCACCAATCCATCTCCCAGCTTCCATGCCTAAATCTCATGTGTTTTCTCATCCAGTGGACTATCTCTCTTTATGAGCATGACTGTTGCTACTATTAACCTCTTCCCTGTTATCTCCCACATTAGATGATCTGGTGCAGATGCCTCCTACTCCTCCCAGCAGCCATGGCAGTGACAGTGATGGATCTCAGAGTCCAACATCCTTGCCTCCCTCCAGCCCAGCCCGCCCTTCTGCTCGCTCTTCCACAGCAATCTCTTCTTCTCCTCTCCTCACAGCACCACATGTAAGCAAGCATAAGAGAGTGACTGTAAGAAAAAGGAGTCCACAACATGGAGGTTCTGTGTGGCTCTTTGTAGGCACACCTTGAATACAATGAAAAGATTGAACTGCTATGTATTGTTTACCATCTGAAGTTCCCTGTACTGATATAACCCATGGCTTGCTGCACATCAAAAAGGATGATACATAAATAATTGGCATCAGGTTTATTTACAGCAGCCTTCTCCATCCTGAAACCCTCCTGATGTGTTAGACTGAACCCCCACCCCTTATCACATGCTGTCAGGAGGTGATGTGAAGATGCAGTTTAACACATCTGGAAGGCTGATGTGCAGGGTGCCATTCTGAGGCATGTCCTAAGTTCTGCCAACATTGGTTCTTTTGTGGCTTGAAAGCAGAGGTTGACTGGATGCTTGGTGTCATCAATGTACACTGGATACTAGTGGTTCCCATGTCAGTTGGACAATAAATCTATTTCAGGTTTTAGTCTAAATTTTACATTAGCTGTCCAAAGTTGTTGTTGTTGTGTGCCTTCAAGTTGTTTCTGACATATAAAAACCCTAAGGTGAACCTGTCACAGAATTTTCTGAGGATGAGAGCATGCAGTGCATCCACGCTTTCCATGGCCAAACGGAGAATCGAACCCTGGTCTCCAGGGTTGTAGTCCAGTGCTCAAACCATTACACCATGCTGGCTCTCAGCTGTCCAACATACAGCATCTATTTTGGGGATGATGTCGTCGTTGTTAGTAATATCCCACCTTTTTCCCAAGCCATTTCTGCACTAGACTGTTATAGCGCTATGATTCCACTTTCAACATCCTATGGAATCCTGGGGTTTGCAGTTTTGGGAGGGGCCGACTGGCACCTCCTGAAACTGCAAACCCCAGGATTCCATAGGATGTTGAAAGTGGAATCATAGCGCTATAACCAGTCTAGTGCAGAAATGGCCCCAGTCTGGGACTCAAGGTGGCTTACAAAACTTAAGACAGATACAGCTAAAAAAATTGCACCGTACAAAAGTTAAACATGTAATTAAGTTAACAGTAAATTTGAGTGTTGGACACAGATTTTAGAGACCAGGGTTTGAATCCCCTCTCAGCTGTGGAAACCCACTGGGTGACCATGGGCAACTTACATTCTCTCAGCCTCAGAGGAAGGAAAAAGCAAACCCCCTCTGTACAAATCCTGCCAAGAAAACCTGTGATAGATTTGCCTTAAGGTTGCCATAACTCAGAAACAACTTGAAGGTACACAATAACGACAAGAATTCAGAAAAGTTCAAAGGATGATCATTGAAAGAAAAACAACAAATATAAATAATACGGCACATTTGTGAAGGGTGCTTTCCCCCAAGCAATCAGCCCTCAAAGCCTATTGAAACAAAAAATGTTTTCACTTGCCTAAGTGTCTAACTTTTATAAGAAGGAAGCTCCAGAGTCTGGTAGCAGCCACCAAGAAGACCCTCTCCTATATTCCTACTAAATGGAAAAGAGAAGAGTGATTGAACAAAGGATAATGCCCCGTGACTTATACAGCTCTTTTTAAATTTAGACCAGATTCATCACCCCACTGATATGGAAACCACTAGCTGCCACTGTCAGTGTGTTCCTGATACTCTGCTCTATGTCTGTTTTTCATCTCAATCCAAGAAGGTTGTATAGATTCAAAATGCAAGCAGTAATGGACTGGAAGTAGACTAATAAATTGAAAGTTAATCCAGACAAAAGAACTATACTTTAGTTAGTAGGGCTGTTGAAGCTGCAATAGTAATTCAGATTGTCCTCAGTGGGGTTGCCAGCTTCTTGAAATAGCTGGATTGCAGTTGGGGAGAGTGTCTGGATTTGGATTTGCCTCTGAATTGGCAGGTAGCAGCTGCAGTCTACAAGTGTTTTTATTTTTGTGTTCAGTGTTATAGAGCATTTTAACTCCAATCCTTTAGCCAGGGAAGGCTCTCAGAGCAGCTTTAAAATATCAGTAGCAAGGAAGTGCCTACCCTCAGGCTTACAGTCATGACTGAGAAGAAAAAGGTGAAGAGAGGAATGGGAAAAAGCAAGATACCAGTTCTAAACAGTTAACATTTTTCTTGCTTTTGGCCTTCTTTGGCTAGAATAGCAACCAGGCCTATTTCTGGAGAGAAGGTATATCTGGCCAGAGTGACATACAGATCAGCTATGCTGAGACTGAATTGCTGCAAGATACTTTCCATGAGATGGACTTTGAAAAAACTTCCCAGACCTCAGTTAGTATGAAATGTAAAGGCTAACGTTCTGACTGGAAGTTGGGTTATGGATTATGTGACTCCACTGTTATACTAACTTAATTGATTTCAGCCAGACTACTGGCTGTTAGCATAAAAAACTTAAATAGCTTGGACCACCAAGTAATGGGCCATATTTGTCCACATGATCCTTAACTTACATTGACATCAACTTAAATTATCTGGGAAATGATTCTGAGCAGCTTGCCACTTTTGGAGTCATAGCTGGTGGTCATCTATGATAATAGGACTCTCTGTTTCTGGTGCCTAAACTTTGGAGCTCCCTGCCCCATGGGATCCATTTTTTCCCCTTTGGTGGCATTTTGATACCATATGAAAACTTTCTTATTCCAGCAGGCCTTTGTTTGAAAGTTGTACTTCTTAATACAGAGTTTTCCTTGTTTTTATTATCAGTTTGCTCTACTTCTGTCTGCCTTTTTAATTTCTCTTTTTTTTTGGAAAAAAAAATCAGTTGGCTTGGACCCTAAGAGGCATGAGTGGAAGGAATGTTTCCTGTTTCTTCCTCCCTCTGCAGGCATTTATGCCCCTGCCAAAAGTTTTGGGTAGGTGGATGGGTGGGTGGGCTTCCTGAATAATGTGAAATGCAGCACATGGTGCTCTTGCAAGAGGAATAGAAGTCACCCAAAAGAGGACAGGAAATGCCTCCAATATAGGTCAGTTACCTCCTTCCCGGCAACCCCCACCCCCACTTGCCCTGTCTCAGACAGGTGTAGGTGGTGATGAGAAACTTTTCTTCCATTAATGTCTTTCCATGCACTTATCTCAGAATCATAACCTAACCAATATCAGTTAAGCCACATTTAAAACATCTCCTTCTCTCTCTCTGTATACACATAATCTCTCCTTGTCTGTCTTAAAATGCAATTAATTGATAGAACTCAACCCATTTAAAATTAATTAAAAGACTGAGACACACACACACACACACACATATTAGTTATTGTTAGTTACTGATGTTGCTTTGGGTGTTTCCATTTGAAAGAAGAATACACACTTTTTGCACACACATGACACACATATACATACACACATACATCACGGTTAAAATATGAACACACATTCAGTGAACAAACATTCCCCTAATCTGCCTGTTTACCTTCAATAAAATGTGAATACGGATATGGTGTGCAAGAGTTTCTAAGAGGGAGCTGCAGGTTTAGCAACTCTGTTTTGGATTTCTCTTTTCATTTCAGCTGAACAGTCAGCATTCCCTTGCCAAGCCATCAGCATAAAAAACTGTTTTTGAGCAGACAGCGTACTTAATATAGAAAGCAAAGGTAGCTGTGTTAGCAAACACATTGTCACTTTACTCCATGCATCTGATGAAATAGACTTAAATCTATGGAAACTTAGGCTACCAACATCTTTCTCTCAGTTTCCAAGGTGCTACAAGATCCCTTTGCATACAGTGTCACATGACACCTTAAAGCCCTAAATTCTAGTTCAGCAACAATATCTTATACAAAAAAATTGAATTTTAGCTCTCGAGAACTATGGTTTCTCTCTTACTTCAGCTGTTTTAGTAGCATAGCAACCTGGGAAAATTGCACTGTGGTTAATTACTACAATTGTGAATAGCAACTTCAGCTAGAAATATCCCAGATGGTATCTCCTGTATTCATTGTTTACATTTCTGTCTTCCTCTCCCCTTCTCTCTTCCCACTAACTGAAGACAGTGCTTCATATTTCTGATGTATCAGGGCTCTGATCCATGAAAACTTCCACCACAATAAATCTGTTATATCTTTAAGGTGTCAGAAGATACTTATTTGTGTGTAGCATGGAATGGAGAGCTACAGAATCCCAAGGGACAAACAGAAATACTCTGTCCTCTAATTTATGATGCCCCAGCAGGCCTGTAGGTGCTTTTTACCCCCTCCAAAGCATCTTACACCTTGGAATTTCAAAATTACTACAATGCTGAGATACTGGTGGTTGGAAGATTGCTCTGTTTGAATATGCAGTTTATCCCAGAGTGATCTAATGTGTCACCAAAACCTATTACTATTTCCCCCATTTACTCACTCCCTATTTCCCAAGTTGTGAACATTTTTGGCAGGGGATTTCATTTTCTCCACAGTGAAATATTTGTTGATATATTTTCTGAAGAGATGGTTCTGCTTTATCCTCACTTCCAGAAGTTACAAGGGACTTCGGGACCCCTGCTCCTAACTGAGGAGGAGAAACGTACTCTTGTTGCTGAGGGCTATCCTATCCCAACCAAACTTCCTCTCACCAAAGCAGAGGAGAAGGCACTGAAAAGAGTTCGACGGAAGATCAAGAACAAGGTATGTAATCCCAGGCTTCTCCAAGCTCATGATCTTCAGATGTTGTGCAACTTCTGCCAGCTTTAGGTTGTTGTGGGTTTTCCGGCTTTTGAGGCCATGTTCTATTAGTATTTTCTCCTGATGTTTCACGTGCATCTATGGCTGGCATCTTCAGAGGATGAAGTACTGCACAAGGGAACTGAGAAAAACCCACAACAACCTCAGAAAACCCACAACAACCTATGGATTCCACCCGTGAAAGCCTTCGAGTTTACATCTGCCAGCTTTGTTTCATTGTACCCACTTTAGGATCTTCCACACAAGTGCAAAGAAGTAAGGCCTTCACAAAAAGGCTATTGCTTGGTGTTGGGAATTGCCATTTGGTGTTTGCTCTATGTCCACTTGCAGCCTCTCAGTTAGCTTTTTAAAATCCCTGTAAAAGGAAGTGGCAGGGGGGCAGGGGAGGAGAAGAATGAAGAAAGCTGTATGACATCATAGACCACTCACCATCAAGATCTCTTCAGTGTCTTTGTTCATTGCTACCTATTGGATTGGGATGTTTTGAGATCTAGTATAGGCATACCTTTTTTAAAGGAACTGAGGTCTAAAAATCCTTTATGTAAATGGCAAGAGAACATCCTTACTGCCAGTTGCCTTCCTCTCAGCAGTGAGAAGGAGTGGCCAGAGAAATCAAGCATTGCACCACTTGTCCATTGGGATTTTTTTTCTTCTGATATATCTTAGATTTAAAAAAAAAAACAGCCTCAGGATAGGAATAAAAGGTGCCATTTGGTGCCAGAAATTGCCACCAAATACTCTGGGACAACAGAAATGTTGTCTGGTTATTTAAAACCCCTTGAGAACTACCGTTACTAAAACCTGAACCTCCATCAGTGTTTGCCCAGTCTGGAGGAAGCATAAGTCTCCTTTTCCATCCAATTTCATTCATGTGTTACTCAGTTCCCTTGTGCAATACTTCATTCATCCTTTTCTCACAACTGTCGTAGTCCCCACCAATGCAACAATATATAATATATTCTGATTGCATCTGTTTCTGCATTAGGTTCCTGAGATAACTCAAGGGCATTTATAACCATTTCTGTGCTTTCACATGATGACAACATTTGGCTTTCCAACTGCAGAATTTAGAAAACCAAATAGCTCTTTCCTGTCTTCCCTGTTTCCTATATTAATAAATTAAATGATCATCAAAGATAGGTATAAATTTATCATCCCATCAAGAGATGTTCTGGAGTATCACCCACTCCCTTGGAAATTGGCATTCATAACAGACAACAAGAATGGCTGGTCTCATCAGATAATTGTTGAAGAGGAATTATTTCCAAGCTAAGTGAATGAGCAACCAGTTGTTGGTAAATCTATATTAATACTACTTGTGGCTAACTACTAAATGTGAATTCCTGTATTAAGAACCCACAATATGCACTAGGGCCTCAAACTAACTGTGACTCAGAGATGGTCTCACAGAGACAAGATATTCATCTGGCATAAATGTTGTTAGCTGGTTTTAGAAATTCTGATCCACAAAGATCATTGTCACTATCTACAAGTTGGTTTGCATTCTGATCATACCATAAGATTGATTCATCAGCATTTAAGTGTTTTAAAAAGTATGCTATAATAGTCTCACAAAACACCACATTATGCTGATGTAAGTGGTAACTTTATAGATGATGTCTTAAGTTCAAACTAGCCTTGCTCCTTGAGATTAACCCATTTTCTCTGCCACAACATTTTCTCAAAGATGTGTCTCAGCCATCAGAGTTTCAAATTAAGCCTTTATTTAACTTTCTGATGACCAGTCACAAAAGAAAGCATGCTAAATGCAAGACTCATAAACAAGGAAAAGCATGCTGTGACAGACATGTTTTACCACTTGAAACAACACCTCTTCTAAAAACACTAAATGTTATATATATTTTAATCCTAGGCAGAAATCCTGGCACAGATGTTTAGGAACAGATTCACAGTCCTGTTTTCAGATGAGGCACAAGGAGGCTCAAGTCCAAGAACTCTAATGTGGGTTGACAATCTAGTTGAAAATACAACACAGGAAGCTGATGTACACTGGTACAGATTACAACAGAATTATCTGTTTTGGCTCTCAGTGGTGCTCTCTCACCCCTACTAGCAGATATAGTTTTGAAACTGGTAATGCCTGCAACTGAAGCTCATATATTTTTCTACATAAAGTATGATGAACATATGAAGCTTCCCTATATAAGAAGAAGAATCCTACTGGATTAGTCCAAAGACTTATCCAGTCTAGTACTGTGTTCTCATAGTGGCCAGCCAGGTGGCCTAATAGGAAGATGTCTTCCTTAAAGATGTTTTCCTAGCAGTAGGACTTCAGAGCAACAGCATCCTCCCAGTTGTGTTCCCCACTAATTGGTATTCAGAAACACATTGCCTTTGGTATCGTAGGTAATATTTAGCAATTATAGCTTTAATTTACTTATCCTCTGTGACCACTGGTCCATCCATTTCAATCTTGTTTGACCTGACCAGAGGTAACTTTCTATGGCTTCAAGCAGAGACCATTCTTTTTTTGAACTGTGAACTCAGTGTAGAACCCTGTGTATATGTGTCCTCCTAACAGTCCATGGGCCCTTCAAATTGTGATCTCATGGATCAACATGACAGAATAAGAGTTTGTTATCTAGACCATGGATATAAAGTTAAGTTGATCCACAGTTCAAGTAAATATGCATGCATGCTTTTGTAAGCCAATATGGTTACATAAGTAGCCAAATAGGGTATAAAATTATTGCTGCTGCTGTAATTAACATCTTCCCATATGGACAATGCATAAGTGGCACAGATGAAGCACAAAAAGAAGATCCCACCTGACATGCACTTTCTGTCTCAGCAAATGCAGGGGGCATGCTGTAGATCTCTAGCATGACCCACAACCAAACTGTCCGTAAAAGCAAGACAAAATATTTGTTCAGTCCCATAAAGCTGCCAGTGAATGAGGCCAGCCGGTTTTGACGAAAAACTACTCAGTTTATTGAAGGAAGCATGAGTACATATTCAGCAAATTTAAGTAAAATCCATGTCTGGACAAAGACAGCAGTAGCAAAGAGAATACATGAAGAGAAAAATAAGATACACTGCCTGTCTTCAGGCTGCTCTTAAGTAGTAGTTTGTTGACATTTTTTCACACCATGAGACGGGGAACTTTGTTATGAGAAGCAAAGCTGAAAAGACTCTCAGGAAAAAACCCTTATCTGCTTTGTGAGCTGGGAACATCTGGGTTTCTGCTAGCAGAGAGGACAGCGCAGTAAACAAGAACACAATTAACCCTTAACACAGACAGAGCCGTCTTGGCCTGCAAATGTCAACACTCCCCTTCTTGTTTCGTAGCTGTCCTGCTTACTGGAAACTGCAGGACCCATCAGCCCCAACCTGTTAAGCATTTGAGTATGATTGACAGCAGAAAGCGGTTTTGTAAAAATATCAGCAATGTTCTCCTGTGAAGTACAATAAGTCAGACTTATAACCTTGCTTTGCACAGATTGTTTTACATTCTGATACTTGATGTCTACATGCTTTGTCCTGGACTTTACCCTGTCACTTATAGCCATTTGAATACACGCTTGGGAATCACAGAACACTTTCACAGGCGTGTTTACATGTATGTTCAGGTCCTTCACCAACTGCAAGAACCACACTAATTCGTTACACAAAGAAGATAAACTGGCGTACTCAGCTTCAGCAGTACTTTGTTTTTTCACTTTCCAGTCAATCAGAGCCCCACTGTATTTTACAACATAACCAAAAGGGCTGTGAAAAATGGTTCCTGACTGGGATCTCTTGCAGGTGGCACTTGCACAACACCTATGGAAATTCCTTCTTCTCCACAACTATTACAGATATAGAAACACTGTCCTCTTTTTCATATTGCTACCTTAGTCCTGTCAGAAGGCCTGTCTTAATGGCAGACATGACATAAAACAGAAAATCCATGAACCAGAGCTCCCATGGCTTCTGCTTCCTTAATTTAAAAGAGGAGCAAGGTACCCATGTTAGATTAAGGCTAATGGGCTACAAGAGGGATCTTTAACTCTTTCCTTCCATGGTTTTCTCTCCACTTTAAATCATGTCCCTGTCTAGCTGCTATTTGAGCTCTGCGAAACCATACAAGTACCTGCCAGTATTCCTCAGAAAAGCAAATAGCATCATGGGGGTGGGGGGAGTTGGCTCTTTGAAGGGCAATGTTTCAGATCCAAATTGGCCCCTACTGTAAATTACTTTTTCATTACTAAAAAGACGTAAGAGATCTGGGTCACAAATTTCTTCTTCAGGTTTAGTCTCACCCTCATTAGTATTTCTACCTTCATTCTTCAGATTTCTGCTCAGGAGAGTCGGAGGAAGAAGAAAGAATATGTGGAGTGTCTTGAGAAAAAGTAAGTTGGTTCTGCTTTCTGAACAGCCTCTTTAAGTTAAATTTAGACTAGCAAGGTCACTAGTTTCTCTTGCACTTGACTGAATGCTGAAGATTACTGGATCTGCTAGACGACAAACCTCTTTGAAAGCCACACATTTGAAAGGCATACATCCCTTTTATATGACATCCCACACCAAATGTTTCTTCCTTTAGGGTTCAGTCACTGCCTCAACATCCTATTCCTTTCTTTCTTGGATTTATATCTTCCCTTTCTCTCCAAAATGACTTCAAGGTGGCTCAAAATTATATTAAGTTTTTAAAAAATTAATACACAAAGCAAGATCAACTGTTAAACAAAATAATTAAAAGCACTATTTAAAACAATTAAAAGCACAACTTTATAACATTATCGCTAAGAAAAGTGTAGTGTGCCACTGGTAATGACCCCAGTCCTCAGCATCCAATCAGTTGCCAAAAGCAATACTCGTAGGTTCCTATCATTAACACCAAGATAACCCTCAAGACATTTAATCCACAAGGCCTGCCAAGTCTTTTTTGTTTTTCCTAGCCCAACCTCAGCTTGTTCTGTAATATAACTATGGGATATATAATTCATGGTAAGTTATGTGCCAAAAGATGTGGATTGTCATTGGTAGGTATTAGTTTCAGTGCCAAATACTTTGGTCACCTGAATTTTATCTTAAGAAGAATTACAGAACAGGTTTTCTTTGTCTTCTATTGACTAGGAAGTAAGGGAAAAACCAGCAAAACAGTGCCAGCAAAACCTGCAGTAGATCATTATTATGGAACTCACATCTGACTACATTGTATCAAAGATTTGCAGGAGGTCTTCACAGAGGCAGTCCATGGTCCAAGCAGCAGGGAGGGCCTCTGAGATAAGCAGGTGAGATGCCCCCATTGCATGGACCATGAGCTGCTTGTGGGCCTTCATATAAGAGACCTTCTAAAGACAGATTGGGGAAATGTATAGTTAGCTTAGGTCAACCAGGTGCCTTCCAAATGTTTTGGGGCCCAAGTTCCCATATTCCTGAACATTGGCTGTGGTGACTGGGGCTGTTGGGAGTCAAATTCCAAAACCTCTGAAAGGGACCAGATTAGGGAAGGCTGGTTACATAGGCTTATATACTGAGGTGCAGTTTGCTGCTTATCTTACAACCAGGAGAGCAGCCTAGCTGTTGGACTACAAGTTCCAGCAGTCCTAGCCAGTGGTGAGAATATGGTATTGGCAAGATTGTGAATGGCATTCTTTACTGTCTTTACATTCTTCGTTTCATTTCCTTCACTGTTATCCCATCCCTTTTTTTCTGTATGAGCATCTATGTATATATATGCTGTGCGTGCCGTCAAGTCATTTCTGACTTATGGCAACCCTAAGGTGAACCTATCATGGGATTTTCTTGGCAGAATTTGTTCAGAATTTGCCTCCCTCTAAAGCTGAACGAATGTGACCTGCCTAAGGTCACTCAGTTCATTTCCATGGCCAAAAAGGGATTTGAACCATTGGTCTCTCAGTGTCCTAGTCCAATGGGCAAACTACCACCCTACCCTGGTTCTTAAGTAAATATGATATTAGGGGGAAAAAGTAACAGCATTCTTTTCAGATAGCACTTGAATCTCAGAAGGATACTATAGAAATCTGATATAATAAAATTTAATAAAATTATTGAAGCAGGTATTTATAAACAGCACCAAATGTTTCAGCCTCTGTCTTTCCCAGTGATGTCTGATGGAAGAAGGCAGAAGCTGGAAAGTTGGATGCTTAACATTAATTTGTTTGACATTTTCAATAAATTGATTAATAATATTTATCGATAGATAGCCATAGATAATACATACCTGCAGCCCTAATTAGCACTTTATGCCTGATGAAGTGGACTCTAGTCCATGAAAGCTTATGTCAGACTCCTTCAAGCTGATGCCCTGGAGATGTTTTGAAATACAGTTCCTATCATCCACAGCATCCATGGCCCTTGCAGGCTAGTAATGATGGAAGTTGTAATCCAACCTATCAGGAAGGAAGAGGGTTTGAGAAGCCTGGGTGAGATCATACTGAATTTGTTAGTCTTCTTAGTACCATTCATCTACATTGATGCTATACAAGATTCTTTGTTGTTTGTGTATCATGAGCTCTTCCAGTTTCCCAGATAGTAGGATATAAATTGAATAAATAAATGTGTGCAGTATTGTGTGTTTTATAATACAACTTAAAATCAATCCATATTCCCATTATGTAAATAAAACATGAATATAAGAGGGGAGAGATTATTCTCTGCAGGCCTGTTTAAAAATCCCTGTGCTTATAGTGTGGTTTCCCAAGCACTGTAAATTGCTGAGTAAAGATGGAAGAGAAGCCAGAGTTGTTATAGCATACAAATTCCCTAAACCCTGTTTCCATCAGTGGAATTTGCTAGAGGGTGAGATGTCTGTGGCCTTGAGTTTGCTATCAAATATGCTATTCTTCATGCACTCTGTGCTGTCTCATTGATCCTCCTTTGGGAGAGAGTGCATAAATGAAGAGGATATTAGGTTCTGTTCATCCACGCAACTCAGTGGATGATTTTGGACCAACCATAATCTTCTTAGCTTAGCCTAGCCTACTTCACAGGTCGATAGTGAATAGGGTTTGCCAGGTAGAATATAAAATAGGGCTTCTGTAACTTTAATCCTTAACAGATTGTGGAGCAGGAGGAGGATATACCATAAAGTTCTGTCAAGTGGGACAAAGCTACCTGCCCTCTCTCACCTTCCAAACCTGTAGTTTCAGCCATCCCCTCCAAACACAGCTATTGCCTCCTCAGTGGAGAACAGAGGGACGGGACACAGAGGAGCATCCAGCTCTGTTCTTGTCGTCAAGAGGCATCCATTGGTATCAATGGATGGTACAGAGATTTGTCCCTTTAAGAGGCCAACACAAAAGACTGGCATGAACAGGCAATGTGAATGGTCTATAATAGTTTCATTTTTGCAGTAGAAGCTTGCAGGGTTCCTGGATCCTGCATAACTTCCTGAAGGGCCAAAACTATCCTGGACTCAGATGGGACAATAATCCAGTACTATTCCTAGTTCAGTTACACTTGGAAGTTTTTTCCCTTCAGATTACAGGCTGCTGTACCAGGGTTTCTCAATGAATTGCATTGTTAAATAGCTGTCTCCCTTTTTCCACTGACTGCTGAAGATCTTTCTGTTTCCTTAGATGTCTGAGTGTTGATTGTGTGATACAGAAGGTCTTTTAATTAGGCTATATTGTATTTTGATCTTTTAAAAAGGCCTTTTAAAAATGTTTTAATTTAATGTTTTTAATATGGTTGTTTATGTTTTATCTTTTGTATTATTCATTGTTTTAACTGTGTTTGTTTTAACTCATCATAAACTGCATTGGGTCCCACATTGAGGAACATGGGATATAAATAAAATAAAACAAAACAATTAAATACATTGTGGGGGAAAGACTGGGGGGCTGGGCTCCAGATTACCTGGAAGGCAACTTTCTCCATCTTCCATCTTTAGACTCTCTGGACTTTGGTCTCTATAATCCTGAGTCAACCTTTCTTGGTGGAAATGATGGGGATTGTAGTACAACACTCACGGTGGGCATCAGCTTGGGAAATGCTGCACTTACAGGTTGCTTTTGAAATTCAGACAGAAGCTTCAGATAAGCTATTTTTCTGATGAGAATGGAGGAGAGGAAATAATTACATCCCTTCCCCCCAAAAAGACTGTTTGAGCTTCCTTCCAGCTGCTGAACTGATATGTACCCATCTACCCTCATGTCTGGTCCTTACAAAGCAGATTCTGGAAAAAAGAGTGCGTATTCCTTGGTCTGGGGGATATTTTTTTGTAACAGGGGCTCATTTTTATTTTTCCAGGGTTGAATCATATACATCTGAGAACAATGAATTGTGGAAAAAAGTTGAGACATTAGAAAATGCCAATAGGTGAGTGGAACCAAATTTGGGGTTTGGCTGAAAGATGCTGCCAAGCAGGAAGATCAGGGGAGTGCTGGGAACAAATAGAAAAAGGGAAGACCAACACACTCCCTTACTTCTTGGCAGATTTTCTGTTATTCTTCAAGTCTTTTTTTTCCTTTCTTCACTAGCAACAGTAAGTCAGCTGGGTATGGTTAGCAAGTGAGGAATGTTTATGTTGGGATACTCACGAAGGAGCTTCTCAGCACAGTTGGGGAGAGACAGGCAGACTTCTTCTCTCCGTCCCTCCCTTCCATTTAGAGGATTCCATTCTCAACTCTAATGCTCAAACTCTGTGGCTGAACCTCCCTCCAGAGCTCTTCTTAAGCTGACAGTTTCTTCCCGTTCTCAGTAGTCTACTTCACCTTGGGCCTACATGTCTATCAGCCCAATTGAAATCTACCTGAGATTGGCTTGTAGTGTGAGTCTGATCATCAGTGTCAAGTCTGGAGTTGATGGCAAGGAGGAGAAGAAAGCAGAGTCAAGTGAGGCTGAGTTGAAGGGAGGAAGTCATGGTGGTCCTGATTTACCAGCTAAAAGATTGCAGAAACTAATATCTTAAGTGTTTATTGGAAAAGTTAAGTAATTTGAGACTCTGGGATTAATGGATTCAGGGAGGGAGACTCTTTAGGTGGTGATACGTTTTACTTCTCTTATTTCACATGGGATGACTGAGCCCTGTTGGTTTTGCTGCCCCCCGTTCTGTAGAGAAGGGTTCTTACTCCTGCCCAAAATTCTGTTCTGTGATGGCATCAGTGGAAGGGCTTTATGTAAAACAGAATGTGCCAGTTGAACTGGACATTAATGGGAGCCTATGAGATCCCTACATGGAGAAAGGAACAGTGAGGAAAATCTTACTCCTCTATAGGTCCTTTTCCTATGTTTTTTGAAGAGAGAAGAGTGCTTCCTAGAGGCATGTGCAGCCAGTGAAAGGGAATCATGGCCATGGAGGGGAGGGGAGTTCTTATGGAAGACCTTCTTGCAAAAGTTAACCACTTGTATGCAGGTGAGCTAGAATCCTGAGGACTGGTGCCAGGTACACGCTCCTTAATGTAAGAGAGCCCTTCTCTGGCAGACATCAATCCAGAGCTTTGGAAATTTTACCTTTTTAAAACCACAACTCCCAGGATACCCCAGCTAGCAGTCCAAAAAAGTAACTTTCTCAGGCCCTGCACCAGCATGTGCTCTTTGTCTCTAAACCAAGGGAGGCCTGTCTCTGTTAAGCTTTGTTAGGGCCTCCTGCCTTACCCACCCCACCCCCATCTAAGTACCTGGAGTTGCATAATGAAGAGGCTCTTGCCATAGGCTGGGCAGTCACCTGCACAGTCTGTGGGACCCCTGTATTCCCATCTGGCAGCCTCTTTGCCTAAAGAATTTGTTTCTTTTTATGCTTTGAAAGACACTGCATGCAGCAGTGAGAGAAAACAGGAGGGGAAGTTTGTCTGGTCAAAGGAGAACAGTGTCAGCTGATAAAAGGTGGGCCAAGCAGATCTCAGGAAACAGGCCATTCGCCAGCCCCACCTCTTCTTCCTTCTCCTCTTGGGCAAGTATACTGTTGGCAATGGGAAATGAGCCCAGGAATTCATGTTCCGCTTCAAAGAAGAATAGTCTTCAACCTTCCTGTTCCTTTTTACCTGAAATGTGCAGAAAGCCTTGGCCCAATACTGCTGCTTCTGATTCTAATTACTGAAGCAGGCCCTGGTTTTTTCCTCCCAGTGTCCTAATAACCACAGAACAGCCATCTCTCAAGCTGGCATTTTGTGGATCAGTTTGCTTACACACACACGCACGCACACGTGCACCATCTTCCCCAACCACTACTACAGATAGGCTGGCTGCAGTTCAAGACACCATGTTGTAGAAGGCTGCCACAGAGAATTTAGCTAGTAGCCCTGTAGGAGGCAAGGCCGAAAACAACTTTTGCATGTCCCCACATGGCTTCTGTGTCCCTTGATTCTTTTGGCAAGGGTCAAGACAGTATTAGCCATGCATGTTACAGGCACCTGGAGTGCCTGTAACAAAGATATAGAGACTTCCCTTTGCCATAAACTAAGCAAGATCCCCATGGTCCCATCTGGTAGCCCCTCAGCCCAAAGACTCTGTTTTGTTTGTACAGGAACAAAGCATTAACCTCCTGAGAAACGTTCAGCACTGTTCACTTCCTATTCTTGTGCCTGCACAGACACAGCCTGAGATGCTCCCTTCTCAAGCTCTATCAATTGGACGCAAAGATTTCTTTAATGTGTGAGGCTTCAGTCAGATAGGGAAAAACCATAATCAATGACCCTTTTATCCAGACGCTGTCCCCGCACTTAATCTTACCAGTACATTTGACCTTGCTCTTGAGCTTTTCAGGGCCTTTGGTGCCCTCTTTGCCCTCATTCAAAGGCTCTTTGTCACATTCATTGCCTCTGATTGCCTAACAACAGGCTCTGACCCTACCTTTCTAGTTAAAGGATGCTCCCTAGAGACCCAGGAGGTGTCAAGAATATTCTCTGTTTTTGTTTTTCCAGTGGTGTAATGTTTTTCAATAACATACTGAGTTGCTGCAAGAATGGTTGATGCCTGCCATCTGCCGGACAACTAGTGAAGTGTTATGTGTACCTCTTCATAAAATCTGTAATTTCTTCATATTTTTGGCTGTGTTCCTGATACTAGATCCTTCCCCCTCACATTCCCTTCCTCCCTGGTAATACTGTTTGCATGCTTCAAAGCACTTACAGTGAAACCACTTCCAGTTCTACATACGTTAGTCCAGCTTTAAATTAATGGTTCTCTGTGAAGAAGTGCAATTACATCACATCCTAGAATGGTACACACCATTCATTTTCAGAGAGCATCTAGTGTGGCGATATCCAGCAACAAAAACTCAAAATCTTGAACTAACAGTAATAGTTATAATGATTTGCATTTATTTGTTGCTCACAATTTATGAACCTGCCATCATGGTAGGACAGTTCCTAGGATACATTTTATATTAAATGTAAATGGTCTGTACAAATTTAGTAGTAGTGCTAGGGAAGCATCCTTTTTCATGTTTTCTTTCTATAGGATTATAGTCAGCCCTTGCATCTTCAAAAGAGCTTTTAATTGACATTTACACTTTATAATTTAAACCATATAGTGCATCTGGTATTCCTATATTGGGGAACATAATATTGTTTTCTGAATTTTTAAAGTCTTTGATCTTGTTCTTGTTTCATTTAATTTCCTTTATTATTTTTTTTAAAAAACTCTCCTTGTGATGTTAAAAAGAAAATGTTCTTTCTTAGGACTCTCCTCCAACAGTTACAGAAGCTACAAACCTTGGTAACAGGGAAAGTTTCAAGGCCATACAAAATGGCTTCCACACAGACAGGGACCTGTTTGATGGTAAGTCTACATGTTATCCATTCCTCATTTTCTTTTCTTTTCTTTTTCTGTATTGCTTTGTGTACACACATCTCATTTCTTAGACATCTTAGATTTAGAGTACATGTTTTTATAACCAGCGAAGGTAGTCCTTTCTGTGAATTCTGGCTGTCTTACACAGGCATAAGTCAAATTTGCATGTGCCTAAGTCTTTTTTTATCACTACAGAAGTGAGTATTCTCTACTGACCTCATGCAACAACGAAACCCCCTTTCCAAGCCCACCTTTTACCTGCTGCAGCCCTCTCCCCAATGTCCCTTTTGTGAACAGTGGAGGCGTGCTGGCAGAGAAGCATCCAGCTCTGTTCCTGTAGCTGCATTGATGTCATTCTTGGGACCACCAAAGGAGTCGCAGGAAGTCACAGAGGATAGGAACACAACTGGATGCTTCCCTACCCCCAGTCACTCTCCACCTCCTGGTAAATAACCATGTTTGGGAGTCTGCAGCAAGTGAAAGATAGGTTTGGGGAGGGTAAGAGAGGAGATATGGTATAATTCCACCTGACAGAACTTTATGTTACGTCTCCCCAATCCGAGTTCTCAGCCTTCATCTGATCTCTTTTGCCATGCCTTCTTTTTTCCTGTCTGTGAAGTCATACAGACCACAGATGCTCTTGTGAGTGCATGCTATAGTTATAATACTATGGAATTCAGTATTTTCAGAGAAGTACAAAATGCATGATCTGCAACTCTGATTGCAGTACACATCCAAGAGAAAAGTGGTAATGCATAAGTCATCACACAGTTCTCACACCCTCCAACATTTCACAGATGAAAACTGGGACAGATATGGCCAAGCGATGTCAGAATAAGGTCAAGATGGCGAAAGTTATTAACAAGGAATAACATACGAGCTAAGAGAAGCTGTGGCAGTTTCCTATTTGCCTGAACCTCCTGGAAGGCCAAGATTCTAGTGTCCAAATTGCTTTTGCAGTTTGAACTTAGTTTGCAGCAACTGAAGTAATCTGAGGACAAAAGGGAGAAGTAGGAGAACGAAAGAGAAACTGGGACATTTTCAAAGCAGCTGAAACAGTGGGAGGGCAGAGGACTAATTGAGACTGTCTCTGCCAAACTGGGATAGTGGGAAGATACGAGTTCTTTCCAGAATTACATAGTGTCCTTAACTTTGGACCCATGTTTGCCAAAGGAAACACCAACACTATATCACTGACTGGTTTGCACTGTATGCACTGGTTTACTATGAGTCCTATCTTTTCAATTTGTTAAGGAGTCATAAAACTACAATGCAGAATTAGACACAACTAGCCAAGTCTGCTGCAGAGTGAAGAAAATGTGACCCGTGAGCCCATTCACTCCTAGACTATTTTTAAAAGCCTTTTGTGACCTCTAGAACACTCACACCCTAGAATCCTGATATCATTTTCTCTTAATTTTCCATGCTGTTTTTGGACTCCAAAACAAGCCAAAATAGCTTAGTTTTGATTTGGCTCTGCCTAACTGATCACCACTACCACAACTCCACGGCCTGAGAAGACTCTAGTGTTACATGCTATAGTGCAAAAATAGCAGGACCAAACTACTTTGCATGGCATTATTTAGAGTAATGACCCTCCTTCTCTGCATCTCCCTCCCACACACAGACACAGGGTAAGATTTGGCATCCCCTGTATCAAGAGGATTTGTATTCTTATTGTTTTTTAATCCTCACTAATGTAACTTGGACATTTTTGTTATCCATTAACATATAATCTTAGCATCCCACTAAACAGGATTGGAAATACTGTGAATTGACACAGATTGAAGTGGGTTTTTTATAGTGGATCCAGGAGGTGCCATTTTCTTACTTCTCTCTCTAGTTTTTAAAAAAGAGGCCAGGCCCTCTTTCATTGTACATTAATTTGACTTTTCATTTCAGGTATTATAAAAGGTTTGGAGTACCATTGAGCTTTAACTGATAAGCTTTAACCCAGGAATTTTGGATTGGATTTTTATTTTTGTGTGTTAAATTTTCCAAGGCCCTTAAATTTTTTATTGTATGCATTTATCCTCATTGTGATATTTTTCACCTATTTTATTTTGTGAGCCATCCTGAGAACAGGGCAGTATATAAACATCCTTAAATAAATAGTCATGCCTAGGTTCATTAGTCAGCCAGTATGAGGCAAAAATAATATATTATACAGTTTCTATATCAGTTTTGTACACATGTTACCTTCATTGAAAACTTAATTACTTTTAGTTCCGTTCTAAAATAAAGGAAGAGAGCTTTGCATTCATTTTCTCTGCACTATTGATAAAAATATGACCAAATACAGGTGTATTGTTTGATGAAGAATGCCATATTTTCTTGCTGTTAAACACCAAGCTGTTAAATACCAAACTCTATATAAAACCTTTTGACTTTTATGCTAGCATAAATGAAGTGGTTTGAGTGCATTAGGAATGCAGGAATCCTTCTTTGTTTTCTAGTGGATTTTCTTCAACATTAACATTTTCACAACAGGCAAAAATGCAACAAAGAATGTTTTTTCCATCACCTGGTCTTTTGCCCAACACATAGCTATTAGACAGAGCAACCCAGACAGAGGCAAAAAGTGCCAACTGTATGAGCAAGAAAAAAGCCTTCTGAATTTTAGTGATGTCTAAATATTGCTTCTGGAAATGTCATACTTAGAATATCAAGACTTGGGAACCCGTCACCCAATAGAATTGTAGCACTTTGATTCCACTTTAACTGCCTTGGCTGCATCCTATGATGTTTGAAATTTGGTGAGTCGCTAGGGTTCTCTAGCTGAGAATTGTAAATACTCTTCCCTAAAATGCAAATCACAGGCTTCTACAGGATGTTACAATGGCAGTTAAAGTAGAATCATAGTGTAATACTTATTTTGTATGTTCCAAGACATGGGAGTTCCAGGTTCGAGTTCAGCTGGATATCCTTGAACCAGTAACGATCTCTCAGCCTAACCTACACACAGAGTAGCTCAAATGATACCTGTTGCCGTGGGCTTCGTGGAGGAATGGCAGAATTAAAGCGGAATAAATAATTCATACACGAATATTGTTAGCAACAATACCTAGATGAATAATGGTACCATATCAGTAAATAAATAAATGTTTACTTGATAACTGAATTGTGTTGACTGGTTTTTTTCCTCAAAAGCACAATGATCATTTGAAACCCCCACCCCACATACTAGCCACTTCAGCTGTCCTGCATGAATGCAGACACATGCAATGTTTCTGTTAGCTGTCTACATTGGCTTTTTCTCCTATGCCTCTTCCACAGGTCCTAGTCTTGTGCTTTGTCCTAGTCCTGGGCTCCCTGGTGCCATGTCTCCCAGAATTCTCTGCAACATCACAGACAGTAAAAACAGCTCCAACGCCGGACATTTACACAACCAGTAAAAGTGAGTCAAATTTGATCTTTTTAAACTTATTATTATCACCCTCTGGAAGAGCCAGAATTACATCATGTCCTGTACTTAGAAAAGCTACATTTTTGGCCATTCTGACTGAGGGATTCTGGGAGTTGCAGCCCAAAATATAATGCTTCCAAGCTTTGGTCCAGTCACCCACTGTTTCCTGAATATAGTACAAATATAGCGTTATTATTCTATTTATTATAGTTATAATGATTTTTCATTCCATTACAGTGATGCAGTGCCCTTCTTTCATTTCCCTTCAGAGCTGTTGGCTATAGTTTATTAATTTTATGCCACTATACACAGGCCATTCAGTAAATGCTTGCTTGTCTTTCCAAAGATCCCTTCAGTGCTCCATCCCTGCTCCTTCCAGTATGAGGAGAAGTGAACAAATACGCAGGAGATCTCTCTGATCTTGTAGGATAAAACCTCAAAGCGAGCTTCAGATAAACGCTAGTTCACTGTCATAGTGCTGGACCCACAGGGGAGCAGTGCCAACACAAATAATGGAAAGGAAAACCGAAACACACCTCTAATGAAATGTGTGAAAATGCACCATACTTCTGGAAAAGAACAAGAATATTTCCCAATGTACTGTGCTCAGAAACATATCTGAATGCTTCAGGAAGTGTACAAATTAAAGGGTCCTGCTTTTATTTATGGTTGTTATGTGTCCTACATCACAGAGGCCAGCACTCTGTTTGAAGGGCTGTTCAGCCCAAGTCTAATTTAAGGAACTATAAGACATTTGAGGCAGGGCCTTAAAGTTGCCCATCAACAGTTTGTGCCTGAACACAGACTGAACAGGAACCCAATTAGTAGGTGAGATGTACTATATTTCCATTTTGGATGTGTTTTCTACACTGGGGTAAGAGGTACTGGATTTATGTTTAACGTTTGCAGTTATTTCAGAATTTTCCTCTCTTATAAATCAGGGAGCCAGCGTGATGTAGTGGTTTGAGCATTGGACTATGACCCTGGAAACTAAGGTCTGATTCCCCCTTCAGCCATGGCAACCCACTGAGTGATCTTGGGTGCATCAGAGAGTCAGCCCCAGAAAATCCTGTTCTCTTCATCTACTCCTGCAGCTAAATAGTTTAAAAGAGACAAAAAATATAGGCCCTGATTTTCATATTCTCATCTTCAGTGAAGGAATATTAAAATAATGCTAGTGTTTCAAGTGTTTTGAAGCGAGGTATCCCAATGGGATCAATAGTCATTGGTTTTATCCTTTTTTATTTGTAGCAAATTCATAGCTCAGTGTGAATTTTATCAGCCATTTCCAGTTAGGATGTATCCCTGGTCCAAATGAGTTAAGCATTTTAGATAGATACCAATGGGTTGGAATGTAAGGAGAAGATGCTGACAGAATTTCTATATGAAAATTGATGATGGTCTTTCCAGAACTCTCTACATCTACAGTCATTGTCACTTCAGCTACATGACAGTTCCTCCCCAGCCTTGTTCCCCGAGAAGCTCTAACTGTCATTTCAACTCAGCAGTCTAACTTGGTTTTAATATCTTTCTGGTTAATGCATCTCTGCAACACAAGGTAGAAACAAAAGCCTAAATTTTACAAAAAGCAGTTGAGAGGAGAGGCCTGTGGACTGTACGATTAGCAGCTGCAGGTGGAGGCTTACATGATGGAACACTCCAGTATTTCTATGAAATCCTAAGAGAAAGACAAAAAGCTGCCTTGGTCAAGGTCAGACTATTTGCCAGAGTATAAAAAATTACTTATTTCAACTAGAATTCTCAGGATCTCCCTGCCAGCATAGCTGGTGATCATACTGGCTAGGGGATTCTGGAAGCGGTAGTTCAAAAGTGTAACTTTCTGTGCTTTGCTATTTGCCCCCTCCTCCACCAGTGTGGTCTACTGCTACTATAAGTAGCAGCTGTCTGAAGTTTCAGGTGGACCTCTTTCCCATCCCTTGTTACCTGAAATTCTTAAATGGAGATGCCAGGCACAAAAATCTGTATTGAAAACATGTTCTTGATGGGAAGATCTAAACTCCAAAAGCAGCCTGCTAACAACTGATGCCCTTTGTTGCTATGAAGAGACATCTAGGCAGATGGGCTGTTTCAAAGACTTGCAGCATAGACAATCAGAGGCACACATATGTTGTTTGCAGTCTTGGCCCATCTTCCCTCCGTGGAGGTTGCTGCAATGTGCATATTGATCCTGACTCTGATACAGTTTTCTTTCACTGAACAGCCAAACCAATGGAAGTTCTCAAAGGCATGTAGAATAACACACACCCTTCTTCACCCTGTGTAGAACAGATGCCTTTTTTTAAAGCCTGTGACCAGTTGAGACACAGGCTACTATGTCAAAACCTCAAAGGCAGTTTTATTAGAGCTTGGTTTTGCCCATCATTGTTTTTCTCTCCCATGCTTTTGCTCCATAGGTTAGAGAACCATAGTTAGCATTGCTATTCAAGCACTAGCCAGGATCAGCCGTGTCGAAATTTGTTAGCCTGGGTAAAAGCTGACGTTTGCATGCATCAAGAAGAGACTGTCACCAGTTCAATGAAGAAAGCATTTTATTAGCATGAACCAAATCTTTGGGAGATCAAAAAGATGGGGTCTCCTATCATTGGCTTAGAACCTGGAAAATTACTTTTTAAAAATAATTCATTCCTGTCTCTATATTGTTTGGAAAAATAAATTGTTCCTACTGCTTGTTAGTGCTAAAAGAGTATCTTGTATGGTTGCACATAGAACATCCATTGCTTTCTATTAAAATAACTTTGAATTGATAAGAGGAGGGATAAAACTTGAAAAATGGCTCTAAAATGTCACTTTGAAAAGTAACGAGAACACATTTATTAATGCACCACCAAAGTAACTTTGCTTCCACTCATTATGTTGCTTTTGAAATGTGACTTGCCCATCTCACCAAAACAAAAGAATGACTTGTCACACATAACTATGTTATTTGTTACTTGTTACTTCCAAGCTCTGCAGTGGTTATATTAGCAGGAGAGAGGAAGAGGTGGGTGGATAGACATGAAATTTCACAAGGGAACTGTAAGAACTTGTATCTGCGTAAGTTGCCCTTAGAGGCACCTTGTGCAGGTGTGGTTGCATGATTCTCCACTTCTCACAAAATTTAGTGATGGAGCTGTAGCCTGTGCTCATAGACCATTCTCCACAGATTATTGGAGACCGTTCTCCACTATGACATGTATTAAAGAGCCATCCTCACTTTCACAGATGTCCTAGCAGTTGGACAACCTATATGTAGAGATTTTCCTGCTGCAAGGAATTCACTCACTGTCTAAAGGCACAGAGGTGAGAGCCAGCAGGTATAATGGTTTGAGCACTGGACTATGACCCTGGAGACCAGGATTTGACTCCCTACTCAGCCATGGAAACTCACTGAGTGACCTTGGGCCTGTCACTCACTCTCAGCCCCAGAAAACTCCATGATAGGGTCGCCATAAGTTGAAAGCAGTTCAAAGATACATCACAACAGCTAAAGGCACAGACTCCATAGTGCATATCCTGCTTGTACATTCTTGCCTGATGCTGAGAACAGCATGAAAAGACTTTTCAGAAAGATACTGTTTTGAAGGGGGGAGGAGAATTGGGGATATATTATAATGCCACAACAAGGGGTGATTTCTGAAAAACATGCCAAAAAATAGGCTTTGGGTCCCAAAACTGAGTTAGGGAAAGAGGCTTGTCTTTTGACCTGAAACCAAATGAAGAATCTGAAAGCTAAACTATAAAATATTAGCAATGGAAATTAACATGCCCTATGAATTCACCGAGGCAGTATGGTATAAGTTTAAGTGGTGTACTATAGCCCTGGAGACCAAGGTTTCATTCCCTGCTCAGCCATGCTAACCCACTGGGTGGGGCTCATTGCGTACTCTCAATCCCAGAGACCCCATGATAGGTTGCCTTAGGGTTGCCATAAGTCAGAAATTACTTGAAAGCACACAAAAACAATGAATTCACTAAAATGGTTACAAGTTATTAGATTTTTTTAGATTCTCCCTTTTTTATCTTAGGCTTTTTCCGCACTTTGTATTTGCAACAGGGCAGAGCGTCCTCCAGCAAGGACGTTTGCACTTGGGGGCAGACTGGGTCCGGACTACTTTCTGTAGTTCCGGACTTCAGCCCGCTCCAGAACGACCAGAAGTGGTCGCTCGCCGTGCTATTGAAAGACCGCTTAAAACAGGTCTTTCGACAGCGTGGCGCGCCCCACTCCGTGGCTGTGCTCCGGGGTAGATTTGCAGGCTCGCACCAGCGTGAGCCTGCAGATCTTCCAGGGGCGGGCTTTAGGCTGGCGAGCTTCACCGGTTGGTGGAGAGCCTCCACCAACCGGAAGCCGCCATTTTCGTCCCCGGAGCAGTGTGTAGCGTGGCCACGCACTGCTCAGAATCAGCCTGGATCCTCCGAGGGAGCACGCCAGTCCGGTAAGTAACAGAACAGGGCGTTTTCTTCGCCAAGTGCGGAAAAGCCCTTAGAGGTAATAATTGCATGACAGGTAGGAATTCAGAACATGCAGCTTTTGTTGGGATAGATATGCAGCAGGGGAGTGTCATGTAAAGTGAATTGCTGTCTGCTATGTAGCTCTTAAGGGCATGGAGTTGTGGGGGAGCCTCTCAGAACTCTGCAGTGCAATTATAGCAGATGGTCAGGATGTTTGTGTGTACTGTGAATGCATATGTCCAAGTGTTCTAGCATATAGCAATGCCAGTAATATTTAGAGGGCTGGATTGGGACGTGGGGTGATTCAGCCTCTCATCCTCAGTGATCTATGAATGTCCCTGGCTCACCTCTCTTTCTGGCTGAACTACCGCATAGAGTTTGTTGCAAAGACAAAGTGGGAAAAAAGAGAGCCATAAACACTGCTTTGAATTCATTGGAGCAAAGGCAGGGTACAAATGTATCCAATGAGTAGAATGCTGGAGCAACTCATTAATATTATAAAGTCTTGTTGCTTGCACCTAATAGACCTCTCCTTTTTGCAGTTCAGTCCCGGAGTCTTCTGTTCTATGATGAGCATGGGGGCTCCTTAGAGGAGGGCTACAGTTCCTTCATCTCTGTGGAGCATCCTGAAAAGTGGGAGGCTGAAAAAAATGAGGAAGAAGAGCAGCAACCTCCAGAGCATGGCCACAGTCCCCTTGTTGTGGCCCATGAAACCGCCAAATATCTGCACAAATCTCACCAAGAGGGGCCAAATCAGAACCAGACCAGCTCAGCTCTCACTCATCCCAAGGAGCAATTCCATGAGAGGTGAGCAGACTCACTTTCCAACATCTACCAAATGTTCCATTGTAACACATAGGATCATCCAAAGTTTTTTTAATACTCCCGTTTTCTGTGTTTAGAACTGATCTATGCATATCAGCCGCTGATAACGTTTATTTCCCTGGATTTAAAACCTACACTGCTGATTTCTTACAATCAGGCTACTGCTAAAGGCACAAGAGCAGTCCAACTAATTCACTACCACCTCCACCAATGGGAAGCAGACAGTGGCTTTTATGTTGATAGGTGGGTTGTGAATCTGCTCTGAGTTTCACTTTTACTTTTAAAGATGTTGGACCTATTTTGAGAATGGAGCTTGGACAAGTCCTTTAAAATTTAGTATAAAATCCTACTGACATGGAAGCCACTGATCACCACTTCCCCCTGCATGCTCTCCCAAGGGATTTAAAATCCAGGATGGCCTATTGATATGGAATCCAGTGACCACTGCCCCCACCTGCTGCTGCTTCCCAGTTTCTTCCAGTGTAGCCATATTAGGCTATTGTAGCAAAAACAACAGTTTAATGGCACCTTGGTCACTAAGAAATTGCTCATGGCATAAGTGCTAACCCACGAAAGCTCAATGTCACAATAAACCAGTTAAGCCCATATCCAACTGCTAGTCCAAACTAGAGTCTGCACTTGAATCAACTGCACAGTAAGTCAACACTTACATAAATTCCACTGATTCAGTAGGTCTTCTCTAGGTGGGATTAACGACTTCAATGTACCACATGGTTTGTTGTTATTTTTGTTTTATTTTCTTATGAGGATGCTAAGTCTAAAGTATCTGACTTGCTTCAGAATCTCTGGGAGCACCCCGGAAACTTCCAAGAGATGTAACGTGTCCTTCTACAGTCAAGAATATGTAGATTAATCTGACAGAGGGAATGTGTATGCACTGTGACTTAAAACTCTTTTACACTAGATTGATTACACTCTCCCACTGAGCTTGGGCATTTGTATTTTTGAGATGATCATGCAGCTTCTTTGCTGGGGATTGCTAGGAATTTGCTATATATTAGGTCATACTATTTGTCCCTCTACTACAGTCAGTCTTGTCTGCTAAACCAGCAATTCTCCAGGATCTCAAGGAGAAATCTGTTCTGTCGCCTTCTCTCTGGCCATTTCTGCACTACACTATTATAGTGCTATTATTCCACTTTTAACATCTTATGAAATCATGGGGTTTGTGGTTTAGGGAGGAGCACCTAGAATTCTCAGCTAGAGAACTCTTTGGCCTTAGTAAACTACAAAACCCAGAATTCCACAGGATGTTCAAAATGGAAAAATAATAGCACTATAACAGCATAGTGTAGAAATGCCCTGTATGCTCTTTTTAACTAAAAGTGCAAGGGATTGAACCTGGGACCTTCTGCATGCAAAGCACGTGCTCCACCACTGAGCTATAGGCTGAACAAAGAGACACCCAAGCCCTCGCACTTGTTGGTGAAGATACCGACAGCTAAAAGATTTTAGCCCTAGATGGCAGATAAATCTTCAAAGAAACTTAAGCAATCACCCTGAAACAGCAAAGAGAATAGTGGGAGAGGCATCAGAGCAACCACCAGGGACCTGAGTTTGATGTAGAGAGAGACAGCATGTGACAAAATCTCTGACTTGTACTTTTGTTTGCCTTTTTTTTTTCCTGCAGAGAGAGAACCTCCAGTGATACAGCTGAATACTTGTAGCAGCTGCCAGCCCTCAGGGCCTCTTCTGTCTGCCTGCAGGATCCTTTCCCATTGAACGCAGAAGGGCTTACTCCTGAGTCTACCTGCATAGGAGGGATTACACTGTAAGGGGATTGGGGTGGTAAACATGCTTCCTAAGGATTTAAGCAAGTTGAACACAGTGGGACCTACTTCTATGTAAACATGCATAGAATTGCACTGTAAGTGGGAGAGGATGCTCCATGCAGACATCTCCAAATTGGCCTTGAGTTCAGTGTCTTGTCCATTCTCTCTTTCATTCCCCAGTGTCAAAGCTGGTCTTTCAGTTGAAATTCACAGGGATACCAGCTGCCAACACAGACATAAGCCTCAAGCCTCTGATTTTTCCCCCACGCATTTGATCAATATGGCCACTGGTTATATTGTTTCCTCTCTCTGTAATATGTCACCAGAAGTTCTCCAGTTCTAACCACACGGTTCCAATTATGTATTGTGTAAACTATCTCCAGCCACATCTATCTCAGTGTCAAAGAAGAAAAAAATCACTTCTACCTTGTCAGATACTATTCTGTGTTGTCTTAATTTCTGTATGACCATAGTTACATTTTTTAAAAAGCTGTTCAAAAAAATGAAAGCATAGAGATAAGAAAATTTCATGATTAAATGTCCAGATAAGATTAAGACTAGCCTGTAAAGGAGATTTTCTCTTGCCTCATCAGATAAAATTCATCAATCAAAATTCATAACATCAGTTCATGTATTATTGTGGCTGCACATTTGGGAATCAGTCCCATTGAAATTAATGGGATTCCGAAGTGTGTAAGATCCTACAAAAATAGTCTGTCTCAACCTCTTGCCAAAATCTTGACTCTTTTTTTTAGAATGTGATTTGAGACCCATTTGTTCTTTCACCAGAATGTACTGACGTGGGGAAAAGCACATATCCTTTCTAACATGAAAACATTGTGCACAGGTCAGTGTCTGAAACTTTTGCAGGACTGGCTTGGAGGACCTCCACTGTGGGATTAGGAATACATCATCTTTTCAGTTCCTTTACCTTTCTTCCAAGTAGCCTTTTAATTCCATTTTCTTCAGTTATTCAGGTTTAATGAGGTCCTCCTTCGCTCTTGTAGTGCCACTCTTAGAACATGAGATTACAACTACAGGGGTCTCCATACCATGTATGGACTCAGGTCAGCCTGACATGCCCACAGATGTTTCTAATCAATGTGCAGAAGTTTAGGCAGTGACAGTAGGGATGTACCCATTTTTCCTGGACAGCTCCATTCTTGTACTATTTTCCCTTTGCCATTTGGGACAGATGTAAAGATCAGTAGGCTTCAACTAGATTTCCAGTTCAACAGATATGCATGAATCAGAGCTTGGAAAAGTTGCTCTTTTGGACTGTGACCCCCTAGAAGTCCCCAGCCTGATTGTCCAGTACATTGGCAGCAATTTTTCAAGCTGTGATAGGAGCCATTTTTCAATAAAGTCTGCCAGGGCCAACAGATACCACTGCAGCTCCCCACAGTCCACCTTCCCCAGCCCAAAACTAGCACAAAGAACCACTGTTCAGTTAGTGCATATCCTGTTCATCTGTTCAGAAATTCTACTGGGCATAGTCCATGCGTGCCTCCAATTCATACCGTTGTACAGAGACCAAAAACAAATTGTTTGTACATAATGAACCTTATTTTGTATTATTGCCAATCCCTTAAGATATTGTATTTTGGAGACTCTCAGATCCTATTTTCTGTATTGTATTTTATTAAGAGTTATTGCGGGCTTGGCCTCTATGAACTTCCTCTCTTTGCAGGGTCCTGTTTCCTCTTAGTCTACCAGCTGATGTTTGCTTTGTTCTGTTTTTAATATATCACTGTTTTCCTCCTGTTACTAGCTCTGCAATTGCTTTCAAGCAGCAAAATTAAAAAAAAAGATGCAGCATCAGTTCTGTTGTTTGGAGTATTCATTATTTAATTGATGGGCTATTATTTTATACAATGTTCAGTTAAATGCAGTCCTGTCATCATCCCTTGAATAAATGCACTCTCTCATCATCAACAGAGACCTCCAAGCGGAAGAGACTGCTTCTCTAAAGGTTTGTACAGAAACTTTATTACTGTATTGTGGTATCAATAAGTTCCCTCACAAGTCTGTTGCTGCATCAGCCCCAGCCCGGCAGCAGAAGTCTTGCAACCTTAATGTAATGTAATGTAATATTGGTGGAGTTATTATATTATATTTAATACAATATAGTGGATAGGAAGTCTTGTCATGTGGAGGTTATCCTCGCTGCTGGGAGAAAAATGTATTTATTTTTATATATTGGTTTCATTAAAATATTTATACCCCACCCCATATCATAAGATCTTAGGGTGGTTTGCAAACAAGGAGAGCCAGCATGGTGTACTGGTTTGAGCATTCGACTATGCCTCTGGAGACCAGGATCTGAATCTCCTCTCAGCCATGGAAATTCACTGGGTGGCCTTGGGCAAGCCTCCTTCTCTCAGCCTCAGAGGAAAGCAAACGTAAACCCCCTCTGAACAAATCTTGCCAAGAAAACTCCATCACAGGGTCACTTTAGGGTCACCATAACTCAGAAGTGACTTGAAGGCACACAACAACAACAACAACAACAACAACAACATGCAAATAAAACAATTTAAGATAATTTCAATAGTTGTTTAAAAAAACACTTGAAGCAGTTTTAAAAATAATATTAAACTATTTAACAGTTTAAAGCAAAATGAAACAGTTTAAAAGTAGATCTGGGCAACATCATTAGACCCCAAAGGTTTTGATAAAATGTTTGATTTTAACTTGGTGCTGGACTGAAACCGGCACTGACATTGCAGTCAAGGTTCTACAGCAGAGAAGGCCCTTCTCCATGCCTCTTTGTTAGACACAAAGAAGGGTTCCTCCAGCAGATCTCAGTGCTCAGACCAGTTCAGATAGGAAGAAGAGCTCCTTCAAGTATAAAGGTCCTACACATTACAGCTTTGAGCATCATCGCCAGACCACATTCAGACCACAAGTATTGGTGGCCAATACAATGACTTCATAACTGGTTTTACATGGTTTTCTGTAACATTTCAGTCAGGAGTCTAGCCATTGAATGTTGCACTTTTCCATCTACAGCAGTCCCACATAGAATACATTGCAGTAGTGTAATTGGGAAGTTACCAATGAATGAACTATTGTGGCTAGGTTATTCCTATCCAGGAAAGGCCACAGATGACACTCCACACACTCCATCTAGACCTCCATGGACCAGACATGGGTCCAGGAGTTCTTCCAAGCTGTGCAGCTGCTGTTTCAGGACAAGTATAATCTTATCCAGGGCAGGTAGTTTAGCCAGTTGGAACCTCAGTCCACAGAGCCTTTGTATTATCAGGATTTGGTTTACATTTAGTACTCTTCTTCTAAACCATTGTAACATTCAGGCTCTAGACCACCACCTTCACAGCCATAGGTGACCCCATGACAAGAAGAAGAAGAAGAAAAGCTAAGTGTATCAGCATACTAATGGCACCCCAAACTCAAACTTGTAATGATATTACCCACCTGCTTCATCCATATGAAGCAACATGGGAGATAGGATGGAAACCTGTGATATTCCACAACTTAATGGGGCTAAATAGAAGTTCACCAGCACCACTCTCTGGAACCAACTCTTAACCCAATGCCAGTCCTTAACCCAATGCTTTCTGCTCCCTTTCCAAAGAGCTGATGCAGTAGGACTTTTAAAAACAAACCAAAAGTGTGCCGTTCATGCTAGAAGAAAGAGAGGAAATTAAAAAAAAAAAACCTTAGTGGCAAACGCTTTGAAATAGTAAGACATTGGATTCTGTGTGTTTGCTACTATGTTTTTTAATATGGATTCAAAGAAATTTGCGTCCTGGATATTATGATTTTAAAAAGAGCAAATTAACTGGTACCTATCTTTGGTTTGTTTATTTTATGATAGGTAAAAATTCATAGTTTAACATTACAATATTATATAATATGATTTAACATAACATTGTTCAAATTTTCAACATACAACAACAGGGATGGGATTTATGGACACATTTGGTTTCAAATTCGATTCCAATATAATGATTTTTCTTTAAGTAGCGTTGCCCATTTCTTCTCTTGTACATGTATATGTTGCATGCTGAGAGATATATGTCTTATAGGTTCTGATATACGCAATACAAGTGTATATACTCAATAAAGATTATCAATTAAAAAAAGAGCAAATTAATCATACTTAAAAGGGCCAAATGTTAGGCAGGCAGAAGTGGCGATAATGACTGCAATCACTCATTGATCCTACAATCATACTTAAAAGGGCCAAATGTTAGGCAGGGAGAAGTGGCGATAATGACTGCAATCACTTGATCCTATAATGTCCCTATAACCAGGGTACACGTAACCATGATGTGCTGACAAGATGTTCACCCCATTACACCAACAAAACCCAACTAGTGCTGTCTTCCCACCAATGGTAGCTGCATAACCTGAAAGGGCAAAGTGGGTCTTACAAGTTACACTACGTAAAACTATGCATTCATTTTTCAAGGAATTAAGTGTATGCAAGAGCTCTAAAAGGTGCTAAAGGATGTGTGAACTTTAAAAAGCCCTTCTCTGAAAATAAAATTCCCAGACAAAGTCTTGGGAATATTACAGTGAAAGTCCCTAGCTACACGTAAGGACTTGCTGATCCTACATCAAAATATTCAAATAGTCTTCCAACACTACACCCACCCACTTATCTAAAAATATCATAGCCTTTGGGAAATAGCATTCCCCATCATAAAATGTGAACAAAACCATTTTGCTTAGATTAAATAGGTAGACTCCTTGTATAAGTAGCATTATAACTGAACCTTTTTTTTTTTAATTTCCTGCATTTCCTGCTCAAATTTTTTTAAAAAAAAAATACAATGCATGGAACGGGTGTTCAGTTTTAAAATGACTCTAATTTTATCTGCTCCATCAACAGGGTTCATAGCATCAAAAGGTAAAGCTTTTTAAAAACAAGGGAGTTAAGCATGCACACCAGACTTTTGTTTACCTGCAGAAAATTATAGGATGCAGACTTTTACATCTTTATGTGCTGGTAGAATGAAGCACATTCAGTTTCAGCTTCGGTAGTTGCCTCCACTCCTTGTTTGGCATAGTAATAGGAATCTTGAAAAATACATCTATAATGCGGGTGGGAAGCAAGTGGTCCCCCTAATGTTACTGAACTGCAACTCCGAGCATTCCTCCCTATTTACTATGCTCACTAGGACTGCTGTGACTTTCATCAACATCTGGAGGGCCACAGGTTGCCCACCCCCAACTCACAGTAATGTAGTGGTAAGTTCTGAACTGCAGATACCCATCATGGCAGTCACCACAGCCATATCTCCAAGTGAGGCATAAAAATGCAGGCAATTGTATGTATTCATACTAACAAACTAGTTCTAGCAGATTTCATCTTCAACAGAAACTAGTCTTTTGTAATGCTAATGAATTTTATTTGTCCATTCAAGTCCAAGCCACTGCATAAAAGTTTTTATTACAATAGGAATAATTCACAATATAACATTACAGGGAAAATCCATTCTCTTCTCCCCCACCTAATGGAAGGATGACAGGCAAACTCAGGGAAGTCTGAGGAAGGTATCACATGATATCATTGACCTTAGTAATGAAAAGTTCCAGTACTTTGACCCTGTGAGCCCTAGCTCTGCTACACCCCTGCCCACCTTTGGAACACATTCATAATGAGCTATGCTCATGCTATTGCTGCCCTGAATTGTGGCTGAGTAAGCCAGGTCAGAGCTTTGATGGGGTCAAGCTAGGAAAGGCCTCAATAGATAGACAATTTTATACATAGAAGTAGAGGGGATAGTGGGAAGAGGAGGTAAAATGCAGTAGAAATGCAGAAGGTGCTACCTTTCTGATGGGCCTAACAGGAGTAATTAAGGATTGCTTAACGGCCATTGGGAGGTGGTAAGCACGGATCTTTATGGTGGTCATTAAGAGTTGTGAAAGTTGGTCTTGATAGTCACTCAATCAGAATGCTGTCCTTTGAGACTGCTTCAAACAGCGGGACTGTCCTTTGTCTTAACAGCAATTATAAGCCCAGTTCCTGTATCACATGGGCATAGCATAACACACTGCAAATGGAATTCTGCATCTTTCTCTTGTGCTCCCCAGGCAGCTTCTGTAAGCTGAGTTACACTATGACAGACATTAACTGGTCAGGGGGTGAAAGGGCTGGTCGGAGGCAACCAGGCAGCACTCCATCGCAGTTCTGCAGCCAGGAAAAGAGAGTTAATGTCACCAACCACTCACAAGTAGTACAACAAAGCACCACTATCCTGCCATTCCTCTACTACCAGTAAATAGCCACTGCAGCGTGCCCTGGTACATGGAAGCTGCCAGGGAAATGTGCAAGGTGTTGAAAACCACCTTTGTAACTTCTAAAAAAAATATGCACATGTAACCTGGGGTTATGTGTACATATCTCACCAAGAAGACTGTAGCCAGGACTACCTGGTTCTCTCCACCACATGGAGCAAAACTGACTGAAAGTTACTCAGAGGGTATTAGATGCAATGATATTCATTGGGTGACTTCTGGCCCCTAATTAATGCTGATCTTAAACAAATGTTGCTGGTTTATTTTGAGGGGAAAAAAAATAAAATTCTAGGTATGCTTTTCTCAGTCCCTTAGAAAGAAAATGGATTTCAAATATAATAAATAATTGTTCTAGTGCCACCTATAACCTTTAGAATGGCTAAATGTGTAGATGGCATGTCTGCCATCATGGCCAATATCCCAACCAGACCCTGGAAAGAATTATAGTTTTTCAATGACAATTGCAGAATCCCCCAGCCAGTATGGCCACTAAGGCAGCTGTAGTCCAAAACAAGAACTTTTGCAGACTCTAATCTCAGCACCCCTGGTTGTAGCTACCAGAAACATGAAAAGGGTCTCTAGAAACTCCTAATAAAGTATCCATCTATTGATGGGTATTAAACAGTATCCCGAAAGGAAGCTTCATATTCAGAGGCAATATATCTCTGAATAACAGATGCTACAGACAAACAGCAGAGAAAAGCACTTGCCTCCAGGCTTATAGGATGCAACTGGCCAGCTGTTGGAAATAAAACAGGATGCTAGGCTACAGAGGCCTGATCAAGCAGGGTTCCTTTTTTCACTTTCCACATTCCTAAAATGTGGCAAATTTATATTCAGTATAGCTGCCGGCATGCATGGAGATGCTGTTTGCAGAAGCATCCCCACAGTCAGCCATGTCCTGGGCTGATATGATTATTCTTTGAATCAGATTAACTCATTACGGGCAGAAGAGGATGCAGGTTCTTTTTTTTCTGGCAAGAATAACAAGATCCCAAACAAAAAAGGGGGAACTTGGAAAAGTTTCTTTCTGGAACCCCAATACCCAGCATCCCCCTAGACAGCAGTAACATGTCAGACTCCCCAAAAAGGTGTCCCATAATTCCACAGTGAGCTTTATCTGCTTTTTTATCCCAGGTTTGCCTAATTAGTTGGAATTCTCTCACAATAGGTACAAATTAAGGGGAATATCGTTCAGATACTGCTAATGAATGGCTGTACCTCATGTGGAAGGGTGGGGGTACTCACTGTGTTCTGGACTGGCAAGGGCTCCATTTCCCCTTTGAGTTCTGTGCCATTTACACCTTGGCCTCCATGTGGGAACATCATTCTTGCAGGAAACAGGTGGGCTGGCAATCTGCACCGAGCTCTGATGTCTTTGTCAAAGGAAAAATGAGTTGGTGATTATTTCTGTGCTGCACAGGCATGATGTGAAAGTAGAATGATGGTTTCTATTTAAAGTAATTGCTCTAGTTAGTTGAGAACATTTTTGTCAAGAGACCAAGGACCGGAGAAAGATTGCCGCAGTGTGCACAGTCTCTCTGGTATCATTGCAACTGAATTTAGTGTAATCTCCTTGGGAAGTGGTTTGCTCAAAGACAGGTTCTCATTGCAAAGAAATGTAATGTTGACATACACACTCAGACAGAGAAAGAACCACATAGGCACAAAGTAGCATTAGTAAAGTAATTTAAAAACACTGTCATTATTACTGTATCTGTATACAACTCTGTGGTACAATCACACTTGGAATACTATGTACAGTTCTGGTCATACCACCTCAAAATTTTTTGAAGAGACAGCCATGCTAGTCTGTTTAAGCATGAAAAGGCTAGTGGGGGAAGAGGAATCTAGCAGCACCTGTAAGTCTAACTGATTTAATTTTGCATGAACTTTCATAGATTTCAATCTACTTCACCAGAGTGCAAAAATGGAATACAAAATTCAAGTCACACAGGGTAACAGTACACTTAGCCACCAAACTCTTGTCATTTTGGATTCACTCATAACTACTTCATTTTGGGGAACAGCAGGTACCTTCCAATTATTCACATTGTTTTGGACATTCACGTGGCGCCATAGCACGCAAACATCTTCATGGCTGGTCTGGAACAATGTTCCCTCGGCATTTGCACCCAGAAATCAATCAGCCCCTGAGATACACTGATAATATTTTCATTGTTTGGACATGTAGAAAAGAATCGTTTGAGAAATTCTATCTGAAATTCAACAACTTCCACCTTGTCATCAAACTGAGCCTGGAACAATTCACACAAACTCATTTTTTTGACAACAATGTACAACTGCAAAACAGACATCTAACAGCTATGCTATATTGAAGGCCCACTGATTTGTGGTGGCATTGTAAGAAAGCAAGAAAGTTTTGGGGAAAAAAGTCATAAGCAGATAATAAAAACTCTTAAACTAAAATTTCAGTGACACCAGAAATATATCCATTTAACATCCTTGACAGAACTGATACCCAACCAAGGATAAATATTGTAGAATCTTGTTATATATGATAGATGCTGCCAAAATAACTTTTGACCAGAGCTGGAAATATGTTCATATCCCCTCAATGTATTATTGGGTTTTGAAGCTCTACATAATGGCAGAGCTGGATAAATAAACAATTTCATTATCTGTAGACACGTGCAACAATACAGGCAAGAATGGAAGATTTTAACTTCCCTTTGGAAATTTAGATGGGGAAAACTATTACTAGCACATCTGAAGGAATAAGTCCAGTATGTTTACTTGTATTTAATTAATGACTAAAGAGTTCAGTTTTACACTGCAAAGAAATTGGTAATCTTACTTATGCTTCAGGAAAAATTATTTATTAGGAAGCACTCACCACTGCTTGGGAAGGGAGTCATTCTTATATACCTTTCTGCCTTTACCTTTTTTTCTGTTGTTGTTGTTGTTACTATTACTATTTTCTTATTTAAATTTTTGTATTATTGTTTTTATGATGGACCTTTGGTCTACTATATTGTTTCTTTTTTTGTCACTTTTCTCTGTTTAGGATTTTACTTTACTATTTCTTAAGATAACGTATATCAATATGTAATTTTATAACATTTCCAAGTAATGTTTTCCACTTATAAAAATACATTTTTTTAAAAAAAATGAAAGTCCACTGATCCTTATACATACTTGCATACCTCTAGCTTGCACCCAGATCATGGTAGCATCTATTGTTTATAGTTCATCCCTCCAGTACAGTCAATCCCTCCAGTTCAATCACACCTGCTCATACCCACAGAAGGCATTTCTCCAACTTCTATACCAATTCAATGAGACTAACAACAAACAAACAAACAAAGATCCCAGGGCAAGACTGATACTTAGACTGATACTTAGACTGACACTTAAGAACAACCTATTATAAGACAGACTGAAAACTAAAATAACAGAACACAGCCAGTTGTCAGCTACATTTCCCAGCTAGAACCACACAACACATCAACAACAAACGACAACCAGGTCAGGACAATAATACTGCCTTCTCATGGGCTCTGGATGGCTGGACCGTACTGGCTTCCCGACAGCCTCTCAACCTTAAAAAACTCCTTGTCTGCAACAGGACATATAAAAGGAACTGAAATACAGGGATAAGACCCTGCTACAAACCCAGATGCCAACTCTGTCTCCACATCTACCTTACAGGTCCTTATAATATCATGCACACCATCAGGGGTACATTTACTTATTCATCCTCCAATGTGATATATGTTCATTCTCTGTCAGCATGCTACACTAGTTAAACAAGAAAGTCTCTTTGCAAGAGGTACATGAACACAAATCTGATATCTGAAATAGTAATACCCCAAAACCAGCAGAAGAGCATTTTAATCTTCTTAGAGGTACAGCACTGACCTCAAGTAGCAGTTCAAGGGACAACTAGAAAAAGAAACAGCTGAACTGGGATACATTCACAAATTTCAGTTCATTAGCAGAGGTATGGTTTTCTGGCATGTTGCATATATTAATATACCAGTCTTATCACAACTGCATACACAACAAAACAATTCTTCTCAAAGAAGTTTCTTAATTCAAAGGGACTAACAGTTGGGGAAACATAATTTACCTTTTTTTGACACCTCAGCGCTAACAGAGCAGCTGCTGACGGCCCTGTATCATCTTGCACAACTGTCAAAAGACTTACAAGCAGGGTTACAATTTGCATCATTATATGTCCTACTAAACTCTGACTCCACCCCAACAACTTATGCTATTATACCTATGCCTTCAGTATTGCTGTTATTGCTCCATTAGTGCATCTGAGGAAGAGGATCAATTTCCACAAAAGCTCATGCTAAAATAAACCAGTTAGCCTTAAAGGTACTACTAGATTTCTTTTCCCCCCACCCTCCTTTTTTTAACACTGCAAAAAGTCTATCATAGTATTGGCAACTGTTTAGAAAAGGGCAACCAAAATAATTGAGGTGCAGATCAAGAAGCAATATCCCTATGAGGAAAGGTTACAGCATTTGGGGCTGCTTAGCTTAGAGAAAGAGCAAGACAGGGTGACGTGACAGAAATGTATTCAGTTATATATGATGTGCAGAAAATGTTTAGGAAGAAAGTTTTCCTCTTCATTCATAGCGTTAAAACTTGGAGTCATCCCCTGAAGCTGATTGATTGAGATTCCAGGCACAAGAGAATGTTTCTTTACACACTAGGGAATTTGCTAAGCAGTTAAACTGAAAGATTTGATGAACAAGATACAGTGATGGCCACTAACCTGAACAACTTTAAAGCTGAATTAAGTGTCAGTGGCATCTAGTGATGATGTTATTTCCTTACTGAGGTGGCATTTGAGGAGAAATTAATGGATGTAGCCTAGCTTCCTGACTTGAGCCTTGAGTATAAAAAGCAGGATATAAGTAAAGTTAGTAACAATAACATCAATAATTATTATCTCACTTTCACAGTTGTTACCAGGCTGTACACCCTCCGCATTTTGATATGGCCTAATTGGCAAAATATATTGGCAGATATGTTTAATTGGCATAAATATAAAGTATACTTATGGCTGGCAAGGCCATGTGGAAGAAAGGGACACTGGCTGGGAGCAGGTCAGAGGTAACCTCAGCACGGCCAGGTCAAAAGTTTGCTGAAATTAGCCAAGAAAGCCTGACTTAATGGCTCTGAGCTAATCCTATCAACTGCCAACATCAGAAAACAATACGGTGGCCAGATGCAGAGGCCAGGATCCCTGCTGTTTCCATTTCCTACTGCAGCCTGGCCCAGAAACCCCCCTCAACTAAGACAATGAAACCAATCAGTCAATTCCAGACCCCATTGTCCACGTTGCAACTCCCATTGTCCACTAGGCTGGGAGAGCAATTAACACACCCCTTCAGGGAGTGAAATAGAGTATACAAACCCTTGGTTCTGAGAAGTCGGATGCAGTCAGATGAAATGCTGGACCCCACTATGCTGCTCTGAATCTTGATCTGGCCTGCCCTTAGACAGAAGTCTAAGTCACATTTCAACTTCTTCACTACCCTTCTGGACTGGTAATTATAAATCTCCTAAAACCCCTCAGCCTCAATATACATAATTTTTCCTCCCTTTCTCCTTCAGTTAGCTCTTCTGTGAATATTTGACTGTTTGTATTTTGTGTGCATGCATGAGTGAATTTCCCCCAGTAAAAACACATTTTTAGCTTACTTTTGAATCTTTGGCTGGTTCTTTTCCTGCATGAGCCCATAAACATTGGTAGCAAGATCTTGCTAAGTTGCCCCCCTCTCGTTAGCCTCCTGAAATTGAACTAATTAATTCCTCACCTTTGCAAGGAGATACTGGTATCACAGGTTGGCCCTTGTGGCACCCACATTTTGGGGTAACACAATCTACCAGGTTTTACTGACAGGTGTTTTAGACCATCAGTAATTTGGATTCCATCCATGAATCTAGGAATCAGTCAGGTCTCTTGGTATAATGTGGCACATTCAAAGAAGTGGCACTTTTTGTAACTGTGCTATTGTGAGCCTGTCTATGGTGATTCCATTCAGATGTTCTGTCAGTCTGTTTGGGATTGCTCCCAGAGCACCTGTCACTATGACAGTTCCCAGAGGTGTTGAATCTCATTTTGCAGATCTTGATATTTCATAATCTTTTCTCTCTGTCTGTCTTCAATTCTGCTGTTTCCCAGGATTGTGACATATATAACCCAAGCTTTCTTTTTCTCAGCCATAGCTATGGCCCTTTCCACATGTGGGGGGGGGGTACGGGCGAAAACGCCCCAAAACAGAGCTTACCGGCAGCCGGGTAAGTCCGTCGTGACGTGGAGCGGCGCGAGCTCGCTGCTCCGCAGTCCTCCAGCGTCCCAGATGGCAGCTTCCGGTTGGTGGAGGCTCTCCACCAACCGGAGAAGCTCGCCAGCTGGAAGCCCGCCCCCGGCAGATCTGCAGGCACGCATTTGCGCGCGCCTGCAAATCCGCGTCGGAGCCGGGCGACAGAGCGGCGCAGGGCTGCGCGCTCCGTGCTTTTTAAAAACCTCAAAAAAGAGGTTTTTAAAAAACACGCAGCGCGGCTAGTTCCGGCCGCTCCTGAGTGGATTCTGGTGTGGGACTACAAAAAGTAGTCCACGCCAGTCCACTCTACAGTGTAGAAGACCTCCATGAGAGGTCGCTCCGCACCATTACAGAAGCCCGGTGTGGAAATGGCCTATGTCTTGCATAGTGTATTCTAATTGTTTGTTAGTTTGAATCTTAACATCCCATAAGAATTTGATGTCACCATTTTAGTCTTATATTTTGAAAAAGTAGAGTAAATGCCCACTTGTTGGGACTACCTTTCTGTGATGGTGAGATTGCATGCTTCTGTGAGGCAAGAGCCTATGCAGATGGTAGCACTGCTACTGTTAGAGACATCTCAAGTCAGGCAGGCTTTTGCTGAGGGGTCAGACTAAAGGTTCTAAAAACCTATTAAATACAGTTTGCTGTTGTATGCCTTCAAATCATTTCTGAATTATGGTGCCCCTAAGGTAAACCAATCACGGGGTTTTCATGGCAGAATTTGTTCAGAGGGGTTTTTCTTTTGCCTTCCTCTGAAGCTGAGAGAGTGTGACTTGCCCAAGGTCACCCAGTGAGTTTCCATGGCTGAGCAGGGATTCGAACCCTGGTCTCCCAACATCCTAGTCCAACACTCAGACCGCTATACCACACTGGACTTTCTATTAAATATGCTACAGAAACCAAATAAAATTAAATTAAAATAATAAAAATTATATAAAAATTCAACAGTGGATGAGTTGCTGCCTGAGTCAACCAGAAGCATGTCAGATGTCAGAGTTCCTGGACATCAGATGAAAAACTGAATTGAAAAAGTTATAGAACTCAGTATCATTTGCTAAGCAACCAGTGCAGAACAATGGAAAACAAAAGAAAACAGGTGACGATGACAATGAGGAGGATGATTTATTTCCCTCTCAGGTGGTGGTGCACATTGTGAAGAAAACACCTGGAGCAGACTTAGTTCTGTTGCTTTTATCTGAGGTTTCAGCTCGCTGTGGGTTTGTCTCAGAATTCATCAAACAAACACTCTGATTGCATTTTAACTCTGGGTAATTGTCAGTGAAACCCACAGTTAAAGGGTTTGAACACCTATCTCATACACACCTACGCTTGCACAGTGTTGCTAGCACATCAAGACTGTGACAAGTAATTCTCTAACTACTGTCAGGAGTTCTACTATTTGTCTTCTTTAGTTATGGGAGAGTTACATTCCTCCACCTTCATTTACAGAATTTGGAAAAATTACTCTTTTCCTTCTTTAAATCCAAGAATTTCCCAGCCAGTATGAACAGCCAAAAATGAACTTTTCCAAGCCCTCCTGTTTATAAGCAGTGTTTTACTTTTTTGCACAAATATACTTGATGGCTGAGGACCTGCATCATCAGATGTAACTATGATGATAGAGCTCTATTGCTGCAGTTTCATCTGACAGTACAACCCCACCCCTGTCAAAAACCCTACCTTTTCACTCTGGCAGCACCCCAACTGAAGGGTTTCTGAGGTGCTGCAGACTGAGGTGTTGGGAAGTGATATCTGCAGTGTTATCCTAGCCATGGTGCACATGGAGAATGGAGAGACCCCTTAGGGTCCTGACACAACCGCTTGATTTATTGTACTCCATGACCTGGGAGGTGTTGCAGATGTCATTTTCCAGTGCCCTATCTGCAGCACCTCAGCAACCGTTTGGTTGGGATGATGCCAGGCTGAAAAGGTAGGGTTTGGGGGCGAAGGTCACATTCAGTCATTAACAACGTAAACATGAATCCCCAGCAGTTAAGAGACTGTAAGTTCAGTCTATGATTTTATAACTACTGAACAGAATGCCAGCCTGCTTACGGTACATAAATTGGAATCTTTAGGATAGCATTGTCACATAGTTTCCCAGCTGTTTGAAGGAGCTGATCCTCCAAACTATACCTTTTCAGCTACTTTTAAATTAATCTTCTATTTTTTAAAAAAATATTATCTTTCCGTTTTGAAAAGAAAAGTGGCTTAGCTGTATTATTGGAGCAATTTCTCACTTGCCTACGTGACAGTTGAAATGGTACTGTGTGGCCATTGTTGCCAAGCAGCTCAACAGTGTTTATTAGATGCACCAGGATCAGATCCAGCAGGGAGGAAAGAGAAATTGACATTGAACAGAAGGCTACCACAGGTGACAGGAGGAATACAGAACTGACAGGATTCAGCATCTGAGCCATGATTGAGAAAGAACAACTAGTGTCTATAAACAGAAGGCCAAGTTTGTTAGTAATAAGTTGCTACCTTTCAGACTATACAGTTACAACACTATGATTCTACTTTAATTATTCTGGCTGCATCCTAAACTGCAAATCCCAGGATTCCATAGGATGCTGAAACTGGAATAATAGCACTATAACACTGTAATGTGGAAATGGCCTATGTTGACCTTTGGTCTGATATAATAGCGCTCTTGTCATGTTCTAATCTCCCAGCATTAGAAGCTGGCTTGTCTTTCAGTTCATCTAGCTTTAGGTCTTTTGAGTTGGTTCTCTATCAGCCCTTTAGAATTATGAAACTAAACTTGCAGCTGGAGAGTAGCGAGATGGGGAGGAATTGATTATCCACAATTTCTATTTTCAGTCCCTCAGAAAAAAGAGAGGAGCAGCAGCATTCCTCCTAAGGTCCTTGGCAGCATTTTCAAGAGCCATTGCTTTGAGCTCAGTATCTGCTAAAGAACTTTAGCAACAGCATCAAGGGAAGAAATGTCATCTCCAGCTGACTGGAAATCACACCCCCAGGTTCTCTGTTGGGTGTGCTACTAATTAACCCTGGGGGAATCCCACAGGTGTCAGAGGAAATGTCACAGCATAAAAGGCACTAATGAATTAATGCCATGAATCAGTAAGCAGATAACTCTGGAGTTTTCCTACAGCACCTCCTGCCAAGAAAGGAAGAGTCTCAGCTGCCCTCAGTTCTTCAGAGGTGAGGTAGCGGAGCATGTTTCCAGCCAGGTACCCTACAGCACCTCCAGATGGGACACTGGAACTTCTATGAGGAGAAAATCATTTTTTCTACCTCTGCTGGTGTGTTCTGCTACCCAGTTCCCTAAGAAAGATCTCCTAAGGTTAGAGAGTAATGGCAAGTCTACTCCTGTATCCAATGTCTCAGGTAGGAAGATGAGATCCAATGTGGTGTGGTGGTTTGAGTGTTGAGCAAGGATCCCTGGGGAACCAGGGTTTGAATCTCCACTTACCCTTAGAAACCCATAGGGTGACCTTGGGAAACTCACATATGCTCACCATAAGAGGAGGGAGTCAAACTTCTGAATCTACTTTGTCAAGAAAACCATATGATAGCTTTGTTCCAAGCTGGAGTTGACTGGAAGGCATATTTCAACAAAAAGAACAAATAGGGATACAAATGTACTACCATTTTTTAAACTTTATTTGCATCCTAGGGCTTTTCAGATAGCAGCATGACAGGTGGAATTTAAGTCAGTGGGGTCTTTTTTTTTCCCTGACATAAAAATGTAGCAAATGCCAGCATGTCAGGCTGGTATCAAAGGTTTAGCAGCAGAACCTGTTGTGTGCATGTTTTGTGTAGGCTTACTTCAAAATAAATCCCACTGAATTCACTGGGACTTACCTGTAAGGAAAAACATAGATAGGACTGTATTATTATCATGATTCTGTGATAGATTAGTCAATTAACAAAACACTTCTCCAGCTTTGTTCTGAAATAAACATCCATAGGATAACACTATGAAGTTTCAGTTGAAAGTGAAGATCAGTTCTAAGAGCTAAATACACAAATATGTTTAACGCTATTTTGACTCTGATCTCATCCTATATGAGATTATTAAATGGAAATATTAAAAATAGTATTTCCTTCCAGTAATAGCTGATCATGTTTTGTTAAAATATATGCTTTTGTACACTTCCTTCATATCACAGTAAGCATCCATATTTTGAATATGATAATATGAAAATATATCTAAGTATGCATTAAAAGTTTATAGTCCACACCATTGATTGGGGCAGGCAGCTTAAAAAAATATAAACAACATGTCAAAGCCCAGTTAAATATACTTAATTAATTTGTAAGTTAAAAGGTAGGTTTCTGGTTAATTAACAAAAAGGTTGTTAACTGGTTGAGCACTCCAGACAGACTATGAATGAAGTTGAGCCTAGAAGTAGTGAGATTCAAGCAATACAGATCTCTATAATTAGTTGCTTTTATGGTCAGCAAGAGTGGAACAAAGTACCATTTTGAAAGCAGTGTAATGGTATGAAAGTACATCATAAGTATAATCGTTTCCAGTTACTTTCAAAACTTACTTTTAAAGGGCATTTGAGAGGCATTTTGAAGGAATTTTTCAATTTTTATGTCACCCTCTTTTCAATCCTACTGGCTTTTGCCCCTCAAGGAAAGTCTCAGATAGTAAAGGAAAAGTAACAAGCAGTGCCACAAACAATGTTAATAAGCTACATTCTCAACATTCCAACAATGGATTACTTTTCAAACAATGTAAAACTAAGGACATTTCTACACTAGACTGTTATAGTGTTATTATTCTACTTTCAACATCCTATGGAATCCTGTGGTTTGCAATTTAGGGCCCCTCCCTAAACTGCAAACCCCGGGATTCCATAGGATATTGAAAGTGGAATAACAGCACTATAACAGCCTAGTGCAGAAATGACCTAAATTTCCAAGCTCTTTATACAGTCAATCCTTGTGTTTCCCTGTACAGTGAGAGTGGGCAACCTACAGCCCTCCAGATGTTGGGCTATTCCAGATTGATATAAATAAGTAAGAGTTCCAACAATATCATTCCTTGGGTTTTGCCAGAATCTCCCTGTTATTGCCTCTGTATCCACTTGTTGCATTCTTTTGGTATGATTTCATAGATCTGCACTTGGAGTCTTCCAAATGTGTGTATGTATTTTTAAATGAGGTGAGGTTTGCTGAGGTGATCCTAAGGTTTGAAGGGCACATTTTTTTTCTTTAGAGTTATAGTGCTATAGTGCAAAAGTGCTATTTCACTGAAACAACGCAACTCTTTAATATTTTTTTGTTCCAATATGTCTGGGATTAAAAAAACACACACACAAGAGTGGGAATAGAATATTGCAGTTTGTGGTGCAGTTTTCCAGGTAGTAGTTTGGAGGAACAAAAATATTGCTTGGATACAAGAAGAAAAAAAAGAGGAGGGGGAGGAAGAGAAGGAAGGGGAGGACTAGAGAAACAAATAACTACAACCTCTCAACACATTTATTCTGTCTGGAAAGACCTATTGTTGGACAACAGCTTCCAGCATTCCTCACCATTGGCTGTGCTGGCAGTTGTAATCCAACAATTCAGAGGGAGGCACAATTTGCCCATCCGTACTGTACAGTGTATCTACACTAACAGAACTTTGATAACAGCAGTTGGATATCACTTTACTATAGTTCAGTTTTCTATAGTCCTGGAATTTATAGTTTCTGGAGATCCTATTCCTGATCTGCTAGAGAACTCTAGTCCACTCCCCTGTACTATAGCACTACAGCTCTGTAGTGGAGAAATTAAGTATTTCATCAAGCCATGAATTCCAGGTTTCTGTAGCATAGAACCACAACAGTTACACTGGCATCAAACTGCCATAATTGTGCTTTGTAGATACATTCTGAGTACACGTAACTGAAATGAATCAGACATATGCTTCTCCTGTTTACATCTTGTCCCACCATCCCCCTAAATCTCATTTTACAGTTGTAAGCACCTCTTATCATGTGCACAAAGATGATCTAATATAAATAATAATAACTTTCCAAGATCACACAATTTCAGAAAATGCAGAGAAATATAATCAGAATGGTCAGATGAAACAGTGCAGCAGCGTCCAACCATGTGTCCCTAGAATTTGTTGGACTTCAGCTTCCAGAATCCCCAGTTAGCATGGTCAATAAAGTACTGAAATAGTAAATTGAATTTTACACACACACACACACAGAGAAACTTTCAGATATGTGTGTGTATCTGTCTGTCTGTCTGTCTATCTATCTATCTATTTATCTATCTGAGAAAGAGAATAACAGCTACTACAGCTTGCTTGTGTTAGAGTGTTTCTGGTTTGAAAACATCCACTCTTTCATATGGTTGTTAAAGGCACAGAGATCCTCTCTTGAGTCTTCTCAGAAATTCCTTGAACTGAACACAGAATGGGTCTCACCAGGTGAACCTGAAATTCTGCCTTCCCACCCAAATGGACTCTACACGCTACTGCAGTAGGCAGCATGTATGAACAGGGTCAACCCTAGCAAGTTAAGTAGAACGAGCAGTTGCCCCAAGTGACAGATGCAACAAGATGTTGGAGAATCACAGAATCTTAGCGTTGAAAGGGGCCACTAAAGAACTATCTAGTCCAAACCCCTCCCATGCAAACATGTACAACTAAAACACTCCTAATGTCCATCCAATCTCTGTTTAATTATCTCCAAAGATGGAAAATCCACCATCTCCAAAGCAATCTGTTCATTGTCAAATAGCTCTTACTATTAAAAAAAAGTTCTTCCCAGCATTTAGGTGGAATCTTTTTTCTTGTAATTTGAATCTACTGGATCATGTTCTAGTTTCAGCAGCAGCAAACAAGCTTCCTCCATCTACAATACAGCATCCCTTCAGATATTTAAAGATGACTATCATGTTACCCCTCAGTCTTCTATTCTACAAGAGGATGGAGAGAAACTGTATGGTCTGGTCTTTCACCAAATCTAGCTTGCTGCTTTTGAGATGGCAGTCTAGTTGGCTTTTCTATATTAAATGGGAGAGATGGCATCTTGTTCTTTCCCTCAAGCAGCAGAGTGTATTGGGACAGCCCTGAGCGCATATCATATTATTCATTCAGTTTAGTGGTTGGGGGAGAAGAGAGTTCCTTTTATTAGGGGAGCCCTATAAGATGCAACACTGAAACTCAGGACAGAAAGCTTGTCGCTTTGCAGTTCCATGCTGTAACTTATCAAACTCATGTGATGACAGGTAGAAAGACACTTTACTGAATAATGGAGCCAGAAGAAACCATCATAATGAGATTTATAAGGAGGAAACCATGCTCAACAAATTCAATCAATTCCCTTGACAGAATCCTGTAAAGACACTGTGGCCATTTCCGCACTAGACTGTTAATAATGCTGTTATTCCACTTTCAACATCCTTTTGAATCCTGGGGCTTCCCTCTCAAAACTGCAAACCTCAGGATTCCATAGGATATTGAAAGTGGAATAACAGCACTATAACAGTCTAGTGCAGAAATGGCCTGTGACTGAGGCAGCCAGGCATTAACTAACCCTTATTTCCCAGATACACTTTTCACAGATGTATTAACTGCAGTTGGTGTGCAAATTCTTCCCACACCCCAGAAATGAAATGTTTATGTAGAGGAGATCCCTCCCAACCACTGTGTGACCTCAGTAGCAGTTAGGGGAAGCTGTGCCCCCTTGGAAACTGAAACACCTGACCTCTGAGGGGTATGCTTTTTATGAAGGCACTTGCCTTTGGCAATCAACGGGGTTACCTTTTTAGGGAATGCAGAGTGTTTGCTCCCATCACAAACTAAACTGCAGTGTGACATTATTGATTAGGCACCAGGGAGCAGCAAAGTGTATTGCCTTGTACTGTATTGTATTACATTACATTATATTTTGAATGTACATCCTGCCTTTCTCCTAAATGAGATTTATTACTTTATATTACATTGGCCAGATGCATAATAATTGTCCTGATGAATTTTGCTAAGCTTGTACAGATTTTTTTCAGCTGTTTCTGGGCATCTGATCCTACCTTTCTTCCAAGGAACTTGGTTTAGTATACTTGCAAATCTAGCCTTACCCTTAGGTAGAGTGAGGCATACAGACTGAGGAGTGCAGAAGGAACAAGCTGTGTGTACCCCCAAAACCTTGGCTGTTGTTGTCAGGTACAATAGAAAATGGTGCACTATTTACAGTGTTGACGTGCCAACTGCCAGTAGAATGGGTGGGGTCCAACTGAAGATGTGTTATCTGTTCTTTGCCTTAAGAAGCAAAATGCCTTAGGTGGGCCTGGTGTATATTTCCCCCATCTGCAGCACAGACACACACTTTAACACTCAGGCCATTTCCGCACTAGCCTGTTATAGTGCGATGCTTCCACTTTCAACATCCTCTGGAATCCTGGGGTTTGCAGTTTCGGGAGGCGCCGGCTGGCCCCTCCCGAAACTGCAAACCCCAGGATTCCAGAGGATGTTGAAAGTGGAAGCATCGCGCTATAACAGGCTAGTGCGGAAATGGGCTCAATTCTGTGATGTAGATTAAGCTGAGCAATAGCGAGCACTCCAAGGTTGCTCAGTAAGCTGAGTGGAGATTCAAACCTTTGCATAGACCTATGTTCTAACTGGAGAGGCAACACGGTGTAGTGGTTTGAGTGTCGGACCACAACACTGGAGACCAGGACTTGATTCCTCAGTCAGCCATGGAAACTCACTGGGTGACCTTGAGTGCATCACACACTCTCAGCAACAGAAAACCACATGATAGGTTCACCTTAGAGTTGCCATAATTCAGAAATGACTCGAAGGTACACAACAACAACAACAACAACAATATTCTAACAATATTCTACACCCCCCCAACAATTAGAGGAAGGAAAAAAAATCGACATCCCCCCCCCCAAAAAAAATATAGTGTGGAGAAAAGCTGAACCCAAGTGATTCCCCTAACTGACAATTGGGCCACACAGTTTACAGAAAACCTACACACATTGACAGATATCTACACAAGAACTCCAGTCATCACCCAGGACAAAAAAGGAGCACAATAAAAACTCTGGTAGATCGCGTAAAAAGAATCTGTGAACCCCACCTCCTGAAAAACGAACTGAACCATCTAAATTGGGCTCTATAGGCCAATGGTTACTCCGGTTCAGACATCAGAAGAGCTTCAAGACCCAGAAAAAACCACAGCAGTGAAGATAAGCAGTCAACCAAACGGAATGTGTTTTTACCATACATCAAAGTGGTCACTGACTGTATAGGGAAACTGATGAAGAAACATGACCTCCAAACAATCTACAGACCGACCAAGAAAATTCAACAAATGCTACATTCAGCAAAGGACAAGAGGGATCCTCTAACTTCTGCTGGAGTTTACCACATACCTTGCAGCTGTGGGCAGGGCTACATAGGGACTACAAAACGCAGCGTCCAAACATGAATCAAAGAACATGAAACATACTGCAGACTGATCTGCCCAGAAAAATCAGCAATAGCAGAACATGTTATAAATCAACCTGGACACAGAATGCTTTTTGAAAGCACAGAAATTCTGGATCATTCTGACAACTACTATGTCAGACTGCACAGAGAGGCCATCGAAATCCATAAACACATGGACAATTTCAACAGGAAAGAAGAAACTTGGAAAGTAAACAAGATTTGGCTATCAGTACTGAAGAACACTAAAATCAAGACTCAAAAACATGCCAATGAACACCACCCAGACTCTAGAGGTCCCTCTATAGGGAACAACACAGTGGGCTCCTAAGGTACTTAATGCACTGTTAGGCATATTCCGTGACTAACAGCACAACCTTAGGGGATATCCCATTTAACAATGGGCCAACTGTAACACATGCAAATTGCTCCCTCCCACCTCAGGGACTATACAAGTATATATACTCTGTTTCACTTCCATGCCACCAGATCCTCTGAAGATGCCAGCCACAGATGCAGGTGAAACATCAGGAGAAAATACTAATAGAACACGGCCTCAAAACCCAGAAAACCCACAACAACCTATGGATTCCAGCCGTGAAAGCCTTTGACTTTACATTCCCCATATTGTTTACTTTTTTGTTAAGATGCTACAACAAATAGGTAGTAAAAGAGTAATTGCAGATCAGAGAAGGGTAATCCAACACCATGGACAAACTGGAATTCATTAAACATTGTGCCATCTCCTCATCTACACAGGTAAAGAGGTGGAGGATTAGATTTTCTAATATTCCTCACATTTGGCAGTGGGAGAAAAGACATCTTGCAAGGAGTGGGTTGGGCTAGCACATTACTTCCTAAAGTAGGAGACTTGACCTAAGGGGAAATCTTTTCTGTGGGGAAGTATTCAACAAATGCATCTCTTATCTGTTGTCTGACCACCTCATTGTGCTGCATTGCCCTGTGCAAACTCAGTTGCTTTGTAACTCCTTTTATTTGGTATGCAACTTCATCCTATGTATGCTTACTCAAAAATAAGCAGAGAGATATGGACATTTTGCTGCCCGAGGCTCAATGGCAAACACCACCCTCCTTTCTCAAGGCAAACAGTACTCAAAGCCAATCAAGTTATTTTGACCCAGGAGACACAAAGTCCCTGGGGCACTGTTCTTTATCTCTAGTTACAAATACAATAATATAAAGTTAAATAACAAAACTTTTTCTGCACTCTCATGAAATCCAGATCTGCTCCCTAGGGCAGCTGCCTTGCTCTGCCTAATGGTAAAGTCACCCCAGGAAGTAAGTTTCACAGAATTAAATGGGGCCTGCTCCCAAGTAAATGCAGACACGGCCTTGTTCTTCTTTGATATGCTTTATTACAGATCTTGACTGTCATTACGCAAAAGGAATGAGGGCAGTTTGAGGGGAACTGTGAAGTAGGCTGCATTACACATAGTTGCAAATATCTCCGCAGCTTGACAAAGCCCACAGGCTCTGTCAAACTTGCCAAGCACCTCTGGGTAAATGCAAGGCAGGAGGAAGTGTCTTTCTCTGTGTGTCAGTGCTTGTTTGTGAGTGGAAGACAAAGACTGTGAAAATAAGGTGAGGAGAAAGTAGAAAAAACATTCTATTTTGCTGTGGGTGAAAACTCTCTGACCTCATTGCTCCATTACATTGAGGAGGGAGGGTGTATTGCTTTGGAACAGAGGTTGGCAAGAGAATGAAGATCTGTAATAAAGTATGTGCATAGCGCAGCTGGATGGCCAAATGTGGATAGCGGGGGCCTTTTTCCTTAAATGTAGAAGAGAGAACAATGGTGCACTTAGGCAATTTTAGATTAAATGGTTTTACTGATGATAAAGTGTATCATTTAAGTCTTTGGGTAACAGCATGCATTATTTCCCTCGCTTCAAAATGTATTAAGCCAGGCCTGCTGCATTTGGAGGCCTTTCTGTTCATTCTGTTGCAGAGGGCTCTAGACCTCTGCCCAGCAGTCATGTTCTGTTGGTACCAGTGACTACCAATTTGAACAAGAGCAGTTTATCATGCTCAACACCAAGCCAAGCCTCATTAGCTGGAATTCTGAAGCCCGCATTTCAACCCAATGGAACTCTGTCCTCTATATCTGATGACCCTAACCAAAGCACAAAACAGAGGGTGTCTTACTAATAAGACCCTCTACACAGAATCATAGAGTTGAATGAGACCACAGGGGCCAGTCCAATTCCCTGCCATGCAGGAACCCTCCTCAAAGCACTCCCAACAGATGGCCATCTAGCCTCTGCTTAAAATCTGCCAAAGAAGGAGACTCCACCACACTCCAAGAAAGCTTATTCCACTGCTGAACAGCTCTGACTGTCAGGAAGTTCTTCCAGAGGGTCAGGTGGAATCTCCTGTCCTGCAGCTTGAACGTATTGCTCCTTGTCCTAGTTCCTGGAGCAGTAGAAAACAAGTCCACTCCCTCCTCGACATGACTTCACTTCAAATATTTAAACATGGGTATCATGTCCCCTCTTAACCTTCTCTCATGTAGACTAAACATACCCAGCTTCCTAAGCCGTTCCTTATAGGGCATGGCTTCCAGACCCTTCACCATTTTGGTTGCCCTCCTCTGGACATGCTCCAGCTTGTCAATATCCTTCTTGAAATGAGGTGCCCAGAACTGGACATAGTATTCTAGATGAAGTCTAACCAAAGCAGAATAGAGTGGTACCATTACCCCCCTTAATCTAGACACCATAATCCTATTGATGCAACAAAGAATCATGTTGGCTTTCTTGGTTGCCACATCATACTACTGATTCATGTTCAGCTTGTGGTCCACCAAGACTCCTAAATCCCTTTCACATGTACTGTTATCCAGCCATGTGTCCCCCATCCTATATTTGTGCATTCCATTTTTTCTGCATAGTGCAGGACGTTACATTTCTTCCTGTTGAAACTCAGTTTGTTAGCTTTGGCCCAGCTCTCCAATCTGCCGAAGTCATTTTGAATTTTGATCCTGTCCTCTAGTGTATTAGCAACCCCTCCCAATTTGGTGTCATCTGCAAATTTGATAAGAATGTCCTCCATTCTCTCATCTAAGTCATTGATAAAGACGTAGAATAGCACTGGGCCCAGGACAGAACCCTGTGGCACCCCACCTGTCACTTCTCTCCAGGATGAAAAAGAGCCATTGGTGAGCACCCTTTGGGTTCAGTCAGTCAACCATTTACAATTACAATTACAACCAATTACAATTACAGTCAACCAATTACATATACATAGTGACGTCTTCTACCAGTGCTGCTCTTAGTGAGAGCAGAAGGAAGAAGTCATTTTATTTAGTCTGTATAATTGAAGAAGTATGAAACCAAACAGCAGCTGGGCAGTCTCTAGGCTGCAGCACAAAAGTGGGATCAAGGTTTGTCTGTCATGAATTGTAACATGCTTTGGAAAATGTGTAAGGGCTGTGTTTGATGTTCCCTGTCCACACGTGAGGAAATGCCCACATGGCAATTCCTGAAGCCTACCTGTCATAAAGCCTCAGTCTGTTGTGGAGTTTCTTTACCAAGGCTAGCCAAGGACATTTTGCTGCCTGAAGCAAAGAACAAACCTGTACTTCTCCCATGCCAGGTATAAAAGCCAATTGGACTGACAGGTTTTTCTTTTCTTTAGTACAGGAGGGAGAGCACCTTCCACTCCCCTGAAGGCAACAGTCTAGTTTAGAGGTACAGAGTAAGATACAAGACACAATAGTTTCCTGCATTCATTGGACAGAAGAGAATATTGGTCCTGGAAATCAAATCTAAGATCTCTTTTGTAAAAAAAATCATCATCCTCATCATCATCTACCTATTACCGGAAACTGTGGCCAGTGATAGTTCCATTCAGTGCTGGGTTTCCTCCTGAGAGGGTGGGAGATAAGAAGACCATAAACTTGGTCACTATTGAACAGATCCTGGAAAATTTACTTTCGGACTACAACTCCTAGAGAGACATCCCTGGCCTCACCCAGCATGGTCGACGGTCATAGTTACTGAGGGATTCTGGGAATCATAGCCCAGAAGAGTATTTCTTCCAAGTTCTACACTGGCACATGTAAGATACTACCAAAGGAATGTACTTTTCATGTGGGGAATATCATTTGGGCAGAGAAGATGACAGCCATTCTAGAGAAGAGGCACTAATGCTATCTGGGGGCTGGCAGAGCTGAGTCATGGGAGAGATGTGAAAGGAAAGCCTGGAGAGCTGGGCTAAATGACAAGTCACGACAAAGCGGTAGGGAGATGTGGGTGGTGTGGGGGGTTAGAAATGCCAAGTGATTGATAGGTGTGAACCCAGAGAGAGAAAGAGAAGGCGAGGGGATGTAAAAAGGCAGAGGATGTCATCAATTATACTGCCGTATTTTTAATGAAGTTTTGGGAAACCTTTAACTCCTTGGTCCTGCTTACAAAATTTTTCTCAGAGGATTTGGAGTTTACAGGGACCAGGGGCAGTTCCTTTTACAAATCCTAGCAACTCCTTCTCACACATATGGTCATTGTTTGCAAATATTCATATGCTGCCTATAGGCAAAAATTACAAAGAGATGCACCTCAATAAAATGTAACATATACACAAAACACAGTTAGACAGCAAACAAGAAGCAGATGCCAGGTTAGATTAAACAGGGAACGCTTGCTCAAATACATATGGTTTTAGCATGCATCAAAAACTAAGGACAGTTGGAGTATGTAAAGTTCATGCGTTCTGGGAAGCACAATGAGCAGAACACCATCCTTTCCACCATCCTAATGGGGGCAAGCAGCAAGGCTCTGAAAAAGCTGATTATTAAGAGAACCCTGGATCACCTTTCTGGAGATAATTAAAAGGACAAACACCAACCGTTGCCACTAATGTCAAGGTAAAAATTTCAGAACAGACCCCTGGAGATGCTGCCAAATATCTCACTCCAAATAACTGCAGTGCAATCGAAGGCCCATCTATATGGTGAATTTAACTTCAAATAAAGAAATATTCCTGAGTGTAATTTAGTCAATCAAATTCCTTTATTTGAAATTAAACTGCCATAAGCTTTGCCATGTAAAGGAGGAGTCTTAATGCTCATTGTGTATCAGCATTGTGTTGATCTATCTGTTCCATTTACCTGTTGTCCTCCTCCTTTTTCTCCACTTGAGACTCCTCTTGATATAACCTTTACTGTTTATAAACAGACATTTATAAATAACCACAGCTTTTGCCAGGACAAAGAGATGGCCATGCTTGGTTTCTGGTGTCATGCATGCTTTAGCAGCAGCTGATGGCTCACATATCAGTGTGGTAATGAAGATGATCTGGAGTTTAGTGTGAGCGTTTAGGGAGCTGTCCAAGGTGCTGTATCTAATTTAGGGATAAGGTTCGAGTTCTCGCTTAGTCCCCTAAAATTCTGCTTAAGATCCAGAGTATATTCATGGAATGTTGTCTAAAATTTAAGTTACTGAAATCAAAACAAATCTTTAAAACAGTGCCCCAAATTAAGGCTGCACATGGAGTATCTTTTACTATCAGCAATACCATAGGCACTATTCATTAGGTGATAATGTTAATTTTGGAGCAAATCTCATTTAATCAGGAACACAAAACTGCAACTAGAATCTTGGAAAAACAAGATTTTCCTATAACAGAGGCAGCCAAAAGTTACTCCCTGCAAAAGAAGTGCAAGTATGCAATAATTTCTTAAGGAGAAAAGGAAGAAGAAGGAGGTGGTGGAAGAAAGAAGCATGAAAGGAAGAAGAAGGAAGAGGGAGGAAGGACAGGGAAAGAGGTGCAGAAGGCAAGGATAAAGAAGGAGGAAGAAAATGAGGAGACAATAGCTGTATAAATCTCCCTTTGAGTGATTCTGATAGCTATTGCATTGTGCAACAGACTATAAAAAGCTTCATTATCATCCATATCCTTCACTCTCCTGAAGAGCCATGGAACCTGGTACACAGAAATGACCTATTAAAAGTGTGTGTGTGTGTGTGTGTGTGTGTGTGTGTGGTGGGCTAAACAACAGCTGGCCAACATTAGGCAATAAGGTTACTGCCTGAGGCAGCAGATTTTGAGATGTCATGAAAGCAAATTGTAGCTGTTTATTATTGTTATTCTTCTGCCAGAAATGAAGAAGTGTGACTGTGAGATATTCCAGCCATGTGCCAAAATCACTTGATTAGCTTTGTGTTCTATGCATTCTGACTTAGGTGAATGCAGTGCAGGTTACAGCATTTGCTGCTCTGCCTCAGGCAGCAAAATGTCTTGAGCTAGCCCTGGACAATGGTACCGGATGAACTTTGCTCTAGTTTAACCAATTGACATATGAGCCCTAAGGGTCCTAAGGCCGGTCCAACAGAGTAGAACTGGTAAACGAGGTATTGCTCCCCTGTTCTGGGCACCCTGCACCAAATCGTTCCCGAGTACTCGACAAGCCTGATGAACTGTCATCATTTCAATGCTCCGCCCCCTCCCCGCTTCATCCATGTTTCTCAACCTTTGGTCCTCCACATATTTGACAGACTAAACTCCTCGGAATCCTTGCTCACTGGATACTGGATGGGGCTGATGGAAATGGAAGCCCAAAATAGGGCAGGAGGGGGGAGCGATTGTGAAGGGGGCTCTAATTCCTGATGTGTTCAGGCAGGTCGGATGGCCCCTTTCAGCCTGAATTCTCAGCCAGCCCACTCCTGCGCCGCAGACGGAGCAGCCTCGCCAAGAGCGGCAAGAAGCCTCTCGTGTGCTCGCCCGGCGCGCGGAGGGTTAAGCGCCCGTTTCCGAGTGTCTCTAAGGTGACACCGCACACTCCGGGGTAGCGTTAGCACAACCCATTCCCTCCCTGCCTCCCGCCCTCCCTCTCCCGCCCCCCCCCCCCCCCGCTACCTGCTCTCCATCCTTTCTTTCGCCTTGCCTTTTCCAGCAGCAGGATCCGTGCCGGTGTTCCCTGGTTTCTCCAGTTCCTTCTCTGTCAGCGCTGACCGGGCTGTTCTGGAAGGAGAGAGACCCCGAGGTCCAGCCTCTTTCACCCCCATGTCATGAAACGGACCCTTTTTGTCCGGTAGCCCGCAGGCGTCTGACTTTCCCTTTATCTTTTGCGGCGAAATTTGTCTCTCCCGAGTTTCCTGCCTCTCTTCTCGGGGGAGGAAGAGATCGGGCTCTTGTGAGACTGTTCCCCTCCACCGCTCTTCAGTCCTTCTGCCTTTCCGGGGAGGATTTGAAGCACTGGCTCCGTCCTCCCTAACTTTCTGGATCCCCCCTGCCCCACTTTGGCTTCCTCGTATTTTTGTTTCCTGAAAGCCAGAGGCTGAAGGAGAGGCTTTCGGCTCCTGACCTAGCCGCCTCCGAAGCTGCCAAGTACTGCCAGCGTACGAACTTTCTTGTCCCGTCCTTCGAAGAAACTGAAGCCCTTTCCTCGCCCCGCCGCCTCGACAACCAGCCGGGGGGCTCCGGGCACGGGAAGTCGCCCAGTGGCGAAGGCGCAGCAGAGGCGCCGCGAGTGCCGTCTTGTTCGGGGCGGGAATGGCGGGAGCTTCCGGGACCTGGAGGGGCTGCGGTCCTGCTGAGGAAGAGGAAGCCGTCAGAGGGAGGAAAACAAGTCTTCAGGGGTCTGCCAGGGATCAGGAATGGAGGGTTCTGGGAGCTGGGAAATCGCTGCCGCCAGACCTTCACCTGGGCCACAGCCTGAACCCGCCACTGGACGCGGGAAAAACACCTGCTGGAGCGGAGGCGGGCCCTTCCGTGGGGGCACAGATGGAGGACCAGTTTCTGCACTTGGCCCTCAGGAAGCAGGTGTCCTACAGGTAAGACTTCTTCCTACCAAGTCCCCCTTCAGGGAAGCCAGCTCTAGGGCAATTAAGGACTGGTTCTGAAAACACTTCTTGTGGTTGCCCGCAACAGATTTTACCTCGCTATGAGGGGTCTTGAGTAACAAATTGTGTCGTGTGTGCGTGCGTGATGGGGTGAGGAAATCACCATCCCAATCCTATGCATGTTTTCAATAGCTTGCAAATAAGTCCTTTCTTGCAGCTGAGCCTACCCTTAAGCAAGGCGAAGCCCTTGTCTCAGACTGCAGATGCTGAGAGGTGGCAGCAAAGATACTGCAGGAAAAAGCTATTTGCCATATATGGCCTGCCCTGCACCTGGTAGCCTGGCTTTTTTCAGCTGTGGTGAAGGATGCTGTTTGCCACTGTCAGTGCCACAGAAAGAGCCAACTGCCGGTCTCGTTGGCTTTTGTGTTTGGAAAAGTGGGGAGGTGTCTTGAGGCACCTTATGTAGCAATATGTTTTGGGCCATCCCTGAGTGCAATGGAGTTTTAAGGGAGCAAGTGAGACTATAGCCTTAGGCTTTTTTTATTAGCAGTGAGTCCACCATTTCAAAACTGTTTTATTAGGGAAAAGAGATAAATGACCTCATGTAAAAAAACTGAGGTTGATGAATAGAAGCAATTTAATATTATTAGGGAATAAAGGGTGGTCTGACAAATCAGTACAATATTATCCAAGATATAATCTGTTCCCCAGCTTTATTTCATCATCTCCCCCACATTAGAAAAATATTTTCATCATCTGGTGGTGGCAAAACAGTACAGATGAGTGGGTAAGGTAATAAAACTTTGCTAGCATCTCGCAGCAAACCCTGCGGGTGGAAGAAGGGAGACTTTATCTTTACATGAACTAAAACCAAATGTAGACATTTATCTTCTCTGTGCTATTGTCTGTCCTGGTTGGGAATTCAATCTTACCCAAACCTTCTAATGGCAGGGCTACCAATTTGTGTTTGAGTTCATGGTAGGTGTGTTTGTCGGAGCTTTCAGCCCACGCACTCATTCACGTCTATGAAATTTCCAGTGAAGATCCATTCTTCTTGGTCTAGGGCATGAATCTCAGTTTAACTCTACAGGCTCTGTTCAAATGGATCACAAAGCTTCATATTATCTCAACCCTAGAGAAATACATAAATTATACTGTATTTGTAATGCTGGAACAGGCCAGTAGCATGAGAAAGTACCAGAAAGCCAATGAACAGCTCCTAATTCACATGACAAGATGAAAACAGGAGAAATGCAGCAACAAAACCTTTCCTCTGTCATTTGCAAAGATGCAAATTGGGTTTCTCTGGGTAAGAGTGTGAACACCTTTTAAGTATCACAGAGCTCTTTTTGCGGTGGGGGGGAGTTAAAAATAACTCCAAATGTATTAGTTAGCAGTGCCATTTTGGTTACAACAACTTTACAATATGTCCCTAGCATGCTGAAAAAAATTATAAAGAAACCAGGATGTTGGGGGGGGTATTAAGTACGAGAAGACATGGTTTACTATGATTAGAAAGTCAGAAGGAAATTTGAACCTCCTCAGGCCACTTGAAGAAGGGCATTATGAAACTCAGAAACTTACATATTGTCTCACAAAGCAGCTGCTGTCACTTTACCTAACTTGTACTGCTGTCAGAGATTTTGTAGTGATTTACACTCACAGAGTAACTCTTTATCCTGAATAGCAGATTAGGTTGGCTCTATGCTTTATACAGAAAATATGATTGTTCAACTAACAACGGTTCTTCTTGCAGCAAATGTGTAAAGTAACAATAACCTGTTCTCACCTTTAAGCATGGTTGTATATGCTCTGGGAACCCAGGCCTAATCCCCTGACTATAATGTTGGACTTATACATAGAAATGGGTTCAAATTTCCCTTTAGCAAAGTAGGGCAAAATAGGGCAAGTCACTATTCTGTCTAACCAAACTCACAGGGTTGTTGTGGGGCTAAAGTGAACTCCTTGGACAAAGCAGGAGCTTCAAATATACTGCATTTATAATGAAAATATACCTGTGGGGCTTGCTGAGGTGAGCAACGTTTCTACATGACATTTCTGTTTGTGGGGTTTTAATTCAGGGAAATTGATGGCACTGCTTTAGTCCGTCTGATTCCCACAGCATACATGCATATACATATTTGTATACATATAGATATACATGTGGGCAGGTGGTTTCACCCAATGCCTCAGTTAAGACAAATTGAGTTGTTCAATTGGCTTTTCGTGAGACACAGACTTCTGCCCTTGGATAAATCTACAAGACCTTACTTCAGTACAGTTTATATACTATAGAACCAGACTAGGACTGTGGGAAGCAGTCATTCTGATGCTTCTCCCAGTGTCAGGCATTTTTCTACACTAAGTATGCAGAAAGCACATGGACACATGTGGGACACATCTCTGGGACACATCCTCTGGGATACATCCTTGCCAGGCAATGCAGAAGAACAGTGAAAGCTACCAAAGGCCTAACAGATCTATCAGGGAGACTCTCTACCAGTAAAGTTTCCAGATCAGGGGAATATGGTGTGTTTCTGTCCCATTTTCAGCCTTGTGTGACCATACTGAATGGGTTTAAGGGAAAGGCCGTTCTCTTTGCTCCAACATGGATGGGTATTTGATTGTCAGGACATATGGGAGAGTTTTTCTGTAGCTGCTCCCACCCACAGTTGTGAGACTCCATCTTGGAGGAAGTTGGTCTCTCTTTTTTTGCCTCTTTTGCCAGGTGAACAATTTTGTTCAACCTGTCCTTTTATTAACTTTGGTATTTTAAGGTGACTGGAATGTCTCATCTTTTTTTGGGGGGGGGGCATAATTTTTTTTTAATTGGTGTTGGTTTAATTCTGTTTTGAATCTTGTTAGCCACTTTGAATACTACTTTGATCACCGAAACAGCAAGATATAAATTATTCAAATGAATAAGTAAATCTGACAGACATGACTCAGAAAGTGTGCAAGGTTGCAAAGGATGCCAGATGTCAGATCTCAGATTTCGTGCTGCTCAATTATTGTCCCTAAAAGAGGGGTGGGCATCTTGTGGCTCTCCAGATATTGTTGAACTGCAACTCCCAGCATTTTTCATCTTTGACTATGCTGTCTAGGACTGTTGGAAGTTGCAGTGCAACAACATCTTGGAGGCAGCAAGCTAAAATATTACTGCTCTAAATATGGACTTGAGGTACTATGGTATCTCTAATAGAGTTGTTTTGAACTATAGCTCCTAGACTTCCTTAGGAGCCCAGGGGATTCTGGGAGCTGTGGCCCAAAAAGGTAACTTTCCCAAGCTCTGATCTCTACTGGAAAAGAGAGAGAGAGTGATGTACCAACATATCAACATGAACAGAGGGAATGATCTGTCATACCGATCTGCTCTCGTCAGACTTTGGAAGTGAAGCTAGTTTGCGTCTGCATACTTGAATGGGGGAACCACTAAAAGAATACCAGAAATTTCCAGTTAAGGCTATGAAAAGATCCTGCCTGAAACCTTGGAGAACCACTGCCAGACAGAGCAGATAGTATGCACTTGGTGGACCAATGGTTGGTTCGGTATAAGACAGCTTCCTGTGTTCCTATGTTCCTGTTCCTCAAATTGAGACTGAACCCCAGGTTACTAGACACCACTTAAATGTACTGAAGGTAGCTGTTTTGGAAAGGGCAGCTGTAAGATAATGGTTACCTTTCTTGTCCTGATCTAGTGTTCCCAACAAGAAACTAGTCTTTGAGCCTCTGAAGATTTTAAGGCATTTTGGCCACTGAGGGTGAAGGATTAACAGACTGAAAAGGGAAGTGAGTAGGATTTGTGCTTCTTAGGTCGACTTCTCCAGATGCTCAGGCTACATTTTATGAGTGGATTTGCTGGCTGTAATTATCTCTGCAGGATGAATGGAACATATTGCAAACTAATGTGATCATCATCTTGGATTTGGTCCAGATTCTATCTAGCATCGCTGCTTGGAGCAGTGTCACCTTCCTGACTGGCCAAGGACTCTTTTAAGATTACTCTACAGAAACACCATCATCCTGGAGTTCCAATTTTGCTGTGAACAGGACCAGCAGAAAACTCCATATCCCTTTGCTGCTGATCACCTCCCCAAATCCTCACACCTGTATCCTTCATTAGGTATAATTAATTCTGTGAAAGCTGCCAAGGTGACTCACTGAGTTGTCAGTCAGGACAAATTGTTCAAAACTCCACTTTTTAAATAGTTAAGAATAGACACAGACACCTTTTTCCCTTTCTGTGGAAGTGACTTCTGTTGGGGAGGGTGTGCCAGAATCTATTAAAATACCATCAAAAAATGACATATTGATCCATGTCAGAGTTCCCTTTAATGGACAACATTCTAATTTTCAGCTACTTTCATTCATAGATGTCAGTAACCCTTCCAACCAGAATATAAGGTGTATTGGCTTTTATTGGCATTTATATAGCCAATTTAGAACCTAAAGAGGAAGAGACAGGATTGTGAGTTGGGAGATCTTTTTAAGTTAAGAGTCAGCCATTGCCCTACTTCCTGTGGAACCATCAGAAAAGGAGGTCTTGCTGTTCAATAGAGAGAGTATATGAGAGTGGTGCACATTCTTGGCCTCGTTATAGTATGCTGGACTAGCATCAGGTCACACTGAAATAATGATTCTCTTTCCCTAAGCAGTTGGATCATGGAATAGTCTGGAGCCTGGAACTCTTGAGACAAGGCTTTTATAGGACAATCTCTCTTTTCCACTCAAAGAAAGATCCAGATGATATCATTTCCACTTGTATTGCTTCCATGTTTTCACAGTACATGTTAGTTCTGTCTTTTTTCTTTTCACACACAAAACACAACACCATTTAGGCAGAAAAGCAGGACAGCTATATGATACTTTCCATATGGAAGCATCCTATCACTCAGGATGCAGAGGGCAGCATCCTGTTAGTGACACATATGTGCATAAGTGGCTTATGTGTGCTTGTATCTCTTGTTGGGCAGGTGCAGGGAGCTATTCATTGGCCTTTTGCTACCCCAGCCCCTAACAGCTGTCAACCTTGGAAGATGCTGCTGCTACTTACTGGTGGGGAGGGGTGGAGGCAGTTCAGATGATGAAGCTGTAGCTGCTCTGGGATCCTAGGGAAGAAAAAAGAGGATGCACTCCATCTGTAAGCACATAATTTTTTCTTCTCCCTTCTAAGCTGAGGCCAGCTGCTGCTTCATCATCTGCATTGCTTCCTCTCCCCTCCCCTCCCTTCCCCTCCCCTCAGTAAGCATTTCTTGGGATCTGACATCTTCTGGAGTGAGTTGGGAGGACATACTCTGCCTGCCTTATATAGGATCTCAGCCAGAATAGCCTTAGGAAATGCAAAATGTAATGACCAGTTTCTATCCCTCCATAGAGGAATCACTAGACTTGAGGCTTGTTTTTCCTATTAGAATACCCTGTGTTCTTTCCAGTCTATGGCACTTTACCAAAAAAAGGAAAGAGTACTGCATCACAGAGACAGAGGCAGACAGAGAGAGAGAGAGAGAGAGGAATTTGACTAGTACAAAATCTGCAGATATGAGTTATAAGTAAAGGTGTAAACTTAGAAATAAATAATTACTGTAGTTGAAAGCAAAGAAGGGCAGCTCTTTTTTCTGTTAAAGGCTGCATTTCCTCAGGGTTAATCTGTCAGAGGTTACACGCCAAGCGGGGTGGGGACTTGATAGGACTGAAACTAGAAGTGGATGGGGCCACAGTCAAAATCAAGCAGCCCTCCCCTTCATCTCTCATTCGGTTTCTCTCTCCACACACCTTTCTTTCAATCCACCACCCCAATGTTCCTTTCCACGCAGCAGTCCATTGGGGAAGTCACCAGTAGCTGTTGCAATGAGCTGAACTGATGACTTGTACAGTTCTTCTGAAATTAGGCTGAGCACCATATGAGATCAGGCTAAAGTTTGCCCTCTCTTGCTTTTAATAGAAAGGTAATATATCTCAAGGGGCCTAAATACACTAAAGGCACAAAAACTTGTCTGATCTTGGAAGCTAAGCAAGGTCAGCTCTGGTTAGTACTTGAGTGGGAGACTGCCAATGAATACCAGGTACTGTAGGCTTTATTTTAGAGGAAAGAACTGGAAAAACCACCTCTGAGTTTTCCTGGCTCAAAGAAAACTCTGTGAAATTCATGGGGTTACCATAAATCAATAGGCAACTTGAAGATACACACACACACATGCACGCACGCACAATATACATCTCACTGTAGTGGCGAAGAGTGTAATGACCAGATAAGCTGTGTGCCTTGCTCTCCAATCACTCTCCTTTCCTGTAGTTCTTAATCTTTAACTTGGACTCAGACTGGACAGCCCTTCAAAACAGTGGTACAGTACTCTCCCCTGACAGCTCTTCCAAGAAAGTGATGTCTTCTATGCGAAATGACAGGTGGCATATCCTGAGATGGGCTCCCTGGTGACTGTATCAGGATATTTTGAAATTCTGGAATGTATCTGTCACAACCATTATAGGTTGGTGAATTTGGCTACAGGAAGAGAATGTCAAAAAGAGTAAAAGGTTTCAGGTGGACTATCACATTTGTATACATAATACCAGTCTATGCCTAGAGATTAGAGTGTGCAAATCCAAGCTATTTGCAAACAGGCAAATTCAGGTTATCTTGTTGACTAACTCTGAAGCACCTCTAAATGGAAACAAAACAAAACACCTGGACAGAAGGTAATCTTTACTATCAAATCCAAAGAGCACTGAGAAAAAAAGAAATACCAGGACACAGCCACATGGAGCTTTTTAAATGGGTTGAGTGTGCGTGCATAGAATATCTAATGCTTCTAGTACACTAGGAACCTGTCAGCCCTTCCCTACAGCATTTGTCAGTCATAAGAACAAGCGCAGGATCAGCTTGAGTTGGCTCTATAAGATTGCCCTTGAGGTGATAGTTGTAAGGAGCTGCTATATTTAGCAAGGGATGTGTTCAACATTTCTGGGAAAGGCACCACATAGGTGTGCATCTTGCTTTCTAGTACAAGTTGTTTCAGCACAACATGGTTTAATCTCTGGATGAGCAACTATTTTTTAATAGGGACCCTATTTGAACTGGAGCCATTTCTGCACTAGACTGTTATAATGCTATTATTCCACTTTCAACATCCTATGGAATCCTAGGGTTTGCAATTTAGGGAGGGGCCTTTGAGGCTCCTCCCTAAACTGCAAACCCCAGGATTCCATAGGATGTTGAAAGTGGAATAATAGCACTATAACAGTCTAGTGTGGAAAAGGCCTGAATATGAGTAGAATCGCCAGCAACATTGTCTCCAACAGCTGTTCTCTTGTGCAGGTGAAGGGGTTGTTTTACCCCTTTCTCTCACATGTAGATGACAACAGGAGCTTTGGCAGAATGTCAAAGCTTGCAAGGTTACTTTAAAAAACAATTTCACCCACACCAAGTACCATTATGGTTGCAATTTTACAAAATTGCACTATAGTTATAAAACTGTAACTACCATTTCAGTTACCAGTATGGCGGCAGGTTTTAAAAATATTTTTTTCCATTGTTGTTTCTCAGAAGCAATTAAAACAATTACTTTTTAGTTTCTTTAAAAATTGGAACGCCAGAAGCCATTGGACTGTGGTACAAAACACATTCTCCTCCTGTCTGCCTCATCATTTTCTCATCACCCAAAATATAGCACGAGGCAGCAGCATATAGCACAACACAAGCCAGACACTAAACCATAGAATATTCCTTCTATACCTTTCAGTGATGGCATACATCTATAGCCATAACAAGTATCTTCAAATGTTACCCCACCTTGCAAAACAAGTGAAATTATCTCTTGTCATATTACAGTCATAACATAATTTAGCTGTACCATAGTTTAGGGGTTACTCCCTGCTGAACTCCCAGTATGGTGCCCAGAGCCCTCCGTTTCCCCCAACCAGGAGACAGATCTCCATTTTAAAGCTGTTTTGAATGGCCACATCTTTTGGATGCATTAATAGCCTCTTTTTCAGAATTAGAAGTGATGATCTGTTTACTGCTTGTTTCGGAAAAATGGGTGGGTAAGGCCCAGAAGACCAAGATAATAAAGAATGGGGCAGGTGTGTGCCCTACAAACCTTCAGTGGTTGTTCACTACTGCCTTAATTATTGCAGAAAGGATTTAATTACAAGGAATGTGGTATTTTGTGGCTGGTTATATCCAGCCTTATACACCTTATATATCTCAACTGTTTGCTCTAGTATGCCCGGGACTTAGTGAGTACACAGGTGTACCTGAGCAGCTGAGATATAAGAAGACATAATGACATAAAAAGTATGACAAATTTTATGTTGCTCTTCACTTTGGGAGACAGAAGTGCTTAAAATGCCATATGCTTATGTTACAGATTGGAATAAAGCAGCTGAAAATGCACAAGGACAATGGGTCATGGGAGAAATCCATTGATGCCTACCTGAGAGCCTTTGTTCTGCCTGTCACCAGTCACTCCTTTAGCACTTTGCTTGCCTTTCACTTACATATAACAATGGCTGGCATACAAAGTGCCCAAACTGTTTAATTTGTATTACATTAGTCATTTTCACAACAGCACTAGAAGAGGGAATATTATTCCTGTACTGAGAAGAAGGGCAGGGCTATGTGATGAATCCAGCTTTTTCTGAGTCCCTGCTAGAAATTGCCCCTGAATAGAGAATATGGCCAACATGGTGAGAGCCAGTATGGTGGAGCAGTTTGAGCATTGGACTACATGGGGATTTCTTCCGTATACCGTTGTAGTGCTATTATTCCACTTTCAACATCTTTTGAGATGCTGGAGCGTGCAAATTAGGGAGGGGCACGGAGAATTCTCAGCCAGAGAGCTCTTTGGCCTTAGTAAACTACAAACCCCAGAATTCCACAAGATATTGAAAGTGGAATAACAGCACTATAACAGTGCAGTGCAGAAATCACCTATGATTCTGGAGACCAGAGTTTGAGTCCCTGCTAGGCCATGGAAACCCACTGCATGACCATGGGCAAGTCACATTCTCTCACCCTCAGATGAAGGCAAAGGCCTTTGAATAAATCTTGCCAAGGAAACTCCATGATAGGTTAGCCTTAGAGTTGCCATAATTTGGAAATTACTTGAAGGCACACAACAACAAGAACAACAACAAAAAAAGAACATGACAGGATATGGCTAAGTAGTCATAGTCAACAAAAAACTGTTTTTCTATATGTTTCATCTTGATGCTTTCCCTTCTCTTGGACTCATACATTTCATGACTCAGGCTTACTTTAAATAGGTAACTACAAGAATCACCCGAAAGACACAAGAAAAGGCCTTTCCAGGTTATTCTTTGCTCAGTCTGCAGGGTTGGTGATGCTACCATATTGTTAGTCACATGCTGAGATGGAAAGAATTGTGCTTTACTTGGTGCAGTGATATTCAGATCAGGTATAATCAGGATTGCAGATCACATTCTTAGCCACAGCCTCAGTGAAATGGAGTGTTTTGTGGGAAAGATGGGGGCTGAGCCCAGAAATACTACAGCAGCATTCTGCAAAGTCAGTTTTTCCCCAGCCTGTGTCAGAGACCTAACATTTCATGTCATTATGCTAATTGTCTAAGAAAGCGGATACTCCTTTCTGAGCAATGCCTGGTTTTGTGTCTGTTCCTCCTCAGATCTGGCAGCCAGCAAGGAGGGGCGTATGGCATAAGGCTTTACATAAAGACATTGAAAAGAGCACCATTGGTATATTTTAAGTAATGGAAATACATGTTTATTTCTTCCAGAAATAGAGAGAATGTGTGGAGGTACTTCTCAAGCGGGTGGAGCGTGGGCTGAATATATGGGTTATATTTAGCACATCTTAAGCCCAGACTCTTTAATGACATTGTATTTGCAAGGCTCACTGGCTTCAACTTTTTGCTGAAGTTGCTGCAATAAGAAGCTGAGCAAGTTTCAGGTTTATATATCTGGATCAATTTAGTGTTTGGACAAGTCTAGCAGAGATTTAAGCCAGACAAAAAAATACAACCTACTTCCACTTCCCCCTTTTTGGCATGTTAACAAAACTAGCAGGTATGCTGTGTGTGCGGTACACCTGTGAACAGGCATCATAACCTATGAGGTGGCTAAACAGTGCTTTAATTAGAATATGGCCTGTCCCCTCACATTTTGAAACAGCCCCTTCAGCTATTTTTAAAAGGATGCTACAGAGGGAAAAGGTGGTGTTTGTAGAAAACTTTAAGGCCATTTCTGCACTACACTATTATAGTGCTATTATTCCACTTTCAATATCCTGTGGAATTCTGGCGTTTGTAGTTTACTGGGGCCAAAGAATTCTTTGGCTGAAAATTCTAAATGTCCCTCCCTAAACTGCAAACTCCAAGATTCTGTAGTATGTTGAAAGTGGAATAATAGCATTACAACGGTACTGTGGAAATGGCCTAAAAGTCTTACATATTCCCTCTGACCCCTAGTTGAAGTACTTGGAAGGCATCTTGTGTGATTTTTTGTGCATGCAAACTATAGTCGGCACTCCACATTTGTGAGTTTGACCTTCACTGATTTGATTATTTGCAAGTTTCTTCAAACCCTGCCTTCCACGTCTCAAGCACTTCTTTTCCAAAGGAACCTTCCCTCTCATAAGCTCTGATCAGACTGCATAGCCCTTTAAAAACTCTGCTCTGGTCCCCTTCTTCCTCTAGCAGCTGCTGCCTAATGAGCTAAGGATGGTTCACATCCCAGTTTCTCAGGACTAGATACCTTTCCTGATGTGCTCCCCATACCCGAGAAGGAGATGGGCAAGAGAGAAGAATTATAGACACTATGCTGACCCATCTCCCTTCCCTCTTCTTTCCCTGATCTGGTTTATACCATGGCTGCCTATTTTCCCCACCATGCCTCAGCCCCCTTCCCACAAGCACTCCCACAATTTAATATTTGAGATTTTTCCACTTTTGCAAGGGTCTTGTATTCCTAAACTTAGTGAATGCACAGGGCCGACTGTATAGCAAACCACAATTGTCCCCAATATGTTACAGTATATTTTAAAGAGTATGTATCTCACTCATATGTAACAGAGTTCACACTGATAACTATAATGCATCTTTTAATTTTGTGCAGTGAAATAACCCCATGCCTTTACTTGTCCACCATAAGGACATTATTTTGATCTCTTCCCTACCAACTTGCAACCACCTGACAGAGACAGTTCTGATTAATTCTCTATCCTCTTACCTTTTCAAATGCTTTTAAAATGTCCCAGTTTCTCTTCACCTTCTCTGGTTTCTCCATTTGTTCTCAACTTACTTCCACTGGTGTAAATTGAGTTCAAAGTGCACAAGTAGTTTGCACTCAGTGAACAGCGGGGGAAGAGGAGAGAAGGTAGAAGAATCTTACCCTTCCGTGTAGGTTCAAGCAAAAGCAAACTTCTGCAGCCGCTCCTAGGTTGTCTATTCTTCTTCATTGATAACTTTTGCAAATAAGTCTGATAGTTCTTGGCCACAGGCGTCCTGTGAAATATTGGAGGGTATGCAACCACAACAGATACCTACAAGATTCCAAATCTCAATGAGAGTTCAGTGTGGTTTCAACTTTTACTCAGGCATTCCATTTCTGAAGTCATACTGCAGAAGAAGAAAAAAAGGGCGGGGGAATCTGCTTTTGAAAAATACCCAAAGATTAGAAAGATGCCCTAGAAATCCACTTTTAAACTTGAGTATCAGATTCCTAGAATCTATGGGAATTTTGTGGCTAGCTTGGTGCAAGGTATCTTAGTGCCAACATATGTCAACCAACTGGAGAGTTCCTAGATATTTTCTTTTCCTCAAATAGTGCAATTAGTGCTTTGTTTTTAGCAAGAGAAGCCCTGTGGCTGTGTGGCTCACTAATCTGCAGTATTTACTGGAGACAATGCAATAATAAGCTATAGAGTAAAATGTTGACAAGCTGATCAAAGGTTAAAACAGGACTAAGAACTGTTGCCTTTCAGATGTTTTCGGACCACAAGTCCCTTAATCTCTGAGTATTGGGGGTGCTGAATGGATGAGAATTTAGGCCAAGAATATCTGGAGGACTACAGTATCTCAGCTTAAGTTAAAATGTTCAAACATTTAAACTGTAATCCTATATCTACTTCCTATTGAGGATATACTTCTGAGTATAAATGTATAAAATAGTGCTGTTAGTCTGGGTTACTGTATTTTTTAACAATATTTTGATGAGTTGAGTACTGCTGTTTCCTATTATTGCTCTGGTGCCATTTTCTTGTTCTCAGTTTTACTGTTGTTTTTATGTTGACGTTTACAGTTGGTGTTATATGGTGATTTTGTTTTATGAAACATTGCGAGTTCGTTTGTATACAGTGAAACTCATCTTGGAAAGGCTTGACTCTTAAAGAATATGTTCCTGGACCTACCATGGATAACAAAAAGTGAAAATAATAGGAAATGCTTTTTTTTCCCCAATGAGTTGAACAACAGAGGTATTGAGACCAATATGCAGCTTGGAGAGGAGGCTCTGGAACAGTGTGTGGTCCAAAAAGAGGTGGGAACAAAATGATGTCATATGCAGAAGTTCAATAATAGCCTAATGCTAGTGTCTCAGTGCTGTAGTGTTAGGCAAGAATTGACCTTCTGACGATATATCAGAAAGCAAGTCATCTTCAGAAGATGATCCTGGATTATATTGCCATGATGATGTTGATGGTTGGATGTCAGTGGCAGGAGCAGATGATTATGTTGATGCCTGGGAATTCTCTGAAAGTTTTTTGTTTTTTTCTGGAACCTTTTGGAAGAACGTTCTAATCAGAAGTTGTTCCCTCTTTCTTTTTAACTCATCAAAGTGTAGCTATAGAGGTTGTAAATCTTTGGTGATCATATGGGTGACTTTAATGCTGCATTTCATCCAAGGATCATATTCCATATTTTAGTCTTTTAATGTCTATGTAGTTTGAAACATTTCAGCAATGTCCACATTGCTAGTTCTCCTTCCATTTCTCTTCCTTCCTCTGAAGACATTGTAACAAATTCCTCATTGGTTAACACTTCTTCATGGCCATCAACATGTTCCTCAGCTTCCTCATCCAGCAGGTTGGCAAATCCTTCTCCACCAAGTTGCCTTGCTGCATGAATGATTCTCCTAACTTTTCCATTGATCCCTGGGAGGGCATGAAAATCATCTACAACATTACTCCCCAAGTTTTTTCTAGTAGGCATTTACAGTTTCTGTTTTTAGTTCATTCATTGCAGCTTTGATAAAGGTTATTGCATCAGCAAAAGTGAAGAATTTCCAGCACTGCTTTGTGTCTGCATTAGAGTCTGCATCAACTGCTGCTAGCATGTGATAAAATGGCTGGTGAGTGTATATGGCCTTGACAAAATGAATGATGCCCTGGTCAAAGGGCTGAATCAATGAGGGTGTATTGGGAGGTAAGAAAACAACATCAACATTTTCATTTTCTTAGCAAACAGATTCAAGATGGTCAGGTGCATTTCTACTATTAATAGGCCTTTAAATTCCAAACCTTCCTGATGCATTTTTTTTTTATTTCTACGATGAAGCATTGGTGAAAGCATTCTGTAAACAAGATAGCTGTCACCCATGCTTTCTTATTGTGCTGCCAAAACACAGACAGATAAAGTTTGTTTTTGTTTTTAAGAGTGCATGTGTTCTTCAATTTGTACACTGCACCTAGCTTTGTCATATGCCCTGCAGAGTTGCCACATAAAACCAGAATTAATCTGTCCTTCTATGCTTTATCCCCTGGTGCCACCATTGCAGTTTTAGGAATGCAGGTTCTAGTGGGCATTTTTTCCCCCCAGAAAAGCCCAGTTTCATCACAATTGAACACCTGCTTTGGATGGTAGCCTTTCCACTCAATCAACTACTTAAATTAATCTGGAAATGTGGCAGCTGCTGCTTCTTTGGCAGACGCACCCTCCTGACTCAGTTTTATATTTTTAAGTCCAAACCTGTTCCTAAATCTGTGCAACCATCCCCTAATTGCAATTAAGGGCTTGATGGCACTCATTTGAGGGGATGTCCTGCTGAAGTCCTTGTGTAGCTTCAGTGTTTTATGGCACAACACATTGATGTTAATAAGAAGTTGTTTTCTGTTCATGTCTTCCAGCCACAAAGGTAATGCCTTCTCCATTTCTATTAAGCATTTATCATGCACTGTGGAGGTAACTTCTGCAGTTTGAGGGACAACAGCAAAACTAGCATGGATTTCTTTTTCTTTCCTCACAATGTCAGTACACATTTTGTTTTGTTTTGTTTTCTGCGTTAAGCCAAGAACGTTCACCTTCTCACTTAAAGGAGGCACTTTACAGATTCTCTTAAGCTTATCAGGATTGCTGGCATCACCATTTGTGTACTTTCAGACCATTATTAACAAGACAAGCACTTTAGTGTACAAACAGAAGCACTTTATAAGCACAAGCACTTTACTGTACAGTACTGAACAAGCACAAGAATTTGATACAACTGTGCTGTACCACAATCAGATCACATAACCAAGCGGCTTGCTAAGAGGCTAGGCAGCATTGTAGCATGTGTATACAGCAAGGAAATGTGATACAGCTTAGACTACGTAAGACAGCATGAGCACATGAGCAAACAGGGTGCCATTTCTGAATTATCCATTTCTTTCCATTTTCCATGTAATACTGTATATACTTCCCTTTATTACTCAATTTCTATTTAATTTCTGTTAAATTCAAAGTACATATTTTTGGACTGCATTTTGGACTGCCAATTTAAGAAGTGAGCCTCTGTAGGGCTGCTACCATGATTACAGTCTGGTTACCACTTTGTCTAATCTGTTTTAAGGCTTAGACCAACCTGTCTTTTGGGCCTCAGGTGGAGCAGCAAATGGAGCTCCTTCTCTCATAGTCTCCAAGACCAGTCATATTATTTTGGCATCTAAGTCTGAAAGCCCCTCAAGGGCCTCTCTTTTTTCCTGGCAATAAAAACACAGCAATAATGAATTAAAGAATTAATCATTTGCTGCCTATTTGTGACAACTTGACTACCCCATCTTAGCTGCCCCATTCTGCATAATGGTAAGGTAGTCTGGTGGGATTCTTTGCCTTGTGATCTCTTCTACCTTGGTATTTCATCCTCCTTCCTTTTCTCATTAACTCTCTTTGTACTTTTCTCTCAGCCTTCACAGAACACAACCTCCTTCCTCTACATTTCTACTCAATGTTTTCTTTCCTACTTCTGCTGCTGCTCCTGCATTTTTAGACTTTTCCATTTCCTTTTCCTTCTTGTGTGTTTATATGCCTCGTTGTTTTGCTTCCCCTCTGCCAGGCTTCCTTAGAAGCAAGGACTTACTGGCAATATTGCTCCATAGCATCTTTCAAAATCAGGGCAGAAATTGCATCTTTGTTTTTCATATTCTTTTTATTAATTAAAATCACAAAATTAAAACATTTTATATTTATAATATGTACATAATCATCAGAAATCTTAAGAGCAAATATATGCAACTTTATCATAAAATCCAGATACACCAGCTGTGAGTTTAAATGGAGGAACTGCAATGAAGTGAGGGCTGCTTAACTGTGTTCCTTCTGTCCCATTTCTCACTCAAAATCTGTCCCAGTTGCTTTTCTTGGATCTCTCTCTCTCACACACTCTCTCTGTTTGTGTGTGTGCATGCACAAGCAGAGAAGTGGCTGGAAATAAAGGTGTTTTATATTTCTCTTGCTGTTCCTCTACCTTAATTCATTTTCTCCAAAATGTGATTTCATGAAGGGGAAGGTTACAAGCGTCTGCATACAATACCTAATCTGGTCTTCAGCTCCAGATAACATGAAGTAGTAATAATCAAAAGAATGCTGTAGGCATATGTACAAAGGATGGTTTTTCCTTACCACTGAATAATCATGCCTAGCAGCCATTCATTTGTAGGAAGTGTTTCTATCCAATTGAGCCCTGGCACTTTTGAATTAAACTCTGCCTGGAAGGGGTTGAGAGAACATGCTTTATGAAAAATAGGAGCCTCACTCATCTCTATGTAATAAGCACAGTTTGTTCCCTTCATCCAAGATGGCTCCTATAAAAATTGTCTGGGAAGACCAATCATCCATTATTCCTCTGTTTAATTATGAATGCATCTGCCTGTGAATTCTGTTTCACATTCATTGCTCCTGTGCTTAAAAATTCTGGGATCTTCCTATGAATTCTCAGTAAATAATATCTTGGTCATTTCAAGTATGAATTAGGAGCATCACCTTTCCAACCTACCCCTACCGTCTCTCTTGTTTATGGTTTTCGTGCCAGTGGGATAGGCAATCTGGTCTGTGTTTTTATCAGAACTTTAAAAGAGCTGTCCAAGGTGCTGAACCCAAAACAGGCTCAACACTTTGGATAGTTCCTTTAAAGTTCAGAGCATATCCACCACAGTGTCACAGAAACCACCAGCCACTACTGCTCACAACCTCCTTTCCATGCAATTTGAGTTCAAAGTAGATGTCCTTCGTTTACTCAGTAAGCCCTGGCATCAGACATCGGGGGCAGACACAACATAGGCCTACATCTTGGGTTTATAACTTTTTTAAAAAAAATCTGTTCTCGTAGTAGGGGAGAGGTACAGGGATAGCACTGCCGTTAAGTATAGTGAGACAGCCACCTCAGGCAGCTGGTTTTGGACGTCATGAAGGAACATGACATTGTTTGCTATTGATTTTATTACAACTATAAACCAGAAATGCAGGGATGGTTGTGAGTCTCAGGCGCCAAAATACTTTGGCTGGTCTTCAGTATCATGCACCTTGACTTGTTGAGGGAATCACCATTTGCTGCTTTGCCTCAGGCAGTAAAATAGATAAAAGAACAGCAAGGAGGCCATGCCCTTTGTAATTATCAGCCCTTTTTCAGCACTTCAAGATCCTGAAGTTCTGTCACACAGAAGACTTGTTCCTTATTGTCTTAGGCCCCTTTTGCACGCAATTTCACATGTGAAATGGCCTCCGGAGCATCACACGACTGCAAGGACCGTTTCACATTACGTCCTCGTAATCACGCAATGCTGCCGGGGCCAGTAGGTGGCGATCACAGAATATATCATTTTCGGCTTCTTGCCAAAAATGATGTGCAATCGTGCGTTGCTCCCGGGCCCCACACACACTTACCTTGCATGCAGAACCTCCAGAGATGCGGCCCTTGCGCTTCCTCCCCCAGCGCAGCCTGGGAAAGTACCTGGCTGCGCTGCAGAAGGAAGAGGCAGAGCCCTCATGTTTCCTGCCAGCCAGCAAGGAGCTGCTGCGGAGAAGAAGCAGAGGGAATGCGAGTGCTTCTCGCAAGAGGCTTCTTGCGTGATCCTTGTGCCCCCACGCCAGAATCAGGTAAGGTGCAAAAAGGGCCTTAGGCCATTTCTGCACTACACTGTTATAATGCTATTATTTCACTTTCAACCTCCTATGGAATTCTGGGGTTTGTAGTTTTGGGAGGGGTATTTAGAATTCTCAACCAGAGAGCTCTTTGACCTCAGTAAACTACAAACCCCAGAATTCCACAGGATGTTGAAAGTGGAATAATAGCACCATAAGAGTATAGTGCCAAAATGGCCTTAGAGTGTAGGATTAGATTTAATGAACTAAAGGTACAGAAAGGGTAGGCCTTAATAATAAAAGCAATTCAGTACTGGAGGAACTAGCTACCTAGAGGGACAGTACCTCCCCTCCAAGTCTGTGATTCTACAAATCAGCAAGACTGTTCCTCTTAATTTCCCCTATAGACTATAGCTACTCTCATCCCTTATGTGTTGTAATTCTTAATAACCACCAGACATTTTGGGATTCTTCAGCTCCCCCAACCATTGGTTAGAGATTTTGTGAGCTGAAGTCCCAAACATCTGGGTGATCACTGCACCACTGACAGCAGCAGCTCAGTGCCCCAAAGCTCAAAAAGCAGCAGAAGCCAATTTGTATTCTAGTTCCAACTGGCAGCAGTCCCCATTTGGGTTGCCAGCATCACTGCCAATCCTGCATCAGTTTCTCTGGAAATAGCACAGATCCCTCCCTTGAATCATCTGGAATCCAACCCTGTGGAGTTTAGTTCGACTTCCAGATTTATGGAGATGCGTAGATTGTTCAGATACTGTGTCTCCTAAAGTTGGCTACTTCAGTTTAGCATCTGCAACTTATGCCACCTTATAACACTGTGATCCTAAATGTGTTCACTTGCAAACCAAATGAATTCAGTGGGACTTTCTTCCTGGTTAAGACTGAAGCCTTGGTTCTATGGCAATAGAAAAAGAATCTAGATATTCACTAATAGCATATTTGGGGATGAGGTGAAGTCATAGAACTTAGCAAAATGGATTTCAAGGGAATAAAGCACACAAAGTGAGGGTTGCAACCTATCACTTATGATCCAATTTTATAAATGCACTTTAGTCAATCGAATACAAAGAGCAATTTACAGTGAGGACCTCTTAAACTGCACAGAAATGTAGGGCTACTTAACTCCTGAACTGCTGGAGTGCTCCTTTGGATGTGGTGTGCTGGGCTACACCTGGTACTGGCCCTGCCACATAGATTCTCACAGCAGGAAGGGGGCAGTGTGACATCAAGGATCTATTTGTCATATGCACTGGTAAGAGAGAGCAGTTAATGATTTTGCCCTGTCATGCTCAGTTCATGCAGTGACGGAGCGCTTTTTAAGATGGGGCCGTCCCTCTGCTATAGTTGAGAATTGGCAGAAAACATCAAAATAAAGGAACATCTCATTCGGATGTCCATGTTGTCTGACTTGACTGAGGAGAGTCTTTCATTTGAAAATGATTGCTATTTGAAGGACTGTCCAGACTAACCTGGCTGAGAGAAAGAATAGCATAAGAAGGGAGACAGAGCAGGCACAAAAACCATCTGGTTACAGTCTTCACCACTAGGGTGAGTGGGGTAGAAATAGGATGAGAAATATTTTGTTTCTAATTGAAGTTTAGGAGATATTTCTAAATTTGCAGCAATACATACAAATTAGCATATAGTCATAGAATCGTAGAGTTAGAAGGGGCCTTGTGGGCCAGCAAGTCAATGCAGAATCTCCACTAAAGCCTCTCCAGCAGTAGCTGTTCAGCATCTTTTGAAGGTGTCCAGAGGAGAAGACGCCACCATCTCTCTAGGCAATTGGTTCTATTGTCTCAACACTCTTACTATGAAGAAGTTCCTTCTAATATTCAATTGAAATCTACTGTCCTGTAACTTCAGACCATTAGATCCTGACCTACCCTCTGGGACAGCAGAGAACAGTTCTGCCCCTTCCTCTCTGTGACAGCCCTTGAGATATTTAAAGAGTGCAATCATGTCACCCCTCAATCTTCTCTTCACCAAGTTGAACATTCCCATTTCCTTCAACCTCACTTAATTTTTTTTCTCCATACCTTTTATCATCCTTTTTGTTCTTCTCTGAAGGCTCTCCAACTTATCTATATCCTTCTTAAAATGAAGACTCCAGAACTGAATGCAGTACTCTGGATAAAGCCTGACCAGCACAATGTAGTGGGAATATTACTTCCCTAAACTTGGAAACTATGCCTCTATTAATACAGGCTAAAATAGAATTTGCCTTCTTTGCTGCAGTATCACACAGTGGGCTCATGTTCCATTTATTATTAACAATAATCCCCAGGTTTTTTTGCATGTAATAATGCTGACTATGTATCCCCCTTCATATACCTATGCATTTGGTTTTTGTGACCTGAATGTAGAATTTGGCATTTGTCTCCGTTGAATTTAATTTTATTAATTTCTGCCCAGCTTTCTAGTTTATCCAGATCCTTTTGAATTCTGTTCCTATCTTCCAATGTGTTAGCCACCCCTCCCAGTTCTCTGCCACTTGCAAATGTATAAGGATTCCTTTCATCCCGTCATCTAAGTCATTAATAAATGTTGAAGAGTAATGACCCTAGGACAGACTCCTGGAGCACTCTACTCAACACCTCCTTCCAATTTGAAGTGCAGCCATTGATAACAACTCTTTGAGCATGATTTTTCAACCAGTTATGGATCCATCTGAGACTGTTCCCATCCATTCCACAATCAGTTTGCTAACCAAATTTTATGGGGAATCTTATCAAATGCTTTGCTGAAATCCAGATAAATAGCATCCACAGCATTACCAAACTGGTGACCTGATTGAAAAAAGCTGTAAGATTAGTTTAGAGGATTCAGTCTTGAGAAACCCGTGCTGGATCCTGCACTGTCATCAAGATACTTGTAGACAGACTCCTATGCAACCCGTTCTAATATTTTTCCTGGTATTGAGGTCAGGCTGATTGGTCTGTAGTTTCCTGGATCTTCTTTTTTGCATTTTTTGAAGAGACAGACAACATTTGCCCTTCTCTGGTCCTTTGGCACTTAACCTGTTCCCCAAAATTTCTAAAATTTCTAAAGAGTGATGATACAGACATACAAATTGCAAATACTTGCAAATTTTATGCAGATCTGTTTCCTCATTTCTTATGGTAATACATAAGGGGCTGTCTTAGATGACAAAACAAACCAGATAAGATTTCTGGAAATGTGGTGAGGATTTGGTGGTGGGGGAGGGTGAATCTAGTGGCTATCCGTAATAGAAAGCTAGGGGAGACATAACACAGCCCTATGTCTTATATTGTAGTCTCCGCAGACATTGACATGAGTTGCAGAATAAAGTATCTCAGCTTTCAAGTTTCTAAACCTTTCCAAATTAACTTTCAAAAGTAAAGCCAAAGCCTGATCTTAGCAAAGTCAGGTGCTGAAAAAGATTTGCAGTAATATGCTGGTGGCAGGACTTATCTTACAGAGTACTTTGTTCGATTCCATAATCACCAGGAACAGAGTAAGATGCACTAAATGCAGGATATAGGTTTTAAGAATTCAGCTTTCTGAAAGCTTATGCAGTACTAATTACAACAACAGAACAACTTAACAAAGCTAGGCTAGTACCTAAATTTACAATAGAACAGGCCTAGAAGAGAAGATGAAAGGAAACCACTTCTTGTCACCTACAGCTCCCGATTATAATAACTCAGATATATAATCAGTGAACTACAGCCTGTCTTAGAAAATGCTAGTCTTTAAGTTGTCCTTTCATTGTTTCAACCTGCCTTAACCAGCAAGTGTATTTACCTTCTCATTTTGGATCTTACCTTCCACCACCTCCTCATTTATTTTAACCATAATCAATATTCTATACTTCACTTATTTAAAAATTCTCTGTGGGCAGCATAATAATCATAATCTATGCTAAAAGTTCACACATTCAGCTTCACCAAAGAGATTAAAACATTTGGTATGGCTAAGATGTGAGGATCTTACTGTGATCTGCCTCTGATGCTGCACCACATGAATTCTCAGTGACCTTTTCGTGCACCATCTTGACCCCTGTGAAGTCCAGAATGCTGCCATTGTCTTTGTGACTTGTGCTAGGAAATGAGATGCAGCAGAAGTACATTGGCAGCTCCCAGATAGGAGCCATGTGCAGATGAGACGGATGCTTTATGGAAAGTGGATTGATAAACACTTTTTTTCCAGTTTTACCTTCCTTCTGAATCCTATCTGGCAGCCTTTTTTAATCATGTTAATCAGGCTTTGTAGAACAGCATAATCAAATTGCCATTTGTTTCTATCAACCTGGGCCTGCTGCTTGTTGACAGGAGTCTGTGTACCTCACTTCAAACAAATAAGGTGTTCATAGGCCAAGGGTTTATGAATGCATTTACTTTTATTGTTTTTCAGCTTGGCCAGGCTGCTTCTTTTTTCTACCCACCCCACACAACCATCAGTGCCTGCTGAAAATCCCCGGAAAGCAAGATTTGCTTATCCTAGGAAGAATGAGAAATAAAGGATCACTGTAAAGAGGAAGGTCATATTCTGGCTGGGAAGTGTTGCAAATACACTTCTGAATCCACTCGTTTCTTCAGATAGTTTAGGTTGCCGAATGATTTGAAGTAGTCGCCCCCATATTTTTCATCTTCCACTCTGGCAGATGGCTTCATTTGCTATTGCTTCCTCCTTCCTTTGGCTGGAACGTTTCCCAAAGGGATTGAACAGCCTTCAGGAACCAACACATGGTGCACATATCTGTTGTGCTCTCTTCCTGCCAATCCCACCTCTTCATTCAGTCAGTTGGCCTTTGCTTAGGACTCTCCTCTTCTCTTCCAGGCTGCATATGGCTCTGTCCTCTCCTCCCAGCTGGTGGGCACTGCTTCCTGCACTTAGCATTTGAGATGCATAGCTGAGGGAAGAAACCATCTGGCTGCTGTATTTTAACCACTGGGTGTTGCTCAATGCTGTATTTATTGGGAGAGATTAGTCTGCCAGATCTACAGGTTCCCTGATCTAAAAGGTGGGTGGAATAGTGGGAATCTTTATGGAGGGCAAATGTGCGCTTACTGCCTCTGTCATTTGACTTGTCTCTGTTATTTGCTATAATACTGTGCAGCTTTGGATACAGTATAGCATAACAAGTTAACAGCTGCCCAGAGTTCCCTTTAAATCCCATGATATCGAATTGAGCTTGCTTGAAAGCAAGCATTTTGAATCAGCAGTTCATACTGAGGCTACAGGAAACGGGTGGATTAAAATGCGGCTAACTTTCTCAGAAAGTGTCACCTTCTATTTTAATATAGGTACAGACAGAACTGAGAGCTGCAAAAGTGCAGAGACTCCTGTTTATGTCACAGATGCAGCTTCAAGTCTGCAAATACAGATAGCAACTGGATTTTTGCTCCTCACTGCGAGGACTGCTTTTAAGTTCCACTCTGTCAACAAGCTGAAAGAGCTGGGGAATATAACGGTGGAATCTGAAATGTGTGTATTTATTTCTGGCATTAAAAAATAATCAGGATGACTTACAAATACATAACAATAATGACAGAGTGAAATAACAACTGAACAATTGAAAAGTAGACATTGGCCGTTTCCGCACCAGCCGGACCCTCTCAAAACTGCAAATCCCAGGATTCCATAGGATGTTGCAAGTGGAGTCATAGCGCTATAACACTCTAGTGCGGAAGTGGCCATTATTGTGCGTACCTTGAAGGCCTTTACTGCATGAAGTCGTTATCATGGCAAAGCCATGCAATGTCCCTGGTCTGCAATCAATCATTCTGCATGATGTCATCCCTAACCAGCTGCTATCCCATTCCTTTCTGTTGCTAACCAATGCTTTTTCATTACTAGAAAAAAAAATCTGGTAATGGCCTCCCTTCCTGTCACAAGTCCATCACCTTGGCAAATGCAGTTCCTCATTTGCAGTTGATAGCACTTCCTGTTGTTGCGGATCCAGGAGTGGGCAGGGTGTGGGCGTGCCCAGCTTGTCCCTCTCTCAACAACTCCAAGGGTGGTCTCTGCCCAGGAACCAACAGGCTGCTTCTGGTGCTCCAGAGGCAAACACGGAAGGAGAAGCAGGGAGAGGATCACACATCATGGTAAGTTCAAAACTGATCACTGCTGCATGTTTATTTTAATGTCTCCTCTGAGGTAGGATCTTTATTTAAAAAAAACACAGTTCTCAGCGTTATAGTGCGAAAACACAATAGCGTACGTGTGCTGTTTCCAAGGAAGACACTGGCAAACCATGAGTTTTTGATTCTGGCAGCTGCAATACGCCAAGGAAAATCTCCTTGCTCATTCCTGCTGTTGTTGCCTTGCTAACCAAGCCCTAGGACGGCTCATCATGCTGAGATAAACCCGCACAGCTACTCTGCAAAGATACTGTGCATGCTCTGGGTCCATTGCAATCCAAATGACAAGGACAACAGATGACAGCAGACTTGCAGAGGTACACACACAGCATCTAATGACATAGAGATGGTGATCGCTGTCCTTTCTGGTGTCACCAGTTGTGGTGGGGGGCTCTGATAACCTGTTTACTTTGTGGCACAATGTTGCCATGATGTTATAACATTACAACGTGGCTGAACTAGTATGGCTTACAAAAATATACAAACCCCCCACCACCACCACCAACCAATCAGGTGCTGTAGGGTGGGGAAAAGATGGGGAATGGGACTTGCCAATGACGTTGCAATGTGGAAGGGACACTGGTGGCAGTAATGCTACTCATCCACTTAAGCCAGAAGGGTGCAGTAGAGAACGTTTGGGACCTGGAAAAAAAATGGAAATAGCAACACTGCAATTGAAACAGAACAACACGCTATTGGGGCGTAGTGCGGTAAGGGCCAAAGTCATCTGCCGACTCATGTCCACTCCGTGAATTTGATAGGGTTTTCCTAGGCAAGGAATACTCAGAGATGGTTTGCCAGTGCCTTCCTCTGAAATAGAGCCTATAGCAGCTGGTATTCCTTGGCAGTCTCCCATCCAGGTACTAACTAGGCCTAATCCTGCTTAACTTCGAGATCAGATGGGATCTGGTGCCTTCAGAGTATTTAAATCTAAAAGCACCATGTGGTAGAAATATTCTAAGAGAGCCAGCGTGATGTAGTGGTTTGAGCATTGGACTCTGAAGGCCAGGGTTCAAATCCCCTCTCAGCCATTGAAACCCATTGGGTGATCTTGGGCAAGTCACACTCTCTCCACCTTGGGGAAGGTAAACTTCCTCATAATAAATCTTATGAAGAAAACCTCATTATAAGTGTATCTTAGGGTCCCGATAGGTCACCCTATAACAATAAGAACAATAATATGCGGGAACTACAGCATACGCTATGGCCATTTCCGCACCACACTCTTAGAGCACGATGATTCCACTTTCAACATCCTATGGAATCCTGGGGTTTGCAGTTTAGGGAGGGGCCCGTTGGTCCCTCCCTAAACTGCAAACCCCAGGATTCCACAGGAAGTTGAAAGTGGAATCATCGCACTCTAAGAGTGTGGTGCGGAAATGGCCCGTATCTCAGACTGCAGATGTGTGACACCATGAATCTTTGTAACTTTTTAAAGTGTTTGCTACTGGGTAGCCTTTTCTCTGGGAATGTTCTACAGCCAACTGAAGCAGACAAGTGTAATCATTAGAGTGCTGGACTGTGACTTGGGAAATCCAAGTGTAAGCTGTGGCCTTGAGTGAATTACACTTTCTTAGCCTGACTTATCTCCCAGGAAGTGGGGAGGAAGAGAAACATAACTGCTTCCTTAGTTTAATTGGCGGAAAACAGAATATGTGTAAGAATAAATTAGTAATGTACAAGTGTATTCTACACCAGTGCTATAGTGGCCTGTGGATCACTGCTGCTTTGCAAGTTATTGGCTGCTGGTCCATAGCAAGTTTTCAGGAAAGAAGGCAAAAATTGTAGCCAAAGGTGGTGCTGGTTCCTGAAATACTGGGGAAACGAACGTGCTGCTCCTTCAGATGAAATAGCTTAAGAAACACTGTGCTACAGCAGTGGGAAACTACCACCATTGTTGAAAACAATGCCAACTACCGCTCCTCTAAGCTATGGCTCTTTCATATCAAAGTCTCATACACACCTTGAATTATTTTGTGCTATAGTAATTAAAATGTTTCACCATATCATTATCTAAAACATTTTAAAAACATGATATTCTGTCTTGGGACTTCTGCACACGCTGGGTTTGTGGTATCTGCCAAAGAAGTCAGTTAACCATCTACTGATTTTATTCAAGTTGGATTGCGCTCCATGTTCTTATTTATTTATTTATTTATATTAACATTCCATAAAAACTAAAATTTATATCACGTGTTGTTTACAATATTACATATTGTACACAATTCTTACATAACTTTTCTATTATTATTAATATTTTCTGTACAATATTAAATAATTATTTCCTTCCTTAATATATTGTTAAATCAACCGCTCCTCCCCCTCCCCCTCTATCTGTCCCCCCCGTATTTACAATACATTATATATTAACAATGTATTTTTGCCATCAATTTATCCTTCTCTCTCCCTTCTCTCTCTATGTCCCTTCCCCTTCCCTCCTCTAGCCTTCCTTACCTTATTATACGTTTCCCCCCTCCAATCTCTTTTTTTGTTTCTTATTCTAAACCTCCTTAGTGTGAAATCTTTTTTTGTTATTGTAATCTACCTTAATTTTCCTACTCAGTCTATAGTCCCACCTTAATATTAGTATTACCCTTCTGATCCTTTATTCAATTCTGTACCTTCATCTTACTTCTGTTTCACCCATCTAATAATTTTATTCCACTGCTTTTCGAATTGTCGATTTGAATTAGCTTTCAGCATGTTGGACAGTTTTTCCGTTTCAATAATATCCATCACTTTAATCTTCCATTCTTCTTGGGAGGGTTTTATTCCTTCTTTCCAGTGCTTTGCATAATTCAATCTTGCTGCTGTTATTAAATTTAATAATATTTTCCTTTTTGTCTTCATGTTCCTCATGATCATATTTAGTAAATATGTTTCCGGAGTCATCTCAAATTTAATATCAAGCAGCTTAGTAATACTGTCATGAATCTTTTTCCAATATTTTTTTGCTATAGGGCATAACCACCATGTATGAAAATAAGTTCCTGTTGTTTTTCCACATTTCCAACATTGGCCATTCCCTTTTTGTGTTATCTTCATTAATTTTTGAGGAGTCATATACCATCGATGCACTGACTTATAAAAATTTTCTCTTAAACTCAAGCTTTGAGTAAACTTTATGTCTTCACTCCATGCTCTTTCCCATCTTTCCAACTCTATGTTGTGACCGATGTTTTGGGCCCACTTTACCATATAATCCTTGATCCTTTCCTGCTCTAACTCCCTTTCTAGTAGAAGTCTATAAATTTTTGAAATTGTTTTTTTCCCATTTTTCATTAAGATTTTGTCTAATTTGTTCTGTTCTGACTCCATCAGTGGTTTTTATATCCATTTTGAACCTTTCTTTTAATTGTCGGTATGGGAACCAATTCAGTTCGATGTTCTGCTCTTTTAGGTCTTCTCTAGTTTTTAACGCTGGTACTCTTCCTTCCCATCTTATTAAATCTTTATACCTTAGTATTCCTCCTAATTTTGGTTCTGATATTCTGAAGGCTTCTTGGGGTGATGTCCACGTTGGCAATTTACTATAAAATTTTTTGTTGATGGTCTGCCACGTTCTAATTAGAGCTCTCCTCACATAATGATCTCTAAATTCTCTATCTGCCTCTGCTTTGTTATAGCAGAGGTATCCATGCCAACCAAATTTAACATTAAATCCTTCTAATTCTAATAGTTTATGATTTTTCAATTAAATCCAATCTTTAATCCATTCTAGGCAGCATATTTGATAGTATACTTCCAGGTGTGGCAGTCCAAATCCTTCTCTCTCCTTGCTGTCTTGAAGTATTTTCATTTTTATTCTTGGTTTCCTTTCTGCCCATATAAATTTAGATAGTTCTTTGTTCCAGCTTATAAATGGTTTATTATTAATTATTGGAAGATTTTGGAACAAGAACATAATTTTTGGAAGTACAATCATCTTTATTGTATTTATCCAGCCTAATAGTGAGAGGTTGAGTTTATTCCATTTCTGTAAATCTATTTTGATTTGATTCCGGGTTTTTTGATAATTATTATCATAAAGTTCTGAATTTTTCTTTGTGATGTAAATTCCTAAATACTTAACTTTTTTATCTATACTGAATCCTGAGATCTCTTTCAACTCTTCCTCTTCTTTTCTTGTCAGATTCATTGTCAGTAATGATGATTTATTCTTATTAATCCTGAAGCAAGCTATCTGGCCGTATTCCTTCAGTTCTCCTAACAATCTGGGGAGAGTATCTTTTGGTTCTTCCAAGAACACAACCATGTCGTCCGCAAAGGCTCTTATTTTATATTCATTCTTCTTAATTTTTATCCCTCTTATCTGATTAGACTCTCTGATTTTGTTGTTCAGTATTTCCAGTGTCATAATAAAGAGAAGAGGCGAAAGCAGGCAACCTTGTCTCACCCCCTTAGATATCTCAAATTGTTTGGATCTTTCCCCATTAATTATCAAATTTGCTTTCTGATCTCTGTAGATGATATCTATCCATTCTTTAAACTTTCCTCCACATCCATATTCTTCTATAATATTTTTCATAAACTTCCAGGAGATGTTATCAAAGGCCTTCTCTGCATCTAGGAATGCCATTGCAAACTTCTTTCCTGGGTTTTTGTCATAGTATTCTATACAATTGATAACTATCCTTATATTTTGTTTGAGACTTCTTCCAGGTAGAAAACCCGTTTGATCCTCATGAATGTAATCTTGGAGTGTCTTTTTCAATCTTTTACTTAATATTGCTGTAAAAATTTTATAATCAATGTTCAATAACGAAATTGGTCTATAATTCCTAACATCTTTCGTATCTTTCCCTTCTTTTGGAATCAGAATTATATTTGCGTCTCCTCAGGTACTAGGTCTTCCTTGTGATGGTAATGCTTTTAACATATAGTAATATGGTGTTACCAGTTCATCTTGTAATTTCTTATAGTAAGCTGCCGTAAATCCATCGGGACTTGGGGATTTCCCCTCTTTCAATTCTTTAATTGCTTCTGTGACCTTGCTCATTGTAATTGGAGAGTTCAAATATTTATGATGTTCTGCTGAAATCTTATTAATTATTTGCTTTTTTAAGTACGACTCAATTCGATTTTTTTGTTGAGGGGTTATCGCTTTCTCTGAAAATAATTTCTTACAATACTTTACAAATGCCTGTATAATTTTCTCCTGTTCTGTAATCAAATTCTTTCCCTCTTTTATTTCTGTGATTATGTTTCTTTCTCTCTTTTTCTTCAATCTATAGGAGAGCCATCTCCCAATTTTATTGGCATGCTCAAACTGATAACATTTCAAATATACCAGTTTCCTTCCTATTTCCTCTGTCATCAATTGGAAGATTTCTTTTTGAATTATTTTAATTTCATAATTTATTCTTTTCTTATCCACATTTCCCTTTAATTCCTCTTGTTTTTTTTTGCAGCTCCAATGACAGTTTCCTAAATTTTTCCTCTTTTATTTTTTGTAAATATTGCTGCTGTAAGAAGAAGCCTCGCATTACTTCTTTGCTTGTATCCCAGATGATATTCATTTTAGTTCCTTCTTTAATATTTTCTTGAAAAAAGAATTTTAGAGTTTCCTTTGCCTTTTTAAAAATTTCTTCATCTTTTAAAAGGTTACTATTTAATCTCCAATTGAACTGGTTTTTTTTTTATTTCTTTGAAAGTCAAAGATACTGGCTTATGGTTGGAAAATAATTTTGGGAGTATTTCTGCTTTTTAAATTTCTTTTAATAGATTCTTAGATACTATAATCATAGCTATTCTTGTTAATGATTGATGTACATCTGAGAAGAATGTATAGTCTTTATCCGTCAGATGAAGAAGTCTCCAGGAATCTACTAATGTTAAGTTTTGTATCATTTCGAAAAATGTCCTTGGCAATCTCCCCTGAGCTTTCCTCTTATTTTTTTTTTATTGTTTGTTTATCTTTTTCCGTATCCAATACTCCAGTCCAGTCTCCAGCCAAGATCAAATTCTTGTATTCATATTCTTGAATCAGATCATCTAATTTTTTATAGAATTCTTCTTTTTTTTTTCATTAGGTGCATATATTCCAACAAATAATGTTTTCTTCTTATTGATCTGAATCTCTATTCCAATGATTCTTCCCTCTTCATCTTTGAATATTAATTTTGCTGGAATCTTTTTGTGAACATATACTACCACTCCTCTTTTTTTCTTTTTGTAAAGTGCCATGAAACATTCTCCTAATTTGCTGTTCTTCAAATATTTCTCATTTTTCTTATCTATATGAGTTTCCTGAAGGCATATAATTTCCCCTTTTGTCTTCTCTAACTGATGAAAGACGGATTGCACTCCATGTTCAAGGTAAGTATGCTGCAGTTATTCTCATGTAGTTTCTTAGTGAGTTACTCTGAATTTCAGTGTTCTGTTCCTGTTGTGTATCCTTCTGTTGAATGAACAACTGGAAAGGGAGCACACACTTTGGATTATTATTTCTATTTTAAAGAAATAGTACAGGATGGAAAAACTTACCAGTGAGAATTGTTTCAGAGGAGAGAGTAGCTTTGCTAGTGTTCATTAAATAGCATATAGCAGCAACTGTTCCATCTAAAGTAGATATCTCTCTTACCCCTTGAAGCCTCTGTCCATCCTGACACTTGTACACATTTTTGAAAGTTACTTTAAAATCAAATTATAACTCCATCTCAAAGTAGTTAGGGACCATTAGAGCTATAAATTTTAAAAAGTAATTCTTTACTGTTCTGTTTTGCAATAGTAACTAAATCGTTTTTCACTGTTTAAAAAAGCGAACATCTGAGTGATAAAAACCACTGATCTGGGGAACAAAATGTTCTTTTTCTACTCACTTCACTTCAGTATCCATAAGAGAGGGTGAGACAACACAAACTAGCATTTGAAGCATGTGAAATTCCTTCTGCACAGTTCTCTTCCCCAATGACTATAAAAAACAGCCTTTCCCCTACTCACATCATGGACCACTGATATTTAAAATAAACTGAGGGCCTTTCCACACTACATTGTCATAGTGCTATTATTCTACTTTCAACATCCTGTGGAATTCTGGGGTTTGTAGTTTACTGAGGCCTGAGAGCTCTGTAGCTGAGAATTCTAAAGGCCCCTCCCTAAACTGCAAACTCTAGGATTCCATAGGATGTTGAAAGCAGAACAGTAGCATATAACAGTGTAGTGCGGAAAGGGCCTGAGACTTCTCAATTATACTGCAAAAACAGTGAGGTTCTTCTCCCTCATCAAGTTACAGTTGTAATGTAGTTGCTATTTATGCTTTTGTTAGAGGGTTGTTTTGTTAGAGAAGTGATTATGAGTAAATATATGCAACTACTTGGAAGTTCCACACTTCTGCAACTACATTCCACACAGCATTAAGAGTGCTAAGCAGCCACACTGTGTGTGTGTGTGTATGTGTGTGCGTATGTACTTTCCAGTTGTCTGTTGACTTATGGTGACCCATGAATTTCATAGGGTTTTCTTAGCCAGAGGTGGTTTTGTCAGTTCCTTTCTCTGAAATACACCACTAGCTGCTGTTAAATCCACAATTTCCTAGCAGCTTAGTCTGCAATTGAAACTGTATATAAGTATGCATAGCAGATATTTCCTTGTATAGAACACAAAAGTAGTAGAATGTAGAAAGTGAAACTACGCTAAAGATGTGCAATATAATGCTTATCTTATATACTTTGGCTTCTCCACTTTTGCAAGGGTTCAGGGCACAGAACCCTTGCGAACATGGAAAAACTACAAATAACTCCCCCACGATCCCCCTCCCATTCCCTTTTGATCTCCCGCTTCCATTCCCTTACCTTTTGCCTTGTCATGTGAGTTTTCTTTCTCTGCACTAGGGCCAGAGACAAGGGAATGGGAGCAGGGAGCTCCAGAGGGGAGAAGGAAATGCATGTGTGCCTCTGCCCCTCCATTCCTTGCTTTTTGCCTGGGCACGCTTGCCTTCCTTCTCCCTGCCTGGCAAAACTAAAGGGAATGGGAGGAGGAGAATGTGGGGGGAAGGCGAGTGTGCACATCATGAAAAATCAAATTAGCAAAGATCAAACCCATGAATTTGGAGTGAGGACTGTACATGTTTAATCAAAAGGAAGTTGTATCATATTCAATAAGGCTTACTTTCAGGTAAGTAAGCATAGGATTGCAGCCTTAAACTGGCTTAATCAGTTTCCCCTTGGCTAAAAAAGCAGTCTTCTAAGATGGATGACAGGGACTATAGGACTTTCAGTGTGGTAAGACTTACTTCCCACCAATACATTTTTGCTGACCAAAACTTTTGCTCCCTAAGGTGAAGGAAACAATGGTGCCTCTTCGCAAACACCACATATAAAAGCTGTCTAGACTCTGAATACTTCAACAGTGGCAATGGAACAGAATTGTTCACTGTACCTGAAGACCGCAGACTAGTTTCGAGATTAAAAAAAATAGCTATATTTTAAGGTCTTCATAAGTTAGGGCTGGCTTGAATGTATATAACAACAACAAAAGGCAGATACAGACAGCTCTGTCTTCTCACAAAGAGGAACAGCAGGGTAATGTTAGTTACATGAATGTATATGGTACTCTTTAAGATGTGCAATTTTGTGCCATGAATGTGCTGCAAAATTAATTAATAATTCTTGTGATTAAGATAGGCAACTGAATGCTATATTTCAGGCGTAAGACTCAGGTGTCCCTCTAGATGTTGTTCCTCACCCTCGTCTATGCTGACCAAGGCTCCTGGGGGCTATAGTACAACGTCATCTGGAGGACCACACGATTGCCTTCCCTGCTTTCCCCATGTCACTCCAAGGGAAGCATCTGTGGCATCTGTATCACTTTAAAATAGAGCATCTTTAAAAAATCCATAATGCAGCTATATTTCCTGCTGAAGCTGGAGTACCAGAAAATAAAGTTTTATATATCTTTCAGATCTTTTCTACAGTTCTTTTCCTACAAAATGCTAACTGAAATATTCCTTTTTATAGTCCACTCCAGGTTTTATAATATGCCTAGTGCATTTTAGGATAGATGTCTAGAGATCAGAGTACACATTATAGGAAAATTTCAAGAGCCTTGGTGGCTTCTGTGGGTTCATTTATGAACTACAGTTACTTTATGGATTATCAAGCTAAGGATGGATCTCTTCAGAGGCCAGTCAATCATCAGCTAGTTTTGCTTGTGTCACATTGGAGAAAGGCTGCAGAAATTCTAAATGGCAATAGAAAAAATAGGCTTTTCTTCCTACATCATTGCTTTGTGGTCTGGGTGTGAAAGGAACTATTTTGCTGTTCTCATTGGTGCTGGAAAGCCTGCTGGATGTAGCTGCATGTAATCACATGGTCTGCCACTCAGATATTATATCGAATTGGTTACACCCCCACTTCCTTTTTTCTTCATGACCTTTTTTAGTCTGATAAGCTTTTCTTGAAACTTTCAATTCCTCATGGAACTTTAGATCCATGAGTATGGGTCTCTGGTTCAAATTAGAACCACAGTGGAGCCTTCCAGTTAAAGTTAAAGCCTTCCTTCTCCCAAACCCCCATCTCTGGGCTGACTGTTGATCAGGAAGAAAAACTGCCTAAAGGTATGTTTTTCGCTCCTAGTTCTTCCATGTTGTAAAGAGCACCTCTGCTTGTCTCCCATAATACTAGTTAATGAATTAGATATTTAATTAAGAAATCAATATATTCCTGGTCAATATTTCTTTAATAGAAAATTTAGTACCAGAGGCAGAAGTAACAGGAAAGAATAGAAATTTCTTCATACACCACAATAAAAGCAGTTCAACATGTTTCACTAAACTTTTTACTCAAAATTAACAATATGCACTGTGAAATGAAACAGCCAAGTCAGGTAAGCTTTTCATAAGTAAACAAAAACATTTTGAACCTTCTAGGGACCACCTGAAGGCTTCTTCCAAAAGAAATCTGGGGATAGGTTTTCCTTTCATTAGCCTCCACTTTTTTAATGATTTTCATTCTGCTGGCTAAATTTTTAGATTTATTATGATTATTATTTTTAACATGCCAGCAGTAGGGGAGGTAGCTGGTGAAGCAGGTCTATCTGTTTTCCCACTTTTTTCCTGTTTTGCTGTTCCCACAACTGCTGTTTACCTTGTTTGTTTTATGCAGGCACATATAGCTACAATAGGTTTAAATAGAGTAGGATCCCATTCTTCTCCAGCTCAAGCTTTATTGCATTGTTTATTGCAGGCACACTGCTGCTATCTTGTACTGAAAGTCTGTGTTTCTTCAGTACTCCATCATCCTCCTAGTGTTGATGCTGCTAAAAAACCTGCAGCTATGCATAAGATAGGGAGGAAAGGTGGGTACTTGGTGATTGTAAAAATATTTTGTTAAAAAAAAGCTTGTTAGAGGCTCTGTTAACTGCAGTATGTATGTATGTGTATACACACACACACACACACACGCATACCTTTTTTTAGAAAGAAAAAAATCTACAATAATGAAACAATTTTGAAAACCTAACAATAAAATTAAGTCAAACTTGCTCAGACTTTAGACACCCTCCCCTCTCCATAATAAAATGAATGCAAGCCATGTGGTTCTTGAGTTAGAACTAATTTTATACAGCGTAATACTTGTAGAAAACTGTAAGCTTGAAATTTCTCAGCAAGTGGAAACATTCTGGTAGATTCTTGTTGTTTATATTTCTGGCCCTTATTGATGTTGGCATGGGGGAAAAATTTGACATTGAAAACTTGTACCATTTTTGGCAAACTACTGTTTGGTGTACTATCCTTGGCTGTCTTACATTCCTCTGCAGGAGTGAGTGTAGAATGTTATCTTTGGGTCCAGAAAACCGAACAGAAAAAAATTGTTTTTGCATGTAGATGTCTCTTCTGCCATTATCAGAGTGGCACGGGCTCTCTCTTACATCATTTCCCTGGTTCGTTACAAAATGAGAAAAATTAAGAAGGCTGTTTTCCAGCTAAGACATGAGCACAAACACAAGGAAGACTCAAAGTCCATAGCAATCCAGACTCTTTTCCCTGCATGTTTTTCAAGGTATTCTGAAGAGGACTCGCTGTCTGGTCACCATTGGGACAGATGTGGTGGCACCGGTTGCGGGACATTCTGCAGAGCCCCCCAGGTGGAGGCGCCCCTACAAGGTATACTGCTGTCTTTCATCTGATGAAAAAGCCAGTGAAGCCTTGAAAGCTTGTATTAAATTAGAATAGCAGAATCTTAGAGCTGGAGGGGATCACAAGGGCCATCTAGTCCAACCCTTTGCCCGTGCAGGAATACACGATTACAGCGCTCCTAAAAGATGCCCTTCAAAGCCAAGGTTGGACAGGCATCTTTTGTGTAATGTATTTTGGGCCAATAAAAGGTACTGTATTTTTAAATTTGTTTGTTTGTTTGTTTGCCCTATGGCCAACGCAGCTGTCTTGAAACAAAAAACAAAGATTGTGACACAGCCTGCAAATTGGAAGCACTTGGTTAATCAGCAGGACTTCTATTAGTATGGCAGGGCCTTGCGTTGGTGGCAGCAAGGCAAGATATGCAAAGGGATCGGGTGCTTGGCTTGTTCCCAAACTGGAGGAGTGTCATTGTCTTTAGAGCAGGATGTAGTCCTCCCCATGTGTCTCTCACCAAGTCCTTCTTGTGCTCTCAAGGGATCATTTCTACTCCTGGGATTGTCTGCAGTGCGGTGCTGGGGGTTGCCTCTGCTGTGGGGAGGCATTTCAGCCCTGAGGGGAGCAAGATCTCCCTCCATCATCCTAAAGACTTGTAGGGCGGGAACTTGTTCCCACTTGCCCAAGCGTGAGCAGGAGCGTCTGTATGTCAAAGATTTTCTCAGCCTTGCCCACGGGCTGCTCCGGGCTGGAGTTGTTATCGGTGGTGGTGCTGGGGTGCGTGCGTGTGTGTTTTACACAGCATGGTGCGGCGACTGTCTGAAGCTACTAGCGGCTACCCTTTCAGGAAGCACATAAAAAGAGGAACCGGGTGGAGAGTGTGAACAAAGCCACTGCCCCGCGCCACAGCACCGATGGCAGGGCGCAGGCGAGGTTCTGCCGTGCTGGGAACGACTCCGGAGCCCGGCCGCGCGAGCGGGAAAAGGGACGGCGAGGAGCCGGGGGCGTTCTGAAGAGGACTCGCTGCCCTGTCCCCGCCGGGACAGATGTGGTGGCACCGGTCATGGGACGTTCCGCAGAGCCCCCCAGGGGAAAGCGCCCCTACAAGGTATATTGCTGGTAGCCGAGCTGCGTCTCTCTCGGCCGGTTTCCTTTCGTCGTCTAGGCTGACGCCCTGGTCACCCGCGCCGAGAGAGAGCGGTTGTTTACATCCTGCTATTGTGGAGGGGAAAGGGCCTTTGCCAAGGACTGTCCCCTCCTCTCCCTTCCTCCCCTAGGGGCCATTCGCCGTCTGCTCCGAGGAAGGTAGGCCTCTTCGACAGGCAGGGACAATGTAAAGCGAGGGGCCAGGAGGGCGGCCGGGCGGGCAGGCAGCCAGTCTGCGCGCCTGCTGACATGCGAAGGCGTTGAGCGCGTTTGAGGCTCTGGCGGGGATGCGGGGTGTCCCGAGAGGAGAGGAGAGGAGACGGGCGTCGAGTCGGGGGAGGGGCGTTTGGGAAAAAAGTAGCTCCAGGAGCCTTGAATGTTAAGAAATCCTTTGCACGATGAAGCTGGAAAAGAGCATCCTTCTCTCTGAGGAGCAGTGCTGTGTGGGCTATGTAGAGTGTGTGTGTTTGTCTTCTCATTTCCCAAGTCTCTTCCCACCACCACCACCCTGCCCCTGCTGTGCTCTCCAGGCATGGTATTTCCCTTCCCACACTGGTTCATCTGGTGGCCTCAAAGTGAGTCTCTCTCTCTCTTCATGAAGTGTGAAAACTGGAGGAGGAGGAGGAAAGAGCTGGTAGTAAAACCCATTTGCTTTGCAAAAAAGAGAAGAAGGGGGTTGAGGGAGTGATGTGACAGCTGCTTTCATTGCCAGGGAACAGGTGTGGTTTCCTAGGTGAAGTTAACATCTCCAGTGGAGAGTGCAAATAGTGTGCATGTTGAGTAAGAGGGCAAGTTAGAGTTAGCTTTCCATATCTAAAACCACAGGGATGTAAAATTTTGCGTATCAGAGTTGGGAGGGGTACAAAAGCAAGGCAAAACTGTGCACATGTCCTATTCTGCTGACATACTGTAACTGCAACTATCCCTCTCATACAGATGTATATTTCAAGCTATTGAAAATGCCTGGATATAATTTCTTGGAAGTATTTATACAGAATAAAATGTTTATTACTTATTCAAGGACCATTGGGGCTTACTTTGAGTGCTCTGGGAACATCTGAGAAGGTATGGGCAAACTGCAGGGCTGATGAGTACAGTTCATTCAGACCTACCTAGTGAAATGGCTAAGGCTTGAAATGGCAGAGCATTTAGAAGCCTTGACAAGAGAGTCACTTTCTGCTTACACTGGATTGTTGCCTTCACTCAATTTCACTTAACATTTTTCCAAATGTCTTTGTAGGATGATGAATAAATAGGGCAAATAGAAAACACAAACCCATTGCTTGCTAAACTGGAATTTAATGTATAAAGATGTATACATTATAAAGAATGTATAAAGAAGAATGTATAAAGAAGAATGTTTAAAGAATGTATAAAGAAAAATTTAATCTCAATCAACTGAATTCCAACTTGTTCATAGTAGTTGGCAAGCGAAGCAATTGGCATGTTTGGCATTGCATTCCTTGAGAATAACTAATTTCTTGATGCTTTGCAGGCTAAAAGTACAGTCAGTCCTCCCCACTTGTGGGTTTCACTTTTGTGGATTTGATTATTCACAGATTATTTGCTGTCAGTTCTGCTGCCCTATGCCATTTTTAATAGGGACTGCAAGCCACGTAAGACTGAGAAACTGCAAACGAGGCTTGTAAGTCCCTCTTAAAAATGGTGTGGGGCAGCAGTGGAGGTGGCAGTAAGCCCCACCAGCCACCCACTTCCGCCTTACGAAGGAACCCTGATGTCTCAAAGGAATCTACAGTGGGTTGAATATGGTGATCATACTTTTTTTTGTTAAATATGGTTTGGGAGGGCTTAGAGTTATTCATGGTTTTTTTTTCACTTTCATAAGGGTCCTATGTCCCTAGCCCTAGTGAATGTGGAGGAATGACTGTATTCAGAATATATATATAAAAAAAACTCTTCCACCCCTTGAGTGGCTTGAAACTATTCTTGGTTTCTAAGTGGCTTGGAAACAAGCTATCTTCTTCCTGTAGAAACCTGCCTGAATTTTGAAATCCTCTTTCATGTCCTTTGTTGTTTTTGTTGTTGTTGTGTGTCTTCAGATCATTTTCAATTTATCACAGGGTTTTCTTGGCAAGATTTGTTCAGAGGAAGTTTGCCATTGTGGTCCTCTGAGGCTGAGAGAATGTGGCTTGTCCAAGGTCACATAGTGGGCTTCCATGGCTGAGCAGGAATCTGAACCCTAGTCTCCCAGAGTCCTAATCAAGTACTCAAACAATTACACAGTACTGGTTCTTGTTCAAGGTATCTTTATTAATAATTTCTAAAAACACCAAAATTCTACAAATACTTAAGAAAAAAGGGAAAAAACAACACAAAAAGCATGAAATATACAGATCAGAAATTTAAAAAACAGAGAAAAAGAAAGAAAAAAGAAAAGACTTCTATCCTTCCTTATAATTCATATAAACAGTTAAATTGATCCAAGTCTCTCAAAAATAATATCCAACATTTCTCTTCTTTCCGTTCCCCCATTTGTACTATCCAGAAAGTGGAAAATGAACTTTCCTTTACCAAAGGTTAATATATCTAGCATAATATCTTAATATTAATTTCTATTACATTCCATTACATACTACTTGTACATAGTAAATTACATTGCATGATAAATGACATTAATACTAAATGTTTTTTGCTGATTTGATTACATACTAGTTTTACTAATTAAAACTACAGATATATTTACCTGTTGCATGATATCACTACATTCAAATATTTCTTTACTATTTTATTTTGTGAAATCCTCTACAGCATTCATTAACCAAATCTATTTTTCATTGTCTTATATCTGGAACCTAATTTTATAACCTAGTTTCAGCCGAATCTGTTTCATTTGGAATTTAATTCCTCTCTTCCCTCGTAACAATCCTATCCATGAACTTCTCCTGCCCCCAACTTCTCAGATCTTTCCCACTTGATATTTTAGGATAATTGTCCTGAAACAGCATCTTTTTTAAAGTCATCTTTCTCTCATCTCCCTTCAGTCATACAGACTAAATCAATTTGATTTTGTTCATGTATCAAAGTAATTTGATTACAAATCAGTTTCAGACTGACCTCTTTCCCATCTCCCCCAGGCTGTCTCTCCCAACTCAATAGCTAATTCCTCCATTGGTTTGATTTGAATTTGTCTCTCCATATGATTTTCAACCTCCTTCCCTTCCATATTGCTAACTTCTGTATTCACACTTTTGTTTTGTATCTCCTCCAGTTCTTCCTTATCTCACAGATCTTGTTCCTCTGGGCCTCTATGATATTCCTCTTCAAATTTAGAAGTTCCACACATAGTCCTTCCATGATCCATTATAAAAAGTCCAGACAGAGTTCCTGGAAGGTTCCAGCTTTCATTCAATCCAGCAGTTTCTGAGTTAAAAACTTACTTCTCACATGTTTAAACAAAAGCTACAAGCAAGACAGTGTTATCAACCATAAGTAGATAATGTCTGTACTTTCTCATGCTGTAGTTTCTCCTTGTTAAAGTCCAACCAATAAAAGGCAATTCAGTCTGTTTACAAGATATATACACTTAAATCCTTAATTATTCTCTTTTAAAGATGTCAACCCCCAATTTTCTATTTTATTTGTCCCAGTCTTGTGGGGTGAACACACTTTCTTGGTTCTGATTGCAGAAAACAGATAGCTCGAGACCCTCTGTTGTTCCATTTTAATCAGAAGGATACTTCAGTTTCATAACATTAGTTAATTAATTAATTAATTGACTCTTAATGAAGAGTTTTCTTTTTAAAAGCAGGTTGCTGGTATAGGGCCATCAGGTCCTCAGATTTAAACAGCTGCATTTCACAGCAAGGGCAAAAGATGGCACTCCACACATTTATTCAAAAGTAAACATGAGTAAAGGGAATTCTGGACCCTAATGGGTGATCCTCCTTTAAACCAGGGAGAGTTTCTCCAAGCAGTGGTCCCTCTGGCCAGCACTTTTGCCATGAAAGCTCTCCTTGCTGCAGAGCTGCAGCCTAGAGCTTCTATCCCCTAGCCTGCCAGACGTCAGCACCATACTGGCTTTTGACTCTCATGTTCTATCAAGCTCTACATTGTTTTTGGTGAGGATGCAAGAGTCTTCCATAGAGGCTGCACCGGAACTCTGAAAACTCATTTACTAGGGAAGTTCACCTAGCCTGCTTGTTGCTATTCTTCCAGTATCATATTACAAGGACATGCCTGAGCCAAACAAGCTTGGCTACTTCTTGGGTCAACTAGCCTTTGGATAGCCCATGTGACAATCTTCCCTGGTGTTTTGCAGATAGTATTCCAGCATGCCTTATTTCCCCTTCTCCTTCCCTCCAGCCTTGATTGCTGTCTCATATACTCTGGTGTGCCCTGAGAGATCTGCTTCCTTACAACAAAGGGAGCAGAAGTGAACAAAAAATGAAGGCACAATTGAGCACACTACTCAGCCCATTTAAAGTTGTGTCATTAGGCCAGCTGAATTCAGCTCAAACGAGGATGTGGGAAATGGATCTCTCTTTTCTAAAAAGAATGCATAGATTATATCCATACTATTTATTTATTTATTTATTTAAATATCTCAGCCTTCTCCCAGCACATGATCCAAGACAGTGCACAACATTTTAAAATCACACTACAATTTAAAAAACACTTAAAATAAAAGTTAAAACAAAATTAAAGCAGCATTAAAAGATCCTTGAAACATAATAAAAACATTATGCCCCCATTAAAAGCTTTATCTGTTGCAACACACTAAAAACCAAAAGCTTCCATAAATAAAAATGTATTTGCCTACTAGTGGAAAGAGAGCAGGGAAGGGGCCAACTGAACGTCCCAGGGAAGGGTGTTCCATAACTTGGGAGCAGCTGCTGAGAGGACATACCTGGGATGGTGATGGGACTGAGAGAAAGCTTTCCCCTGCAGATCTTAGAGCATGGTCAGGCTCACATAGAGAGATATAGTCTTTTCAAATAGTCTGGACCCAAAGCCATATAGGGCTTTAAACGTCATAGCCAGCACTTTGAATTCTGCCCAGAAATGATTTCACAGCCAGTAGAGTTCTTTCAGCCAGGGAGTTATATGATCCATATAAGCTGACACAGTCAGAAATTTGGCCACAGTATTTTGAACCCACTGAAATTTCCAAACAGTTTCCAACAGCAGCCCCATGTAGAGTGTGTTATAGTAATCCAAGTAGGATATAATCCAGACATATATCACTGTAGCCAGATCTGATATCTTAAGGAATGGGTGCACCAAGTTTAGCTGTGCAAATGCAGTCCTAGCCGCCGCTGAAACCTGGACATCCAGGCTCAGATCTGAGTCCAGGAGCTTGCCCAATCTGCAGACCTGAGATTTTAGTGGGAGTGAAGCCCATACAACAGAGGCTGAATGACTACTGTCTGATCTGCCTTTTGACTGTGACTAGAAGCACATCTGCTCTTGTCTGGATTAAGTTTCATTTTGTTTGCTCTCATCCAGTTCATTACCAATAGCAGATACTGGTTTAGTACAGAGATAGCTTCCTTGGCGTTAGAGGGAGAGGAAAGAGAGAGGGTTGGGTATTACCAGCATACTAGTGATGTCCAGCTCCAGAACTCCAGATAACCTCTCCCAGTAGTTTCATGTAGATATTAAACAGTATGGGGGACAAAGCTGAGCCCTGAAGGACCCCACAGGCCAGTGGCCATGAGGTCAAACAGGAATTCTCCAACACCACTTTCTGAGTTTGCCCTTCCAAGAAGGAGTGGAATCACTGCAGAACAGTGCCCCAAAGTTTCATCCCAAAGAGACAGCTCAGAAGCATACCTTGGCTGATGGTACTGAAAGCCACTGAAAACTCCAGCAGAACCAACAGGGACATACTGTCCCTGTCAGGTCACTGGGTATATCATCCATCAAGGCAGCCAAAGCTGTCTGTCCCATAGTCAGGCCTGAAGCCAGACTGAAATGGATCTAGATAATATGTTTCATCTAGGAACCGCTGAAGCTGGGAGGCCACCACATGCTCCAGAACCTTGCCCCAAAAAGGAATATTGGAGATTGACTGGTGATTATCCAGTGCACTCATGTTCAGGTGGTTTTTCTGTCTGTTTGTTTGTTTTGCTTTTTTGTAGGGGCCTCACCACAGCTTCTTTTAGGCAGGACAGAATTTTGCCTTGTAGCAGTGGGGCATTCACTATTCCTGTTATCCAATGGGCCAGTCCCCTTCTGGCTACTTTTATAAGCCAAGAACGGCAAGGGTCCAGTGTACATTTGGTGGCTCTCACCTCTCCAAGGATCCTACCCATATCATCAGGGTGGGACAAGCAAGAGCCAAGATTACATCCATTGGACCTGTATCAAGTACAGCATCCAAGCTAGAGCAGATCCTAGCAATTTTATCTGCAAAGTGCCACGCAGGCCCTTCATAGTGAGCAGGTGAGTGGTCTACATGATACTAGGAAGGACTAGGAAGGAACTAGATATATCATTAAATGCCAAAGTCAGAATCATTAACTTAAAAGATGTATCATTAAATACCAAAGTCAGAATCATCCATGCCATAGTATTTCCAGTTTCCATGTATGGTTGTAAAAAGCTAAACAGTGAAGAAAGTTGACAGAAGATTTCTTCAAACTCCTTTGAAATGTGGTACTGAAGGAGAGTTCTATGGATATCATGGACTACTAAAAAGACCAATAAATGAGCCCAGATGTAGCCTGAACTCCCCTTAGAAGCCAAAACGCCTAAATTGAGACTATTGGACTTTAGACTTATTATGAGACAGCCTGTCTCATTGGAAAACACAATCACGTTCAGTAAAGTGGATGGGAGTATGAAAAGAGGAACATTATATTGTAGATGGATTGATTCAATAAAGGAGGCCATGGCTCTAAGTTTGCAAGACCTGAGCAAAGGGTTGATGACCAGAACTCTCTCTGAGATCTCTCTGTGGAGTGACCATAAGTAGAAGCCAATTTGACAGCGCATAACAACAGGTGTAATTTATACATATTGTCACTGAATACACTCTTAAATATTTTTGTATTGTTAGAACATGTGATTGAGGGAGAACTGAGAGCAGTACTATTAGCTCATTGTTATATGTTTATATTGAGAAGGAAAGCAAAACAAAGCAAAAGGAATTTTTGTGTGTTTAAATTCCTCAATTAAGGGCAAAGAAATTCTATTCCCACAACTGGCTCTGCAGATGGTGCCGCCAGGACAATTTGGGTTTTTGGACCACAGTGTGTGTTTTAATGAAGATAGTCTTCTGGCAATGGATGGGCTGCACCTCACAGCCATTGGCAGGAATGTTTTTGCTGACAGTATCCCAAAGGTGATCAGGAGGTCTTTAAACTGAGTTCAGGCAGGGAGGGAGACAGTATTATTCAGGGTAGAATTCAGCAAGTGCTGGACAAGAAACTCCAAATGTTATGGATAGAGCAGGCCAAGTAACACTAGAGACCAACAGTGAGAGGAAAAGCAACTTTAGTAAAGGGCTTGCAGGAAGGGCACATGGTCTTAACTGTCTATACACTAATGCACAGAGCATGGGGAACAAACAAGATGAACTGGAACTCTTAATACAACAGAATAAATATGATATAATAGGCATCACTGAAACCTGGTGGGATGAGTCTCATGATTGGAATGTAGTAATAGATGGGTATAACCTATTTCTCAGAAATAAACCAAACAAGAAAGGAGGAAGAGTAGCTTTATATGTCAAGGATGTTTTCACCTGTGAAGAGATCCATGATTTAAATCCAGGAAGCCAGGTCAAGAGCATCTGGGTAAGAATTAAGGAAGCAAGAAACAATAGAGATGTCATTGTTGGAGTCTACTACAGACCTCCAAGCCAGACTGAGGATTTGGATAATGCCTTCCTGGAGCAGATGACCACACACTCAAAAAGGAGAGATGCAGTAGTAATGGGAGATTTCAACTATCCTGATATATGTTGGCAGTCAAACTCTGACAAGAGTGCAAAATCCAACAAGTTCCTCACTTGCCTTGCAGACAATTTCATGGTCCAGAAGGTGGAAGAGGCAACAAGGGGATCAACTATTTTAGATCTGATCTTGACCAACAGGGATGACCTTGTTAATGGGGTGGAAGTGGTGGGATCCTTAGGTGGGAGTGACCATTCTCTATTGAAATTTGTCATTCAGTGGGAAGGGGAAGCCAAGTGTAGCCAGACATGCATTCTTGACTTTTAAGAAGCTGATTTCTGTAAACTTAGGGAACTACAGGCTGAAATTCCATGGTCAGGAATACTGAAAGAGAAGGGAATTCATGATGGATAGGAGTTTCTTAAAAATGAAATACTGACGGCACAGTTCAAAACTGTGCCAATAAGGAGGAAAAATGGGAGATGTCTAAAGAAACCAGAATGATTGACTAAAGAACTCTCAGCTGAGCTAAGTGTTAAATGGAAGAATGGTGAAATCAGCAAAGACAAATTCAAACAAATAGCCAGGATGTATAGGGGGAAGGTCAGAAAAGCTAAAGCACAGAATGAACTCAGGCTTGCCAGAGAGATTAAAAACAGTAAAAAGGGCTTTTTTAGATATGTCTGCAGCAAAAGGAAAAACAAGGAAATTATAGGGTCAGTGCATGGAGAAGATGGCCAAGAGAAAAGGCAGAACTACTCAACACCTTCTTTGCCTCAGTTTTCTCCCAAAAGGGAAGAAATACTCAACCTAGGGGGTGGAGAGCAGGCGGGGAAGTGGGGTGAATGTAGCTCAGAATAGGTAGAGAAGTACTACAGGAATACCTGACTACTCTAAATGAATTCAAGTCTCCAGGGCCAGATGAATTACATCTAAGGATATTAAAAGAACTGGTAGAAGTCATTTCAGAACCACTCACAATAATCTTTGAGAACTCTTAGAGAACAGGAGAAGTCCCAACGGACTGAAGGATGGCAAATGTCGTCCCCATCTTCAAAAAGAGAAAAAAGGAGGACCCAAATAATTATCACCCAGACAGCCTGACATCAGTACCAGGAAAGATCCTAGAGCAGATAATTAAACAGTTTGTAATTACTTAGAAAGCAATGCCATGATCACTAAAAGTCAACATGGGTTTCTCAAAAACAAGTCATGCCAGACTAATCTTATATTTTTTTTTATGATAGAGCTACAAGCTTGATAGATGAAGGGAATGCTGTGGACGTAGCATATCTTGATTTCAGTAAGGCCTTTGATAAAGTTCCCCATGATACTCTTGCAAAGAAGGTGGTAAAATGCAGACTGAACATTGCTACTGTTAGGTGGATTTGTAATTGGTTGACTGACTGAACCCAAAGGGTGCTCACCAATGGCTGCTTTTCATCCTGGAGAGAAGTGACTAGTAGGGTGCCACAGAGTTCTATCTTGGGCCCAGTGCTATTCAATATCTTTATTAATGACTTGGATGAAGGAATAGAGAGCATGCTGATCAAATTTGCAGATGACACCAAATTGGGAGGGGTTGCTAATACTCTAGAGGATAGGATCAGAATTCAAAAGGACCTTGACAGATTAGAGAGCTGGGCAAAAGCTAACAAAATGAGTTTCAAGAGAGATAAATGTAAGGTCTTACACCTAGGCAATAAAAATGGAATGCACAAATATAGGATGGGGGACACATGGCTGCATAACAGTACATGTGAAAGGGATCTAGTAGTCTTGATGGACCACAAACTGAACATGAATCAGCAGTGTGATGTGACAGCCAAGAAAGCCAACATGATTCTTGGTTGAATCAATAGGAGAATGTTATCTAGATCAAGAGGGGTAATAGTACCACTCTATTCTGCTTTGGTTAGACCTCATCTGGAGTACTGTGTCCAGTTCTGGGCACCTCATTTCAAGAAGGATATCGACAAGCTGGAGCATGTCCAGAGGAGGGCAACCCAAATGGTGAAAGGTCTGGAAGCCATGCCCTATGAAGAGTGGCTTAGGGAGCTAGGTATGTTTAGTCTGCAGAAGAGAAGGTTAAGAGGGGACATGATAGCCATGTTTAAATATTTGAAGGGATGTCATGTCGAGGAGGGAGTGGGCTTGTTTTCTGCTGCTCCAGAGACTAGGACAAGGAGCAATGGACTCAAACTGCAAGAAAAGAGATTCCACTTAAACCTCATCAGTGGAATATGCTGCCTTGGAGTGTGGACTAGGACAAGGAGCAATGGATTCAAGCTGCAGGAGCAGAGATTCTACCTTGACCTCAGGAAGAACTTCCTGACAGTCAAAGCTGTCCGGCAGTGAAATATGCTGCCTCAGAGTATCATGGAGTCTCCTTCTTTGGAGGTTTTTAAGCAGAGGCTGGATGGCTATCTGTCGGGAGCGCTGTGATGTGGGTTCCTGTATGGCAGGGGGTTGGACTGGATGGCCCCTGTGATCTCTTCCAATTCTATGATTCTATAATAAATCTACAAAAATTTATATAACATTATTTGGAATCTGCATTCAGGTATCCCAGAATCCTTAAAACAAGAGCCCTTTTTTCTTGAAATTCATTAACATTTTCCCCCTCTTATCTAGATTTCATACATGTCAATTTATATATGAAGATTGTACCCCAACAGCCATTTAACCATAATGACACTAATTTATTAGTTCTCTGATATTTGTCTATCAAAATTTTTGCAATAACAAGTAAGTTACCAGTATTTGGCATTTAGCCAGCATCTGAGGTTAAAGGTAATAAGGAAGTTTGTAGTTCCAGTTCCATAAAGCAATAAATCTTTGATTACAACTCGCACTCCCCCCTGAAATCTCCCACATTTTGCTACATTATCTTGTATGTCTAATGAAACCAACTCCATTTATGCAGCAGCAGCAAATTGCATTTGATCCTAGACACATTTTATTCAATCACTCTTACTGTATAATGCTACCTAGACATTATTTTCAATTGATTTTAATTTGATCTAACATCCACAGATATTCTGCTGATTGTCTCATATACTTTATTCCAGTGATATCCTCAATTCTCCTCCTACTTATCCTGAAAATTCATATTCATAGTCTCTACCATCATTTACTATAAAAATTGGGTATTAGCCCTTTCCTTTCTTTACTTCTTCCCCCAAATTTGCTAAGTTTTGTAAGTCTGACATTTTCTCCTGTCTTTGCATGCGATTTTGAATGTGTGAATATTGGAAGAAAGGTGAATTAGTGTAATTTATGGTGTGATATGATCTCATCTCTTTGTAGTAGTTTATGTGAGTGGAAAGATATCCCTCTGTACCAGTTCCTAGTGAACCAGCACATATGGCAAAGTCATGGTTTTTATTTGTACAGCTTATGGGATAGACTTGATCCTAAAAGGCAAGGACACATGTATAGGTTTGCTAGTCCACTCATCCTAGGAGGGCCTCTGTTCTTAGGTAGGGCTGCCTGGTTTAAAAAACAAAAACAAAAACAGGACAGGGCTCTTGTACCTGTAGTAGTTGTGTAAAAGAGGGAATTTCATTAGGTGTTGCTTCTCACACAAGATCCATCTGCTACAATTCATTCTTCTATACAACTTGCTCTCTTTTTCATTTGGCACCCTATGCCATGACAAGTAGCTTAGAAAACATCAGAATAGGTGACAGGATATCCCTTATGGCTTTGGTTCCATATTAGGAATGATTTTACCCATTGAATAATTTCACCTGTTGCATAACTGTCATGAAACTTGCCAGGTTGCAGGAGTTTCTCTGGAGAAAATAAGCCAATGATCTCATGATTTGGTTAGGAAATCATTAATTCATTAGATTACAATTTTGTCAGATTCCCCCACTCCTGGTCAATGATGCTGGTTTCCTGATTGATGCTGAAGTTAATCCTACACCAATGTGCTTTTTAGGTTGTTAGAATTTCTCGGTGGGAGGTGTGTCGCTTGCTTTCTGCCAGATACAGTAAAACAGAAGGGCCTTGAGAGAAGAAGGATTAGGATGTATCACAGAGGTCTGTGCTGGCTAGTTTGATGTTCCAATGAGGCAAGAAAATGAGGAATCCTTGCCTGGAATGTGTGAGTCATGAGTGTGTGATAGGCTTCCCCAGCAAGAGACCTTCAGGCAGCCATGACCTTTTTAGTGTCAGGCCCATTAAGACTGAAAATCAGGAGTCCTACCCCCAGTCCCTGACAGCAGTTGGTTTATACGGAAAATGTTGGGAGTTTTTCTTTTCAATTTTCCTGTAATTTCTACTGATTTTATTTTTCTGATTTTGTATATGATTATTCGGAATGAACTACAGTGAACCTCTTTGAATGAGTTTGGCATGTTTATTCCTTACACTGGGATAGCTGAGTTTAAAAGGGGTAATTAAGTCCTACTGTATACAATGAGGCAAATGAGTATAGGATTGCTGCATCCATTTCTAATAAGTTCATTTTTTCTTAGGTGGGAAAACAGAGGGTTTTGCAAGTGCAAGCTGTCCGAGTAGATGTTTTAGGCTGTATTAGGGATCATGTATCCACACAGGGTTGTTTTGTTTCCTTCCTGAAACTTTGCTGCAAGAATTTCACATACACCACATGAAAGAGAGAAAGAAACAAAATGAATGAGTGCAAATATCATTTTATTTCACTAGTCTTGCAGTAAAACAGTGGACTTGTTAGATAGCTAATGTTAACTGGAGATGCCATAGATTGAACTTGGCTCCTGCATGCAAAATTTATGCTCTCCTTCTGATTTTTGCAGACTATACTTCTTTTTTTGGCAGAGACAGAATGCAGTGATTTGATTGATTGGAAAAATCTTCAGCATATGCTCAGAGGCACTCAAAACATTTCTGATTAAGAAGGTTCCACCTTGGATTCACTGACTGTTCTTTGCACTCAGCCACTTATTGCTGCACTTGCAATAGATCAGTTTCCTCTACCTGAAATTAGCACATTATTCCCTACGAGCTGTTAACAGCATTCCTTAATAACCATTAGCCAACAAGGAGTTTAGAGGTGAATGAACAGTGGGCATGTTGGCAGGGGTTGTAAAGAAGAGAAAAAAGATGCATATGAGTGACAAAACTTAATTAAACAGGTTGTAGGTTGAGATCCAATTCTTCAGGACAACTTTTCCCAACCTGATAGTTTCTAGATGCATCATACTCCTAATAAACACAGGTAGAGGGCAGCATTGTTCCATTCATTACTAAATAGCAACAGAACTTGGAAAATCACATTTTGCCAGCAACTTGCAGTTTGAAAGCTAAAGAACTGAACATTCACCCCACTCTTCCCACTAATTTAAGGATTTAAGAAAAACCTTTTGAGCCACATGCATTATTTTATTTATTCACTCTTCACTCCGTGGCAGAAGCTGTTTATGTTCTCCATGATTTCTGTATACAAAACCCAGTCCCCTACATTCTGTCCCACTCTCTCAATATTTTATCATATACTCAAGAGTCTACAAATGTTTACTTTTACTTGGTATCCACTTATTCTTTACAGCAGCCAGTGAGGTTTGGCTTCTTAATTTCCTGCTCCATCAAGGGAATGCAAGGGCACATTTTTTTGTAAGGCATCCTCTGTTTATTTGATGGGTTAGGACCTGGAGCAGGGGCCATTTCTGCACTAGACTGTTATAGTGCTATTATTCTACTTTCAGCATCCTATGGAATCCTGGGGTTTGCAGTTTAGGGAGGGGCCTAAACTGCATATCCAGGATTCCATTGGATGTTGAAAGTAGAATAATAGCGCTATAACAGTCTAGTGCAGAAATGGCCACTGTCAAAAAGTGGAAAAGGTTGATATGCAAAATTTAGTTATTGTTTAACTTGCGAATGCATTTCGGCCACAGCAGAACATATTAGAAGCACAAATATAAATATTTTAAGCCCAAATACTGTGTAAGACAAGAGACACAAATGACTTCTACAGTATTTTATTTGTTGCATTTATATCCTGTCTTTCTCCCAAATGGGATCCAAGGCGACAAAACAGTACGGTCCACAAGATGGCACAGAGTTAATTGAGAGAGAAAAAAGCAGCACATAGTCACAAAAGCATCGTGCAAACATGATGAGAGAGTGGACCACACATTGAATATACACATTCTGGATATAATTCAGACTGCTTGAAAGAGCAGGTCATTGAAAAGCAGGGGACACCTGTGCTCATTACTCAGTGAGGGACTATTACAAGGGAGCACAGCATGTGAAGTTGTAGGCGTACCTTCCTTCCAGATTATACCACAGACCTTGCATCCTATTACAGTATGCTGACACCATCTTGAAAGAGGTGTCTCTGCGTTTTTCAGCAACTATTCCATACCATCCAACATTTCACAAATGAAAATTGGGGCACAGGTGGCCAAGTGACATCAGAGTGTGGCCAAGATGGCAAAAGTTATTAATGAGGAAGAACAGACAGACTACGACAGACGGCAGTGGTTTGCTTTTGCGTGAGCCTCCATGAGACAGCAAATTTCTGCAGCCTCCTGTCCTCTCTCTCTAGTGAATGCAAACTACTTTTGCACTTTAAACTCAGTTTATACCAGTTGCATTAAGCTGAGGACAAAGGGGAAGGTGGGAAGGGGAGAGTGTTGAAAAAGTGGGATAACAAGAGGATTAATCAGGGCTGCCCCTAACAAATTGGGACAGTTGGAGGTTATGCTGTTCATTCGTTTTCTTAACAACCCTGCCTTTCTCCCAATATGAGATCAAAGGCATCACATTACATAGATTAAACAAACTAAAGCTTTAAGAAGAATCAACGCTGTAGTAAAGAGGGTCCAAAAAAAAAAGAACTAAGCTATATTAAAAAATAATGCTAATTTAAAACAGTTTTAAAGTATTCAAGACATAACAATGTGAATAAAAGTGCATCTCCTCCCATCAGAACTTGTAACCTTGACAGCTAGTCAGTTGCCAAAAAGCTGCCAGAATAAAGCAGCCTTTGCCTGGCAGTAAAAGAACAGAGAAGGGGCGAGCCTAGCCTCCTGTGGGAGGGAATTCTGCTGCCTGGGAGCAGCCACTGAGAAGGCCCTCTCACATGTCCTCACTAGGCGTGCCTGTGTCAGTGGTGAAGTCAGGGACACCTCACCCAAGGATCATAAAACTCAGGTAACCTTCGTGAAAACGTAGTCCTATAGGAGGCAATGACTAATATTATACCAAAGGTTTTCCAGTAGGTTGCCAGCATTAAGAAGCTGTCCTATGCCAAATCAGGCTGTTGGTTCCTGTTGTTCAGTACTGTCTGCACCAGTGTTCTCCAACCTGACACTCTTCAGATAGTTTCAATGACAAATTCCATTAGCCTCAATAACTGTCGAGTTCTACATGAAGTCACAGTCTTAAAATCTTAAATTTTAAGAATCTTAAAAGCAGCATCTGCCTAAACTAGAATTCTTGAAATAACATTTTTTCTACACTTGTGGGACAGAACCGCTATCCAGGTTGACCCCGCAGTCCCAGCTCTAAGGCTGCTATCATGCGCCTTTAATCTCAAGATCCCACTCTGGATTTGGTACTCAAGTCTCAAGGTGTCCATTATACTGGACAAGTGGCTATGTTGATCCACAATTTCAGTATGGTAAAGAATGACTACATCTCCTTATCAGTTTTTAAATGAAGATAGTCAGACACGATTGTAGAAAATAAAGCCAGTAAGGATTTATTATACAACAAGTAAAACGAGAAGTCCGTGAACTTCTTCCACATTCCCAGCTTTCAAACCCTATTCAGATCTTATCCATCGACCTCCTCCTAACCAGCCTTCACTCTATTTCTGTCTGCCCTATTTTATTGTGCCCCATTTAACTCTTCATCAAACAACAGATTACAGTATACCTTTTTCCCCATATCCCCCACAGGTTTTCCAAGGTTGTGATTGCCTGACCTTCCTGAGGTGACAATGTTATGGGATCTTAGATGCAGCTTCTGCCCAAAGCAGAGTTCTTGAAATAACATTTTCTCAACTCTTGGATGCTTGGATTTTTCACTTCTTTTCTGTACAGCATAAAATGATGGATTAATAGTGCATGGAAAGTAACTTTTTTTTCAGAAAGCTATGAAAGCCATTGATTTTTGTTGTTGTTGTTGCTGATTAGTGGTTGCCATATTAGGAGTTATGCATGCTCCCTTGATCAGATGGCTACTAGTTATTTCAGATATATTGTCTGTTGAGTGATTAACAAACAAAACTTAATAACAAGCACTCCAATAAATACATGTATCTTTACTTATTAACCGCAACTTACTGGGATTCAGAACAAACTTGTAAGAAGAGCTGTTTGTAAATTATCTAGGCCTATGACCATTATCTTAGAGGTACTCAGCATCATTACATCATTACATTTCACTGATGTGTTGACACAAGCCAAGGTCTTGACTCAGGTGAGAAATCTGAGATAATCCCTGGGCTTTCACATGTGTGCTTGCAGTCAGGCGGAAGGGTATTCCGGGAGGTAATGTGTTACCTACTGTATTTGTGTAGTCATTGAGTGCCAGCATGGTGTAGTGATTTGTGTGTTGGTCTGTGATTCTAGAGAACAGAATTCAAATCCCTGCTCAGGCCTGAAAACCCTTGGGCAAGTCACACTCTCTCAACCTCAGGGGAAGGCAAAGGTAAACCTTCTCTGAACAAATCTTGCCAAGAACACCCCGTAATACGTTCGTCTTAGGGTTACTTCTAAGTTGAAAACAACTTGAAAACATGCCCCTCCCTAACCTGCAAACCCCAGGATTCCACAGGTTGTTGAAAGTGGAATAATAGCGCTACAACAGTCTAGTGCGGAAGTGGCCAGTGTTGCACAGCTCAGCGTTTGGTGGCAACCTAATGCAAGTGCTCCTTCTTTCCTTTCCCACTCCCCACATATTGCTAATTGCTCGCTCAGGGAAGGGCTGGTTGGATGCTTGCGCGACGCGGCAGCTAAACTTCGGCATTCCCGCCGCCAGAGGTCGCTGTAGAGTAGCGTCTGCGGTCGGTGCACGCGCGCCCCTACAACCCGGGAAATAAACGGGCCGCGAGGCACTCGTCCGTGTTTGCAACAACTGCGCGGCGCTTGTCGATACGATCTCCCTCGGCCTAACAAATCCAGAGGCTCACAGGACACCCCCCAGCGTTGCCCTAGTGGCCCGGTTATCCTCCTAATCCGGGAGCATCTCCAGGCCATAACCGGCGCCGTCCTCCCATATGCCTTACGTTATCTCCGCTCTGAACGCTAGCGGCACGGGTCCGCGCTGCTGTTACTGCCCCCGCCCGTTTTTGGGGCGCCCGTTCCTCCCCCATCTTGAGGAGGACTGTGGTGTTAAGTATTCGTTTCCTCAAGTCAGGCCATTTCCGCACTAGGCTGTTACAGTGCTATTATTCCACTTTCAACATCTTATGGAATCCTGGGGCTTGCAGTTTAGGGAGCGGCTAAACTGCAAACCCCAAGATTGCATAGGATGTTGAAAGTGGAATGATAGCACTGCAACGGTCCAGCGTGGCGAGGGACCCAGTCTCGCCCTTCGCTGCTATTCCTGCGCGCAACGTGCGGCTGCCGGACGGGCGCCCTGCAATGCGCGCGCGGGGACAGCAGAGGGCGCCCGCCGCCTGCTTTTGCCCGGCCCTCTCTGAGTCGTTGCGAGGAGGCAGCTTCCCGGACAGCTATCCGGGGTCCTCGGGCGCTTACCTTGCTCCCTGCTGACACTTCCTGCGCGGCTTCAGTTTCGCCGGGAGACGCGCCGGGGACCGCGGCTGGGGCTGAGCCGGGCATGCACCGCGCGTCGCGGGGACAGGCGAGGCGGCTGCGCTCGTTCCTGCGGCGCCGGTCGCCGCTTCTTCCTCTCGCTGGACGACCGTCCCGCATCGCTAGCCCGTTGGCGGCCGGGGCAGCGCGGCGGGGGCGACGCGTTGGTTTTCCGCCCGCCTGGGCAGGGCAGCGGTGGATGGGCGCGGAGGCGAGGCTCCCCCCGCCTTCTGGGGCTGGTCGCCGTCGGCTCCTTCCGCGGGTATGACCGGCCCTTTCCCGGGCAGGTGAGAACAGCGCGGCCGGCAGGGCATGGAGCCGCAGGAGGGCAGCGGAAGCGGCGCCGGAGTCGCTGGCGGAGGGGCCGCCGCCTGCCCCAGCTCCCCGTCCTCCGCCGGCTCGCAGACCTCCGTGTGCCCGGAGCCGGAGAAGGCGCCCGCGCTGGGACGGCGGCACAGCAAGAGGCGGTTTGGACTCAAGATCTTCGGGCGCAGGTGAGCGGGGGGGGAGAGCCACGCCCTCCAGGGCTGGGCGGCGGGAGGCGGAGGAGGGGCTCTGGGGGCGCCGAGGGTGGCGGGGGCGGCGGGTTTCGCTTCCCGCGTGGCGCCCCCCGGGCGCCCCCTTGTCAATCTTGGGCGCGAAGGGTCTGTTTCGCACGGGTTGGTTACTTCGCCTAACTCGGGCCGTTGCCGCACCTTCTGGCGCTATTGTTCCACTTTCAGCATCCTGGGGGATCCTGAGGTTTGCAGTTTAGAAACTGCAAACCCCAGGATTCCGTGGAGTGTTGAAAGTGGAATTATAGCGCCATAATAATCTGGTGTGGAAACGGCCAGGGTTTAACCACCCCGCCGGAAGAGCTTCTTACCTCCCGCGGCGTCGCCTCCCTCTGTTTTCTGCTGCCTCGCGGATTTGAATACAGGGTCGGAGTGGAAGGTGCTGCGAAGTAATAGGAAGTCACACAGAGGGTGGGCTGCGAATTGTTTTTTTGCCTTTTCAGTGGTTCTGGTAAATGTGAGGTTCCGACTCTTTCTGTAACTATGAGAATTAAGACACACCTCCAGATCATTTATTTATTCGTTTATCATGTTTGTATACAGTTCTGTCACAATGCTGCTGGTGGCGGGAGGTTACAAATACACATTTTGCTTTGTGTGTGGTTCATGGTTGAGCTCATCTGTACAAAAATTAAAGAGTTTATCTATTGGCAGAAGCAGTGTGCCTTCCTTGATGTTGTTTTTGGAAAGGTTAGTAGCCTCCAGTGACAGTCAAACCCTGCACCCCCAAAAAACTATTGCAGATTTACCTGAATTAAATTGACTTTTGGCTAATCATCATCATCATCATCATCATCATCATCATCATCATATTTATTTATACCCAACTTTTTCCCCCAGATTGGGACTCAAAGTGGCTTATAACAGTTAAAAAGACAGTTAAAAGCCACAGAATAGAAAATTTAAAACACAACTAAGCAACCAAAAAGAATTAAGGCAAAATTAAAATACAGAATGAAAAACTCATACACCCATAAACTTCAGCAACACAATTAACAATATGCAGCATATTCTGTAAGACAGACCATGTGTTATCACAAATCGAACCCCTGTTGAAATAAAAATATGGTTGGATTTTGTGGGTTTTTTGGGCTATGAGGACGTGTTCTAGTAGTTTTGCTCCTGACGTTTCTCCCGCATCTGTGGCTGGCATCTTCAGAGGATGCCTCTGAAGATGCCAGCCACAGATGCAGACGAATGGTCAAGAGCAAATACTACTAGAATATGGCCTCATAGCCTGAAAAACCCACAACAACCCATGGATTCCAGCCGTGAAAGCCTTCGACTTTACATCAAAAATATCCTTACTTGACTGCAGAAAGAAAGTAGGGAGGGTACCAGTCTGACTTCTCTGGGAGGGGAGTTCCAGAGCCTGGGGGTGGCTGCTGAGAAAGCCCTCGCCTGTTTTCCCACAAGATGTACCTGTGAGGATGGTGGCACCAGAGGTGTATCTAGGATGGGGCAAGTAAGGTATATGCCCTCGGTGCCAGTGCCGGGGGATGCAAGAAAGCTGTGCACGTAGGGGTGGGGGTAAGGGTAAGAAGGCAGGGACACAGCTTCTACACTTGCTCGAGGTGCTGTTTACACTTGATACAGCTCTGGGTGGAATAGAGAGAAGGGTCTCCCCAGCAGATCTCAAAGCCCTGGGCTGGTTCGTAAGGGAGAGTATGGTCCTTCAGATGACCTGGACCTGAGTCATGTAGGACTTTAAAGATTATCACCAGCACTTTGAGTTGTGCCTGGAAATGGACTGGCAGCCAGTGGAGCCTTTGCAAGCGGGGAGTTGTGTGATCCTTCATGTGAAAGAAGCTAAACATCTTGTAAGACGATGGCGTTATAAAGGCAAAGGCTATGTTATCTTTTGATCCTCTGTGATCATATCTTAAATGAGACCGTGAATGTGTCCCAGCCTAGGGACAGGGAACCTTGATCCTCCTGCTATTTTGGACTTCAACTCCTAGGAGCCTCTACATCAGCACAGTCAATGGTAGAGGATTGTGGGAGCTATAGTTCAAACTATCTGCGGAGTCAAAGATTTGCCACCTAATCCTAAAAGGAACTAAAAGGTGGAGAAGTAGGTGGTGTAAGTCTGTTCCTCTGCAAAGCAGGAGGGAGGATACTATGAAGCAAAATCATATGCAGGAATATCAAGACATGCTTTAATGTTTTCCTTAAGACTGTCCTTTTGAACATGCTGTACGTCATCAAGCCTTGGATAGTGGAGCAGAAAATAGCTGTTAGTCTGAAGGATTCAAGCACTTGTATGTATGGGTAATCATTATATGGCTTCTAAGCTAGTGGTAACAAGTCACACTTGTAGGGTTTTATAGTTTTATTGTTTTGACCAGAGCCCCCAGTCCTGTGCCCAAGAACAGTCATACAAAACTTGATTAGGGAATAAACTGAGACTCTTTTTTCATTGGTGTACAGTTCTTCCACGACCTTATAAGTGCCCAGCATTATTAGCTATCTGTAACAGGAAGACCGGTGATGGCTAACGTAATCCAGACTGTGCATATTTCACAAATTTAAACAGGAACTCAAAAGTATATCAACATGTGAATGGAGGTAGGAAGTTCTCAAGGACTTCCCAAGTGCCACGCATTGCTTTTGGGACTGTTCTGGCCATGCCAATGTGACTGTTATCGTTTCAGCTAACATTAGAATCCTCTGTGTTAGGGCTGCCAAAGGAAAAAGAGTACAGGAGGGCTCCTAGCTGTTTAATACAGGGGTGGGAATCAAGCAGTCTTTCAGAATTTTTTTGACTGCAACACCCATCAGTCTAGTCAGCATAGCCAGTGGTGAGGAATGCTGGGAGTTGTAGTTCATCAAAATCTGAGCAGCCACATTATTCCCACCCTTACTTTTTAATAGTTCTGTAGTACAGGGAATTTCTGCAGATGAAGCTTGGATGACCAGCTACACGAATCTGGGCAATACAGCTGTGAAAGAGACAGAAGAGATCTCTTCTTTTTCATGTGGCCATCTTGGTCCAAAACATAAACTAGGCAGTTCCAGGAGAAGCTAAGGGAAGAAATAGTCAGAGCCCAGGAGTAACATCACCATAGCTGCAGGTTAGCAGCCGACGTGGGACTGCAAGCAAATCAGCACTGTTGCACTGAAAGCACTTCGTCCAGAGCTGTGCTGACCCAGAGTGCTGCCTGCATTCCACCTTTGTATTACTTGAATTGAATTTTGTGCCTGGGCGACTGCTGACAAACCCCTAGGGTAAATTCTATAGACATAAATTCATGTTTGTTTTTCCTGAAGAAATCTTAATTTTACTTTACCTAGAAATTTTTTAAAACTTAAGGAATTCAGATGTAAAGCCTGTAGTAACCTCTATCAGCTTGCTCCATGCTTTTACCTGTATTTAGGAAGGGTGTCAGTGCTAACGTTGGAAGGGCTCGATGATAAGTGAGAAAACTCAGCTCCTTATTCTAAAATGTGTTCCTGAAGAGAATGTGCAAACTGATTTTCTCAATCTGCAATCTCTATATTGAAATTTGAGTTTAGTTCCAGACCTTATAACCATACCAGCTGACCTGATTTTTGGACTTTTCTGTTTCTTACTCCTATCTCCTGCCCCTCCCCCTTTTTTGGTACCACCTAGCTAGATGAAGAGTCAATCATTCCAGCATGACTGTATGTGTTTTTGTTTTTGTTTTTAATTCTGATTACGTTAATCTTCTGATTGTGATTACACTTGCTCATATATTCCATGAGGCCAGCAGATATTCCGCGTTAAATACCAAAACATACATAAAAGTAAAAATGATCTTCAGGAAATTACTGTGAGAATCTGGGTCTGCTGTATCTGTAACTTGATTTACTGCTGATTTTTATACTTAGAATCATAGGGTTGGAAGAGACCATAATGGCCATCAAGTCCAAACCCTTGCTGTGCAGGAACACACACTGAAAGCACCCCCAGAAAATGGCCATCTAGCCTCTGTTTAAAAACCTCCAGAGAAGGTGACTCCACCACACTCTGAGGCAGCATATTCCACTGTTGAATGGCTCTGACTGTCAAGAAGTTCTTCCTGGTTTTTAAGACCATCTCTTTTTCTGTAGTTTGAATCCATTGCTCCTTGTCCTAGTTTTGAAACAACAGAAAACAAGCTTGTTCCTTCTTCAACATGAGATCTCTTCATATATTTAAACATGGCTATCATGTCACCTCTTAACGTTCTTTTCATCAGACTAAACATACCTAGCTCCCTAAGTTGCTCCTCATAGGGCATGATTTCCAGACCCTTCACCATTTTGGTCACCCTCCTCTGGATACATTCCAGCTTGTCAATATCCATCTTGAACCTTCTTGAATTGTGGTACCCAGAACTGGACACTGTATTCCAGGTGAGGTCTAACCAAAGCAGAATAGAGTGGTTTTATTACTTCCCTTGATCTCAACACTGTACTCCTATTGATGCAGCTTAGAATTGCATTGGCTTTTTTAGCTGTTGTGTCACACTATTGACTCAAGTTAAGCTTGTGGTCCACTCAGACTCCTAGATCCCTTTCACAAGTACTATTTTCAAGCCACATGTTACCCATCCTATATCTGTGCATTGCGTTCTTTCTTCCTAAGTGTAGAACCCTACATTTCTCCTTGTTAAAATTCATTTTGTTAGTTTTGGCCCATCTCTCTAATCTGTCAAGGTCATTTTGAATTCTGATCCTGTCCTCTGGCATATTAGTAATCCCTCCTAATTCGGTGTCATCTGCAAATTTGATGAGCATGCCCTCTATTTCGTCATCCAAGTCATTGATGAAGATGTTGAATAGCACTGGTCCCGGAACAGAACTCTCCGGCATACTTCTTTCCAGGATGAAGAGATGCCATTGGTGAGCACCATTTGTGTTCTTCATGTTATTTTCATAGAAAGCCACTGCACTGGCTAAGTGAATGGAGGATCAGACATTTGGCTGGGTGTAGACTATATTTTTATTTTGTTGTGAGACAAAAGAAATCCAGCATGAACAAATGACTTTTGAAAAAATACTGAGTACACTCTTGCAGAAACCAGTAGAGCAGGTCCCTAGTGGTGGAATTTATGTAGAATGTTTAGCAGAACTTTGATTCAAGAGAACTATTCCCTTTTCTCTCTTTCCTTTGGCAAATATTGAATGCTGTTATCCCCCACAGTAGATCTGATTATCTCACAGAGCTCAGAAAAACCGGGGCATCCATAATGGCTGGAACACAGACAGGTATTGATGAATCATTTCTGGTTTGGACTGGGGTTGCTCTGCATGTCCAGAGGAGGGTGACCAAAATGGTGAAGGGTCTGGAAGCCATGCTGGACGAGGAGTGGCTTAGGGAGCTGGGGATGTTTAGTTTGCAGAAGAGAAGGTTAAGAGAGGACATGATAGCCAAGTTGAAATATTTGAAGGGATGTCATGTTGAGGAGGGAGCAGGCTTGTTTTCCGCTGCTCCAGAGAGTAGGACAAGGAGCAATGAATTCAAGCTGCAGGAACAGAGATTCTACCTGAACCTCAGGAAGAACTTCCTGACAGTCAAAGCTGTCTGGCAGCAGAATGTGCTTCCTCAGAGTGTGATGGAGTCTCCTTCTTTGGAGGTTTTTAAGCAGAGGTTGGATGGCCATCTGTTGAGAGTGCTTTGATGTTTGTTTCTGCATAGCAAGGAGTTGGACTGGATGGCCCCTGTGATCTCTTCCAACTCTGTGATTCTATGATTCTATGCTCTGGAGTTAATGTTATACCATGTATGTCCTACTGAGGGGCATCACATCTTAATACACTGAATGGAAATCTTTTCTTTGTTATCGTTGCAGTTCTAGTTTGTATGCAACCAATTAGATTAACACTTTGATTTTTACAAACTTCTAAAGCTGTTAAGTTTGGAGAAAATTTGAATGATAATTTGTTGGCTGGGAAGGGTGCTTCTTGTAAAATGGGCATTTTTATAGGCAGCTGATTGTAGGCATTTGGGGCAGTGTAGCACAGATACCCTAACAGCAAGCAGTTTCTACCTAATCTTGGAAGCTACTTGAATGGGAGGCCACCAGTTAATACCAGATGCTGTAGGCTGTGTTTCAGAGAAAGCAACTGGGAAAACCACCTTTGAGTATTCCTTTCCTTTAAAAAAAAAACTACTATTAAAGTCATGGCGTTGCCGCCATAAGTCAGCGGGTAATTTGAAGGCACGTACAGACGCATAGCACAAATGTCTTAGAGCCAATTCACACTTTATATGTACAGGCGAGAAAACAAGACTGTCAGTAAAGTGTGAATTGGTATTGCTTGAGCGTCACATTTCAGAAGGCCCAAATTTGTTTGTATCTTTTTGGTCTGTTCAGTGTTTGGAGACAACATTTTCCCCTTTGCATTGCCCCTGTGCATACCATAAGTGCTCGGTAAAGTATGAATTGAGAACTGGTGTGGTGTAGTGGTTTGAGCATTGGACTAAAAAACCTTGGAGACCAAGCTTTGATTTCCTGCTCAGTCATGAAAACCCACTGGGTGGCCTTGGGCTCATCACATACTCTCAGTTGTAGAAAACTTTATGCTGGGTTCGCCTTAGGGTTATCAGAAGTTGGAAATGACTTGAAGGTACACAGCAATAACAGAGTGTGAATTGCTTTGTGGAAGGCAAGTGGGGAGACAGTTGAATTTTACATGAAGTGGATATACTAAACAAAAGTAAAATCCTGCAGACATTTCCTTTTAGCAAAGTACAATTAAAGCAATGTGCAGCTGAAAAGAATTAGATGTCATTACCTATGTCAATAGATTGATTTTCATTTTTATCATCAACACCTTTTAATTTTTCTCTAACTTAAAAAAGATACCTTTTCATTCCAAACTCTTTACTGCTTTGAAGCAAATGTTGCTTTAGTCTAGTAGAAATGAGATGAGGGAAAGTTACATGGCGGAGTTTTGGAAAGGTTACTTTGTTGTAGTACAGCTATGGAGTTCTGGGAGCTGTAGTATAAAACAGTAACTTTTCCAAGCTCTGCTGATTATTGGTCTCTTTCCAATATGTGGATGATTGCTAAGCCCACTGCAGATGCTCCAAAGTATTGATAGGGTGGTACCTGGCAGGCTGGGGTCCTTTGTCCATGGAAAAGAAGCATAAGTTGAACTGATGCTTCATGGTTGTGTTCTACAAGTACAGTTTGACTGCACTGAAGGAGATCCTCAGAGTGGGATGCTGTTGATGTAGAGTGGAAGCAAGCTGTAATTTCAGCTTCAAGAGATGTAATTAGAAGCCAGAAAACAGTGCCCTAGTATCTGATTAGGCTGTCAGTGATATGTTATGGCAAATGACTGGGCTAAGTAAAAAGTCAATGTGGCCGTTGGCCAATGTTTGTGTGTAACCATATTTGTTGATTTTTAAGGATAAGTTGCACTGAATTTGCCATTGCAACTTGTGAGAAGACTGTCCAAAATACAGTGGATTGAATCTATTTATCAGGAGGTTTGGAGGTCAGTGTCTCTCTAAATTATTGTGGGCCCTAGGATGATTTGACTTGTGTCTCCGTTTGTAACTTAGATAATATCCTTAGTTCTCACAAGTATTTTTGTTTAACGTAATAGATCTGCCCTAGATGTATCTCAGTTCTAAGGTTAAGGTAGGCGTGTGATTTCTGAATGATCCAGTCATCACCTGTGGAGGAGCTGGACACATCTGTGATGCTCTGGAAGAGTGTGTATGCAGATTGCTTTCATTAGGCATTGCGTATCTTTGTACATTTAAAGGCAAGTTAATGAGAGCCTTTTAGTCATGAGGAAAAAAACTGATGTGGAATGATCTGAAAAGAAGCTGAAATTCCCCTTATTTGCACTGTTTCATTTAAATAACTTTGTGGATGACTTAACCTTGGTCTAGTTAATACCCAGTTAAGTCAGTGTTCCCAGTAACCCAGACTTGAAGCTTCTGTTAAAAACTGTCTTTAGAAGGTTTGGCTTTTGCTTATATCCAGCTGCTATTTCTTTCCTTCAACTCTTGAACTTGAAACATTCTAATGATCCTCACAAGATGAGGAGGATTACTATTCTTTTCCCAAGCACTGTCATCCTTGTTCTCTAGTGTGGACAGCAGTGGCCCTTTGTAAGTCTTTGGCCTACATCTCCCATCAGATTTAACCATTGTGGAAATAGGGAGGAATTATTGGGGTTGTAGGGCAAAATCTTCTGAAGAGACACAGTTCCTTCCTTACCACCGCTCCAGAAGAATCTTAGCCAGAAAATTAATTCAGTGGCTGTGGATCTTATATGTTGGTACTGAACAAAGAGGACTGGTTGGTTGTTGCCTCCTTTGTGAAAACGCTGTCCTAATTCTCACTTGTCTGAGGAGTTGTCTGTCAGGATGAGGATTAGGTTCTACAGTCAGTGTCTGAATTTAGAGGAATACTTGCTCTAGTCAAGATAGTTCCCTTTTACTCTTTAATCTCATTTCAGCACTTAAAGTGGAAAGAACATAGAGGTCATTCCACCCGATCTGTGATGTCAGGGCATGAGCTGGAGGGTGAAAGTCAACATGTTTCTGTTTACTCTTTTTTGTGATATAGTTCCAGCTGCCAGTCAATATATCTGCCCACATATTCTATCTAGAAGAACACTGATAATATAACATGAGGCTACATGGGTCCTTGATGGGGATCAGAGCCTATGTAGAAAGGAAAATGGATAGAAGAGTCATTTTATTTTGGGAGTGGGTAGGAGGATACTTATGGTCTTGAAAAATTATATTGAGCAGGGAGAAGCAGTTTGATTGATTTCCACGGCAACCCAAGATGTTGATCATAAGCCAGAAAGACTGTGTTTGTGCCTGAGCAGATGTGGTGGATGCTCTTGGTTGAAAACGTATCCTGCTTTGCCATACAAGTTATCCAGCCCTGGACTTTAATACATTTTGTCTGTAAGGTTAAAGCAACACCAGTGTGATTCAGTTCTTTAAATCATGGGATGGTATGATTCTAGAAGCCATAGGATATGAAAGCATTGCAGATGTATCTTCACCTTCTAGTAACAAGCTTTTCAAACACAGTCTGTTCATTTTCACAAGTGAGCTAGCTGGCTTGTGTCCTTTTTTTCTTAGACTGCAAGCTTTTTAATAAATAGCTAGATATTAGTGGTTTAACAATGAGAGCAAGTTCTAACTAAGACTGTGAATTTAAGTACTGCTTACTCATTTTTGAGGACTATTTTGGTTGTGATGAGTTACTATAATAGGGAATTGAAAAGAAAGAAAGTCACCTGTGTTTTTTTTTTTAGACTATAAGTGATAGTTCTGTTAAACTGCAAGTTATGTCAAGTGTGGTTCACTACCTTGGTAAATACCTATATTTTGCAATATCCATGGACATTTAAATATTTTTGGTTAAAGGACAATTGATTGATCTACTGAATTTCTGGAATTCCTGTACTAATGTTTTATCCATCTCTGGGACAGGACAGGACAGGACAGGACAGGACAGGATAGGATAGGATAGGATAGGATAGGATAGGATAGGTTTGGTGAAAGAGTGTCCAGGTGTTCTTCAGAGCTCAGAAGAGCTGTGTTCTTGGATTACAACTCCTAGAATACCCTAGGCATGTTGACCATGCTAATTGGGAGGACCATGCAAGTTATGTTCAAAAAAAGTAATTTTTCTGAGCACTGGCTTCTAGGCTAGAATCATTCTAGCAGTGTCTACATTCATTAGGACTGCTGTGCTGGGAAGATGGTTTGTTTTCACGTGGGCAAAAAATGACACAAAGGCAGCATTCAGAGGCTTCACTGATGTGGTCAGCTTAGTAGCTAGCTATACTTGCTTATATGATTTGACATATTGAAGAAAATCTAGGTATGCTGTTTCATTTACTGGAGGATAGAGGGGGAAGGCATTGGGCATGAATGCCATAAAAGGAGATTACATCTGAGGTATTGTACAGATAGTTTACACTTGCATTTTGGACTGGCTGTTGACTTGAGGGTTGATGAGTTGGTGGGTATTACACAGCTACTGTTCCAACAGTAAGCTTTTCCACTAGCAGTCACTCAAGGTACAGACTCACTTCAGTTATATATACTGACTAGAATATGGCTTTGTATGTCCATGTCAGTTAGAAGAATAATGCAAGAATTAGTAGACTGAAATGCTGATAAACTAGATCTCCTTCTCATTTTCTGGGTGGTACCTCCTGGACATTTAAAAATATAGTTGAGTGGGATGGGAAAACTGCCTAGTTATGGGCTTCCAGGTGGTGTGCTTGGGCATTTCAAGAATTAATACACACAGATAAAATTTAAGCAGACCTTGGAAAAGTTACCTTTTTGGATTACAACTCCCAGAATCCCCAGCCATGCAAAAAAGTAACCTTTTTAAGCTTTGAATTTGAACATGTTTATGTATCCAGGCACTTCATCTGTACTCCCTGTTTGTGCTCATTCCCGTTTTGGAATTGTGGCCTAAATCCAAGTGATAGTCCCAATTAGAGCAAGCCCATTGAGTCAGTTAAACTCACAAATGGACTTTGACTCAATGACTCCCCTCCAATTGGAACTATTAATTTCATTGAGGCCTATAGTCATACTTTTTACTTTTTTATTCCTCTTGTTGTTTCTGACATTCTTATCTTTGTTTTTAAACTCCACCCTTCCTGAGCATTGATGTATCATCTCATTGGGTTTAAAGTGATTACTTTAAAAGAGCTCCACAAATTATTTAACCAGTGGGTACAGGCAACACTCCAAACCTGTACACTACCTACTGGGTCCACTTTTGCATATTTGTGAGTTTAGCCAGTGATAGTTTTGAATAATCCTATTCAGGCAAAGTTTCCAGAGAACCATCTGGGCTAGGTAGCTGTTGGTGGCAAGGGGTATGGCTGCAGGACTGTTTTATGGCAGGACTAGTTCTCATCCTTGAAAAGTATTTCCTCTGATATCAAAGAGGATAAATCCTGTCCAGACATTGTTCTGGAACCATAGCCAGGTACTGAAAGGCATTTCATTCAGGCCAGCAGTTCCCAGCCTTGAGTCCCCAAATATTGTTGGACTTCAGCTCCTATAAATCCCAGCCAGCATGGCCAGTGGTGCCAGATTTTGGGACTTTCAGTCCAACAGAGTCTGGGGACTTGCCAGATGGGGACAACAGCTATAGATGGTGTGTGAGCATAAAGTAGCCTTTGCTAGACACTCTGCCTGTGTGGGGATTGGTCATATCTTGCCTCACCTGATTTGCTGTTTCACCTGAAATGCATGCTGCTGCTCTAGCATGATTCTGTACATCCCTAGAAATTTCCACTTACCTCTCCCTTGCTTAATTCCTTGCATTCTTCAGTGTCAGTGACTTCAGTTTGCCCTTCTTCAGTCAGAATGGCCCTCAGAGAAGCTGTTTGCCTTTTGTGAAAGGCTGCTCTGTGTTTAGGAATGTCAAACAGCAGCTAATGAAACTGCTCCTCAATGTGGCCCTGAAGTGACTAAGCATGAACATGTTTAACTGGACCTAATGTGGAAGAAAAGCCAAGTTTCCTTTAAGCATCTGCACTTAGTGGACGCTTCGACAGGAGCAACTTAACCGCTCCTGGTAAAAAGCTCTAGGAGCCAAGCAGCATTTGCTGAAATGCTCCCTTCTTGCAACTTTTTAAAAGTATAAAGATTTTGTTCTAATATTGGATCTGATGACTTTTCAGCACATACTTGCTGCTGGTCTGGAGAAAAGTCTTGCAAATGCACTTGGCCCATCCATTGGTTGGTTCCGTGCATAGCTGCCACCCCATCCCTATCAAGCTTGTCCGCAAGTATTGGTAAGCAGTGATACCAGCATCTAGCCTCCCCCCCCCACTGCTCTGCTTACTCCCACTGGAAAGGGTTAGTGGCTGCTGCAACAGCAATACCATAAACACTAAATATGCCTACTTGGCGGAGATGAGCAGTACAACCTGATAGCAGCTGTTCTTGGTGCTCTTTTTCTCTTGGCCTTAATTCTGAAAGAGGAGAAGAGTTAGTGCATGCTGCAGTCTTTTTAGCTCTTGGAAAAGTTACTCTATTAGACTACAAAGGCCACAATCTAAGCTATTTTGTCTACTTGCCGTGCTGACTAGGGATTCTGAGAACTATAGTTCCAAAAAAGGAACATCTCTGATCTCTGATCTTAGTATATGGAAAGAATGTATTTGAGAAATATTTTGTTCAAACTTCTGGCAAGAAGGGATGAGACAGAATTTGACTGCAGCATGCTGGTATGTTTCTCTAGCAAGGGAACAATTTCCACTATCTCCCCTGTCCATTGGAGAATTGTGCTTGCTGCATTTGCACTCAGAGACTATATCTTGTAGTGAAAGGAGTCTGTGTCTGTTCACTTGGAGGTCATTTTTCCTTGCCATAGGCAACCAGTAAATGGCAGATTTGTAAGGTGGTTGCATACTGTGAATGAGACTACGAGAATGAAAGCTGGCATTCTAAAGTAATATAGTGATCATAGCATTTAGGTTTTTCTTAGTAGGAGAGGAGAGATAATTTCTGTTAAGATTTGATGATACAGAATTTTTTTCCATTGAAGGCATTAACAAATGTGTCAAACACATTCCAAAAAGAAACTGGGATAGGTGGAATGCAAGAAGCTGGCCCTCCCCCATGTTGGTTCACTAGAATTTCCATCATGGGGCTGATGGGAGTTAGAATCAAACAGTATTTGGACAAGCACAGGTTCTCTGCCCCAAGAAATAGCCACAAGGCCATTCAACTAGGTAAGTAGATACAAACTCTGTAAGCTTCAGAGTGAATCTTTTAGGCAGGCATTGATGTATGTGTACTGATGCAAAGGTTCAACCCATGTGACTTAGCTTTGATGCACAGAAAAGTGTGTTTTGAATTTTTGTTTTCCTTTTCATATGATGATTCCCTAGAACAGTGTATTTCTCTGTCCTTCAGTTAAAGTGGATTCTCTAGAGTGCGCATAAATCCAATTTAATTTGCTGTTATCTTCAGAATTAAGCTGTTAGAAGTTTCCTCTGTGTGTGGTGATAGGTGATTAATGATTTTTTTTTTAAACTCCACGAAAAAATCTACCTGTCGTTGTATTATCTGTTATTTACCTTTGTTAGATTTTTGTGTATTGTCCAACTTCTTCAAGGAGTTGGGTCTGTTTATATACTTTTATACTTATAGATTTGAGAGCTGCTGAAAATACTTTCATTCAGCTGCCAAGGTGGAGGAATATTGTAAACTGTTCTGTTTATACGTTAACAGTGTATTATAGGCAGTCTCTTATTGGAGAGCTCAGGTGATCATTGAAGACCCACGGAATCTATATTAAATTTATACATATTTATGGGGTAGGGCACATTGATGTATAGACTCCTGCAATTTTCTCGAGGAGGATTTCTCTGGTAGGTCAAAAGCTTTGGATATTTTAGAGCTGGATACATTTAGCCTGGAGAGGGGAAGGTTGACAAGTGATATGATAGTCATCTTCAAATATCTGAAGGGCCGTCAGGTGGAAGATGGGGAAATTTATTTTCTCTTGTTCTGGAGTGTAGGATCCAAACCAGTGGATTCCATTTGCATTCCAACCAATGAGGAGATTTTGACTAAAGATTAAGTTGATCTTCCTGTTCAACAGTGAAACAAACCATCTAAAAGGTTGTGTACTCTCCTTCATTTGAGTTTTTAAAATAGATGTTAGATGGCAATTTATTAGGAATTTTTAGCTGTGGATTCCTGCGTTATTGGGGGTTGGACTAGATTATTATTGGAGCCCCTTCCAAACTTACAGTTCTATGAAAACACATAAAAAATTAGAAAGGCGCACGACTGGACTCTCTCTTTTGACAATGGAGATAATGCAGTGGTAGTAAAGAGTAACTGAGAAAAAAGCCAATTTTCGGCTTCCATCTGTGACCTTTATCTTCAAGGGCCACACACTAATCAACAACACCAGAATTTTCTGGTGCCTCTGTTCTGGTGAAGAAAGAAGGGAGCAAAAGTTGGACGTATCTGTTGGGGATGATAGGAGTTTCAGCCGCACGGAAGTGCAGCGGAAAAGCCAGAGTTCAGCGAGCAAATAGCAGCAGCCTTGTTCCCCAGTAAGGATACCCACACACAGAGGAGTTTCTTCCAAAACAGGAGGCACTTTATCTTGCAGCAAAGTTCCGTTATATACAAAACATAGGACAGACGGACAAAAGCTTGCGCCAGGCACCAGGTTTGGTCAACAGACAAATGCATACTGGCGTTGCTTTGTTATATACATATCTACAACCAATCAGGTAGAGGTTTGCACACCTCCCTCTACCGTCTGCACACGACCCCAGTTTCTTATGCAACCTTGCAATTACCCACAGCTGGGGCATGATGCAACATCTTTGCAGTGGGCTGATCATTTTCCCAGGGTTCCCTGCCTGGAATCCCTGACAGAATCTTGCCATGATACACCAGTACTTTCTGTGGTAATAGCATTAGTATGGCATCCATGACATTCTTCTTGGGAAGATATTTGCTCTTCTGACCAAGAGGTTGTTGTGGGGCTGAGGAAGAGGAAGAGACAACTTCCTCTAAACCCAGATCTGCTGTAGGTTGGGCTCCTGCATTTTGACAACAGGCCTATTTTTGTATCTTGTAATTGTCTTAACGGAAGTGTTGAATAATTGGGTCCAGCACTGATTGAGGGAAATGCATGGTACGTGTATCCGGGTTGTAGCTTTGTAATTCTTCTAATTGGGCTGACAAAGTTGCAGATGGTGAGGATTAAATTGCTTTTTTGAATTTTCCAGTTGTCCTGTAGGAACACTTTCAAAATCATGATTAGGTGTCAGCAGGGAAATATGGCAGCTAAATCTCTCTCTCTCTCTCTCGCTCTCTCTCTCTCTCTTTTTTTTTCCACCAGGCAATGAAGATAAGATGTAAAAACACTGAATGTTGACAGTCGTCACTAATAGGACTGATGTTGGAATCTGTAGGCCTATGGACTTTTTTAATATACCTGAATGAGGGGCAAGCAAAAAAAGAATTGGTGTCTTGTGCTTTCGTAATGTGAGGCTTCTGTCTCTTCAGTTGCTAGTTTCAGTGCCAGATCTGTGTCTTTTTTTATTTTTCCTAGTGTGAAAGGAAAACATAAGATAGGGCATAGCTAGTTTCATGCCTGGAGTGTGGGCAGAGTATTGCACTTGAAGGATGGAAAGGAGAGAGGAGGCTGACTTTGGGTACCTCTTCTCAGCCAATGAAGCTCAAGTTAAGTGACCTTGGAGGAGTAAGTCTCCCCCAGCTCAAATTACACTGCACACTTTTGTCAGGTTGATATGGCTTTTTTCAGGCATAGAATCCAAATGAAATGAAAACATTGCCTAGGATTCTCTTTATATTCTGGAGAACAAAATATTCCATTCTATGGTCACTATAGCCACTATAGCTACAGAATTTACAGTGTTGGGTATCTATTGTCAGAGACAAAAAGGGGCTTGCTAAACAGAAAAACAGGAACAGTGAGCTCAGAGTGGGAAAAATCCAGTGAATCAAAGGCCATAGGAAAACCTTCCCTTCCTAATTACCGTGCAGAAGATAGCAAGAATCTTCTGGAGAAGGGAGGTAGAAAGATATCCTGGATGACACCTCCAACTCTTAAGTCTGTGCAAAATGAAATAACAACTGAATGTCAGCTGCAAAAGAGGAATAAATTCCATCAAGACTTGTATGTTATAAACTTTGGTTGCACGGGCAGGCTCCGGGCAGTGGGTGATGTGCAGTGCTGTGGCTTTAACTGTAACGGTAGGAGTCTCAACAGTTGCTGATTTTACACATCTTTTAATTTACGGTTTCTGGTGGAAGGAAGCAAATAGGTGGTCTGGAACCTGGTTTCTGCAGACAGAGCTGTTTGCCAGTGTTGTTCTTTCTGGTCTAGTGGATTTTAGATGTTGCACTTTATGTGAGAAGCTCCGTGTCAGGAAGGCAAACACAGTTTAGTTTGCTATCTGAGCCTGATGCCCAGTTGAAGCTTCCTGAGCCTTAACTGCCAGGAGACTTATTTTATTATTAATTACTTATTAGTTACGTGTGTATCTTGCTTTTCCTCTGGTGAAAAGCAGCATACATTGCTTTCCTCCTCCCCAGTTTATCACAACAGGTTTGTGATAATAGATCAGGCTGAGGGAGTAGATGGCTGGCCCAGTGTTAACCCAGTGAGTTTCATGGCTCAGTGGGAACCAAACTACTACCCTATGCTGATGCTGGGCTGTGTTGAGAGAGGGAAAATCACACAAGGCCTAAAGTAAGTGGAATATCTGAACTTGCATGAGATCTGGCTGACATGGCTCATGAGTCACCTTATTTCATTGCTCACTTGGTGTCTGCGGGAATGATCTTGCTTTATATTTGTGTCCTAGACTAGATGAGTTGGGGAACTTTTGCCCCCCGAATGGTTTGGACTTCAGTTCCCAGAAACCCTTCCTAATGTGGCTGATGGCAAGGGGCTGTGCAGGCAGAAATCCAAAAAACCTGGAAGGCCAGAGTTTTCCCTTGCTTGCTCTAGAAAGATTGCTGAAAAAGGTGGCTTTTGGGTCTTTTAGTGGGAAGCTGTCCTGATGATCTTCCATATTTTGCAACAGCAGTAAAAAGCTAATTTCTGCATACTTTCTTAACATGCATAGTTCATCTCATTGTATAGCTGACTATTTTGCATATCTTGTTCTGTTCCTGTGGAAAGTCATGGAGCATGTACAGTGCCCTGAGAATTCCAATCCTCTTACTGCTAAAAACCTTATTCAGATCACAATTTCATATTGTCTTCCATGGCACCATTACATCTTGCCAATAGAATTTTCAAGCTTGGTCTTCAGAGCCAAAAGGACCAGAAAATTGCTTTAAAGAATAATAGTACATAACAATTTCCTTATTTTCTAATGCATTTGTGAGGGTTTACACTTGCCATGGGGCAACGTGTACATAACTAGTGGTAGAAAGATGATGGGAGCTGGGGACCCAATCACATTCCTTTTTGATGTGCAAGAAATGAATGCAACTCTTAGTTTCAGCCCTGAGCCTTGGTATGATCTGGCCTTGGGTGGGAGCAAGGTATATAAAACCTGCTAGAATGGGAAGTTATATGAAGGAGGATTTTAGCACTTCTGAGTTTCTGATCAACTTGATGCTGGAGATAAGATCTCTGTGACAGGCATATCATACCTTCTGCAGCCTAGACACCTAGTTGTAAACATGCAGAGGTGGGTGAAGAGGATGGCTGATACCTCAGCTGCATTGCTCAGTAGTGAGGAAAATGCATTCTCTGTAGTTGTTTTTTGGTACACAAGAAGTATATGTTCACGTTTACTTAACTTGCTTCCTGATGAGCAGGAATTTAAAGGGGGCAAGTGATTCAGATTAAAAACATTTGAAAAAGATAAATTAACAAACTTGATAGCCAGCAAGAAAGTGAAGCTGAAGAAAAATATCTCAGATAACCCAGCTGTTGTGTATGGTGTGGACATCAGTAGAATGGCATGGATATGAAAGGGAAATTTTGAAGGCTGTGGTAGAATCACCCAAATTGCTTTGGAATTCCTTAGGAGGGGTGTAAGTTTGTGTGTGTCAATATTACACATTGGTTGGAATGTAACAGTCAAACATTTGCTTACCTGACTAACGGTTACTCTGTGTATATGTGTAGTTAACTGTGAATCCTTATTATTAATTTTGTATATTTAAAAGCTATCTATAGCCCATCCTTTATCACAAGATCTCTGAGCAGAATTGATGTGAAATCTGTACTGACAGATTCAAACAATTTAAAACCATAAAAACAAGTATACCAAAAGCATATTAAATATTTTCACAAGTTTAATACATATTAAGAAGATTAAAACAAAGCCATGTGCATAAATATTTTGGGGGACATCAGTTAGGCTGCAAAGGCATTTTTGTGAACAGCCATGTTTTATTTATGCCAGCACCTAAATAAAGGCAAGGTTGGCTCTATGGGGCCTTCAAGGGGAGGGCATTCCACAACTATGCTTATATTCTACCCTTTTTCCAAAACCTGGGGTTCAAGACACTAACATGCTGAGTTCTGCATTCAGTACCAAGTTCTACACTTGTGCAGGATATGAAAGAATACTTAGTATGCCCAGTTGATCAGGAAGAAGTCATAAGTGGTAGGAACAACAATGAAAAGGGAGGAGCGTTGTGTGTGGGTTTTATCCTTTTTGCTCCAGGGCATGACACACCATGAGACAGTTTCTAAGGAGATATGGTGAGCGCTCTATATTTAGCTTTCAGCTGTACTGCGTTGGAGCTGTGGTTTCTTTTTGTGTTTGTGTTCTCAGGTGACCTCCCCCCATCTGATGCTTAACTCAAACCCACGCCTCTTCCCTCTCTTTATGAAGTGGAGCCCTTTCCTTCTTGAAGGTTGTTGCTTCAGGTGTGATTAGCTCAGCTGTGAGTGAAGGTCACTGCATCATTAAGCAGTCAGTTTCTTCATTAAGCAGTCAGTTTCTAATCACTTAGAAAGCAACGCGGTAATCACGAGAAGTCAACGTGGATTTCTCAAAAATAAGTCATGCCAGACTAATCTTCTCTCTTTCTATGATAGAGTTACTAGCTTGATAGATGAAGGGAATGCTGTGGATGTAGCATATCTCGATTTCAGTAAGACCTTTGACAAAGTTCCCCATGACATTCTTGCAAAGAAGCTAGTAAAATGTGGGCTGGACAGAGCTACTGTCAGGTGGATCTGTAACTGGTTGACTGACCGTTCCCAAAGGGTGCTCACCAATGGCTGCTTTTCATCCTGGAGAGAAGTGACTAGCGGGGTGCCACAGGGTTCTGTCCTGGGCCCAGTGCTGTTCAATATTTTCATCAGTGACTTGGATGAAGGAATAGAGGGCATGCTCATCAAATTTGCAGATGACACCAAATTGGGAGGGGTTGCTAATACACCAGAGGACAGGATCAAAATTCAAAATGACCTGGACTGATTGGAGAGCTGGGCCAAGGCTAACAAAATGAAATTCAACAGAGAGAAATGTAAGGTCCTACACTTAGGTAGAAAAAATGGAATGCAGAAATATAGGATGGGGGACACGTGGCTGGATAGCAGTATGTGTGAAAGGGATCTAGGAGTCGTAATAGACCACAAGCTGAACATGAGTCAGCAGTGTGATGCGGCAGCCAAGGAAGCCAATGCAATTCTCGACTGCATCAATAGGAGTATGGTGTCTAGATCGAGGGAGGTACTGGTACCCCTCTACTCTGCTTTGGTTAGACCTCATCTTGAATCCTGTGTCCAGTTCTGGGCACCCCAATTCAAGAAGGACATGGTCAAACTGGAGCAGGTCCAGAGGAGGGCGACCAAAATGGTGAAGGGCCTGGAAGCCAAACCCTATGAGGATAGACTTAGAGAGCTGGGTATGTTCAGTCTGCAGAAGAGAAGGTTAAGAGGGGACATGATGGCTATGTTTAAATATTTGAAGAGATGCCATGTAGAGGAGGGAGAGGGCTTGTTTTCTGCCGCTCCAGAGACCAGGACAAGGAGCAATGGATTCAAGCTGCAGGAAAGGAGATTCCACCTGAACCTCAGGAAGAACTTCCTGACAGTCAGGGCTGTCCGGCAGTGCAATATGCTGCCTCGGAGTGTAGTGGAGTCTTCTTCCTTGGAGGTTTTTAAGCAGAGGCTGGATGGCCATCTGTCGGGAGTGCTTTGAGGGTATTCGTGCATGGTAGGGGGTTGGACTGGATGGCCCGTGTGGTCTCTTCCAACTCTGCATTTCTATGATTCTATGATTCTATCAGAGAGCTGTCTTGCATGCTTTATCTGCCCTTTGCTGTCCTTCTAAAATATGAAATGGGTCTCAGTCTTCTACTTCACCATGTCCAGTGGAATTCGTGCACTTTATGCATGCATGTACCACTAGTATGTGATAACTACTCTTGGAAGCGTTTAAGTAACCAGATAACGGTTTGAGAAGTGGGATGAGCCTACTTCTGTAATTTGCCTTTTCTGATGATAAACAGAGAAGTGAATTTGTGTGTTAATGTAGTGTACCTTATTTCTTAGTGCAAGTCTTTGTGCTCTGGAATATGTATTTTTAAAAACAAAAGTGAATATGATACTTCAGGGTTTTATAATTCTGTGTAGGGTGAGGAATGTAGTTGGGCTTGCTGCATAGCAAAGAGTAGCAGTCCCTTATATTTCTAGGATCCTCCTTCCACCCCATCTCCCCTCAGACCTGCATGCAAAAGAAATGAAGTGTTAATGTGGCTACAGGAAACCATAGCCACAGCTTGGGGATGGAGATCAGCTGCTCAGTCTTGTGCAGCAAAGGACACTTTATCCACGTGTAGAGTTGGCCTTTTGTCTCAGTGTGGGGCTGGATTTTAGTACCATGTAGGCCTGTGGAATATGCAGTGATAGAGGCTCTAACTGCCTGTGTACATTCATCCGTCTGCCTGTCTCTTACCATTTTGCTGCATGCTTAGTGGATATGCAAAATACATAATCATCTCCTTATGCAGAGATAAGCTGCGTATGAGTATATTATGCTTACTGCCCTCAGGGCCATTGAGTGACAGTGGAGTCAAAGTTGTATTTGGGCCAGTTCACAAAAGTGGAGGTGGACTGGACTGACAGAAGAAAAACCACACTGTAAATTGAACTTTCAGTTAATGCAGGACAATACAAACTGCTTGAATTGAATATAGCACTGAAATGAACATGTGAACTATGGTCAGTCCTGTATTAATGCAGAAGTTAGGTAAACATGAGGGACTGAAAATACTAAATTTCCAGTTTTACATAACTGTTGGAATAATATAAGTTTTTTTTTTTTTTTGGTAATATTGCAGTATCCTCTAAAAGTGACACGGTTAATAGTCTTGGCATGTCTTAATCTGGCCCTGACTGTGGAATACTGTTCTCCTTTCACACTTCATTGGATCAAAAATATCTTGTTAATAAAAGAGCTTGTTACTAGTTGCTATTTAATTCAGAGTTTCCACCACAGATTGCAGTTTGACTTTTAGAAAGGAACTCTTGCCATTGCTGTCTTACTTCCTGTGATGTCCGTAGGCTGGCCAAAGACACGTTCATGTTTCCTGTGTTCTAAAACAAGAAGCTTTTATCAGGCTCATGTGCTTTGGAAAATGTTAAATATAGGAAAATCTGTGCCTGGCCATCCTGGGCAGAACTGTGCTTACATATTCCACCATGCCATTCTTTTCTATAATGGTTAAATTTAGTGGGATCTTGTGTTTGGTTTTGTTGAAGAGACTTTATATGCAGTATAATGCTTTTGTAGGAAAGTGGGAAGCTGGCTTTTGAATTAGATTTTTGGTACTTCTACCTCAGTACTGTCAGTATTGATTGGCAGTGTCTCTGCGTGATTTTAAACAGGTCTTTTTCTAGCCCTGTCTGGAACTATCATGCATTGGACCTTGGATATCCTACATGTAAAAGACATTAATACTGAATGCCAGCCATTCTCACAGAACAAGTCCCCTAGACAGTAACAGCATGCTTTCTGCTTAAACATCCTGAGTGAGACTTCCTTCATTTTTTGTTTGTTTCAAACTGAAACCTCATAGCAATCCTTAGCCTTTGTAACATGCTCCTTTCTTTCTGTTCCCCTACAGAGAGTAAAGAAGCAATCGTATGCCTCACCTTTGTGTTAATGTGGCTTGGACAACCTTTCCTCTATAGTCTGTGACTTTACCTTTAATGGCCTCCTCTCTTCAAATCTTCGTGTGTTGCACTTCTGGTGAAATGTCACCAGTACTTTTATGTTTGTTAACATTTGTTGCTCACCAGAACATGGATGTGCACAAACATACACAGCTTCTGAAAAGCTCAAAACAGCTACAATTTGTGGTACTTCCAGGTGATCTTCCAATCTACTACTTCTTAGGACCAGAAGTGGTATATTTAGCATAAACAGTGCCTAGGAGAAGCATGGAAGTTGTGCCCCTACCTTATTATACCTACTCCCACCCCCACTCCTACATGCACTTTTTTTTTGTGTCCCCCTGGCATTGGCATCTAGGACACGTACCCTGCTTGCCCTGTCCTAGATATGCCTCTGTGTGTCTGGGACCAGCTTAAATCCATATACAGAATGTCATTATCCATTCCTTTAAAAAGAACATCTGGGTTCATTTTTAGAGAGCATGTCTCTGTTTTGTCATGTTATTGCACTGAGCTATCTTATTGTGTGATGATTCTTTGCAAGTTGCAACAGAAACCACGTATTTCTTGTGAACTGACCAGCTGCTATACTCGAGTGAGCATTTCCTAAGCTCCAGAGGACAGTGGTGATTCCTGTTGACGAGGCACAAGTACATGTGGCCTTTGATGACTGCTAAAGGAGCGGAGTTTAGCATGTTTTTGAGTTTAATCAAACACTCCGGTTGCAATCCTGCCTTCCCTTATCCAACGTGCTTACATTCACACACCTGCTTTTTCCTGCTCTTGCAGGCATTTTGAAATGCTTTCTGTATGCCCTGCAGACCATCTCCTGCCAGTGCTAATGGTCACTGCTGAGCTGTTAATGCATTTCTCTTAAAGCTATTCCTGGCAGTGCCAGCTAATGGCAAGCTTTAGTCATGGTGCAAATATGGTCACAAACCTGCATGTGGGTGTATTCCAATAAATACTGCCTTGAGGCCTTTTCCTGGAAGGGGGAGGGGGCAAGATGAGAACAGGCTAGAGAGTTGTGTCTTTTCTTCTTATTGCTTTTAAGCAATTTCTCAATTATACTTTCTAAGATTCAAATTTAGAGGTATGTTTACATGAGAGATGTATTAATAGTAGATATTTTTGTTAAAGTGGACTTACCCAGGGCTGGAAAAAGTTCCTTTTTTGACATATACTGGCTGGGTGATTCTGGGACTTGTAGTCCAAAACAATAACTTATCCCAGTTCTGCTCTGGCTCAAGCAAACTTGCCATACATCTCGTTTGAGACCTATGCTGCACCAAAGACACATATACCAATCTGAACTTGGTGTTTAGTTCTATTACTTTTCATGCTAATTTGCATCAAGCGATAGCCTCCCCAAACTCTTAGAACAGAATCACATCCTCTCTTCAGGATGTGTTTTGCTGGTGGCTAATGCTTCCCCCACACATACAACTTTCCTCTGAACTTCACAGTTCTTACCTCCCACACAGATTTTTTTTTCTTAACAACATTCTAATGAGCATCTTTTAGTCCTCTCTGTTTTTTTCTACTCAGCTTCTCAGTGCGGAGTATATTGGGGGTGAATTTGCACAGCTGTGAAGTATATACCTCAAAAGTTGCCAAACCTGACCTTTCTTTTCAACCGAGGATGGATTTAGGAACTTCTGTTTACAATTGTTGTGGATCTAGGAACTTCTGTGTGCAGTTGCCGTGCAGTTGAGTTGAATGGGAGGACTGTATCCCCATGAAGTGCAGTATAATTTTAGTATTGCTGTTTTGATTACCCAAGGCTTGAGGACAAAGATGTAGTGTCAGCATGTATGTATCTGGTCAATTGGCAAGATTGCTGTACTGGTGTAACTTCTGATAACTTGAGATTCTCAACATTTCTTTTTAAATACCAGACACATTTTATCTTGAAGCTTTTAATTACACAAAAAGTTAGGATGGCTGAAAGGGGTGGGGCCACTGGGGAAGGTGGTATACCACTTAGGAACCTGCTACAGGAAGGTCAGATTTGATCCTGAGGTTTGTTATACCTGTTCTAGAGAAAGATCAGAAACCAGAAGAGGGCAGACTAGAAAAATTCAGTAACAATGGGAAATGTGGGTTTAGTACTCTGAACAAGACAATTTCATAGTGAGTTTCCCCAGGTCCTGTTCCAAACTTCACAGTCTTTTGGAGGATAAAATACTATATGAAAGGCAGAACCAGAAGGATCCCATAAATGCAAAATGAGATTACTTTGAAGTAGTTTGGCTGTTGCCTAAGAACTCAGATAGCTCTGTCTGGCTTTTGTCAGTAAATGGGTACTGCTGGCATGATCCTCTGTAGAGTCACTGGCTTCCATGTGAAAATCTGTGGTTTTGTAAGGCCACTGTTGCCCTGAAAAAGACAGATGAAACTTAAAGCTGCAGCTGTGTTGAGGCCTCATGGCTCATCTCTTCCCTCACCCACTGCATGCAGGCCTCACTTCCCAGAAATTATTGCCACAACCATCCCCCTTTATTCACCTGTTGTCACAGCTGCTGCTTGTGATAACTTCCTAAGAAAAGAGAGGTGAAACACGAACAGTGTTATGAAGCCTTTTGTCAGAAATTCTCCAGAAAATTCTCTATGCCTGGTACATTTCAAGCAATAAATATTGCTGCTTCTCAGAGACAACAGCAGTTACATGTAGACTGTCAAAGAGAACAACTTTCACTCAGGAGATAGGAAATTACTGCTTGCGTCTGGCGTCGCCATTAGGTAAAGTGAATGGCTATTTCAGGGAGCAGATTTTGGGCATTATGGAATGGCAGAAAATTGTTAGTTATTTCAGCTGTTAGTCTTGTATTTTTATTGCCAAGAAAGGTGGGTGGAGATACACCTGTGAATTTTTTCTGCTTCATGTGCCAAAATAATATGCCTAGCTTTGGATACTGTGAGTTTTGAGTGGGTGGGGGATGTCCCTCCTTTGAGTGAAGTGCTGCGGAGTGCAGAATCTTACCAATCACAAGTGCCCACGTACATCTTTGACCACAACGTGAGGAAGGGAGCAGAGTATGCCAGACCATACATTGTCAGCTTCATGTGAAAGTTTTTTGTCAATCTGATTAATTGCATCGCATCTTCTGGAGCCGTCAGTGGCCATTGCCTTGAGCTGCCCTGGTTCTGCGCTAAGCTTCTTAATCATCAACCAGACTGTGTGGTTGCCGTCAAAAAGCACAGCTTATCTCAGAGTCTGGAGAAAGTTGCAGCACATCTGGAAAGCACTGGGTTGGGGAAGGCTGGCCTGCATGACAGTGACAATGTCTGCTTCTGTTAAATAATAAATCTTAGAGTATTTTGTTTTAAATGTAATACACTGTTCCTATTGGTTATATTACTTGGTGCTACCCTACCATCGGATTAAGATGTCAAGTTTTGGTAACCGTGGTTATATTTCTTGCTTCTCTCGCTATTCAAGATGAATTAAATTATTTTTTTCTGTCAGGGAAATAATCCACTGTGATTTTTAACTTCATGGAGCAAGTAGTATCACCACAGGGCATTTGGGATTCTGGTTCTGCAGCTTATTTGGCATCACTTTTCATTGGGACTGAGACAGTGTCATTTCCTGCCAGTTTCCTTGCATTTTCCTTGGGATTCATTACTGGGGAACCTGGAATGAGTGTCACAGCCTTGGACTTTTAGGAATCTAAGAATGTCCAGATCACTTGAAACTAGCCTGGGAAATAGTCTGATGATGGTCCTGCTATTGATGACAGTTGTACCTTGGTACCATTAGGTCAGCATGGTGGGGGCCATGAAACTGTGTCTTACAAAGTTTTGTGAGATAGACTGGTGTCTACTCTCCTGGTGAAAGAGACAAAAACTGGAGAACACCCAGTGGAATTGTTACCATACCCTTATACTTTGTACAGTTTAATTGGCAAAGTATTATTTAATTGGCAAGATACATCAATTGGCATGAGTAGAAAACATATCCTGATGTGACTGTATGGCCAACTGTACAAGAGGAAGACACTGGCTGAACACACGCACTGCAAAGTAGGTCAGAGATCCCCTCTAGGTGTAACCAGGTCATAGTCAGGAAATCAGCAGGTAACTCTAGAGATAATAGGCTTTAGCGAAGCTGTAGTGACTCTTCTTTTGGAAAATAGCAATGGAGAAGTTCCCACCAAACCACTGATTGTTTCCTATCTTCTTCCTACTTACTTGTGAATATCCCCACACTTGCCCAACCTTTACAGAGCTATCACAATATCCATTAATCTTTTGTTGTCTAACACTAAGATCATTAGCCATTCTGGACCTCATTGTCCATTCTGTGAACTCAGTTGTTTACTTGGCTGGAGTAACCCTTGCCCTCCAGGCAGAAATTGTGTATGAAAAATCTCGGGTTTGAGCAGTTAGCGGTTAACACTGTCTCTCTCATTTCCAAATGGGTATTGTCCTTAGGTGTGAGTCTAAGCCACATTGCTGTTTCTTTGCTGCTCTCTAGATCAGTAAATATTGCCCTCACCGCCCTTGAAATGTCGCTATCAACAGTTTTTCTCCCTTTATCCTTCAGCTAGCTTTGTGTGAATGTTTGCTTCCTGTATGTGATTGTTAATTTCCCAAACAAAACACATTTTAGTCTACTTTTGAGTCTTTGGCTGATTTCTCCCTGTGGAGATCTCACAAACATTGTTGGAAAGATCTTGCTAGGTTACTGGCCTCTTTTAGGCCTTCTGATTTGGCTAATGATTTCCCACCTTTGCAAGGAGATACTGGCATCACAGCTGGACCCCTGAGTCACCCACATTTTGGGGTAACAGAATCCACAAGAAAAAACATGAGGGAGATATATCTCCAAGTGCTCAGTGGATGACTGTTCTTATTTTGGAAAAAGCTCCTTTTCTCATGGTTTGACCTATATACATTTCGATGGCCTTCTTCAGTTCTTTTTCCAAAATAAAAATAACGATCCACTGAACACTTGGAGAAATGCCTCTCTTTTTTTCTTGTGGGTATCCTCCAGGTAAGCCAAGAGCTAAGTTCTCCAAGGGGATATTATCAAGAGTCAAAGGAATATTTTATCTTTTCTATAATTCTATGATTTTATATTCTTGAATATTCTAAATCAGTGGTTCCCAGCCTGGGGTACACATACCCCCCCAGGGCTATGCGCCAGAAATTTAGGGATATGTGAAAAAAATTGAATAATGGCAGGAAAAGGCTCCAATTTTCCTCTCCTCTCACGGAGGCAAAAGGGCATGCATGCAAGGAGGAGCTACACGCCTCTTCAGAGCTGAGCCGAGACCACTTTGGGGTGGGACGTGAGTGGGGCTGTGTTGCCCCTCCGGACAGGCTGAAGAATAGCAGTTGCTTCATCTGAGGAGAATCAAAGCTAGGAGATGGTGGTGAGAGCTCCGAGGGGACCAAGCTCAAAGTCTGAGCAACATCTAAATCTAAGCCCAGGCAAAATGAGGGGGAGCCAAGTAGATAGAGAGTGGTGTGGGCTAGGCGGCTTCCTGCAAGGATGCAAGAAAGCCACTCCACTTCCCCAGGTCCCAGCCGTGGTCTCTTCCTCAGTCCAGGAGGGGGGAAACCTGCACAATCCGCCTCAATGCAGTATGGGTCCAAGATGATGTTGATAAGTGTGTATGTTTGAGCAAGCGAGAGAGAAAAACGTGCAAGGGAATGAGTGGTGGTTGCAATGATGATGGTTGTCTCTGGAGAGATGAAGTCACCAGAGGTTGGAGACAAGGGCTTGCTCTGAGTCTTGTTTTTGTCAGCTTTGGATATCTGTTTTCTTTAGGTGTAGCATGGATGGGGCTGGTTGATGATACTCTTTCCTCCCAGTCCAACTTCTCTGAGAAGAAACAGTTGAATGGGAGAAAGCTGGGGAGAGGGCCTTGTGCTGGAAATGTGAAGCTATGGCTGGTTGCATCTTTCATTCTTTGCTGGTCTCAGTCGATGCTCTTATCCAGGGTGGGGAAGGGGGTGAGCCTCTCTTGACGGATCTAAGGTGAGTAAGCTCAGGCTAGGAAGATGTGGGAGAATCAGTAAATTGGAGCCATGGTGTCTATTTTTTGGGACAGAGTACATTAAGATAATAACTAAACAATTAGTAGTGGGCACCTGAGTCATCTTGTGAGTAGCGTTCAATGAGCGAGTTCTTCCAGGTCTTCTCTACAACTCCTCTCTTTGTCATTCTTTTAAGTTTTAAATTAGTTTTTTCATTCATGTATTATCAGATAATGGATCAGTGGTTGAACACTGACACAGTGAAAAAAGATGAAACATAATATGGATAGTGACCATTCACCAAGAATTTCTCATGACACAGCTAACACTTCAGTGCAAAACAGTAATAATAATTAAGTAATGCAGTGTAGTTTTTTAGTGTAATCTGTGATATATTTTGTTGAGTTCATTGTCTCTTTTGAGTTTTGAATGTAAATATATATGCAGTTTCTGGTCATTGCTTTTTAATCCCATTATTGGGCTATTCATTTACAAGTACAACATATAAATTTGAAATAACAGTAACTATATTAATTACAAATATGTCATTAATATAAAGGGTACAATTTATGGAAATGGACTGCCAAGGGGTACGCAAGTGAAAAATGGTTGGGAACCACTGTCCTATATTAAAACAAATGGGAAGGCACTGAAGAAGGGACTCATGAATATAGATGATTACAGGTGTTGCCTCTGTTCCTTCTTAAGGCACCTAGCTGCCCTGTGTACCTGTCCTAAGAAATTTGAATGTTAATTGCTAGATGTAGAGAATAAGTGGAAAATTTGAAGGAGGCCTCCTAGTTTATTATTTTTGCTTTCTAAAATAGATAATTCACTCCTTACTGCTACATGGAAAGAATAGTTTTAGCATCAGGTAAAACTATTAGCATCAGATAAAATCAATACTTTGTCTTCTATAGTCTTGTCCACATTTTTTAGAGTGCACAGAAATGATATTTTGCACCTTGATTTCTTAATGCAAACAAGCTCCTGTCTATTTTTTTTAAGAGCTCCCAGTTAAACAAAGCTTCATGGTCACTTAGTGCAGAGTATGGCTGGTGCCGTAACTTCAGTGTATTTAAATTACAAATCAATTGCTGTGTCTAGCTTCCAAGATGAGTGCTGCCGAGGACAGCAACAGAGTCAGGCTGGTGTAATGATCAGAAGAGGGGGAGGGTGATGTAGCTTCTCCTGTTAGATCTGCCACCTGACTCTTCTCTCTGAGCTTCGCTCTGAAGTATCTGGGTCAAACACATTGAAAGAGTGTTGAAATGTGTTGACAGAGCCACTGGATGATCCTACTTGTCTCTGTCTGTGTAGGAAGGTGACTCCACCTGGTGGTGAAAAGTGCATCTTGCACTTATTCTGGTGTTTCCCAATTATGGGCCACTAAAGATGATGATGGAGGGACATGAACATGTTCCACAAGAAATCCTGTGCTCCCCTTAGAGTCTCCAGAAGAGCTGGAATCCACAGAGAGGGGCAGGGTATTAAACTGACATTTAGTATGTTTAAAGACTTTCAGTGTGGCAATCACTCTGTGTAAACCTTTGTTGATGGATTATGTGAGTTGTGTTCAGTGGTTTTGACAATAATTATGAAGAAAAAACTTGCACGGTGCCTACACTTGGCAATGGGCAACATACTGGAAGAGGATTGCTCTCTGTGTATGACAAGGGAGAATCTTCCTTCTGAACTTCACCTGCTATCCACAAAGAAGTTGTTTTGGCCAGACTTTTGCTTCTGTCCCAGGCAGCAGAATATCTTGGCAGGTTCCGTGTGGAATTTTCCACCACAGCATGGAATAGCAATCACAGGTGTAGCTATCCTTATCCCCCCTACAATTTAAAGCTTTCAGTGACTGTTAGGAAGGTTAGTGGGGTAAGTATGGTAAAAGGTGGTATTACACTCATGGACAGCTGGAGACTGCAGATTGACTGCTGCATAAAACAAGGTGCTGTCCTAGATGGGCCAGATAGAACAACTTTTTAAATGTAGAGAGCCCCATTCCCTTGGGGGAAATGATGGAAGGGACTATGGACCCATGATTGGATGAGGCCAGCACCAGCTGTGGTTGGGGCCAATGTTGGTGATATTTTCTTTCTCCAGCCTGAATTCTCCTTCTCTTTCCCTTCTCTGACAAACTCAAGATCTGATCCAACAGGATTCTTATTATGTTCACCTTGTGACCATCTGTTTAGTGTCCAAACTGAGCTTGGTTTTGTTTGTCTTAAGACAGGTGTTTGCTCCCTAAATGGGCTTAGTCTGGGTCTATTTTTGGGAACAGCTGGCTGTGCCAGTGTCAGAAAGGGAAGAAAGAATTGTCTGTCCGTTTTTACAGTATTGCTGATTGCTGAGTGCCTTACAACCTGTATACATGTCATTGGCATTTAATGTCAGTCTGTTAATAAGAAAAGTAGGAAACCTCTGTGGCAAATCAGTAGAACCAATATAGGGGTAAGAAAAGAATCAAATTTGTCTCACAGTGAGGGACATGGCTGGGGTTTGCTGACTACTCTCTTTGTATTCCCAGACTCCATCACGGTGATGTCTTGCCTTGCCACCAAGGCAGCCAACCTGGCCATTGGGGAGCCTGCAGGATAAAGCACAGGCCAGCAGTATATAAGTATGTGGTATTTTTACTAGCTTGCCTAAGCTCTGTAGTGCTATTAGCTACAGCTCCGTCTGCTGCTGAGAAAAGGTTTTCTTTTCCACCCACATCTTGTCCCTCTAGAGCCTGCACTAATTGGGGTCTCTGAACCAAAGGTTGCTAACTGAGTATGCATGAGTCACTGGCCTTTGTGTTGAAGAGCAGCATACAGTGTTGGAACTGAATCTGCAAATCTGGAAATTTGTGTTGCGTGTGCTGTGTAACTTACCTCTTTGGAGTGACATTAAGGAACAATGCTTTATTCCCTAATGGCTGGAGGGCCGGTTGGACATAGGCTCAGGGGATTCTGCTAAGAATTGCCTCCTATTTCTTAGATCTTTGTTTCTGACTAATACCAAGCAATAATTGCATGTTGATTGTGGATGCTGCAAAACATGCATGCCAAAACAACAAAAATACAGTGCTTTTGCTACAGTTAGCTTTTATGCAAGGACCCAAGATTTTTTTAAGTGGAAGGGGCCAACTGTGGCTCTCCAGATGTTTTTGGCTTGCAACTCAGTGCTAGCCAGTAGGGAGGGATTATAATAGGTGCCATACAGAAGCATCTGGAAGGCCACAGTTACCTAACCTTGATCTATATTAACTGCAGAAGCATTCGTATGAAAAAGATAATGCATCTTGTTGGTCTGGATGGTGTGTCTTCCAGAGATGCTGTGGTGTGTTTCTTGGTTTTTATTGACTATGCTACATTCTACTGGGGATATTCTTTTGGAATTCAGGATAGAAACCATGATTGTTTTGAAGAGAAAGGAGCATAGTTTCCTTCCAGGTATTTAGATTACAGGCAGGTCTCTTCATCTCTAACTATCCTGGACGTTAAAATCGTTGATTGCTGCTTTGAAGGAAATTGTGATTTATAATGCCATTTAAAAAGCAATATTTACTAAAAAAAACCAAACAAGAACAAATTCATATACTCTGCTCCTAGGTAGCTATTCCCAGTGTCAGGTATTTTCTACTTGAGCAGGGAGATGCAAGTCTCAAGGTAGTGAGAGAGGAAACTATTTTTAGGTTCAGTATGATTTCTTTTTCTGGCCCAGTTATGTGACAGAAATAGCATTGCTTACCCCAGTAGATAACTGGTCCTGGAGAATGCATGAAGAAAATATGACTCTCTTGGACCTCTTTTCAGATTTCTTTTACTAGCACCCGTACTTTGTCTTTCATCTCATGAAGCGGACTCAAGTCTATGAAAGCTTATGCTACCAACTTCTTTCCCTTAGTCTCAAAGGTGCTACGAAATCCCTTTGCATGCTGATGCAGACTGAAAGACAGCTATGTCTTCAAATTCTATTAATCATACTGGCATCCTAGGCCCTCTTTCCACATAGAGTTTAAGGGCATTATGATTTTACCCACTTACTTATTTATTAAATTATTTGTGTCTGAGGATATAATAGCAAGGTGCAATACGAAGCGATTTGGACAGTTTAAAACGATTTAAAGTAATCAAAATAATGTAAAAGCTAAAAGCATATTAAAAACAGGACATTTTAGAAGCAATTCAAGAAGTTTGGATTTCTCTTAAAGAAATGGGTGTGGCACAACATTGATTGATATGTAACCTGTACTCAGGATGAAATACCACCATCAGGAGAAAATAGGGAGAAACAGAATGATGTTCAGTTAGCAAGGGGATCAGGCAAGGCTCCATTTTATCATCCTATCTGTTTCATGTGTACACTGAAGGTATCATCATACATAGAGCTGGAACAGCCTTGAAGAAAGGAGACGTTGGAAATTGGGAAGAAAGAATGTCAACAGTTTAAGATACGTAGATAGCAAAGATTTGGAATAACTATTGAAGAAAATCAAGGAAGACAAGTGCAAAGGCAGGGTTGTAGTTGTAGAATATGAAGAAGACAAAAATAATCACCACAGATGATTTATATAACTTTAGACTATGAAGATACTGAAATAGTTAAAGATTTCCTGTACCTTGGCTTAGTCAGTCAAAATGGAAACTGCAATAAAAGATCAGAAGATGCTTAAGGCTTGGAAAGGCAGCCATGAAGGAACTAGACAAGATCCTGAAGTATTAAGATATTGAATACCAATGCCAAGATGATCTGTGCCATCATATTTCTGATTTCTTTGTATGCTTGAGAAAGCTGGACAGTGAAGAAAACTGATAGGAAAAGAATCAACTTATTTGAAATGTGCTGGAGGAGATTTCTGTGGGTTCTGTGGGCTGGCAAAAATACACATGAGTGGGATATTAGAACAAATCAAGCCTGAAATCTGCCTAGAAGCCAACTGAGATTGTCATACTTTGGACCTATCATGAGGAGACATGACTCATTATAAAAGACAGTAATGCTTGGTAAGGCAGAAGGCAGTAGGAAAAGAGGAAGACCGCAATACAGTGGGATGGATTCAATAAAGGAAGCCATGACCCTGAATCTGCAAGACGTGAGTGGGACTGTTTATAACTGGAAGTCTTGGAGGTCTTTTTTTTTCATAGGGTTGCCAGAGGTCAAAGTTGACTTGATGGCAATTAACAACAACAAAAAATGATTCACATGTGCAAATTCAGACACAAGCAGTCATGCTTCCAAATCTTTAGTAGAAAGTTTTACTTGGTGCCAGAAAGGCAACAGTGTTGGTACCACTTGGGCCTCTAACAGGAGGGTATTCCATAACTGGGGTGCCAAAGCAGAGAAGACCTTCCATTCCCTCTCATAGCATATTGCCCTGACTGACAGAACCCAGAGAAGGTCTTCTCAGACCTCAAACGTTTGATCGGTGTATGTAGAGAGAGGCACTCCTTCAGGTTTTGAGGTCCCACTTTGAAAGGCTTTACCAGGACCTTGAATTCAGACTGGAAGCATATTGGTAGTCAGTGCCTTTTTAAAAAAAAAAAAACAGTTTTAAGTGATCCCTGTATGACATTCCAGTCAGTGCTATGCTTTGTCCTAGCTGCAGCTTCTGAGCTGTCTTCAAGCATGTATGTTGGTACATGTGCTCTGACCCTATATGGGTAATGTTAGAACTTGCTTCAGTCATTCGTGCCCTTGTTACATCCAGGTTTAGTGTGCAGTAATATCTTCTGCATGGGGTTGTTTTTGAGGTTGATCCAGAAGCTTCAGCAGATTGTGCTCTTATTTCAGACTGCTTTTAATTAACAGTAGCTTGATGTAGATTGCTCTGTTTTTAGATCTTAATGATAGAATATCTAATAGAAATAAAAATATTTTACTGCTTTTTATTTATTACTATTTTTCTTACTGATTGCTTTATTGATTTTATTACAGTTTGTATGCTACCTTAGGGTAATAGTGTGTTTTGAATGGTAGCTTGTACGTCTCTTGAATAAAAATTACATTTTGGCTAGACTGAAAGAGAAATGTTTGAGAAGAAAACCCTCTGGCTCCCCTTTGCTGTTTACTTTTGCCATTCTAGTACCTAGGCAGTATATGAATCTTCTAAATTTAGCACATTGCTATACAGGTGCACAGGAATACCCAGTGCCAACTGTGAAGCATTCTGTTTTTATTATATTGATAGTAATCTCTTAGGGTTGATCTGAATGCACTGTTGGTCTTGCTTCTGATGAACATGCGGGATGATGAATGAAACTGTACAGGAAAATATTTAAATGAAAAATTCCAAAAAAGTTGGAACACAGCTCTCTTTCCAGTGTAAGATGCTTATCCTGTCCTTATCCTGAACAAGAGCTGCTTGTTAATTTAAAAAAAAATAATAAAAAACTTGGTGTATAATATCTTGTTTTTCACTTCATCTTGCATCTTGTTAAACAGTTGCTAGCATGTGTCTTCAGCTTAATTGTATGAATGATGCTTGATTTCTAAAATAATTTTCTGTAGTGCATTGCTCGCTACAATAGGCTTCCATGCCTATTCTAAATACTAGACTGTAGTATCTGTTTGGTAAACTCTGCTAGCAGTCCATCACAAAGTCATAAGGCATTTTCAGGTGATACTATTCCAATGCGTGCATGGCAGAGAAGTCTGGAAAACTTTTAGACTTGAACTAACTTGAGAATAATTTTTATCAGTTCAGTTTGAGTTGCGTCTTCTGCTAGCTCATCACTTTCACAGTCCTAAAGTCTGATTCAATGTGCCATCCCAAAATCCTTCTTGAGTTTTGTATGCCAACTTTAAGGTAGAATATTTAGAAGAGTCTGTCTTTCAGTGAGGCCAGTGTTAACATAGCCGATGTTAACAATGTAATTAATTTTCACAGTTTTGGGTTCCCGTTCTTGCATTTAATTTTATTCTAACTATTATAACCCCATCCTCACACATACATACTGTATTTGTTGTTGTTGTTGTTGTTTGCCTTCAAGTCACTTGTGGTGACCCTAATGAGATCATACTATAGGGTTTTCTTGGCAAGATTTGTTCAGAGGAGTTTGTCAGTTTCCCCTAAAGTACTCTGTGTGTTGGTGTATAGACGTTTGAGGCAATGTTTGTTTTCACCTATTAATTTACTATCAGTTTTTTAGTAGATCCCATTCTCTCCCTCAGCCACTCCTCTAGAATTTACATATTTGTGTTTAGCGCTTGTCTTTGAGCTGTTTAAGATATCATCTCCAACCCCTAAGGATTTAGTTTAATGTCCTCTTGATCAGATTTGCCATGCTACTACAAAAGTCAGTCTTCCCAGCCTTCTTGAGGTGCAGCTCATCTGTAGCCAGTAGTCCTCTGTCTAAGGCCCTTTTCACATGTGGGGGGGGGAACGGGCAAAAACGCCCAAAAACGGAGCTTACCTGAAACTGGGTAAGTCCGTCGCCATGTGGAGCAGTGCGAGCTCGCTGCCCCGCAGTCCTCCGGCGTCCCAAATGGCGGCTTCTGGTTGGTGGAGGCTCTCCACCAACCAGAGAAGCTCGCCAGCTGGAAGCCCGCCCCCGGCAGATCGCGCGCCTGCAAATCCACTTTGGAGCCGGGCGACGGAGCGGCGCGGGGCTGCACGCTCCGTGCTTTTTAAAAACCTCGAAAAAGAGGTTTTTAAAAAACACGCAGCGCGGCTAGTTCCGGCCACTCCTGAGTGGATTCTGGTGTGGAACTACAAAAAGTAGTCCATGCCAGTCCACTCTAGGGTGTTGAAGACCTCCGTGAGAGGTCGCTCTGCACCATTTCAGAAGCCCGGTATGGAAATGGCCTAAGTGAAGACTGTGGTCCCAGAAGCCAAACCTACATCTACATAGCCAATCACTCACTTCTGGTATCCCCCTGTCCCTGCATAGTCCTCTATCCTTCATTGGCAGAATTGTCAAGAGTTCTACCTGTGCCTCAAACCCCTTCAGCTTTCTGACAAAAGTTTTACAACCAGAGGTAATCTGCTCAAATGTGTTCTGGGCCATGTTGTTAATACATGAATAAGGAGAACGGCATACTGATCTGTGTTCTTGGTGAGTTTTGGGAGGTTGTCAGTGACATCCCAGATACATGTGCCAGAAAGACAGGACACTTCCTGATTCATCCTGGCACACAAGTCCCTGTACCCTTGAATGAGTTCCCAACCAGCAGCAGCTTTCTTTTCTTCTTGTTGTGATTGGCAGTTACCTTGACTGCTTCCTTGGCATGCGGTATCCCTGATAGCTCATTTCCTGTTTGAACATCTTCACTGCCTCTGTCCTCCTGAAGATGTAAGAAGCAATTGCTTAATTGGAGAGATTCTAAATCCCTTCTGTATGATCTGCTTCTGACAATGACTTTCCTCCGGTGTGTTTCCTCACTGCTATGGGCTTCCTCATTTTCCTTGGCAGTTGCTTCCTGTTGGGTCTGTATGATCAAGTCTCCCTGTGTTTTATCCAGGAAGTCCTCTTGTTCTCTTGTGCATTGAAGGTACTTAACGTGTGGCTGTAGTGTGCTGACCTTTTCTTCCAAGAAAGCTACCAATTTGCATTTGTTGCAGATGTACTTGGTGATGTTTTCTGGCAAGAAGACAAACATTGCATATACATTGCAGCACACAGCTGTAGATCCTTCTGCCTTCATCTCTGCAGTTATTTCTCTCTTGTTCTCCCCCTTTCTACAGAAGTGCATAGCTTCTGTTTTTCACAAACTCCTTGAGACTTTCTTCCAAGGCAGCTGCTTTGTTCCACAAAAGCTCACACTGTAATAACTTTGCTAGCCTTTAATGTGCTATAGGACTTAGATAGGAAACTCAAATCCTCGTGTTCTCTCTTACTAGCAAGGGTAGTAACTTCCTAAATGTTTTGGCCTCAGAGAAGTGAGAAGTTTGGAAGATGTGTAACACTGGACTTTAGACACCAGGGGGAATATGTGGTCATCTCCTCCAATGCTAGACTTTTTGAAGACTTCCCTAGAAATAAACCATAAAGAGGGCATTTCTGCACTAGACTGTTTTAGTGCAATTATTCCACTTTCAACATCCTATGGAATCCTGGGCTTTTCAGTTTAGGGAGGGGCCTTTGCAAACCCCAGGATTCCATAGGATGTTGAAAATGGAATAATTACACTATAACAATCTAGTGTGGAAATGGCCAGAATGTGTTTCTCTGAGATACAGTGCCCTTGCTTCAACAACTTAGATGTATATTTGTGTGTGTGTGTGTGCGTGCATGTTCATGTGTGCTAATTTAATTTAAGGTTTATGGCCAGTTCCATAACTTATATCTTTCCATATTCCATTATGCTGTGATCTCTGTGGCTTGAATATAGCACTTCATCAGTTTATCTGAAGAAGTGGATTGAAATCCATGGAAGTGCATGCTAAAGTAAGGAGCCATGGTGGCATAGTGGTTAAATGCTGGTAGTGCAACCACAAGGTTGTGAGTTCGACCCTGCCATGCTTCAGGTTAACTCAGCCTTCCATCCTTCCACAGGCCGGTAAAATGAGTACCCAGCTTGTTGGGGGCAATTGGCTAACACATTGTAAACTGCTTAGAAAGCATTTAGTTGATAAGCAGTATACGAATACACATGCTATTTCTATTACTTAACGAGTTAGTCTTAAAGGTGCACTAGATTCCACGCACACAGACGCACACACACTTCTTTTTTTCTGTCATAGGGAACTGTTTTCTCTTTAAATATTTGCAAGTCACTGTCTCTCATTACATATCCTCCCCCTCCCAACTTCCCTTATAGAGACAGATCAGTGGGACCTTTGGGAACAGAGACCTGCAGAGATCTTCCCTGGGAAGATGTGAAGAGGCCTCTCTTTGGTACCTTTTATAGAGCGCAGCATCCTCTTTGGCATTTACTCATTAGCCTCTGCCCTGTTTTTTTCTGATACAGTTCTGTAGCCCAGGGGAAGTTCATTTAGAAAGGGAAGCTGTTAATGAGAACTTGTTAACTTCCCTACTGAGAGCTTTCTCTTACAGCTTGGATGTTGTTAACCCTGTACAATCTGGACTTGTAGCAGCTGCTAGATATTGCCAGTGGGTTCAAGTTGGAAACAACTTGAAGGCACACAACAACAAACTCCTGGGGGATAGTGCAGGCAGAGGCTACCATCTGTCTTCTGCTTTTTTTTTTCTTTTTTTAGTAGCCTAGAAGGATGTTGAAGAATTTCATTTTCTAATCTACTAGGTGGGGAATTATCCCAAGTGTAGGAGACCAGTAACATATATGTGCCTCTGTGGTCATAATGTTGTGCTGTTACTTTTCATGGTTCTATTCCATTACAGTAATGATTCCCAGATCAATGTGCAGTAACAATTCCCACGTCACCATGAAGTAAAAATGAGTGTGTTGTTGATTGCAAAAACTGGATCTCATGTCCAAGCATGAATGTTGTTGAACTGTCTCTAGCCTAATGGCTAGTTTATGCCACTGAAGCTAAGCAGACCTGTCTCTATAAGCTGCCTAGGTGGAAGACCATCAGGATAACTATATGTAAGCTGCTCAGAAGAAGAACATGATACATGTAATAAATAATGATGTGCAAATCCCCTGGTACCTTTCTGTGTTACTGCTTTAGTCTCCTGGTAGGCTCAGCCATGTCAGAGGTTCTCCTTCTTTGCTGCCATTGCTTTCATCATACGTATGGAGGGATCCTGACAGAGTGGCCACTGCCTGAAACAGTATGAGTCCAAGGAAACAATGGTTTTAAACTTTTTTTTTCATAGTGCAGCTATGACATATTTGTGTACAAAAAGATAATCCTATGCCTCATAATCTTGAATTCTTCCTTATTGTTTTCTTTCTCCTAGTCACCTATCCAGATATATGAATTTAAATGAAATACAGGACAGTATCTTCAAGATATACAAAATCTCCCTCAACTGATCCTGGCACTTTGGGGGGAAAACCCCCCCGCCATTTCTACCTGATTAGATAGCTCAAGAAGCACTAGCTTAGAAGGTTTATTATTACTAGGATGCAGTCCTCAGGGCCTATAGTGGAGAACTGTTATATACCATGTGAATATCTGTTTTCTAGCCTACCTCCCTGTTATTAGAAATCCCACATCAATTGCTTCTTGTCTTAGTAGCTTTGTAACACCATAAGACAGGGGTGGGAACTGTGCAGGTCTCCAGATGTTGAACTGTAACTCCTAGGAGCCATAGCGAACCTATGCTGGCACTTTAAGAGGGACAGTTCCTTCCTCTGCCATAAAATAATGAAATGACAATAGCAAAACAGGTTCAAACAGTTTATGGTTTAGGAAGATCCAAGCTGGAATGATAAGTTTTCAATAAATGACTGAAACAAGCTAGTGCTAAATTTTTTCCACTGGGTGGATGCTACTACGAAGAAAGTCCATCTACCTTTGGTTTCCTTAGTGGACATTCTTCAGTAGGAACAGGGTAGGGGAAGTGAGCCCTGCTTCATTTTGCTGGACCTCTTGAGTCTTTGTTACCAGGGAATCATTATAGAGAGTGTACTTGTTGCAACACCGGCTGCTGGTCTCTTTCCAGGCACAATCCAAAGTGCTGGTTATAACCTATAAAGTCCTATATATGGCTTAGGTCCAAGGTATATGACAAACTGTTTCTCACCATATGAGTTTACTCAGGTCCTGAGATCCACAAGAGAGGCTGTTACTTCAGTCCCTTCAGAGGCAGAATTAGTGGGGACTCATGATAGAGCCTTTTTGGTGGCTACTCTGAGGCTCTGGAACTCCCTTCCCAGGGAGTTAGAGATGTGGAAATTAGTTTGTTCTTAACAGTGGGAGAGGTGGCCACTGTTCCACTGCAGTAATGAAATGCAACAATAAGTAGCTAAAATGATCATTTAATAAATCAAGAGCAGAGAATTCTTAATCAGAAATATTTTGAGCGCCCCCAAACATATGGAGAAAATTTTCTGCACTATTGAGTAACTACATCGTCCCTGAGGCCCACTGACTCTGGTCAACCGCTCTTTTTAAACTTCTCCTGATGCCAAAGTTCCCTGCTGTTTGAACACCAGGAGCAGTAAGGCCATGGAATTTTCTGCATGGGAGGTGGTGATCGGAAATAGATCTCTTTTCAAGATGGTGGCGCAGTGGTTAAATGCTGGTACTGCAGCCACAAGGCTGTGAGTTCGATCCTGCCGGGCTCCAGGTTGACTCAGCTTTCCATCCTTCCACAGGTGGGTAAAATGAGTACCCAGTTTGCTGGGGGCAATTAGCTAACACGTTGTAAACCTCTTAGAGAGCACTTAGCTGATAAGCGGTATAGAAATACACATGCTATTGCTATTGCTATTGCTCTCTCTCTCTCTCTCTCTCTCTCTCCCCTTCTTATTTCCCTCTTCTTCTTTCTTCTTCTTCTTCCCTCCCTTAGAGGAGGAGATCCATTGTATCCTATGCCCCTGAATGCCATGCTAAGGATCATAGGACTGTTAAACACTGCAGCATAATCTAAAACCATGTGTAGAGGAGACATATAGTGAGGAGCTTTAGATGACTGGGAATGCTCATGTTTGGGGGCAGAGGGTTCCAAGTTTAATCCCTGGCATCCCCAAATATAGCTGGAAAAAAACGCTGCCTGACAGCCTGGAGAACCACTGCCAGTCAGCCAGTGTCAACAATACTGGGCTAAATGCAATAATGATCCTACTCAGTATTAAGGCAGTTTTCTGTGTTTCATATGTGATTTGTACCTTTGTTAAATAGAACCGTCTTTCTTCTTGACCCCTCTGTTCAGTTCTGAACTGATCATATTCACTTGTGTAATATAAAATATAAAGAGAGTTAAAATTTTAACTGCAGTAAGAGAGTTTCCACACTTTTATTCAAGCTGTTCAAGCCTGTAAACCAGGGATGGACAATACATGACCTACAGTCCCCACCCTTTTTTGCAGCCCATGCCCCCCTCCCCCAAAACAAAAATTAAAGAAGAAATGCAGAAGGACACTTCTAGAGGCTTCCAGGAAAGGTAGTTCATCTCCTGAATGACTTTATGCACTCCCTAAGCCTTTTAGACTTTTTTTTTAAGGAGGATTTTTTAAAACCAGAAATGCAGTTCCATGCACTTCTGGTTTTATTGTAAGGATTCTGTATGGTTGCAGTGAGGCCAGGGGGAGGGCACTCTCCAAGTCTTTCACAGCAGCCCTCCCCTGCTAGAAGTGAATACTTAATACCCAATCACTAAGAAAGAGTTATTTAGAAGGTCTGTGGGTTTCAGTTTGGCTTCAAAGTGTGTGAGCACCTAGGACTAAAGTCTGTTCTTAAGCATTTTTAGAATTTCATTGAACTCCATAGGATTTCTTCATTGCAGATGATTCCCCATCAGGGCTAAATTTCAACGGAGCAGTTAGCATATTGTCTTGCTTCATTTGCATGCTTGAATGCAGCCTTGAACATGTCCACTTTTCAAAGCGTTTAGAGCTGAGCAAGTCTGTCACTTTGTCAGCTTCATTATGTGGGGATAAATAAAAATGAAACAGGTTATTATTCACTTGACTTATCAAAGAAGTTAATCCTATATTCAAATAGGTGGGAAGGCAAGTTGTATGACTTCAGGGAAAAGATTTAAAAAAGGGACAGTCTGTCACAGTGATATATCTACATATTTATGTTCTGTAAGCTTATAAGAATAGCACAGAAGAATCCATCTGTTACATAAAAGTAATAACATTAGAAATCATTTCTGACAATGTAAGTATATTGTATCTTATATGAATTATATTGTTATACTACTATCACACTAACACCTTTTTATCTTTTTTTTTTTTTCAATGAAACATTCTCTGCTTTGAATCTTTACTGGGGCATATTTTTACATCATAGCTTTCGTGTGGTGTGCTTTCTCTCCTAGCTCCACTAATTTTGAATGCAGGAAATAATATGAGAGTCAATACCCAATGCATGGACAGTGACAACTTTGCCTGGCAGCATTGCCTTTGTCTAAAGAGTGTACTTACTTTGCTTGGATCAAGTCTCCGTGCATTAAAGAGCTTTCTGAGAATGATACTGTTGTGTGGAAGAGTTGTCTCTAATTTGCACAGGCTACATTTATGTAAGGTACCCCTCCTTAAAAGTTGTAGTTTCTACTTGAATGTGAAAGACTGAAACTAGTGCTGCATAACTGGGCTGTAAAAACTGAAAGAGGCATTTAATTCTCTGTCTGGGCTATATGGTGCAGTGGTTTGAGCACTGAACTACAACCTTGGAGACCAGGGTTTGATTCTCTGCTTAGCCATGGAAACCCAGTGGGTGACCTTGCTTAGTCTTTTACCCTAAGCCCCCAGAAAAAACCCTAATAGGCTTACTCCTTAGGTCAGAAACAACTTGAGGCACACAACAACAACAACATCTAGGATACATGCTGTGTGAGGTGAAGAGTCCTAAGCCATCCTTTTTTTGGACTGGAGAACAGCTGGAGGATGACTGAATTTTGAACAGACTTGATTCTCTGCTTGTAGCAAGTAGAACAAGTGGGTTAATGAGTATGGCAGCTCATGTGATGGCAGACAGTCCAGACTAGATCTAAATCTACTCCAAGCCTTACTTCAAACTTTAAGGCAGGGTTGGGCAACTGTGGAAGACTAGAGGACCACAGTAACCCTCCAGGAGACTTGGAGGGCCACACTACTCCCCCCCAAAAAAACCCTACTTTTTTTTTTTGTTTGTTTTTGTTTTTGTTTTGCCTCTGAACACCTGTTTTTGGACTTCCCTGGATCCTGGTTTTAGGGACATTTTGAGGCACATTTTTTTTTTTTTTTGTGGAAAAAGTTTGGAAAATTTTGTTTGGGGTTCAGGGAGGCTCCAGATATGTGTAAATGCCCTTTATGTCCCCTAGATATCACTTTGGGGCACTTTGGAGTAAAAAAAAATTGGGAAGCAGCCTTGTGGGCCACAAAAATGGTGCTGGGGAACTGCATATGTCCTGTGGCCATACTTTATCTGCTCGTGCGTTAAAGGAACATACCTAGGGAGCTGGGGATAGTCTGCAGAAGAGAAGATTAAGCGGGGACACGATAGCCATGTTTAAATATTTGAAGGGATGTCATGTCAAGGATGGAGCAGGCTTGCTTTCTGCTGCTCCAGAGACTAAGACAAGGAGCAACTGAGTCAAGCTGCAGGAAAGGAGATTCCACTTGAACCTCAGGAAGAACTTCCTGGTGGTCAGAGTTGTCTGTCGGTGGAATAGGCTGCCTCGGAGTGTGGTGGAATCTCCTTCTTTGGAAGTTTTTAAACAGAGGCTGGATGGCGATCCGTTGGGAATGCTTTGATGGGTGTTTCTGCATAGCAGGGGGTTGGACTGGATGACCCCTGTGGTCTCTTCCAACTCTGTGATTCTATGAATTCATCAGGGTGCTGAACTTGTTTTGGGGTAGGAGTCAACACACTGGATATCTCCTTTGGTTTGGTCTGGTGATCTTCCAAACATCTCCTCATGCTCCCATGATTACAGCGCTTTAGCCTGGTGTGCAGCACTTGAATTGGTGATAAATATAGTGGATGCTGCATTGTATTCATTAAGGTGTACTCACAGAGCAGCAAGTGCAGCTGGAAAATGGAGCATTGCTTCAGTAATGAAAGGGATTCCAGTGTCGATCCTACCCAGCAGTATTTTTCTATTCTCTGCATTGGCCCTTCTGTGGCAAAATAAAATAAAATAAAATATAAAAAACTAAAAAATAATTCAAGATGATTTGCAAGATTGGTTTGTTTAGCATGATCAAGGGCTCTCTGCCAGTGTTCAGTTCTGCCTACTCAGTCCTACATGCTGTCTCTAGCTGTAGGCTCAATCAGGCGTTTTGCCTGATAAAAGATGCTGAAGCATGTGGAGGATGTACTGACATTTGCTGGTCTTCTCTGCTTTGCCTTTCTTTGACATCAGTATGGATGATCGTCTAACTCAGATCTAAGAAGAGATTGAGCAACATAATATGCATAAAAGAGCTATGCTTCTTTTGTGTGCATTAGACTGACTTCAGCATGTTTGCAAGGTCAAAGTAAGCTGTTGAGTTCTATTATACATGGAGAAACAGGAAATACATATTATTTTCATGCAAGGATATGAGAAATATGACCTCATGGTGCTTCTGGCTGTGTTTTGCTTTTCAGGATGTCTTAAGAATGCGGGATTGTATTATATTAAATCAGGCCCGTAATCATTCTAGCCCAGTACAGTGGCCCCTTGACTTCCATTAGGGTCCTGGGAGCAGAACCCTTGCAAAAGTAAAAACAAACCAGGAATAACTCCCCCCCCACCCAAATGAGCACTCCCACTCCCATTCAGTTTGAGGACTCCCCCCTCCCCCCCATTGTTTGCATTTTCCCCAGGCATGCTGCCTTCCAGGCACCCGGCAATAGGCAAGTGAATGGAAGCAGGCAGAGACATGACCAGAGAAGGCACGCGCACGGGGCTGCTGTCTGCCATTTGCTTGTCCTTGGAAGGAAGACATGTGCGCCCTGGGCAAAAGGTAGGGGAATGGGAGGATGAGAATGGAGGGGCACGCGGGTACTTCACAGACTAATTCATGAAGGTCAAACCTGTGAATGTGGAGGGAGGACTGTACTGTGAAATATGGCTGGCACTAGCTCTTGAAAGCTTCAAACAAGATTCTTTCTCAGACTTATGTGGAGGCCCTTGGTGTTCTTTGGTGGTCTCTCACCCAAATACTAATCAGACCTGATCCTGATTAGCCTCTGAAATCAGAGAAGTATGGATGTGTTAAAGGTAGTACGAAGGTGCCTTGTTCACAAACAGATACACAGAAGTTGTTCTGAGCTGTTTTTTCCAGGACGCTGGTTGCAGAATCTAATCACTCCTTTATTAGGAATAATGCATGAAAGACAGAAACTTTTCATAAAATGTTTCCAATAAGATGACAAGTTTAAATTAATTAATCATATTTAGTAGATAAATAATTTTGTTGTTGTGTGCCTTCAAGCTGTTTCTGACTTACAGAGATTATAAGGCAAATCTATCACGGTATTTTCCTGGCAAGATTTGTTCAGAGAGGGTTTGCCCACACCTTCCTCTGAGGTTGAAGGAGTGTGATATGCCCAAGGTCACCCAAGTGGATTTCCGTGGCTGAGTGAGGATTTTTTTCTCTAGAGTTGTAGTCCAACATTCAAACCACTGTACCACACTTGCTCTTTAAAATTGTAAAGAGCATTTATAGTAAATTAAAATTATAAATGCTCTTTATCAATCAACCTTGTTATATTTTTAAAAATGATTTTTTAAAACAAGGTACTTGCAAAAACTGGAATTGGCAAGGCCTTCTTAAATTATTTGGAATAACTGCTGACTTCATGTTTGCAAAAATGAGAGTTGGACACAGTTGTTTTGCTCAGAATCTTAGAGGTAATCTGACATCTGCAGAATCTAACAGAATAATTCAGTCTGTAGTTTTCATCTTGAAATTGATTTTAGATGCAAGCCAAATGGCTACAGCATCAAGTCAGGTTTTTGCTCTCACCGCTACCACCTCTGATTTACGTAGCATGAGATGAAGAATTTGGGAGAATTCAACAGCTTGCTCACTATTTCACATCATTTTGATTGGCTGTGATGGGGGTATTTTACCCTCTGTGGATTTTGGAATTCATCTCTCCTGTGTATACGAGATAGGGGAAATGACTCTCCTAAGATGATGCCCTACTGTGACACATTTCTACATCACCTGTAAAGCAACTGTGCTTGTTTCATTAGAATTATTTTTTTTCTCATATGGAAACTTTTGCAGATTTCTTCAATTGCTGGATTCATTGAGTAAAATTCACAGATTGATCAACTAAGGTATATTTGATTGGGTAATATCTGTAGTTTCCACTGTAGGAATGGTCGCCAACTTCATGGCTTAAGTTTCCTAAGAAGAGCTCTGTGAAGATTTTGAATGAGCGTTACACTCTTGCCAACACAGAACATATCACTTTCTTATTGACTTTCCTTCCTCCTAGCATATTGATCCTCAAAGCCTTTCTTTTTTAAGTAGTAGGTTTCTGAAGTTAGTGGTCTAACTCTGGGTTTGGCAACTTTGATGGGTTTGAGGACCAGTTTTCTGCCTCAGGATACTCAGGGGGCTGCAAACACTGTAAAAAAATGTCGTGCTTTGAAAAAAAAGAAAGGAGGGGGAAAAGAAGGAATGGCAACCAGGAATGGCAGTTTGCTTTATTTTTGCCAGACAAAGGAGAGTCCAGGGTAGTTTCAGGTGTGTGCAGAAATAGCTATGGCAGCCCTATACTTTATTCATCCTTGGCGTATTTTAACTCATGCTCCTTCATGGGTTGTTTGTAAAGATATGTAAATTCTCCTTCTATGCTTGCTTTTCTAAGGTGTTTATATATGCAAACCGTGGCATTAAAAGAATAAGCATTAGAGGTGTCTTTTGTGAGTTAAAATTCTGTTCTTCTTACTTTAACAGCTGGTGCTTTAAGAAAAAAGTCTTGCAATTGCAAGTCTTGTATAGATTCCCCACAGTGAGCATCTCTTTCTCCATTGTCCTGCTTCTTGAAGCTTGCCTCAGTCATTAATATGTACATACACATGAGCATTATCTGAATTTCAATAGACAGAACCAGCTGTTGCCTTCCTCACTGTGATCTGCAAACTTTTCTTAGTAGAGGCTGCTCTTTTTTTTTTAAGATTTATATCTTGGTGAGACATCTGAGGGTTTGCTTACACACATGAACATACAAGGGCAAGGATATAGAAGCCAAATGCCCGGAGTAAATCAAATTACAGTCAACCCTCCACATTTGTAGATTTCACTTTTGCAGATTTAATTATTCATGGATTATTTACTGTCGCCTCTGCTGCCTCCCTATGCCATTTTTAATAGGGGCTGCAAGCCTTGTGAGACTGGGAAAACGCAAATGAGGCTTGTAAGTTCTATTAAAAATGGTTTGAGGCAGCAGTGGGGGTGGCAGTAAGTCCCACCAGGCCCCCACTTCTGCCTTGTGAAGGAACCCTGATGCCTCAAAGGAATCCATGGTGGGTTGAATATGGTGATCACACTTTTGTGTGTGTGTTAAATATGGTTTGGGAGGGCTTAGAGTTATTCATGTTTTTTTCACTTTCACGGGGGTTCTGTGCCCCTGACGCTAGTGAATGTGGAGGGATGAATGTATTTACTTTTTCTACTACTGGAGTTCATAACTATGTGCTGTGTAATGATAGTGTGAACATGTGTCCTTATTTTGCTCAAGAAAGCAAAGAAAAGCCTTTCATTTGGCTACCTCAGTTCATTGGAGAGTTAACATGTTTTTTTTATATATCCTGTCCCACTAGCTTGTTTGTAATCTATACTGAGATCTTGAGGGGTGGCTTTTTCTCCAAGTGTGTCGTCACTGTGTGTGATGAGGTGAGTGGAAAACAGAGAGTAGGTTCCTCCATTATAGCACCCTGCTTATAGAACTCTTTCCTCAGTGAATGTCTTCTAGGCACCAAGCAAATACATTTTTTTCCTGTCTATTTACTCTTTGATGCATTCTTAAATTTCCATTTGTAATTTTTTTAGAGCTGCCCTTTACTGCTGTCAACGGTTTTTATTATTTCACTGCATTTTATGACCTATTGTGAACCACTCTGGAAACCGAAGGGCAGTGTAAAAATGCTTTAAAATAAATAAACAGGCCGTTTCCTGCTGCTTCTCCTGGGCTGTAACAGAACTCCTGTAGTTTATTTCCTATCAAGAGGCACATGAAAAGGATCAAAACTGTATACATTGAAAAATAAAAGAAGCTACATGTTTCTTTTTCCACATGGGGTTACAAAATTGTTAGCATCCCCTCTTGGCAGTGATCTCTGATGCTTTGAAAAAGTTATTTGGCTTTTTATCCTCAAGAGATATCATCACTGCATATTACTTAATGCCTATAGTGGTAGCTTGCCATGACTTGAGTCCATTTTTGTATTTTCTGTTAATGATATCTAGTGTGGAATTTTCAAGGTATCCGTCAGCAGAACAGCAGCCAGACAGTGGGCTGCCTGACAAGTATGAATCTATGGTGTTTTACAAAGGCTGAAAATAATTGATCAGGAGTGATCAGTAGAAAAACTTAACAAGTGAGTTTAAATCTGATTTTTAAAATTAGATATTCGACACTGTGCTTAACTTTATTAGGCAAATCTGTCCTTTTGGACCATCCTTCTGTTACTTAGTGGGAAACAAAGTATGATCTTCATTGAATATTAAATGTATTCCTACCTGTATGAAATTTTAATTTGGCAAGAGGAAAATGATTGAGAAGAAAATTTTGATAGAACTGTAGATGGGACAAGTAGGAAAGAGAAGAATAAATCTTGTTTGAAGGTGCCTTTGCCCTTTTATGTTGGTTTTTTTAAAAAAAAAATCACAGGATAATTTAACCTTAAATTGGTTTACTGTTGTATTGTCCATGCACCCTTTGCAACCTTCCTTAAAACAAAGGTATGAACAACAGCAGCAGCATATCATCTTGTTTAAGTTTGTTCCTGGCACAGTTTTATCTTGATTCCGTTTTAAGAGACAACCTATAGGACAAACATTCTGCAAAATGAAACGAAAACAGTGGGAAAAGGGATATAGCAAAAGTGACTTGGAATGTGCTTACATCTTTGCTGAGGAAATAATGCAGAGTTTCCTTCTCTTTGAATTTCAGTCTATATCTTTAACGTCTATGAGAACCAAAGGAAGAATTGTGTCACATGGATTAGCCAATTCCTGACGTACACAGGAAGCCTCCTAGGAAAATAATTTTGTTGTCTGAGAGCCCATCATCCGATGCTTTGGCTACAGTTAGTGGAGCTCTTACTATTTCAGAAACAGAAGCAGTAACATAATAGTTTTAGAACCAATTTATAAAAGTTTTGTAGTAATACTGCTGTCCAGTCTTTTTCCAACAGACATGGCTGTCTGCAATATTTTGTGGGGTAATGGAGAAACATTATTAAATTAAGGCTATGTCTGAAAACAAGGTTTGTTTAAGCAGAGGAACTGAAAGGAAATGAAGCAGGAGGGTGACCTTTTGCTGTAGCAAAATGGGCCAAGAGGCTATTGCTGTGAGTCAAAAAGCAGATGTAGCTGCCTGAACACAGGTGGGAAGGATTCATTCTGTGTGAGAGAAAGCTTGCACAACCATGTTGTGAGCTTTCTCTTGCTGTGGGAATCTGATATAGAGTTCTATTTGGCTTCTGAAAGAAGTGCTGAAAAACTAAGAAGATGCTGGCAAGGACAGCAAAATGCCTTGGTATGCAGAAGAAAAATCATTATCACAAGTAGTCTCAGTGTCTTTCCAAGAGCGTGGGGTTCTCTGAGGCCCTTTTTGTATGATATGGTTCAATGCTTGCAAAGTTCCTTTGGCCAAGATTCTGTTTGACATTCCACACTGTTGCTTCTCCTTGCACTTTGTGTGCTGAGGAGTGAGCAGAGAGAATGACATAAAATATAAAATAAGTAGTTGATCTCCAAGTGACATAGCTCTGTGTCCTCCTTACGCTGCAGAAACTGTCTGTGTTGAGCTTGGCTGGGGTCAATAAGTATGCATGTCTCTCTTTCTCTCTCCCTAGCTCACTCCATTCCCGCCCCTTCTAGAGGTAGCCACCCCCATAGCTGCTGTAAGGAGGAAGTGCCGTTGGTTATTTTAAAAGAAGGGCTGTCATGATTTGCAGCATGGGGTGGAGGCAGAGGGATAAACAGAGACCTCTCTCTCCAAACTAGGACTGAGTCTTTTAAGGGCTGGCAGCCTCTTCTCCTGCTGCTGCTGCTGCCCCAGGCTCTTCACCTGCAGGGATTCTTGCTTCAACTCCGGATCAGGTCACAAAAGACTCTGCCTTCCTTTCTTCCTCCTCCTTCTCTGTTAAATGTTCTTTGCTTAGGGTTTGCCATTCGGGCTCAGGAAGTGAAAAACTGCTGAGGGAGAGTGGGAGGGAAATTTTGGATATCTGTGTGTGAAATGACCTTCATTCCATGGAGGAGGGATTTGAGTGTGGTGGGAAAACAGACATTTGGATGTAAACACTGGAAGCCGCTGCTTACTGGTTTCTGAAGCTTCAGGAAAGAGTGTTTTTGTGAGCCAGTGCTGTTGTGTGTGCAAGCTCTAAAAGAACTTCAGTTTGGGCCTCTTGAATTTTCGGTTTGGAGGCAGGGAATTTCTTATCATTTCTGTGGATTGTTATTGATCCAGCTTCAGAGAGAGAGAGAGGACTTTGCTGATGTTTATGAATATATCTGGTGGTGAAAATTGGCTCTGTGCTGCAAACTTTAGGACAGTTCGCAAGTTGTGTTTCATGTCGTATAGTCCTCCCATGCTGCTCTAACATGTTGAAACTCTATGGTTTTGTGAGATGGAGGATCAGGGATGAACAGTGTGTAGTTGCATTCAGAGCCCAGGTATTTGTTTTTGCCTGGTGAGGCATTCATTTGCAGCTGCATGCACATTGAAAAATACTTAAAACTATCCTTTAGGAATGACCACGTCATGTTTGCATTCTTCTGGTAGCAAGAGATACACAAGAACATTTCAGTGTGTAGAAACAAGGACTGTACATTATACTACCCCTTCCCCCCGCCAAAAAAACTTCACTTGAAAAGTCTTGTCAGCCAGATGCTAGTGGTCCAGCAAATAGATGGGACTCAACAATAATGTACCAATCTTGCTTTGTTGTACATCCTTAGAGATGTAAATTTTCTGGAAATTTTGAGATTTTTTTCAGAAAAATTGTAAAAATACAATGTTTGTACTCCTTTACAGGTAGAAAGTGACTTTTTTACCTTAGGAATATAAGATGTGTTACTTTACTTTACGTGAACATATCATATTTGATATAATAAAGTTACAATTTATTCAGAAAATCATTTCAAATTGAATTTACTTTTTAAAAATATTGTTGTTACAAATGGAACTACAAGATCCTGAACTATAAAGAACTTCTTTGCTTTTGCCAGTTTATGAAGGGCAGGTGAAAAAGAAAGATTAAAAACGGAAGAAACCATCAACATTAGTAAAACAAAGAGAATTATTTTGTTCTTCAGTCTTCCATAGGGCCAAGGAGAAGACATAATGCATCCATACCTATAAAAAGTGCTGAGAAGTCAAGACCAGGTATTACAATTATGAGCGATACTGGATGTCATCTTGCATAAATGTTTCCCTGCTATATAGTTTTTAAAAATCATGTGGAGGAATAAATATACAACCACCTTGTCCTGTGTATTTTATTTGTCATTTTAAAAGAAAATATTCCATAATCCTTTTAAAAAAAAATTCCAAAAGAAAGCTTTTGAGGGGAAAAATGGGGGGGGGGGCCTAACCCCTGCTGTTTTATTTATTTATTTGTTTATTTATTTATTTAGCCCCTGCCTCTACATCTCTACGCTTCTGCACTCAGGCCATTTCCACACTACATTTCTGCCGGCCCCTCCCTAAACTGCAAACCCCAGGATTCCATAGGATGTTGAAAGTGGAATAATTGCATTATAAGAGTGTAGTGCGGAAATGGCCACAGTGTTAATCTTCTAAATAATGTAGGAGAGTAGGAGGGAGTTTAAAGGTCCTGTGTGGTTCCCCAACAGTTTTTCAAAATATAATATACATCTTTGTCCCCTATAAGACAAGATGCTATGGAGGCTCTCTCCCTATCCTCCCATTCCCAACTCACAGGCCTGGAACTGCAGCAGAGTGGTGTTGTTTTTTTGCAAACTCTCCAGATTCTCTATTGGAAAGTATAAGGAAGAAAATTCCTTCCCCACGTTATACCAAGGGATTTGGGAATGAACAGCTGTGTTCCTTGTACAAGCCAGTATAAAGAGCAAGTCCCCTTGGCAAAGGCTGTCTAAATTTATTTGCGTGAGATGAGAGCTGTGTGTTCCCAGTGCAGCAATCAGTCATATGGAACCTGTTCAAATGTTGAGACTACGTTTTTCTTCCTTCTGCCCAAACCTTCATAGTGTCAGAACTCTAGGTTTCCGGGATGTACCAGCTTGCATCTTACTTACTTACTTTTAAATATTCTGCCTAATATTTTACAGATAGATCTTTGGATATCTAATTTTAAAGGTTCTAAGGAACCCTTTCCAAACATGGTGTCCTTCAGATGTTTTGAACTATAACTCCCAGGATCCATCATAATCAGCTGCTGTCTGTGGTTGATGGAAATTGAAGTCTAAACCTTCTGGAGGGTGCAAAACTGGAAAAAGTTGCAGTAAGCGTTATTGTGCCCTGTGGTATCTGGGAATATTGTGCCAGCAACATAGTAATATAAACTTTTCCACTATTGGTTTAAATGGGAGTAATTTTTAAAAGGCCTCTATAATTGTGCCATCTGGCCAGCTACCTGTACAGTAGGCTGTCTGCTTGGGATGCATGATTCTACCGTTGTCAGGGCTCCAGCAAATTTTTCCATGTAATGATAAAGCCCAAATTCATAGTGGTGAAAGAAAATTGCCTCAGTGACATGATAAACCAAAGTTCATTATATTGTGGCAAGTGGAATAAAATGGCCTTTGCATGGCATACGTGGCACCTACACAGGCCCTAGAAAAAGACAAGGCAACATTCTGCTCTAGTGATAGGCCTGAGTTTTGTCTACCAAAACAAGTCGTTAGGGGGTTACAGTTACCTTTTTGCTTCTCACTGTTCAAAAAATGTGATAAATAGCTTTTAGGAAGCACATTTGCTAGCAATGTAAATCCCTCCATCCGTCTGTTTCCTTGGCTTGTTGGTTTTTGCAACATATATATAGCATAACCAGGTAGAACAGCCAGTTTCTGTATTGTCATGGCTTCTTTATTTGCTAGTTGTTGATCAATGGTCCAAGATGAGTTTTGCCACAACCAGTCACTTTAAGATTCTTTAGATTACATAATAAAATTGATTCCAATGCAATCAGGGCTTTGCAGCTGTAGACCACAGGGCACCACACATTTACTTACTGCATATTTGAAATAGATGATAACAATAAAGCATGGAATAGCTCCATTTAAAAAAAAATAAAGTTAAAATAAGTTAAAAATTACTCAGACATATTAGCCTCAAAAGAGTGGTTACCTTTTTCTCAGATAGGTTTTTGAAAATAACGATTGCGTGATGATATTTCAGTTTTTGGAGGGAGACGATTCTCTTTAAGCCATACATTTTTTTAATCTTACCCAGGTATTAATTTGTTGGAACTATCAGGAACAATGTAAAATTTCATTTGTCTGGAGATCACAGGTTAGACATTTTAGGGCTAGGCAAGTATTATCTTTGTGCATCTCAGATTCATAGTAGCAATGATTTTTGTAGCAAGCAACTGCATCATTCTGATGACATTTTCATATTTCTTCTCCAGATAAGCCATCTTTGTGGACTAAAAGATAATCATAAAAAGAGTATAAAATCTATTGTACTATGGTGGTCAAAACCATTTTCCAGTTGGTTCCTTCCATCACAGTACTTGCACATCTGTTATTGTTTCTTTTCTAATTCTAATTCTCTTTCTTTCATCTGTCTTTTGTTAGTGATTCTGTGGTCTGTAAATATGTTAGCAGCTGGGAAATGGGCAGCTGTATTAGAAGATCTGGTGAAGTGTGTCGGAGAAAGTTGGGAGGAAGATTACTAATGGTTAAAACTCATAACAGGCCAAATTTCGTAATGATCTGGGACAGAAGGTGTGCCCTAGATAGAAATGGGTGGCATAAAGCCTCAGTACTTAACACAATTCTTCTAGAAACTTCATGCCACCTTTTTGGTTTCTTGGGAGCAGTGAAATCTTTGGTGCATGGTGAGTTAAGGTACATACAATGCTGAGAAGCTACTTCCCTTGGGGGTCACATTTTGGTTTGCAAAATACTGTTACTTTCTTCCTGTAAGAAACAGCAGGTTAGTGATGTCACTGAAGGCAAACAAAGGCCGGAGTATTTGTGTGTGTATGTCTTCAAGTTGCGTGTTGACTTATGCTGACCCCATGAATTTCTTGGAGTTTTCTTAGGCAAGAAATAATCAGAAGTAGTTTTGCCAGTTTCTGGCTCTGAAATGTAACCTACAGCACCTGCTATTTATTGGCATTCTCCCATCCAAATACTAGCCAGAGCTGACCTTGCTTAGCTTCCAAGATTGAATGGGATCTGATGCCTTTAGGATATTTAACCTGCTCTCCCTACATTTTTTGTTACCCACCCAAATCTAATATGCTAGTTTGATAGCCTCACTGTTTCCAGGCAGAAGGTATATTTTAAAAAGAGAGAGAGAAGCAGGGGAGAGAAATACCGGAACACCTAAAGATTTCAGCTGCACTCAGACTGTAAAAGAGATGAGGAGGCATCTGAAGAGGGAATACGTGGAATGTGTGGATACACATTACCTATTTTTGACCATTTTGTGGGCAGGTGAACACATGTTCACAATGAATGGCTGAATATTTCCACCATCATTCAGGCTTCTGCCCCTTAAAGTAAGGAATATAGTGTGAGTGCATGCATGTACACATTGTTCAGTGGGGAAAAAATATTTGCAAAACAAATATAGGTCACTTCAGCAGTTTCTGCACAATACAGCTGCTTTAATTTTAGTGAAAGGAACCGAAGAGGAAGGTTGTTCCCCCTCTGACCTTCCCTATTATTGGAGATATGGTGCAGGCTATATTTAATTACTGGTGTCAAGAATCTCTCTATCCAGGGAGCTCTTTATTATTGCTTCACAGTTTCCATCATGTGTTGAACTCATTCACATTTTGTGATTCCAAGTAAAAACTTTTCAGGAACACACTCTGCAATATTGCCTAGTTGGTCTCTTCTTCTTCTAGTGCAGTCAGACAGTGCTTTGAAATAAGAGTAAGTAAATAGCACTGTTTTTTAAAAAAGTGGAAGAGAATGGATTTTAAAGCATGTTTTGTCTAGTCTGGACAGTTATTTGTGTGATATTTAGGCATGATGAATGTGAAGAATGTCTTCCACTAGATCTTAGGTACTGTATTTGCCAGCATATAAGATGTACCAGCATATAAGACGCACCCCATTTATACGCTGGCAAATACTATTTGCCAGTGTAAAGGATGCACTGGCGTATAAGACGCACCCCATTTTCAAACAGTATTTTTCAGGAAAAAAGTGAGTCTTATACACCAGCAAATAAGGGTATCCTAAGTAAGAAGACTTTATCCTGCTGCAGTATATTGTGGATGATGTGGGATATTGCATGAGGCTGAAAAATCAGGAGTCTCCCTTTTTCTTTTGACAATTTGAATTTGATTGTGTGAGGACTATGCAGTCCCTGATGAAACAGAGCAAAAACATTTTTTAAAAAAGTATGCTTGTGTTATAATTAGTTTAGCATCAGTGTAAAATGAACATTGAAGACATATGATTGCTGGTCAAACTGGAGCCAGGAAACATAGAATGATATTAAGACAAACTGTGTGAGAGAGGATTATTTAATAATTTCAGCTTGCTGAGCGGAAGGTTGTTTTACATGAAAACTTGAAAGCACAAGACATGCTTTGCACAGGGAACGTTTTCCTTTTTTTTTTTTTTTTTTTGAATAAAGGGTTGTGGCATTCTGCTTGGCAGGGCAGAAGTGAAATAGTTTAGTGGATTATAGTTCCCCACTCTATCCTGCTTAATATCTGGCAGTTGGTGGTCTATGTGATTGAATGAGTTGTTGTTTTGTGCCTTCCAATCAACTCCAACCTAAGAAAGAAAACAAGAGTTTTCTTGACAATATTTGTTCGGAGGAGACTTGCTATTGGCTTCCTCTGAGGCTGAAAGAGCTTGACTTGCCCAAAGTCATCTACTGCTGTGGTTCTCAAACTGTGGGATGGACCCTAAGGAGGGTGTGATAGTTTCTCAGGGGGGTGCAAGAAGATTCAGACTACAAGTACAGCAAATGTGAAAAAAAAGAAGGGCAAGCCTCTGCGTGTGCTTGTGTATGTTTTTGTGCATGTGCACTAACTGGTCTCTGCAAAAGAGCAATGCAAAGCGTTTTCCCCATTATGCCTTTCTCCAACCTCAGATGTGACAAAAATTGGCTTCCCTTTTTTTATATTTTCCCCACTCTGCTTCTCCAAACATTGCAGGTGCACATTCATTAGCAACCACAAGGCACTTTCCTGGGTGGGGCGAAAGGGAAGTGCAGAAAGGAGGCTGAGAGCACAAGAACTCAACATTTAGATGGAGGACACATGTGGCATGAGGAGACTGTGAAAGACAGAGGGATAGGACATGGGGCTGTGACACAGAGTGTGGGGGGCACAACATCCCCCTGTAGATGTAAAGGAGATCACAGGGTAAAAAGTTTGAGAACTACTGATCTACTGGTTTTCCAAGACTGAGCAGGATTCAGACTGTGGTTTTCCAGAGTCCTAGTCTAGCGTCCATACCACACTTGCTGTCAGTGCATCCATATATAGCGTTTGGCGGCTGCAGTAGAGCAGCAAAGCAGCCAGCAACCTATGCCTTTCTGCTGGGGACTCAGTGTATATTTTGCCAGCAGCTGCATTAAGCACCTATGCAGAAGCTGCATACAAATTATCGAATAAACTGCTAATTAATTCAGCGACTATCAGTAGCAGTTACAGGATCACCAGGTAAAAGGTGGAACTAGTAGGAGGTCCTGGTCTTTGTTTCTCGTGTAAATGAAATGAGGATGATCCTTTGCCACATAACTCCAAGGCCCTTTTCGCACGGCATTTGCCATGCAAAAGGGCCTCTCAAGCGTAGCACGAATTTGAAGAGCGGTCCGCATGATGCACTCACATTCGTGCAATGCTCCAGGGCCTGGCAGGCACGGCTCACGCACTTTTTCATTTTCGGCTCTGAGCCGAAAATGGTGTGTGATCGCGCATTGCTCTGGGGCCCCACACACACTTACCTGGCCTGCAGAGCTCCGGAGCCGCGCCGGTGGCACTTCCTGCCCCACCGCAGCCTGGGAAACTCCCAGGCTGCACTGCGGAAGGAAGAGGCAGGACTCTCGTGCAACCAGGAAGCAGCTGCAGAACTGAAGCAACAGGAGGCTGCTCGCGCGATCCTCTTACCCCAGCGCCGAGAAAAGGTGAGTTGCGGAAAGGGCCCAATTTTTATCCATCTGGACAGATTTATTTAGAAATACAGTTGGCCCTCCACATTCACTAGGATTAGGTGCTCAGGGCCCCCACAAAAATGGAAAAGTAAGTGTGTGTGTGTGTGAAGGAGACTGAGGCATGATGGGGAGAACGGGCACCCAGGGTCCAAACCAGGTCAGCAAAAGGAGAGGGAAGGTGGTGATCCTGTGCTTCTTCTCTTGCCTGTCTCCTTCTCTGGGTGCGGAGGGCATCAGGAGAGGACTTGTGGTGCTTAGAAGTTGGGCTGCAAGCCATCTTTAGCTGGCCAGACAGCTGCTGGTAGAGGGGAAGGAGGATCAGAGGTAGATTTTTAAAGGGCTGCATTGCCTGGTTGGAGCTCTGAGAGCGAGTGTTTTCCCAGAAAAGAAACGCTTGAGGTGGAGTGGGCAAGGGGTTGGAGAAACTCACAGATTATCAAATCTGTGAAAGTTAAACCTGCAAATGTGGAGGGTCAGCTGTAGTGACATTTTAAAATATATAGAAGACTGTGCTTTTGTTGAATTTACCAGATTGTTTCAGCTTCTTTAGGATGATTCCTCCAATTCTATTCTTCTGGATTTTCTTTGATCTCTCTACAGCCTAGACACACACTGTTTTAGGACACAATGTTAACACTCAGTGAGGCTGAGGCTGCTTATTATAATGAAGGGAAACCGCTGTGTAGCCTTTTCTAAGCTGCTATGAATTTTCAATGGAAGACTGGGATATAAATAAGCAATGTGATATGACATAAAGAGATGAAAGCAGAAAGAAGAAAAATATTTTTCCTGCCTTATCAAGAGTTTCAGAGCTGAAAAAACCTATCATTTTCAGCAAAGGAAAGGTGAGGGAAAGTCATCTTGAAGTCCCATAGTAAGGTGAAGGTCTCTTTCATCTAATCTCAGCCCACTGCTTTCCAGATCTCCAGATAATGAGCCATATGGAGCTCTTGGTTACACAGGCTTAAAAATAGATTGAATGATTGAGCCACAGCAGTAAAAGATCCCTCGCGGGTCTTCTACTCCAACCCAAAGGCATGTTATTTTATCATGTCCAGCAGAAATGCCTGTCCATCACTGCAGTGAAAATATATTCAAGAGAAGATTCTATATCAACCTTGGGCAATTTGTTCCATTCCTGTTTCAAATGTTTGTAGATGTTTTTCGTGAGAGCTTCATGCCAGTGGACATTAATAGGTAGGCACACCTTAATCACAGCTTAGTCTGCTTAAGTAGTTAATGGGATCTCTTTGTCCCACCAAATCTTTTGTACAAGAAGAAATGGGTAGCTTTTCTTGGAGGTGGTTGGAGTTATTATGTATACCTTTTCCTAGATGAACTGTGTACTAACTATATAGCTTCCTGCACTGTGTGTTACGAAAGCTGATGTCATATAAGGAAATGATGAGTTGTTGGGCAAATTGACAGCATTATTAAGATCCCTACTATGGGACTGTCCCCACTGGCTTCTTGGTGTTGAATCAGTACAGAAATACATCAGAATTACTAGATGAGAATGCCCATGAATTAAAGGTGTGTCTGCACAACAAGTTTAAACCAGTTTCATCTCTCTTCAACTGTCATGGTACATAATCCAGGCTTTGTGTAACTGAGTATTTGGGTGCATCTTCACCAAAGTGCACCGTCCAGGGTCCTTTGAGTGGGTGGCTTAGTGTTTTAAACTGGTTTAAATGTCATTCCCAAGGATCAAATACATGTAGAGACTCCTTGAATATTCATCCTGAGAGATCTGTGCATGTGACATGAAGAATTATTTCTTTGGCTGTCCCAGCAATGTGGCTGGGGCAAATCTTACTTAGCTACAGAAGGAAAAAGGAATCTTCCACCAAACCAGTCAGCTGGGTACTTTTAAAATGTCTCTGCATCCATTTTATTACCATGACTGTTTTCTGTGGTAGCAAGGCTGAGCGTGAGCAGGTGGTCTTTGCAGTTCTGCAGTTCAGGGAGCCTGAAAATAGGATGCTGCTACTTCTGCTAGCACACAACCACTTTGGCTCATTCCTCCAGCAAATCTGCTATGTACATATACACTTGCTTCTGAAGACCAGCACTGAAAACTGTGGAGGCTTCTGTGGTGATACCTATCTGTGCTTCAGTTTTGTTTTTTGTTTTTCTGGAGCAGCTTTCTGGTTAAAAGACAGGCGAGAGGGCAGCTCCTTCTCATTCGAACTATTGACTATTCCTCACAAGAACAAAGAATTTGAGGGCTAAGATGATTCAGAAGGCTTCATATTTCAAGGACCATTCCCCACATGTTCTTATGCCAGGTGGGTGGGTGTGGTTTGTGACTCATATGCCATGCACGTGGGAAAGTGATAGGGGAACTGGCGTAGGGAGAGTCCCCATGACACACACACACCCTCCTTGTTCTACAGCTGCCACATGGCTCATAGCCACATGAGTTTCCTACCCTTGAGCAACCATAAAGAGCCTGCCTGAGCTGGTGTTCTGAATGTCATGGACTGGAAGTCCTAGCAAGGAATTTGACCCCCGGTTTCCAGTCAGTGTCTTTGGCCAAATGAGCATTTGTCAGGTGTGGGATGCTCTTACTACATGCCAGTGAACAGGAGGATACAGAAGCTGTCTAGGATAAATAGAAGAATGAGGAGGGGCAACAACCTAGTGAGGCTGGAAAGAAGAGCTTTTGTGGAGCAGGCAGCTGCCTGTATGAAAAAGTACATCTTAAAATCTCAGTCTGTATGGAAACATGATCCCAAGAAAAACTTTGGCCTCTGAGCTGAGAAGAGTTGGAATGAAATCCCTGGGCAGACTTCTCAAGACTGCATCCGTCTTCTTTAGCATCCTGATGCAAAGCGATAGTGAGTGGAGCCCATGAGGTCCCTGTGTCAAAAGTGGAGATTATTAATAATGCCTGTATTTTAAGCAGTTTCCTGATTCTGGGGATGGGAGTAGTTGCTTCTCCCTCCGTCTGGCAGGCTTCAGAACCTGCCCTTGCTGTAATCATTTTTTCTAGTACACTGTGGCTTTTTGTAGGGGAGGAACTTGGAGTACCCTGTGGCCTCCCTTAACCTACATGGCAAGTAAGCTGATTCCGTTCTAGTTACATTTAATAAGAGTTGGGTCTCTTCTGAAGCACAAAAATAATATTCAGGGGTAAGAACACCCATATTGTGCTACCATTAATTCTCCAGCAGAAAGGGACAGAGAAGGCATCGCTGGTTGGAGACTTTGTGATCGGTTGCCTAGAAACCTGTAGGATTCTTGAGTTGTGGGTTGCCCAGCTGATGTGCATGGGGTGATGCTAGGCAGTCCAGGGCAAAAGCAGTCCAGCTCTCCTTAGATTTGGGGTTTCTTAGTTTGTAGCTCCTTGTACGCCTCTGAACTGGTCAGAGCTTTGAACACCATTTTTAAAAACTAATGAGTCACAGGTACGATTCAAAGCATGAGTACACACACATAACATTAGTTTCTGTTCAGTTTTTACTTTTTATCATTATATTTCTCCGAAATGACTGAAAGTGTTACTTTTTAGTTATTGCTGCTGCTGCTGCTACTGCTACTACTTTTAAAAGAGAATGACTGCCACAAGCTGTTTGCCTGTTGTGCAAATGATATTCTCCTTCTGTCCCCTCATTATTCCCTCAACACCCCAAAGAGAGTGTGGGGCAGCAACATGAGGCACAGAATGAGCCAGCACTTTAAACATGGGGCGGTCTTTGTCTACCATTGAATGAGGGCACACTCCCAGAGCAATATGAATAATTGCACCAAAAAGGATTGACACCATCCTCAGTCAGGTTACACTTGCAATGTAATGTAGTTATATAGTTCTTATTGGGAATTAATTTCTTATAACTAATTAGTTCTAAATTATGTCTTCAGCTCCCCTTAGATACCTCAGTTGGCAACCCTTCATATGCAGAGACAGCCTGAGACAGGAAGCGAAGTGCATCTGCTTCCTCTTCATGCCAGCAGACTGGTAGAGCACAGACCCAGGGCCTATTGACAGTACATAGTTAGGACTACCATGGTTCTCTCCTGGGATTTCCAGTGTAAGGAAGTGTATGCTGAGCCAGAGCACACCAGTGCCTAACCAGACAACAAACCCTAGCATTCCAAAAGACGCAGCCGTGGCAGTCAAAGTGGAATAATGGTGCTATAACTGTGTGGTTGAATGGGCCTCTGGTTGTTTCCCAAATGCCTGACTCTGGGTACTCCTGCACAGAGCAGCAGCAGTCCTCTTAGGATAGGGAGAGCCATTGAATTCACCACTCCTAGTGCTCTGCTGCCCACAGTGACTGCCTTACTACAGCTAGCAGGCTGGGCTGTCATTGTTTATATGCCTCTGAATTGCAGTGGGATCTCTCAGTTAGAATAAGCTATGTTTAGCCCACTATAGAAAAAGGCAAGAGATGATGGAATCTGTGGAACTTGACTGAAGCACTCATACTTCCTGCTAGATGCCTAGGAGGAAGGAACCTGCTTTGCATGACTTGGCTAGTTTAGTTATTATGCTGAAGCTTCATCTGCCTGTTGTCAAGAAAGTGACATGCCTACCACAGCCCTGATTACAGATATTTAGTGGGTCAAAGCTCCAGGCCTTGCTGTTGAAGGAGTTTCTGATCCAAATGCAAAACTGGGTAGTAGGAGCCAGAGCCTGTTAGATGAGCTGTGGTGTGTGTGTTTTGCTGTTCTCCCTTCCAGTGGAATATCAGAATCAAAGACTGTAACACCACTTTATGTGGCATATTTCCAGAATGAATGAGACAGATGTTACTGCTGCTGCAAAGATTCAGGGTAGGTTAAAACGCTATCAGTAAATGTTTTCGACAAGTTAAAGCATAGATATTTATGTAATGACTTAGCTTAATGCAGTGAATTATGTAGCTTTCAAAGACATAAAATTGATAACATCCATCTCACTGACTCTAGATCAGGCTCATCAGTTCAGCAAAGTGGCTACAGTTATGTTCATAGCAACTCTTAATTGATAAGCCACCTTGATGTTTGGTGATGGTAGCAGATGAACCTGGCCAGTGTGGTTTCCCTTTTGTAGGAGCATGCCATGAAGGTAATGCTGATTTCTGCAAGGTGTTTACTTGATAGTTGCAGCTTTGCATGGTGAAAAAGGTGTCTCTTGTTAACAGTAATATGGATGAGGCCGTAATCTTTGGTGTGGAAATAGGAGGAGGTATTTGTAAATGTCGTGAATATTCCAGATTGAACGCGTTACTTTCAATATGTTGGGAGGCAATAGTCTTAGAGCCATCTGGAGGATAGGTTCAGTCCCTTCATTGCAGAGGTGCTTCCCAGTTTGTTTGTAATGCCAAGTAATGTGCCTTAGCAGTGCATTTTGTCTTTAGCATTTTGTTTTGTGATTAGTCATTGGAAAGGAAACATCAATTTAATTTGCAGATCCGATTGCTGAGGTGTATATTTCTGAGCAAATCCCATTCTTGAAATACTGCCAGATTAACAAGGTTTTGTCAGTAAAGTCGTTAGTCCTTCAAGTTCTTGAGATAAAAGGGAAAATATATAGTTAATATTCCTCCAGTCTTTTGGTAAGAAACACATCAAAAAAGGCTTCCTCTACGTTCAGTTAGTCTAGCAATGAGGGAAATCAGCGTTAAGATTGCCAGGAAGGAGGACCTGCATATGTAGGGTATGTTTATGTGCTTATATTAAAATATCATGGTGTGGCCTTTCAATGCTCAGCACTGTCTCTTTTAACTTCATATTTAGTAGAAGCGTGTTGCCTCATTCTCTCTCACGAAGCAATGATTCCCAAGTGATACGAGGTAGTGGAGTTGCATTTTTCTTTTCTCTAATGTGACGGAGCTGGTAACATTTTTGTGCCATGTCGTTATCATGTTAGCACAGATTTCCTGGAAACTCACGGGGGACTGGTTATCAGTGGCACTGGCCCACAGATCACCAATTTGAGTAGCACTGCTGCACTGAAAAAGAAAAGAAAATGATATGAGATGATGGGAGGAGAAAGAAAGGAGAATAGATTTGTGGGGGGGCAAAGAAAGAGGTAAATCTCTAAGATACTGCTGGCTTAAATCCTGAGATATGTTAACTCTCAGTATAATAGTCTACTCAATAAATGTCTACTCAAAAGTATGCTGGGTTCAGTGGAAGTTACTCTGTAAGTGTGTATACGATTGCACTCTTAAGAAAGTTTACAGATGGAAAGTCTCTTATTTCCTGCTACCTGCTTCCATCTGCATCTTACATTATTCAGGACCCTCCCCCCGCCCACATTCTATGGAGTTGCTTTTGGGGGGTTCTTCTTCATAGTCTCTGTGACTCACACAAATGGGATCTTCTGCACCAGAACAGTGCATGCTTGGAATCTTTTAGGACAGCATGACATGTGTTTTAACAGTAGCCCTGCCCACCCCCATGCACTTATCCAGTATGCTTCCCACCTAAACCCTCAGTTCCTTTTCGTCCACCACAGAAGCAGTGTCAGCAGCATTCTAAGTGTTAGTTTTCTCAGTATTGACAGATTTGAGGATCTACTTGGCTTTGTTTCTCAGACTTTGGCTTTGGCTTTTGGACTTATTTGATTAATTCTTGGTGGTAGGGCTCTTGCACGCTGACTGAACCCCTGCTATTTTATGGCCTCTGCAGTGTTCTTCAAGCACTGTTCTTTGTCTGGAGACCTGTCAAGGACAGCCACTATACATGCCTGCTTTGTCTTGGAAGGGGCACAACATTGATGCCTGCTCCCACTGCCAAGCCTTTACCCCGCAACCCATCGAATCGCACCACTAGGCTAAAAGCCTTTGGGAGAAAGCCTTGAGAGCTTCGGATACAACTGCAGAAAACAGGGCTCCACACACGGCTTCATTAACAGCTGCTAAGGCCTGATCTCATGCGTTCACTCAAGCCCTATCACTACCAAGAGTGTCAGGTTCATCTGTATGGGTTGCTCTGAAGTACTCCTTTATGGGCACCTCATCCTCCCCTTCCAAATGGCGTGTGGTGGAGAGACTGCCTTCTGAACCAGCAGCAACTAGGCGTAGAGTCCCTTCTATGCCTGGTGCAGCTCAAAACCATGAGAGGACTCAGGTTTCCTCAAAACCAGGGAGGTCTCTGAAATCAGAAGTCAAGACTGCTTCGAGCCACCCTTAGCAGGCACATAAGAAGTATCAGAAGAGGAAGGGGACCAGAGTGAACAGTCTTTCTTGGCAGGCATCCCAGATGCTATCAGAACAATCATCCCTACCCATGGACAACTCTGACATGTTGATACTGATCATGATTCAGTCTTTCCTGTTGTTTGTCCAGGAAAATCCAACTCCAGCAGCTGAATAATCTGTAAGATCCCCAGGCCCTGTAAGATGGCATTGGATGGGAAAATAATGGATTCCTTTCCACTGGCACGAGAACTGACCTCTCCTCTGCCTGCTGAATGTAGAGCTCCGACACTACCACTGGCACCGCTGTCTCCCTCAGTACTGACATGGCGTCTCGGTCACCGTGTGGGTCGGCCCCTTCTGTTTGACAGCAGCGTGGACACCATTCAACCTTGTCCTCTTCAAGCTCAGAATCTAGCTCACATAGCCCTCAGTACCGTTGATCTCAAAGTCTTAGATACTCGGTGCTCAGTGCTCAGATTGGTACTGTAGGGACCCATATTGATACTAGGAGAGGGAAAACTCTCACAGTCATGTGTACAGGATGGTTTCCCTATAAGGGTACTCAGACTTTTCACCGTCACCTAACTGTTATTGCCATCAAGACTACAGGCATTATTATATTTACGATTACCCCAAGGAGGCTTTTTGCTTTTCTCATTGGTATTGGGTCTGCCCATATTTTGGGCCCATCCACCTCAGTCCCAAGATATTTGAGGTTACTACTTCCATCTCAGCCTGAAACCCGTAAATGGTCTCCTCATCATCAGGCTGCTTAGGCCTCAGCACCACCGTCAGGTATCGCTCCATCCACTGGAGTCCAGGACATTGCACTCCTTGCATTTATGCAGAACTCCTCATCTAACTTGGAGTGCACTCTCCACAGTTTGGATGTTCACCACACCTTAGCCTTTAACATAGAACACACAGCAGTATTCAGGAAGCCACAGAGGCTTTTCCTCTGCTACTCATCTAATAAGAAAGGACTCCCTGTCTTGCCCCAACAGCTGTCAAAGTGGGTTGCAGCAACTATTTGTCTGGCTTACTGGCTAGCAAGCAACTTCCTACTCAAGCGCTATTCCACAAGAGTGCTGTCAGTGTCGACTGCCTTTCTTAATGGTATTCCCCTGCAGAACATCTGTAGAGCTGCCATCCGTCCTCAGTTGTCTACATTTATTTCTCACTGCAAACTGGACACAGGGTCAAGGAAGAAGGCTGCCTTTGGGAGAGCTCTTTTCCTGTATTGCATGATGCTCCCTCCTCTGTGGTCAGTGGATTGCTAGTCTCCCATTTGTGTGAGTCACAGAGACCACAAAGAAGAAGAAGAACAGGTTGCTTACCTGTAACTGTGGTTCTTCGAATGGTCATCTGTGAACTCACATAACCCTCCCCCATCCTCCCCTCATCATGTCCTCCCTTCTTCTTTGGTCCCTGGCTGCTGCTTTGACATCCATGGAACTGAGGGTTTTGGGCAGGAAGCTCCCTGGATAGGCACATGATGACAAGGCAGGACTACGCCAAAACACATGTTTTACTGTTCTAGAAGGTTCTGAAAGACATACTGCACAGACACAGTGAGTTCACAAATGAAAAACTGAAGAACCACAGTTACAAGTAAAGAACTTGTTCTTATAGGTGATTGTAGCAAAGGAGGATGTTTGAGGATCTTTTATTCCATAAACTTTCTTAAAGTATTTTAGGATCCAAGTCTGTGTAATTTTTGGATGAATGTTACCACATGGCATTTATCTTCATGGCAAGCTTTAGTCTGGTATTTCTGACTTGGTTTACCAAAATTCTGACACTTAGGTCTATGTCAGAGATCTTCTGCCCAGGGACAAAAGTTATCTCAGGTTCTCAGCTTTAGAAAAGGATTGTAGGAGAAAGAGTATGCTTTTACTTGGCTATTTTCTGCTATGAAAAACAGGGAAGATCTTTCAGCTGCTTTTTCATGGCAAGTAATAGGTGCCAGGAGCAACAGACAGGAAATACCAGTAATTTAGTTGCTAGGAAGTGTGGAGGGTGCAGTTGGACTCATTTCCTCCTGGTGGATTTCCTGAAGGCAGCTGGTTGGCCATGGCCTAAACAGCATATTGGATTGGCTAGGCCTTTGGTCTGATCCAGCATGGTTCCTTTCGTGTTCCTAAATGTTCCAAATGCATATACGTCATGCTAATTAGCATAGTATGATAAACAATAGGACTCCTCAATTCTTAGGGTCTAGAACATCTGCATCGCTGTATGTAGGGACTGAATGCAAATCTGAGGGATAAGTAGCTATTTCCTGTGAAAATAGCTTGCAAGAATGTTAATGCAGCATAGCTGTCATGAGTATTGGCTGCCCTGTTTTGCACTTGTAAAATGGAATGCTTGGTCTCTGGCAGGACACGTGGCATTTTCTGGCTGTTAAGAGTTTTCTTGTACCCCTTTCTCAAGTCTCAAGGAGACAGATGAGGTCAAAAAGTTGGATTCATTGCTATAGCCTCTTGCTTTGATTGCAAAACTATGAATACCACAGCACAGATTGGTGCAATCCATTGACCCTTGCATTAGGGTTTAGGTTGGGGTGGGCAACTGAGGGAGGCTAGGGGGTCACATTAGCCCCCTAAGAAACTTTGGGGAGGCACCCACTACCACACTCCTCACCACACACAAAACAATTGGCCTTCAGTGTCCTCTAGGGGGCTTTTTTGTCAGGTTTTTAGACCTCTCCGGACTAAAACTTTGGAGTATCCCATAACTTCTGCATTATGATCTTGAAAGCAACATTAGGTAGTTGGAAGGGGAAAATGTTCTCCCCGTGTAAAACACTTGGTTTCTTTGTTAACAGCCCCACCATTTGCTATGGAATCCTTTTTCAAAAGGCACTTCAGGAAGAAGGCTGTGTTATCAGGGCCCCGGCGCACCAGCGTGGTGGGCCTGCCTGCCAGCAAAGCAAGGCGGCGCTCTGTGGTCGGTCAGCCCTCTACCATACTGCTACAGCGCCGGCGCAGATCCAGTGTCCAGCTGCAAGGGCTGTCCTGCTTGGGCTCCCGGCGCAGGCGTCAGATGAGTTCCCGCAGGCGATCCAGCACCACCACCCCTCGCCTGAGCCCTAGATTTTCTGTCCAAAAGAAACGTGGTGGCCGAGTGCACACCATAGATACTCATCTCATAGGGCCTTCCTTGCTGCTAGCCAGCCTCATCCAAGTGCATGAGGAGGAAGAGGAAAGGAGGCAGTCGCCTTGTACTGGAAGCTGCAGCTCAGCGTCCTCAAAGGAGGGACAGGTGGAGAGTGACTGGAGTGAGGAAGCAGCCTCCTCAGGTTCTGAAGGAACTGGCCTGACAGCAGAGTGGGAGCTGCAAATGGAACTTCCTTTGGGTATCACTCTCACTTCACAGCATCCTGCTGACCCTGGGCCCATCCTAGAAGACTCTCACTACCTGTGCCACAGCTCCTCTCACCAGCTATCTGCAGAGTTTGCACACAGCAGAGCAACCTGTGGACTTCAGGGTCACTTCAGGTACTTCAGCCCACAGTGGTTTCCAGTTGAAACTCTTAAGTCAGGTGCTTTGCTGCACCCATGCAGGATATGGGGGGTTGCTGGGAGGTGGGAAAGTACCTCTTGGAACCAGTTGGCCAATGTTGACTGGACCCAAATAACACATCAAAGATTCTACTGAAAGTTGCCATGCCTAATTGCTATATGAATGGCTTGATGAGTACTGCTAATCTTACTTGGAAAAGAGATGATGGGGGGCAGAGGAAAGGCCAGCGCAGTCCTGACATAGCAACAATACAGCGTACTCATGTTCATTAATTGTGGAAGTGAGATAGTCTATGCTTTCTGAGGGCCAGACAGATGGAGTTTGTTCAGAAGAAAAAGTCTGTCTAGCAATTCTTCCAAGAGGTTTAGAATGTAAGCACGTTAGGCTAAATTGTTCAAGACCACCCAACAAGTGTTATAGCCTACCAAATATTTGAACTTCAGGTTTCTAAGCCTAATGTTCTATCTTCTACCTAACAGTGGTTTTAACCTTGACCTAGCATCCTGTTATATATGATCTTGGCTTTCCTTGTTTTCTCTGCTGGTTCTTTTATTTTTCTCAGATAGCAGTGCTAGAGAGCAGCTGAGGCTGGTCACTCATCTGGTGGTTGAAGGTGTCCTCCCATCAGTAAAGAACTCGCTGTATTCCTGTGTCTTCCTTCACAGCGGATTTGAAATTGTCAATTACCTAATACTGTGTGCTGGAACACCCAGTGGGAATTTTTTTTCTTAAGAGTTGAGCAGGCAGAATCTAACAAATTGTTGTTCCAAAATGAGTAGTAAACTTTAGACAATTGCTTAAAGATAGGTACATAGGATTACCTATAGATACCTATGGGGTTCACATCTCTTAGCATGCTTGTAGCAACACACTTTTTATCCCCTTCTTTATATGTGTATATGTGAACAAACTTTAACTCCCCTCGCCTCTTGTTCTCTCTGGCAATGGGGAGAATTTCAGCAGTGGCAATTGTAGATTCAGTATGCCAATTATTTCAATACACTTTCATGAGTGTACTGTTGATTCACTGCAGAGGAGTGCTAGCATATTAGACACAGACTGGTTCAAATCCCTGCTTAGCTGCAAAGTTCACTGGAGCAATTTAGGTCAGTCACACATGGTCAGCCTCAACTCTGAGAGTAAAAGCCGAGAAATTGCATTAAATGCCTTGAGCTAGTTGAAGGAATGGTGGGATAAAAATACATCTGATTTTTAAAAATATATTTTACCCTTTTCTGACTTGTGGAGAGGAAAAAAATATAGAATGGTTTGATCTTGAATAAATGCCCTGTGTCATCTTGGACATGTGCTCTTAGATTTTGAAATATCATTCCAATTTCCATCTCATGACAACCTTAAAACATTTTACTCAAGAAGCAGCTTGAAAACTGGGTGCTCTTTCATTTTCTCAGGATTCTGAAATGGCTGAGAAATGATAATGATAATATTTTTTTTGTCCTTTTGAGAAAATGATGATTTGTCCTTGGAGTACTTTGTTTTTCCATTAGTAGTAAGTGATGGAGAGCCATTCTTCATGACAGCTGTTCCAAGGAGTCACTTTGATTTTTAACTTACCCAGTGCATGACCTGCATGAAACAAATTGTCTGATCTGTTTGGGAAGTTTTCTGTGTACAGGTGACTTGCTGCACGGCAGTATAAATACAGATTGGTTCTTACACTCAGCAGTATAAGTAAAAACAGAGACTCTTTTGGTAGTGCTGAGTTAGGTAAGTATTGTCTATGGAAATATCTGCCTTGTTCAAGTCTGCTTCCTGAGGGTTGATGCTAACTCATGGAATGCCCTTTATTTTTTTCTCCTTGTGTCCTTTGTAGTTTTGCTTTCCAGTAGAGCTGTGAATATTGTACATTTTTAGTGATTAATTCCAACAAAATTTGTTTACAGCCTCTCTTTCCCCTGTCTTTCAGAAAAGCTATTGCCAAGTCTGGTCTCCAGCACATGGTAGCCCAGCCAATTCCAACGTTAGCCCTGAGAAGTGATTCAGAGCGGGAAATTCGCAGCACTGTTGACTGGAGTGTAAGTTCCTTCTCTTCTCAGATGAGAAAAGTGAAAGAAAGGGAGAGCTTTTTCCTCCGTTACTGGCCCATTGGCATAGACCATGCCCAGTATAGGTCCACACATATCTGGTCTTCTTGACCGCGTCCACAGAAGAAGCTGAAGACACATCTCAAGGTGCTTTGAATACAGCTTTTTTTTTAATCATAAAAAGGCCCAACATATTTTTGCTTGTGTTATAACACCTTCTTCAGGGATTGATTACAATCAAAGTTCAGAAATCTCTGGACTAGTAGCTCTTAAACCATTTACCATAGAAGTTTCACTTGTCCTGTAAATAGTTTGAAATTTCCTAGCCCAGAATTATATTATTGTTGTTGTTGTTACATTGAATTTATACCCATTTCTGGACTTGGACTTTTTAACAATTTTTTTACTATTGAAACAACCACATTTTGAGCATTTTGAGGTGTGTTTCCAGTTTCTTCTGTGCATTACATTGAATGTTCCCCAGTTTCTGCTCCTTTTTTTCCCCACTTCTTGACTAGATGCAGAGGTGTCTTCAACCAGGGTATAGTCTCACATCTGGAGCAACCTTGCTGAAGCTGAGCAGGCCTGGTCTGTGCCAACCCGTTTCTGATGTATATCCCCATGAGTTTGTGGGAAGAAGACAGGGAACAGTTTTCTTGAATAACGGTATATTGTCTTAGAGGCCTTTTTCAGAGGAAGTGTTGATTCATAACTATTGTCATTAATAGGTAAATAAAAATATCTGTGTATTGCAATTTCTGTAGTTTTGGTTGTGCTCCCCAGTAAAGCATTCAGTTGGCAGCATGGAAAAGCACCTTCTGGATGAATTCATTAGCTGTCCTGTAATGGACAAACTTGAGCTGTGTCTTGAAAATGAAACAAAAGATGGAGAGTGGTGGTGGTGGGGAATCTAGCAGAATCTTTGAGATTAACTGATATATTTCAGCATAGGCTTTCACAAAATCCAGTCCACTTCATCAGGTCCAAGTGATCTTATATGAGAGTCTGTGAAAGTTTATCCTGAAAGTTATAAGTTAGCCTCAGAGGTGCCTCTAGATTCTTCATCCTTCTGTTTCTTCTTATGCTGAAACAAGGTGTCACAGCTATCTTTTTGAAAACATCTGTCTTGAAAATGGTTTGGGTTGTTGCCAGGGTACAAGAACTCTGGGTAGATTTTGACCGTTTATACCTAGCAGCATGTGGCCAATCTATTCTTTGTATTTGCCAACACCATTGTTTTGTGGTGTTCATTGATTCAATCAAACCAGGTGCTTGTGAAACAAACAACCTTGCCCTGGCTAATAGGCTACCTGCGCTGTTGTGCTGTGAGTCTCCTTGCTACTTCTTCATGCCACTGGTGGTGGCTAATGGGCAGAAGAGAAGACAGGCTTGCAACACGATGATACCACGTCATGAAACAGTAGTGTGTTCACATTAGTGTGGCAATGGAATCTCACTATGAGGTAGTAGCTGTGGCATGACCAACTTAATATCTGTCTTCTTGGGCCTTTGGGCTGAGCTGGAGAGCTGAGATAGTCTTTCTCTTGATTGATGTCTAGGGGTAGAATCCTGACCTGGTCTTAAACTGGATGTACTTCTCCCTTGATATGCTGCAGAATGTGAATGTTACCTTTGTCTTTGTATTTCAGGAGGGTGCAATTTATGGGGAGCACATCTGGTTTGAAACCAATGTCTCTGGGGACTTCTGCTATGTTGGGGAGCAAAACTGTGTAGCAAAAATGCTGGTAAGTTTTGATAAGACACTGACCGTCCTGCTAAACTCATTCCGCTTGTGATGTGTGAGGATGTACTGCCATCTGGTGGGGAAAAAACAGAAATCATACGAAATCACACATCCCAGAAATCAGACAGGTAGAAGTCTAAAGCTTGGCAAACTACTTTTAAAAAACAATTTGCTTCTGTTGTCATCTCGAGGCCCCAAATTTACCATAATTAGTTAACCGCTGTAGTTATAATTTTGAAACAACAACTCTTTCCCAGGAATGCCTAAAATACTTGGTCTTGGTTACTTTGGGGGAAAAAATGCCCTGTGATACAGTCCCTCCCTTCCCTCTCTCATTGTTGCCTTGACATCCGCAATAGAGCATGAGGCACAGCATGAGCCAGTGATTGAACCATTGGATAATTCTCCTCCACCGTTTTGTGAGGCCACACTTTTGCAATTGCTAAAAAAGTAACTGAGGAGTTAGTCTTGAGAAGAGTGGATTTATGCTGTGTTAAGTTGTAATTATACTGTAATGTAGTAGTTCTTCTTCGTGGTCTCTGTGAATCACACAAATGGGCTTATGTGCCGGCGCAAAACAGCATTCGGAACCTTTTTGAAGCCTAGGAGTTGGCATTTTGGCAGTTGACCCCTCCGCCATCCTCCTGGGGAATATAAGGCCCCTCCCTGTATAACGGTCAGTTCCTTTTCTTCCGCCACGGTAGCAGCATCAAAGGAGCTTTCAGATTGATTAAACGGTTTCTTTAAGCGAGATTTGACTAAATACTTATGTTTTTCTTGGCATTTTGGTGGTTGCTACTGATTTGGCTTCCATTTAATCGAAAGTTGTTTGTCATGTAGAGGAAAAAGTCCCAGATAAGGACGGCCATCCTAATTGCCTCCTTTGCTTGGGAGGAGGCCTTAACGTCGGTTCTTGTGGGCACTGTCAACTGCTTACCCCACAAGTTAGATGAAATAGAGCGACCCATTAATGGCTTTTTTTGTGGGAGCAGACTATAAAGCTCTCCCATTCCAGGCCCATTCTTCATTATCTTGCTCCAAAATTGACAACATACTACGAGTTCGAGATGAGGCACCATCAGCATCCTCTCGGAAAGGGACTGAGAGTAAACATCAGCCTCCTATTTTGCCAGTAAGGATATATGTACGAGGATAGGAAGAGAGGAAAAGGAAATTGAGTGATCCCTCACAGGAGGAATCGTTGCTGAAAACATAAAAGGAAGGAGCGAACAAACTTGTTCTCCATCTGGAGCGGCGCAGAATCTTCCTCTCATTGTAACTGAGGAAGCTATATCTCCTTCTCTACGACCCCTCAGAATTTTTCTGTGGGTGGCCTTGGCAGTGGTCTTTAAACCCTGCTTTTTGTGCAGAGGCAAGATCTTGGATATTGATGGACTTGCATGCCTACCTGCCTCTCAGAGGGTCACATTGCATGATTTTGCTGTCATCGCTCGAGATGCCAGACGCTTGAGATGTCTGTATCGGAGACTGCTATTGAGGCTTGACCTCCTAAGCATCCAGAATGGGACCATGTCCCATCGATACCTTACGTTCAGCAGTCAACTTTCAAGAAAATGTTAAAAAACAAACAAACAAAAACCAAATGCTTTGGCTGTTCACAAACCTCCCACGTCTAAATTGTATGCCTACAGATGGAGAAATCTTGTTCCTACTTAAATGACAATGGGATCGATTTCCAATATGCGGTACCGTGCATATATTGTTTTTCTCAGAATATCTATGTTGTTCATAGGTGAAGTGTTATTTGTCAGCATTTTTCTGGTATCTTCAGCAACCAGGAAAACTTTCTAGTTTTACAGACCCTACAGTTAAGAATTTTCCTCCAGATTATAAACATTTACATCTCCCAGTATGACTACCAGTACCGGGGTGGGTTCTTTGAAGGCAGTACTGTTACAACTTACACATAAGCCCTTTAAATCACTGACAAACTGTGATATCCGATTGTTCTCTTTGGAAACTTTATTTTTCTAGTGGCAAAAACTTATGCTAAGAGAGCCAGCAAATTATGTGCATTTAGAATAGATGCACCATACTTGTATTTGCATAAAGGGAAGTTGTTTTAAGGCCAGATACTACTCTTCAACCTAAGGTGGAGTCATAATTTTATTGAACCAGGACATTGCATACATGGAAAACCCCGTAACTGATTTAGAGAAAAGATTGCATTGCCTTGATGCTAGACGTGCATTACTGTTTTTATGTACAACATAATAAAAAATCTCTAAATGGGTTGTATCTGGTATTAAGCTGGCTTATGAACTTGCTGAATAATAGTAGTAGTAGTAGTAGTAAAAAAATAAAAAATACCTTCCAGATTCTGTAAGGGCCCCATTCTACAAGCTCTATGGTGACATCAGTTGTTTTCCCTCACGGTGTGCAACTACATGACATATGCAAAGCTGATAAATGGTCACAACCAATGACATTTATTCCTCATTATAGGGTAGATAACAGAGCAAGAAATAATGCAGCAATTGGCAGAGCAGTTTTATTTTCTTCTGTGATGTAAAAAAGAAAACAAACAAAAAAAAACCCAAAACAAAACAAAAAATTGAAAATGAATGGAGAAATGAATCCTTGGCATTAATAAATGTAATTTATTGGCACAGTGAAGATACTGCTACAGTTTATTGAAATATATATATATATATATATATGTATTAAAGGACAAAAAATAATTGAAAATGTTATTGTTGATATCTATGATGATAATAAAAAGAATTTTAAGCACGACATTCTCTCTTCCAAACAGGACAGCTTGTTAGTCTCCCGTTTGTGTGATTCACAGAGACCACGAAGAAAAAGGACAAGTTGCTTACCTGTAACTGTGTTTCTTCGAGTGATCTTCTGTGAAGTCACACAACCCCACCCGTCCTCCCCACATCATGTCCTGCTGGATGGTTGGTTCCCATGCTGCTGCTCCAGCGGCGAAGGAACTGACAGTGATATGAGAGGGGCCCTTATATTCCCCAGGAGGATGGGGGAGGGATCAACTGCCAAAATGCCTACTCCTAGGTTTCGAGAAGGTTCCGAATGCTGTTTTGCACCGGCGCATAAACCCATTTGTGTGATTCACAGAGACCACGAAGAAGAACTACTACATTACAGTATAATTACAACTTAACACAGCTGTTTCGTGCAGGCACGTAAACCCACTTGTGTGATTTCACAGAAGACCGCTCGAAGAAACACAGTTACAGGTAAGCAACCTGTCCTTCCCTCTTGTCTGCGAGTTTGCTTTCCATGGTTTCAGTTACCCACAGTCCGAAAATATTAAATGGAGAATTCCAGCATCCGGGCAGTGGCACCCACACAGCCTGCTCCAAGTCCTGCTACGTGCACCTTGCCCTTCCACCAAACACTGGCACAGCAAATGGCTTTGGCATCACCAGAAGTAGCATTCTACTGTACTATATCATGTTATAGAGCTCGGAACTATTCATAGTTTCAGGCGTCCATGGGGTGTCTTGGAATTATCCCCCATGGATAAGGGGGACTACTGTACAGTTATGCCTTTCTTATTGGAGAAAGATTTTAGTTATCATATATACTTGTGTATAAGTCAATGTTATGTATAACTTGAGGGCAAGTTTAGGGGGCAAAACTAGGGATTTTGGTATGACCCGTGAATAAGTCAAGGGTCATTCCACAGAGAAGGAAAACCACCTGCATCGCTTCAAGGGGCCAGCTGACCCTGGCCACTGCCATTTTTCACCTGGGCACTCAAAAAGCTTTTCACCACTATTGTAATGTAACTTAATTTTTATCTTAACTGCTTAAATTTTGTCTTTTTAACTTAACTGTGGCTTATGGGAACTGGTGATAAGAGTGAGAACACCAACACATGGACAGTGGCCAGGTTACCGTCAAAATTTGATTCATTTGGTTTCTGACAGGATCTGCACAGGCACAAAACAGCCTATATATGTGATTTCATAATGGCCACTCAAAGAACCATAGTTAGAGGTATGCTAACCGTCCTTTATCTTTTTTTGTAAAAACCATAATTAGTTGAATAGGAAGAACCTGAAAAATTCAGTGTTTTCTGCAAAAGGCATGAAGCAAAATTGGGCCGTATCCCTTCATGGAAAATGAAACAACATAAAATATTCTGGATTATTTCCTGGTATCCTCAGTTATAAGTAGGAAGACCAGGAAGGAAACTTGACAAGTCCTGTGAGACATGATGCCAGCTTGACAATAGTCAAAGCAAATTTCTGTATAAAATACTGGCATACCTAAAGAAGACCTATGATTTCATAGCGTAGATACCAGATTCAAGCTCCAGCTACAAAGACCTACTTTGGATGACTGCTGCTAGTTGAAGCAAATGATACTAGACTAGGTGACCTAGGAGTTTAATTGACTATCAGACTGCTTCATGTGTTCATGTAAAGAATTTTTTTTTATAAGAAGTTGGTAATTGTGCAGTCGTTTGTACTCTGTATCTGTGCATGCTTGTCAGTCAGCATCTGTTGTCCTTTTTCCCTCCCACTGTGCCAAAATTTTATACCTTTTTTTATTCAAAAATGTATTTTACAATTTTCTAACTGTTCTAATGGGAGCAGCTCATTCTAATCACTGTATTCAAGGTTTCTGGCATTAGAATTCAGGATTTTTTTTTTTTCATAAGAAAATCATCATGTGATGAAGATCATATTCAGAGATGGTAGAGTGCCATGCTCTACTGGTATAATTCCACAGGATTGGAAATCTCCTTGTGTAAGCTGGTGAAATATTTAACCACTGCTGCAAATTTAAAGTTGCACAACATGAAGCTCCAGTATGATACCACTCTTCACCTATAGCACTTTTGAGAGTCAAAGAGTGATACAGGAAATAACTTCTGTAGAAAATTTCAAAAAATAGAAAAACAGAAAGAAATGCAACTCAAGATGTAAGTTTATCTTATGGAACTGACTGGTTTGTTCTTGATGGAAGTCCCTTCATATTGGTCTGCATTTTTTTTCCATATACATTTAATGTTTTATTTTGTACTTAACTTACGTGGCCTAAATCCAGTTACTAGACTCAGCTAGAGCACACCCATTGAACAATTTGTGCTGTAATAAGGGAACACTTAGGTAAATCATATTGATTCAACTGGGGCTAGCACAACTGCTGTCCCACTTCCATATACTTGAAGGAGATGCTATTTATTTTAAAAAAGCCCAAGTTCAATAATTTTTTTTAAATTCAACATTTTTAAAAAATATCGCTCACTTCAAGTATATGGAAGTGGAATAGAAATAAATATTTTTTAGGAGTTATTTACTTGAATTCTCTGTTGAGGAACTGTGCTCTTCCAGCAGTCCTTGTTGACGGGTCCCATTTGCTTATTTTGACATAGCATTGAGAAAGGCTGTCTGCTCCAAATATGCAAATTAATTGCCTTTCTTGCCTCTGTTACATAGATAGGGGGGGAAAGACTTTTTTTTCCACAAGAGGCTTTTACCTACAGCTTTCTCATTTTGTATCTTACTCTGTTCCATATTGTTTTTCTGCAGAGGTATTGTATTAACAAGTGAAGTTTTCAGGCTTTCCAGGCACCAGCTGATAATGTCAACTTCTTGTTTTCTGTGTTTGCAGCAAAAACCTCTCTCCAAGCGCAAGTGTGCAGCCTGCAAAATTGTAGTCCACACGCCTTGCATAGAACAGCTAGAGAAAGTAAGTGATATTGGGTAAAATTGCTCTGCTGTTCTGGAAGAAATGAGATCAGTTTAAGTAAAGAGCTGAAAAATTTCTGCTGGGACTCATATTGGAAGGACATTTATGTGCCTGGTGGGAGAAATTCCCAAGAGCCAAACTGCTTTTCTGATCTTACTGTTTACCGATTCTAAATACAAACAGTGTTTGTATTTAGAGAAGCTAAAATGCATGGTTTTGCAGTGAGATGGTAACTCTGGTTATGCCGTGTTTGGTGGTTGGGCTGGGAAACACCTCTATGTGAGACCTTGGAGTGCCCGTATGAGTAGATAGCACTCAGCTAGATGAATTGGTGGTCCAGCTCTATATAGGGTAGTCATTTATCTCCACATGCTCAGTTTTGAATTGAATTTGAATTGAAATTACTGACAGAGGGGAAGAGAAGAGGAAATCTCATGTCTGAATGTTCTTTGCAGGACAGAAGTATTTCACTTTTTTATCAAAATATGTTCACCCTCCCTGTGTTAAATCTACAGATAAACTTTCGATGCAAGCCTTCCTTCAGGGAATCTGGGTCCAGGAATGTCCGAGAGGTGAGAGCTGTGTGGACTGTTTATTGTTTTGTGGCATCACAAAATTATCTATATAGACTTATCTACATTACAATTTTATATCAATAGATGCAAAATACTAAGCTTATTCTTGTAGCTCAGTCTCATAATGTACACTGGGATGAACTTGAGATACTAACATATGCGTAATAGAATACATGCTGTGGCCCATCCATCCTGAACATTTCTTTGAGAATCTGCATGTTGAGGAAGCAACAGTGGGAAGCAATACTTTTTATGTTGGCAAATAAGTGTTACTCATAGATTGTTTATACATTATAGTAGTGGGTAGAATGTCCTTTGCCAAAATAAATTGTTGTAAATGGTTAGACTTTCCCAAACAGAAAGTTGGGGGAAGAAATAACCATTATGTGTATTCACTAACAATATATTTAGCATTCATTCTGGAATATTTAAATATCAAGAATGTATTTTGTATTTATTTACAAGATTTCATTAATAACATGGGCAGCAACTTGACTTGCTTCCTTATGTTTTGGATGTTATTTTAAGTCATCAGAAACCATAGAGCAGAGAGAATTCGGGCTGCATTCTGGACTGGAGGAACAGATCTAGAGAAGGAATTCTCCATGGTCCTGAAAAGTAGAGGGTAGAGCCAATAAGCATTCATACCAGCACACTTCCAGGCAGTGTTCATGCTCATTTAACACAACGTGCGTTCCGGGCTCTGTTGTAGAGGAAAAATAAGCCTATCTAAGACAGCCTTCTCACCTGCTTTCACCTTGGATATGGATGTAGCTAATCTCTCTTAAATAAGCCAAATAGTTCTTGACATACAGACACGCCACTACTTCCCTCACATGTACGGTAGTATCTGGTGCCTTGCCATCCCTTATATTTTACTTGCAAGGCTTCATCAGGAAGAAAGCAATGGGGAAAATGCACAGCCATTAGCCATCAGTTCACCATCCTAACATTTGAAACTTAACCTAACCTTCCAAAGAGGGAGAGAGCATGGCAAGGACATGATCCTGGCCCATTAAATACAATAAATGTTTTGTGATTTTGACACTGACTTTAGTTAGGATCAGATGTATGGTTTGTCTCTGAGTCTTACTTCCATGACACAGTTGCAGAAACTGGATCACCGTTAAAGTTGATTTGGTGAATAGCTGGGTCAACAAGGTGAATGAAGTAGAGGAGGGTGTTGGACAACAAGAAAGTAAACTCCTGAGTCTACTCCTCTGCCTTGAGGAGTCTACTCCTCACTTGCAATCTCCATTTTTCACCAGCAGAAGCAAGGAAAACACTAAATTTTAGACTGTGTTTAATACTTTCACAATTGTGTTTATTTAGTGCATTTATTTGACATTCCATGATTTGTATGAAAAGACCCCTGGCAGGGCAACTAACAATTAAGAGTAAAATGATAATTAGCAACAAAACATTTACAATTAATCTAAATGCAGCCATAAAATCCTATAAACAATTACAGTGGGCCCTCTGGATCTGCAGGCTCCAGATCTGCGATTGCCCCCAACTGCAGGTCATCAGATCCTGCACATAAAATGGCAATGTGGAACATGGACACACTGAAGTGTTCACGTGCACAGCGCTGCCATTTAATAATAAGGGATGCAGTCCTTCTCATTTGTTTTATATCTGTGGGGCGTCCTGGAATCAAACCTCCACAGATCCAGAGGCCCACTGTAAACATCACAGAGGAAAGAAGTGTCAAATTAGCATAAAATGTGATCTGTTTCTCCCTCTGTATGTCAGCTGAAATTAAAAGATATTAACTAATTTCTGGAAGACAAAGACAAAGTTAGTAAAGTGGATTTTGTGAGTGATGGAATAAATCCAGACAGAAGGAAATCACTTTTGTCTCTTTCTTTGTAATCTCTGTCACCGCGGGAGTTCTGAGCAAGGTGTTTTCCAAGGAGGTTAGTGCTGGACAGATCAACTTTCCTGTCAGTCAGTTTTAAACTGTGAGAATAATTCCACCGAAGTTTTCTTTTCTGGTTTATCATCTAATTGTATGGAACGAGCATGGTTTTTTGTATGGTGGGTGAGATAAACAGTTATCCACTAAATAGTGTGTGGTCATTCCACTTGTCAGCAATCATTAAAATCTGGATTATACCCAAGAGTCAAAAAGAACAACTGTTGTGTTTAAACTTAGTGGAAACAGAGTCATTTAGGACCATGGTGGCAGCGGCATCCTTGGAAGAGCATATAGAGATTTGCAGTGGGATCACCACAGGTAGTGGTTCACAGTGAGATCACCGCAGCTACAGACAGGGGACAGTGTGTGTGTGTGTGTGTGTGTGTGTGTGTGTGTTCTGTTTCCCTTGCCCAAACCCTTCATTGAGCTTTTCCCCATATTTCTCTATAGCCTGCTATTGTGCGGCATCATTGGGTACATCGGAGACGCCAGGAAGGGAAATGCCGACAATGTGGAAAGGTGAGAGGAAAATCTATGTGTTTACCCAAGTTTACATATTTAGTTTGCAGATTCGATAATGCTTTTATTTTATTTTATGTTGATTTGATTTCTTTTCTTCTTAAGGTTTCCTCATAAGAGCTCAGAGCTGATAGTCTCACATAAATCATATAGTTAAAATCACAGACAATGCCAAATACCTTAAAAATCAGGCATCTAAAAATCACAGCATTACACACAAAAAACTCCAATATCTAAAGTAATAACTTACAAATATTCCAACCACATAGAGGAAAAACACTATGAAAACCTCCTTGGAATCTGGGAGGCCAGGACTAAGATCACATCTATCCCTCTCTAAGGTCAAAACTTTGTCTAAGATCCTGGAAAGGGATTGTCAGTCAGTCCATATGGTCTATGGACTTGTGTGTGGAAAGACATGAATCATTAGCTTCTCACTGCAGTAAAACCAAAAAGTCAATCAGAAACCTACAAGTAACACATACTTTCCTTTATGAACTGTCGTTCTCTCTTTGCAGGGTTTCCAGCAGAAATTTGCCTTCCACAGCAAGGAGATTGTAGCCATCAGCTGTTCCTGGTGTAAGCAAGCAGTGAGTGCAGCATGTACCTGTTTGCTATGTTGGCTTCCTTTCTCTGGTCATGTACTTTTGCCTGCCTTCCCTGAAGTACAAGGAAGTATACTTACTGAAAACTCTGCCACTGCTGTTCTTTATTACTAGTGTTTGCATCATGATATTTGTGGGTGCAGAATTGCCTTCTCATATAATGTCATTAATCTTCACAAACAGCCTGGTGAGAGATGTTGACACTGAGTAGCTGAGGTTTGGAGTTTGCAGTGTCCTCAGGTTCATCATCCCTAGTGGGCATAATGAAGGGTTTTTAATGTTTCTCTGTGTGGAAAGCTACCATAGCACAGGGAAATAGTTTGCCTGTCCTGCCTAGACTGCTCTCTCTGCCATCTTTTTTGTTTCTTTGTTTGAATACTTGGTACGTTCTTAAATACACGGTAGCATTAAAAATGTATTTTTTTTGTCTCCTTCCCTGCTATCTCCACACACATCTCCCTCTCAGCACAGATTGGCATCCTGTTAGTGACAGAAGCAGGCATAAGTGCATATTATGTCTGCATATGTCTCTTTTGGTTGTTACAGAGATTGGTATTTTCTTCCACCATCCACAATGACCAAATCTCCTCCCTACTCCCCCATTTAGCCACCTAACTCCCCACTGCCATTCCATGACTGAGGGGGGCGGAGGGGGAGGGTACATATCAGATGCAAAAGTATTCAGATGCAAAATTATTCCATCATCTACAGAGACCTTGAGGGACTTCCAGAACATGATGTAATCATTCTGCATCTGGCTGTAGAGACAACTAGATGCTTCTCTGATCCTCTGTGCTCTCCAATAATCATGGCAGGGCAGTGGAGGGCTGTTTAGAGGAAATATGTAGTGTAGTTCCACACATAGAACTACTCTTCTATACATCATCTGGGATGCATCCCATGGCATCCACGATCTGAAGTGACAGACATCCACGATCTGAAGTGGTATTAGCTCCACCACCTCTGCAGTCTACAGCTTGATTCCTGCCTGATTCTACCCAGAGCCTGGAAAAGCTTCTTTATTGAAGATTTCAAGAAACACCACAACACCATTGTACTTAAAAAATAAAAAAATCCAATCTCTGATTCTGCTGTATATGTAGACCAGTCAAATACTTGAAGCGAGTTTAGAACGCACTATGCTTGTCTTTGACTGGGCTGTAGAAATTAATTGGCTCTGCTCTTTTCTCTCTCTTTCAGTATCACAGTAAAGTTTCATGCTTCATGCTGCAGCACATCGAGGAGCCTTGCTCGCTTGGGGCCCATGCTGCTGTGGTCATCCCACCCACCTGGATTCTGAGAGTCCGGCATCCCCAAGTATGTTGCTTCCTTTGATTTATTTCTTTTCAGATAAAATTTGCTTTAATTTAGCCCTGGATTACATCCTGTTAGGATTACTGTAACACTGTCTATATAGGACTGCCTTTGGAAACTGTTTTGAAACTTCATTAGGTTCAAAATGCTATGAGTAGGCTGCTGACCTTAGCTGGTTACAGGGAACCTATGATTCCCTTGTGGAAACACTTCACTGGCTCCCAGTCTATTTCTGGACAGAATTCAAAGTGCAGGTTATGACCTTTAAAGCCCTGAAAATAACTGCATCTCCCTCTACAAGCCCACCTGAGTTGCAAGTTCTTCTGGGGAGGGCTTTCCCTCCTTCCCACCACCATCAAAAGTCACATTTGGCAAGGACATGGGAGAGAGCCTTCTCAGTGGCTGCTTCCAGGCTGTGGAACTCCCTCCTGCTGGAAGTTTGGTCAGCCCTCTTTCTGCCAGCAGGTGAATACCTTTGTATTTAGGCAGGGCTTTCATTCCTTACTTGTGTGGCAGAATGTTGTTTTGGTGTGCTCTTATCTTTTTAATTATGTTTTAAATGTTTTTAATTGTTTTAATTATATGCTTTTAATATAATTGTTTATTTAATTGTTTTTTTTTAATTTTCTATAAGAAGATACTAGCTGTACTTGGTTTTCATTTGTTGTAAGCCTATCTGGGTCCTGTGCCAGGAAGAAGATAAGGTATCAATGAATGAATCGATGACTCAGTAAATAACTCATCATTTCTCTCTTTTCCTCCCGTCTTCCCCAGAACCCACTAAAGTCAAGTAAGAAGAAAAAGAGGACATCATTCAAGCGAAAGTCCAGCAAGAAGGGGCCTGAGGTCAGACACTGTGTCAGGGTTGGAGGTGGGCTGAGATCTAGAAGGGTCTCAGGTACATAGCAAAACATTGGCGTAGAGAATGATAGAGAAAGTACAAGAACTTGGGAAAGTTGTTTTTGGGGGATACAACTGTCAGAAAAGATAGAGATAACAAACCTGAACTAGGATATATTGGTTTGGAAAAACATCCCTCTCCATAATGGCAGTTCTCACTTGAGCATTCTGGGAATTGTAGTCCAAAATGTTTTCCAGGCTCTGCCTCAGAAATAGCCAGCATATCTCTACTTCACAGAACACAGTGACACAGAACTAAGACCTTGAAGAATCCTCTGTTTGTAGAAGGGCTTTCACTGAGGGAAAATGGGGAGGATTCTACAAAGCAAGAGAGAGCTTAAGCAGCTCCAGAAAATGAAGGAAAATTATATTCCAGCAAGGATATAGACAAAGAGGAATGAGAACATAATGATCGAAAAAGAAACAATGCTCATTTAACTTTAGGGGTGATTGTTTCTTGGATGTTGAAGGAGATACAAGGTGTGGCCTGCTGGCAAAAGACAAAACGAAAACAGCTCATGCGTGTCTTCATTGACAAACTGTACCTGAGTTGCATTCCACTAGCTTTCTCTGTTCTCAAAAGTCATGCACAGAGAGCCAACAGATAACTTGGTAAACTTTGACCTTTAAGAGGATAGAAAACTACTGCAGTAAAATTCAGCAATAGGTTTTCAATTATGGTATTTTTATTAATTTAGACTAGAATCCTTCTGGTGATTTATGCTGCTGTTGACAGTCCATTATGCTGGTATAAGTCACTTTTGGGAAGTGCTGTGTAACATCAGCAGGGTGACAGCAAATAGTTTCTGTCACCACAGGAAATGCCCTGTTGGATCTTGAGAAGCTCAGGAGCTGACAGGGCAGCTGTCTCTTCTGACAGAGATGGTTTATACTGGTGTTCTCCACCACCAGCACCCTAGCCATCTCAGTGTCCACAGCCTTTTATATCTGCTTTGATGCCATCTGTGCTAGTGTAGTTATACTAACCAACAAGATTGCAGCCAGAGAATGAGTACAGAGGAAGGCCAAAACACATTTAATCTTATCAGTGTCCACTTTGTTGATGTCTATTAATTATGTGTAATTATTGTTATCTTTGTTTCTTTATTGTATTTGTATCTTTTTTGTATATACACACTCTATTGTATATAAAATGTTTATATATTTTACCTTGTTATTGATCACTGTATATATACGAGCTTCTATTTGTGTATATACTGTTGTGTAAATATTTTGTTTCAAATTTTTGTTGGTAGTTTTAATCATTTTATCAGTGTAACCCTTTAATGGTATCTTGATACCAAGTGTAGATAAATACAAAACAGAACTGAATTGCCTGGAGTTAAGGTTCTGGGAAGTTTTTGCTCCTTTACTTTGAAAAACAGTGTAGAAGTTTGGAGCAGCCACAGTGAAGACTGCTTGCTTTGTAGAATAATGGAAACTGAATCCCAAAGGAGAAAAACTTGAAAATAGCATGATACATTCAGATAAAACCCAGAAATTATATTAGGTGTGATTGAAACATCTGTGCCCTGTCATTCCACGTTAGAATAATTCATGCTATCTGCTCACCATGTCAAGAAAGCAACATAAAATTGTTAAAAACATCACCAAGCTACAGTTTGTTTTGCTCAGTTAGGACAAATCTTGTGCGTTACATCTTACATATTTATCCAGTTTTGAGCAAAATGTTTTTATAATGTAATGTGAAATTTAGTGACTGTAGCATCTGAAGTTTAAAAAAATATCTAAACTATTGGTCAGAAGCTGCTGTTTGTAATTTTCTGGCCTCACTTTACAGGAGGGGCGTTGGAAGCCCTTTGTTATCAAGCCTGTTCCAGCCCCACTCATGAAGCCACTGCTAGTGTTTGTGAATCCCAAAAGTGGTGGAAATCAGGTAGGTTTAATTTCCTGGCATTCCAGCCTTTTGGTTGCAGATTGTGTGCTGATCTGTGCATCTTTCAGCCTCAGTCCTACTATAGTTTTTCACCAGTTTTCTTTACTTTTTTCTTTCTGTGTAATTTTAGGGTGCAAAAATAATCCAATCCTTTATGTGGTACCTCAACCCGCGACAAGTTTTTGATCTTAGCCAAGGAGGCCCCAAAGAAGCGTGAGTAGCAGTTTGTAGGAATCTTAGTACCATCCCAGCAACAATGTTTCATCTCAAATTGAAATGAATTATTAGAAGATTTGCCATATATTCTCTATTTATTTAGCTGTTAACATGGCATTTTAGAGTCCCAACAGTGAATGGCCTTGAAACCATGTGATGCTGTGCAGGTTTTGAAACTAAAAGGATCTGGATGGGGCCCCACAGAAGACCCAGTTATCAGAGGTGTGGAAAGCTGTGGCCCTCAAGATGCTGTTGGACCACCATTACTATTATCCTTCTTCATTGACCATGCCTGCTAAGATTGATAGGAGCTGGAATCCAGGAGGGGAGTCCCCTGTGATTAACTGTCTAAAGCAGGACTTTTCAGCTGCTGGCACTCACTCCACCTGACTTGGCTGTCAGCTCCCATGTCAATGGGTTCTGTCCTCGGTTTTTGTCCAGACTTTAATGGAACTGTCTAATGGGCTGACCCTATTTGGATAGTAGCATTGATAGTTTGAATGTCTTATTTAAAGTTGGGACTAGGTTCTTTTTCCTACTAATATGGAAGTCACCATCCTCTACTATCTGATGTAGCATGAAGTATCATTGATTGAAAACTACTAGGCTAAAGAAAAGAGTTGGGTGGAAGAAATGAGCAACATTGGAAAATGGATTTGGCTAAAAGAGAGTGTCTTATCTACCAAATAAGATAAGCCAGACCCAGCATAAGATTCTATCATGACACCAGTTTTCATGTTGGACGAAGTTGTTGTTGCTTATTGTTATTTGCCATCAAGTCAAATTGTAACTTAGGGTGATCTTATAAATAAGAGACCTCAGTGAGCCCTGGTCATCAAGTGCTGCACCAAAATAGACTACTTTAATTCCATCTTCTTACTAGGCCCCCTTCTGCTTTTTGGAGAAAGTAAAATCTAGTAGTTTCATATCAAGATACCATAGCTTCGCTCCAGAGATTTAAGTAGCGTAAGCACAGACCTTTGTAATTTGAGTATTCTACTCCCTGCATCAGTGGAAGGCAAACCCCCTTTGAACAAGTCTTGCCAAGAAAACCGCATGATAGGTTCATGAGAGGAAGCAATTTGAAGGCCCACGACAGCAACTCCCTGCAGCAAAATGAATATATTGATGGTTGTGCCAGTTTGAAGAATGGTTCTAAAGACAAATGTGTCCTCCTAGGTTCTGATACATCTTCATGACCTCACACTGACTATCTGCTTTTCCAAACAGTTCTGTGGAAATGAAGGGGCCTCATGATTCATTTTTGTCCAGTGTGTATGGTTGTGATTCATAAAGTTCATTCCACTTTTCCCATCTTCACTGTTACTTTTTGGGTTTTATGCAGGTTGGAGATGTATCGTAAAGTGCACAACCTACGAATTCTAGCATGTGGTGGAGATGGCACGGTAAATGAACAAATAAACAAGTTAATCTCTTATATACTTGATGAGCTGTAAAGGGATGGAACTAAGCACTAGCAGCAGACTCTTGCAATAGATCTCCATTCTTTCAGGGGACAGAGCGTGTCATTGCTTTCACTCATAATGAGTCCATCAGGTTATATAATGCAGCTGTAACTACTGAAGACTACATTCTCAGGCTGCAGTGTGTTCTCTCTTTAACTAAATGAGGGAGCCCTCTTTCACCATGCCAAAGCCCGATCTAGTTTAGGATTCCATTTCCAGAGAGGCTAACTAGATACCTGTGGAACATCCATACAAGATATGAATGCAATAGTACTTTCCACTTCACACTCCATACCATACCTTATATAAACTACTGCCTCCAGTACTGTCCATCACAGTTCATGGTACATATGGTGATCATGTCAAGTAGCCACTGACAATCTGATTCTCCATGAATTTGTCTAATTCCCTTTATAGCCATCCAGGTTGGTAGCCATCATTACATCTTGCAGTAACAAGGACCATTTTTTAACTATATACAATATAATCCTGATTGTAATATGATGAAAGAGAAAGAACAAGAAACTCTCTCCCTATACATTTTCTTCATGTCATGCATAATTTTATGCACCTCAGATCTTCACCCTTAGGTGCCTCTCTAAAACAAAAAAACAACCCCTTAATGTTGCAGTCTTCCTTCGTAGAGGAGTTGTTCCAACTGCTTGATCATTTTGGTTGCCATTTTCCTTGTGTTGTGGCTGGGATTTGTACACAATATTCAAAGTGTGATTGTGTCACTGTAGAATTGTATAAAGGCATTATGATATCAGTGTATTTTTGAGTCTTCTCCAAAAGATACCTAACATGCAATTTGCCTTTTTCACAGCTGCCACCCACTAGCCAGTATTTTTACTTTGAGCTGTAAGGCAGCAGTTTTTATGAGTATCACCCATGTAAAAGGTTTATTAGAATAACTAGTGGGACTTAGTCATGATCTGTATCTCCTTTATCACTATCATGCTGTATCCATTCTACAGTATATCATTCATATTTAAACAATGGGTAGTTTCTGCCACCAGTCCTCAAAATTCTAGCATGTTATGGAGATGGCACAGTAAATGAACAAATAAACAAGTTGATTTCTTGTATACTTGATGAACTGTAAGATTTTGCTTGGTTTTGTCAGGTCCTTTCCAGACTAAACTGATTTGGACCACGTGGATGATGGCTTAGGCATTTGTGTAGTGTTCTCAAATTTCTATACTCCTTCCTTTTCACAGCTGGCGTATGTTGGAATACAGATAGTGGCTGAAACAAAAGTAATAAGTATGGGGAATTTCAAATTGAATTTCTGTCTGAAACTCGTGTCTCCCGTTGCTGAATAGGTGGGATGGATCCTCTCTGTCTTGGACCAGTTACGCCTGAATCCTCCACCTCCTGTGGCCATTCTTCCTCTGGGGACAGGAAATGACTTGGCAAGAACACTGAACTGGGGTGGGGTAAGATTTTGTCTATACCAGCCTAATACTTCACTGTGTTCCAGGTCAATACAGTGAGGAGGTCTAAACTATGGCTAAACAGAGGTTAACTCCACTGTCTGCTCAGTATTTCAGTCGTTCACAGAGAACATCTCAAACCCACAGGGTTATACAGATGAGCCCTTGTCAAAGATCCTGTCACACGTAGAAGAGGGGGAAATTGTGCAACTTGACCGCTGGAACCTACAGGTGGAGCCAAACCTCGAGGCAAACCCTGAAGAGAAGGATGAGGCAGCTACAGACAAAGTAAGACCCATAACACCATCTAAAATATTAATATCCTGCCCTTTTGGATCAGTTGCCAGTTCCAAACCTGATGTACTCAGTACTTTTCTCTATAGTTTCTTTCATGGTGGATCAAGCATAGGAAACAGCTAGCTGAAATGTAATGATAAATGCACTGTGTTACGACAGAGAACAAATTTATGTTACCACATTTTTCCTTGCTAACCTTAATATATATTTCCATGTGGGTAAAGAAACAAATGAGTAACTGTGAAAATATAAATTCTGAAAATGAAGATGGGGAGCAAGAGGAGATAATAAAGTGGTTCATTTTTATAGTATATTAGTAGAATACTCTAGAAAATCTTTTATGAGTTATTCTATGTCCAGATATAAGAAGAGTTGGTGTTGAATGCATCCAAAAGTATATAGAACTTTGTCCTTCCTAAATAGCACCTTACTTCTTCATCAGAATTCCAAGTACAGGTATATGGGTGTTGGAGTGAGGAAATGGCAGGCAGGCCTTTGTCACTTCTTTCTTTTTTGTTTATCCCACTGGCCCTTCCAACGGTACATGCACATTATAAACTTGATTGGGCCTGCCATATACTTTAGAATAATTTGTAGTCATAGAGTCCTTTGGAGTTATAACTAGGCAGGATCTAATCTAAGGCTACATTTATGTCATAGATCCCTTTGAGGATCTCAAGCAAGGCGTAAGTATTTCAAGTAGGGTATTTCACCTTCAGGGCATCATTTTATACAGTTAATAGACCAGGGGAAGATTTTATAGATCTTTAAGAAGAAAGCTGCTTTGAATTTCTTTTCATAGAAATGAATTAATCCAATCCAGTATCCTTTTCTACTCAAGTAGCAACTTTAACACAACCCAAAATGAATGTAAAACAACCTGTTTGAAAGGTTTTTCTTTCCTAGTTATTTTATATATTTGTGGAATTTTATTTCACCTTTCGTCTAGAGAGCTCAAGGAGATATATGTGACTTTTTTCCTATTCACTTTGTCTTCCAGATGACCTTATGACATAGATTAAACTAGAAAATTGTAACTAGCCTGAAGTCATTCAGTGAGTTTTCATGGCAGAGTGGAAGCTTAAATCTGGATCCCCCAAATCCTACCCTATCACCTCTGCCTATAGATTTATAGAAGGCCCATCTATCTCCTGTGTAATCCATGATGCTTAGATAACCAAGGAAATGATCAGATAGCTGTCATTTCTACCAGTCTATCACCTCATGAAGAGAATTAAGAGAATTAGTTCTGCTTTAGTTTCGTTGGTTATGTACAAGTATCTGTATGACTACCTGAAAATTCACCAGGCTTAATGTTTCTTCTTTGTCTGTTCCAGCTCCCTCTTGATGTCTTCAACAATTATTTCAGCCTTGGTTTTGATGCTCGAGTGACACTGGAATTCCATGAATCCCGAGGTGAATGGCAATAAAAGTGGGAAGTAACTGATACTTTCAGAGCACCAAAATTTGGTGGGGGGAGGGGAGACTCTGCTGCAGGAAAAGCACCCCTTTGGTTTCTGAAGACAGTGAACCCAAAGCATAAAGGGAGGAGAAAGTGGCAGTGAAGGCACTTGCCTTGGAAGGAGAATAAAAGCCTTTTTCATTCATCAGTAGGGAATAATGCGGAACAAATAAAAACACTGTGATCTTGTGATGCAGTATGTCTGAATGCATTGGAGCGAAGGATGATCAGTTTGTCATGTATGTTGCAAGCAAGGCTTCAAAACATTACTTTTTGGGCTACAGTTCCCAGATCACTTCACTGACATAGATGGTGCTTGTGCTAGATGTAAGTTTGTAGGATATGTAGTCCTCAAGGGAAAGATTCCAGGTAGCCTATCCACTGATTTGTTTTTTGTCTTTTTACTAATGGGAATGCTGCACTTAGTGAGAAGCTGCTACTTAAATGAGCTATGGCCCAAGAGTGGGGATGGAGGGGTGGGCAGTTCTTCCAGAGAGCAAATGACTGATAACTAATCTCTTTTTCTAGAGGCAAATCCGGAGAAATTCAACAGCCGATTTCGGAATAAAATGTTCTATGCTGGGGTGAGTTCACCAGAATGTGCTAGTCAAAAAATGGCCTTATTCTCAGTATACCCATACGTTTATTTCCTAGAACAGGGATGGATAACTTGAATGGGTCCTTAGACTCTCTGGGGCTGTTCAGATTGCCAGAAATGCCCTAAAACAAGGAGAGAGAACAGAAAAGGTTGGTGGTCTTATTTATAGTTTTGAATTTTTTTAACATGTTAGACAGTTAAGCCCTCCTCCTGCCTATAACCTAGTTAATATGTGGAATGTTCTCCTAGAGTGCTGCAAGATTGATAGTTCACCCATTTTTTTCACCAGAAAAGGAGTCGTCTAAGAGTACTGGGGGTGCAAATATAGCCTTGGAGACTGTACTTCGTACATCTCCTGCAGTAGAACATATATAGCATCTGGAGGCCAAGGCGTGTTTTCAGAATTATATAACTTGAAAAGCTACAAATGAGCAGAATGATTAAGGATTTGATTTGGGAGATGGTGAGAGAAATACTACCTGTTCAATTATGTAGATGAAAAGTATGGTCTAGGAGAAGAATTTTAAAAGTTCCAGTGTGGTTAGTGCTGTATCAAAACTTTCACATGGAACCTTTCTGGGAGAAGAGGATGTGAGTGAAAAGTAGAAAGAAAACCTGAAAATCTGGGGCTAGGGGGCTTATTGAGGTTCACATTGCCTTAAATTTAATTTCTCTTGGCTATAATATCCCCTCCCAACTTTGTGATCTACAAACAGAGGTTGTAAAAGTTTAGCTTTTGGATTACAAGTCCCAGAATCTCTGACTTGGTATGGTTAGTTGTAATGAAAAAATGTAACTCAAGCTGTATCTGTGAATGAATTTTTATTTATTTTATTTACGTATATAGGCTCTTTATTACACGATGCCAGGTTGTGTGTCTTGATATGCAAGGTGACAGAAACATTTGCAAATTAGCTGAAGACAGATGTACATTAGATTCTACATTCTGTTGTGCGTGCTAATCTTCAGGGTAATAAGGAAAAGCTGTACCATTTTGAACACAGATGAGTCCCTTTCACACAACACAGTTACAGCTTTGTGATTCCACTTTAACTACACAGTCCCACACTATGGAATCCTGGGATTTATAGTTTAGAGAGGGGCATTTAGAATTCTCAGCCAGAGAGTTCTGGTCCCTCACTGAACTGCAAACCCCAGGATTCCATAGGATGTTGCCATGCCAGTTAAAGTGGCATCATACTTCTATATTTATATAGTGTGAAAGGGCCTCTGTTCTTTTCTCATTTGTGGAAGCTAAGCAGAGTCGGGCCTGTTTAGTGCTTAGACGAGAGATTAGTAGGAAGTATGAAAGATTCTGCCTAAAACTCTGGAGAGCAGATGTCAGTCACTGTTGATAATACTGGGCTGGAAAGACTGATGATGCAGTGAGGAGTGTGTTCATGTGAAGTTGCCTCTGAGACTCTTTATTGTTTAAACATTTACCTTTTCCTGTTTTGTCCATTTTATCTGGGACATGGAGACAACAGCACGCATACAGCTCTAGTGGAAGTTGGGAAATTGCCTGAAATCCATCTGTATTCTCACTCAACTGCTGCTTAAGTCTGAGCTAAACTAGTGCAGTATGATTCTCTGTGAACTAACTAGCTCTTTCTTCTGTTTGCAGACGGCATTCTCTGATTTCCTCATGGGGAGCTCTAAAGACTTAGCAAAACACATCAAAGTGGTGGTAAGTTTGTATCATGGGGCTAGTGCATTCCTTAAGGACACTGGGGAGACAGAGAGAAAGAAGTTTGTTGTTTGGGCCTATAAAGTCATTTTGCTCCCATGTCAAAGATGATCTCTGTAGAAGGTATTGGAAAGGTCCTCAGGAATTGTCTCTTTCCATGACAGGCAGTAAGATTTTGGCTCCAGTTAGAAAGGAACATCTTAACTGCATCCCTTTTACAGCCAGACTTACAGCTATGTTTTCTTCTTATCCCCTTATATTAGTGTGATGGAACAGACCTGACTCCTAAGATTCAAGATCTGAAGCCTCAGTGTCTTGTCTTTCTAAACATTCCAAGGTGAGCTGTTCTTCTCTCTCCCAGAGACCCACTAAACATTCTGAGTGTTCTTTTTATTTCTTTGATCCCCCTGTTCCTCTCTTCTTCTGATTTCCATTGGCCAAGATGCAAAGCATGGTACTGTGAATCTCTAATAACACTTCTCCCTCTTCACCCTGCCCTGTCTGTGTGCAGGTACTGTGCAGGCACCATGCCTTGGGGCAATCCGGGAGAGCACCATGATTTTGAGCCTCAGCGACATGATGATGGTTGCCTTGAGGTCATTGGCTTCACCATGACTTCCCTGGTAAGTCGGTCTAGCTACTGGTGTCTGGAAGTTGCCTATGTTACCTGTCAGGACTCCCTACATAGTTCCGTTGGTACTCACTGACAAGGAGGCTGCTCCCTAGGGAGAAAAGGAGTTTCTGGCCTTTAGACCATTTACAGATATAACGTGAATAAACAAAAATGACTGAGCAGTCAGTTAGCCCACTTTGTTGATAAAGGTAATGGCAACCTTCTCATTGGTGCACCTGCAAGCTTGCTTGGAGGAGCTGCATGGCACAAGGTTTGTGTATTGTGCTTCTGCACTCATGTGTTCAAGTCCTTGGTGAACTTGATATATAGTTCTTTCTAGAACACATGCTTCTCATGAATAAGTCCTAGTTTCATTCCTAGAATCTGTATTTAAAGCTGAGATTCCCCCACTGATGTCCCTGCAGCTGCAGACACATCTCTTGGCTTCCACTGGCAACCCTGCCCTGCCTGCTTTTTTGAAAAAATGTTTCATTTTGGTTTTTGTTTTGTTTTGTTTTGTTTTGGGGGGGGGACTGGGTGGCATCCTTTGAAAATCAAAATGGCAAGCAACTGAAGGAATTGTAGGGGGGCAGTAAGCAAGGACTGTCAGGGACCTGATCTATGTCAGGACTCCAGAGTCTGCATTTTGGATGTTCTGTTTTTTTCAGTGGGATCCTTTTTACAATACAGGTTGCCAGTGTAGAAAGCATGATATGGGTTAGGAGGACCCAGATGTTTGGCCCATCCTTACTCCTCCATATATACATATATACAGTACTGTGGCTGTACTGTACATACATACATACATACATACATACATACATATATATATACACACACGTACGTACATATGTACGTACAGTACAGGCACAGTACTGTATATATGTATATATATGTGTGTGTGTGTGTACAGTACAGGCACAGTTGTGATGGAAAAGGGTGTTCCATGCTGGGCATTTGAGGAAGCGCTTTTTGTTTTGAAGGAGCAGGGCATGATCCTGAAAGACAGTTTGTGAGGGAAGCTGCATGTATGTTTGGGTGGCAGTCATGGATCCTAAATGAACTTATCCATCTCTGTGGCTCTGTGATTCCATTAATTAATTTATCTCTGCCAACTCTTGTCATACACTGCACAGGAAGTGCATTTCTTTGATGCAGAAGCCAGGAGAGTAACTGTCTTGTGCCTCTAGGCTCCATTTTCTTAGCAGACCGATGTGCAATTGTTTTACTGCCCAGGTTCAGCTCCCTGTCATTTCCAGCTGATGTTGGATGCATATGTGCCTTCCCATTCATGCTGTTCTTCCTTTTGCAGGCAGCACTGCAGGTGGGTGGCCATGGAGAGCGCTTGCACCAATGCCGGGAAGTGCTGCTCACCACATCCAAGGCCATCCCCATGCAAGTAGATGGAGAACCTTGTAAGCTGGGGGCTTCCCGTATCCGCATTTCCCTGCGCAACCAGGCCAACATGGTGCAGAAGACCAAGAGGCGCAACTCCATGCCTCTGCTTAATGAGTATGTTCTGTCTGGCACTGCCGAGTAGGGGACATTCCTGAGGGGTGGTGCAAGGAATGAAAGTGGCCTCACAAGTTAAAAGTTAAAATATTTATGTTTTGGAGTGTCTGACCTGGTACCTTGGCAGTTTTCTGTTCCTTATAGCAGGTGCTTAGTTCAGCTGAATTTCTGTCACATTGTATGTCAGAGTTTTTGTGCCTACAATATAATACAATGTGCCTGAAACCATCAAAAAGCAAATGTTATATAAAATAATGCAAAAATGTATGAAATCGGACAGAATTAAAATCTCTACCAGTAGTAGGAGTTTTATAAATGTGGTGAACTTAAATCTTGCTGAGAACAAACCCTTGCTTTCTTTCTCACTGCCCCCCATATGAATATACAGTCCTTTCTCAAAATGTGTTCATCTGGTGCCCAGGGTCAAGCAAATGGAAGCAAACTGAAGGCATTCAACTGAGTCCTCAAAGAGAATTCTGAGAAGGGAAGAACTATTCTTCACTACCCTATTGGGGTGGGCAGAGAGTTGTCTCATTGACTCCCAGACACTGAAGATTGGAACGGAATCTTGACTTCTTATACTGTATGATTTGGGGAGGTTAAAAAGATGACATACAGAAAGTGACAAGTCTGGGAGATGTTTGCATCTTCTCTAAGACTGATACTCTTCTTCTACCCAGAGTACATCCACACAGCAGTTAGTTGTGATTCCATTTGATATTGTGATGCAGAAATGGCAACATTTCCTTCCATCCTCAGTCTTACTTAGTTATGGAGCCTTCTTCCTGACTGTACCATCCATGGGACATCATGTCATTGTTACATGAAAGAGGAAGATTCTCAAAGAAGCTGGGAGTCATAACTCTCTTCCCTTTGGCCTATTTGCATTATGTAGAATGGTAATGAGACTGGAGCTGAGAAAGCAGTCTGGAAAGCCAGACAAAGTGGGCATACTGATGTCCTCTCTGTGTCTGTTTCCTTTCTGCTTTTTCAGGGGCTGCCTGCGGCATGCAAACTTCCGTGCTAAAGAATGGATGCCAAAGCAAAGAGAACTTCCCTGCAGATATCACCTAAAATTGCACATGTTCCTCTGTCGGACTGATTCTTGTCCACATGAAAGAATTAAGTTTAATATTGTTAATAGCTGTTGTTATTAGCTCCTTTTCCCTACCCTACAACAGTGTCATCTTCTCCCTTTCAGTGGTTCAGTCTAATTACTCTACAATTTTTCTTTCCTGCTGTGCAAACAGTCAGCAGCCCGTTCCAGAACGGCTGAGAATCCGCGTAAGCCGAATTGGCATGCACGACTATGAGACACTTCATTATGACAAGGAGAAGCTCAAGGAGGCCTGTGAGTAGTTAGCACTTAAAGCCAGGCTGTTGAGTCCTTTAAGGGGTAAAGGAGCCTTAAGGAACTTTCTGAATCTTGGAGCCATTAATGTATAGTTACACACATTGGGTAATAACAAGACAGTGTTAACATCATTAGAAACAAGGTATCTTTTGACCTTCTGTCATCTTGCCCTGCCTATTCAGGGTAAATCATTTGCTTGATGATTTGCTAAATGATAATGTTCTGTGAAGCAATGTCTTGTTTGAAGAAGGCTTTATCCGAATTACCTATACGTGAAAAGCTAATACATCTATGGGAAAAGCTGTCTGCTCTAGCCCTTTATCCCTGGTGGGTTAGATTTCCATATGTACAGAGAGTTTCTCCAGGGAGTACTTTAAAACAGCCTGTTTCTCATGTGCATTGTTAGATGGTACAGTGCTTAACAGCACTGTATTGTATATGCGGACTGCACACATGAATTACCTCCTAATGTCTGCTCAGTGAATATTTGGGAGGCTGGGTTACTGTGAATTTAGTTAGCAGGCTGAATGATGTTTCCTGATTTCACTTTTTCAGCTGTGCCTCTGGGAATCATTGTTGTGCCAGGAGACAGTGACCTGGAGCTGTGCCGGACACACATTGAGAGGCTTCAGGAGGTAAGTTGCTACAAAAACTTTTGGCAGAAAAAGGGGGTGCAACCTTGGCACAGTTTTACTACTCTTTAATTGGCAGATCACTAAACGCTCTTACTTCTGTAGCTATCACCCCTCATGGGAATGTTAATGCTTGATTGAACAGCAGTAGTTTCCTCTGATCCCAATTCAAAGCGGACAGAACAATTGTTTAGTTATTTCTCATTGTTTAGATTCTGAGTGTGTCTAGATCACACACACACACACCCCCGTTTGTCCTCCCAGATATGTTGGACTGTAATACCCATCATATTCAGTCAGCGTCCTGTAGATAATGGGACTTATAGCTCAACACATTTCAAGGATACCAGGTTGGGGAAAAGTGTCTAGCCTTTTCAGTCTCTGAACCTTGAATAGAACAGAATAGCTGTTAATCTAATACTTTTTAAAAGAAGAGTACAAAAGAAAATCAAGAGTAAGAAAGCTGGACATTGTATGCACTATAGATTAGGAGAAAGGGAAGTACAGTGTTCTTTGTAAGCCACTCTGATTGGAACTGGTTGAAGGGAACTGATTCAGAGAAGGAATAGAGTAGTTTCTGAAGGGACAATATCAGGAGAAATCTTGGAAGGGAAAATAAGTTCAAATTCGTTCCTCCATTGCTTTATATGCTCAAACAATTGGTCCAAATACATTGTCACATTTGTTACAAAAAATTCATTCCACAAATCTGGATAAAATTTTAATGTGTTAAAACGTTGTCTTGTTCTGCATGATTAATACACCAAGTTCCTTTTAGCTAGGAAATCCTGATGGCTTTTCCCTTTGTATCAATGGAAATAACACATGGAGAAAGGTGCTCTCTAGAGAAAGGATGGGCAAAGTGCAGCCTGCATGCTGTTGTTTTTGTGATGCTCAAGGATTCCCATGAAACCTTAACCTGCTCCCAGCTTTCTCCAAACCTTGTTTTTAACCCACCCCACACCCAAATATCAGTGGTACTCCCTGAAGCCTCCAGAGGGCACAGCTGGTCACTTTGCTCATCCCGCCCCCCTTTGTCTTGCATGTTAAGCTTGCATCAATTTCTATCCAGTGATGTTCAGTGCCCTATGTTGGCCTTTTTCAAGACAGAAAGTGACCAGTCATCTCCAGTTTTGAAAAAAAAAATGGGGCAAAAAGGGTAATACGTATCTTGTGCGTTTCAAGGAGCTCTAGATGCCATTTTGGGAGCTTGAAAAATGGTGGAAACAATTGGGAGGCGTGGAATGTGAGTGAAAGAAAATGGATGCTGTGACCCACAGGGGAACAGTGTTTCCCATCAGATTTGCCCAGCTTGGTTCCAGTGCTCAACTACAAAGGCAATGAGATAGTTGTACAGTTTTCTATAAGACACCCACCTCTCTTGTTTAACTACACTTCTGATTCACTCTTCTGATTCAACCTTTACTGTTTTTACAAAGAACAAAGCATACAACCCTGTATGTCAATAATGTTTCGGGTGGAAGAGCCCTGAACTTCACAAGGTTTATTTTAGCCATAGATTTGTTACGTGAAACAACCATGATTAAATTGTTCCAACTGGGAAGGCTAGCCTAGCCTGATACCCCGGATGGGTTAGGATGGGGGTGAGTGGGATTAGACTGCAGTAGCTCATGGCTTTTTAACACAGCATTTCATTGTTTCTTCCCCCTTCTTAAAAATCCCTTTATTACACTTGGGACTATTTGCTTTCAATGGCTTGGATTGCACAGACTAATATGGGTTCACTGGAGGCTGGCAGCAGATTCCTATGGGAGAGATACAGCTGTGTCATAACTCAGTTAACCCACCTCCTCCCTTTCCACAGGATTTCCCTCCATGTCCTTCCACTATTCAGAGCCTGTTTCCTCAGGTGTGTATCTTCTGCCTTTTCCTTGGTTGGGATCCTCCTTACCCCCCCACCCCTCTCTCCTGCCTTTGTCTTGCATGTTAAGCTTGCATCAATTTCTATCCAGTGATGTTCAGTGCACCTTTTTTTGAGTCTTATCCATGCACTATAGCTCTGTGTCTACCTACTTCTGTCAAAAATTCATAGACCAGCTCCAGCTGATCTACTTGGACAGGAACAAGTCAGAAGAGATTTTTTTTATAAATGAGGTCTTCATGAAAAAGGACTTGGGAAACTTGATTCCTTTTTACTTATTTTGATGCAGGAAGGGGATGGAACCAAGCCAAAGACACTGTCATGCCAGAAGCTGTCTCCCAAGTGGTGTTTCTTGGACTGTGAGTACATATGTGACTATAAGTGCGCATGTGTGGTAGCCACTGAGCTTACAGAACCATCCACAATTTTGGTTGAGAGATGGGAGAGACAGACTTCCTCCAGCTCTTGTAATCACTGCCTGTGACTCTAGGATGCTTGCTTATATTTGGCCTATATTGAATTTCACTTGGTTATGAAATAGGCTCCATGGATCACTGAAATGTCTAATGTTGGGAGTCCAGCTAATGCATGGGTGAAGAAAGTACAGTCCACAGGCCGCATGTAACCACTCAGCCCCACTTGTGCAGCCCCTGAAACCCCCTACCATAGAATCATAGAAATGCAGAGTTGGAAGAGACCACACGGGCCATCCAGTCCAACCCTCTGCCATGCAGGAATACCAGTCCTCCAAAGCCCCCTGAACTCATCATTCAAAAACAAAAATCTGATTCTCAGGTGAAACATACCCCAGAATCATACCCAAAGCCCCCCAGTATGTGCAAACACACAAATAAACCTTCCAAAATCTCCTCAGAACTTCCTACCTCCTCTCAACTGCTTTCTTTTCCTTCTGTTTCTCCATCAAAATGGTGATGCGTAGTGATGTGATGTCACTTCTAGTCACCATTTTGAAGGAGAAACAGAGGGCAAACAATATATTTTGACATACATGGGTGAGTGTGTAGGTAATGGTGGGTTTGAGAGTGGAAGTTTTGGCCTTCCTGCCCCCAACAGCCGGTCGAAGTTTAGCTGAAATAGTCTGACTGCTTTATCTGATTTATTTTTTCTTTTACATAAAGCATGCATGTTAAAAAGGCTTTATGGTTTTCCATTATAGATGTGTGTGTGTGTGTGTGTGTGTGTGTGTATGAGAGAGAGAGATTTATAATTGGCATGGAGTGCTAATGTTAGAGATGGAGGAGGGATACTAGACCTGTGAATAGTATATATTTGAGTCAGGAGCGATCAATGCCACATCTTGCCATTTCTTTGTTCTGGACCGAATTCTCTCTCAGCCTTAATAATCCTGCTGTTCTCCAGTAGATGGCTCTGTAGGAAAGGGTGTGAGGAAAATGTGGCTGATCCAGCCTTAGTCGCTTGCATTCAGTGTTACCTTTTGTACATCAAATTCAATTACCACTTTGGCCCTGGGAGAGTAATGAGACAAGGAGAAGGAAGAGTGACTGGTTTTGTTTTGGATTTTTCCCTTGCTGGGCCTGTGATCCACCCAGCTGTGTTTTTGCAAGAACCCCCAAGTGCTCGGCAGGGCAGCGGAGGCTTGTTTACAAACATGGCTTTGTTCCAACTTCTTTCTCAGGCCGTATTTTCCTTCTTTCTGCCCCCCACCTGAAGGGCTGATGCTGTGTTCCTAAAGCCTTCCAAGCCACACATTTCACTTTTACTAGCACATTTTTTTCCCTGCCGTTTCTCAGTTTTGGTTTGATCAAGACTCTGAGACTCTCCCACAGGCTGGGACAATAGGGGCTTTTGTGTCCCTGTAGCAATGTTGGAATGAGTTCCCAAACACACAGGGAGCAGCTTGACTGGCCTACTGGGCCCGTTTGCAGCACTGAGCCTCAAAGGCAACAACAAGTCTCCATCCGCTGTGGTTATGGCAAGTCCCAACAAGAAGACCTTTGAGGCCTAATGGATGGAAAGAACCCCTGTTGCAGTGGGATTTAATACTAACCCAGGAAGATCCTGGGGCCTTTTCACATTACACAGCTATAGCACTATGATAAAGTGGAATTATAGTCCTATAACTATGTAATGTGAAAGGATGCAAACTTATTGTTGTCTTTGAGACTCATTGCTAACTGTCCTGGCAGTTTCTGTGGAATTCTGGGGTTTGTAGTTCACTGAGGCCAAAGAGCTTTCTAGCTGAGAATTCTAAATGCCCCTCCCTAAACTGCAAATCCCAGGATTTCACAAGTTGGAACCATGGCAGTTAAAGTGGAATCATAATGATGTAATTGTGTTGTGTAAAAGGACTCCTGAAGAGAACGGGAGACTAAACTAGATAGGCCAAAATCAAGCCAGGGTTGAAGTTAGTTGTGGTAGGGAGTAATTTTACCTCAAGCCTCTTCTGTATTTAAGAGGCTGGAGAATTCCAAAATCTGTATTGCGGCAATATCTTCATTAGGCTAACCAAAGAAGACACTAAAAAAACTGTTTTGGTTAGCTGTATAAAGATATTACCACAACATGGATTTGGTAATTTTTTATACTGTCAAGACAACTGCCTTTCCTTTTTTGTATGGTCTGGAGAATGTTCTGCCTACTTCTTCAGACAGTTCTTTTCACGGACTCTGGTCTCTGATACTATCCTGGTCTCAAGTGTCTGCTTTTTAAGGAAGACTTTCCTTTTCCCAGCCCAGTTCTCAAGAAACGGTGTGGTGTTGACATTGCGTCAGTGTCAGCTACTAAACTGTTAACTTCCCCTCACTTCATCTCAGTCCTTCAGTCTCCAGAATGAGAGGAAATTGCTCTTCCAAATGCACATCGTTATCTGTGATCTCTGATCCAAAGGATGTGAAATTATCAATATACACAGAGAGAGTGAATGTTTGGTTATGGGATCCCACTGAGAGGAGGCAGTCTCCTCTGTGCCCACATATGAGAAGACTGTTCCCAGATATTGCTGCTGCAGATTATTTTCTTCCTTTTTGCCAGTTTCCCAGCAGCATGTTCCAAATTGAGGAAAATGTGTCAATGGAAAAGGCTGAAGTGGCATTCAAGGGCAACGCAGGCTCATTAAAATGGTTGAATTACTGGCCTTCATCAACAGCTCTGTGGCTGTAAATCTCTCCCCAGGACAGGATAAACGAGGTTCTTTCAGGCCTCTAATCTGCTCTGGCTTGTGTCATAGACACCCCTCCCTCCCCCCACTATTTCTGCTCTATTCCCAAGGAAAATTCTCCAGTCTTTGTAGGGCCCAGCCATAGCAACCTCTGACTTACCAAAGCGCACCCGCACCCGCCATGTGGAAATCAAAGTTGATAACAAAAGCCCTCATAATGCAAAAAGATCCACTTAGTGTAGTCCTTTATACCATCCCCAAATTATGACATCAGTAGCAATTAGGTCGTAGCCCCACACTGTGTACAAAATGAAGATGTTCCTGGATTCGTCTTGATGGATACAGGTTTATTGTATTTTTTCCATAGAACTATGCACTCAAAACGTTTCATGTATCTTAAGAGTGGTTTTCTACAATGTAGGAGAATGCAGTCCCCCATTGTCAGACGGAGAACCAAAGCAACAGGTGACTTAATGTGATCTCTCAGAACATAGAAAAGCTCTGTCAGGGAAAGAATGGGCATCACCATGGCTAGTATCCTATTTTCGTGCTGCGTCTGCCATAGCCTATGGTGGCAGATGAAACTTCAAGCTGGAGTCTTCCAAAACAGCAGGACAGTAGCACAGTGTTATCTCCATGCCTGCACTGACATGTTTGACAACCAATATACCCATACTGTGGTGGCTGTGCTAGATTTCCTCCATGAAATCATAGTTATGCCCAGGCATACTTGCAATCGTGTACAAGTAGTCCTGTGAGATTCAGAAATATGCACATACATGCAAATTTATTATTCTAGTTCTGCTTTTTATTATATTTTGAGGTTTCATATTTTGCTGTACGCTACCACTGGAGAATTTATCCTAAAAGTCTGTTTATAAGCCGCTTCAGTTAATAAATACTAAAGCAGACTGAGAGCAGTTATTTCTTGCTGTATCAGTGGCACTTTTTGGAAGTTGCAGTTGTAAAGCCTTTCCTCCAAAAATGTAGTTCCAAGTGTTAACAGAGCAGACTCTCTCCATGCAGTTATGGAGTGTCTGTGATTTCTGTGAAAGAGAATGCAGTGCTGCCAGTGACTGTTGGAACTCAGATGTGTCTGGACTGGCATTCATTTTGGAAACGATTATGGACTCCACTGGTAGATGATGGAAATACTTGTGGAAAGCAGGTTGGGTGCTGCTTGCCTTCAGTATGTATATGAGTTTGGAAATCAAAGTGGAATTTTTCTTTATCGTCAGATGAACATAAGAAGTGACTCTGGAATACACTTTTCAACAGTTTGTTCAGATATGTGGTTCTCACTTGCTTCGCATTTGGATCTAAAGACTAGGAGGCCAAACTTGGAAATGTTCATATATCCTAAATCTCAGTTTAGCAGCTTATGAGTGTAGCTAGAGTTTTAAGCATTCTCTGGTATGAACTTTTTGACAGATGTAGTGAGATTCAAAAGAAAGTGCCCAGAGAAGCGTTTTTACTCCACTTCCTATTCATGCAGAAGCAGTAGATGGTTTGATGAACAAGCAGGAGCTGTAATAACCAGCATTGGCTTCTTCACTGATAGTTTATTTCATTCTTCCTTACCTTTAGTTTGTTTGTCTTCTCAACAAATACTTTGTATATTGGGCCCATTGAACTTGCATAGTCTTTATACTGCTGTTTTATGTAGGTAGATTGTCCTGTTTGTAAAATCTCTGAAGCCTGATGGTCTCTGAGGACTTTATGCTGCTATATTTGAAAGCTGCACTATTTAAAAGGGAGATAGACTGTTAAATTTTGATGCCACATTCCGAGACCTGCTTTGATTGAGGTGGTAAACCAGAATCTAGACTAGTTTTCCATAGGTGCTCATAGGGGTCTCACTTAATGAAGGGCTCCCTGTTACAAGAAATTATCTCCACACAGATAACTGGCTGTTGAGAAAAAGAGCTGTAGCCCAGTTCTCTCCCTGACATGACATATTTCTCTGTGCAGAGAAGTGATGTGTAGGCTGGAATCCTGTTGAGCAATTATGAGTACATAACCTAAAGGTATGCATCTGTAACTGCTACATATTCATGATTCCTACACAGCCCCTAGTTTTGCCACATTTACCAGTATCCACCCACCGGGATCAAATGGTGGTCCATTTCCTGTCGATAGAGAAGCAGCTGCCTGATGTTCCCATCCACGCTATCTACACATGTGATCTCCAGCATGAAAGAACTTTGCAACAGTGGTCCTTTTTCTGCCTGTCACACCAGAGATTGCTCACAAGAGGGGGTGGGAATGTCAGACAGCCGCTTCTTGATCATTGAGGGAAGGAACCCCCGTTGATCCCATTGACTGCTTTTACCAGTAAGTGGAGTTTGCGGGGGGGCGGGTCTGTACAGAATTTACTATGTAACACCATAGTTATGGTGCTTCATAGTATGTACTGGTCATACAGAATTCAGCTGGTGATCACTTACCTATTGCTTGTTGCTTCAGTGTTTTCCTTAGCATTTTCCATTTCCTCCTGACTAGTAGAAGAGTAAATCTAAATAGATCATATACACACACATACTTAAGTTCCCTGTTTTATAGAAGTAAAATCATGAAATTCAGCTTTTCTTAGCCTATGTTGTAGATTACTGTCGTGGTGGCTTTCAAAATGTGGAATACATAAAACATTTTCTTTGCCTCTTATTAAAATAAGTATGTTTGACTGCTAGAAGGGGAGTTCATACAATTCTAGATTTATTTTATATCCTTTTACTCAGAGAAGTTTTTATCTATTAACTGGTTGCTGTGGATCTTGTAGTGTAGGAGTGTTGTACTTTTATTCATTGTTATGTTGAAAATGCTTTTAAATTGTTTTAAATTAATGCTGTTTTTAATAGGAGAGTTTATTTAATTGTTTTGAAACTATTTTACTATCATGATTGCTTTTTATGTTATGAGTTGCCCTTGGTCCCATGTTGGGAGAAAGACAAACAAACAAAATATTTGAGACTCATTTATCTGGAGAGAGCACTTTTTTGTGTGTGCTGCTTCAGACAAAGACAAGATTGATTGCTTGGGACCTAAGAATATACTGATATACAGCTATTTTTAACCCCTTTACATTCATACTAACAGTCCACTCCAACCCACACAGATCTAGAGATGTGTTTACTTGGACCCAGAAGTATGTGAGAACTACTGCCCTCTCACTTGTGTCTCTTTTGGGGGCAAGGCAGTTGAGCATGTGATGGCTGAACAACTTCAAATGTTCTTGGAAGAAACATTATCTGGTTGTATTTCGCTGTAGTTTCAAGCCAGAGTAAACTATTGAAATAGCCGTAGTTGCCATGACTACCTACTTTAGCTTGAAAACAGGGAGTGCTAACACGTTGATCATCCTGATACCGTTGGTCATGGTGCCCTATGGACTCATTCCATCAGATGGGAGTAGAAGGCCTTGTGTTATCATGGTTCCACTCCAACCTGTGTTGCCGGCCCTAGAGAGTAGTATTGGGGGAGTCCTGTTCAGCAGCATGGCTGTTAAACTGTCAGATGCCATGGAGTTCCATGTTGTTCAATATATATTTTAAGCCATGGGGTAAGAGATGGAACTCTGGGGCTTGGCACTATCAATATGGTGATAACACCCAGCTCTCCTCTTATTGTCAGGGTCAGCTGGAGCTGTGTAGGTGCTGGACTAATGCCTGTGTGCTCTAATAGGCTGGATGAGGGCCAGTAAACTGAAGCTGAATCCTGATAAGATGTAAGCAATGAGGGTTAGTGGTTCTTGGATCCAGCGATTGGGTGAGCAGCCTGCCCTGGACGGGGTTGTGCTCTCGCAGGAAGCAGATACGTAGTACTTTAAGATCCATCTCTGTCACTGGAAATGTAGGTAGACTCTGCAGCTCAAAGTACATGAGGCCAATTTTGACTGATTCACTAGCTGTAATGTTCCTAGATAGAAATAACTTAGCCACAGTAGTCCATACACTAGTAATACTGCAATGTACAGTGTGTGGGTCTCTTGTTGAACACATCTTGGAAGCTGCAGTTGGTAGGAAATACAACAACTAGAGTGCTGACTGGAATATCATGTTAAAAAGATAAAATACTGATTTTAAAGGGATTTCAATGACGGCCAATCCACTTCTGATCTGAATTCAAGGTACTGGTAATAGCATTTAAAGCTCTAAGTGGCATAGGATCTCAGTACCTGAAGGAGCACTTCTCTGTATATGTACCCATCCAAGGACTGAGATCTGTTGTGGCCTTCTTCTGTGTCTCACCAGTAGGGGCAATACGTTGTGTGAGGACGTGGGATAGGGCCTTCTCTTCTGTAGCATCACAGTTGTGGAATTGTTGTTAATTTTATTTATATCTTGCATTTTTCCTAGCATTGTAACTTACAAATTAAAATAATTAAAATATAATTAAAAATATACAAAAAGTCAAAACAGGCTTAAACTATTAACCAGATTAAAACAATGAAAAACATGCACTTAGAAGGATAAAACAGTACAACTTAAAACAATGCAGCACCTTCTTACAGCCCTTTTCTTAAAAGCCTTCAGTTCTGAAAAAGCCTGTCTGAATAAAAAAGTCTTTGCCTGCTGAGGGAAGGATACAAAGAGGAGTCCATTCTAGCCTCTTGAGGGAGGAAGTTCCATAGTCTAGGGGCAGTAATTGGAAAGCCTGTCTCACATGTTTCTACCAATCATACTTTTGACGGTGGTGGGGTCTCAGTATCCGAGAGTGACTGACTGTAATGACTGAATGTAATTATAATGCTCTCCAGAAAATGTGACTACCACTTTTCAGTAGAACCTGTGACATTAATTGTAGTGAATGTTAGTTCTTTCACTACCAGCTTTTCCCCATCCCCAAAGCCACATGGTTTGTCCTGGGGGCACGTTTGAAAGTGCCATGGTTTCCCTTTGGATTATGTATGAGCACTGGATATTATCATGTACGATGTTTAGATTTTTGTTTTGTGTATGGCTGGGTGGGAGAGCTAGCATGGTATAATGATTTGAGCATTGGACTATGACCCTGGAGACCAGGATTCAGTTCCCCACTTGACCGTGGAAACCCACTGGGTGCCCTTGGGCACACCAAACACTCTCAGCTTCAGACAAACCTGTGATAGGTTTGCCTTAGGGTTGCCGTAAGTCAGGCACAACTTGATGGCACACAACAACAACAATGGCTTGGTGGGGTTGGGGTGCAGAGTAAACCAAAAAAGTGGCAATTTGTACATCTATGAGGGTGACATCAATCTAAATCATAGCTGAGTTCAGGTGCAGAGCTTGGACAAGTTACTTTGTGGACCACAACAACCTACAGGCTGTGTTGGCTGGGGAATTCTGAGAAATAGTCGAAAAAGTAATTTTCAAAGCTCTGTTCAGGTTGTAATTGTCCTCTATGCCGTTTTGGAGTCTTTTGCTGTTGTCATGTATCTCCTGCCCTTTGGAGTTTATGTAGTCACAAAGTGGATATCACTTGCATTAGATATAATTTCATGGCATATTCTTCTGTAGCTGGTTCTAATGACTGAAATCATTCTGAGGTTGTGTAAGAGACTGTGCTCTCTTCAGCCATATTCCTAGATAGACATGCTTCTACACTCTTTGCCTCATCCCTTCTCGGCAATATGTGGAAGATGCAAGCCTTTATCACAGGGACGTAAGGATTACTAATATAATGTATGTGAAGTGTTTTGAATACTAAGGCACTATATAAATATTAAGTACTCTGTTGTCTGTCTCTTGCAGCAACAACAGCAGATCGTTTTTATAGAATAGACCGTGCCCAGGTGAGTTCCCGTTTCTTTTCTGTAGTCTGTGGTGATTTGCCTGTATGTTCCCTGTGGAAATGGTTACGCATGCTGTCGACATCTTGGTTTTCATTTCCTTTAAAATGTCTCAAGCCCTATGATTAAATTTATTGCATAAAGGGATTGAGTTCTGAGGTTAGAGATATTTGTTTCCTGCAGTTAAAAACTCCTAGACATTTCTTGATAATCCTTTTCATTTTATATTTGATTCACTTGAGTGGAAGAAATATTTAGGACAACTTGTCATGGTGGGTATAGAGAAAAATGGCCTGGAAATTGGCAGGTTTACATGTACACAATTTAAGCCTGCAGTAAAATGAAAGTATTTACTGTCTCCAGTGAAATCACATACTTTCCTTGTAGCAGTAATACAGTGGGTACCCTATAATTGTGTGACCGGTATCTACAGTTTCACTTATCTTTAATCTGTGCCTCACTCAGCTCAGGAAGGAGACGAGCACTCCTTTGGCTGAGAGAGGCATGAGAAGCCTGGCATGCTCCCCCCATGCTTTTCTCAGATGAAGAAGGTGATGGACATATCTTCTTCAGATGAGGAAGGCACAGGAGGCCTGGCAGAGCTCTCTCCACACCTCTTGCAGCCAAGGAAGGAGATGGACACTCCTTCCTTGGCCAAGAGAGGCACACAGCTCTGAGCAGCCAGGCCTCCCACCAAATTTGGCTCTCAGAGAGGAGGCTACTTGCAAAGCCTGCTGGGAAGGAAGGCAGAGGGACCTGGGAAGTCGAACTGCTTCCCTCCCTCACCACTTTGCCTGGCCTGAGGGTCAAAATACACCATATGTTATTGTCTGCATTTTTTGCCATCCGTGTTAAATCTGGGAATGTATCTCTTGTGGATATGGGGGACCTACTGTATACTGCATCCGTAATAGTCTGATGGTTCAACCTACTTACAGCTGGTAAACAAGACATCTAGAGCTCTATGTTTACAAATAAACCAAGGAGTTTAAATTGTGCAATATAAAAGAAATAAGTAAACAAATACATAATTTTAATTATTTTTGGGATTTTAATAAGGCCAATGATTTCCAGTAGGGTTTGTTTTTTGTTTATGTTGTTTTTTGTTTTTGTTTTGTTTTGTTTTTTGTCTTTGCTGGGAATGGTTCTCCTGGTTAAACAAAACAGAGCACAAAATACAAGATGTCATGAAAACAGAAGGACTGGAACTGGTATCTTTGAAAAGAAAGTTTCTTAGGATTTTGTTCAAGTGACAGGATTCTGTGTTGCAGTCTACATTGCATCCTTCTGACTGTGCAGGTTCAAACTTTGCCTGCTTTAGGAATTACTTAGTTCATCCTTCTCCATTCTGAACAAGATGGAGGTAACCAAGTACATTTGGAGGGTACCAGTTTAATCTAATGAAATTTCATCCTTGAAGTGATTTCTTCATACCATTGCAGGAACATCTTAATTATGTGACCGAGATCTCCCAGGATGAACTTTTTGTGTTGGATCCAGAACTGGTGCGCACCCAGACAGTGGGCACATCACCTGCCATGCCTGACCTTGTTGATGTGCCCTCAACACCCACTCTCCCAACTTTACCATCCACCACACCAGTCTCCAGGTGAGGCTGTCTGCTTGGGTCCTGGAGGTAAAAAAGACCAGGCAAGGTTGGGGAAAGGACTCCAAGGAAGAATAGCTTAAGGATGAGAGCAAGGTGAAAAATGCAAGTTAAAACTGCAGATTTTGACTATTTTTGTCATGTTTGGTCACTGGGTAAATGCAAAAGGAAATACCTGGGATGTGAGAAGTTTTTCTCTTATAGCATTTGTTTGCTAGATTCTGTTGTAGCTTAATTTACCTCTTTTAATCTTCATGGGGTGGAAGTAGACTGATACATACGAAATTACCAAATTTGATCATGCACTAAGCCAGGACTCCCAAATGAGTAGTATATGGACTCAGGAAAGGGAAGCAGAAGTACACAGAACTAGTATGGCAGAGCATGACTGATGGAGCTAAGCCAGACAGGATCTGCATTCTCTTCTGCTTTTCCTCTATCTCTTCCCTGATCACATAAGGAGAGCAAAAATCTAGATCTTTGGAAGCTCCTGCTAATTCTGTTCCTGACTCCATTAAGCTAGACTTCTAGAGAAAGGATCTGGTGGCTGGGGCTTGGGGGTGACTGAGAAGATGGAGCAAGATACTTGGGAAAGGACCTAACTTCTTAGTTTTGAATATCTATTTTGTTTTTCCAGGTCAGAAACTGGGAGCAGCCACTCACTCAAAGGTGAGGTTTGTAACTCATAGGATGGGCTTTCAAATAATTACTATAGCTCCTGTTCAGGTCATGGTTGTTAACTAGTTCTGTGTTTTTGTTTATGTTTCATTTTTATGTCCTTCAGTCCCACAATATAACACTATCTTATGGTCTGTAAGATCTAAGAACATGCTTTTTTTTTTCTTTTGCACGATGCATCTTAATGTGTGCCTGCAGATTTTAGACGGTCAACTTGATGTATATGTCTTTGCATTAATCTGTGTACATTTGTGTAATGACTGAAAAAAGTGAAATGTGCTGTGCCATGATTTAATTACTGCTGGCATAGATGAAAATGAGTAGGGTCTTTTAGGACAATTGCTTTCTGGTGGACATAGGAGTTTTTTGAGACATGGTAGCCGCTTTTGTAGACCATTCTGGACAATTATATGTTTTCCAGCCCAGGGTATTTGTGGTTATCCTTGGATGATGCAGAGAATTGACATCAAAATTTTCTGATATTATCAGCACCTTGGAGGTAAAAAATATCAATATTTATAGTAAAACACAATTTAATACGCAAATAAAGGGAAAGCAGGCCTATCACAATTGTGTTTGCATTATAACTGCTAAGGCCTTGAAAAGTTACACTGGAATTGGACCAGGTTTGAAGACAGAAGAGTTTTAGTACAGTTTGAGGTGGAATTGACATTTAGACTGAATGATGTATTTCAGCTGCAGAGGCTCCAGGGAAAAGGAACAAGGCAAATTAGGAAGCTGCACAAGTGTGCTGGCATGGAGGAGCATTGGAGACTTGTGCCTTTCTCCATGCTGTGTAGCCACACGGATGGGAAATCTCTGCCCCCCCCCCTGCATATTTTGGTCAACAATGTCCATCAGCTCCACCCTACAGAGCCAATGACAAAGGATTACAAAAAAATGCAGTCCAAAACACCTGGAGGCCAAAGGTTTCCCATCTCCATATTGCAGGAATTGAGTGCTGCAAAGGCACTGCTCAGAGAATTCCTTCCGGGGAGCAGCTGCAGAAATTACTAGCTGGGTGAGATGTGAGATCCATTGGCTGAACAAGCTGTCTTCCTCAACTCATTTATAAAACCCAGCAGGAAATACCACAATGGTGAAGGGTTAATCTCCCACCTGTAGAGACTTGGGATGCACAGATAGGGAGCAGAGCTAGACTCTACCAGGCACCAGTGAAGTTTCCCAAAGGTATGCGCACAAGGTCAGGGGCCTCCCTTGGTTGAACAAGTGGAGAGTGTTTTCTGGAGCTTGAACAGAGCTGAATTCCTGGAAGTGTGAGTGAGTCACTGACAAGAGGCATCCCCCAACCACTGTTTCCATGGGGACACCTGCTTTATGCTTTCTCCACTCACCCTTTCTGCTTTACCTCTTCATGTTGACCATTCATTGCCCTGTGCCTTGGAAACAGAACTTAGAACTTAGAAATTCTGGGCATTGTAGTCCACAGAAGAAACTTTTCCAAGCTCTGGTTTGGAATTGTCTTTCCAGAGTCCTCATTTCTGCTTGAACATTCCTTTCTTGCCTTCTCTCACCTAGTTGTCCTTATTATCTCTCTGGTATTCCTTTTGGGCTTATTTCTTTAATTCCATATAGCCTCCCTCAGTCAGTCCCATTCTCAATTAGTGAACCCTCCCTCTGGTAGTGAACTCTCCTTGAGCAGTTTTTCAACCCTTCTAGGCCCCAATAACAACTGCTCATTAAATACGGAATGGGAACAAAAGGAGTAGGAAACATAATACCTAGCAGCCTGGAAAGACCAAGAAATTCCGCCAAAAATATGTGTGTGTAATATGTGCACATGTATACACGTTTCCTGTGCCTATGATACACCATTTGTCAATAACAGGAACATGGCAACAGGAAAGAATCCAATCAACAGAAAGAGCCACTCCATGTTCAACATTAGTCATGCTATCTGCACACTAAAAATATTTTTTAAAAAATGATTCTTATGTCCTAGTCTCATTCGTCATCCTCCCAGACTCCAGGAATCACTAATGGGAACTACACTCTAGAAGAACCTAGATGCCAAGGGCTAAAGTAGATTTTAGCTTTAATACATAATACCACTATATCGAGAGCCCGTGTGGTTTAGTGGTTTGAGTGCTGAACTAAAACCCTGGGGACCAGGTTTCGATTCTGTTTGGCCATGGACACCCAGTGGGTGACTTTGAGCACATCACACAATCTCAGCCCCAGAAAACCCATAATAGGGTCACCTTAGGATCACCATAAGTGAGAAACAAAGGCACACAACAACAACAACAACAAACCACTATATCTAGAGGGTCTTGCTGAAAAGTAAGTGTGAGGGACAGTTCTGGAACAGGACTGTAACTTGGACTTTAACATTTTGACCTCTGTTGTACCCCTGATCTGTATGTGATTTCCTATTTGCATAGGAAAAAAATATTTTTAATGTGAATTGTGTGTTGCAGGAAGGGATCTGGATTGGGACCACAGTATGGGACCAAGAATTAATGCTCTTTACCCCAGTGCACTGGGGTTCCAATCTAAATCAGCTCCTATGCACCTACATTTGAGTAACAAAAAGGGCCAGGTACAGCTACATGCTGCGCATTAGAAGTAACATTTACTTTGATCCTTGGAGAACCATTCTAGAGAGTGTTCTACAGTGCTAAATGCGCCCTTATATTATCAACATGTTATTGGGAAGATAGACTCACAGGCACTCTCCCAAGAGATTATGTCTAGATTATGAGCACTCACTTGTGTTTATTAGCTAATCCCTATACCTTTCTTAGCTGATGGTCAGAACCCCAGTTGCTGTCCCTTTAGCCTCTGTCCACCCTGATCCCCTACCACACTTTGTCCCTATCTCCTGCTTGATTTTGTAACCCTGACCTGTCTCTCCTCCTTGCAGATGATGCTTTGATAGATGCTGCCAAGAATAACGATTTCCAAAAGGTAACAGCTGCCACATGTTAAAAACCCTAGGTGCAAAACTGAGGAGAGTGCAATTACCTTTGCCACGGTGTTGTCACTTCCCTCTCTTCCTCTAGTGTTAGATACAGTGCTGTTAATTGGCTTTCCTTCTGCAATCTCTTGGTGGTGCCAACTGGTTTAGCTTCTTGTTAGTGTTCACCATAGGATGACACAAACACCCTATGCCCCCAGCAGTTCAGGCTTCCTTTCAGGTATCACCCTCCAGTGGCCAATGGACTTCCTAGCAAGTTCACTGAGAGGACCTTCCATTGTAGCAAAGGAGTACAGAGACACCCTGGCAGCTTCACCAAAATCGTGCTTAGTTCTCCTATCAGGCTGTTTAGATTATGTGTTAAAGGGTTTTTCTGTGTTTGGAATATTGTTTAGAATATTCTCATTTATAGGGTCTGCATTCTGCCATGCACCCATCCCACATCCATATGCACTGCAGTTAAGAGTGGTGTTGGCATAGGGTTCTTTCAGGGAGAACTTGCTCTCCTGATGAAGTCAGGAGATATACAGTAATAGTGATCCTCTAGCTAGAAATGTGTACAAGTATTTCCTGTAAGAAGTCAAGATAATTTAATAATATGTCTTCTATTCAAGGAGATTTATATAATTTATTATATCTGATTCAGATTTTGAATGTATTGTTTAATACAGTGTTAGAGAGCTAGTGGCCCTCCAGATATTGCTGGTGAGCTCTACTTCCTATCAGCAGTAGTCAGACATGTCATGAAACAGCAGTTCATGAGCATATGGAGTGCCAGAAGTTTCCTGTCCGTAGTTTAAGCCAGTGGCCTTGATAATGAATATTGCAAGAAAGAGGGAGAGAAACATTGGATTTCTTTGATAATGCCTTGATTAATTGTGGTGTGCCTGTTTTAGTCCCATGAGGTACATTTATAGGACCAAATAACCAAGGAAGGATTACAGTGACTTTTCATTTGGTAATAAAATCATCCTCAATCCAAAATCATCCTCAAAACTGTTAATATGCAGTTATGCAGTGTTATCTCTGCATCTCTCTTTGTCTGTGGAACTGGGCTTTTTCGATATCCTCATATTATGAGAAGTTTCTGCTGATGAGAGAGATCAGACATTTTGGAAGCCTGGTTCTGTGGGTAGAATTCTCTTTGTGAAGAAGGCAAGTCGTGCCTGATGCCACTGTCTTCTCTGTGTGGAGAAATTCAAATATTTTCTCTCTGGAAAAGCATTGTTTACTGTTTCTGTTTGATACAACATTCTGAGTAGTTGGCAAACAGCTGATTTCTTTATTGGACTTCTCTTGTTCTTGCTTTGTTTTTAACATTTCTGTAAACTTTTTGTTTGTAAACATTGTAAATACCATCCTCCACAAATTCTCAAGCTTTCCTATCATCTTGTAGTTCAGAGAACTGCACCAGGCTGGAAAGGACTTGATGATGCGTGATCACACAGGCCAAACTGTCCTGCATCATGCAGTTAAATCAGGGAACAAGGAGATAGTCAAATACATAATTGAAAATGGTAAGTTGGCTAGAAAGGCTACAGGGTTCTTTGCTATTATTGGATTCATGGGACAACAAGGAGCTAATAAATATCCAGTGAGAGATTTAAATTAAATATCCATAAAGTCCATCAAGCAACAAGTTCACTCTGAAAATGTTGCATAGCCTTGAACAAAGTTGATGCTATTTCAGCTTGAATCTTGTATGTGTGTAAAATGGGATTTATTGTGCTTTGCTTTGCTGTCACTGGCTAAATGGGGGAACTGAGCTATGTAGAAAATATTTTACCTCAGTGATTACTCTAGTTTGTACATGCTTGTACATTCATGCACAGAAAAAATCTCCAACTAGCAGGATGTGGGGGAGGTGGTCTTAGAGTCCTTATTTTCTTCTCAGATGGATTGTACTCAGAAGAGCTAACACAGACAACCTCCCATACAGATCAGTTCTTCTGCCTGCTGGGTTTTCATTCTAGCTATAACCAGAAGCAGTCTTCTCTTATACCAAACCTTGTACATATTGTAAAGGATGCCTTATCAAAAGTTTAGAAAAACTACAACTTTCAGAATCTCCAACCAGCCTGTTCAGTTGCCACCCTAGCATAGGCAGCTGGGATTCCCACACCACATCTCTACCCTAGTTTCTCCCTTCCATAAACAATTATAAATAAAAAGATATTTAAAGTCCTTTTCCCAGCTTTAAGACTAGAAAGTTGGCAGAAGTTGTGGTGGAGTGAATACAAAAACAAGATGCTACATCATTTATAGCTGAGGAATATTTCTTGACAGAGGAAAAGAACCATGGAGTCAATTTCTTAGAAGCATTTGATACCCATGGAAAATGCAGAACTCTTACATAGCGGGAATGCAAGAAGTATGAGGGTGATACTGTGCTTACTATGAGCATAAGAAGTGGCATGGCCCATGTTATGTGGGCTCATCCCACTGCTTCACTTTTGACTTTCTGTCTCCAGCTCCTGCAGAGATTCTGGACATGACCGAAGAAGAGAAGTAAGTTCCATCCTGTTTGGTGCTATTTATTATGAGCATAAGTGCCCTGAAGTGGGCAGAAGGCCAGCTTGTTCTCTTCGTCCCTATTCCCTGTTCACATTCACCTCCCTTTGCTGGCAGGACAGGCAGGTGTGGGTGGCTTTAATGGGTCTAGGAACCAAAGTCAGGGTCCCCTCAAAACATTGTGAAACTATCCTCTCTGTGGACCTCTGTAGAAACCAGCTGGGGAGGCCTTTTCAGAGGAAGAAAAGGACAGAGGGGGCATGGATGGAGATGTAGCCCTCTCAGGTTCAGTGGGGAATGAATGTGGCTTATATCTGTGCTAAAGCAAAAGCCCATCTCATGATTTAGTGGGGAAACATAACTCCTGGGTATTTCCAGGGGCACAAAAATGGACCAAAGGTCACATGTGGGCCATGTGTTGGGCACCTGTGGCTTTGCAGAATACCCAGTCCATATGAAACAAGATTTGTGGAGGTGGAATGTCGCCTTCAGGAGCATATCTGTTTGCAAGGTAAAAAGTAATTGCGCTGTATTCCTAGCAAAGTTACGTTCCCATAGAAAGAGAGCATCCTGCAGTTTTTTATAGCATGCTGAATACTTGTGGGAAGGGAATGGCAGAGGCAATGTAGTAAAAGAAAAAAAAACCTCTTCTAGCTCAGATGGCCCTGTCTGTCTTCCTTGCCTCATCAACCCAAGTTTCTGTTTCCCTTCTTGCCAAGCCCCCAAACAGCCAAGAGACTGTGCTTGGCTGTACCTGGGATATCAAAGAAAAATCTTCCTTCTCAGCCTTTCTGTCTTACTGAAGCCATGCACACAGGCCACTTCAAATCTGTGCCACAAAGTGGCTCCAGGCCCTCTGCTGGAGCTTTGTATACCTTTGGAGGATGCAAGGGGAGAGTTCATGTGATGTTCACCTTGGTCTCCTTTGTGCTCTTGCTTCTAGTGGTGAGACCAGTTTGCACCTGGCTGCAGCCCTTCGCCAGCGCACCATCTGCCATTACATTGTGGAAGCTGGGGCATCACTGATGAAAACTGACCTGCAGGTAATAGCCTTGATTGCAGGAAGAAAATGTTGAGAACAGCTATTTTCGGAGTTGGTGTCTATGCTCAGCAGATAGTGTTTCTGAGATCTGCATTACTTACTTCTGGCAGGGATGAGAAACCTTCAGCCCCGAACAAAGGCAGCATGTGGGGATTACCAATAAACTAACAAGTTGCTTTTGCTGTTATTTCCCTCAGTAGTCAAGAATGTAAGGCAGACAAGAAAATTATTTCATGGAAATGAGCTTTGGTTTTGCAGCCCAAGAGGTTGTTCCATGGAACTGACCTCTGGTTTGCAGCTTGCTATCCCATGGACATGAGCTTTGGTCTGCAGCTCAGGAAGCTGTTCAAGGGAACTGAGTTCTCATTTGCAGCCCAGGAAACTGTTGTTTGGAATTAAGCTCTGATCTGTGGCCTAGGAACATGTTGCATGGAACTTCACTCTAGTGTGTAGTCCTAGAAACTATTGGACTGTAGACATCTAGCCCCACCCACTGTTGGACTGTGGCTTCCTAGAAAGTTCCCAGATTGGAATTTGGCTCATATTCCAAAAAGTAACTTCATTCCTGAGTTCAACAAAAACAGCCCCGGTATCAACAACAATCCATACATATAGTATCAAGGAAAAATCTGAGCCTAGCTGACCACTGTTAGATTCGTATGTATAGGAAAATTATTTTTTCTGGCTTGGAAAAATGTGAATATGAACATTCACCATAATTTGCAAGCCAAATTGCTGCAGTCTATTTTTTTTTTTTTTTTTTGAGTGGGGGAGATCAGAGTAGGGGAACTTGGCTTGATTTATTTATAAACTAACATTAAAAGGGTATTGATCAGAGAAAAAACTGGTTGATATTAAGTTAGGACACTTACCTCTGTGCTGAGAAAGGAAAGACGTACAAGGTGTTGTAGCTAGATCTTCTGAAGTTGGTCTGCAGCATTTAACCCAAGAGCTTTTCAAAGAGTTAAATGTATCTTGTGCTGCTGCTATTATTGTTTGTTTGTTTTCTCTTCTAAATGAGCAGCCAGGATGTCTCATTTCCACTGATCCCCACTCCCTGAGGTCACTGCAAGGACATTCTCACTGGAGACTGTTCTGTCTCCTAACTGCAGACTTTCGTGTGTCTTGTATGATCCACTACTGGAGGGAAAAAGTCCTCATTAATACTCAAAGCAATAGAATAGACGTTTGTCACCATATGTGAGTGGTGTCTCTTTTAATATCAGAGTGACAAAGCATCTTGGCATTCGCTGATTAAAATGCAATTAGAGTTTTTTGCCCATAAAGCTGTGGAGGAGGAATTGAGGTTATATTACTGCTGCTACTACTACTACTACTACTACTACTACTACTACAATGAGGAGGAGGAAGAGGAGGAGGAGGGGGATTATATTGATTTGTATTCTGGTTTTGTTCCCAAAACGGGGACTCAAAGGTGGCTCGCAATTAAAAAGAATAATACAATTAAAAACATACAAAAAGTGAACATTAAAATAAACTATTTACAGTATTAAAATAATTCATCCTCAAGTTGAAAGAATAAAAGGCAGTTATAAAAATACGAAGCTCCTAAAAACAGTTCGGTTAAAAAAAAAGCACCTCCCTAGCCTGTTCTTTAGAAACTTTGTTTTAAAAGTCTGTCTGATTAAAAAGGTTTTAGCCTGCTGATGGAAGGACAACAAAGAGGGGGTCGTTCTGGTCTCATTGAGAAGGGAGTTCCAGAATCTAGGGGCAGCCACCAAGAAGGCCCTCTCTCATGTCCTCACCAGCCATGCTTACAATGGGGGTGGGACTGAGAGAAAGGCCTCTCTTGATGATCTCAAAGCCTGAGCCAGCTCATACGAGGAGATACAGTCTGCCAGCTAGCCTGGACTTGAGCCATATAGGGCTTTATAGGTCATAATCAGCACTTTGAGTTGTGTCCAGAAACAAACTGGCAGCCAGTGAAGCTGTTTCAACAGGGGTGTAGTATGGTCTCTGTAACCTGCCCAGTTAACAGTCTGGCTGCAGCTTTTTTGGACCATCTGAAGTTTCTGAATACCTTTCAAAGGCAGCCCCAAGTACAGCATGTTACAGTAGTCCAAACAGGACATAACTAAGGCATGTACCACCACAGCCAGATCTGATGTCTCAAGGAAAGGGCACAGTTGGCACACAAGTGTTGTTGTTGTTGTTGTTGTTGTTGTTGTTGTTATTTGTACCCTGCTTTTCTTCTCGAGAGAACTCAAAGCGGCTTAAAAAGCTTAAAAGAAAACATAGTTAAAACTGTAGTATACAAAAGTTAAAACACACATTAAACAATGATAGTGATTAAAACAATATTAAATATTAAAATACGAGATTAAAATACATATTAAAAACAGCTTACAAATGACAATTAAAATAGCCAGCACTGTTCTACATACTAATTACATGTTAAATGCCTGCTGGAATAGGAATGTCTTTAGATGTCTCCGGAAGGTAGGCAGGGAGTGTGCCAGTCTGACCTCTTTGGGAAGAGACTTCCAGAGCCTGGGAGCAGCCACTGAGAAGGCCCTCTCCCATGTTCCCACCAAATGCACCTGTGAGGGTGGTGGGACAAAGAGAAGGGCCTCTCCAGCAGATTACAACACCTGGGCTGGTTCGTAGGAGAGGATACGGTCCCTCCAATAATCTGGACCTGAGCTGTGTAGGGCTTTAAAGGTCATCACCAGCACTTTGAATTGCAAAAGCACTCCTGGCCACTGCAGAAAACTGGGCCTCCAGGTTCAAAGCTGAGTCCAGAAGTACACCCAAACTGTGAATCTGTGTCTTCAGAGGAAGTGTAACTCCATCTAACACAGGCTGAATCACTATTCCCTTATCTGCCTTATAACTGACAAAGAGCACCTCTTTCTTGTCTGGATTAAGTTTCAGTCTGCCTTCATCCAGTCCATTACTGATGAAAGGCACTGGTTTAGGACCAGGACAGCCTCCTTGGATTGGGGTGGAAAGGAGTAGTAGATTTGGGTGTCATCTGCATATTGACAGCACTCCGAGCAATTTAATGTATATCTTAAATAGCATGGGGAGCAAAACAGAACCCTGAGAGGACACCATAGGCCAACAGCCAGAGGGTTGAACAAGAGTCCCTCAGCACCACCTTAAGGATTAACTCGTACCCCCACCCCCACAAAAGAAACCAAACCACTGTGAAACAATGCCTCCAACTCTTATCCCAGTTATGTAGCTCAGAAAGATACCACGGTTGATGGTAGCCACTTTTGATTCAGCAGAACCACCATGGACATATTCCCCCTGTCCAGTTTCCTGTGGAAGTCATCCACCAAGGCAACGAGAATTGTCTCTGTTGCGTAGCTGGGCCTGAAACCAGATTGAAATGTATCTAAATAATCTGTTTCATCCAGAATCCCCTGGAACTGAGAGGCCACCACACATTTCAGTACATTGCCCCCCGAAAAGGTAGGTTGGACATGGGCTGATAATTATCTATTATAGAGGGATCCAGGGATGGCTTTTTCAACAAAGGCTTCACAATTGCCTCCTTTGGGCAAGTTGGAACTCTGTTTTGCTGTAAGGAGGCATTGACTACCACTTTCACCCACATAGCCAGTCTCCTTCTAGCCTGTTAGACAAACCACAGAGAGCAATGATGTAGCATACATTAGTGGCTCTCACCTCTTCAAGGATCTTGTCCACATCCTCAGGCTGCACAAACTGAGAAGTATCCAATAACACTGGACAAGCAGGAGGCAAGGTTACATCCACTGGAATTGTATCAATTTACAGTGTCCAAATTGGAGCAGATCTGAGCAATTTTCTCTGCAAAATGCTGTGCAAATTCTTCACAATGGGCTATTAAGTGGTCTTCATTTTCTAATGGTGTGTAGTTTCTACTTGTAATAGACCTCTTACCACTCAAAACACTTTGCTGGATGGCTCCTTGCACATGCATTGGTGGCAGCCAACTCTCTGAAAATCCAGGGAGCTGGTTTGACTCCAGAGGAGGGGATGCTCAGGAGCAATTGTGTTCACTGCCCTGGCCATTTCCCTATTCCAGAAGTCAGCCAGAGCTTCAATAGGATCACCTGCCTAGGTGATAGCGAAATCCCCAAGCACCATCAGAAATCCATCTGGATCCATCAGCCTCCTGGGGTGGACCATTCTCATCAGTCCCTCAGCCCTGCAGAGGTTCTGAGTCCTGTTGAGTCAACCTGACCAGGTAAATAATCTGTCCATGACAGTGGAACTGAAGAAAGTTCCTCCACATAAATATGACTATCATTCCACCCAGCACAGAAAACAAGTCCAAAGTGTGCCCAGAAGTATGAGTAGAGCCAGATACCACTTGGGACAGACCCGTGGTTGTCATGGAGGCCATGGAGTCCTGAACGACTCCTAACAGGGCAGTCTCAGTGTGGATGTTGTACTCTCCCAGCACTACTAGCTGTGGGGACTCAACGCCAACCCTGCGACCACTTTGGCTAGCTCACGAAAGGAGACTGTTGAGCGGTAGCGTGAGCGGTATCCCAACAGAATCTTTATTCTGTCTTGGCTACCCACCTTTGGGTATACACACTCAAAACCTGCAGACTGGAATAGGACCTCTGGTCAGGGAGATGGAATCATGATAAACCACTGCAACTCCACCTCCCCTCCCCTGAGGTTTCACTTGCTGTTGCCTAAAAAAAACCTGGTGGGCTGAGAGAGATTAACCCACTCCTACCCCACCACCTCATCCAACTAGGTCTCAGGCCAGGTCAGCATGCTCATCCAGAATCACATTGTGAATGGCACTTGTTTTTTCATTCACCAACTTGGCATTCAGCAGTAGCATTTTCAAACCAGAGGAACTGTCACTAAGGCTATCCACACTATTTGACCTAGAAGACAATTTGGGGGCAAAAAGCTCCCCTCTTCCATGATATTGTAATTGTCTCCTCCCTCTGTATTGCCTTCAGCCCTATGTGACTCCAGTGGCGGCTCCCTCAATCCATGTATCCCCTCCCTCCTCTGGAAAGCGCACCCTTCCTGCATTGGGCAGACAAAACAGTAGCTATTGAAAACAAGTGCAATATACAGACAGGCAAATAGTAAAAGCAGGTAACAAACCCTTGCCTCTGCTGGGCAAGAGGATGGGCCCTTGCCCTCATGTACCCCCAAAGTAATTTCCCAAAAGGGCAACTCCACCAGTGGCAGACCCTTCCCTACAAGAATTCTGCTTTTACTGGCCCAGACAGGCAAGGCAACTGTGGTCAATAGTGTGCAGTGCCTGCTGAGTTCTGCAGAGCAGAGAAGCAGAGGTCCAAGGCAGCAACAACAACAACAAACCGACCTCTTCCTCCCTACACACTCCAAATGGTCTCTGTGGTCCTCCCTCTCTGCTCAGTACTGTATCAAGGTTAATAATAAGGTTCCTAGAGTCTGGCCAGCACAGAGGAGAAACATGTATTCTCTGCCCTATTGAACTGGGAGTAATCCTGTCTTGCTGCCTGCTGTTTTTTTGTGACCTGAAGCTGAGCTGTAGGATTATCAAATGGGAATGCATCATGTCATGTTGCCAAAGACTGCTGGGGTCTGTGATTTCACCTGACCAATGCTGATACTAATGGAGCTATAAAAGCATTGGAGCATTTCAGACAAGTAATAAAAACCTTTGCCAATTACCTGGACCGAGTTTTGTAGCCAATTTTTGGCTGCTCTTTTGCTCCCCTAACCCTGTTACCAATGCCTTGAGGACTGTGACATGACCAAAACAAAAGTGAGTATCACTGCAAATGGAGCAAGTGAATGAGTAGCCCTGGAAATACAAAATAGCCCAGGTGAGAGGAGGATTGTAGATTGTAAGCATGAGCAGCTTGCAAACAACAAAAAACAGACTATTCTCTGTTCATATTTGTCTCTCTGCATCTTAGCCAATGGCAATAAGGAAATGGGTTGCCGCATGACAGTGGCTCTAGCTCCCCAGTTTGTAAGATGGGACATATGGCTATGTTTGTGATTCTTAACACGGTCTCCTGCATTTGCAACTGGACTGTATCATGTTCCACACTACAGCCCAGTTGGCAGTGTGTCAAAAACTTCACCACACCTACCTATTTTAATATGTCATCCATTTTGCTGGTGCTGATGCTGTATGGCCTGATTTGATTTTGCTTGTGCAAGCAAAATAATTAAGGGAGGATACAAGTCTGTTTTTAAAAAATTAGCATGGCTTGAGGCATGACTAAAACACAATTTGCTACCTACTTTACACATGACAGGAGAAGAAAAACATGGAGAACATACAAGTGTGGCTTTGTTGCATGACTGAAACACAGTTTGCACCCCGCTTCACATGTGGCAGAGGCACATAAGATTACAGTTCCCGGAATGAGGGGAGGTTGCATGGAGTTCTGCTCCAAGTATAGATTTCTGCTTGTTCAAGAAAGAAAGTGCTCTGCTACAGAGGTGCTGCAGCTGATGGTGATAATGATAATGTTCTGTGCAGTGGTGAAGCGTGTGTGTGCATGCTTTTCTTTTGAACTTGAACTTGTAAGTTGCACTCTGTGGGTGGGTTCATGCATTAATTGCATGTTCTTTGCTTCTGCCTTTGTCTGTCTGTAGCTGGAAAGGGGTCAGTAGTGGAACTTCTTGTTTCCACAGCTGCATGTATGTGACAACCCAGCCCCTGAATATCTGACCCATTGTGCTCTCCAGTGAAATGTGGCTGGTGATTGTCCTTGGCGGCGTGGGTCCCTTCCTTCTTCCTTGCTGAGCCTGCTGCCTTCTCCCTGCTGGGATGCAAGGGCCAGTGTGGGAGGATTGTCCTCTCCAGCTTTCAGTGGAGCCGGCAGAGAGCCAGTTTTCTTTGGCCTCTCTCAGCAGTGAGTTTGTTCAGCCCTAGTGGAGTGCAGGAGAGGGTGGGGGGTTAGTTAATGAGGGAGAGGGGGAGTTTTGTGTGGAATAGGGGAGAGAAGAAGGAGGGGGAGACATGGCTGAAAGCTGTTAACAGATTTGCTTTTTATGGAGTGCAGGAGTTCATTAGTGGACGCAATCCAGATGGCTGCAATACGTTCATGAAATGTGAGATTCCTTGGGGACCAGGAGTGCTAGCAAGGCTGTGGGGGTGGGAGGGTGGAGGGATGGTATTTCAGGGCACTCCCCAAGTGCGCGCACACACACACCCCCAATTCCTTTTGCTTACATTATCCTGGCTCCTGCAGACCAGGAGAATAAGCTTTTATGGCAAGATTTCATGGCACAACAGAGCAAGGCTCTCACCTTTTCCTAATTGCACAATCACACATGGAGGGGTGGTTGTGCACATGCACACATACACACATTGGCCTTTATTTTCCCATTGACTAGTAAATTGTGGAGGAGGGCAGGAACACATACAAACAGGTCCTTGAGGACTTATCTAGCTGTCAGCTGCTAATCTCCCAGCAATCCCTAGGCACGCCTTCCCAGCATGCTCTTCTGGCTTCCTGTCTTGCCCCTCCTCCCTCAGCTCCTGAGGCAGTGTTTGACTCCATAGATCCTAATGACAGAGACTTACAGGGAGCCTGTTTCTGTTCATAGCAGCGTGTGCACATAGTTGTTCCTAGCTAAGATGTACTTCTCTTCAGCTGTATTTCTGCCTAGAGGGGCCCTCTCTTGCTCCTCTGTCCAAATGCAAGGGGAACCCACATCCACTGGAGTCCTGTTTCTAGAAAGTCACATGTACAGTGTCAGGATTTTAAGCAGATGTAGAAGGTATTATGTTTGTCATTGTTACATCATCATTTGGCTATGAGACACAGGGTCATTGTGAGAATTTGGATAACTTCAAAGTTTGGTAGAGTTTAGGTTTCTAGTCTCTTTACTACCGATTTAATTTCAGGTGTTCTTGAGAATGTTAATGGAAGCACTGGAGAAATCAGTGAGGTTGTTTAAAGAGGAGCTCAAATGCCCTTAAGGCACTAGATCTTGTTCAATATTAGAAGCTAAGCAGGGTCCTGGTTAGGACCTGAATGTGAGACCATCAGTGAATACCAAGTGCTGTAGCCTGTATTTCAGAGGAAGGAACCAGCAAAACTACCTCTGAGTGTTGCTTGCCTTAGAAACCCTATGAAATTCATGAGGTTGCCATAAGTCGACAGGTGACTTGAAGGCACATGTACATACACACACACACAGACGAGGGGAAAAGATGAGGCTTATACACTCATCTATGTCTCATTCCTCATTTATACAGCTTTATGCCACTGTTCTTGCACACTTTTAGTGTATTCATGAGAAAAAGTGGGACTGAATGGAAACCAGTATGTGACAGCAACCACTTGCCTCTGTCTTTGGAAATTATATGGAGCAAGGAAATAAAAGTAATGTCTCCTATTTCTTGGACACCTGCATAATCTATCATCATTTAAGGAAAAAGGGCATTGGCATCACAACTATACCATATAAGAATTTTTAATTCATTTTTCAGATTAACTCCCAAGTCTTATAATGGCTAATGTTTGGGCTAAAGTCACAGCAAAGATGTTGCAGCTGGTTATTCGGAAAATAAAAGGAGATGAAGTTCCCATTGAGCCAGGAAAATTTCAGCTCTTGCATCTCTTTGTCGTCTGTGACTTAGGTCTGTCTGAAGGACTCAGGCTATCGAAGGACTGTATTTCTCCATATGAGCCTTCCCAGGTTTTGAGATCTTTAGGGAAAGCCCTTTTCATGGTTTCACCATTATCACAGACACATTTGGTGAGGGCATGAGAGAGGACATCTTTGCTGGGTACTCCCAGGTTATAGAACTCCCTTCCCTTCCCTTCCTATGAAAGCTACCATGGTCCCCTCCCTATTGCCCTTCTGTTGGGAGGCAAAGATCTGTTTGATTCTGGTAGGTTTTTGGGAACTGACTAGCAGCTAAGTTTGTGGATTTTAATGGTGGGTGAGGAAGCTGTTCGCTGACATGCTTGAAATTTTATTTTATAGTCAGTTGTTGTTCTTAACGTGACAATTCCTTTAATGGTATTTGTATTACAATAGCTTATTGTGTTTTACCGGTGTCTGTTTTTTAATTACATTGTGGGCCACACTGGGCCCTAATATTGGGGGGAAAGGAGGATATTAGTGAGAAATAAATACATCTTTTGTTTCCCCCTTTTTCAGGGAGACACACCTAAGCACAGAGCCGAGAAGGCAAATGACCCTGACCTGGCTGCCTACCTCGAAAATCGACAGCACTACCAGATGATCCAAAGAGAGGATCAGGAGACAGCTGTGTAACGCTCAGTGGTGTGCCTTATCCCTGCCGCGGGAAGCAGGAGCAGGGTGGCACAGGAGCCTGGCTAGCCTTTCCTTGAATATCCAACAAGGAGAGGATCAAAAGCTTGGTCTGGGCTAAGCCACCACACTGTTATTTATTAGTGTAATGGATGTTGAACAGTGCTGACTCCACTTGTTCCCACCACCACATTCCAGGGATGGACTCTGCCACCTAATGTTCCTTGCTTACCTGCTTCCAGGTCCTGTTGAAGGTCAGAGCTGCTCCCTCCAAACCACAAGGAGGAAATTGCTTGCTCTCTTTCAACCACCGCTGGAGCCCCAGTTGAGATACCCTATCACCTAGCATATGATGTCGCCAAGGCACATAGTCTACAGCCCTTTCAGGTCTTCTGCTATTCAGTCGCTGTTAATCTGGTTCCTAGCAGGGGTGCTACCTTTCTCTCACCAGTAGCAGCGCTCATTGTTATGATATGCCCTGTTACTGGAAGAATACTGACACAATTCTGGGGACATGGCAGAACATAGCGCTGGGCATGCTGGTGATGTACTACAACCCTGCCTCTGTTACCCACATATCATGGTGTTAAAGGACTTGCACAAACCTTGAATGACAATCACACGGGCAAGCATTGCAAGAACCCAAAGCAGGTCATAGGCCATTCTAACATCCTCTCCAGAACAGTGTATCATCTGCTTTCCCATTTCATTCATTCCTTTTGCCCTGTTGACTCCATGTTGTGTGTCCCATACTACAAGGGGTGCTTATGTAACAGGATGGAAGTGCCTGGTGTGTCGAGGGAACACCACACCCTCTTTAGAGCAAGCTGTTCCAACTTGACTTTTGAGCCTGCTGGACTAGACATTTTGAGCAAAGTGCCTCTTCTCCATCTTTCCTGCTTCCCAAATTCCCCCTTCCTTCCATACTCATATACTGGTTTCCCTTTCCCTTTCCCATGCACTGATTTAGGAAATAACCTGTTGTGAATGTGCACCAGTTATGTTTAGGTAACACAGTGTTTGCTCAGATGGTGTGGTTCCCAATCTCACCTATAGTAGGCTATCACCTCTTAGTTAGGAATTAAGGGCTCTTGCTGGACCATTCCCTGTAAGGTTTAGGGTGGTAGGACTGACTGGTTCATACACCAGAATGAAGGGAATTGAGTCATCAACCAGTGTTAATGGTCTAAACTGTACCCGTTTATCCAGGGACCAGTAAGCTTCCAGTGCTAGAAATAAGAAATAGAAATGTTTGTGCATAGCCCCCTAATTCTTTGCCTCAACAGGAATGGTCTTTGCAGTTTATTCCTAAATCCTGTCTATGCTTACATACATTCAACTTCATGCATTTTGCAACTGAATTATTAGAACTCAGAATGCTTATCCTTTAAACTGTGCTGGTGATCTGAGTAGTCCTTCATTTTATTCTAAATTCTTTCCTTACTGGCTCTCTCAGCTTTAGCTCTTTGTCCCTTTTCCATTTTTTTCATTATACTAAAAACAAAAAACCTATTGTTGGAGGAACCTGTGCCTTGACATGGCCAGGCACATGTAATGGGAGTCATGTTCTCAACAGGGAAGCCTGTGTTTGCTCTGAGGTATTCTGAATCAGTTGCATCTAACCAGTTTGCATATCAAGCTGCTGTAAAGCCAGCTTCAGTCATCCTTGAAAGATGTTGAGCAGGTTACCAACTGGCCTAGTATTGACTCCAAATGGGGAGGGGGGGCTAGTCACCATATGGGGACCCAGCTGGCCTCTAGTTGGTTAGCTGTACAATCCTATCAGAATATTAAGGGACTAAGAGCTCTACTTAGTAAGAACAGACTGACAGTGGACAAAACATTTGTGATGAGTTTAAATCTTGAATTTTGGGCAAGAATACTTAAAACTTCAAATGAATCTGCAAACTGTTCTGAAAAAGCTGAAAAATGACTGGCTTTTTGTGGGATGAGGCCAACACCAGGATGCAAAGAAGAAGAGAATATTGAGGGCCTGTCAAAGGAGCATTTGTCGTGAGAGTCATGGACATGCTGATGGGGAAGGATAGTCTGCACACAAGATTAATCAGTGTTTGTTTACTATAGATGCAAGAACTTGAATTTGCAGGTATGAACTGCAAAGATTTGTCCTAGTTTTCCACATTTTGGAACACTCAGTAAGATTAGAGTCAAGATAGTAATGCATTTTATCCAGATACCATTCTCCTTTAGGGAATAGTTTGAATCTGCCTGGGAGTTTGTCTTCCTTTGAGACTGACTTCACTTTTTGTATTCAGTGCTGTCATGATTTGTAAAGGTTTTGAGAATCCTCTATAGTAGATCCAAGACTTCAGTGCATGCCCATATGACCATTTGGGATTTTACTTATCCCACCTAGCTGTGTCCTGCTCCGTATGTATGTATCTCATAATGTAACAAAAGCTACACAAAGAAGCATAACTATGGTTGCAGGTCCTGGGAGAGTAGTGGGCAATGGAACACCAGAAGTTCATTCAGATACTTTAATCTCCTCTCCAGAGGTACAGAAAAAACATAGAAAGCTCTACAGGCAATTAAAGATTGGTACAAGTTCACATGTACCTTGCAGACTGAATCAGCAGTTTTTTGTTTTTAGACAGCTACCATGACCAGTAAAAGCAACTTCCCAGCATGTATGGTGGACGCTACAGATCATGTGGAAGAGCATGTCCTGAAATCTTAAATCAGAGATGGAAAACTTTTAGCCCTTCAGATGTTGTTGAATTGTTAACAATCCCTTACTACATTGGCTAAGGCTGATGGGAGTGGCTGACTAGCAACATTTGGAGGTTCACAAATTGCCCAGCTCTGTTTTAGATAGTCACATGTGGCCCCACACTGCTATGGCAGGGCTCATGTTTTGGTCTTTTTAATTTGCGCAAAATTGCTCTTCTTTAGCTGGATGTATAGGCCAGCTTCCTGGAAGCTTTTGTACCCCATGAGCCTGCTGTCTCTTCTTCCCTCCTTTTATATGTTGTCTTAAACTTTGTACAGGTAGTTCAAAAGCACACTGTTTCCCCCATTTCCTATGTATGTGTGTTTGTGCACGCGTGCGTGTCCTAAGCTGAGTTGCTGTGCAATTCAAACCTTGGCTTGTTTTACTCCAAGGGGGAGGAGTATGTTTGAGATTGAATTCCCCTCTTCCCGTGCAATACCTACTTCCTCTTCCCTAGATTCAAACCATTAGGACACTTTTTTGACTGATTGTATTTTTTGTAAGTGTGTTGGAAGCTTGTGCTTCCGTTGGCTTTCTTCTTGGACAGTTTAAATGTTTTGTTGGATTTTGCCATTAAAATATACAGATGGACATTTTATTTCTTCCGTCTCTCTCCCTCTGTGTGCGCGCATGAAGATGGTGCTTGTAACAGAAAAGATGGTCAGTTCCCCAAGCAGGTCCAGCTGCTGCTCTGTGTTTGACCAAGACCTTACCATATTGCTGGACCTGCAAACCTGTTGGAAATTCTACTTGTTAAGGGTCTTCTTTTCAGTGGTACTGTTAATCCCAAACTCTCATCCTTGTAGACACTTGTCAGTATGAGTGATTTTTAGCCTGTTCATACATGACTTCAAGTTTAGAAGTGAATAGTATGGTGGCCAAACTTGTTAATGACAAAATTTAGAGTGCCTAGAACAGTAATGGATTGCAAGCAACTGCAAAGGTAACTCTCCAAACTGAGGAATGGGTATTAAAATGGCAAATGAGGTTCAGTGTAAGAAAGTGTAAAATTGATGTATACTGAGGGGGAAAAATCCAAAGACATATATGTGGTAATGGTTTTTGAGCTTGCAGTTACCAGCCAAAAATAATAATAAGACCCCCCCCCCCCAAAAAAAAAACCCTATAGGTGTGGTGAGCAGTTCAGTGATAGTGCTGACCCAATGTGCATCTACTGTTTAAAGGTGGGTGGAGAATTCCATGCTGAACATACTTTAAAAATCAGGAATAAAACTGTCTGTATCATATGGACTTAGACAAATCTGTGGTGCAACTGTATTTGAGTACAGTATTGTGAACAGATATGGTCTCCACACCTTAAAAAAAGAGCTGGAAAAGTTGCAGAGTGTAACAAAATAGGGCAACCAAAAGGACTGGAACAGCTCCACTAGGTAGAAGGTTAAAATATTTTGGGGGGGGGGGGCAGTTATCTTAGAAAAAAAAGCGAAAGGGAGACAAGTTGAAATTATGCATTGTGTGGATAAAGTATATAGAATGAAATCTCTTAATCCTAGGAATCATCCACTGAAACTGAATAGTGGGATATTTTATGATGGGAGATAGTACACATAAAAGAAGTACTTTTTTCACACAATGCATAATTGTGGAATTTGCTACCACAAGAAGTGGTGAGGTCTGACATACTGGGGTAGCTTTAAAAAGCACTGAACGTATTCATAAAGGAAGGGACTATAAATGGCTGCTAGTCAAGTGTGGTAGATCTCCAGTAACAGAAGGGCTATGCCTGTAAATATCAGTCACTTGGAAATAGGAGTAGGAAGATGCTGTTGCATTCATGTCCTGCTTGTAGGCTTCCCATGGACAACTCATTGGATAGTGTGTGAACAGAATGCTGTAAGAAATAGGCTGGTGGTCTGCTCCAGCAAACTCATATTGGGGTACCTGGCAGATTCCCAGATTTTGCAACATATATCGACACATTGTGTTAGAGAGAAAAAGCATAGGCTATGTGATGTGACAATGGCCACATGCGTTCCTGGAAGAGCCATCTTACCAGCCTTGCACCTTTAATAATAACTGCTACAGAATGCATTTCTGTGGGTGAGAGCTTACTTTATCCAAGGCACTACTCTCTGAAATAAAAGTGGACCTGAACACCAGGAAGAGTATATCCTTCCAACAAGGTGGATTTGAAGAACTTGAGTTTTGTCCATGAGTGGAGAGTCTTTCCAGCTGCAAGTAACACTACTTCTGAAAATACATACATCTCTCTCTCTTTCATCTGGTATTAACAATTTGTTTGGAATGCCACCAGAGAAAATCCAGGGAGGAATTTGTTATGAGAGTAAATCATCTGCCCTCCATTCTCATTTCAGTATGGGTACCCTCTTTTGTGTTCCTTGGCATATATGGTAGTACTAAGCAGGTCTTACTGGACTGGAGATGTGAGTAAGGAGAGAATACACATTTTTGGATCAATTTAAAACTGGCTATATGACAAGCAGGCAAAAAGCTCCCTCCTCCAAATTCTCCTAAGATCAAAATCCTCATTCTTGAATTCAAATTTTTATTTAACCTTGCTTCAGACTTTCCAGCATCCTTTCCCCCTACTTGTGACTCGTGCTTGAATTCTACACAGAACAATCTTAACAGTCTTTACTCTCAAGTAAGGCATGTTTACTTCAGCAAGGGCTTACTTCCAAGTAAATATGCTTTGGATTGCAGCTGCAATCTCACATACAGAGAAGACAATTCCCTGCTTAACTGAGGTGATCAGCTTTGTGCCTGAAGTATAGGGCAGAGACTCCCTGAAGGCTTTAACATCAATTTTATTCTGGCAAGGGGTTCCGGGCTCCTAAGAGCTGGCCTGAACATATGAATCAGACTTTCCCTTTCATTTGTAATAGATTTACTTGTTCATAATATAGCTTGGAATTTTTAATCAGCAATGTTTAGTTTGGAGCTCCTCAAAAGAACTCTTTGGCATCCACTTCACCCTGTACATAAACTGCCTGGTCATATCTCCTGAAAGGATATGTGGTTTGAAAGTTAAAACCAAGGTCTGCTTGTAATTTTGGTCCTAGTTTAGCTTGCTGAGTCATGTGTTTGTGAATATCTCATTTCCTCTGTCTGTCAGTTTTATTCTTTGTAGGAAGATAGGAATTCTGAAATAGCTCCATACAAAGAATTATTCTGAGAGAGAACTGTGATGCTACTTAGAGGTTCCCCTCGCCAACTTAAAAAGTAAATAAATCTGGAAAAAACAGAACTGAAGTTAGGAAGCAATGGACAGAAGATGGTGTGCACTAACTAATAAGAGAGAAACTGAAGATGTATAGCTGTAACAATGTTCCTTTTTTCAGAGGATCCTCTTCCTAGTATTCTTCTACCCCCAAACCCTGGACCCGCAATGGCATATGTGCCCTTTAGGATCCTGGGGGTGTTTTCCACAGTCTCAGTACTTCAGATGATGCCACCGAAAGCAAAAGGCAGCAAAACTATATATTCTCTACGTGATCCCTGCCTGTCGTGTTCCAAGAGCCCGAAATAAGCATTGAAATATTGGGGAAAGGGGAGTCTTCTTCATATTTTTACCACCTAAAATGCTACCTTTTGCTCTGACCACATTTTTTCTAAGCAAGCCCTTACTTAGTCAGAACCCCTTTGCAATCTGTAGCAGCTGGGTTGTATGTTTTCTACAAGAAACAGATAGATGGTATGGGACAGTATGTGTCTACGTATCTGGCATGTGCTGGGTGGCCATGCTTTCCATTCACAATATGTTCAGAAGCAGGAACCACATGCAGAGCATGGCTGCTGTATAAAGCATGAAGCAGCTCTCACTGTTGCATCAGCAGACATTTCCAAGAAACCATCACGATTTATTGGTAATGGAGGTGAATTCTAGCCAGAGTTCTTTGTTCTCACAGGCCTATTGTTACCACTCTGTAGGGAAATTATATCTTTCTTCAAAAATGGTGTTGGGTTTCTAAGGCTTCCCACAGCCCCTAGGAGGGTGTGGAACTGTGCCAGGAAGACAGGCTCCTGAGGTTTGTAGAGAAGCTGAGGAGAAGTGGTGAGCAAGTAAGTGAAAGAGATGCCAAGCCACACCAATCAAAAGTACAAGGACATTCCTAGAAATCTTTCCTGCCAGCAGTTTAATTAACCTGGGGAAACTTGCCATAAATGCCTAACAGCATACACAAGAGTCCTAATGATCAGACCTACCATTTTCTTCCCATCCAGGATAATAAACAACGGCCAAGGCACTTTACACAGAGAACACATGGTGTACTTCTACTAAGACAGTGGCACACTTTTGCAAATGTTAATCAAAACAGAGGAAACAGTTATGTGTCATTGTATCTGTATCTCCACAATACTGCTCCCAATCAAGCTTTACGGGAAATTTGTCCTAGACTGTGTTCTTCAGGAAATCTTTTCATCTCTGCAACCCTAGCTGTAACCCTGTAGCTCCTTTTTTTAATCAGGGCCCAAAACCTCAGTTTTCTAAGATCCCAGCACTCTTTCATGAATGGTCCTCCACTTTTACATTAAAAATCATTGCTGAACATATTCTTCGGTTGCTAGAGAATGACAGTTTTTATGACATTTAAAGGCAGATAATCATAATTTAGATTTGTTCTTGTCTGAGCTTAATGTTAGGAAGGAATCAGAAATATGGCTACTAAATAGAAGAGTCAAATTTATAATGAACTGTTTTGTAAACAAACCCAACAAAGGTTAGGGGGAAGTTGAATTTACCAGAAGTTTGTTTCCACATGAATGTATATCATTTAATTGAGAAGTGACTATATATGTAGAGAAGATAAGTGAAGATATAAATCTGATTGATTTCAGGGTGATTTTATAATGTATGATGACATTACAGTATTAATTATCGAAATGCTATGTAAAAAAAACATGTGCTTTCTAAGCCCCAGACAATTTCCCAGTGTTGCTATTTCATAAAGAAAGTGCACTTTTTTCCATACCACATTGGAGTCCAAAACAGAAGATGTTTATAGCATTCTAAGTCATGGTAAATAGGTGATGATATAGCTTGCAGTTGAGAGGAGTTCCTCAAAATTTGCAGCAGGTAGCAACATGAGAGATAGCAAAAATGAATTTGGTTGTATACGTCAAAGCCCCACATCATCACATACTGCATTTTGATTCAGAAATAATTACAGTTGGCCCTCCACATTTGGAGGTTTGACTTTCATGGATTTGATTATTTGTGAGTTTCTCCAACCCCTGCTTCCTTACCTCAAGCACTTCTTTAACAGGCGAAACTTTTCCAGTGGCTCCAATCAGACCACGCAGCCCTATAAAAAGCCTCCTCTGGACCTCCTCCTTCTCCACCAGCCACTGCCAGGCCAGCTAAGGATGGCTTGCAGCCCAATTTCTCAGCACCACAAACCATCTCCTGATGTCCCCAACAGCCAAGGAAGGAGATGGGTGTAAGAGAGGAAGTATAGAGCCACTATGCCGAACCACTCCCTTTCCTTGTCCTTTTCCTGACCTGGTTTGGGCCCTGGGTGCCTGTTCTCCCCCTTTCCCACAGAGTATTTGTGATTTTCCACTTTTGCAGTGGTCCCCTAACCCTAGCAAATATGAAGGGGCAACTGTACTCTCAATACCTAAGTATTTGCTTTCTCTTGAGATATTTGTCACAATCTGGCACTGGAGATCTTCACATGGACACAAGGTACAGCTCAGATTTAGCTCTAAAAGAAATCTTAATAAAGATTAATAAATAAAGATAATAATGCCATCATCCCGCCACAGTTGCTGAATTTTATGGAGATATCCAAGTGAGGTTCCTTTTATTTGTAACTTGTGTTTTATCATTTCTGTGTTCTGTGTTTTCTTCTACCATAAACATTCATTAAGGAGTGAGATGGAAGAGCTCCACTATGTTCCACCATCTGGGAGCAACCATAGACTTCTATGCATGGTACAGAGGCATCACAGTTGAGTTATAATGGGAGTCATGAAAAGGATGCTCACACAAGATTATTGCACACTAGTGCTTTTGAGAAATTCCAAATATAGGAACTTTGTGGGGCCAGGGAAATTTAAAATACAGTTGGCCCTCCACATTTGCTGAGGTTAGGGGCAGAGCATCCTTGCAAAAGCAGAAAAAGTCCAAATATCAAAACGTGTGCGTGTGTCTGTGGGAAGGGAGCTGGTGTGGAGAGCAGGCACCCAGAGTCGAAACCAGGTCAGGGAAAGGAGAAGGAAGGGGTGTGGTTTGATATGGTGGCCCTATATTTCCTCTCTTACCCATCATCTTCCTTGGGTATGTGGGGGGCCTTGGGAGAGTGTTTGTGGTGCTGAGAAATTGGGCTGTGATCCATCCTTAGCTGGCCAGGCAGTGGCTGGTGGAGAAGGAGGAGGTCCAGAGGTGGGTTTTTAAAGGGCTGCGTGGTCTGATTGCGATCCATCCTGAGCTGGCCAGACAGCATCTGGTGGAGAGGGAAGAGAAGCAGAGACAGGTTTTTAAAGGTCTGCATGGCCTGATCAAAGTGACTGAGAGAAAAGGTTCCCCTGGAAAAGAAGCCCTTTAGGTGTAGGGGCAGAGGTGGGAGAAACTTGCAAATAATCAAGTACAAGTAAGAGGTTTTAACAATGTTGGGATTGTTATTTATGGGGATTGAGGAAGGATACTCTTCCCACAAAGGTATATATGAGAATCAGTTAAGACATCCCTCCCCACCCTGATGACTCTGCAGAATATATTGCCCAAACTCACTGGTAGTCTCTAAATCTATTTCTGACTGGCTCCAGTTTGCATTACAATATCTGACATGCTTTATAGATGTGAAGAATACAATTTGCATCAATATTTTCTCAAGCACAGAATTAAACTTTTTCTCCATCTGGCATTGGACTAGCAAGTCTAGATTGCAGCAAAAATGTATCTGTACTACCATTTGGTAGTGTTATGTATCTTGAAGTTGACTCTGACTTATGGCAACCCTATAGTAGAGTTTTCTTAGCAATATTTTCTCAGAGGATGTTTTTCATTGCCCTCCTTTCAAGCTGAGAGAGTGTGACTTGCCAAGGTCTCCCAGTGGGTTGTCATGGCTGAGTGGGGATCTGAACTCTGGCTTCCTGGAGTCCATCTCCAACACTCAAATGACTATACTATGCTGGGTCTTTTTTTTTTTGGTACTTTTTTTTTTTTTTGGTACTACTATACCACTCTCATTACGTGATGGTTGCAGACATTCAGCTCTAAGCTGTGGTTTTTATGTATACTTAGAAACTAGATCATGGTTTGAGTTGTACTGTACAGTTAGTGCAAAGAATAGTGTGGTATTGGTGCCACAAACCAATTCCTTAGGTATGACATGAGCTCTCACAGTCTATTGGCAGCTCAGCAGGAGAGCCAGTCCCATTAGCCAGTATTTCATGCCAATCTCATGAGAAGATACTTTGCCAATCTCACATACACTAAAGAGCAAACAGAAAGAAGCCATAGAGACACAATGCAGTTGTTGTGAGTCTTTGCATATAGCAGATTTCTTAAGCTTTCTTAAGCTTTCTATGTTGCTTCTACAGGCACAGCTTGTGTGCCAAGCTGCTCATGTTCACACTTTCTCTCTCTCACTGTCTCTCTCACACACACCAGACAATGCTGAGCAGAAGTTAAGGGACAGCCAATAATATATGGATTAAAATTAGGGATGGTTTGGCAAGAAATTTCAGTATTGCAGCAGCTCATAAACTCCTTGACAGCTTTAGCCCTCTCTGGACGACCTTCCAGACAGGATGGTGGAAAAATGGTCTCATTCTTCACCACAAACCAATTCCTTAGGTATGACATGAGTTCTCACAGTCTATTGACAGCTCAGCAGGAGAGCCAGTCCCATTAGTTCCCACTGGACTGGAGAAAAGCAAATGGGTCATTTCCCCAGATTTTACTGTGGTTATTAAGGGGCTGGAGACAGAGGGGTTCTGGGAGAGTTCATTCCTAAAATGAGAACAGTAACATAACGCCTCTTGTTAGAACAAAATAAAAATCATGAAGCAGTGAGATAGCTTTTGAATCTCATAGAATTCTCTGAGTTCCAACATGACATACAAAACAAATTAATGGGTTGGAGAGAAATGAATCCACAAATAAGGATCCATAATATAGACTATGGCGAAGATGCTGCATGGGGAGATGTAACAGAAACTTCCACCCATGCAGAACTATACCATGTCTCCCTTCTGGGAGAACTCAGCTTCTTCCTGCAGGCCCTTCCCTCCGCAGGCATTTAGCAGACATTGGAGAGTAGGGTGGGGTTGTGTACTGGAGAATTTGGCTATGTGCCTATAGCTAGACACACAATGACATAGTCATCCTTTGGGACTTCCTGAAGAATTTTGGGAGCTCCTGGAGCATGCATACATCATTGCACATCTGGCTATACAGACATAGCCAGGTACTTCAACATCTCCAACTCTCTACCATCCTCAACTTTCACATGACAGCTGAGAGGTACAGCAGGAATGTGAGTCCTGATGGGTTGGGGTCATTGCATGAGGGGGTAGTGAGTTGCTTCCTCTGTGATGACCATTGAAAGACGTACGCGGGGAGGCATAAGTTGGACTTATGCCTGCAGATGTCACTAAAAAGATGCCAGCCCATGTTTGAAGCCCAGTCTGTAATGTTAGAATGCTAATTCATGAAGTTCTGTTCAGACCAGTTAAGTTTGACCGTGACCAGAGAAGAAGTCATAAGATGTGCCAAGGTACAGAGCAGGGGTGGGACTTGTGTGTCTCTCCAGATGTTGATAAACCGTAACTCTCAGCGCTCCTACTCGCTACTGCTGGGAGTTGACATTCAACATCTGGAGTGCTGCAAAATTCCTATGCCTGGCACACAGGGACAAATAATTAATGCCACACTCCTTATGAAAATATGTATGCCTTGAATCCATCTCTAGCACTAATGTGACTGCTGTGCTGGGCAATGTGGGGCCATCCAGATGTTTTGAGGCAGCCCTTTGCAAGATCCCTCATTCAGGTAAGCCAGCTATGGCTGATGGGAGTTGCAGTCTAACAGCATTAGAAGGATCATGTGTTTCCCACCCCTCTGTTCCTGGCTTCCATTATAGATCATACTCAGGGTCAAAAGCAGATCAGTTTTTTAAAAAGTAAACATTCAAGAGGCCACATACATGCCAACAAATATCTTCATCAAATGACAAATATCTTCATCAAACAAATGACGACAACAATATCTTACAAATATCTTCATCAAATGAAGGGATGGTGAAAAAAAAGCAGGAGGCAAATGAACCACCTCAAGAAGGAAGTGCTGAAATCCTAGCCATTACCACCAAGAAGATCCTTTCCTTCCTGCATTCTACTCAGCCATGTCTCCACCAATGATTTTATGCAGAGGAGAGCCTTTAAAAAGTGGGCAAGCTCATATGGAAATACACTTTCCGTCAGACACCCTGGACTCAAGCCATTTCAGCTCATCATCATCTGTATCCCCATCATCATTGCTGCTGTCATCTTACAACTATTCCCTGAGTATTTCTGGTTGAAAATGCTAATGCAAACACACGGTTGCATTACAATGACTCCACTAATCCAAAACGTGAGACTGGAATAATGTTAGAAAGTGTAGGGGCAACGTTCCCGCAATGGTCATTTTGTCATATAGGTCCTGTACAGTTGCACATTAAGAGAACAAAAATTATGACTGCAGATGGTTTGGATCACTTTAGATAACGAAAAACAACTGAAATAGTTAAAGAAGTTTATGTTCTATACCTTGGCTCAGTCATTAATCAAAGTGGAGACTGTAGTCAAGAAATGAGAAGACGAGGGCCATTTCCGCACTAGCCTGTTATAGCGCGATGATTCCACTTTCAACATCCTCTGGAATCCTAGGGTCTGCAGTTTTGGGAGGGGCCAGCCGGCCCCTCCCAAAACTGCAAACCCCAGGATTCCAGAGGATGTTGAAAGCGGAATCATCGCGCTATAACAGGCTAGTGCGGAAATGGCCTAGGACTTGGAAGGGCAGCTGTGAAGGAACTAGACAAAGATCCTGTAGTATAAAGATACATCATTGGATGCAAACGTTAGGATTGTCCATACCACCGTATTTCCAATGTCTGAAAGGAAGAGAATCAACTTATTTGAAATGTGGTGCTGGAGAGTTCTATGGCTACCGTGGACTGCCAAAAGCACAAAAGCAATGCCTCCCAGAGCAGATCAACCCTGAACTCTCCGTAGGGGCCAAGATGATGTTGCAATGCCAATGAAGAAAACATCTGCAAACCACCCGAACAGTCACATGCATCACCCCATGTTCGTGAGTGTGTTTGCGCGCGAGGGGGAAGGATCAACTCAGAACTGCTCTGGTTGGGCATGTTAGCCCGGGCCCGAGGGGAGGAAGAGGCCAAAAGGGCAGTTTCCAGATTGTTGGGAGCGCCCTTATCCACCCCCATGGAGGCAAGGAGAGAGGAGGCCACGAGCGGGGCACTGGGGTCGGGCCAAGTTGGAGGGCTCTTCAGGAACTCGGGGACACAGCTTGAGTTTGCTCCCTCAGGCCAGCCCGCCTTTTGTCTGCAGCTCCATGAGGGCGGGAAGGGAGGAGCCAGGGAAGTAACTTTGGACTCCCCCAAACTACCTTTTGTTGTCAGCTGGGCGCGTGACGTCAGGGGCGGCCGCGCGGCGCAAGGTTGTGTGTCCACATGTGACCAGCTTAAACTAGTTCTGAAGACACAAAGGGAAGGAGAGGGAGATAAGGCGCCGGATTCGCGGGGCAGGCGGCGGAGCAGAGCCAGCCGAGAAGGAGCAGCAGGCGGAGCCGCCTTCGCCGGGAGACTCACCGAGGAGGCGTCGGCACGCGAACCCTCAGCGGCGATCCAGGCAAGACCCGCGGGCGCCGAGGCGAGGCCGGCGGGAAGTTCCGCCTGGCTGTGGGCAGCGCGCCCTGCCGCGTCCTTCTCGTGGGATGGAAGGGAGGGAGGCCGAGGCGGGGAGGAAGAAGGGCAACCCCCGACTCCTTCCGAGGCTTGCCTCTGGGAGAATAGCACCCCCTTTCCTCCCCATAAGTAGGAATCCCAGCGTTGGCAGCTCCCTCGCTTGCCAGTTGAGGAGCTCCTTGTTCTTAAGCTCCCTCAACCCCTCTCACGCGCCTGCAGTTGTGGTTCCCGGAAACATTTTTGTGGTAATGCCCCCGTCCCACCCCGTCCCGTCCCGTCCCGTCGAGAAGGCAGCCTTTCCGCGACTCCCACGACCGTCGCTCAGATGCTCCGGTGCCAACCCCAGGGAAGGACGAGGGGCGACCCGTTTGGAGGATGAGCCGGGGAGCGGGCGGGACCCAGGACGGGTGGGAAGCTCAATGAACGGGGCACCTTGGCTCCCGGAGCCCTCCGAGCCCTTCGGCTTTCGAGGGAACGGGCAGCGACGGTGCTCCGTCGGGGGGCCAAAGTTCGTTCTGGCCCCGGACCGGGGCGCGGGTGGTGGGGCGGGGAAAAGGGAAGCGCGAGAGGCGCCGCGGTGGCGTTTGAAAGCTGATCCCTTTCGCCCCCTCGCATCCATAGGTTGCTTTCCTCTCAGCCTTAAAACAGCGGTGGAGGGAGGGAGGGGTCGGACCCATTGTCTGTACAGTTCTTCCCCCGCCCCCAAAAAACCTGCCTCAGAAAAATGACTCTTTGCTTTGGAGGTACCTCAGAAGTCCCCAAAGCCCCCATATCGACGTTGCTTGAGGGACCCTTAATGCCCCTCCGGCTCCCCAAGAAAAGCTGCTGTGCCACGGGGCAAAGAGGAAGGGACCGGAGGGACGAGGTTCTTTCTTTGGGTCCCTTTATGCCGCTGGGTACTACTGATCGGTTAGGCTCCAGATCCTGTGTTTCCCCACCTGTAGCTGCAAGGGACTGTTGCTTCTCTGCCCTGAGCGCTAACATGCTTACAGCATCTGGCACCCCATACATAGAAGAGCACCCACATGGCACCTCCTATTAATCAATCCAGGAGACCGGTACAGACACACAGTCCGTAGGCATGCGTGCGGTGAAAGAGGCAGGGGAAAATCCATTCCTTAATCACACTGTCAATGGTACAAAATGGATTAAAGAGCACTGAGCGAGTTAATCTTTGTCAAGTGAACTTCAGTAGACTCTTTGAGTATCTTTTAGTAAACGTTCTTCGGTCCGATGTGCCTCTGAAACAATGCACCTGGTTACTTCTGCTGAACACTAATCGGAATTGTTTGGGCTAATGTGGTTAATGATTTTTAGATGGGAGATATATGTCAATAATGTGTGGATTCCTGATCGTTGTAGAGGTCTACAAAGGATGACTTTCAAATCGTTTCCAGCCTTTGCAATTCTATGGCAATTTAACAGGTGAACTTTGCAGGCAAGAGGAATGACCATGAAGTGGTATGCTTTATGCATAGAAAAGAAAGTTCAGTGTTTTTAGTGGAGATAGTGCTGTATTCCTCCTGGTGCTTGGTGCTTAGCTGGAGAGCAAAGGGACCTTCTCTCAGCCTGGGACTCCCAGATCTGGGCATTTTGAAACTTAAGAACGCATACAGTGCAAAATGAGGAGCTTCACTCTGGTCAAAAGCTTCTGCTTTTGGATGTGCTCCAGTCTAGAGAAGAATGAGAAAAGGGAGATATTTCTTACCATGGCTGGTTCCAGGAAGGAAATGTCCCCAGGGAACTAGGACACTTTTGTCTTGCAGTACATATGCACAAAACAACATGCGGTGGTGGGTCTTTGCAACCCCTTTTCATTAACTTATTGCAGCCATGGCTCAGAAGCCTTCTTAACAAAGTCTTTCCCCCGCAAGAGCCCAGTATGTTCTCTTTCTCAAGCCCTGACCCCAGTTTGTTTAGTGCTGAGTCTTTATCTAAACTTTGATTACATTAACAAGGAAGACGCAGGGCTGCCTCTTGCAGAGTGAATATTCATTCTTCTTCTGTGATGGTCTCCACATGCGTAGCCTCAAAACCGAAAGCTCTTGGCAAGTCTTCTTTCTCTCACCAGCCACATCACCTCCAACCCCCACACAATTTAAAGTCTTGCTTTGTGGCCAGAGTAAATCTTAAAACATCTGAAGTCTGAAACTAGAAGAAATTGTACATTTAAGTAGAGATGTAAAATGTCCAGAAGTTTTGAAGCCATAGGAAAAAATGGTTTCTTTGCCCTTTTTTGGGAAAAAGAGAATTTTTTTGGAAACGTTTTAAAAATGCAATATTAGCAATCTTTACAGATTTAAAATGACATTATTCCTTTAGGAATATTTAAGTGTGTAACATATTACTTGATCTGACATAAAATTATCATGTTTGGTATGTTAAAACAACAGTTTATCCAGAAAATAATTACAAACTGAATTTATTTTATTTTTTTAAATAAATTTTATTTAAAATTTTATTTTTACTGACAAATGGAACTACAAAGTTCTGGACTATAAGGAGCCTTTGTGATTTTACCAGTTTATGAAAATCACTTTTTAAAAAATGTAAGAAGAGAGGAAACCATCAACTTCAGTTAAAACAAAGAAAATTATTTTTTCTCCTTTTGTCCTCTATAGTGTCAAACAGACATAAAGCAGTCATTCCCATAAAAAGTACTGAGAAAGGGAAACCACAATCAGGAATTGCAATGATCTGATACTGTATATCAGTTTCTCTCAGGCTATCGGATGGTGGGAACTGACTTTTTTTTTCTTGAGGTGCCAGGGCCCAGTAATTGTATCCATTGGCTATAGCTGTTTCTTTCTTTCCTGGAAATGTGCTGTGGACTGGCAGGTGATAGCTCACACACCGGCACTGGTCTATGGACCACCATTTTGAGTAGCTCTGCTATACATTATCTAACATAAAAATCTATTTGCTGCATAGGTTTTAGAAATAATGAAGGGGAAGTAAATGAATATCTTACCTTAAACATTTCACTTATCATTGTAATAGAAAATACTCCCTAGTCCCTTTTAAAAATCCAGAAAAATCAGACTGTGGGGGGTAAAATGGGGCAAGGAACCCTTTTTCTGAATGTTTCTGTATGTTCCCCCATTCCCTGGTACTTCACATCTCTATATTTAAGACAATTGGCATACATTTAGTGACTTTAAATGTGTTGTTATTTTTGCAATGAGTTTCTCCTTTCTTCTCTCAGAGTTTTAGATTTTTATTTCATTACAAATTGATGTAGTATTAGGTGTTCAGGAGGGTTAAGACCCTTTAGGGTAGAATGGCAATCATGCAGGTATCCATGTTTAACTCCCAGCGTTCTTCCCCATTGGCAATGTTAGCTAGGGCTACTGAGACCTGCAGTCCAACAGTATGTAGAGGGCCGCACGGTCCCCACTCTGGCTGTATATCCTTCTCTGAACAGATACTTTCCAACTTGCAACCATTGTGCTAATCAGGCAACTTGATTTGAGACTACTTATTGTTTATGATTTCTAATTCTGTTTCTAATTCTGATGTTGTAATGTGCCTTGTAGTCATTTTCAACTTATGGTGACCTTAAGGTGAACCTATCATGGGATTTTCTTGGCAAGATTTCATTCAGAGGGGATTTGCTTTTGCCTTCTTCTGAGGCTAAAAGGGTGTGACTTGCCCAAGGTCACCTACAACTCCTACATACAGCAACATAAAAGCAGACAGTGTGGCCATGTCAGCTGGACCTGACCATGAAATCTATACTTTGGGTAGTCCTTCTTCCTGGCTGCCTACACTCAGTGTGAACCTCTGTCCAAGGGGTTGCATCCACACACAGCCTCCATCCCTTGCAGTGTAGGTGCAGACTCCAGAGGAGGTGCTACTGAGCACATGTGACATTGTGGGCAGGTCTGATCAACAGAGCTCTGTTCCCTGTGTTGCTGTGCTTGGGTCACCATTGCCTGAATTGTGCTCATAAGAAGTTGAAATATGATGACTTCATAATGAAAGCCAAGAATCTTTGGTGTTCCAAGAGACTTGCAACATGTTTGTAAGCCCTGAGAGACAATAACTCCATCTCTGTGTCCTTTGTCTCTCTGATCCTACTCTTGAGTTTTTCTGTGGTAATAATAACAGTTTATTCTTTGTGCCTCCCTGTGTTATGGACTGTCAAAGTTTGTTTCTAAAATGATCAGTTGCACTTGGGAAAGCACTCATCAGAAAAGCTCATTTTCATCCAGACTCTGTCAGGTCAGTGTTCTCAGTATTCTGCTGACCAAAGGGATGTGTCAGGAGTTATGCTCCCTACCTAAGTTCTTCAGGCAATTTTGCAACCTGTAACAACACCCCAGGAATTCAGCCCACTTTAAAGGTGGTCTCTCTTCAGCACTCTTCAGCTCTTCTTTAATTGGCTCCACTGCTTGAGATGTCATATTAAAGAGAACGGTTTACTTTTTTGTATGTCCTGTCTAGAATTGTGATAGTTTCAGGAAGTGCCTCCAGACGAAGGTGTCCCCCCCCCCAAGTTTTTTGTAAAATGTTAAGCATGCTAAAGTTTGAAAAAGTTACTGTGCTGCAACTCTGAAACTGTCTGGAATATTCGTAGACCCAATAATAATAATAGTAATAATAATTATTATTTTTCCAAGCTCAGTGCATCCAGTAGGATTTACTCCCAGGTAAGTATGCTTCAGAGTGCAGTTTGAGCCACTTTTTGCTCCTTAGATCAGTGGTTGTTAAATGAGCGCTAAATGAGCCGTAGGAAAAGAATCTATCAGGAGGTGGTCTTGTACATATCTGTTTGGAAAAGGTGTAACCCAGTGTCTAGAAACTGGAGGAGGAGGAGGAGGAGGAGGAGGAGGAGGAGGAGGAGGAGGAGGAGGGTGGCGGCGGCGGCGGCAGGAGAAAAGACATAGAAGGCAGAATCTGAGGTATGCTTGGAGATAGCCTGAGGGAAGAGAGGAGGAAAGGTTGGGGGTGGAGGGAGGAGGCTGGAAGAACAGTGCATACTGTTGCAACTGCATTTGGCTCGTGAAACCTGAGGAGGCTGCTAACTTCAGGGGAAAGTGTGTAGAGGTGGCCAGTTTTCATATGTTTTAGTAAGGGGGAGGGGCAAATATGAGAGATCGCAAAGGAAAGCCAGAAGAAAAATAGGTAAGAGAGGAAGGCATGCGCGTTTTTCTGAAACAGAGCAGGAAATAAATACTGTACCAGAAAGGAAGGCTGGTGCAATAACAGAACATGTACAGTTTAGAATCAGTGTTGGTTCCAAGTATTCTATTTATTTGACATGACGGTTCATATTTGAAGTCTTGTTTTATTCAGGGATATTGGAGACTCTTGAAAAATACTGCACACCCCTTCCTCAGGGCACTGAAGTGTTATTTGCTTCGGAAATCATTTCTATGTTCCTCTTCCCCACCCAAAATGTAAGGACGTGTGTCCATGTGGACATGAAAATGAATTGCATGTCATTCATGCACTACTATCATGCCTTGACTGATATTCTTCACTCACTGACTTTTGTTGGTGGAATATTTTATAAGCACTCCCAGTCTTTTCATTCCCATCCATGTACATTCTTGCATTTCACATGACTTAATAAATCTGACCATTTTTGGAGTGACGCTGATAATCTTATGGTCATTTGTGTGCAACTATTTTCTCACAATATTCCAACCTTCTTCACCTTCTTAGGTGAAGAGCTAATGAAGTAAGAAAGAAATACATTGTAACAGATACCTCTCAAACAAGCGATCAAATGACAGCTGAAATCTATCATGTTAAGACTGTGACTCTTCTTATGAGCTGGATGTGTGAACCCCTCAAGGCAGTACGGAGGAAATTTGGAGTCAAAGTGAAAACTTGTCCCTGAGTCACTTCCAGTGTTCAGAATACCAACTACTTTGGAATAATAAAAGCATTGGCTCCAATTCCTGCTTGGCCCTGAAAATCACTGTGCTTAACCTAACATAGGGCCTTTCCACACTACACTGTTACAGTCTGTTATTTCACTTTCAACATCCTATGGAATCCCGGGGTTTGCAGTTTAGGGAGGGGCCTTTAGAATTCTCAGCCAGAGAGCTCTTTGGCCTCAGGAAACTACAAACTATTAGTGGAGTAATAGCACTATAACAGTATAGTGTGGAAAGGCCCTTAGATAGTTCTTGTAGTGATGAATGAGGTAAAAATTTTGTACACTTATCAGTTTCATGTGGATTATTGACTAGCCTATAGGGGGATAAATTGTTGGTTTTCTCCAGCCTGGCATTCCTCAGATATTTTAGACAGTAGTTCTCATTATGGCAGTGGCCATGTTGGCTGGGGAGAGTGGGTATTATAGTCCAAGATATCTAAAGCACACCAGGTTGGAGAAGGCTAGCATAGTAAGTGAAGAGAACTCATCTCTGTGGAGGTTTGAAAAAGAAGCTCTTTTGGATTCACTTGGTGATCCACAGCTGTGTATTGCATACAATACCTCTGCTTTCTGTTGTTTTTTTTATTCCTTGCATTCTCTACACTCTATGCAGCAGCATAACTAGGACTGATTCAAACTAGTTTGGCACAGTAAGTAGTATCTGAAGGAGGAAAGTGTGACGACAGAAGAGGAGAAGGAGGATCAGCTTGCCAAGAAGAGTTTGCCATCCTGAAAGAGTTTGAAAGAAGGTCATATCTTGCAAGTGATACAGATTCCTTCCGAGACAAAGAAAACCAGGAATATATTGATAGTGGTACAAGAAACTTTGTTTAAGAGTGATCTGATTTTTAACTCCAACAATATTAGCTTATCCCACAGCATGTGCAGTACCTTTTTCTGTCTATTCTCAGTGAGGTCCCTAGAGATTTAATATACTGGCTGTTTGACTCATGCAAAGACTAAAATTTGGAGAGAGAGAGGACAGGTAGGGTAGGACCACTGATTACTTCTTACTTGCAGGACACAGTAGCGCAAGGCAAGGAGATAAGTATATTTAGCCAAACAGTGCTGCCTTAGACTGGCAACCAATTCATATGCAGCTTTACTCCAAGTTTTAATGGTGCTTACTCCCAGGCAGGCAGGCATAGGCTTACAGCCACAAAATTTTGTACTGTCAGCATTGACTGTTCCTTGTGTGCAGAATGACATATGTGGTCCAGAGGAGGCAGCATAGTATCTAAATCTCCTAGTGCAGACAACTGGTTTAGAAGTGACACCTGGATCAGCTCTCTCTTGGCAAAGAAAAGAGGCAAGGGAAAGCTAAAGGGCCCCTCATTATTGTGTTTGGCACCTACAGCCCCATTCCAACATCACCCAGAGGTTTTCCATGGACTTGTTCCAGGGTTACTCAAATCCTTGGCAATTCCAACCGTTGCCAAAGTATGTCTAAACTTTCAGCTACAGCTCAGCATGTGTAGCCTGTGAGGCAAAAGAACTAGCAGGAATGAGGTATGCTTCAAGACATGAATATGCTTTAAGTTAAATGTGACAGGAGTGTATAATAAGTCATCAAGGGATCCAAGGAGAACTGCTCACTGAAAATATTACAGTGTTGCAGGGGGCGGGGGTGACAAAATGCCCCATATGTTAGCTTTATCTTAATAAATTTCTCCCTTGGGATTGTTTGACTGCGCCAGTCTCCATGCTTTACTTCTTCTCCCTATTTTTTAAAAACTTTCTTCTGAATTCAGTAATGCCTGATAGCCTATGGCGTTTCTTCTCATTAATGTTTTTCTCATTCTTACAACTGCAACATTTGAAATTTTATCTCATAAATAGAAAAATAATTTGATTGCAGTAATTAACAAGAGGGATGAAGGAGGAAAGAAAATAAAAATTGAAAGGACATTACACTGTGATTTCTGATGGGTCCTGGTGCCTTTTCTTATTCTGATGGGTTCTGTCCATTTCAGATGAGTTCACAGAAGCCCTAAGCTGACCTCTCAGCCTTATTTGAATTGTAATATTCGCACTTTCCTGATAAGAAGGAAGATATTCATCTTACTGTACCCAATCAGGATGGTAATGATGATGTGGAATGGAGAGCTGAAGATGCTGTCTTGAAATAAGCCTTCAACTAGATGAAGGAGCACAAATCAAAATCCTGACTCTTCATACACTACAAAATTCTGGAATGTATACATCTTGGTGTAAAGATTGCACCTATAATGATTGATTGTGTGGGCTTTTCCTGTCTATGCAAAATACTTGTTTGCCCCTAAGGCATTTGCCTAATTAGTGTCTGCATATATGTATATATACAGCTGTTTCAAAAACACCATCTGTAACATGATGAACAGATTCTCTTGCTAGCTATCATACTTCTTTATTGTCCTGTTGGACAGCATCTCTTCCACAGACAAATATATTTGGGTTCAAGTTAGATTTTGTTTTGCCATTTCTTTTTTCTTCTTCTTATGGTTTCATTTGTAATGTATTTTGCATGCTGAGCTTATATCTTGGGTTTGCCCTTATTCTAATGAATGTGTACACTACTATAGTTTAGTAAAAGTTACTTCTTGGACTATAACTCCTTGATCCACAAGCCAGTGTGGCCAGTGATTGTGCTGGATGCAGGGCTCAAGGGAGTTTTAGTTAGGGTGATAAATTCTGCCTCCACATACCTCACAGGGCAGGCATCTTTTTGAGAACAGTCACTGCACAAGAGTCAGATGGTAGAATCTGGAGAGAATGAAAGACAGCATGCCAAAGCCAGGAAGAGCAGGTGACCCATGAAATTGGTCACAACAGGTGCATAGGTCAGGATATCATCCCAGGAACAAGAGTTCTCTGCTGCATTTTGGTTGAAAATGGGAGATTCAGGGTATGAATGATGAATTACCTGAACTTTTGAGTACGGAGAAAGGAACAATTGGAAGGTTCTAGGAAGCTTCAGGAGCCCCAAGCCAGAGGAGATGGAACTTTAATTGACACTGGATTGTGTAAAGTGGCATAAAAATATGATAAAATCAAGGCAAAGGGAGAAACTGATTATAACAGTGATGCTGGTGAACTTAGCAACACTAATGTATACGCTAGGTTAAGGGACGGTTCTCTGGTTTCCTAAACCATGATCTAGGAAGCAAGTGCCATGACCATACGGCCCCGTCTTCCTTCATCTTATGTGTCAGCTTTCAGTGTTGATTTTGATTTGCATTGAGGCAAAGTTCCATGTTCTGCCTGAACTGGGAAAGTCTGGTTTAATATCAAGTTTAAGAAACTGGGGCCATTTCTGCACTAGGCTGTTATAGTGCTATTATTCCACTTTCAACATCCTATGGAATCCTGGGGTTTGCAGTTTAGGGAGGGGACTTAGTTTGCACTAAGTTTGCACTAGACTACTGCAAACTAGTCTAGTCTAGTGCAAACTGTCTAGTGCAAACTGCAAACCCCAGGATTCCATAGGATGTTGAAAGTGGAATAATAGCACTATAACAGTCTAGTGCAGAAATGGCCTAGGGTAATAATTCAGGATTTGAACTAATCCTGGCAGCTTTTCTGACATTAAACCAGAGTTGTCTGGTTTAGTTGTATTGAGACACTTAGACTTCATAGAAGCCATCATCTTGTGTTGTGAAGTGTGTGTGCAAAGACAAGGTTGATAAAGAAGCAAGATGCTCACACCTAATTTCCTAAACCATGGTTTAAAAAGTATTCAAAGACATAGCTGTCTTATATCAGCATCTGTATCAGCATCTTTGAGACTAACTGGGAGTCTCTCAAGTCTCAAATGTGCCACAAGATTCCTTGGCATGGTTTAGGAATCCAGGCATGGAAGTCCAAACCTGGCCATAGAGTTCTTTGAGTTTTCTTTTCTGTGTTTCTTTTTTAAACAGCAACCCAAAAATGACGTTGGAGGGTAAATGACGAAAAGGCACTGAATTACTTTCCATTCAAGGAATTAAAATACACAAGGTCAGCTGTCCAAGGCTTATGGGTTGCTTTGTGTTTAAGTAAAGAAAAATAACATGTTGTAATATGTAACATCTTGTTTGCCCTGAAACACTAGCTTTAAAATGCTAGTGCGGAAGAAGGTGCACTTGGCAAAATTGAACAGGTACTGTAATTGCTTTTTGATCTTCCTTTCATATTGGATAGTTCTTATCCTGCCCTCTATGTTGTCTGTTGCACAGGAAAAAGAAAAATTCCACAGTGTCATGAACTGTTCCACCTGGAGGACTAGAAAACACTTTCTACCATGAAGGTGTGTGTTTATGTGCCTTCAAATTGCATGTCAACTTATGGTAACCCCATGAATTTCATAGGGCTTTCTTTGGCAAGGAATATTCAGAGCTGGTTTTTCTAGTTCCTTCCTCTGAAATGTAGCTTACAGCACCTGGTATTTATTGGCAGTTTCCCATTGAAGGACTAACCAGGATTGACCCTGTTTAGCTTCTAAGATCAGGCAGGATCGATGTCTCTAGGATACTTAGGCCCTCCATCATAAATATTCCTTCAGAAATATTGGTAAGAGAAAGAAGATGATGATCATTTCCTGGATGAACATGACATGTTCATTTTTAGCAGGAGAAGAGGACAGTCTGTCTTGGCAGATTCTTAGATTGCCTTTCTGGGTTGTTTGATGCTTCTCTGTGGTCAGATCTTGTGCCACACCAGGAGCTCCAGAAAGAAAATGACAATGTGGAATAGGCAATGCATGCAGTTGCCTCTGACATCATGCAGAGTCAGCCTAAGGCATATTGGAGGCAGAGTAACAAGTGGCATCACCTCCTTCTTCAAGTAAAAGTGCACAGTATTCAAAGCCAGCCATATTCTTTTGGCACATGAGACATAAAGTTCCTCAAGCACCTCACCCATTTCAAGCAGTTAAAAAAAATACAGTAACAGATCACTAACAATTATCTGCCTTTCCTGGGCACCAAACATCTGTTGCCTGAGGTGACCACCTCATTCTGCCTATGCTCCACCATATCCAGGCGGCTCGGTGGGCAGTAGGGGATGCTGCCATAAGAAGTAAAAGCATCACCAACCTGTCCCAGTTAATATCTACTATTTCAAAACTTACCATTGTGACACAAGAGTCAATCACACAGGGCCAGCAATTGCATCCCAACGCTAATGTAAGAACCATTCTGAAGTGAATGGCTATTCCCATTGAACAATGAACATGACGTATACACCCTGGACATTATACATGTCATAGTCTTGTTACTAGTCTTTCAAAGAAAAAAGAATTTCAGCACTCTGAAAAATAAAGTGTGTCAGAAGGGCAATCCTATTAAGAAAGAAATGGTAGAAGAAGAGAGCATTTAGTTAAGACTTCCTTTGTAGCTCAAAGCCAGCTCTTAATTAGGTCTGACAGCCACCTTTATTTGGCTTGTTAACTTCCATGGCTGGATAAAGCTGTGGGGGGAGGAGGCAGAGAATACTGTGATTGATTGATTGATTAATTGATTGATAAATGGCTCAAACCCAACTTTGTTCCCAGACAGTCCAGTCACAGCAAAAATTGAGTCTAGACTACTCTCAGTGTTTAGTTCCTAGAGCATGAAAAAGTTACTGTTTGGACTAAAATTCCCAAAGTTGTCCAGTCATTATGGCCAAAGGCCATGCTGTCTGTAGGATGCTAGGAGTTGTTTTCCAAAGAAAGTAGTATTTCTAGTCTTAGCAGCTCCTGCCCTTTGACACCCTTGCAGGAAAGAAGCTTGGACTATGCCTTAGTAGGCACTCCGCACCCCTCCCAGCTCACAGAAGTGTTTGTTGAGGGGGGAGGATGTGGCACTTGTCCCTGGGGCTCTGCCTTCAGTTACCCGGCCTGTGTAATTTTCTGTGACAGTTCAATTCAGAGTGAATCCGGCAGCTTCACAGAGACAGACATACAAAAGGTGAGCCCAGTGGAGCCTGAATAATGAACCAAGAGCTGCTGTCTGCAGATGAGCTGCCTGGGGGGCATTATGGGGGAGGGGGCAAAAATGCTGACCTAGTGCTTCTTTTCCCTTAGCCTTCCTGGCCATGTCTTTCCCCTACACTGAGCATGGCATGTTTCATCCCAATCTGCGATGCAATCAGTTCTTCTTCTGTGAGCTGCTCCAAGGGTGGGGGCAGAGGCAAAAGAGCCTTTCACCTAGTGCACTGTGTCTGATGTTCTTCCAAACTGCTTCATCTAAACCACCATTTAGGGATTCCCCCCCCCCCCATACACAGGCAAACACTTTGAAAAATGTTTTGAGGGGACACAGGGGGGACAGATTAAATATCCTGGAGGTGCATATAATGGAAGACATGTGCTGGTTAGATTTTCCAGCGCATTATTGATATATCACTGGAGCTGTTATATGCCTGCAAAGACAATGCTCAGGAAACTCCTGCAAAAGCACTTGGGAGGTCACCTTTCCAGAAATCTCGATTAAGCAGCTTAACAAAGTTTTTAGTCCTCATGCCCAGGTTCCTGCTTTAACTGCTTCCTGGAGTGTTACTGTCAGGCTCATACTCAAAGTGCATCTAGATGGGTAATTTCTAGTGCTACCAATCAAAAGACATTGTACCACTATAATTCCATCTTTTCTTCTCCATTTTTTTTTTTTTTTTTGGTAAGAAAAAAGAATGGAAGAGCTGTAAGAAAATACAGGTGGGTTGCAAACATTTGATGACTGTGTGGCCTTTAACACTACCCAGCTGTAGCACTATGATTCCACTTTAACTCCCATGGTTCCATCCTATGGAATCCTGGCATTTGCAGTTTAGGGAGGAGCATTTATAATTCTCAGCCAAATTGCTCTGGTGTCTCACCAAATTACAAATCCTACGGTTCCATAGCATGCAGCCATGGCAGATAAAGTAGAATTATGGTGCTATAATTGTGTGGTGTGAAAGGGCCAAGAGCCTGGAAACCCTGTAAAATTCTGTGACTGAGGCAAGACAATTGCACAATTAAAACTTCATTTGCAAATCCCTTGGTATAGATCACATTATGTGTATTCCATAGTGTTGCCATATAGAGTTGACATTTAATACTGGTCACACCACTGAGAAACTTAAGTTTTAATTTAAGGTGGGGAGGAGAGACTCTTTAGATCCTGCAGAGAGTTTCTGATGAAATCTCAGAAGCCAGAAGATGATTGACCAGGATTTTTATTTGCTCAAAGAACAGAGCTTAAATACCCGGCATATACTCCTTTTCAGTAAAATTAAAATGCATTATGCAAAATAAGCAAAAGCAGGGAGATATTCATCATGTATATTCAATTGCATAAGTTGTGTTTCATAATTAAAATGCAGAAGGGAGAGCAAGAAAGTATTCTTTACAGCAGCAGTTTTCAAAATCTGGTCCTCTAGATGTTTTCAACTTCAGCTCCCTGACAAACTGGCCAAGGCTTCTGGGAGTTGCAAAACACCTGGACAACCAGAGTTTGAGAACGACTTCTTTCTGTCTGTACTTTCTGCTTTCTCCTGGTGACCATTTTAAACTTTAAAACTGAACTGAAGCTGAAATTGGTGGATCTTTGCAACAAATGTTTTCTGAGTTCCAGTAGTAAGCCTGATAAAATGGATGTTGTCTTCAGTTAGTGGCCACATTCCCATGATAAAGGGCTCTGCCTTGTCCGACAGTCGTACCCATAGTCTGTCATCTCCTTGCACCATTGTGTCACCAAAAAGGCTTGCACATATGGGAAACGAGCCCTTTGGATATGCTAGCAAATCCAGTACAACTAAATAGGAACTTTGTTTTCTGCTCAGTCCCCACACATCTTCCCCACTTCTTTGCAGAGCAGCACCAGGGGAATTACTTTCCTGCCTCTACATTTTATTTTTGATGACTTGACCTGTCACCCTTGCTGCTGAGCTCTGCTGGGTGAGTAAAAATTGCATTCATGCCCTGTTCCATGAATGTGAGCACAGCTGTTGGTTTTTGTGTGATGGCAAAATCAATAGACAGGGAGAGAAAAGAATCCGGATGACTGGTTTTTGCTGTAGGGTTCTCATCACTAACCCTATTACTAGCCCTTCAGGAGAGCAGAAGAATCCTTCAGAAGAGAAATAGCCAAGTGATGGTACTGCAGCAAATAATCTGTGGAACACTCTGCCACTCTTGGTACTTGCTGTGGCAGTTCAGGTCTCTCTGTGCACCGTGGGGGCCCCCAAGCCCCACAACAAGCAGAATTATCACGCAAACATTCCCAGTCCGTTCTCTACGCCTGCAGTTCCCCTTCTTGGTGATGGTGGGTGCACTCAACAGACACACACACTTAGTTACTACTCACTCAGAGCCTTGTTTCCATAGACCCTTTTGTAGGGATATGGTAATAGGCTGACATTAAGAAAACCAGCAGGGGGAGCAGCCTGCCTTCTAAAGCTCCACATGGGATCTAATTGTGTTGGGCTTTTATTTTTAATCTTCTGTTTTAGTTCTCTAAAACTGTGCCTGTCGGGGTTTCTTTTTCCCACCCTGGATTCTTTTTGAGCTGCATAAAGGTTCCATGGCAGCTGAAATTCCCCCCAACCTCAGGGAGCTCTGGCATTGGCGAGGTAGCCTGCTGAGCACTAGAATAAAAGAGGCACTGGGAAATGAGGGGAGCATTTGAGGGGAGTGGGAGCTGCCGCAGGGCCTCACTGTTGCCAGCCCTCCCTAGAAGCCTCCCTGGCTTTCCAAAGAGAGGGGCAGCATAAATCCCTTTGGCAGGTTTTTGCTTTTCCTGCTTTCCACATGGTTGCTCTAGATTTGAAATTGGGGAGAGGGCTGGGGGCAGGAGCAGAGATGCTGTTTTGTAAGGAGAGGCCTGAATCCTGTTCAGTTTTCTGCCACAGCCTTGAGGCACTGGGTAAGGTTGCATGTGAGTAGCGGCATTTTTATTTGGGACCTGTGGGCCGAGACGCATTGTGAAAGGACTGGCCCATTGACTAGCACCACTGTGGGAATGGAGTGCCTTGTGTGGAAGTGTAAGAGGCCTTGCAATAGCTTGCCAAGTGGCAAAACATACCAAAAGGAAAGCACAACAGAACAAGAAGAAAATGAGCATCCAGCAGTGGAAGGACACATTGATACTAGTTGTGCTAATCCTAGTGGTTTTCACATTGCTCTTCCTCAGTGGAGTATTACATATTCTTTAATAAATTACCCAAAATGAGTTACTGTTATAGATGCCAGCAAGTTAGTAAGTCCATTTGAGTAAGTTATTGAAAAAGCTCTGATAAGATACAGTTCTCTAATGGAAGACCTCTTTGTCAAGATATGGTAGAATGAATGAAATGGACCACAGTTAAGTTCATTCCCATGCCTACTAGATTCCCACATTGCCAACTGGAGTGGGAGGTTAAAAAAAGCAATACTCTGACTCCCAGGAAGGGTTTGAGGAAAGCTGTGAAGTGCAAGAATGGAAAAGACTGCAAAGTGCTGTAGAAGGTGGTAATTATCATTTAAAAAAAACAGGAACACTGCCATTCAGGAAACGCCTTAGACACTTATTTCCATGAGTTAGTTTGCTTGCATTATACAGTTTTAGAGTGGTGCCATGTTTATACTGGGTTACAAAGTTGAATGGAGCCCACTTTCCCATACCAGCAGGGCAGTTGGAGGAACACATAGCTGATAAGGTCATGTAGAGACCCTCGCCTGTTTTTCTCCCAGGTTCCTGTGGGTCTCTACCACCCCCACAGCTGAAAATTTGTTCTAAACAAGGAGAATTTTACTTTTCCTCTTTTATAGAAAATGTGCTTTTGCAAGTGAGAGTTCAGTCTGGATGGGAATCAGCAATTACTTCTGATTTTTTAAAAGTGGTGGGGAGTGAAGAACTCGCACATTTTTTGGCAAAAATTGTAGCTTGGAACAAATCAAGATGTGGGGGCTCACCAGTCTTACAATGCAGGCTGCTAACATTGCATTTTCTCAAACATTTGATTCTTCCTTGCCCTGATAATGTAAGATTGAATCAGATCATTGGTTCCTGTAGTCCAACATTGTCAACTCTGGCAGGCAATGCTTTTCCAAGGCTTTCAGGTAGGATTTTTTTCCCCTAGCCCTACCACTTGGAGATCAGTGGTATTCCTTAGAGGTCACCCATCCAAGTACTAACTAGGACTGACCCTCCTTAGCTTCTAGATCAGATGAGATAGGATCATCCTTGCTTTGCCGGTTCCTGTCCCTGAGTACACATTCACGTCTGCTGCTGTAGTAAAAGTGGTGATAAAGTGGGGCAACCTGTATGTAAAGACCGTTTTTTCCTGGATCCCGAAAGGCTGCTACAGTACACAATCCAAACTTGTTCTTGCCAACCAAACTTCAAAATGAATTTTCTAATACATGGTGTGTCTCTCCTTGGGGCACCAACTTGGTGCCCTGTTTATTAGCCCCCCGTTTGGATTTTTCTAGTGGTTTGAGCATTGGACTATGATCCTGCAGACCAAGGTTTGATTCTCTGCTTGGCTGTGGAAACCCATTGGGTGATCTTGAGTGTGTCACATACACTCAGCCCCAGAAAACCCCACGATAGGATCATCTTAGGGTTGCATAAGTCAGAAATGACTTAAAGGCACACAACAACAACAACAACAACCACCTCTCAATGCAGGGATTTGATGCCTTTCTGTCTTTGTATAGAATGCAGGTCCGTGGGCTATTTCTCCTCTTGGTTCTGGTTCTTCTGGTTGCATCTTCGGAGGCTGGCAAGAATAAAAAAGGTAGGTGGTGGACCTCTCATTGCCTATAGTGATGAAGCCCTGCTGCATCTAGTCCAACCCCCTACCATGCTAGAATATGCAATTAAACTTGAAATATGCCCTTCCAAACTTTGTTTAAATATCTCCAAACACGGTGAGTTAACCACGCTCCAAGACAGCCTATTTCACTATCTAACAGTTCTTACAAAAAAAACAGTAACAACAAAAAACACCTGTAACGTTCCTATTCCATCAGCTTGTGGAAGGGAAGAGAGCAAGGAATGCTTTTAATGCTTTTTGAAAGGTTATAGGAAAGTAGGGGGCTGTTTTTTGTAATGCCTGCTGGTTCCCTTCTCTCTCTACTACCCCCTTTTGTCTTCAGAAAAGGTGAAGAAAAATGGTTCAGATTGTGAGGAATGGCGCTGGGGCCCCTGTGTCCCCAACAGCAAAGACTGTGGTGTTGGCTTTCGTGAGGGGACTTGTAATGAAGAAACCAAGAAACTCAAGTGCAAGATCCCCTGCAACTGGAAGAAGGAATTTGGAGGTGAGTGCACTTGGTTTTCAGAGAAAATAATGAGGCTTCACAGATGATCTACCAAGTTCAAAAGGGCCTTGGGAAGCCAGGCAGGCAGTTTACAAATCTTGTCCTGCATGCCCCTCATGTTGTTATGTCTGTGTACTGTTGTTGCTGTATTAATATTACCAACCAGAAGACACCGGGTCTCCTCTATTTTCAGAACCTGAACAGGTTCAAGCTTGATTAGTCCTTCAATGGGAGACTAACAGGGATCTTTAGATAGGTCTAGGAAAGAATCCTGGCTGAAATACTGGAGAGCCATTACTGTCCTGTCAGAGTTGACAATACTGGTCTAGGGCAACTTTCCATGTTGCTACGTTAACTCACTACTGGGCCATTTCCGCACTAGACTGTTATAGCACTATGATTCCATTTGCAACATCCTATGGAATCCTGGAGTTTGCAGTGTTGCCTTGTACTGTTTACAGTGAATTTGCATCCAATAATCTGCTCACCCCAGTGCTTCCATATTAAGAGTGTATCCTGTGATGCCTGAGGACAACCAGACTTTCCACAGAGATAGGTAGCTGTGGTTTTTGGTAGCTGTCGTTTTTCCCCAGAACTTCGGAACAAGGGAAGATATACTATTAGACCATTGGTCCATCTAGTTCACTGTTGTCTCTACTGCACCAACTGATAGTGGCCCTCCAGTATTTCAGTTGTGTCTCAAAGCCCTAAGTGGAGATACAGGGAACTGGACCTACGATTGCAATGTGCTATGCCACTAAACTACAAAACTTTTTGTGTCTTTGATTTAAAGTGAAAGAAACATATAGAGTGGCATCCTGTTTAGCAGTTACAAGATCACAAGCTGGACTTACGATCTTGTAAATGCTGTGGATTCATGTTTATAGTTAATGACCAAATGTGACCCCAGAACCCTACCTTTTCAGCCTGGCAGCACCCCAACCAAAAGACTTCTGAGGTTCCGGAACATGACATCTCTAGTGCCCTCCCAGTCATGGAGCACACTGAGGCAGGCAACTGTAGCAGGACCCCAAGGTGTCTCTCCAGATGCCTGTTCTTGATGTGCCTTTGTACCAGAGGGCACCACAGACATCACTTCCCAGTGTCCCAGTCTATAGATCCTTAGAAACTCTTCATTTGGGATACTGCCAAACTGAAAAAGTAGAGGTTTGCAGTCTGGCATTATAAGGTGCAACTAAGATAATGGAGTTCTGGCGTGGTAGTTACATCTGACAATGCAGGATTTCAGTCATAACAAATAAGGTGAGTAAGGCAATATCAGACAGAATTCTTCTTATTAGGGCCCCACTGAAAATATGTTTCTTTTTGTATTGTTACTGTTGTTGTTACATGTATTTATATCCTACCCCTTTCCCAGTCTAGGACTCAAGGCAGCTTACCAAAGTTAAAACATATACAGCTAAAAATGTGCATCATACAAAAGTTGGCCAGAATCATATATGGCCACTACATATGCATAAAACATTTAATTACAGTGTTATGTATTGAATCCTGCCATGATCCCTCATCTCCACTTACTGGGCAGCAGTCACTGCAATCAACAGAGGTCTGTTCCCCTGTCAGTTGGGAAGCAGCTGGCTGCCATTTCCACCCTCTCCTATGAGAAATCTTGGTTGTGCCAGACAGAAGTGGGGTGCATGTCACAATTCCCCCTCACACCAGAGATTGTTTGCATGGGAGTGGGTGGCAGCTAGAGGATTGGATTGCAGCAGCTGCTTCCTGGTAAGTGGAGATCAGAGGACTTTCACAGTCCATATGTAGCTCCTAAATTAGGGATTATCAATATGTAACAGTCACAGTTGTGTAACTCCAGGTTACACATTTGCAACTGTGATATAGGATTCTAGCCCTTAAAAATATAATAAAACTATCAATAGAATTAAAAGCAGTTAAAAATATGAGCATTAGAAAGAAAAACAACAAATATAGACAATTATTAAAGGCCTTTCCTCTGAGTAATTAGCCCCCAAACACCTGGAAAATAAAGTTTCTACCTGCCTCTGGAAGGATAGCGAGGAGGGTGCCCGTCTAACCTCTTTAGGAAAGGAGTTCCAGAGTCAGGGAGCAGTCATTGAGGAAGCCCCTATGGGCAGGCCCATATGGGTGAACACACTCCTTCAGAGAGGTTGGACTTGAGCTCTATAGGGTTTTTTAGGTCATAGCCAGTACTCTGAATTGTCCTTGGAAACAAACTGGCAGCCTGTGGACCTGTTGCAACAAGGTAGTTGGTATTTTATACAATGGCCCTTCAGAACTTCAGGGGTTCATGGATGCCAAAAAACACAGATGATTGCACCCATATTATTAAGTGGCAGCAACTTGCACATGGACTCATCATTGCATCCACCTTCACATCACCACCATTTTATGTATAGGAAGTGATGATCTGCGGTCAGTGGAAATCGCAGATCTGGAGCCTCCAGCTCTGGAGCATGCATTCTACTTCGTTTCCTCTGACTGGGAAGTTGATTTACTGGGAAAAGTACAAAATGAAAGCCCATCATTCTGAGATCATGGACTGTGTCAGCACTTTTCAACAATAATCATGATTGAATCCAGGGGTACAGTGCATTGCAGATTCCAGGTCATAACACAATTTTGTAAAGAATTGGGTGACTTGGATGTTAACTGGAAGATGCTCCCTAGTCATTTCCTTTGTCTCTTCCTCTTTATACCAGGAGAGTTCTGCTATTCCCACTTTCAGGTTATATTCAAGTTTCTGTATCTTTGCTTTCCTGTTTAATTACAGTAAGATATTTAGGCTGTGACTAGCTGGAAGAGAAGCTCGGTGGTTAATGCAAGCCTTATAGCTGCCTACAAGTTCTCCCTCATGGATACTTCCCAATGTTTGCTGTCATACTTTTTTTAAATTTTTTTGTTTTGCCCCTTTAGAATTGCTGCCTTATTAAAAAAAAATCTGAGCAAGCAATTTGCATTATGTTACAGAATTGAACCAAGCTCACAGTTCTTCCATGTACAATCTGTTCCTGTTTAGCCCAAGTTTCACATTCCAGCAGTATAATTTAGGGCTGGGGACCCATTTTGTTGTTGTTAAACTACTGGGAGTCAGAAATCCTGGCTGATCTATTGCAAATCCTGGGTGAGCTATTCACTGATTAACTTAAGAGATCTGCAAGTAGATCTAGATTTATCTTTTGCCCACCACATAATATCCAGAGTTGTACAGGTTCCAGTGACATTTGGAACTGCTAATTATCAGACCACATGGACATGATTCAAGGTATGGTAGAAGTGAATATTGTGAATATAGGCTCTTACTATGTACCACACATAGTACCAGCATTTATTGTGAATATTAAACAGGTCTAACAGTTCTTAATTTTTCTCCTAGCTGACTGCAAGTACAAGTTTGAGAGCTGGGGTGGTTGTGATTCTGCAACAGGTCTAAAGGCTCGTTCAGGCACTCTGAAGAAGGCTCTGTACAATGCTGAGTGCCAGGAAACTATTCAAGTGACTAAGCCCTGCTCTCCTAAGGCCAAGTCAAAATCCAAAGGTCAGTCCAAGCAACTAGAAGCCCTTTATTTGCTGTAGGGTTTTAACTTCTGTTCCTCTTAATGATGAAGAAAAAAAGTAACCACAGGCCGTCCTACACATTGGTGGGTTTTACTTTCACAGATTTGATTATTTGCAAGTTTTTCCAACCCCTGACCGCCGCCACCACCACAGGTGCTTCTTTTCTGGGGGAACCTTAGTGGCTTTGATCAGGCCACAGAGCCCTTTACAAACCTGCCTCTGGTTCTTTTCCTGCTCCTCCACCTGCTGCCTGGCCAGTGAAGGACGGCTCACAGCCTAGTTTCTCAGCATCACAAACCCTCTCCTGATGCCACCCACACCCAAAGAAGGAGACCAGTGAGAAGTACAGGAAGTACAGGGCCACCACACCAACCCACCCATTTTCTCTGTCCCTTCCCTGACCCGGTTTGGACCGTGGGTGCCCGTTCTCTCCACCATGCCTCGGCCCCTTTCCCACAGGCACACATACACATTTTGATATTTGGTATTTTTCCACTTTTGCGATGGTCCTGCACCTCTAACCCTAGCAAATGTGGAGGGTTGACTGTACTCACCCAGAAGGACACAAAGGGAAAGTACTGTGATGCATCTTACCTATTGTTGGCTGTATTTGTATTTCCCCACAACCCTTGGAACACTTTTTACCCTTTTTGGTAATTCAAGCAAAACTGTGACCATAGACTGCAGCATTCGTTAAGACCCACAGGGCACAGTGTAATATTGGAGCCCTGAACACATGTGAGATTGTAGCTCCTCTTTCATGAACCAGAAGAATTACAAGTTCATTCCAATTCACAGAAGCCATGATACTGTGCAGTTCTCTGGCTGTGCCATGACAGAGCTTACTCAGGAAGATCATTCAAGCAAGTGATTATTTGCACATGGTTGATCCTTATAACAAGCATTCTGATTCCTGGCCAGATAAATTCCTATCTGAGTCTTTCAAATAACCTAAAACTTTTGAGTTTGGCAAGAGACAAGGGTCCCTTCCTTCTCTTGGCTCTCTCTCACTTTTCGTGCGTATCATTCTCTGGTAAACAGAACAGGTTGTTTTTGCATTTATATGATCAGTTTGGCAATCCTGCCTGCAGGGTATTTGGAGTTGAGGTCAAAAAACATAAACTTTTCTAAACTCTGGGTTTATGGTGAAACTCATTCTTGCTGAGAGGTACAGATGAGGTACAGTGTTGGGATCAGCCACCTAAAAATTCCAGTGTTGACAATGATCTCCAAACAACAGTGGTGTAATACAGGGTAGAGGACCTTCAGCCCTCCAGATGTTGATGAACTACTTCTCCTAATATTCCTCACCATTTCCCAAGCTGGCTAGATATTCTGTAGGGCCAAATGTTTCCCATAATTCCCTGATACTATGACTGTAATTCACACTTACGAATGTCTAACCTAGAGTTATAACTGATTCATATTTACAATCCCTATACATTCAATAGTGTAAGGAATATGTAGAGATCATAAAAGTCCCGAGTCCTGATTAAATGGGCAGCAACTGCTGCAAACAACAGAGGTCTGCTCTCCGGTCATTCAGGATACAGCAGATTGACATTTCCACCCCCTCCCAACAGTGATCTCCAATGTGAGGAGGGATTGTAACAGGGATCCTGCTTCTGATTGATGCACTGGATATTGAGGGAGAGGGGTGGGAATGTCAGTCTGCTGCATCCTGATTGACCAGAGAACAGACCCTCATTGCTCACCATGGCTGCTTCCTGGGGGTAGGACTAGGACATGCTACTTACCTACATAACTAAGGTTAATTTAGTTAACTAAGGTTAACTAAGGTATTTACGTAGATAAGTAGCTAATCTAGAATAGCAGCCAATATCTTTACTAGTACATTACAAAGTAGTGGGAGTTGCAGTTCAGTGAAGTTTGTCAGAACCTTGAATCATACTCATTCACTTTATTTTGCTTGACATCCCACCCAACAATCTTCATTTTCTTTCAAAACTGAGAGGTAGCACTGCCCAGGCGTGTGGGTAGAGTTCTGCCCCCACAATTGTCATGGTCTTGCTATAATGAGCAAAGCTTACTTAATGGGCAAAAATTATATTTACTTTGTCCTTATGACAAAATTATCCTTGTAACTCAAAAAAGTTAACAAGCAGTCATCATTACTTTTAATGTGTTACTGCCAAGCTGTGATGCAGCCAGAATGCAAGTTAGGAGACAAAAGGGTTGACTAGCAACTTTGAGAAAGCTGGAGAATGTCAGACTAACACAGACCCAGCCAAATCAAGCGAACTGTAGTTATGTGTCACCTTAATGCTTTTCTACCTTTATTGTTTCAAACAGCCAGAAAAGGAAAGGGGAAGGACTAGAAGGATGGATACAGTCCCGCTATCTTCAGGGCATGGTGCTTGAACCCACTTGGACACACACCACTTGGAGCTGCAGTGTGGCCCCTCCCAGCTCGGCGACGTTTTGCCAAATCCCACTATTCTGCCTCCACAACTTTGCCCTTAACTGAAATACCACTTCTAATCACTAGTTTTGTAGAGAAGCAACCCCACCCTCTTCTGATGAAGGTGCTATTGGCCTTCCCTTTAACTTTTCCTGCTATTCCTGACTCTGCCACCCCCACCCCGTGCATTTGCACCCCAGTGTTCTTTGCTCTGGTTCGTTTCCCAGAATTCAGTCTGATGTGTTTTGAGATGGGGCTAGGTTGGGCTGAGCTGTGACTATCACTATTTACCTTTGGAATCCCTTGTCAGAGCCCAAGGGCCTTCTGGTACATCTCCAGGCAACTTTGTGCTGCTGTAAGCAAAGCTCTCAATTAAAATAGCCAAGGAAATTGGCTAGTGGTGGGGAATGTAATGGGGAGGGAAAGAGTTATGATTAGAACAAAGGATGAGGGGACTCACCTTGCCCTCCTAAATAAGGGTGCTGTGTTTAGGAGCAAGATGTTGACTTCCTTGGTGTTGTTTCTGCCCCTCTTAGCTTTACAAGGGACTTAGGTTGCAATCCTCTATTCTCTCACCTGGAAGTACCATTGAGCTCAGTGAGACTTCCTTCTACTCATAGGATTGTAGTGTAAATCTGTACATCTTTTCCATGGTGGTGTGTGTGTGCGTACACGTATGCATACACAGACACGTGTGTTTGCAAGCACACCTTTCTCCTTCCCCAGCTCTTTCCAATACGAACTGGCTCATAAGCAGACTCTTCATGTAGAGAGGTGTGTCTTTGTGTGTGTGTGGCTCTGCTTGAACCTTTGCCAATAAGCCATGCCTCACATCTCCTTCAGCATCCAAGAACCTCCCCAGAGTTAAATGAGCATTGTTTCTTTTTCAGTCATTATGTCCTCATCTTCCTTGTCTATATTCTTGCTGGGATGCTGTGGCATTTCCCTCCTTTTCTGGTGCTGGGTAAGCCTTTCTCCTGCTTTTTACAATTTCCCCCTTTTTTCCAATAAAAGTCTTTTTACAAAAACAATTTCTTTTTTTGAGTCCTATTTTTGTGTTACAAGCTATATATCCATGAACTAGAGCAGGGCTGGCTGTGTCAGAGCCTGAGCCTGGAAAAGTTATTTTTTTAGAATCCAATTTCCAGAATCCTCCACCCATCACCAGCCCATCTTAGCTGGAAGATTCTCAGATGTAGTATCAAAGACTAAACTTTTCCAAATTTTTGGGAGCATGGTCAGTGAGGATGGTTTGGATCCAGTTGCTACTGGGTGGAGGAGAGGAACCTAAGAGTTACTGTGAGGTGTCACTAAAAGAATATCACTACTTTGAGCTTGACAACACTCAGTAAGCCAAGAACAATCTGACAGACTCTAACTGGAGGGTTAGAGCAGAGAGCCTGCTGTCCATTCAGATTTCCCTGGTGCATTTTTTAGGCCAACAAAGTGAGACACGCTTGACGTTGGGATATTAAAAACAACTGCTTCAGGCAAGGTGAGGCTAAATACAGGGTTTGTCTGCCAGAAAGAGCTAGACTGAGACAGTGTTAAGTTCCAGATACCTGTCAGCTTTTCAGAGCCAAATGGTCTGTCAGAGAAAGTGTGTCACAAAAAAGTTTTCTATGAAGGCCTTGTGTCCTACCAGGTTGAGCAGGGATGGACAGCTTGTGATTCTCCAAATATTTGACTCCAGTTCCTGCCAGATCTAGCCAGCATGGGTAGTGGTGAGGAATGGTGGGAGCTGTAGTATTTGGAGGATCACAAGTCACCTGTTAAATAACTGGTGGGTCCAGTCATGCAGATGTTCAGTTAAAACTAGCGTCCTGGACCAACAAAGTTCCAGCTCAGAGGAGCTATGGGAGGAGCAGTAGTAAACTCCATTTGCTGCCCACAGATCCACCAGCTACCCTTGAATTTACCCACACTGAAGAAGCTCAAGACTATGTAACAGATTTGGGGTTAGTAGATGGGACAACAGGATAGTTAAAATCCCATAGAGTGATATTTGCAGTTACTAATGAATTATCAGTTCAATATTTTAACACTGGGGAAATGCTATAGTGGCTTTAATTCAACAGCACTCACCCATCTACAGAATAATTTTGTGGACTTTTAAGAAATATTATTTAAATTCATTATTTTTCAGAGAGTTCACTGCTCCATCACTGGACTATTCAACTGGAGAGCAACCTATGTTGCAATATTTTAATTTCTAGTGCATATATCAGTAAAATGACTTCTTACAGCAAAACCCTTCCATTTTGTTTGGTTTTCTATAAGGTCTATTTACTGTCCCTCATATATACCCTCCTTGTTATGTTATGTTTTTAGTCACTGCCTTATTCCTCATACTTTGTAAAACAGAAGACAATTGGAAACAATTTCTAGTACTGTGGTGATGCTAAAAGATTTCAGTTAACTCATATAATGGTGTTTGGTATAGCATAATCCAGCTCTTCCATCACAAAAATTTAAGAGAGAAGTAATGAAAATATCACTAATATTTTACCAGCTGCTCCCTGGATTCCTTCAGCCCATTTCTGACCTGAGATATTTCACATTATTATGTCACTTCAACAGAGAGTGGAGAGTTGGCAAACATTTAATGAGGCTTTTCCTACTTTTTGACTTAATGGGTTTTCTTTTTGGAAAAAAAAATACACATTTCTATAATTTATGGTCTTGTCTCTTTTTTCTGCAGAAGCCAATGAATATAAATGCACACAACCAATTAAATAAAAAGAACTTTAAAAGCAATCAAATAAAATGAGACCTTTTGTGAGAAGTGAACAGAACAAAAGGAAACAGGTCCCTCTGCCTCTTTGCTGTCCGCTGTTACTTTTCTGGCGGGAAAAGGAGAAAAATATAATTGGGACACAAAGACGCAAACGCTATTGATAGTTCCAATTAAAGTAACTTCATTAAATCAATGAAGCTTACTTGTATATTCACTCACTATTCAGTAATTGATTTAAAGGGTGTACTCCTAACTGGGATGACCAACTGGATTCAGGTCAAAACATTACTGAATGTTGATTGATTGGCTGCATTTAGGAAATAGCTGGCAAGTCGCAGTGTTGCTGCATTTCCTTTTCTTTAGATGGTCTATATTGACTTCCCATGTAATAAGGTCCTTTCTTCAGACATCTCCAACATGCTAATGTCCCAATGTGTTGGAAAGTAACTCTCACCATGCCTAACCAGAATGACCATTGGGCAGCATATCCGGAGGGCATAAAATTGGAGAAGGCAGCTACTAAGTGCCACCTCAAGACAGCAGATACTGGGTGTCACGGAAGGACAGCAAATAGCCATTTATGGTTACTGCATTTTAACTGTCATGGATGAAGAATGGTGCTCATGGGATTTGCTGCTTCTTGTATATGAATAATTTGACTGACCTTAAATATGATGCACTTTGACTTCAAAAGAAGTGGCAGGATTTGCATTGCTGCCTTTTAGCAAAATGTCTTGGGCTCCCCTCGAATCTCATTTTCCTGAATGTTTTAAAAGAAGTAAGCCATGTTAGTCTTTGACAGCATAAAAAGGGAAGGTAGGGATGTGACTCTAGTAATAAACATTCAAAGAGCTGTGTAAAATGAAACTGGTCTGACAAGCTTCTGGTCTGTTTTTTCTGAGGTGTGAAAGCAATCAATCTACTCTTCTTGAAGTCAGAAACTTTTCTGAGAGTTCTTTTGTTACATGTGCAGTTAGTTGTGAAGACCAGTAATTTGCATCTTTTTGTATCCTATTACACTCTGATCCCTACAATCATATTAACTGTTAATGTACCCTGCTGCCTTAATATCAACTTCATTGGTGCATCTCAAGAAGCAGATTGAAGAAAGGAATCTATGAAAGCTCATGTTGGAATTAATCAGTATTAAAGGAGATAGTAGATTCTTCTTTCTATCTTTCACTTTATTTTTGAATGGGGCTGTACTTCTCGTTGTGTGTTGCAGCTGTGATTTCTAATATTCTATTGAAGAACATCTACAGGAATATAAAATGCTTTTCAATACTGACAATGTGCATATGTACATTACATGTGCTGCATACGTTATGAAATCTGCATTTGGAACTGACGCACTAAAAAAAACGACTAGGGTGGTTCAATACCAGCACATTTGTGTGGCATATAAAAGTCCTTTCCCAGGTTCACTTCCTGTCATTGCTAGACAGGAATGGTAAAGCTCCGTTTGAAATCCTCGCAAGCTGTTGCCTGTCAGTATGTGTGGACAATACTGTATAACTAGTGGTATGATTTTGGTATAACTTACCTTCTTTTGTTCTTAATCCATTCAGTAACATGAGAGTCTGGGGACTGAGATGCTCCACTCTCACTTTGGAGTTTAGCTCTCAGCCAGGGCCAGCCCTACTGTCAGACACAGTGAATCAACCATCTCAAGTGGTACATGTCGAGTTACAGAAAGCAGCAGTGAAGTTTAGGAGGACAAAACTGTGCACTGCGTGCTGCTCTTTGGTGTGACGATGCTGTTTCCTTGCCAATGCTGAATTCAAATTCAACTGCTCGTCTGGCTGTTATCTGTATCTGGGTGGTAAAGTGCCATTTCGTCCTTCATATCTTGAGCTGACCTTGCTCCCTCAGTACAGTCTTCTGAAGGATGGCGATGCTTAGCTCCATTATGCATCCCCTTGAAATGGATGCAGTCGTAAGGTCTTGTTCCATCTTTGCTCATTTTAATGGGGCTAACCCCAAAAGTTATCACCCTTGTCTTTCCAGAATATCTGCTCAGCATCAACTCCAAACACAGACACACACAGACACTTGTCCTTGCATATCCTACCCAGCCCCCTACCCATCTTCTTTCCTGCAGTTTCCCATCAGAATGGTTCCATCCACTGTCGTTTGCTGTTAGTTCCCTGGCGAGGGGGGGAAAGCCAGGCTATTTCTCTCCCCTTGCATCTTTGCGTTCATGGTTGGGACACTGGACACTCTTACATCATCACCTCTCCCTTATCCTCCCTGTCCCTGTACCTCCCCTGGCAAAGCTGTCTCTCCAGGTGGCTAGGAGAGCTCCACAGCCAACACCTGTTGACCAAGGGCCTCCATGCACGCCCCCCCCCCTCCGTGGCATGCTGGCTAGAGGATTCTGGGGCCTGGAGTCCGAAAACGTTGCTCGGCCGAGCTCTACTGAATGTCCGCCCCCGCTTTCCTCCTCCTCTTCTTGCTCATCCTCCTTCCAGTGTACCCCTTCCCTTGCAAGAACCAAATCCCCGCTCCAGGCTTTTCAGCTTGCTAGAATTCCTCAGCTAACGCAGCGTAATTGCTACCAGACGCAGCGCCGGGCTGGAAAAGCTGCGGGATGATTAGAAGCAGACTCGAGGGCAGGGCGAACCTCTCTCAGGCAGACGGCTTGGAAGGCGATAGCCGGCTCCCCCGGGGAAGCGCGCCGCCCGGACTCTCGCCTGGCTCCCGGGGGAGCTCTCCCAGGGGGCTCTCTCGCAGGCGAGGCGCCAAAACAAGCCTTACTCCTCCGGCGGCCGTGATCACGGAAGAGGGGCGGAGGGGACGACGCGGCCCCTCCGGCCACCCTCATTTGTTCTGGTTTCTTTGAGGGGGGCGCGCATTTTCTCTAACTCCAGGAGCCGCCTAATCCCGAGAAATCTTCAAGTGGCGGTAGCCCGGCCAGGTCTTTTCTTGACCCAGCAGAAGCTTCAGCTCCAGTGGAATAAAAGGTTGTGAGAAAGGTGAGCAGGTACACAAGGCTTGTTCCAACACGGCAACGCTTTTCAGTCTCAGCATCGGCCGTCGGGAACTAGTGGTTCCCCGCCCTCCTTAATAAAACCAGCAACGAAGATGCCACTTCTCTTTATTATCTGGAATACCCACATTTTGCCAAGGCACCGCGCTCCTGCTCTAGCCTGCCATTTCCGCACTAGACTATCATACTGCTATTATTCCACTTTCAACATCGTATGGGTTTCTGGGGTTTGCAGTTTAGGGAGGGACCTTCGAGGCCCGTAGGATGTTGAAAGTGAAATAATAGCACTATAACAGTCTAGTGCGGAAATGGCCCTGATTGATAGATTCAGGATGGTCACAAAGAAGTACAGTTAAGACTATAGGATTTAATCCATATAAGATATAATGATGGTCAATAAGTTTAAAAGGAGATAAGGGAACACAACTTTTTTGGACTGTAGCTCCCAGAATCCCTTAGCCAGCATGTCCTGAAGGATTCAGGGAGCTGTAATTTAACAAAACAAGAAAACAAAAACAGTTTTCCAAACCAGAGTCTAGAAGAGGTTATCAATAGTTACTGAGCCTGATGACTGTACATTAACTCTTCTAGAAGTAGGAGACGTTATGGCTTACTGGATCTGGGGCCTTTTTCACCCTAGATCAGTGATTCTTAGCACTTTCTTTGCAGGGGATCCCCATAAATACAATTTGTTTCCAGGGACACCCAAGACTTAACTCAAGATTGAAATATATAACTTTTGAATTAAATATTCAAAAATTATTTAAATAATCAAATATTTATTTATATATTAAAGGTTTCTGGAGACTAGGATTCAAATCCCTGCTCAGACACTGGATGACCTTGAGCAAGACACATTCTCTCAACCTCAGGGAGAGGCAAAAGGAAACCCCCTATGAGCAAATTTGCAAAACAAATAAACAAACCCCAAAACCCTGTGATGGGTTCACCTATTGTTGAAGGCACACAACAACAAAGTGCTGCTGACAGGGGGAGGTTCTTTCTAGCCATCATGTCTCTGCTGTTTGAAAACTGATTTATGTTGACCCCTAAGTTGACTCTGTCCTGGGGGCTTTCTTGGCAAGATTTGTTGCCTTTGCCTTTCTTAGAGACTGAGAGAATGTGGCTTGCCTGAGGTCACCCAGTGGGTTTCCACAGCCAAGTGGGGATTCAGACCGTGATCTTCAGAGTCATATTTGGGCAGGCGCACACACCTGCCATCACTTCCCTTGGTGCCCGCACCCCCTGCCGCCACATTCCTGATAAAAGGGATACAACAGCAGACTTGTGCATGGGCTCAAGCCGCTCCCTCATTTGCAAAGCAGTTTCAGTATCTGCACCCTCCCTGTTGCTGCATCCCCGTTGCTGCTGTTGGTACCCAGCAGCAGGGCTACACGGACACCCTTGTGAGGGCTCCATGGACCCCAGGTTAAGAACCGCTGCACTCAATAATTCTAGCATGATGATTCCCCTTTAAGTGCTATGGTTCCATCTTATGGAGTCCTGGGATTTGCAGTTTTGGGAAAGATATTTAGAATTCTTAACCAGAGAGAAGTAGTGCCTCACCAAACTACAGACTCCAGAATTCACTACAGTGTTACTGTGGCAGTTAAAATGGAATCATAGTGCCATAACTCCATAGTGTGAAAGAGCCCCAGCTGCTTCAGAACAGAGTGGGAGGGTGGTGCTGCCTCCTCCCATAGGCAGCTGGTCAGGCATTATGGGGACGGAATGGTATACTGCATGTTTAGTTTGGTTCTGTTCATTCTTTCTGTCACACATAATATTGTAAGATAACTGTACAGGTCCTTTGCTGACAGGTACAAGTACAGTCAATAAAACATCTTAAAAAGACGTTGAAAGCAATTTAAAAAACTGAAAACAATTCAACATGAAATAAAATCTACAGTTCAGTAGACCAAAACAAAGCAATGGTCCTCCTCTATGACCATGTTGTACAGAAGTTGACTGCCCTGGGAGTTGAAGCTGCCAATGGGATAGCATTCTTCCTCTACCACATCTGACACAGCATGCTAGGTGATGGACCCCAGGAAGGTTGTATGGCACACATACACACCTTTCTTCATTAATGGAAAGGAATAGCTGGAAAGCTCACAAGGAACAGTTGGGGAGCTACCAGTGTTTCCCCACCTTACCCCCCAGTATCCATTACCTGTGTCGGTTGCAAGTAGGGCCAGTCCTGGTCATGCTGAAGGCCTGTTGATGATACACACAGGTATAAGCTCTTGTTGCAGCTGGGTATCTGTTTTTTTTAGAGGGGACTGTTCAGTGTTCATGGAGGTATTCAGTACTTCTTTGTAGACCAACTCCCAGCCCATGCAACCAACCATGGGCATGCCAGTAGGTACAGGCCTTCTATCTTCCCCCATATGGATGCTGCCTGAGTTGCCATGAAGGTATGGTCAGGCATGAACAAGGTCAGTTGCACTGAGGCGGAAGAGGGAGAGGACCCAAATTATGCTGTTGGGGCACTGTGGTCTGCAAGAGCTTGGCCACTGTTTCCAAAAGGCTTTATTTCCATACAAATAATTCAGGTGCTCTGGGAAAATTACTTTTGTCAGGGTGGGCTTGGGAAACTACCTTAGCAGTGTGCCAAGGGACTTGGGAATGTAGGAGCATTCTAGGGCAATCTTCCTACTGCCATGGTCACTGCTGTTGATGGTAGCAACGGCAAGATCTGTTGCCATTATCATTACCATCGCACTTGGTAAATGGGAAAGAGTTGGCAGGGTCTCACAGTAGCTTGGAGAAAATGTTCAGATTCCCTTCATAGTAGACCTGTAGGATCTTTCTGGAGCCAACTAACTACACATACTCTGTTTCTGATTGTTCATGTTTAATCCCAACAGGCTGATGTTTTATAATAGGCCAAATATGTGCAAGTAACCATCAGTCACCTTAGCCAATAGTTCTGCCTTGTTCTACATTCCACAGGTTTGTTTGGCATATTCTTGGAAGTATGGCAGTGATGAGTAGGGAGACTTGTGGTTCTCCAAATGTAGCTGGACTTCACCTCTCATCCCAGCCAGCACAACCAGTGATTAGGCATGTTGGGAGATATAGTTCAGAAACTTCTGGAGAGCTAAAAATTCCCCATCTCTGATTTATAGTCTGTCAACAATGTATAGAAATTTACTTTGACATGGTACTTAAAGACAGAGAAAGGCTTTAAGTCTTCAAGTTTTCCTGGTTATTTATTTAAAATAACCATTTCTGCCTGCCTAAAGATGAGGATGTCTAAAACTGGTTCTAAAATGACTGACCAAAAAAAAAAAAAAGTATATTTAGTTCAATTACTTTATTTGTTTAAGTGGGCCCCACTGTAGGTATAACAATAAAAAAAAAATCTGCAAGGCATTTTAGGAAACATTATGCAAATTATTCCAAAGGCAGGGGCATTATGACTGCCTCTTCCCCAGCAGAATGAAGCAGCAACCACATACAATGGCATCTCCCAAGCTGAGAGCCCTTGGTCATAAGATGGAAATCTCTTCCATACCTTAGTGGTCACCCTGCACCACCCCAGTGAACATTAGGCCATTGGCTTCCATTCCATGCTGATGGCACCCTGAGGGTGCTGGCACTATCTGAAATCTAGAGTAACTGAGCAATAGTTGGACTGAATTGAAAGCTAAACATTAATATTTTGGGGTTTAGGCCGTACACTTACACTGGAGCCCACATGCTGAGGACTCTCATGACAACACTGGCTAGAAGGGATGTAAACATCCATTTACAAAGCTCGGGGGCTGTCTTCTCTTGGTATGCCCTCAGGCACTTGGAGCAGAAGCAGAGTGGGGAGGTCAGTATTGAGCTTCCCCTGTCTCCTATGTATAGGTACCTGCTATCAGAATCAAAATATCTAATCCGTAAGGGAAATTTCCCTTAAGCCACCTTGGAACTAGGAGAAAACATTGCACAGGCGACATCTATCAAAAAAAGCAACAAAAAACAAAGGGGAGTCCTGGTTACATTACAAAGATTACATGCCCTTTGAAAGACTCCCCAGTGCTGGAGTCGTCCACCATGACAGGCATTTTGTGTACAGTTCACTCATCACGTGTCTGCTCTTTCAAAGGACAGTCACTCTTAACCATCGACACATATACCTTTACAGAATCATTCCTTTGGCACGTGGTCAAACAATGTTGCAATACTGACTTTCTCTCTGTCTTTTTCTTTCAAAATGACTTCTATTGTCATTTGTTTCAGTGCAGAAATGAGTCTCTCCATTTAGCCATCTGTCTGGCCCATTCATCTGTCATGGGCAGACTGTAAGGTTCTTAGAAAGTCTCCTAAGCAGGCAGGTTTGGTCCAGTTGCAGGAATACTCCCTGAGGGGAACAAGTCCCTTGAACTTGGGACATTAGAAACTCAACTGGGACAAAGTGCTAAAATATTACAAAAGTACACATTGGTCGGTCACTTTCTCTGGACATGCCTGATTTCAGGCTCCAAGCAGAATCAATAGCAGTATCTTGGGGGCTGGTGCCAAGACAGTCCTTTTTTTGTCTTCACATTCATTTTTGGTGAATTAATTAGCACTGCTGCCAGCTTCCCATTTACTTGCACACACTCTTCTCATCCACACATGAGTGCAAAGCCATTGGGGAAAGGAGGACACTCTGGTTATGTCCAGAGAACCCAAGAGGACAGAAAATTTCACCAGTATATCAAGAGCAGTGTGCCAGGGAGTGGGATCCAGCATGCCTCTCCAGGTAAACAGCATTCAATCCTTGCTTGCTTTCTCCTTTGTTTTCTGGAGAAGCACAATCAGGGGCCATATAGGTTGGAATGGCTGCTTCATGGTTAGCAAATAAGAAAGAGGAAAGGTGTTGGCACTTTATCTGTGTTTCTGGTTTTGCATTTTATTTTTATATTTTTTTGAAGGGCTGTATCTGGGATTGAATGGTACAGTTAGAACTGCACAGTTGTCTGTCCGGAGAGCAGAAAAACAAGCCTCTGCAACAGCTCTGCCGAGCAGGGTCTACATTCCAGATTATCTCGCTGTGCCGATGTTCCTGTACTGACACATGAGAAGGTGCTTAAAGGTTTTCTTGAATGTGGCATTGCAAAGGGCATAACAAGCAGGATTGATGGTGCTGTTGACATAGCACAACCAATACCCAATGGACCAGACTGTTTCAGGGACACAGTAATTACAGAATGTATTAATGAGGACCATCACGTTGTAAGGTGTCCATGTCAGGATGAAGGCAAGCAAGATGGCAAAGATGGTTCTGGTGACCTTCTTTTCTCGGGCTGCCATTTGGCGCTTCTTCCGGACCTGACTCCTGGCAATGCTAGCAAATTTCCTGGCCACATTAGCTGGACGGCTGTTTGCCAGGGTAATTGCAGTGGAACTGGGTTCTTTTTCAGCCACAATCTCAATAGCTGTGACACACTCTGTACCAGTTTGCTTAGTGACGATCTTAATTTTTGACCATTTAGAGGCAGGGTTAATTCTTGGGTGGGCTGGACTTTGCCCTTGGTCAGCTGGCACAATTTCCAGTAACTTCTTCTCTTTATTGGTCTGGGTTATGCTTACTGTGCTGGATTCATTGGAGGTCTCTTTCTCCTCTTGATGTCCAGTAGTCTCTGAAGGTTGTAAGGGCTGCTCTTCTACTTTTCCATTTTTCGCCTCCTCCTTCACTTCCACAGCTTTTTTGGGAGAGTTGTTGTTATTCTGCTTAACTAGGGGGCTCTTCAAAAAACTTAGTGGCTTAGATCTCTTCTCCTTCTTGCTCTCAGGCTTGTGTCTTCTCACACGGCTCCGGCTAGCCAGCGAGATGTGGATGTACAGCACAGTCATGATGACGACTGGGAGGTAGAAAGCCGCAATGGCAGTGCCAAAGGTTACCGCTGGGTTGGAGAGGAACTGAATGTAACATTCCCCCTCTGAAACTGTCCTCTCCCCAACAATGAATTGCCAAAATAATATGGCGGGTGCCCAGAGGATAAAGGACAATATCCAAGCAACTGCAATCATCAACCCTGCCATTTTGGTTGTCCGCCTAGCTGGGTAGGTCAATGGTTTGGTGACACAGAAGTAGCGGTCAAAGCTGATGATGAGTAAGTTCATGACAGAGGCATTGCTGACCACATAGTCCAGGGCCAGCCAAAGGTCACATACCACAGCTCCAAGTGGCCAGTAGCCCTTGATAATATAGACTGTGTAGAGATTCATGGAGAAGACTCCAATTATCAGGTCAGCACAGGCCAAACTAAAGAGGAAGTAGTTATTGACAGTCTGGAGCTGACGGTTCACTTTGATGGACAGCATGACTAAGATATTCCCCACCACAGTGACAAGGCTCAGTGAGCCAGTAACTGTAGCTATGAAAACCATCTCCACAGTCTTATATTTGGTGGTGCCCTCCCCAGTGATGTTGTCATTGGTGAAGTTGGCCATCTTCATCAGGCCAGGCTGAGAAGAGAAGTTGTATGCAGACTCTGTAGAAGTGGAGAGAGGAAAAGAGGGAGACATTGAAGAAGTATTACATATGTACAGGACTCATTCTGGAGAGCCACAGTAGAGTAAGGGTTAGAATGTCAGGCTAGGACTAAGATGACCAGCATTCAAATGCCCACTCAGTTGAGCTTGGGCCAGGCACTTTCATTATGACTAACTGGCCTGCCAGGGTGGATTGAAAGATAAAACAGAGCCCCTTGCAGAGAAAGCAGGATTACTGTCTGTCTCTTTATGGAGATATGAATTAACTCATTGCCTCAGAGGTGAATGTTCAAGAATGTCTTTCCACTGTTCCTGAGCATTTTAATGAAGAGGAATTCTTAAGCAAAATTTGATGTGATACTTCTCCTTATAGGTCATATCTGATTTGATAAAAGTTGCCCTTACTTATATTGTTTAGCTGAATTGCCCTGCATTATCAGGATCACAATGTTTGTATTCCACCCTTTCTTCAAGGGGCCCAGGGTGTTCTTAAAGTCTACAATATAAGTGAAATGTCGTAGTCAATAGAGAGCTGGCACTTGGCAGAACTAGGAAGTCCAGGTTCAACTTCACCTCTCAGTCATGGGTTCTACTGGGTCAGGTACCCAGCCTGGTATTAGGATCATGCTGGCCATTTTCTCTCTGATGCTGTTGTGAAAAGAAAAAAAGTGAGATATATAAATATATACCACCTTAAAATTCTTGGAGAAAGGCGGGTTACTAGAGTATGATAAATTTAATGAACAGTAAATCATATCAAGATTTTGTAAAGATCAACTAACCATCCATCAGCAAGTTTGCTCACAAGATTTGGTCGTTAGAAATCATAAGTTAAAGCTATGAGGTGACATCCTGTTCAATATTTGCAAGATCTTAAATGAGGCTTATGATCTCTTAACTTTTGGGGTTCATATTTACAGTCATTAATGAGCAACCATGACTCCTCCCCAGTCTGCCTCTTAAGCCAGGCAGCAACCCAACAGAAGAGGTTCTATGGTACTGCTGATCACAGTGCTAGGAAATGACACCTGCTGTGCTCTCCTGATTGCAGGACACATTGAAACAAACAGTTGCAGCTGGACCCTGTGGGGTCTCGCCAGTTACCTGTCTCAGTGCATCTTGCAGTGGGAAGAATGCTACAATGATCATCTTCCAACATCCCGATCTGAAACATCTCAGAAAAGTTTTGGCTGGGGCACTGCCTGTCTTCAGAGATAGGTTATGTGGGATGGCATCAGTAGAAGCTACAATAATGGAGCTCTGCTGTAGTATCTACATCTCACAATGCAGGATCTCAGCCTTCCTCTCCATCTTTAGGCAAAAAGACATTCAGATTGCATGTGGTGTTCCATCAAAAAAAATATTCCCCACATTGAAACATAGATGCTAGTAAGAAGCCTAACCTTCCCCTTGATGAATATATGATATGAACGGAACCTTATTCAAGGGGAAGAATTTAGCCATGTGATGCCCTTAGACAAACGTTCTGAAGTTCTGCAGTCTGAGACTGCAGTATGACCAATTCATCTCCTAGCTCTGTGAAGCACATCTCGAAAGAATCTAAATTTCATATGGGTGAATAATGGCCTCAGCCCATTTAATCACTTGAAATGACAAAAGCACTAAGATAGTACATTGCTGTTGTTTTAATAGGTCTACTCACAAGGCTGCAATTGGTTTCTTATTCTCAGTTTCTTATTTGCATAAAATAGCATGACACAGCCAAATATACCAGATGAACAATCTTGTGATGTACATTAGTTTAAAATCCATGTTGTTGTAACTTTTAGTCACCAGATAGTATCTGGAAGAAGTCAGGTGTTTTCTTCTTACTGTTCTATTCTTGTTGAAGTAAATGTTCTTGTCTAGCTTCCCAATCGCTGTTCCTCCCCATCATTACTCCTGACTACTGGGTCAAACTCGCTGAAGCTCATGAAGGTTCTCCAAAATATCTGGAAGGACCTGGTTTGGGGAGGGCTGTCCTATGTTTTCCATGACATAAACAAAATTGCTGGGCAGGGCCAGCCTTTCCCAGAGTGAGGGAACCTGATGCTGCAGATTTTTGGATCTCAAAAAAAGACAACAAGTTAATATTCTCTGTGTTATCAACATACTTGGACAATTGCGGTTGGGGAAAAGTGCTTCTGGGATTGTCTGCCTTGACACCAAAATAACTTGGCTGGTTTGGGGTATTGTGCATCTTGACTTGAATTTGCCATTGTCCGTTCCACCCTTTTCAGCAAAATATCTTTGACGTGCTGGGTGGTTGGCTAATTCAGGCACTGGGACAGGACCCAGTATCTTGTAGAATGATATCTGTGCAGTAGAGCTTGGAAATGTTACAGTTTTGTACTACAACTCTCAGTGTGTCCCAGCTGTGATGCTTGGCCACACTCATTGGGAGATCCTGGGAGCAAAGTCCAGAAAAAAAAAAAAGTAACTCTCTCAAGCTGCACAGACTCTTTAGCCTTAGGGCTATTTTTTACTACACAATTATAGCACTTTAATACTACTTTAAGTGCCATGATTGCATCCCATGGAATCCTGGGATATATAGTTTCATGACATGTTTAGAATTCTATGCCAGAGAGCTCTAGTGCCTCACCAAACTACAAACTCAGGATTCCATAGGATGGAGTCATGGCAAGTAAAGTGATATCAGAATGCTATAACTGTGTGGTGTGAAAGAGACCTTAGACAACAGCTTTAACTTAACTATCCTACCTAGAATAGCTGCCTATGCTATTCTCAGGATGATGCTCTTTGCAGTTGCTGCTCAGCAAACAGCAGAAACCTTTTGTGTTCCTTGTCATCTCTCCTGAGACTATCAGCTCGGATGAAACAGTCCTATCACTTTAAGGCCCAACGTTTTCCCAGGCCAACTGTTATCTTTAACTAAAGTTTCAAAAACAGTCTTTCTGTGCTATTCCTGTCTGCCCTCAAATCCCTTTAGCCCTCTCTGCTGGAGCTATTTATGGCAACCATTTGTACCTTAGTGAAGTGGAACAAACCCAAGAAATCACTCAGAACTTGGTTTTTTAATTATTTCATGAGTTTACGCAGATGCTCAGAGCTCCAGAATAAATAAGTGAGATTGGGTCAAGGAGAAGTCTATTTAATAGGCTTCTGGCTGGCCTATATGCTCCAGGGGTTTGCTTGGGGAAGCCTGCCCTCTGCTGGATCTTTCCAGTATTGAGCCATTATAGTCAGCCCCTTGGGTTCTGCCACACACTTTGCCTTGATCTGGGGAAAGGAAACCATAAAGGACATTTTGTATGAGCTGGAGAAATGTTTTCCATTTGCTGTTTGATGCCTTGTTTCATTTATTATGGATATAAGCTTTTCTGTTATGCATTTTTTCCAATTAAAGTGAGACCGTTTCCCCAAATTTTGTGCAGGTAATAAGATTCCTTCAATCATGGAAGCCACGGCCCTGAGTTAGCCAGGCCTGAGCAGGGCAGTTGATGCCTGGCGATCCTGGAAGTCTCTCATTCATAGGATCACCATTTGTCAAAGTCACCTTGGTGGCAAATAACAGCAGCAACATGACCCATGTTGGGTCATGGAATCCTAGAACCTCTGTGGTTTTCCTAGCATCCTTTGACATGCCTTCACATGCTTGTAATACCATCGACACAGATTTCATTCAAGGGTAGGTCCTAGAGTTGAAGGCACCGTAATGCCCTTGGTTTAAGAGGGACACATTGTCCTGTATTCCCTCTTTCTGTCCCATTGGAGCAGTAAGTTACAATACCACTCACAAATGAAACATTCTCTCTCTTTTCTCCTTCTCACACGCTTGAACACAATGTGTTACATATCAAATTGGCTGAGATCCTGCATGAGGGTATGGCTTCTAAAGTTCTGCCCAGGTGGAACTCCACCCTGCCTTCCTTCACGCAGGAAACATATGTTGCTTCCTCCTGACAGGGCCATTTAATGGTTAATGGAGAGTGGGGAGACAGCGGAAAAGCATCTAGCTCTGTCTCTATAGCCAGACATGCAATGACAAAGGCATCCTCCAGGACCTCCCAGAGGTTCTCCAGAGATGCTGGAGAATGATATCATTGTCGTGTTTCTTGCAATAGAGGCATAGCTGGACGCTTCTCCACTACTCCTCTACTCTCTCCCATCCACTAAGTTGCCATATTGGGAGTGTGCACGCTAAGATGAATATTGAAAGGATGGAGATTGTTGCAAAAGGAAAATGATGAATTTTTCCTTCCATAATGATCAAAAAGACATATGCCAGTTTTACTAACAGGGTGCCAGGCATTATGTTTTGAGGTGACAAGATCATAATGTCTATTCCTTTTGCATATGATATGATGAAAACAAGACAATTGGTAAAATTTTTCCCATGTAACGAGTTATGATTTTGCTATAGCTATAACTATGTGCCTCTGAGTTAACTCCAAATTATGGTGACCATATCTGAAGGTTAAGGTTTTCCTGGCAAAATCTATTCAGAAGAGGTTTGCCTTTGCCTTCCTCTGAGGCTGAGAGAGTGTGACTTGTTTCCATATCTGATCAGGAATTTAAACCCTGGTCTCCTAGAGTCTGAACCTGAGACTTAAACTACTCTATCATGATGACTCAAGGTATGTTTACTTGTTATTTTCTTTCATGTTACTTAAAATGCTTTCTTGGAGCATTTTGAGGGTTTTTCCCCAAATGTTGAGTAATTCCTTACATGTTAGTTGGATTTTTTGAAAAAGAGAATGGAAAAAAATAACCAAAACAATAAGAAATGCAACAAGTTACTAAAAATATTTCAGTAACACTAACAATTTTGGGGGTGGTTTTTAATGTGCTACAAATGCTTTTTGAACTTTGTAAATGCTTTCACTTCCTTTATTTTTCCCCTTCCCAAGATTAACAAAAGGAGTTTTTTCCAGCATAGATGCAGTAAAGAAAAGCTTTACCTGTTGAATTTCTCCTGGCTAGATAGACCTTAAAGATACCTGAGCCAAGGCAAAAGAAAAAAGAAGAAAAAAGCTGGCAAGTAAAACTATCCAGACAACTCAGCTAAGTGAATCAATCAGCACACTTTTGGGCAGTGGGATGAATGGGAATATAATACACATATACACATGTGCTGGCATCTAATTAGGGACATTGGTATGCATAAGTCATGCTACACATGCAGGACAGAAATTCACCATTGTGCAACAGATGTATTCTGCAGATAGTAACAGAGTTACACAGACAGCATGTTCCTTTGTGCCTGGTCTTTGCCAATTGCAGTTGTACATTTTACATATTGTAGTTTTGCATTGTGTGTTAAGGTTGTGTATTGTGCACTGCAGTTGAGCATCATGTATTGTGCACTGCATAATGGCACCTAGTCATTGACCAGTGAAGCACAATGTAGCTATTCTTTATGGGGGTTGCATAGTGCTTGTGCAGCATATCTCCATATGCAGATATTAACAATATGTTGAGGGCATGTTGGATTGCAGCTCTCGTGTCTAATCCAGAGAAGTGAAAAGAAAGTTAAAAGTAGACAGGGAGAATAAGAAACATGTTGCAAAGGTGGTAAAAATCTGACTTGACTTAAGATCACATTTTTGTATCTGAAGAGCAAGGTCTAAATACTCTAAATAAAGAAAGAAATCTTTTTGTGTTTGGCTTGGTTGCAGGAAACACAGTGACCAAGGTGAATCAGAGGATCCTGGGACAGAATCTTTATGAATTTACTAGGTTGCCTTCAGTCTCTCTCTCTCTCTCTCTCTCTCTCTCTCTCTCTCTTTCTCTCTCTCATTCTCTCCCTGGCCATTTCTGCACTACACTGTTAAAGTGCTATCATTCTACTTTCAACATCCTGTGGAGTGCTGGGGTTTGTCGTTTACTGAGGCCAAAGAGCTCTCTGGCTGAGAATTCTGAATGCCCCTCCCTGAACTACAAACCTCAGAATTCCACAGGATGTTGAAAGTGGAATAATAGCACTATAAAAGTGTAGTGCAGAAATGGCCTTTGTCTCATTCTCTCTTTCATCTTCATCCCCCCACCTGCAAAATAAAGTGGATAATACTGATTTATCTTACAGGATTGTTGTAAGGGTCACAACTAGAGAATGAGTGGGAAGTTCTTTGAATGGCTAAAAATGCTGTACTAGCGATAATGGTTGTTCTGTTAAAGAAGAAATTCCTTCTAAGTCCTCTCATGTACTAAATTTTGTTCATCCTGAAATGATCTGGAGAATTAGGAACTCCAGAACTTTGGAGTCTAGAATAAGGATGTTTGAGAATTTTGTTTGCTCAAATTACAGTGTAAAAGCACTTCATGAAGTTAAAGATAAACCAAAAGTGATGTGGTTTTTCAACAAAATCTACAATGTGATGTTGTGGTTAAACTGCTGGACTAGGACTTAGAAGATTCAGCTACTAGTTCCTTTTGTGCAATTAAGCTCACTGGGTAATTTTGAACCTGTCACATGCTCTCAGACTGACCTATCTCAGAAACAAAGAAGAGAATAAGGGGGAAGAGGTGCTGTGAGAATTAAGAGGGAGAGTCATGTATGCAATAGATACCTTGAGCTTGGAGGAAAAGTGAGGTATAAATTGAACCAACCAACTGGGTAAATGCATCTGCTGCATCAGTGTCCTACTGATGCCAGTGAAGCAACCATCTTTGTACCTGAGCCAGCTCCATGAAGACTCAGTTAGTGCCAGCAGAGGTGACCTTACTCTGGACACCATCTTCCACTGTAGGATCAAGCTGTTATGGTGGATGTGACATCTAGTGTGGCTAGTCAGTTGGTGACCCATCCAATGAAACAAACTAAAACTAAAATGAGAACGCCTATGGAATGAAGGTAGCAAGGGTCATTATCTCAGTCAAATGAATCCTCTGAGCTGAGCTGTTTGTGCACGTGTTAGTGCATAAAAGTACCATCACATTGTTTTAGGTAGGCTTGTCAAGTGATGAAAGCTGTTTAATTAGTTCTTTTATTCACTTAATTATCTGTTTTTTCACAGATCAATAGATCAATTAATCAATGAAACAAGCTCTTTTCCATATTACTGCAGTCTAAGTGTAACTGTCTTTTCAAAACACTGAAAAGCATCTGAGATAGCATACAGTTTTATAAACAACAGCTGCCAATCATGTATAGACAAAATCCTTTTGTATTTGGCAGTGTCAGTTCTCAGAGAATGTGCAGGTGACCTTGGAGGATTCAGCACGTGGAATGGTCGCCTGCCAATCCCCAGAGGAGATACGTGGTGGTGGTAGGGGACTCCCTGCTGGGGGAACAGAAGCAGTGGTTTGCAGGCCTGACAGTATGTCTTGAGAAGCATGTTATCTCCCAGCAGCAAATATCCATGATGTAACAGAGAGGCTGACAAGGCTCATCAAGCCTGTTACCTTTCAGTCCATATGAGAACCAATGACACTGCAAGGCATAGCCTTCAGGATGTAACAAGGGATTACAAGACTCTGGGTAGAAAGCTGAAAGACCTTGATGAACAGGTTGTCATTTTGTCTCTCCTCCCATTTGAAGGTTATAGTCCAGGAAGAAAGAGAATAGTGGAGGTGAACAACTGGCTTTGCAGATGTTGTCCCCAGGAACATTTTGGCTTCTTGGACCATGGACTGTGATTGCATGAAAATGGACTTCTGGCAAGTGATAGGTTGCATTTCACAGCAGTTGGCAGAAATGTTTTTGCTAAGAGTCTCACAAATATGATTAGGAGGGCTTTAAACTGAGTTATGTGGAGAGAGAAACAGTATTGAGGGCAGGAGTTCATCAATAGCTGGAGATAGTAGCCCAAAGGTTATAGAAAGAATTGAATGAATAGAAAAAGAACCCAGCAGTGGGAGGGAAAAAAACCTTAAATAAGCAGCTGAAGGAATGAGCCATGGTCTTAGATATCTCTACACTAACACAGGGAACATAGGAAATAAATAAGATGAACTTGAACTCTTAACACAGCAAAGTAAATACGATATACAGTAGACCTTCAATATCTACTGGAGTTTGGTTCCCCTTTGGACACCAAAATCCATGGATGCTCAAGTCCCATTATATACAGTGGCATAGTATAATGCTCTCCCTTATATAAAATGATGTCCCTTAAATAAAAAGAGGAAGTCAAACAAATAGACGGCATATATAGGGAGAAAGTCAGAAAAGCTAAGGCACAGAATGAGCTCAGGCTTGCTAGAGATGTTACAAACAATAAAAAGGGCTTTTTTGATTATGTTTTTTGGTTAATGAGGAATTGGTAGGACCACTGCATGGAGAAGATGGTGAAATGCTAACAGGTGACAGAGAAAAGGCAGAAGTACTCATTCCTTGCCTTGCTCTTCTCCCAAAAGGAAAACATTGCTCAACTTGGGGAGAATGGGACAGATGATGCAATAGGGAAATGAAGCACACTATAGGTAAATTGAAGGTCTCTCATCATAAGTCAAAGTTGACTTGATGACAGTTAACAACAAAATAGGTAAAGAAGAAGTTCAGGAATACCTGGCTGCTCTAAATGAATTCAGGTCTCCAGGGCCAGATGAACTACATCCAATGGAATTAAAAGAACTAGCAGAAGTAACCTCAGAACCCCTGGCAATAATCTGTGAGAATTCCTGGAGAACAGGAAAGGTCCCAACAGGCTGGAGGATGGCAAATGCTGTCCCCATCTTCGAAAAGGGGAAAAAAGAGGACCCAAACAATTACTGCCCTGTCAGCCTGACATCAGTACTGGGAAAGATTCTAGAGCAGATAATTAAACAGACAGTCTGTAAGCACTTGGAAAGGAATGCAATCATCACTAAAAGTCAACACGGGTTTCTCAAAAACAAGTTGTGCCAGACTAATCTGATCTCTCTCTCTCTCTCATTCTCTCTCTCTCTGTCTCTCTCTCTTTTTTTTTGTAATGTTACAAGCTTGGTAAATGAAAGGAATGCTGTGAATGTTACATTTCTTGAATTCAATAAGGCCTTTGACAAGGTGCCCCGTGATATTCTTGCAAACAAGCCAGTAAAATGTGGGCTAGACAGTGCTACTGTTTAGGTGGATTTATAATTGGTTGACCAACTGAATCCAAGGGTGCTCACCAATGGCTCCTCTTCACCTTGGAGAGAAATGACTAGTGGAATGCCACAGGGTTCTGTCCTGGGCCCAGTGCTGTTCAACATATCTAATAATGACTTGGATGAGGGAATAGTAGATATTCCTAACAAATTTACAGATGACACGAAATTAGGAGGGATAGCTAACATCCTAAAGGGCAGAATCAGAATTCAAAATGTCCTTAACAGTTTAAAGAACTGGGCCAAAACTAACAAAATGAATTTCAGCAGGAAGAAATGTAAGGTACTAGACTGAGGCAGAAAAAAATGAAATGCACAGATATAGGATGGGTGACATCTGGCTTCCATATGTGAATCTAGGAGTCCTAGTAGACCACAAGCTGAAAATGAGTCAACAGTGTGATGCAGCAGCCAAGAAAGCCAATGTGATACTAGGCTGCATCAATAGGAGTATAGTGTCTAAGTTGAGGGAATCAATAGTACCACTACATTCTGCTTTATTTACACTTCACCTGGAATACTGTGTCTAGATCTGGGCACCATGGTTCAGGAAGGATATTGACAAGCTGGAACATGTCCAGAGGAGGGCAACCGAAATGGCAGAAGGCCTGGACACGATGTCCTATGAGGAGTTGCTTAGGGAGCTGAGTATGCATAGCCTGGAGAAGAGGAGGTTAAGAGGTGATATGATAGCCATGTTTAAATATTAAAAAAGATGACATATTGAAGATAGAGCAAGCTTGTTTTCTGCTGCCTCAGAGACTGGAATGTGGAGAAATGGCTTCAGACTTGAAGAAAATAAGTTCTAAACATTAGGAACACCTAAACATGAGGAAGAACTTCTTGATGGTAAGAACAGTTTGACAGTGGAGTACGCTGCCTCAGACTACGGTGGAGTCTCCTTCTTTGGAGGTTTTTAAACAGAGGCTGGAGAGCCATATGTTGGGAGTGCTTTGATTGTATCATCCTGCGTGGCTTGAGATTGGACTGCATGGATCTTGTGGTTTCTTCCAGTTCTGTGATCCTACAGTTCTCTGATTCTATTTCCTCTGGCAGTAATACACCAAAGTCAACAATGATCAAACAAGCAAGTCAGTGAGCAAACAAAAAACAACAACCATAATTTGCACACACATGCACATATGTATACACAGAGAGAGAGAGAGAGAGAGTGTCTGGGATCAGCTGTGTCACTTTTGCTGCTTAGAAGTGGCTGTGATTTTTATGCAGATAGCATGTTGTTCTTGAGCTATATGGTTACCAGTTCACTTCTTGATGGAATTCAAGGTGCTGGTGATGATATTCAAAGCTCTAAATGGCTTGGGACCTTGATACTTGAAGCAGCACCTCTCCCTGTGTGTGTGTGTGTGTGTGTGTGTGTGTGGGTATGGCTGAGAACTAAGATCTGCTGGAGAATCTCTCCTCCTTGTCATGTTAGTGGGAGTGATACATGATACACGGACATGAGAGAAAGCCTTCTCTGTTGTGGCATCCCATTTATGGAAATGCCTACCCCTCCTAGGCCGAATTGGTTTCATTGTGGTCTCTTTAGGCGGCAAGTTAAAACATTGCTTTTTATTAAACCCTTTGGGGTTTTTTTATATCTATGTCCATGGTTTTAACTGATTTAGCCTTTTCTGCAGTTTAAATTTGGTGATCTGTTTAATATGCTTTTATCCTATTTAAGTTATTTTTAAAATTTATTTTATTCCTTTTTTATCTGGAATTGTTTTAAATTGTTTATATAGTTTTCATTGTATGCTGCCCTGAGATCTCATAATAGAGGGCCAAACAGAAATATTTTAATGAAAATAGAATACATCTGGTCCCAGCCAGGCTCTGCACGTTTCAGTAGGAAAATGAAGTCCTTGCTTTCCAAATAGTTGACTCAGTACCCCATTTTTATGATAATCCTTCATTTTCAGCATATTGACCTCAAATGTATTCACACTGCACATTTGCAGCAGTTCAATACCACTTTAATTCCATCTTATGTGTGTCGGGCTTTGTAGATTACTGGGGTACTTAGAATTCTCAGCTAGGGCCCTTTAGTCCACTTTTCTGAACTACAACACTAGAGCTCTCTGGCAGAGAAATTTAAGTACTTCACCAGACTATAAATCCCAGAATTCCACAGGATGGAACCATGGCTGGTATTAGTGTGTTATTGTTATGTAGTATGGGCACCTACCTGATGCAGTCCCAGCATGATGGAAAACAGTTCTGGTCATAGCTTAGAAAGATACTTTTAAAAAGTAGTTAATTACAGTATAAGCTTTGGAAGATTAGTTTTTGGGATGACAACTCCTATAACCTCCAACCAGCATGGCCACGGGATTCTGAGTTGTCATCCAAAAAGTAACTTTTCCAAGTTACACTTGCAAGGTGTAGGTACAATTCAGTTGCCAATGTAGCTACAACTTCTGAAAGCAACTCTAATGTCTCATTATTTAAAAGTAACTAAAAGACATAGGTTTGATTCCTTTTAAAATATCCACTGGAATGCTACATACTTCTAGCATGTGGCCAAACACATAATGAGGCCATACAACCTTTTCATGTATAAAAATAAATATGTTAACACTGCAAAAGGAATGAAGCTTCCCTTGCTATATCACAATAGTAGTAGAGCCTCAGTGGCGGAGCTTGGACTGCGTGGAGAGGGGGGCAGGCAGAGGGGGGCGGGGCTACGGCACTTTTGGGTGGGGCTACGACGGACAGGGCAGAGCACCAGCGCATGCAGGACTGGGGCTACAACGTGGGGGGAGGGCAAATAATTGCTGCCGGGGGTGCACCGCCCCCATTGCCTCCCCCATCTCTACGTGACTATGGAGCCTTAGATACTTTTTTTAAAAATGGATTTGAGTATAAGTCCAAGTAACTTCTTCTGCATAATTATTTACTTCTGGTTTTGGCAGTTTCCCTCTTCTCTTCTAATTCTCCTTTGCTCAGAGCCCCTCTATTAATACTAGAATAAATGAAAAATAAGCTAAACTGAAAAGAATCTGAGAGAAACTGAAGCAACCATTGCCATGGCTGCATTACATTCTCCTAAACAACCATATTGGGAGTTTTAGGGGAGGAGAATGCCTACATATGCTAAAGTGTCAAAGAAATGTTAATTCTTTTTTCAAAATGCCGCAAAGTTCCCGCAGATGTTCTCTAGGGAGTGGGGGGTTATTTTTGCCACATTAGGGAGGCCCCTGGACCATTTTAGACCCAGGAAAGGCATTCTTTTAAAACTGGCTGTAAGCCAGAAGTTACTTCCAGTCATTTCCTGTTTTGAAAAAAAGAACTCTTCTGGGTCTAAAATGGCTCATTAGACATGGAGCTAAAAACATGGTGAAAATCTCCCCATAGCCCGTGGAGGTCATTGTGGAACATTTGGGGACAAAAAAGTGTTTTTGTTTTTCAGTGGGGGGCTGTGGCCCTTTAGCCTCCAACAGTTGCTCACCACTGTTGTATTGCAATTCCAACCAGCCCTCATTACTGGCCATGAGAACTGCAGTCCTAAAACCTCAGGAGAGCCATGTATTGGAGTTTAGTTTAGTCTCCTGGTTTAGCAAGACCAGTCAAATGCTCCCCGTGGGAAATTTCCTATTTGGTGAGAAGACAGCTTTAGTCCAAAGACAGATTATCTCAGTTTGCACTGGAAAGGTCTGGATTTGAATCCTTGCTCAGCCATATCACTCAATAGTTGACATTCTTTTGTCCTAAACAACCTCACATGATTGTTAAAAAGGTAACATGATCTTGGAAACGTTACTTGTGGCGATGAGAGCTCCCAGCAATATCCGTACTGACTAAGAGATTCTGACAGCTGTAGTTTCCAAACTATGATTTCTAGCTGTAGAATTTAATATTGCTCACTATGGAAGGTAGTTTTTTTCTTCCAAAGAGCAGTGGAATATTGGAAGGAACCGTGAGAATACCAAGAGAATCGGAGAAATCTGTCAGGAAAAAGATCAACTTCTTTAAAACAGTTCCAGTGGAGGCTGGTGGTGCCAATGTCAGTGGAGTGGTAAATCACTTCCAGGCCTTATTCTGAACTTTAAAGGAACTGTGCAATGTGCTGAACATATTTGGCAGATGGAACTCAGCTCCTTAGATAGTGCCTTTAAAGTTCAGACTAAAACCTAGAGTGGGCTCACTGTCTCACTGACAGAGCCACTGGGTTCCACTGATCAGATTAAAACAGAACTGACTCTTTTTCCTTTTAAAATGAGGATTTGGTTGACTCTTCAGGGGCATCTACAGCTGTGATCTAGTACACAAACTGATGACTAGATTATAATGCTGTTGAAATCAATGTAGGATTTTGATGCACTGGTGACCTATTACAATTTTTACAGTACATTTAGTCTGATTTATTATTTTCCATACTTTTGTATGTTAAATATAGACATGAGGAAACATTCGTTTGTCGCTTCCCATCACAAAAAAGCAGCCTTGAAGCAATTTGCAGCATACATTTACAACATAAATACAGAAATCCATAATTGATGACAATAAAAAAAATCTATCCAAACCATAACCAGTACAATAAATAAAAATACATATTGTAACACATACTCTAAAAACACAATGGGACACTAAATGGTTTTATCCACAGAACAGAAATTACCTCACCCACCTGTCCACCCAACCTAGAATGAGCTCCACAGTACCACCCCACCACACTTGGAAGTGTCACCCTTACCATACACTCTTGACATGTTAAGCTCTAGATTTTCTGAATAAATTTCACATGAATTTTTGTCCTACCAGCATCTCTTAAGGACAGAGCTGGCCTAAGATGTTTTGTTTCCTAAGGTGAGGAAAAAGATGGTACCTCCTTCCATTCCATGTATATGAACCAATCAGGTTGGCAGTTAAATTGTATTTGAAAACTGGTGATAGGACAGCATTTGCCATCACAGCTGTGGACAGGAAGCCAGCTAGTGGTTGGTAGCCCTTTCTTCCAGCAACTCACCATCACTCTCTGTCCTTCAACATCTACTAGCTGAGTCAACTAGCCAGCTTTCCTTAATGGTAGGATTCTCCTTGCATACCAGTGATTCATGCATATGCTCATGAGTACATGTGTGTGTGTGTGTGTATACTTGGGCTGCACAGTGTCATAGGAGAGAAAGTGTATTTTGTTCAAGCCCAGCATAGAGAAAGATGTATAGGCTACTTACTTTGAGAGACTCCTCTTCTGCAGAGCAATATTGCATTCACATTAACAATGCAATCATACACATGTCAATTCAGAAGTAAGCTCCAGTAAGTTTATTGGGACTTATTCCTAGATAAGTGTGTAAAAGGTTGTAACCTAAGTGAGGCATCCTAACAGGCCATTAGAATGCATGAATTTCTTAATGACAACCAGGTGTTTTTCTAGCTATATATTTCTTAATTAATTTCACTCTATTTATCTATTTATGTATATTATTTCCCCCCATCATCATCCATGCACTCATTTTTATTCTTAATTACGCTGTGCGTGAATGCGCACATAAACAGAGACAGAGAAAGAGAGAGTGTGCATTTTTATTGATTTGGATTTTTCCCCTCCTTTCTTTTAGCCTTTCCTAAACTCAGTACGTAAATTCCAAGGCTTCTTTGCTCAGTCACAAATGTCCCTTTCATCTTTGAAATGTTGGAGGTTATGTTGCATTTCTTTATTTATTTAACATCCCACTTTTCTTCCCAGTAAGACCTAAGGCAACTCACCACACGAATTAGAACAAGGGACATTAATTAAAATATAATAATAAAAAAAATTTAAAATAATTCAACTACCATATTAAAACATAGATACTTAGAAGAATATGAAATCTTTAAAGAATATGACAATAGCAGTAAAAGTTAGCACACAGACACACTTGTTAAAGGCCTTTTTGCACAACCACTTAGCTGTCAAATGCTGTTCAAATAAAAAGGGATTTTACAACTGCTAGCAGGAAGGGGCCATCCCAGTTTCCTGTAGCAGAGAGTTCCACAGCCTGGGAGAAGCCACCTAGAAGACTCTCTCCTGTGCTCTCCTCACCTGTGAAGGTGGTAGAAACAAGACAAAGCTCTCTCCTGATGATCTTAAAACTGAGACAGGCTCATACAGAGAGATCCAATCTTTCAGAAAGCTATATGGGGCTTTCTGGGTTATAACTAGCACTTTGAATTGTGCCTTGATATAACATAGTAGTCCTTGAAACTGTTGCAACAAGGGAATTGTCTGTTTCATGTATCCAGGATATATATAGTACTGGGTGTTCTCTACTGCAAACTATACTACCTGAGGATTCTGTCCAATTTGTTGAAGCCAAGGGTGGGAAATTTGGGGGGCTGTGGGAACATATTTCCCTCCCCGGAAACCTACTGCTGGCCACACTGTTGCCACTAAAAGTCAGCCATGACCCTAAATTCTGCTGCTGGCAGCAGTACTGTATTGCCAACATTCAGCAGAAATTGCAGCATTTTTCTGTAGTGCAATAGAGTGCCAGAGTATACTGTTCTTCACCATAGAACTCACCCACTGTGCAGGACAGATTGTTTCCTTCCTTTCCGGAACATAAAGAAAGAATGACCCCCTCTCCAAGGTGGCATGGTTTAGCAGTCACAGATGAGGAGTAGAGGGAGCCACAAAAATGACCTAGATGGCTAGAAAAATTATACCTGCCGTGTACCTAAAGAGTGGGAATCGAATTACAAGCAAAGGTACTAAGGTTGCGAGCACGCTTTGAATTATATAAGCTCAAGTTAACATAGGGGGACTTGCATCTGAGTAAAAATACATAACACTATGCTGTAAAAAACAGGCATCTGAGTGAGCAGAAACAGGCTATAGGAAAGTCAATCTTGCTTCTTCTGTTCTTCCAGACTTTTCCTCTGTTTCTTTCAATGACTTTTTCATGACTGAGCCCATTTCCTATGACCCATCATGTCACTTGCCTATTTTCTCATGTCTCATTCCCCTGTTTACTTCTGTCTGGTCCTCTTGTCACTTTGCCCATCTGCCTTATAACAGTAACGCGTGAGAAATTGCAGGTCTGGCACAAGGATGTTTTGAAAAGGTTCATAGGCATGACAACCATTGGGAATAATAATAAACACAGATGCCAATTGGATTTGCTCCTTCCCATTTTTCTGGAAACCTCAGCAGATGCTCTCACAGACACTTTTTGACCAGCAAGTCAGCACAAACTCAATTTCTGTCCTTGTCTCTCTTCCTTCTCCCTTTCTGATTTACAGATAATTTTGTTCAAAGTCTCACAATCCTGACCTTGCCACTCCTACACGGTAAGGTCCAGCTGTGTGTCTTCCCTCTCCTTTCCAGACCCCTTCTGGCATCATGTTTGAGCTTGGCACAAGCAGACCAACATATCAGCACTGCCAAGGAACCCAAAACTACCATTAACCTCAAGACAAAATTCCCAGGGAGAAGATGTCAGAACTTGAACCTCAGCCTGAACTCAGATGACAGTTCAGAGCACAGGGCCAAAATGTATATTATCCCAAGGAGTTTGGCTTATTTAAAACAACAAGAACACCCCAAACTCATCCTCTTCTTTGACCTTCTGATAATAGGAAATGCATGTTTCCTTGCCCTGTGTCCACTATTAATTGGATGGTCTCATGTATCCTGAGAAATTCATTCTGTAAATACCTAGGCCCTTTCCACAACTCATCTTCTCTCGGCACTGGGGTGCAAGGATTGCGCGAGCAGCCTCCAGCTGCTTCAGCTCCGCACGAGCTGCCTGCTCCCAAGCAGGCAGCGCAAGAGCCCCGCCTCTTCCTTCCACAGCGCAGCTTGGGAGTTTCCCAGGCTGCGCTGAGGCAGGAAGCGCGACCGCTGCAGCTCTGGAGGCCCCGCACACACGGCAAGTGCACACAGGGCCCTGGAGCAATGCATGATCATGCACCATTTTCGGCTGAAAGCTGAAAATGAAAAAGTACGTGAGCAGCGCCTGCCCTACCCTGGAGCGTCACACGATTATGAGTGCATCGTGCAGATCACTCCTCACATTCGCGCGACGCTTGAGGGGCCCTTTCTCTTGGCAAATGCCGTGCGAAAAGGGCCCTAGATAACCCAATTGGCCTGTGCATTAATACTCTGGTGATGCTTATCCATCATCTTCCACCCTGGCCAGTAGATCCAGAGCCTAGGATGATTTGGACTATCCAAGTTGCAGTCAGAGGAGTGATTCTCTATGTTTTTAAATGGGCATATAAAACAGAGTTCAAACTGTGAATTATGAGCAGTCTCCTTTGAAGTACAAGGAGTCTTGTGTATCAATAGTTTCTGAGATGCTATCCATTTCTTCCATAGGCTTAAGAACTTACAGTGGAATAGCAATATTCATCATAATTGGACTTTGTTCTAATTACCAGTAGAGCACATTCCCAAACCTAGAGAGGGGGTGAAAGAATGGATATAACAGTGCTGATTTGTTTTGTTTTGTACAAAAATGCTCTTTGGCTTTCAAAACCGAACTGTTAAAATATAAGATGTGAGCTCAACAAGAGGCTCCACTGGAGGAGGAAACGAAGAAGAGGAAGGAAAAGAAACTTGGAACACAAGATTTGAAAAAGGGCATAAGGAAATCCAATAGACATTTGAGATAAGTTGGTTGATTCTACTGTAAGCTTTCATGGACTCCAGTCTACTTCATCAGATGCTAGCATAAACCAGTTGAAGCACTCATGTAATGCAAGCATATGTGCGTGCCTCCGATGAAAGCCAGTGTGCCTTCTCAGGCCACCTGCTGCCCAGCATTGTTGTGCCCTTTGAGCATGTACAGACCATTGGCCATCTGGGAGCAGATCCACAGAGCAGTTCTGCCAACCTACATTGGACTCTTTCAGAGCTCAGACACCGTAGTATTCTCTCTGGAGGACTGCTCCATTCAGGCAGTGTTATGCTAGGCTTTCTGGCCTGGTGTAGGCTTTTTCCCCCTCCAATCTCCAAAACAGAGAGGGGAAAGCAAGTGCATGCATGAACACACACTTGTATAAGTTATCATATATATGAAAATGGGAAGAAAAAAAATGGTCTAAAGACATGTTTGTTTTGCAGCTGTGCTATTGTAAGCTACTGTGAATCCCAAATTGGAAAAAAGGTGGGATATCATTATTAATCATTATCACCACCAGCACCACCAAATGCTAGACTTTGTGCAGAGTTGCAGAGTCATAGAATGGAAGCTTCCAACTAAGAGAATCCTAAGAGATCAGGGAAACAGAAAAACAGAAAGAAAAAAAATTTATAGAAAAGAAAATTTAAAATGCACAAGTTCCAAGAAGTGCATTCTTACTGTGCTATTGCTTTAAACAAGTTTAATGTTATTTTTCCATCATGCTAGCAAATACAGCACTGGTAGCTAGACACCACACCAGGAGGTGTAATGGAAGTACATGTAAATATCCTTTTTTATTTATATTTCTTCAGGAGCCCCTCACCTGGAGGATTCTGGGAGCTGTAGCCTAAAAAGTAATTTTCCCAGTCACTAGAGAAAAAAACAAACAAACTATGCAGAACCTAACGATGACCTCTCTGGAAGATGTGTGTTCGTGCACAAAATGTGTAATGGGAATAGGTAACAGCAGCTCCCAGCATTCCTCACCATTGGTTATGCCAATTAGGGCAGATGGGAGTTGTGGTTTGGCAAGAAAGGAAAAGGCTGCACTTTACGCACAGCTGGTACAATATGGATGTATATGAGCAAGTCCCATTTGCAGACTTACTAAAATAGGCTTTCCCTGAATGGGAAGGGCAAGGGCAGCAACTAAAAACAGGCTAAGTGGAAGCATCTGCCCAACAAGAATAATCAGCAGGGGAGAAAAAAAGGACAAACACTAATAAGTCTGTAGGAGGAACATGTAGATATGGGAATGACATGAATTAGATAAACCAATTAATTTCTCTAAGCCATATAAATATAATCTCCTCCCAGAGGAGATCAGCTTCTGATCTGTGCTTATTAAATCAGGACCTTTGGAGAAACAGAGCTCCAAAAGAGGGAGGCTGGGGTGGAGGCTGTCTCCTTCTAAACAGAAAAAAGGGTTGATGTGATCATTTATTTCCTTTTTGATGCAGAAAAAAAAAAAAGCCCAGATGCCCTGGTAGAGATCCAAGGCAACACACGAAAGCCAGCATTTAAGCTTGCAGACTCTACTTCCATCTCTTGCCCCAACCCAGGTCACATCTACATCTCTTCCTTCCAGGAAAAACAGGGCAGAGCTCCTATGAAAAACGGGTTCTAAGGAAATTCAGTTTTGCTCTTGGTAAATCTGACAGAATGTACATCAAGAGTTATCTGAACAAGAAAACCACATTGTTTCTTTTTAGGCCACCAGTTTATGACTGATGCAATAAGCACAGGATTGTAGCTCTCCTCTTAGGTATGGGAATTGAGTGGAGCCAGACTTCACATTTGGGATGCCTCTTTGGTGAAGATTTAACAATCATGGACCAGGATGGACCCTGAGTCACCTTGTGTTAGAGAACCCACACAGAAAGAGACAAAGTAGGCATCCTGTACCATTGGCACATGGACTAGTGTAAACATTTCCCCTGCATTTTTAGCCAATTGCCATGTGTATTTGTTGTTTGTTTTACAAACAAAAAACAGCTGGGACAAACCATGTCCCAACAAATCTATTCATTTTTGCCATCAGGGTTCTTTTCGTTGAGGTTAATGTACTAGGACTATTTTTTTTAAATGCCCAAACCATTTCTGAGTAAACCATGATACAGCAAAGCACAAGTGGTATATAGCTCTGGGTGTTCTTGGATTGCTAAAATCATATATGAGACCCTAACCTAATTCTGGCCTACCTGACCCTTGGTATTCTCATGGGAACAGAAGTGCCCTACATCTGTCATAATGCAATCTTTCCGCTGCCTCCCATCATACTAGAAACCAGATCAGTAAAATCTGTTGGCATTAGATTTCGGACAGAGGAAAGGAAATACTTCACACAAAGTGTGGAATTTGCCACCATCTTGATTTAAACATTTTGATTCTATTATGGCTATTTTATTTTATTTTATTTTGAGGGGGAGGGATTTGGATTTTATTCGTTCTGGGGGGAGGTCATTCTTGTTTTTACATTTGCAAACCTCCAAGGACATTGCCAGTTGGAGAGTATGTAAATGCTGCATCAGAGGCTATGATTTGTAGCTTGTCAATGGTATAGCTACCTCTCTGACCTGCTACAAATCCTTTCCAGTGAGTTGTGATGTTTCAGGGCATTTCACCCAGTATCCTGTTGCACAGTGGGAAGCTCTGACCATTTCTGCACTAGACTGCAAACTGCAAACCCTAGGATTCCAAAGGATGTTGAAAATGGAATAATAGCACTATAACAGTCTAGTGCGGAAATGGCCTCTGTTGTGCAATGGGGCAGCATGTGAATCACCGTGATAGGCAGTTGGTTCCCTGCTGAGCAGCAGGATCCACAGTGTGATGGTGCCCATTGTGTCATGGTGCCCATTGTGTCATGGGACCAATGACAATATGATGATTCTGTGCAGTGATCCCAGAGACACTGCCACATCTCTGCTCCCTCCTGAGAACAGAACATTGCACCACGGTACCATTCGACTTGTAAGTCGGTTTATGATGATGTAACTACCAAACAGGTTGCCAACCGTTGTAAATAAATAAATATTACTGCAAGGAGCTAGAAATCGGGACATACAACACAAAAGGAAACAGGAAAGGAAAGCGGATATCATATGCATATGTCTTTGTTCCTCTAAACGTAACCTATACACAAATTAATCAAAAGCATGGTGGATTTTGAAATGGCTCCCCAAATTTCCAGGCCAAGTTCCAGAATGAACAACCATGTTCAGCTGAATTCTGGTTTCCCTAGGGTTCACCCATGTTTTTTAGCAAACAGAGTCTGCTTCTTCTGATGTGTGTAATTCGTATAACTGCTCTACCTATGGATAACTGGTTATTATCTATTACTCAGAGTGCACCATGCTTATGGCAAATGGGTTTGTTTGAATAACTCATCACAACCCCAAACTGCAATTTTCACACACTGTTCAACCCATATTTAGAGGAGTTACAATGCTCCGCAAATGTGTTGCGCATGCTCATGATCAGCAGTTCAGACAACCAGTTCACTCTGAGCATGATGGCAGCAAGGGGGAAAAGTACCAACTCATGCACCCCGTTGGAAACATCACTTAGCTTCAGCGGCAAATCTTCTTCATAAAAACTTCATAAATATATAAAAAAACTTCATAAAAATACAAAAAAAAAAGTATTACTTGGAGCAGACCTCTCCTGCCAATCATCTACTGTTTTATCTTCTACATCAGTGCTTCCCAAACTATCTGATGAGGGGACTGGGAATTATTTTTTTTGCATTGTGCCAGGGACTAATACCATATTTGTGCCCATTGGTTTCAGTTGTTTCTTTCTTTCCTGGAGACTCACCAGGGATTAGCAGTCAATGGCTTGTGGGTTGGTACCAGTCTATGAACCAGCATTTTGGGTAGCAGTGCGTTACATGACAAACTTCTCTTTCACATAGCACCCAATTCTCAAGGGCCTCCCCCTCAAGACTTATTGCACTATCTCCCCCTCATCCAGGAAGGATTTTATTCAACTAATTGAAAGAGTGGCAGTGTCTTGTGGCTTCCATGTCAGTGGGATAGGACAGTTCACTCTGGATTTTAGTGTTGACATTGAAGGAATTTAAAGATCTCCAGCAGATGCCCTGTTGCATGTTCTGCCACCATAGGAGGACAGATTGGGGAATACAATGAGACCAGGCTTTCTCAGTAGAGGCATCTTGGTTGTTTTGGGGAGATGGATAATTGCTCTAGCCATGCTTCCGCCAGCAGCAGCCCTTTACCAGAACAAAACTTCACCAGCCACCAAGTCTATCTCAGCTGCTTCAGACTTTCTGTCCTCCAAGAGCCTGAGTACCAGGTTCTAATGGTTTAAGTTACAGGGGGGCAGATTTTGCTTGAACATTAGAAGGAACTTCTTGACAGTAAGAGTGGTTCAGCAATGGAATCAGTCACCTAGAGATGTGACAGAGCCACTTTCTCTCAACATCTTCAAAAAGAGGCAAAACAGCTACTGGCGATGATCTACCTGGAACTCCTGTACTGAGAGGTGGTTTGGACTCAATAGCCTATGAGGCTCCTTCCAATTCTACATAAGCCTTTCCAAATTGCCTGTGTGGTCAGGAGGATTGACACTAAAGCTCACTTCATTGGAAAATGGGCTTAATGAAAGCACTGGAGCAGCTTTCACTGGGAAAAGTACACCTGACTCCCCTTTCCTCCTACCCTTCCTCTAGAGCAAGATTCTTATGCCTTAAGAGCCCTCTGTTTTGGAAAAAGAAGACTCCTGTGAATTTTGCTAGTCCATTTGATCCCATCTCCCCACCCACCCACGCACACACACCCCACTTGACAGGATGTGCCAAGAGAATTTGAAGGAATCTTGTTTCTATAGGAACCTGGTTCAGGTTTGTGCCTGTCTAACTAGGGAAAGAAAACCTGTCCTGGGCTTTAGAGGCCAACAGCCACTAGGTGGCAGACTTGATTCTGGAAAATAAAATTTCTTTTTAAAAAAGAAGAAAGCTTTCTCTAGCTGTGATAACAGTAAGTGGCGTTGATCGCTCAGTGCTGTTAACTCTGATTGATCAGAATAGCATTGCCAAGACTATGCTATCCTACTGATAGATCCTGTTAACAAGGAGCGCTCCGCCTCAGCTGGACCTCAGATACGTTGTTCAGAAAGGCTGATATGGACAAGGTGCTCTTACGGCACACAGAAGCTCCTGAGCCTCTCAGAACAAACATAACATTGGAATGGAGGATCGGGACATTATGGAACAAAGTAATTCCCATTTTCTTTGTGGGGTGTTTTCTCAGAACCTGGGGAAGTTACTTTTTTGGATGACAACTCCCAGAATCCTCCAGCAAGCATTTTGAGGGAAATTCTTCCAAGTTCTGAATTTGCCTAGCTGCCCTCATCACAGAATAGCTGGAGCCTTCCATCAGTCCCTTGCTTCTCTCTCTCTCTCTCTCTCTCTCTCTCTCTCTCTCTCTCTCTCTCTCTCTCTCACACACACACACACACACACACACAGCATAGCCACCTGTTAATTCATTAATTAACTGACTAGATTGATCCAATTCTTTTCCAGCCCTGATAGCTCTGCAGGGCAATACACGATGAAGGCAAAAATAAAACAATTCACAGTTATAACAATCTGAGCCTGAAAATATGTCTATAAGGCGACACGCAAAAGCGGAAGGGCCATCATAGCAGAGTGAGAGAACAAGGAAAATGACAGCAAGAACGCCTTGTTTGACAGGCTGTCCGCAGGTACAGTGCAGAACTCCTCTCAGAAAAGACAACGCCTGAGATAATTATGCTTGTCTGTATTTGTATGGGAGGACCAGGGGAAGGACTGAACGGCCCTTAAGGACAGAAGGGGTGCTCAGTGCATTCCTGTAAGGCACTCATTATAGTTTAGCTGGAGGGGCTGGCTGTGCTGGTGTGCTTTGTGGCTACACCTTGTCATTCCAGCAAGCAAAACTGATGCAGAGAGCTAATGGAAAGATGCCTCTAATTGGGTTCTGGTGACATTGTCCTTCCCAGGAGATCCAGGGGAAAATATGTACAAGGCAAACTAGTCTAGGGGGGCAAAAAGCCAATCCCTTACCAGGAAGGGATCCAATACAAGTATGTAAATAACTGTGCAGTGATCTTGGTGGAAATCCCAAACCAGTGGTGACTGGTAGACTTTTTGTCAGTGAGAAGGTGAATCCACTCTGGTTTTTAGTCTGAACTTTAAAGGAGCTGTCCAAAGTGCTGAGCCCTATCCTCAAAATAGTTTCAACACCTTGGATAGCTCCTTTATATCACCCCACCAACATGGGAACTACTAGCTTATTGTGAATGGTGAAAAGACAAAAGAAATAGATGTAAGTAAAGGAACACGACAAGGGTGCCCATTGTCACCACTTCTCTTCATAGCAGCATTAGAAGTGTTGAACAACAGTATTCAAGAGAGATCGGATATAAAAGGAATAAACATAAAAAGTCAACAATACAAGCTCAAAGCCTTCGCAGACGACCTTGTTTTCTTTACAGAAGAACCGATATATGGAATTGAAAAATTAAATCAGGAATTGAAAAGATTTGGGGAGGCAGCAGGTTTAAAAATAAACAAGAATAAATCCTATATAATGTTGAAGAACGTAAGACAACGAGAATGAGAGGAAGTTATTCAAAAAACGGGATTCAGGACTGAGAAGAAAATAAAATGTTTGGGAATATGGCTTACTGAAAAAAATAGAGATCTATTCGACAATAATTGTATTAAAACGTGGAAAGAAATAACGGCAGATTTGAAAAGATGGTCCAAATTGAATTTGACATTACTTGGAAAAATCGCAACGATAAAAATGAATGTCCTGCCGAAAATGAACTTCCTATTCCAAAATTTACCAGTCATCACAAACAATAAACCTTTCTATCAATGGGAGAAAGAATTGGCAAGATTCATTTGGAATAGTAAAAAAACGAGAATTAAATCGAAATTGTTGACGGAACAAAAGACTAGAGGGGGCTGTGATCTTCCCAACTTAAAACTATACTATTACACTAGTGCAATGACGTGGCTACAAGATTGGATTGTGTTAAAAGATAAAAGAACACTAACTTTAGAAGGTGCAGACATGCGGTTTGGGTTTAACGCCTACCTATGGTACGGAAAAGAAAAAATTGATAGAGATTTTAACAACCACTTCGTGAGAAAATCTTTACTAAAAATATGGAAGAATCTGAAGAGATCTATCTATAATAAAATTATTTTATGGTGTTCTCCCATAAAGAAGCTTTCTTTGGACAATGGAAATATACAAATCAAGAATGGCTTCGATATGGTGATTTGCTGACATGAGATAAACAAGAAGGATTAAGAATACTAACACGAGAAGAACTTAATCAACAAAACATAGAACTAAACTGGTTCCCATATCTGCAATTAAGAGAGAGATTCAAATGGATATAAAATTAGAAGGCATTGCAACGCAAAAGACATACAATGAATTCGAAACCATAATATTCTCGAAATCCAAACGGAAAATTTCACTCTTTTATAAATATTTCTTAACGCAAAAATTAGAAGAGGAAACTGTGAAGGAATCTATGATAAAATGGGCACAAAACATTGAACGAGAAATCCCCTTAGACCATTGGGAAACTGCTTGGAAGAACACAATAGAATTTACCAGAGCCCAAGACCCAAAAGAAAACTTCATCAAAATGATGTACATTTTGTACACCAGTTAAGATAGACAAAATATACCAAACAGGTAATGACAGGTGCTGGAAATGTAAGGAGAAAGCGGGTACCTTCCATCACTTATGGTGGACCTGTCCCATCACAAAAAATTACTGGACACAGATACATAAAGCCATAACAGAAATATTCAATATAACATTTCCAGTGCACCCTGAACTTTATTTATTGAACATGACACACATGTTTGACAAAAACTTTTTACATCAAAATAAACATGTAATATTATATCTGATAACAGCGGCAAGAATGAACTTGGAAACTTTTTTATGCACCAAGTGTAGAACAATGGTTGCTAAAAGTGATAGAAATGAAACAATATGATGAGTTTTCAAACCATTTGAAAGGGAAGCGAACTGAGAAGACAGAACAAACATGACAACCAGTTACTGATTATTTGAAAGGATACGACAAATAGATAATCAATAATGTTAAATATGAGAAGTAAGTTTAAAGAAACAATGGGACTTAGAACTATCTTGAGTTGTTAGAGGAAACGAATACAGTAAATTAAGAGATTATGGAAAATCGGGAAAGGATATATGGTTAAATTACAGTATTGCTTTTCTTTATTCTAGAAGAATTCGATGATTAAATATGTTCCTTTTGGAAGCAAAGAAAGTGCAAGAAAAGGTGTACTCAACAGAAAAAAAAGGTTGAATATAAGAGAATTTCATTTGTTGAACGTTAGCGGGAAGATACTAGACCAGGTTTTTGGCAAGGGAGGTCAAAAATTGAATTGTATATCTTTCTAAGTAAAAACGAATCAAAGATGTATATATATATGTATGAAAATTCTGAATTATGTAAACAAGCCTGTAAATCTATTTAATCTATTCTTTTATTTTTTTAATAATAATAATAATAATAATAATAATAATAATAATAATAATAATAATAATAAAGGAACTACTGCACGCCCCTGTCCAAATTGCTCAAATGAGTGGCCATGCTGGCTCAGGATGATGGGAGTCACAGTCCACAACTTCTGGATAGTGCCAGATTGCAGAAGCCTGCTTTATTCTGAAGGAACGTGAGTCTTTTCCTTTGAAAAAAGTCTGAGTAGCAGAAGCACCAGCCAGCAGCACTTCATCACCTTGCCTTCAGAAATGTAGCATCAATAAAATAAGACATTTTGAAGGAACAGCTTTTTGTTGAGATGTAATCAATTCCAGCCCTTTTCATCTTTCCATATGGGCCTTCCAAGACAAAAAAAACTGGCCCTGCGCAAAAGGCAGGATTTTAAAATGTTCTTGTTCTGTGCTTCTGCGGGTGGTTGATCTGCAAGCTATAAATAGAACTGATCATTAACTATGAGAAGAAAGCTAGGCTAGGTTGCCTTTTAAAACATGTGATACTGGGGTTGGACCAAGACATTTAATTGTATGACATGGAGCAGCAAATGGCATTCCTCCCCACGTCAATGTGCATAGCAGTCAAGGGCAGTCAAGTTATCCAAGGCAGCCAAATCCCAGAAACTCTGCAACTCTGACAGTAAAAATACAATGATAGCCATCTAAATAGCACAATTTGCTGCCCTTTTATCTCATTTAGAAACTGCTGCTCTCTCAGCCTAATGGTAGGACTGGCCCCATGTGGTGGGAAAGAAGGGAGAAGAGTGATGTCTTTTACTTAGCCAGTTTCTGGTGATTCATGACTATGCGGTTTGGACTTTTAAGCAGCAAAGAATTCTTCCTCAAGAAGAGAGAGAGGCTCCTAAAGGTTTGTACATATGATGGCCTACATCTTATTTTGAATCCTAACTAGAGTCGAATTGGTTGGATTTACATAGATGGTGTCATGGTGCCGACCTTTTCAACAATAGATGGCATCAGTCTTTTCCAGTTGCAACTAACTAGAAGGATTCCAGCTGCTATAGATGTGAATTTGATCAATGTGAAAATTCATGTGTCTCACCACTGGTGAGTCTTACACAGGCGTCTGTTAGGATTTTTAACAGATTTTTGTATTATGATGTTTTGTATTATAATATTATGTCTTAAAATGAAAAGCATCCTAAATTTGAAATCTCCTGCAATCCAAAAATACTGTCTGTACTGAGTGTACATGATTATCTGATTATCCTTTTGTGATTCCAGTAGGCATCTTCTCAGTAATATACATATATATTTGCACCAAGGGCACATGGGAGGCATTTTCAGACAAACAGTTATTTCCACCTCTCCAAATGGGGTGCTCGGGGCTCTGGGTGGCGCTAAAATGTACTTAGGCTGCATGTGGCCTGGGGGTCATGGTTTCCTCTCCACTACTGTTGACAGGTTATTAAAAGAGCCACAAAGGACAGTCAATTAACAACATGCAGGGTTGACATTCAGGGAGTAGCTGTTAACAAGTTTGTTTTTTATGTAAATACCATATGAAAGTATTGGTTTCAGTTAGCTTAGCCATGTTTTTCTCTGTAAAATTAACATACTGTCCACATTCATAAACTGCATTTCTGTAGTTATGAAGGGGCTATTTCTCAAACTATTTCTTTTGACATCTTGTTCAATCTATATAAAAGGAACAAACTTTCCAGAGCTCCAATAAGGACATCTCTTATCATAAGGAACACCTGACAATCCTACCTACCACTGAGCTACTGTGTAGTGCCTGTGGTATTATCGAAAATGAAAGAAAATTCTTCCCACATCCACTGTCAATATGCATAGCTCCCTGACTCTTTTTAACTACCATTCAGTTGGGCAGAGAGTGCTCCTTTTTGTAAGCCTATCTGCATTATCAAATTCACCTTATGACGCAAATATTTTAAAAGGTCAGGGAGAAGCCCCAAAGAAAACAATGACTCCTTAAAATTTCCCATCAGTCCTTAAATTTCTAGCATTGTAGAAAGTGAGATGCTGAAAATTATTCACACCTAGTACAACCTTTTCTATTGGCTGTGTTTGCATCTCCTTGGTTGCTTTGCCTTCTCCTTTTCTTCAGATGCCTAAACTGTATTTCTAAGTCCACCACTGAAGTTTTGAGTTACTGCTATGCTAGCTTTTTGGGGACTGAGCTAAAACTGAATTTGGGGGTATCAGAATTCTTGTTTTGGGGGATGGTGCTCTTCATTTGCTCACCACCATAGCTGCATCCCTGGCCCTGACTTTTCTACAGTCTTCTTGATATTTATAATTTGTTTTTCTTTGAAGAATCTATTTTTGTCCCTTCCAGTCCTATGTTGAAAGCAAACTGTCAGTCCCAACTAGAACAGACCTATGAATGAAATAATGCAATTCACCTAAGTGTTCATTTCACCAGTGGTTTCAGTATGTTTGAGCTAGCAATTAGATCTAGACACAGACTGCACACATTTCCTCTTGTTGTTTTCAACTGGACAAATAAATTTCTGCCCTGCCACAAGGCCCGTACATGAACTTGACACACACAAATGCACACATGCACCACACACACAGTGACAGCTGGGGGCTCCAATTTTAATGGAGTGTTGAATAAGCTCTGTGTTTTAATGTGGATTCTTTAAAGGAACTAAGCTAAGTACTGAACCTTTTTGCAGGAAAGGACAGCTTGTTTAGGTCCTTTAAAGTTCAGAGTAAATTCTAGAGTGAATTCACTGTGTCACTTGTCATTGGAGCCACGACTACACACACACACATTCAAAGCTCTGGAGAGCTGACTGTCAGATGGTCAGGGATGACACACACACATGCACACGTCTGGGTGCATATGCGCACATGCACACACACACACACACACACACACACACAGAGGGGTAGTGGCTAAATTTGAAAGTATAACCACTCATCATGGCAGTCTTCATAGCCCAGCGACTAAGGGCGGTCCAAAAGCACAGACTGATGTATCGACCATTGCCAGCGAGCCAGTTCTAGAAGTTTTCCTCTCTGCCAGAGGCAGATTTCTTGTAAAACTAACATGTCTTAATTGTTTATCAAAAACTAAATGACTCCAAAGCACTCTGCATTGCAATAAGGGTAGCTTCCAACAATCCACTATTATTGAGGAATCCATTCTTTTCTACCCTGCTTGCAACTTCTGTGAGGACTCCAATTTAAGCTCAGAGGGAACACAGAATTTGGGAGGGATGGCAGGTTAGTAGATTGTCCTTGTTCATCAAAAAAAGGTGCAGCACTTTGATTCTGTAAACTTTGACTCTATCACTTCAATCCACATACACCCTGAGGATATGCCTGAATGCAAATTATCCAGAAGCAGGCACCCTGGCAGCTCTGGGAAGTCCCATGACAAAAAGCTTCCTCCTGTTTGAGAATCACAAAGGATTTGCTGAATTTGGCTTCATGTCACCTGGCATGAAGACCTCTGGATTGCTCTGAAGGAAAATAATCTTTCAACCAAGCCCTAATTTACAGCCCAAGAGAGAACGACATCACTCAATTAATGTGAACATCTATGTATAAACTAATACAGTGGCTAATGAGATGATGTTATTGTTTCTCTTTATTCTCTGAGGAAAACAAGGCAATAGCTAATGGGATATATGCCATCTGCTGCCAGCTGTGGCCCTTCTCTCATTGACACTGGCCAAACCCAACTGTCTGTAAATAGGCGCAAATTAGATAAGAAAGACAGTAACCAGTAACCAGTTTCCTTGGACATTTAGTTACAGGCTTGAAAGCTGCCATGCTCCAACAAAATGAGTAAACAAATGAAAAAACATTTTTAGAAAACCAAAGGAGGACTGGCATGAAGCTGCAGAACTGATATTCATGTGTTCCAAAGTCAATCCCGCTGTGTTCCACTATGCTCCCATATAAGTGCATATAACATTGGCAGTTGGAAGTGGCTAGCTCACTACAGAAAGCAATTGTCCTGTTTGATGAGTTTATGCACTCCAGACAGGGGCAACCCCAAGCCCTCCAAGCCCAGTGGCCCCAAAACCACACTCTCAAAACTCAGCAGCAAGTAATTCCTCCAACATTTGACAACAAACTGCTAAATGTCATTAAAAAGGTTCTCTCTCTCTCTCTCTCTCTCTCTCTGGCCATTTCCCCACTAGACTGCTATAGTGCTATTATTCCACTTTCAACATCCTATGGAATCCTGGGGTTTGCAGTTTAGGGACGAGCAAAACCCCAGGATTTCATAGGATGTTGAAAGTGGAATAATAGCACTATAACAGTCTAGTGCGGAAATGGCCTCCCTCTCTCACTCTCTCTCTCTCTCTCTCTCATTCTTTCTTTGTGTCGCTTCCTCACTGAAATCCAAAATCCAACATGGGAAGACTCAATTAAAACAAGCACTAAACCAAGAGCAATTGGAAATTTAATTTCTTGCTTTTTTAAAGGACTCTATCTAGTTTGCTGGCCGTGCGGCCCATGATAGCTGAATGCAGCCAAGGACAGGTCTTGGTGGGGTAAAATTGGTCCCTGGGGAGCCCAAAATTGTGTGCCCTCCAAAGTAAGCCACCGTATTCTGCCAACTCATTGACAGTAGAGTTGTCTCAGCTTTCTACCTATCCCACAGCACCTCGTTTGCATCATGTGCTGGTTAATGAAGACACTTCTTGCATTGCTGGGCCTTTGGACTCTGCGTGCATATGGTTCATAAAGCATTTCATGCCTCAGGTGTCTTCTGCCCACTCAGTCTTATGCTATGGCATATTTGTAGTGTTCCAGGTACCACCAGACTCTTTGCTGCTTTTCCAGCAATAGCTGCCTGTTTTCATTTTCTGCTGGCTAAGTAAGAGTGACATAGATTACCCTTGCATTTAACCCATCATGCAGATGAGCACCCCCTGACACCCGGTACCTGAGACATGAAGGATTGGCTGACACAAAACATGTTGCTCTCGCATGCAATTATGATGATTGGGCAAACTGCTGCACCGTGATTGCGTAGAGACAGTAATCATGACACATTGGGCGAATCACCTGGAGATTCGGGAGCAGGAGGGTGGTTGACACTTAGGCACTTTTTAACACTGCTTGAGTGGGGATTCTTTTGGCATTCAGCTCTTCTTTTTTAGCTCTGCCTCAGCACTAAGCTACGAGCAATTAGAAATTTGCATACATTTAAATGAATTAACCTATTCAACTGTGCAAGTGTCCGTTGTTTGCCCCTGGGAGAAACAGCATGCAGGAGGCTAGTTCTGCCTCAGATGGCTTTACTAAGCATGTCCCAGTCTGTACTCTTCTTCCCCCTTTGCTCTCATTGCCGCCTTTCCCTTCCCCTAGCCTAACAGCAGGACTGGCATCTTTGGGAGGGGAAGAATCCTTGCCTCAGCTCCCCCTTCCCCTGCCACGACAGTTGTTGCTGTAATTTGCCATTGAGTAGCCAGCATGACATAGTGGCATGAGCACTGGACTAGGGCTCTGGAAACCAGGTTTCAGATCCCTGCTCTGCCATGAAAACCCACAGGGTGACCTTGGGAGCATCACATTCTGTCAGCCTCAGAGGAAGGCAAGGCAAACCCCCTTTAAATAAATCTTGCCAAGAATCCTCATGCCTTGGCATCACCATAAATCGAGCATGATCTGAAGGGCAGAAAACAACAACCAGAACTTTGACTTGTGGCAGCCCTATGAATGAGAGAGATGACTAAGATGAGGGTGCCATATTTTGGCCATATCATGAGAAGACCTGACTCACTAGAAAAAATAATGCTTGGTCAGGTAGAAGGCAGTAGGAAAAGAAGAAGATTGGATAGGCTCAATCAAGGAAGACATGTCCCTACATCTGCTAGACCTGAGCAGGTCGATTGAGGATCAGGTGACCTGGAGGCCTCTCATCCAGAGGGTCACCGTGAGCTGAGGTTGACTTGACTGCACTTAATAACAACAAGTAAATGAGAGACCTTCAAGATCCTGGTCATCAGCTGCCCTGCTCAGGTCTTGTAAACTCAGGACAGCCGCAACTTCCTTGATTGAATCAATCTCCCTGTAATGCAGTTTTCCTCCTTTCCTACTACCTTCCACTTTACAGAGAACCAGACGGCAAAATCCTTAGTGGAAAAAACAACCCCATTCCTTATTCCACTCCTTTTAAGAAGTTAACTATTTCATTAAATTGCTGTGGATTATGAGCACCTAAGGCAATACACAGCTCTATTTACGGGGATGGTGGCAGTATGTGCAGAAGGGAAGTGGGAAATTTGGACTATGGACCTCCTCAGTGGCCTTATGTTATGTCCCTATCTCAGCCTCTGTTCTCTGTCTTTTCAGTGCTTTCAAGGTTTTTAAGAGGACAAAATCTTTGGAGGTTTTTAAGCAGAGGCTGGATGGCCATTTGTTGGGAGTGCTTTGATGTGTGTTCGTGCATAGCAGGGGGTTGGACTGGATGGCCCCTGTGGTCTCTTCCAACTCTATGATTCTATGTTTCTATAAAATGTACCAAACTCTCTCTCTCCCCCCCCCCCATCCTTTGAATTTCCTAATGGTAACTAGCATATCCACCAATTCCATTTAAGGGATCAAACCAGGGAATAAACCCTATCCCTAAACTTCTGTATATGCTTTGTATGGGGACTGATGCTATTTACTGCTGAAGGTGATGCACTTTGGATGTGCTGACATGCTTTGTGTGCAGAAATTCCCAGTTTCAGCCCCTGGCATCTCCAAGGTAGGGCTAGGAACTAATCTTGCCTGAAGACTTGCAGAGTTACGGCCAATCAGTGCTAGTGTCATTGAGGCTGATGGACTGAAGACCTAACTCAATAGTAGGCAGATTCTTATATTCCTATGCTGGTCTGTAGTTAGAGCCCTAACACTGAAAAACAGTTCTGGAAAAACAGGATCTGGGGGCTAAGTTCTGATGATCAATAGACAAACTGAATGTTGAGCAAAGGTTGCTGCTCTCAGCTGTCACTAATACACCAGGCCAAGGGTTGCTAAGAGGCCAGGAAACCATCAAGGCACATAGCTTGGCTGGAAACAGTGACAAATTTGCCCAAAGCAAAAAACAAAACAAAAAGGCCCGAGTGAGAATCATTCCAACCCAGTTGCCAGCCACAGAGGGCTTATCACCGCTTGCCAAAAAGCACCAAAAGGGTAGAAATCTAAAGGGATTAGTTCTGTCATGTTAAACTGCAACTGTAATGCAGGTTTCAGCATTCAGGGAAGATGGAGCAAGAAATGGCAGGGAAAGGGAGGGGTGAGGGAGAGGAACAGAAAGCAGAAGGAAAGAAAGAGAGTGGAGTGATGACAGCGTGAAGAGTGAGGGGGAGGGGGAGAGAATAACAAACAGCTACGTATGTTTATGAAGCACAAGCCTGACAGAGAGAGGCACTGTAGTCAAAAATGGTTTGTGGTTATAATGGCTTTATCTAACAGTCGTTAATTAGTTACTGACTCATGGCACTGGTTTACATTCAGCAAGCAATTGTTCTCCCTGACAGATGCACACTCCTCTGAGAGTATGAGCGTGGAGCTCTTCCGTGACAGTAAAAGGCTCCTTAGAAATTTGCTGGATAAGACAGATAGACAGACTAATAGAGAAGGATGGAGATTTATTCAACCCTTGTAGCAGCTCTGCAACTAGTATTCTAGTACCAAGGAAAATAAAGCTGGCTTAATGTAGAATTTGAACTTTCCACAGGCTGGTGTCCTCCAGAAATGTTGAACTATAACCCTTATCATTCCAACCAGTGTGGCCCCATCACACTGGGTGGCTAAATTAGATGTTACGATTGACAAGGTTCTGTTATCCAAATTGGTAAACTCATGGCAAATTCTCCTCCTCTACGTACACTGTTTAAATACGTTAATTGAGCTCTGCTGTTTCTCTGCCTCTACTGACAGCCCATGAAGGGGAGTTCAGGTAGTGAATTATGTGGTCTTCTGACATCAAAATACAGGCAAATGTACCTCTGCTGTGAGTGTTGGGCTTTTCACACTTGAGTTCAAATCACCAGAGAAACCTAAGCCTGTTTATTTCATTTATTGTATAATGGCTTAACTGGCTGCAGGACGATGTGGTACATCATTGGGCTGGACAAGAGGTGTGTGTTCTTAGCCTCGAGCCTAGTGGTCTGAGACAGGTGACAATTATCAATAGTTGAAAATGAGTAAAGAGATATTATTGTAAGCACACATTTATTTTGGCCTGCTATTGCTTCTAGCTAAACAGGTGCTGGAAACAATATAAAATTTGTTTACTAGAGACAAAAGTGGAATGAGTGTAAATATTCACATGAGCACCTGTATTCCCTCTTTCAAATTTATGTTTTAGAAAAAAACCATAGCAGACAAAACCACAGCAGCTTTGTTTTCTAAGTAAAAGCAAAAGTGATCTGGAGCAGAGGTGCTATAGACAAGGAGGTGAGGAACCCTGACCCAGGCACTCACCTGCTGAAATTCCCCTGGCCTAAACCACTTTTTCCCTATGCAGAATTCAAGCATATGCTGACAGGAAGAGACTGGATCTCACGACCGAGGCTGGATCTTGAGAATCACAAGTCCCAAACTCAAATTCCTGTTGCACAATCCTCATTTGGATGCATAAGCTATAATCCTCTTGAGGCTTTATACTTGCATACATAGTGTAGTGGTCTGGGCACTGGACTGAGCAGTGACATCATCATCATCATCATCATCATCATCATCATCATCATCATCATATTATTATTATTATTATTATTATTATTATTATTATTATTATTATTTACTTAAAGCATTTATTTCCTATGTTCCTACAAAGAATACTTGAAAAAGCTAACAGCCTAATTAAAATAATCTACCACAAAACATAAAACCTCCCAAGCAATACAAGCAGTACGTTAAAACAGAAAAACAACAACAACCATAGCCTTAAATCATATAGCAGTAGCAGGTACGTATTACAAATTAAAATGCATGAATCATCAGCATCTAAAGGCTTACACGTGCTACCCATATGGATGAAGTAAAGAAGAAGCTTGGCAAATTTCACCAGGGTGGTGAGTTCCAAAATAAAGTTTCCTTGTGTTTGCCTGCTATACCACTAATTGGGTGATAGGACAAAGACCAAGGAGGCATCTGATACATTAAAATTTACAATGAACTGTTATCAGAAGCAGAGAGCCAGTGTGATATAGTGGTTTGAGCATTGGACTACGGCTCTGTAAACCAAGGTTCAGTTCCCTGTTTGGCCATGGAAACCCAATGGGTGACCTTGCATGGATCACACACTTTCAGCCCCAGAAACCCCATGACAGCTTCACCTTAAGGTCCCCATAAATCAGAAATGACTTGAAGGTACGCAACAGCAGCAGCAGCAGCAGCAACAACCACCACCACCACAACAACAGCATTGTTATGCTGGCATAATTACTTTTTCTGATATTGCAAAAGGAGGTATCTGATACCTCTTTCCACAGTAACGTTAAATATGCTGTGCAATGGCTGCTGGATCATACCATGGTGTAGCTCCATCCTCTTTGTTCCAAAGAAGCACGCTTGGTCATGGAGGCCCACTGGGACAAATCCCTTGCAGCACCACTGTATAGCCCTTGTACAGCATTTCTGGCAGGCCAGGCATCTGCGTAAGTATTCTGGTTGACTTTTATACTCTGTTAGCTTTAAATAGGATCTCAGCCATAAGCTGCCCAATGAATACATGGTCATCTTGTAAAAGTTTACAAAACTTTTGGATGTTAACTGGCTATTTTCAATTTTTGTAAAAAAAAAAAAAAATGAATCAAATCACAAAGCCTGAAGTTTGTATATATATTCAGGCAACGGGATGAGTACTTTTTTTTTATTTGCCAATTTACTTAGCAACAGGCTTGAACTTTACTTGAGGAAACATGAAAGTAGTAGGTGGCTGGCAAATGGAATGGGAAGCCACGCATGATTTGTGAGAAGGAAATGCATCAAGAAAAAGAGGACCAAAGATGCCATGGATCTGCATTATATTCCATATGCTGGTTTATAAGGATTGGGTCCAGGATCTGCCTTCCATGGGCAGAATGGTTCCATTCACAGAAGGTGCCTCTGCTTAACCCTTGGAGATATCCCCCTTCCCACCCTCAGCACAGCTCATCCCATTCAGCAGGGGCTCCTGGCCATCTGTGAAGCATTTTTAGGGGGCTAGGGCAGAAGATTTGGGAGGTGAGGATAGGATAAGGAATCTGGTTCTGGAATCTGGAATCAGGCCACATGCATGTTTATAAATCTGGAGCCATCCATATATACAGATGCCATGTAGAAATAAATATATATATCTCGCTATGGTGGGGAAGACAGTGACCAGATCACAGATGTTCTTGCTCTGCTTGCTGTCCAAGGGCCACCTATTTATGGGCAACTGCAGGACACTCCTTTCATCTGGTTCTTTAAACCAGACTTGGACTGAAAATCTTTTTGGATGGAGGATTGTCCTCTGTAATGTATTCACAGCCCATTGGACAGCAGTTAAGCGACTGACAAGTATTTCAAAGTTTTATTGGACCTCAGTTTTCCTTCTGTAAAATGGGGAGATTAACATTGCAAAAGAGCCTTACAAAATGAGGCTGCAGTGATTTAGACTTTGCTTGACACAATGGGCCTTTGTTTTCAAAACTTCATTTTGGGAGCCAGCAACATGAGTTTGCTTTAGTTGGTATGTATGATGCAGTATCGGTCACCTAGGCAACAACTAGAAGGAACTGGTCAGCCTTCCTAGGAGTGGTGTCAGAAATTTAGTTCTTTCCAGAATTCCTGATTTAAATGCTAACAAGTTTGTTAGTAAGCAGAAATGTGTTTACTCAGCTGCAGGTGCATGATGTCATTCATGTCTAATTGGCCAAAGGATTGGGAGGTGTGGAAATATGATAGTTACCAGGGGAAGATTTAGACTTTAAAAAAAAAATGAAAGCATCTTAATAGCTTTCTCTCACTGTCTTGGTCTCATTCTCTCCCTTACTTTCGGTCTCTTTTATTCTCATACATGTCTGGCTGGGGCTGCTCAGGAACTCATAAAGGCCATGGTGGCTGGCGGTTTCCATTTTAAGGGAACAGTGACTCTGCTCTGAGTTTCAGTTTGAAACATAAAGGAGCTATTCACAGTGTTGACCCCTACCCCCCAAATAGGTTCAGCACCTTGGATAGCTCATTTCAAAATGCAGCATACAGTGGATACACCACCCTATTGCTGTGGAAGCCATATACCTTCACTGCATACAGGGATGGGAGCATCAATCTAAGTGACAGGACCAACCCTACTATTAGGCAGAGTGAGGTGACCTCCTCAGGCAGCAAATGCTGGAGGAGGGGGAGCAACTGTGGGCAGCCTCCTAGCCATTCTTCCTGATCTCCCTGGCTGTTTCCTTCTGTGGAAAGACAGGGATAGACACAACATCTCATGGATGTCCTAAACTAGGCTGCTGCCTTCAGGGATGCTGAAGGACCTTATCTCATTTCTTGTGCTGGACTAAGATTCAACTGCTATTGGTTTCTACATATGGACTAGGGAAGGGGTAGCATCTTGTCCTTGTCCAAATTATCAGGGCTGATGCAGCTACATACCATTCTGCTTTGGTCAGACCTCACCTGGAATACTGTGTGCAGTTCTGGCCACCATAGTTCGAGAAGGTTATTGACAAGGTGCAATGTATCTAGAGAAGGACAATGAAGATGATCTGAAAACCAAGCTTTATGAAGAACAACTTAAGGAGATAGACATATTTAGCTAGGAGAAACGAAGACTATGAGATGACATGATTGTTACCTTTAAATATCTGAAGGAATGTCCTGGAGAAGATAGAACAAGCTTGTTTTCTGCTTCTCCTGAGACTAGAACATGAACCGTCAAATAACAATAAAAGAGAATCCACCTAAACATTAGGAAGAACTGTTTGACAATGGAAAAGATTACCCTGGAGGGTGTGGACTTTCTGTCTTTGGAGGTCTTGAAACAGAGGTTGGATTGCCACCTTTCAGAGGTGCTTCAGTAGTATATTCCTTCATGGCACGGGATAGCCCTTGTGGTCCCTTCCAGCTCTAAGATTCTACAATCCTATAAGTAATTCTGTAATTCATTACTTTGTTTTCCTTTTACCTTGCTGTTCTGATTTCCTAATCATAGACCTATTTTGCTTGGTTGCAATACATGCCTATGGATCTGAGCCTTTGTATCTAACTATAAGGAGGCTACAGAAAGGGCCCTCCTGGATTACACAAAGGTTTCTCTAGTCCAATGTCCTGTTTCCCACAGTAGTCCTCCAGATGGTTAATTGTGTCATAAACAAAGCACGGGGGAAAAAACCCTTTATCTTACTGTTGCTCCCCATCAGCAGATATTCAACAGTCCTCAATGACATTTATATCCCTGAAACAGAGCTTGAAAATACTTCTTTACACTTGATCTTTGAACTGCAGTTCCCAGGATTTCCCTAACAGCTTAGTCATTATCTAAGATCTCCTCTGATTCAGGGGATGGGGAATCTATCTAGGTAAATTTTGTGGCGGTTCTTGTTTTTCCTCTGCTAAGTTTGTTCCATCCCAGTTTTGGAAAACAGTTTTTCATTCTACACAAAAATCTGTAGGGTTCTTTATGTGCATTTTTAGAAATAAGTACATTTTTGTACACATTTTTCAAATGTAAACATTTTGTATTGATTTTTTTCAAATGTATGTCCTTTTGCAAGCATTTTCCCAAACAAATAAAGCATTTTCACTTGCATTTCTCCTAACATATATTTACATACACGCTGTTGCAAGTGTGTTCATTTTCTGTACATTCGTACACACTTTCTCAAATGTATGCACACACACCCTCAAATTGTAGGAAAACCTTCAAAAAAGTATGAATTTCAGTGCCTAACAGCTTTATGGTTTGTTTTAAGTTTGAGAACTGTGAATTTGGAAATGTGAATTGCATAAATATTCACCCATCCCTGCTCAGAATATGGAACTTCAATGTGTGCTTTAAAAGATCTGTTGTGCTGAACTAATGAAGAGATATTTTGGGTTTATGTAAGAATTTCAGGCATCATCTGAAGAGCAAAGGCCAGAAGGCTGGTACAACCCGTGCTTGGCCTTGGGTCTCAGGGGACAGAGGACTTATGGGACTGAAAGATCTTCCTCTGTATGAACTGAAGTTGAGTCAGCGAGGTTATAACGGTGCTGAGAAATTTTTAGCAAGGTTGTGACACTCAAGGGGACTGAAAGCCAAGACTTATGAGGAGTGATGCAAAACATTCAGCATGTTAGCATGAAGAGAAAAGATTAAGAGTAGACAGGACTAGAAACTGTAGGAGAAAAGACTGCAGCCTAATATTAGGAGAAAGTCTCTGTGTTTAACATGTATGAAATTTACAACCTACTTTTCTGTAGAAAAGACCAGAATGAGTGGTAGACAGTGACTTCTGTGTTCAGTGGAACAGTGAACCCTAGACCCTGAACCTATCCTCAAATAGGTTCATCACCTTGGATAATTCCTTAAAGTTCAAACTATATTCTAGATTGGATTCGCAACCTTGCTGATAAGGGAAGTCATCAGCTGCCTTTGGTTGGAACACAGTGCCGTAAGAGATGGTGGGCTGGGGCTAGGCAAAGTGCTGAGCCCTTCCCCCCATGAGAAGCAGTGGATTCCCCTTGGCTGGAGGATTTAAGCAGTAACTGAACAGTCATCTGTCAGGGATGCTGTAGCGGGGAACTGGACTAGATGAACTCCAGCCACTGAAAGCTGCTCAAGTGGTCAGCTGTTCATACTCCTGTCCATCATGGTGATGTGTATTGTGTTTTTATTTAAATTATAGTATTTATCTCTGATCATGAATCTCTATATATGTATTAACATGCACATGTAATGCAGACTAATGCCCTCTTTTATCCCTTTTTTATGGTCAAATGTCTCCTTTTTTGGGGTGATGTGTAAATGGCTACTGTGCTGACTGATGCCCCTTCCTTGTAACTTTTTCCTCTTCCAATTTAGGCTTCTGCCCATTGCTACAGCAACAAAGATCTTCTTTGGCTAGCAAACGGATAGAGTGACACACAGGCTAGCAATGTTTCCCCATTTTGTTATTGTCATTGCTGTGGCAGGAAAATTAATGTGCATATCTATTGCTTTAGGTAAGCATATCAGCATATATGGCAAACATGTTTCTTTGTTATCTCCACTGTGTCCTTAGGAAAGCATGGGAGATGTGTGCAGCTTGTGAGTTATCACCATTTGCCTCCTGCAGAACTAATCCTCTAACAAAACTCTCTAATAAATAATTGTTAACCCTACTAACCAATAGCAATGCCCAGGTTTCTTCAGGATTCTTTAACAAGATGGAATCTAAGAAAGTTAAAGTGATATCATCATCAACATCAACATCATTTAGCTTTTCCCCACTCAAAAGACTGCAGTAATAAAGAAAGTCCAAGTTGTTTCCAAGTTGCCTTTGGAATACAAGCACATTGCTTGCGTGTTTCCAAGTTGCTTCTGGAATACAAGCACATTAGCTACCAGGGGAGAGCTTTGTAACATATCTCTTAATCAATTTAGTAATACCCCAGTGGCCTTGTAGATTGTGGGAAATGACTTATGTGTCTATTTTGCAGTGCCTTTTAATCTCATTCCACAGCAGATAGTACTTCTGTAATTTAATGTAGTTTTCTTGAAGTGATACTGTAATCCAGTGGAATCAAGATGTATGTTTAAAGCCCCTGTTGGAAAGAGGCAATTTGTTTAAACAATACCAGGCTGATTGACAGAAGCTTTCACCTCAGTCTGCATCGAGAATCTGAGCAGAGAAATGCTCCAAGGGACTTTGGTCCACTGACATAGTATTGCCACTGTTCCAGCACGTTCATCATTATATTTACTCCAGAGTTAAGTCTCACTGATTTCCAAAGTATTTACTTGCAAGGCCAAATGACACAGTGACTGGAATCCTTTTGATTAAGCCCAACTAGAGTAGACCCATTGAATCAACTGTGGACTGCTGAGTCAATATATAGGTGAATCCTATTGATTCAACAGCTTTAGTCAGGGCTAGCAATTGGAATTAGGCCATTTTGTCAACAGCCTTATTGTCTTTAAGATGCCTGATGGCTGTTCTGTATTCCATAAATGCTTTGTATGGTCAGGCTGAGGTGGGGGAAGGCAAGTAGTGGAGAGCAAGATGAGGATGTTGGTTTCTGAAAGAGGAGGTTTAACCCTTTTCCCCTGGGTTATGGTCTCAAAGAAAAATAAACAAACATACACACATTATTGCTGTTTGGCATCAGAGAAAGACTGCTTTTGGTGCCAACAGCGGAACCCATCCAGGACAAAGAGCAGCATTAGAAGCATGCTTTCCATATATACCGTAGCTGGGAAGAAAGGAACATCTGTCTAATTGGTCCAGACCTTCCAAATATCCTGATTTGGCAGGGACAGTTTTGCTTAATCATTTCACTTTTTCCTCTGCTTTTAAAACATTGCCATTTATCTCTCCTCCTTTCACTTTCTTCCTTTGTTCTCCGCTTATTTCAGTTTCTGAAAACTGAGTTGAAAATGCAAAAGTAATTTGCACTCAGTTAACTCAGCAGGAAGGAAGAGGACAGAATGAAATCTTGCTCTTCCCAGTAGGCTCTGGCAAAAACAAACTGTTCTTATTGATAACTTTTGCCGTCCTAACCACAGTTTGATGTTGCTTCGACACATGCATCCTGAGAAATGCTAGAGGATATGTAGTACCCTCTCTAAACTTGCAGCTAGTATTTTTTTTAACTAACTTATTCCTTTAATATAACATCTGCCCGTTAGATTACACGTTTATCAGGAAGTACTGTTTAGGATAGGGGCAAAGTTACCACTACCATAGTATTCTATTATCTCACCATTATGACTTTTTACGGATCCGGTGAAGAGGACTTGGATTTACTTAGGATTAAGAGAGAATAGAGACGCTTCCAAAATTGGCTTTTATTTTGCAGTCATCCTCTCTTGTTCAAGGAATTGCTTATATGTGTGTTACAGATATCATCATCTTCAACTATAAAGTTCCCCCCGATAAACCACTATTTCTTGTGTCATCTTTTCTGTTAGGGAAAAATCTAATAAGAGGAAAAAATGGAATATCTGCACAGTGCCTTTCTGCTGATAGCATTAGCAGGCCTCTGCCTGAAATCTCCCTCCATTTGCTTAGCATTACTGCTTATTTGCCTTAGCAACAGGAGGAACATTAATATTGTCTGCCGGTTCTAGAAGACAATGCTATGTATTTTGGAATGGCAGTCTCTACTATTATACAGTGAAATATTTTCTGTTTTACTCAGTTGCCTACATTATACTATATGCTGGTTTTATCAGGGTGTTCTATTGGTTATTAAGTTGTTACTATGGGATTGTTGTCAGAGTTTTAATTTTTCCAGTGCTCATCATTCCATGCTGGAATTGGTTTTTATTAACAGCTGTCATCCCTGAAGTATATGAAGCAGCATCGAAGTCCAGAAATGCCGTGGGGCATGTCTAGAGTGTCTTGTCCTCACTGCATAGGCACCTGACTCTTGTTTCACATTAAGAAGAAGGGATTTAGTGTCAAGGGCTTCATTTTCAGCCAGGCTGGAGTCCTCGCACTGCTTTGCTAGACATTAAACACACTTGTTCTTATCTTTCTAAAGTCCTCAGAAAATGGTTGGTTTTAAATCTAAGCGTACTTTTCATTTACGCTGAGCGCTTGGGGGATTCTAAGTGCTCCTTATCCACGGCTTCTGTAAGCCTAACAACAGCCCCTTCTAAATAGGTGAGCATTGCTTTATGCTGAAGCTCAGAGAATACTAAGGCCGTATCCGCACTAGGCTGTTAGACTGCTTTGATTCCACTTTCAACATCCTATGGAATCCTGGGATTTGCAGTTTTGGGAGGGGCTGGCCGGCACCTCCCAAAACTGCAAACCCCGGGATTCCATAGGATGTTGAAAGTGGAATCATAGCACTCTGTCTGGTCTACCATACTACTTCCAACAGTAGCCAATCAAATGTTAGGAAACTGACAGATAAACCATGCAAACAATAGTGTTCTTCCACATTTGCACCAGCATGAAATGCTGTCCTGTTGTAAACTTTATTTTGTTTTCTTGAATTTTGTAAAATTTCATTACTTTCAAAAAAAGTTTTTTTAAAAAAAATCATTAAAACTTAGCTGGAATTCAAGATTGCGGTTACAAATGCATACCCTAGAATTACATATGCATAACTGATTCCTATTCACAGCCTTACATATACAGTGGTATACAGCCTATGTAAGGTTTTTGCTTTGTTGCTGTTGATTTGATTAAACACTGTATTCGGTCTTATCTTAGGTTGTGTATGTCAAATTTATTTGAAAACAGACCCAGCATTTTTCCAAGCTCTGTTTATACCAGGGAAACTTTTATACATTAAGGGTGTGCTGTCAGTAATCCAAAGTAATCCCTTCAGCTCTTCTGCTATCCTATAGATCGGAAATCTAGCATGTGTTTATGCTATGATGCATAAACTTGTTTGCTCTGTGGATACAGAAAGTCTTGGCATCTATTTGAAGAGGACACTGTGCTCTTGGAAACAACGTAGTCTTTGTTGCCTTTAACAGCTGAAACTGTGAGAGTAATCAGTTAACTTGCTGTTGTGCTTCATCCCTTCTGTACGTCATTTTCTATTTCCTTCTGTTTTCACCAATTAAACTTCGTTTAAGAATATGCTTGAATTTTGCTTTGTGAATTTTGTAACTCTGAGCAAAGCTCACACTGCTTGGGTTTCTACAATGGCTAAATAATGCTCTTTATTAGGAACAAAGCAAGGAGATTGGAAACTTTCTGTGATAAGACAGGAAAAACATATACACCCTATGCCTCTCCCAAATACTTTTGTCTGTGTGAACCAAGAACCTTTCCCTTCTAGTGAAATAAATGGCAAAATGGTGGATGTTTCCTGTGTTTAGGTGCCAATATAAAACCTGATTAATCCATATGTATCTTTAAAAAGTCAGCCTGTGACTACATATGGGAAAGACAGATGCCTAGGTAGATATGCCCTTAGCCCATGAGGGGATCAATCTATAAGCAAATTTCATAGAGTGTACAAGGGAGAAAATGTGGGATTAGCAATGAGAAATTAATAAGATTTCCAAGAGTAGGGAAATTTGCACCAAATGTTGGATTGGAGCAGCGAAACCCATGGACAAAATGTGTATGTATTTCATCAGTTATCCATGGACCACATATATATTTGAAGTGCAATGTTTCCTTTTTAAAATATACAGAATCCATGAAAAAGGAAAGAATTGTGCCTTTCCATGCATTTTTAAAGGAAATATTGGCACCTCTTGTGCTGCATGTATTCAGATACCCATGTCAGAGGGAAAAAGTTATGTGATACAATTGTCACCTGCTTAAACAAGCAATCATTTCCCAGTATGCTTCCTGTTACCAGCTATATCATTTTGTGTGTATGTGTCTTCAAGTTTCCTGTCAACTTACGGTGACCCCCTTAATTTTTCACGGGTTTTTTTTGGGGGGGCAAGGAATATTCAGAAGTGGTTTTGCCAGTTCCTTCCTCTGAAAGGTAGTTTACAGCACCTAGTATTTGTTGGCTCTCCTACCCAAGTACTAACCAGGGCTGCTTAGCTTCCAAGATCAGACAGAATTTGCTGCCTTTAGGGTATATATACCTTCCAGCTACATCTATAGGAGGTTTTATTTAAATTATGTACAGCTAAGGTGCTTTACAGTCCTATACATTTAGGTAAACAAAGATCTCTAAATTACCTAGCAATTTCTCAATCACAGAATTGAATTTAGCGAATGCATATTTGATGGCATGAAGTCTGCATTCACAAAGGTTACAGTGTTTCTTAGCTGGCACATATCTAGGACTTGCAATTGTAGCAGAAATAGTGTGCTGAAAATCAAACTTCTGCTATCTTCCAACCCACAACCAGGCAGGCAGTGTACTGTGTGATTTCAAGGATAATACTCACTTTTGGCATGTGATCAGAAAGTAACTGGCTGAACATTTGCCATGTTTTGCATGCAGAAGATCCCTGGTTTGATCCTCTTCAGCCCCAAAGATCTCCAGCATCAAAAGATGTTGGAAAGCCACAGTTGCATTAATGGGGTTGACTTGGGATGAGGCAGATTTGTATGTTCATATAGCAAATGATAGTATCTTGAATATGGTGGTATGTACACACTCTTCCAGTTGACCATATTATTTTGGAGTCTCCCATCGGCCAAAATAATCAAAGATAAAACTGATCATGACATTATTTATTTCAACTTTCCTACCTATCATTTCTTTCCACTTTCTTAACATTTCCTAACATCATATACAGGATGGGCTATCCTCCCTCCTTTCTTCCAGTTTGGACTGGACCATGGCAGGGTCAAAAGATTAAAGGCCATCCCCTACAACACAGTCCCAATTCATCTTCTATCACCCTCCACTACCTGTTTATTAAAGTGAGTCACACAAGGGCAAAATGCATGAATAATACCACATCTCATTTGGTCTTGAACAGGGGCTCAGTTCTTTATATCAACTGTGCACCCCAAAAATATCTGTCACCAGACATAAGTGCTGTAGCTCATATACTTACTGCCAGTATGTTTGATTACAGGGTAACCCTTCAGAAATCTAACCACGTAGAAACGTTGATTTATTCATGACTCTCTGCATACTTATTCAGAAGTCAGATTCTTGGACAGCAATGCTGCTTACTTCTGTGTAAATGTATTCAGGACAGTATCCGTTTCAAACCTCCAATCTTTTAAAGATCTATATAAATATCTTACATGCTACCAAGCAGTTGAAGTCATTGCTTGAGCAAAGGTGTATGGCATCTTTCCCCAGGTGGATATATGTACTTGGTACAAGCATTGTAGCTTTCCAATAGATGCTGAAGCATATCTTGACAGTTTAGTCAATGGGCTAATGTCAAGGCATGAGCATGAAATGCTTTGTGTGTCTTTTCTCTGAAACAGGCTGGCAATTTGTTTGGGTGCTTCCTCTTTCTTTTTGGAGAAAGATAAGAAATTCAACAAGACAAGACAGTGGAATAAGCTGCCTCAGAGTGTGGTAGAGATGCCTTCTTTGGAAGTTTTTAAACAGAGGCTGGATGGCCATTTGCTGGGGGTGCTTTGCGTGTGTGTTCCTGCATGGCAGGAGTTAGACTTGATGGCCCTTGTGGTATCTTCTAACTCTATGAATCTATGACTGTAAAAGTTTAAAAGGAGGAAAGAAGAGGGAGGGAAAAGGGAATACAGCAGCACCTCTAAGACTAACTAGTTTTTATTTTTCAAGAATATAAGCCCACCATGAAGTACAGGGTGATTCCAGGCTTACTTAACCATTGGAGGACTAGGTTCTTCCAGGGAATTGACTATTAGAACAATTCCAAGGTTAATGCTGTGAGATTACGAACTAGATAGATAGATAGATAGATAGATAGATAGATAGATAGATAGGAAGGCAGATCAACAAATAGATGTCATGGACGAACATACTTGAGATTTTGATCTAGAACTCCTGTAATCTTTGGCTATGCTGGCTGAAGCTAAGTGGAACTGTGATGTCAAATATTTAGTTCAAAGGCTAAGGATGGGTTATAATACATTCTTTCCCAGCTTACTCTAAAGCTTGGAAATTTTACTGTTCTTTGGACACTACCACTGACCATACTGGCTGAGGGATTTGTGGGGGGGGGAGTAATAGTACAAAAAAAAAGTAACTTTTCCAAGCCTCATTTTACCTTCACAACAGGGAAGGGAGATAATTTGGGCAAAGCACTTCCTGGTAAGTTTATGGTTCATGTGAACCTGGATCTCCCATCCCACAGCCTTTCTGGATCTTCTTGTGTCAGTTCCTACTGCCAGTGGGATTTATGCCAAGCAGGACAAATACAGGTCTGGCCTGCGTCATTCAGGGGAGACAGTACCTCTTTTTGTTTCCACTATGTGAACTCTGGATTCTAGATTTCAACATTTTTAAAAAAATTGAAATCAAGCTGAACTCCTTAATGAGATGTTTTACAAAAAGTCAATTCTTACTCCAAAATATTAAAGCTGCAATTGCTTCCTGATTATGTTGATTGCAGCAACACAGCTGACAGGACCAGAGGACTCAGAAGAACACCCTTTGCAGAAAGATATACAGAGAATATATGTGGGATCATCTTCCATGCTACAAAGGTGCCCTTTTCCTAGGCAGCATCTATAAGTAGCAAGCTTTCCCCAGCGGTCCTGTGTTTTCCAAGATGTAGAATCTACATGATCTGGGAGACAAAAGACTTTGCTGCTGCACAGCAGATAGACCTGTCAACACAACTACCCGAGTCCCTGGGAGATGCCACCAAATATAGCAGGTTCAGAAATGCCAGGAGACTCTTCTGGGAAGAAGACCCTCCCTCCCTCCCTCCCTCATAAGTTCTGAGGGTGTAATTACAGGGCAGGGAGTCGGTTCTGGTGTTGCTAATACTGACACTGCTGGTAACCAGGGAGTCAAAACAAAAAGCAAACCACCTTCTCCTTCCCCATGAAGAAGGGCTCAACTGGAACCAAAGTTCACTAAGGTTCAATGCTATGTTTTTTTTAAAAATACTACTGTTATGCTGCAGAACATAAAATGACAGAGCCAATTCAAGACATAAAGTCTGAATTGTTCTGAGCAACTGTCCACATACACACACGCAAGTCAAGGAGCAAAATATCCCAAGGTAGTCAGGTTATTTTGGTACCACAAACACCTCCCTCCTTCCCTGTCAGTAAAAAAGCAACGATTACCAAGGAACTAACACTAGTCTATCCTTTCCTGACACCCAAAATCTGCACTGCCACCTTACTTTACCTAATGGTATGATGAGCCCTGACTAATGTAAAAGTAAATGCCTTTTGTCATTTCTGTGATTTTGCACAAGCTAGTCCATGTAGTGTGTCCATTTGTCCCACTTAACCAAAGACAATCCTATATTCACCCTACTTTAGAAAGGATAGTTCTCTATCCTTTGAGCACTATCCTCTGTATTTCAGGCATGGGAGACCCATGCCTTGCAAGTGTTGTTGAACTCTACTTTCTATCAGGTGTAGCTAGCTTGGCCAGTTGTGAGGCGTGATGGGAACAGTAGTTCACTCACTACTGCAAGAATAATATTTTCCCACTCTTTGAAGGGTTGTCCAGTGTAAAAAAAAGAAGAAGAAGAAAAAGAGTGGTCTGGGGCCTTGACATTGCTGGGCAGTTGATAGCACCTGGACAGCAGCCTCAGCAGATTCACAGGTGACCTTGTCACAGTCATGTCCACTTTAGAGAGACATTTTCTTTTTCTTTAAATTATGCCAATTATTTCCAAATGTGCATCTGTCATAAAAATTCAAACATGCCAATCTCTGTCCATTCTAGAGTGATGTCTCTCCTCTTATTGGCAGTGTGTGTATCTGGGCACGTTAGGTCAAGGGCAGAACACATGATACGTGAATCCCAGCAAAGAAACCCTACACATGAAAATAAGTGAAAGGAGCAATGAGGAAACAGAGAAGAGTCAAGTGCAAGATCCACTTGCACTGACTCATGTTTCCCTCTGTTCTAACTGATTTTCAGCAAGGGCATCCATACATCTAAATCACACCTCTGCAATCTGATCCTCTCCAGACATGTTCAACTAGAACCTACATATCTGGAGGGCACCATTGTTGAGTCTCACTGGAAAAATAAAATTATCTTTTTCAACACCCTGAGACTTTGTCTCTTCTCTATTAACTTCTTAATTTTGGCCAAACTTGAGTATTGATCTAGTCTCAGGATTCCAAAAGAATTTAACTTGTCTAAGAATTTAAGCAGAGCAACTTTCCAAGCTCTTGTGTGAAGTCCCAGACCATTCAGATCTTACACTCAGTGGTGCTGATGCAGTATTCCAGCAGCTGTGGCACTGAAATAATTTAGTCTGATCCAAGTAGCACAGGACAATGTAGGAAAGAATATAGCTGATCACAGAGAAAAAAGGAGAAAAGTACATTGCCAATACCGTTTCTGAAGCCTTCATTTGCACATGTTGTCTAGATGGCCATGATGAACAGTACATGGTCTTCTGGTAAAGGATCCCAAATACATGAATACTGTTAAACAGTGAAATGAACTGTCTTAGAGTGTGATGGACCCCCCTTCTTTAGAGGTTTTCAAACAGATGTTGGATGGGCATCTTCCAGGAGTGCTTTAGTTGCTGGGGACTGACTAGATGGCCCTTGTGTCCCCTTCTATGATTCTATAATTCCATGACTTACATTTAATCCTGGTTATTTGGCCATTGAGTGCCTACCCTGACTGGCAGCAGATTTCCATGGTCTCTGGCACATGTTTTTCACATTAGCTACCTCCTCTTTTTAACAAGAATTGAACCCAGAACTTTAGGAAAGGAAAGCATACTCTCTGCCAGTGAGCTACAGGCACTTAACTACAAGGAAGTCCAATACATGTCATATTCATGCGGAACTGGTGAGATGACAAAGCTGAAGTAGCATTTTACCAGTAGGGCACATGGAGTAAGGCTTGAGGTCTACTTCCCCTATATGCCCACACAAAAGATAATATGTGTTAGCAGGACTAACAAAAGCTTTTTAGCTCCTGGAGAACTGCATTCAAAACCAGCTGCTGCTCATTGCTTATAGTCCTTGGCTAGATGAGCTACCATCCCCATCCTTTAGAATCCACCTCTCCATATTGCTTAATGATCAGATGAATTTTGTTTCAGAGAGTGGATGTCGGAACTAATTTGTATGTTAGTGGAATTATATGGATATTTAAATTTTATTATTTAAATCCTTACCCCACTTTTCCACTCAAGGCACTCAAGAGTGTGCCTTCCCCATGGTTAGATCTTATGCCATTCAGCTGACACCAGAGTTGCACAAGGTCATGTACGTACGTGGGAGAAGTATTGGATCCAGACATGGGAGAATGGCACCATTGCTCTGGCAATGCATTAGGCAGCCCTCTGATCTTCCCTTTGCACATGACTCAAAGCACTGTGGAAGCCACAGAAAGCTTCATGCCCATATTACCCTTTTAGAGAATTGTCGTATTTTTTAAATTCTATCTATCTATCTATCTATCTATCTATCTATCTATCTATCTATTTTAACACAAACTCAAGCAATCTAGTTCACAAATAAGAACTAAAATTAAACTAAAGCAAAAACACAATACTAAGACGCTAAACTAAAATACTAAATACTAACTTACTAAAACACAAAAAGGCTCTGACCCCTCAAGCCAAACTGAAATGAAAGAAAAAAGAAAGAAAAAAAAATCTTAGTCTACAATTACAGATTCACTAGAATTACTAATAAGCGTAACCACAGATTATTGCATTGTTAGATTTCTTATTGCTCATAAAGTCCATAAACGACTTCCAATCTTTAAAAAAAAAAATCTTCAATGGGCTTATCCTTTAAAACCCACATGCTTAGAAATTTGGGCTAGCTCGGCAACCTTAACAGTCCATTCTTCCATCGTTGAGAAAGTTGTCATATTAAATATGTGGGAGTTTCATGTCAATAGGAAACACAGCTGTTTTAAAAATTCATACACTGACCACCTGCAGTCAAGGAAAGTGTAAAGCTAAGGTGTGAAGTCCATGTGCAGATGGTGCCTTTGAATGTTATCTGCACAAAACTGGGATCACTTTGCTAAAATGTTTGCTATTGTGCTTTGCAGTGGAAAAGCAAATCCTGCATAGGAGGAAGCAGACTCTGCTTCACACCCTACACCCCCTCTAGGGTGTCGTACATTTGGCATCAAACCCCATCTAAAACATTGGCCAGGAGTACTTCCCATGCATTTCCTGGCCCAAAGGAATGGCCACAAGCCAAACAGAAGAGTGAAAAACAAGTGGTTTACTCACAAGATCAGCCAATAGACTACTCTGAACATATGCAGAGGATCAAATACAAAGGCATGGCTAGAGAAGCTATGAACAGAAACAAATCCAGTAAATTAAAGGCTCAGGGAGCCATCCAATTGAATGCATTATTAACAATAAGAAGCATTCAATACAAGACAAGGATAATAAATGGCTATGGCTGGCCTTGCAACTAATTAATGCATGAACTAATTAGCTACGCAACACTGCAGAATTTCAGAACATATTTCAGGATGTGACCTGTGCAGAACTAATGCTGATATGTGTGCCTAGAAATATTGGGGTGGTTCTTTAGAATGTTCTTTAGAATTTAGAAGGGAACAAAACTCTTAGAAAGCAAGAGTGTTGTGGTTATTTATTACTGCAATACAAAGGTGGTTGTGGTGACTGTCAGTTTCAGACCTTTTCATTGTGTTAAATAAATATCTTTATAGATTAAGCCTGTAATATTTGTGAGCCACCAAGCTGAACCAAGCTGAACATAGCCCACTAGGCATCTATTATAAGAGTTCTATGTCCTGCCCCTGTTTTTATAGTCCCAGGTCTCTAACAAAAGCAAGAGAATTATCAGGCCGCTGGGGTGGGTGTCTCATGTATAGTTGACAAATAGCAGCAGACTTGGTGGCAACCTGCATGATAAAAATGGTGGATAACATTAAATTTCAACCTTTAGAATCTTAAGCAACAGAAATCCCCAATAATGTTGTGGTTGTTAGTGAAAGAGGTGGCATAGGACATCTTTTGGTGGACTAGGAATTGACTAGGAATAAAGGTATGTTCACTACACCCCATTGTCTATCAACTGAAAAATAAGCTGACAAAGTTTACTAGACAACCCAAGGAGAGCCCTAAAAAACAAACAGACAGGACTGCACAGAATAGTCTGTGCTAGTGTAAGTCCGGCATCATGTTCTTTCTTTGTCTGAGAAGCAAATTTGTTTTGCTATAGTACCTATCACAATTAATACTAAATATTTGTGCATGGGGGTATTGAAGCAGCTGTCTGCATGTTTGCAAAAATACCTCTGGGATGTCATGTACAGGAATCATGATCCTGCTGTGCCCCCTCTTCTCTGCTAATGTCTCTAGGGAATAGCTGCCTTGCACAGTGCTGACAAGCTACATCTGGTTATTGCAACTGCAGGAATACTGATTCCGCCAGCTAAGGCCATGCAACACCCTGGGGTGCCTTTGGAAGATGGCACATCACTGGAGTTTTGAAAAAATTACTTTAAACCGCAGCTTCCATGCTGGATGGGAGATTCAAAGAATGTTATTCCAAAAAAGTAACTTTTCCAAGCTCTGGGAAAACCTCAGTCCTACAGGCTTGCAATAGTTTTCAGGTACCACTAATTTTGCTTCCTAGTCTAAAAGACTTGTTCATTTCATTCAAAAACTTATGATTTCACCTCCAAACAACAAACCATTATAGCTAATACAGAGTAGTTAGATGACAAAGACTGAATCTTTCCATCACTTTCCTGCCCTTCAGTGGCCATAGAAAAGTTCTAACCAATTTGCACATAAAAGTCCTTTTTTTTTCTGAAAAGTGCTTAATAGAACATTCCATTAGTCCAAAAATTACTCTTTACAAGCTTCTGAGAAAAAAAAATCTTAAATAGATGCAGTAATATCAAATCTCATACCTGCCACAGGCTTTACTCTTCTGCCAGCTTCCCCTAAGAAGAATGCATTGAACAGCTGATTATCAAAGGGCAGTCACAAATTATCAGGGCTTCTATATATACTTTGCTTACCTTCCGTTTATAATATTCATTTGCTATATTTATATCCTACTCAAAGTAGCATAGATGTCTTATCTCCTCCCCACTTTATCCTCACAATGACCTTGCCGGGTAGGTCAGACTTAGAAAGAGATTGGCTGATGCTGAGCCTGGCGGCCAACTGGGATTAATGCCCTAAATCCTAGCTCAACAGTGTAGCCATTTCTGCACTAGACTGTTATAGCACTATTATTCCACTTTCAACATCTTATGGAATCCTGGGGTTTGCAGTTTCAGGAGGGGATGGCTGGCCTCTCCCGAAACTGCAAACCCCAGGATTCCATAGGATGCTGAAAGTGGAATAATAGTGCTATAACAGTCTAGAGTGGAAATAGGCTGTAGCTACTACACCAAGCTAGTTGTCTGACTAGCTGAACCACTTTAGGCCATCATAATAGTTACAGGGCACCCTCCTCCATTTAAATACTGCAAAAAATGCTTCTCGTTTACAAGGATTCTTACAACGATCTTACAAGCTAGGTCACTATTATTATTCCTGTATTACAGTGAGGGACCACAGGTCAGCAAAACCTTCAAGGTAAAAGTATGAGCCCAGTCTAATACCATTTTGAAGGCTTGCCACTAAGATTAGAATAAGGACTTGCGACCTCTCTGTTTACATATGCATCAGCCTACAAACTCTTAAGTCCCCACTGGACTTCTACCAAGCAACTGGCAGCCCTACCACCATAAATATGAAGGGATGCTTCAGGAAGACAAGTTAAGAATACTCAAATGTCCAGTGGAATCACACAGACAACCAAAAACCTTGACAGTAAGTTCCAGTTTTCCAAATTTGATCTAAGCCTGTTTTCAGTAGCATGTAAAACACACTTTCATTCTCAACCCAAATTCAGGCAGACTTTTAAAAAAATCATTCAGTGCTCCTATCTTGCTAGTTTCTGACTCCAATGAGAATTCCAATGTACTGTGGGTTTTAAAAATGCCCCTTGTCCACAGCAGTGGTGGCTGTGAAACTAGCATATTCTCCAATATCCAATCACCCAGAGTAAGAAAGCACATGTTCACGTGTGGTGCAACATTTCTTTTGAGTCACTTGCAGTTCTCTTTATTCACAAAGAAAAGAAAAAAACATCTTTGTTTGATTAATTTTTTCCCCAGTTCTTTCTGTCTAGGAAAGAAAGACCACTCTTGTAGATGGCGGGTGATTGAAATATGAGTGTGTTGTTTACAGTCCTTCAGAAAATAACATCCTAACATTTCCACCTTTGTAGGTCTACTTCTGCATGAATTTTACAATAAAATGGGAGAATAAAATGTCACATCTGATTGGATGAGGGTGAAACATGACATGGGCAGGATCTATAATTAGATTGGGCGCAGTGGGGCCTTTGGGTCACATGAAGCCCCCAAGGCTGTTTGTGTAGCCATTGGCCACTCTGTGCTCCCTACACCACCCTCTGTCTGTGCCCACAAAGGACAAATTACCTCTCCTGGAAGTCTCCAGGTATGGCAATTCTCCCTTTAAATTGCTTGCAGAGAGTCCCTGCACATCAACAATTGTAGTTGTTATGTGTCCTTTAAGCAGCCATGTCCTAGAGTTGTCTTGGCCAGATTTTTTCAGGGTAGGTTTGCCATTGTCTTTCTCTAAGGCTGAGACAGTGTGACTTTGTCAGGGTCACCCAGTGGCTGTATGTGGATTCACTCCTTGGGCTCTTGAAGTCCTAGTCCAGCACTCAAACCACTACATCCTGCCGGCTCTCAACAGATCAAAAATGCCTATTTTTAAAAAAGAGTTGAAATGATTTTTGGTTGGCATCCCACTTGTGGTTTTATTCTAAGCAGGCTGCATGGCCCCTGGAAAGTCCCAGAGGCAGAAAATTGACCACTGGGTTATTCTACAGTCGCCAACCCCGATCTAGAAACTACTTTTCATGTGCAAAAAGTGAGGATATATTTGAAATTACACTCTAACACCCTTCTCTCCTTGCATACACATGTGCGGCAAATAATTCAGGGCCCTACTGAATGTGATATGATTGAAAAAGGGTGCTTGACATTGCAGGTTTTTAATTTTTCTGAAGGGAAAGGAAGAGCAACTGCTATTTACGATTTACTGTAGCATTGCTTTTCCTCACCCGGTTGACTGCCTTTCCTTCACAATAAAAGCAGCATTGTTAAGCAGTCTTTTTTCAAATGTAGGTTTCACTTTGTGTTTACTTAGGTCCTCAGATATTACACTGCTTGGCTCCGAACCCCACACTGCAAGGGAACAAACTACACATAAGAACTAGTCCATCTCTTTCTTATCAACAAAATGTGAAGTCTTGAGTCCCTTATCAGTAATTGTCATTGACCAGATTAACAGAATCCAGCAGGCAGAAAGTTTCAGCATGAAAACATTGTCTTTTTTCTGCAGTGCCCCTAGTAATTGAATCACATTAATGATTCATCATTTTTATTCAGATTAAAAAGAAATTGCACTAAAGAGAATCACACTCATCTACTGAGGTCAGTGTATGTCTAAACCAAGATAACCCATTTAAGTGTATTGTATTAACCCTCATTCACAGAGCCAGTCTCCACTGAAGTAGCTGCATCCCATATATCAAATTCTCTAAATGTTATATTCTCTCAAGATCAGACTATGGCTGTCTGTATCTTCTGTTGGTTTATCTAGACTTTATACACTCTGACACATCTAACAAAGAAAGTCAATGCCTGGAGCAGTTTTCATGGCAACATTAATTCCTTAATCGTTAAGGCTGAACATGACATATGTTCAGCTGAATTACGTACTATAAAATAACTTCAGAAGTCTTATAGCAGGACCACCTAAGTCTGAATTTTTGGGGCCTCTGTTCATGTATTGCTTAGAATGTATACACTTAACTCCAAATGAGAGAGCAGTTCCCTCCTTAAACAAGAAATGATTTCATGGCATAACAAAGTTATCAGGCATAAATTTTTGTGGCCAAGCATCCATTTCATCAAATGCAGAGAACAACACCGTGAGTAGTCACACACACACACACACACACACACACACACACACACAAACACGCTCAATTCAATACATCTGATGAAGTAAACTGTAGTCCATTAAACCTTGTGATACAATACGTTTGTTATTCTTTGAGATGCCAAAAAAGTGTTATGTTGGTTTTGCCTCAACAGATTAACATGTTTAGTTATCTTGAAATCCAGACAGCATTTGGGAACATTATTTTCTCAGTCTCTCTCAGTCATATCCTTTCTCTCTGCCTCTCTCTGTCTCTTGCTCGCTCTCTCTTTTAGGATGGAAGGAAAGAGTGGTCTTTCTTTGGCCACTGAACTGAGTTTAACGTTCAATTGTAGACTTCCAAACTAGTTACCTAAAACAAAAGCACACCATTCCTCAGGGGATCTGTACCTTGTAACTATTGACGTGAAGTACGGAGTTCTTTATGGGATTAGGTATGGTGTTGTCAGGATGGCACTGGGGTTATTATTTTGTTTACTTTGGTCAGCTGGGCTTTCTTTGACAATGGGCACATCTCTTTAAACTCAGAGTTTCTATTTCCCATCTCCTAAAGACATCATTGTCCTGCAAAGCAGGAGTGGTTTTCCTGAAACAAGAGCTTCTTTGTCCTTGAAATAATCATGGGCTGCACAAATATTATGAATTATGACTGGTTTAGAGGGATAACTCGAATGCCAGACAGTCAGGAGTAAATGACTCTCCAGAGTCTCCTTTAAACTGTGGCACTTTTAAGCATGCTAGAGCCAGCACAAGCTGACCTATTCATCAGCTCTGGACTTGTCGAACCAAGCTTGACAGACATCCAATACACTCAAAAATGGTTTTTATTCAGTTTGGTGCCATTAAAAAAAAAGATTCAGCACATGTATACACAATGGGGAAAAAATGCTGGCTCATTTTGACTTCAACTTGTAACATTTTTTAAAAAATCCCTCAGTTGTCTGAAACATCCTCAAACCCAGATTCTTTCCGATAAGTCAAAAGTTCTGTTTATTTTTAATTACCCCAAATGTACACCAATATCTTCAGCATCATGTGAATACTTATTTTTGTATGCATGTGGCATTTGGTTAATAGTTATTTTTTTCCATAGCAGTATGTGGTGGGTAGATACATCAGATGTTTTTATTTTAATTTATATGTATGCAGGTGACTCTATCTTAACTAGTCAGGTTTCAACACACCTACCAACCTGTTCACTGCCCGTGTCATAACTGTCATTGTTTAACTACCTACAGACATCTGAGAATAGGTATATTTATTTGAAAAGGAACCACTGAAGCACGAGGTGGTTTGGTGCTGTAACGAGAGATCTCTTGCTTGCTTTGATGCCAGGATGCCAAAAGGCTCCTACTCTCATTTCACTAGATACAACACTTTCATAAAGGGTTGCCATCAAAATGAACCATGTAAGCATTACACCAAAATTAAGCCATTGTTTAAACATGACTGCAGTAAGAGGATGGCAATGGTTAGAACATCATGTTATATTTCTATCTGGCTTGCTTATTTACCCAGGGCTGCTCTGAGTCATTTTACACCCTTTAGTGTATACAGTGACGGTGGGGGAGAGGGGACATTTCTCAGCAACACTATGGGGATTGGTGAGATCTAAAAGTACATAAAAATAAAGCAAATAATCCAGAGATGAGGATGTAGTGCTGAGATGCTGAGATCCTTGAAAAGAAAAAATGCTGTTGGTTCTCTTAGGGGCCAAGGCAGGGTACAATAACTGAAAGCTTCTAACAAGAGATGGGAAATTGACCACCTTCTTTCAGGCTGCAAACCTATACTCCCTTATTTGAGAGTTAGCCTCTTAACTCAGTGGGACTTTATTTCCAGATAGAACCATATAGTGTTGCCTGATTACTAAGGCAAGTCTCATTGAACAAGATGGGAATTACTTAGGAGTAAAACAACTTCTTATAAATATCACCCTTTGAACATCAATTGGTGAGTTTGGGATGTGAGCTTTTTAGTTCTGAAATACAGAGTGCTGGCATGACTACTTTTACTAGAGAATTCTCTCACCCTCAAGATATTATTGCAAATCTGAGAAGAATGGTTTTAAGGCTGTTAGAAACAGAAACCACACTTTCTCCTGATAAAACCCTACCACTGCTGCCCTATGAAAAATGCCGTACGGTATGTGGTTTTATAGGCATGTGTGTGTATGTACACACAATATGCACACATCATCAGATGATGGCCACTCCCAAGAGGACATGGTATACCATTTCACATACTGACCCTAAAAGGTGTCCTTAATTGATCTGAAATAACTTTGTTAAATTTCATCCTCCTCATGCTCGCCTTTACTACACCTTTCTCCCATTTCCCTCCCACTTCCTTATGTTCCTTCTCCAGTATTGAAATTTGGACTGCAAGCTACCTGAAGCAAGGCCCAAGATTTGCTTCTGCAAGTAACCTAAGCAGCCACCTAAACTGATGACAATTGAATATAAATAGAAAAACCATTTTCTCATGTGCCTTTGCAGTGACAGGACTGGATCCAGCATTCTAGGGGGTTGAGAGTCTGCTATGGGGAGAAGGGAGCAAAGCATTGCCAGCACAATTGCATGTGCTTAAATCTAGATCCACTCCCCCATTCCAAATGAAGGGTAGGATCCTCTTTCCACCTCCTGGAGTCCTACTGTGAATACTGAAAGGCATTTAAAGAATGACAGGGGTATCTGAGCTGCACTGAGTCACCTTTCATGAACTTCTCCTGTCTGTTCCATATCAACAATTATTCCTTTTGTCAACCCTGCTTTTTAGCTGCGTGTATTTGCTGGGGGACCACTGTGGTGTGGGCTTCAGCGATGGACTAGGACTGTGGAGGCTAGGGTTTGAATCCTGCTCGTCATGGAAACCCACTGGGTGACCTTAGGCAAGTCACACTCTCTCAACCTCAGAGGAAGGCATGGCAAACCTCTCTAACAAATCTTGCCAGGAACACCCAGCGATAAGTTCACCTTAGGGTCATTGTAAGTCGGAAATGACTGGAAGGAGCACAACAACATTTGCTGGGGCAAGGACACAGATCCCCAGCTGCTCCACTCCAGCACACTGAAGTTACAAGGAGAGAGGAACAAAGCTTTGTGATTCCAGTTTCTCTTCCCTCGTAGTTCCTAATGAGCCCTGCTTTAGTCAAGCGGGATGATCCATATTTGCATAATCCTAGATTCTGCTTCTGGAATGCTACCACCAGAATCAAGGGGACCTAGTTCTGAAGTCACTTTAATCCTCAGGCAATTTCCATATGCAGGTGCTTTGTTATAAGAGCAGTTCTATCCAAAAGGCTCCCAACAGACGGCTCTTTGCTGCAATCTGTACGGGGCATGTCATGTGCCCTCCCTCTTTCTCTTTCTCATGTTCTCATCAGGGTTTGGGAAAATGGAAAAACATGAACTAACGGATGGGGAGAGGGGGGAAGAGAGAACAGCAGAGAGAAAAGGCAGCGTCGCCGTCCCATAACCTGAGTGAATCGGGCGCCCTGAATGCATCCATTCCCTGGGACGGGTCCCTTGCCCAAGGGACTGCCGCATCCGATGCCTGCCGGGCAGCCATGCCCCCACAAGGAAGTACGGGGAAGTGGGGAGTCATGGTGAGATCGTAAAATAACGCACGCAATGGGGACGATCGCCCGTTGCTTCCACCATCACAGGACGTGTGGCCAGACCTCTGGGTCAGACTCGGCTTTTGGGACGCTCCCCTGCCTCCCTCCTTTGGCTCTCACACTGTTTCTTACGATGGCTGCTCGAGAGCGAAGTCAGTCCTCAAGTCTACCACCAAAGAACCGATAGCTGACCCCCCCCCCCAACTTCTAGCCCGGCCCTAAAGGACGCTGCTCAAAGCAAAGGGGCAGAGAGGGGAGCCCAGGCATCGGGGACCCCAGACGCTCTTGCTCTACTACACCTCTCCATCAAACAGGACCTGGCGTCGACGTAGCTGTTAACCGCCCCCCCCCGCCCCGTGCCCGGACGTAGACGCCAGGTCGTGTCTGATGGAGAGGTGTAATAGAGCTGGAGAGAGAGAAGGAACAGAGAAGGAGAGTTGTAATCAAGACCCCGTAAGGGGGCCTGGGAGAAAGTTGGGGTGGGGAACGGGGCAGTCAGCGTAAGGAGCCCTCCTACCCCCCCACTCCCCGTCACACACACCCCAAGCTTCTGGATTTCTGATCCTCCCTTGGCCACCCACTCAGAGGGCGAACAGCAAACCAAACAACCGGACGCCCCCCTCCGGAGGTCACGCCGCCGCCCCCAGCCCTCACACCTCCCACTCCACTCCCGGAGTGCTTGGGCTTCGCCCTCGAATCCACGTGACGCCTCCCTCCCCCTCCCCCTCCCCCCTGGCCCCCGGCCCCATCTCACTTTCCCTCCGGGGGTCCCCGAGATGTCCTTGCCCAGGAGCCGAGGGCGCTCCGGGGCTCCCCACGACCGAACCACGCAGGCGAGGGGGGGGGGCGAGAGAAGAGGCGCCCGAACCCGACGGATCCGACGTTCGCTCCGAAATCCTGCCTCCCTTTTCGGCCCGATGGACCCCCCCCCCCTTCTGGCTAGCTAGGGGGGCGGCCGGCGCCCTGGAGGGGGCAGGGAGGGACTTTCGCAGCCGCGCCGAGAGCAGCCGGTCCTCGGGCGTCGGAGCGTCCGCTCTGGGCGGATCGAAACTTACCAACCGTCTCCCACCGCTCGTCTGTGGCGTTCGCCAAGCCCATGTTCCCCCCGCTCCCCACTCGCCGTCGGGCGGCAAGCGCCGATCAGAGGAGGCGGAGGCGTCTTCGCCCTCCGGGATCCGCTCGACGGGACATCCTCGGGAGCGTCTCCCGCCCTCCCAGGGCCGGGCTGGCCACCGGCGCCGGGACGGAGTTCGGACGCGGACTGGCCGGCGCTCCGGGGGGGAGGGGGGAGCCGGCACGGGGCCCTGCCTTCCCGCCTCCGCCTCCGCCTCCCCCTTCTCCGCCTCCTCCTGGTCCTCCTCCCCAGATGTGCTTCCCGCTCCGACGAACTAGCACGCACACGCTGTCCCCCCCCGCGCCAGAAAATCAGCCGGGGGGGTGGGGGTGAGAGAAGGAGATAATAATAATGATGTAACGGCGCCTCGTCCAATCATTAGGGCGCTGCGAGCGCTACTTTGGCTTCTTTCTTCAGCCTGGGAAGCGGGGCTGCCGCTGGCAAGGCGCGGGAGGCGGCGGGGAGGGGTGGGGGAGCAGGCCGAGGGAGCCCGAGACGAAGACCCTCCCCCTCCCCGCGCGGCACCCTCCCCCCCCTCCCCGTACCCTCCCCAGAGGGCCAGAGGGAGCGCCCGGCCCCTCGCGCGCCCCTTCTCCCCCAAGACGAGGCCTCTCGGCCCGCGTAGGGGAGAGCAGGAGGGCGCGCGAAGAGAGAGACCCGCGGAGGACGCCGCTGAAGCCCTCTGTCAACGGAGCCGCCGGCTCGGTTCCTGACAGGACCGGTCTCCTCCTCACGCCGGTGGGAAAGCCCGACCGGCCGTGACCTGGCGAGGAAAGGAAGCGGGTTGGCTATAAGCCTTGTTTAAACACGCCGGCGGAGGGCGGCCGGGCGGGCGGACGCGCACGGCGGCCGCTTCTGCGGCTCCCTTGAGTACGGGAGCAATTGGCGAACTCCGGAGAAGAAAGAAGGAAAGGAAAGCGCTTCTGCTGTCTGGCAACCTTGGGGAAGGTTGTTGACGCACCGGCTGCATTGCCCGCTCTGGCAGACGCTTCCCGCCTCCTGGCGGCCCCTCCCGCCCTCCCCGCCCTGGCGGCTTCGGGGCGCTTTTCGGCCCTCAAGACCGCCGCGCGGCAAAAGTGCCCCGCGGGCGTTTCAGCGGCTGGACAGCTCTGCGCGCCGGCGAGGGAGGAGCGCGCAAGCGCCTCGGGCCCAGGGGGAGGCGGCGGAGCGGCCGGGCAGCGCCGGGGTTTGAAAACGGCGCGCCCAGGACCGTCCCTTCTTTGCCGCTTGTTCTCTACTAGACTGTTACAGCGCTATGATTCCACTTGCGACATCCTATGGAATCCTGGGGTTTGCCGTTTCGGGAGGGGCCGGCCGGCCCCTCCCGAAACGGCAAACCCCAGGATTCCATAGGATGTCGCAAGTGGAATCATAGCGCTGTAACAGTCTAGTGCGGAAATGGCCTCTGTCGGCTCTGCTGGCCCGCTCCGAGTCGCGAGCGTCGTAGCCGAGAGAGTGGGGCGCGTTCGGACGGCCCCGGTTCAAACCCCGCTTCTCCACCAGTTTCAGAAGCGGCGCTCGGAGGGCCGCTTCGGTTGCCCCAGGCCCCACCGCCGCCCGCCACAGGAAGATATCGCTGGCCTCGCTTCCGGGGGTTGTAAGGACGACTGAGAGAGGGCCACGCGAAGGACTTGGAACAGCCTTGAGAAAGGACTGTCGTCCTCACCCTTGGGGTGAGAGGGAACGGCTAGAGAAAATGCAAAAGTGAAGTGCTCCGTTTGAGGAAGATCTCCCTTCATCGCTCGGAAAACTGCCAATAAAGCCTTATGAATTTAAGCCCTCTGAATCTCTCTGTTTAGCGCACGGTTCTAAAAAGTGGGTAGATAGATTTTGGCAGAAGGGGATTCGGGCCTGTCCATAGTCTTACTCCTCTTTGGGACCATGTTCTCCACTTTAACGCACATAATTTCCTACCTGAAGAGTCTCAATGGGGCAAACTTCTGGGCCATGGGTGTAGGAGGGAGTCGCTCCCCACAGACCTAAGCAATGCTAAGTCGAAGGGGGGAGCAAAGCTGGAACTCTCACTGGCTATGGCCTAGCAGAGTTAATCTTCAGGCCAGGACAGTGCAGCCTGTACAGTCTTGGCAGCCAGCTCTTCATGGACAGAATGATATTTACTTCTTGCCACCTTACTAGGACAGTAAGGGAAGGGGCACCCCGTGCAGCCTTTGCCAGCTGGTGAGTCACAGAACATCCCAGGGTGGGGCCAAGGATTGCACTGCTCCACCAGAAGCACTGGCTGGTAGCCTCCACCTAAGACAGAGGTGGGCATGGCAGCAACTGTGGTGGTTCCAATGCCAATGGGGAGGTGAATCTGTTCCCGGTTTTAGTCTGAACCTTATAGGAGCTATCCAAGCTACTGGCTATATTGAGAGTTTTTGGCACCTTGGTGAACTCCTTTACAAGACTGAAATCAGAATGGGTATACCATCTCATCAATATCCTTGTGGGGTCTCTTGATGGTGTTGGACTGCTATGGGAGTTGCAGTCAACAACATCTGGAGGGCTACAAGTTGTACACACTAATTTCGGAGTTTGCCTGGTTATCTGAATAGCAGGCTTCTAAACTTATGGCGTGATAGTTTTTTTACAGAGGGATGGCTTACTTATAGAAAAAACATCCCTCTGGGTTTGTGTGTGTGTGTGTGTGTGTGTGTGTGTGTGTGTGCGCTTAACCGTTATCACACAGTGCTTATGAAAGTGTTAGTGCTTCAGTTTTCACCCACCTGATTTACCCAGCTCTGTGTCTGACACATTTTTGAGACACCCATCACCCTGACTGTGTTTAAGTTATTGCTGGGTTAGCTATTATGACTCTGAGCATTCAATGGTTCTTAATAGAATGACACATAATGCATGGTTTGGGATCTTTTGTCTGGAGGCTAGCTCTCTTTTGGTGGAGCATTTTTAAAAAAAAAAAAAATTCTAACCATAACATTGCCCGACCTCTGCCACAGCCGCATGTTGGTTCGGGAGGACTTGACCTGTTAGACTAGAGGAAAGCAGAAGCTAGATCTGAACCTGCTTGTGGATGTCTGGGTGAATTGCAGTAGACTGGGAAGAATTTTTGACTTGATGTTAAACAACAGCAGTGACAGAACAACTTCTTCCTACCTTAAGTTATACAGTCAAAATGAAGACAGCTTTTTTGAACTAATAAACCTCTCTATATTGGAAACTTGTACAGTAGATTAAAACAAGCAAATACAAAAAGTTTACAAAGAAAACAGTACTAAAGCAGTGACTGGCATCTGTTAGTGAGGAAAGGCACATCTGAAAAGAAAGCAGAAAGGGTAGGCACATGCCTACTGTCTGTAGAAAGGGTGATCCAACTTGCCTTTCTGGCAACAGGGGTGGATTTATGTCTAGAAGGACTACGAGCTCCATTCATCTCTGCAACATGAAACCAATTTCCAGACTAAGAATTCTTTTATTTTCTTATGCAAAGCAGAGTCTGCCAGACTGAATTCTACCCACTCCTACTCTAGATTGCAGAGCTCTTTCAGCACTAAATTCGAAGACTCTGAGCTGCCTTATCTTTTGTGCCAAGAAGGGTATCAACCAACCTTGAGGACAATAAGTCATAGGCTGAGATCCTTGTAGTGTTATATTATACCAGTGTAGCTGCACTGGAATTACTGGATAACACTATTATGCAACCAGTTATGGAACAGGTGGCATAGATGTGGACTCTCTTGTTATGCAACATTCGATATAACTGTCCACCCACCACTAAGGACCATACATACCGAATCTCCTAGGCAGGCCAACTGCTTGCACAGTGATTTGTGTTAGTATCACATGGCTTGTGCAACCTGAATAGGATGCTATTCTTGTGCAACCTCTGAGAAAGTGCAGTTGCTTGTGTAATACCATGCATTACTGTGATGCTACAAGAGGATTCAGCTTTAAGATCCGCGTCCTCACCCACCACCACAGTACTTCTTGAAACAATGTATAATTAACACACTGTATTTGCTGCCACAATCCACAGTCCTGTTGTTGGTTCATACTGCTCCCTAGTTATGCCAGCTTAAATACTTTTTAAGTAAGAAATGGGCAATTATCAGAGCTTAGAGGGTCACATTGCCCCCCAGTAACTTGAAGGCCCGCTCCACCAACTACTCTGTTTTTTAAAAAATAATTCAGGCCTTGGGGACAACCAAAAAGCCCTTAGACCCACATGTTGCTGCACTTTCCCCACCCTTTAACATATACTGCAAAAAGGTATCAAGTACCTCCTTGCACAATGCTTTGCCCCTGGATGCAAAGGTACCTTGAAGTTGCAGCACTGTCCCCAATCCTGGCCACTGAATAATCATGGGAGTGTACCTGGATGCCATCCAACTGCCCTTGTGCACCCAGGAAAAAAGAAGCAATCTTTGGCTGCTCCTTTTGGATGTTTTACTAAAAGTGTTAGATACATTAATGGGAAACAGGTCATTGTCTAATTACTAAATGGAAAACTCCATTTTCACTGTTGATCAGGAAACCAACAAGAGGGAGTAAATATAATGAAGGGACATGTTCCCAGCAGATGTCATCCCTTCCAAGTGAGGTGGCTAAAAGTATATTTTTTCCAAACTCATTCAGAGACAACCAGCCCAGAACTGTGTATGCCTCTTTCACCACTTTAAAGTAATTCCTTCCCTTTCTTCCCCAGGTCAATTCATAAGTCAGCACTGATGATGACCTTGGATGACTGCCTACAAGTAAAACCCTTAATTGTTATGAAACGACAAATGCCACTTATTTAGTCTCAAGTTGCTTGAAAGACGTTTTCCATCACACCCGACTTTTACCTAGCCTGCACAATCTCATCTATAAATCTAGCCTTTTTTAAAAACACAAAGTGCTTGTTTATTTATTTAAGGAAGATTTTCACTGTCAGTAGGGAAAAGCTTTTGAACTTAACATAATTGTTTGATTCACTATGTACATTTGTGATGTTAAGAATGCATGGACATGAAAATAAACTTAGATACTTGGACTTGGCAGTAGAGTTATAGACATTTCTGCTGACTTTGAATGAACTGCCAATTTTCTGTTTCATTCTGCCCTGGCCAGCACCATCTTTTCCAATGGATACTGCTCACAAGTGATGCCTGGGAAAGCCAAAAACATTTTGCTATTTGAGACAGAGCAGCAAAGGATTCACCCACCCACAACACACCCATGACCAGTGTTCATGCTACCTGGGGGATGCTGGAAGCTATAGTTCCAAAACTACTACTACTACTGCTACTACTACTATCACCATCATCACCATCATCATCATCATCATCATCATCATCATTTATCTGTATGGCACGATCAAAGTTTACTGAATAAACTTTTCTAAAGTCTCATACACACACCTGCACACACACGCACCATTTCTTTGTGGGACAGAAACATTTGGGACTATTGAACGTACTCAGAACTCAAGAGGCAGAGTGGAATATAGATCTGATAAATCTTTTTTGAACCTCCACTTGGAAATGAGACTATCTGATCCAGGAAGGAAGTCTAAATGTGGCCTTGTATCTCTTTATCCTGCTTTATGCATAAGAAGTGTTCTGAAAGGGTACATTTACCCTAAAACTGCAATAAAATAAAGATTCTAGACAGTTTTAAGGACACAACCAGGAAGCAATACTTTGGTTTATTTATACCAGTGTAAAAAGGTTTGAGCTATTTTAGATATGCACACAAAGTTTCTGCAGTCCTTTTTTTTGTTCCCCCCTTTAAATACTTAACACACTAATAGCTGGGAATTTGAGATCAGGAAACCTTTTGACTCACAGGCATAAGCAGATTTGCACTGAAAATGTTACAGACAGTACATTGTACACTGTGTGCAAAGCCAAAAACTGGCTTCAGACCTTGCCAATCCTGGAAAGCTTCTTTGATGTTGCCAAACAGAATTTCCCCTCTTTCTTGTTTGGAACTATTCAGGGCAAAATTGTGAGATGTGCAGTCAAGTAAGAATTCAGAAGCAACTCCGTCACAGCACAGTGGTGATGGAGGTGGATGACTTGCACTGCATTTAGCACTGTTCCTTCCTGCACAGCCTCTTGTCACGAGAAGGAAACCTATTCTACAAAAATGCTCAACAATAAGATAATCTGCTCCTACATGCTAGTGTTTTGAAGGCACCAAACTGATCAAGAGGCTCTTGGTGCATATATTAATATTTTATTTTTATTCAATAAAGCATACTTATTAAGTTAAACATATGATCCAGCCAAAGTTTCCTAGGGATTCAATGGGACTTAAATGTAGTTAACTTCGGCTGAACTCACTGGGACAGATTTCTTAGTAAATATACATAGGAGTATGCCATTGGGCTACTTCTGTATACAGTCTGCTGTTACATATTGTGTTATAATGTTACAAAATTATGCTCTAAATCAGTGGCCATCTTCCATAAACTTCCACCACAGGCCCAGGTCTTGTTCCTTATTGATAGAATAGAAAATCTGTGACACACTTAGTCCCCTAGAACAGTACTGCTCCGTCTATCTGATTGGGGGGGGGCAGCATTTTTTCCCCTAATATGCCAGGGAACAGTACCATATTTATGGCCATTGGCTACAGCTGTTCTTTTCTTTCCTGAAAAGTTCCCACAGACCAGTAGCAGGTGGTCTAGAGATCAGTACTGGTCCACAGACCATCATTTTGAATAGCCCTACCATAGAAGAACTATCCATCAGACTCAGGGCACTTCAATCCATTCCCATTCTTAGGTTACTTACATAATCTTCCTTAAATGCCTGAGTTACAAAAAAATCTGTCTTAAGGATCCACTTGTCTAGAACAGCAGAATCCCATAATTGCAATAGAACCAGCTATGAATAGTGCTACTCTGGGGATAACATTTCAATTCATCAAGTTGTTTCTCTTCTCTCCCCACTGTTTTCTCTAGGCTAGGTTGTGCTTCCGTATCCCAGTTCCTCAGATATTCCTGTCAGTGCAACAGATCAGGCAGATAAGAGATCAGTGATGCTATAATAAAAAACAGGGGAAGGAAGACATTCACAAAAGCAGCGGCTGTTCACATTTCATCAGATGACACATTGATCTGAAACCCTGCAATTTCACCTGACATTCATTTTAAATATTGATGGGAGTTTTTTTTTCTTTTTTTCTCTCCCCCAATATAACTTTGATTTCTTTTTTTAAAAAAATGACATTGGAAGTTTTCCTCCAGTGATGTTGATGATATATCAAAAAGTTCTGGGGTCATTTTAAACAGAATATCATGAAGGAACTTGCTGTGAAACTCAGAGCTCCAAAGAACAACCACCCACAGTTTAGCATCATGGTCCCATTCCTTCTCATGTGGGCTGCCGAGAATGGATACTTTGAATCATTGATCAGGTTATAATGAAAGCACACCCCGAAGGGTGAATAAAGTGAGCAAATGAAAGTGCAGAAACGTGAATGTTCTCACTCATTTAAGAAGACTTCTGAGAAATGCAATTATTATATAGCAGACATATGTCAATTTCAAAAAAATCTATATTTAGTTTTGCCAAGAATCTTTCTTCCATTTAAGATTTTAGGGCTAGCCTATTTGCTCAGTGAGCAGATTAAAATTCTTCATCTAAACAGATTTTGTTAGTTTTTCTCCTACCATTAGAAACCAGACACTTAATCTCCTCCATGTCTTCCAGGTGTTTTGGACCACCCTAATTCTTTATGCTGGCCCGGGTTGATAGTAGTTGTAGTCAAAAACCTCTGGACACTAAAGTTACTTGTTGTTCTGACTCATGGTGACTCCAAGGGGGTTTTCTGGGGGCTGAGAGTATGTGACACACCCAAGATCACCTACTGGTCTTCCATGGCCAAGTGGGGAATTGAATCCTCATCTCCAGGATCATAGTTCAGCGCTCAAACCACTACACCACCCTGGTTTTCTCCAAAATTATTTACCCTTGTTTTATCATAATGTACCTTGGAGAACTGAAATTGCATTGTGGAATGAATAAGAATGTTATTCAGGGGAAAGTTCAGAAAGCTTTGCAAGAAACAGATTATCCAATTTAAAGAGCAAAATAGCATATGCCAGAAGCAAAGTACCGTTTCTTAACAGTATTTTTGCTCCTTAGTGCTGCTACCGCCTCTTGTTTGTGATAAAGAGAAGGTGAATGTATTGGTGGAAGAAAAGAAGTCAAGCTATTTGGTCTCCTTGCCAACATGTTTTGCAGACATCCTCAAGACATTTTGATGCCCATGGCAGAAAATCCAAATTGTTCACTCTCTCTTACATAATCTAGCAGGAAGTTCTGCTGACCAAATCTTTTTGAAGAGAAAGAAAGGTGCATAAGAAGTCTTCTTGCATAACTCTGGTTCATTACAATGAGGTTCAGGCAGGAGAATGTCCTGGCTGATTGTCCCCTTGGGTTAGCTGATTTCTCTGCCTGTCATTCTGTTGCCCTTAATGACACCTAAAACAAGCTGCCTGAGGCAGCGGCCTCATCTTGTCTCATTATAGGGCTTCTGAGGCAGTCGGCAGGATACCCATGCAAGCCCTGGAACCTCTTCTTTGTATGGATTTTGTGGAATCCCTTGTTAAGAAACTGTCAGTATTTCAAGATCCCAGTCTAAAGGGCAAAAGGCTTGCCATCTTTACCACGCTCTCCCTCAGCGTTTCCTGCCCTGCGAGACAAAGTTATTTCTGAGTCACAGCAAAGATAATATCATATTGTAATGAGACTGTTTTCACTCAAGTCACTTTGTCAGTGTTGAGAGCTTCAGTGCATCATTCTGTCTTTGCAAAAGGTCAGCTGCAGAATCTGTTGGCCAGAACTCCTATTGTGCTTCTGCTACCTACCCTTGAGAAATTCATCTTCCCTGTACATTGTGAACAGACCGCAGGGAAGCTTGGTTTGTTCTTCTCACCACAGGCAAGTCCCATACGTTGCTCAGTCAGCATCTAGAAAGGGACGAGCAGAAGCAGAGCTTGGAAAATAACCTTTTTTAAAATGAGAGCATCCTGCAACAGGCTACACTTGCTGGGTATCCAGGCATTATAGTCACAAATACATAACTTTTCCAAACATGGAGATAGGTCCTTCTGTCAAAAGAAAAAAAAACTGGTGGTAAAGCAGAGACCAAACTAGATATGATTATGGCTGTCACTTTTGCTGTTCAGATGGCTAGGGGTGTTGTTTGTGTATAAGCTAGATAATCTTTACACCAAATGGAATATAGAGATGAGGACAGCCAAGGTCTGCTGGTCACCCTGCATCTCACCATACCTGTGCATCACTTCTAAAGCTCTGTTTTTCAGCTGCGAACCATTCTTATAGGGAATTGTATGGAGTGCTTGGAGTGGAGTTATAGTCTACAAGTGTCAACTCTGAACCATAGGCATCTGTTAGTGGTAAGCCAGCCAGGAGCTGGGAAACAGAAACCAGAAGTTTGGTTATTTCCTTATTTGTTAACTTATATTCTTCTTTTCCTCCTGTATCTAGATCTCCTCATCCCAACATCATCCTTATGGTAACCCAAGGGTGTCCAACCTTTGGTCTTCCAGGTGTTTTGGACTTCAGCTCCCAGAATTCTTGACTGTTAACCAAGTAGCTAGGGTTTCTGGGAGCTGAAGTCCTAAACACCTGGAGGACCAAAGGTTGGACACCACTGTGGTAACCCTGTAAAATCAGTTAAGACAGTGACTGATCCAGGATCACCAACTAAGATTTATGGCTGAGTGGGGATTGGAATATGGACTCCCAGTATTCACTCCCAAGCTCTAACTGCTATGCCAGACCGGCTTTTGGCTGAACTGGTGAGTCAGAGCCAGGGCATGCTAACCCAGGAAGCTGGGGCCAAGGGTTGCAAAGAGAGTCACAAACACACCACAATCAAGAAGATCTTGATTCTTAGACAAGGACCCAGCCAACATTTCTAGGAGGGTAGTCATGTTCCTTTGTTGCAGCAAAACCAACTGAGAGTCTTTTGGCACCTTGCAGACTAACAGGTTTTACTTGATCTAAGCTTTCAGAGATGCCAAGCCCCTTCATCAGATGCATGGGATGAAGTAAGTGGGTTGGCATTCACAAAAGCTTGTGCCAAATAAAACTTGTTTGTCTTTAAAGTGTCAGAAGAGTCTTTGTTGTTTTCTTTGCAACAGACGAACATGGCCATTCTTCTAGAAATCATTCCCTGGTGGCTGGAAGACTCTCTAAACTACCATCCTGAGACCTAACAACCAACCATACGCACAACCAAAGGCCCTTGGTTTTATTTCCAGTGCCATATCTTGAAAAGGAAAAGCTGGCTTCCTCTACTCACGTGCTCCCTTTCCTGTAAAGATCACAGAGAGACAATCATGCCCAAATATGCACAGGCACTTAATATACTGTATACAACAGACACAGGAATAAGCAAACATGTCTTTCTCCATTGCATCTTGTTTCCTCAGCCCTCAGACTCAGTTTGTCTGTTCCAGCAACATTCAGGGGATGTACTTTGGGGGCAAACTCTCCTCAGCAATAACACTGAGTTTATATACCTGCGTAGTATGCATGCATGGAACACTGTGTTTCCCAGCAGGCTTGTGAAAAGAATATCAGGCCACACTGACTTGGATTATTAGGCCATTTCTCAGCACTGCTTATATTAAATGAGTCATCCTGGGTTGAAAACCTTTGGGAAGAAAGAACCCTATGAGGAAATACAGTGTGGAGGAGAAGGAAGAGGAGGGAGCCTATAGTCATGCTGAAAAGCATATTTTTCATGCTGGGATAGCAGTACGAAGCACAACACCATAGTTCGATAGACGGTTGTTCACCAACAGTTCTCACCTGACTAATGAGCTTCAAACTTCCTCTCATCCTACTGCATCCATACTGGTCACAGGAAGGGCAGCTCACTTTGGAGTGTGAGTGGAGCTTGGAAATTTTACTTTTGGGACTAAAACTTACAGAACCCTGGGAACTATAGTCATCCCTCCACATTCACTAGGGTTAGGGCCACAGGACCTCCATGAAAGTGAAAAAAAGTGTGAATAACTCTAGGCCTTCCTAAACCATATTCAACACACAAAAAAGTATGATGACATATTCAACCCACCTTTGAGGCATCAGGGTTCCTTCACAAGGCAGAAGTGGGTGGCTGGTGGGCCTTACTGACACCTCCGCTGCTTCCCCACATCATTTTTAATAGGGACTTACAAACCGTGTTCGCAGTTTCTCAGTCTCAAGAGGCTTGCAATCCTTACTAAAAATGGCATAGGGAGGCAGCAGAGGTGACAGCAAATAATCCGTGAATAATCAAATCCGCAAAAGTGAAACCCGCAAATGTGGAGGGCTGGCTGTAAAGTAAAAAAAAAAAAACTTTTCTCAGTTCTTAGCAGCAGATTTTCTATTTGGGCCTAAATAGTCCCAGGATGGAAAGGTTTTCTTAAGTGCATGAGTTCCTGAAGAGAAGCACAGCTTAGTGGGCAAAGCAGAACACCTGTGACAATGCCACATATTGAGTCAGGCATTGTTTATTTTGCCATTCCTTGCCTGTAGCGCTCAAGATGTGTAAGAGTACAATTTCCATCAGCCAGGATGACCAGTGATGATGGGTAATGGCACTAGTAGCCCAAAACATGTGGAAGTTATGAAACTGGAAAAGGCTGGTCTGTCTAGAGCAGCACTGTCTATTCTGTCTAGGAGAGGTTCCCCAATATATCAACTAGTGTGGGATCTTTCTCACTCAATCATCACCTGAGGTCCTTTATAACTCGTGATGACAGGGGTCTTACTTGGGCTCCTCTAAACATAGTGCACATGCTTCATGGCTGAGCCATCATCCTTCTTTTTCCTCATCATTTTTTAAAAAAATGAAATCCTTCAACAGGACATGTAAGAATGTAGCTGAAAGCAACATACTAGTCATCTGCAACCTCCAAGGAACCCCTTTAATCTAGTTGGTTCAATAAGATGGTCATCATAAAAATATATATTTTCCCCCCACAAAAAGAAACCTTCCCTGTTATGCCCTCTTCGTAATTAATTTCAAGCCAATTAATTTCTTTCTAGCCCATCCTTCCCACCCATTTTTCTTCCAAACATCAACAACAAAGCTTTGAAGACACTATGAGAACTTCCTTATGAAGGCAGCAGGGGGAAAGAAGCTCAAGTTGCTCTGCTTCAAAGACAGTTTGATTACACTGGAGTCGCGTTACTTGATTGGATTTCTGTTTCAAGCCTCAGCTCCCCATGGATAGACACAAAACCATAATGAACAGCACAGATTATTTCTCCAGAACTGATCAGATACTGAGATCAAAAAGTGCAATCAAGCTGGGTGGAAAAAGCAAAACTTTTCCATGGCTAACTACATGCTAGTTCTTCCCATCTTCATTACTCAGAACTTTGGACTTCTCTTGCACAAGTAAATATTTCTCCTAAGGCAATCATGATACAGACTGCTCCCCCAATCTTTCTCCTCCCTTAACACACTTCAGAAGAGTTTAGGAGGTTCCACTGGAGAGTACCCACTTGGCATTAAAAACAGAAACCATATTCTCTCCGCCCCCACCATTGTTAGAACAATGAGCTGAACCAACAAGAGCTGTGTCACCCTCTCCCCCCATCTCATTGTCTCTTTCCCCCGCACTGAATATAACTGCAATTTGAAGATTGTCAAGACTTGCATTGCCTTTGAGATTATCAAACTGTTCCCTCAAAGCAGATTAATGTACAGGCTGGTGCAGAACAGACTCTTAACTTGGGATTGCTGACCTTCTCTAACTGTGCAATAAGACAGCTTTAGAGTTTAACATACTACATTTTAAGGTAAACATTTGCCCCTTATCAACAAGGTGCAATTTGAACCATTTTGCAAACTTAGCCTCTCTGATTACTTCCAGATGTTTTGGAGCACACACTTGGATGCTCACTTTGCTAGCTCCAATACAGCCCTGGCACCGTTGTAAACACATCAAATATAAAGTTGTTATGGCTTTTTTCCCCTAAATTTGGGAAGATCGAAGATGAAACCTGCTGTACAGCCCCATTTGCAATGGATGCCAATGCAGTGACATGATTGCTTTCAAAAATTTATAGTTTATCATGCTTCAGTATAGATTCTTTTGTTGGCTTAGTACAATTGAATAAATCGCCATGGAAATATAAGCAGCTCCAGAAGACAAATCAAACTTAGCTGGCTTACTATAAAAAAGATATGAAGAAAATTAAACCATTGTTACCCAACTTGCTGATTCTAATGATAGCTGATAACTTTGAAACCACCCAGTGTGAAATCTTCATGCAAAAAGCCCCACTGAAATCAAGGGAAGGTACCTGAGCACTCCTGCAGGAGGCCTCCTGATGGGTTGAACTCTTCAACATTGTACGCTGAGCCTGAAAAACTTACTTTTTAGATGATGTCTCTCAAAATCCCTTAATCAGTTGAGGATTCAGGGAGCTGTCATCCAAAAACTTTGCTGAGCTCTAATATATATGTTGAAATTGGAATAATAGCGCTAGAACAGGCCAGTGTGGAAATGGTTGTAGTGTGATGGTTAGGAGGATTATGACATTGAACTTGGGGAGTATCTAGAGCAGAGCTTTTCAAACTTTTCATGTTGATGACACACTTTTTAGACACGCATCATTTTGCGACAGAGTAATTCAGTTTTACTAGCAAACTGGAGGTTAAACTAACCCCTTATAAGAGATACAGGGACATAGATAAATTGTAATAACGAAATGTATGGGAACACAACATATCTCATGAAAACCTTTCATTTATATTTTTAAAGATATATTATTTATAAATAATAACATACATTTCCAAGGCTCAGGTGGAGGGGTTGTTCTCAGCCCAGGGAGATGACACACTTACACACTTGAGGTGACGCACTAACATGTCATGACACACCCTTTGGAAGGCCTTAACTAGAGTATATGTTATTGAACTCAAAGGGACTTGCCTCTGAGTAGGCTTGCACTGTTTATGTTCAAATAACACGGTGGAGGGTTTATTTTGTGTCTGAGAATGAAGAAGAAAAGAACCCATGTTGCTGTTCACAAGTTGGTTTTTTTTAAAGGGAGTAGGATAAGTACCCTGGTGTTGATTTTGCACAGCAAGGGAGCAAACAGCAAACAAGGACATTTTAAAAAATTAATTGTAATAAAGGTTGCTAAAATAAGCACTGGAAAGGACATCACTTTGCTGCTTTTTGAACTTTTTTTTTTTTTTTAAACAAAGAGGAGTGTTAAATGAGTATTCCAGCACTGGGAGTACTGGAATCTCCAAGCTACTGACAGCATTTAAAAATTAAATGTAAAAAAAGTCATAAAATAAACATGGAAATAATGGAAGAGGATATTTTGTTGTTCAGATCTATTAAGTACTCCCTGCATAACCTTCGCAAGGGCACGTATCAGTCCCTCCAGGAATGGTAAATAGCAGTGGATGAGCTGTTTGGAAGAACAGGATTTTCCTTCACATCATATACAGTGGACCCTCTGTTTGCGCAACAGTCACACATGTGACTTCCAGCTAACATGGAATATCACATCCTACACCTAAAATGGGCCATTTCCACACTAGCCTGTTGTAGCGCTATGATTCCACTTTCAACATCCTATGGAATCCTGGGGTTTGCAGTTTCGGGAGGGGCCAGGTGGCCCCTCCCGAAACTGCAAACCCCAGGATTCCATAGGATGTTGAAAGTGGAATCATAGCACTACAACAGGCTAGTGCGGAAATAGCCATGGTGATGATGTGAACACAAATACATTGAAGCATCCAGGTGCCTGTCGACAGCATTTAATATTATGGCACATGAACATCCATATTTTTTCATATTCATGGGGGTTCTGGAATGGAACCCCCACCAATATGGAGGGTCTGGTATACTGTGTTCAGAGCTGAGAAAATGTGGTCCTCCCATAATATATATGCAATCTCAAGGTCAGAACATGGAAACATTACTTTCTTAAAGTACAAGTCCCGGAATCCTCCAACCAGTATGGCCAGTGGGGTTTCTGAGACTTGTAGTCAAAAGTAATAACTTTCCCATGTTCTGCTTCTAATGACATCTTAAACAAATTCTCTAATATCTTAGATAATTACTAAGTATACACAACTCAACATCTGTTAAGCCAAAAAGGACAGTCCAGAAGAGCCCTCAAGCTGTAATCCCCTGTACACCTACCTAGTCATAAATACATTTGAGGAAATATTGATTAAATTACTTTTGAGTAATAGAATCAGGATGTATATCCTGTTGTATGGATAAAAGAGTGTATTGCATTCTGGGAGATTTGCAGCCGGTATCTGAGCAAGCTTACTCAGAAGCAAACTTTGTGCAGTGGGAACTATCAAGTCAGTGGCCATTTCCACACTACACTGTTATAGTGCTATCATTCCACTTTCAACATCCTATGGAATCCTTGGGTTTGCAGTTTAGGGAGGGGTATTTTGAATTTTCAGCCAGAGAGCTCTGTGGCCTCAGTAAAGTATAAACCCCAGAATTCCACAGGATGTTGAAAGTGGAATAATAGCACTATAACAGCATAGTGTGGAAATGACCAACGTGCTTGGGCTTCAATCCTTGCTTGTAATGACATCCCACTGAAATCAATGACATCCCACTGAACCTACCTACCAAAGGACTGACTGGAATATTGTGTTACTATACTGGAAGCATTGCCGCCTTGAAAATGCCATTGTCTCTCCGACTCTTTTCTTGTTTCTGTGTCACTAGGTTTTTAGTAAGGATAAATGAGCTAAGATAAGAACGGCAAAGTCCTTAACACGCTGTAGGTGCTATTTAATCATCATTTCCACATCTATAAAAAAAGACCTAGCAAACAAAGAAGGTACTAGAACCACAGGTGCTAGATGTGGAATATAGTCTTAACTGCGCCTCTTCTGTAAAAGTCTGGTGTTTTCCTTTTGTTATGATATGTACTATTGGATATATATGCACATAGACAGGAAGTGACAGTGCAGTATTATTTCCTTCCATATTTGTACAACCTCACATCCTAGACTTGGGATTGTTAATATATGGGGTGGAGTCATTTTCCTTTGAATGCCTGAAATGCCAGCTGTTCCCAGCAAGGACATTTTTACTCCTGCTAAGGCATCAGGAAAAGATACAACTAGAGAAAGAGTAATGAAATATGGCTAGCTTAGGTCAATTAACTAGGAAGTGTGGATGGGTGGGAAAAGATTAGGACTGTGCGTAAGGCTGCCTTGGAAGATTGCACTTAGTACACAGTACAGATATGAGGTTAGTTACTGGGGCAGAAAGTGCTGTTTTCTACACAGAAAATTCATGAGAAATGTTTGTGCATACTAAGTCCTAAACTGCAAAGATCCTCATATATTCAGGATTCTCCTTGTCAGGATTTCTCAATATACAGGAAACATGTTTTTCAACTTTTTAAAAAATGAATGTTATTTCCATCTCAAGTTGGCAAGTCTGCATCTGGCTTTTATTTTGAACTTCAAAGGAGCTATCCAAGTTCTAAAACATGGGGCAGATTCACTGCTCCGTTAACATGGAAACCACCAGCCACCTTTGCATATCTCTCTTGTGTTTAAAGAGTTCCAGGGACTATCACTTTATTCTGGGTAGAACTTAAAGTTCTGGTTCTTACTTACCTTTAAACATCTTCATGGCTTGGGACCTATTACTTAATTAATTAATTTATGTCTTGCCTTTCTCCAAATAATGGGACTAAAAGCATCTAACAACACATTAAAAATGATATAGGTTAAAATTATACAAAATCATTAATAAAACTATAAATATAAGAGTTATTTTAAAAGTGACTGAATGGTTTATGAAGTAAAAACATTAAACATTAAAAAAATTACAATTCATTAAAAGACTATATAGAAACCTTAAAAACAGTACCACACAGCCTTAAAACCCCATCTCAGCCAGTTTTTAAAAACCTGATGGCATAAAAATGCTTTGACCTGCTGATGGAAGGACAGCAAGGATGTGTTACTGCCCTGGCTAGTCTGAGCTTTGGGGATATTAAAAGATATCTCCTGATATCACAATTCGGCTGCACTTCTCTATTCCTTTCCACGTGCTTGTGAGGCCACCGGACAAGCACGTAAACAAGCTCGGCCGTTAATAGCTGTAATATTCAAACTACAATACAGGCAGGCCACAAATAGCTGACTCACTGCTTTAGGAGACCTCCAGGCAAGTACTCTAATTAAGTATGCACGCCACTTACAAAAGAGCCTCTGCCCCGCAATGGCAGCTTGATGGGTAAACTATGCAATACCCAAGTACTCTGCGTTTGCATACTGGCTACTCTATTGAGAACCTCTGCGATAACTCAATCATTCAGATTCTGACCTTTCGGAGGCTTTGTCTCCAACTCCAAATCTATTGTTTTCCCCCAAGTATGGCATAGCCTGCAGTCACATTCTCCTTATAAAGACCCTTGATTCCGAGACCTTCCTCGGATCGCTCCCGAGTTTCATCCCGCCTTGCTGCGGCTTTGCTTGGTGAGCCTCCCCTCAGCTCCACGTGCTGAGCTACATCACACCCCAGCTTTGCTCTCTATTTTTCTGGGCATCAGGACAGGTGAAGTATCACCCAAACCAGCAATCCCTCTAAAAATCCCTCTATACTACTCCAACCTGTATTCTCTTTAGTTATCTTGTATGAGTGTGTGGCATACACTGTTTTGCTCGTATTTAATAAACATCATCTATTATTTCAACTATTGTGTGCTACTTGACTCGACCCGACCCCGTAGACATAGGGTTCAAGATCTCACTAAGTTATCCTGCCTCTCGTAACGTTAAGCAGTGCTCTGAGCTAATTTTCCCCACCTTTAGTTGAGCACAATTTGGTGTCCCTCCCGGGACCCCCAGTACACAGGGTAACAGATGGTGCCATCTTGGCCTCTCTAGGGAGGAAGTTCTAAAGTCTGGGAGTAGCCATCGAGAAGGCCCTCTCCCTCGTTCCCACCAAAGGAGCCTGAGAAGATGGTGAGACCATCCCTGGAAGGACCTCTCCAGACAATCTTAGAACTCATACAGTCCTTCAAATATCTGGGAGGGTATGCAGTTGGCACACAAGCTTTAGCTATGCAAATGCATTCCTGGTCACTGCTGAAACCTAGGCCTCCAGGCTTAGAGATGAATCCAGAAGTACTCTCAAATTGCAGGCCCATGTTTGAAGGGAGGGGGTGTAATCCTACCTAACACAGGCTATTTCCTATTCCAAGACCTATCTTTTGACTGACCAAGAACACTTCTGTCTTGTCTTGATTAAACTTCAATTTGTTTGCCCTCATTCAGTTTATTACAGCTGCAAGGCACTGGTTTAGCACAGGAATAACTTCCTTGGAATTAGGTGGAAAGGAGTAAATAGAGTATCATCAGCATATCTTACCCAAAACTAAGGACAGATTCTCCCAGCAGTTTCATGTATATGTTATATAGCATAGGAGACAAGCTAGAACCCTGAGGGATTCCACTGCTTAGTGGTAAAGGAGGTGAGCATAAATCCCCAGGCACTTCTGAGTTCATCTTTCCAGGAAAGAACAGAGCCACTGTGGAATAGTACCTCCAAGCACCATCCCAGAGAGGTGATTCAGAAGCATACAATGGTCAATGATATTGAAAGCTGCTGAGAGGTCCAGCAGGACCAATAGAGACACACTTTTCCTGTCCAGTTCCCTGCGTAAGTCTTCCACCAAGGTGACCAGAGCTGTTTCTGACCCAGGATCAGGCCTAAAACCAAGCTGGAATGGATCTAAATAATCTGTTTCATTCAAGAACCCCTGGAGTTGAGAAGCGACCACACACTGTAGTTGTTCTTATTAACTGTTGTCAAGGTGACTTTGACTTAACTGTGATCCTATGAAGGAGGGACCCCCCAGTCACCTTATCATCAACATCATCCTTGCTCAGGTCTTGCAGACACAGATCCGTGGCTTCCTTGACTGAGTCCATCCACTTGTAATACACCCTTCCTCTTTTCTTATTGCTTTACCTTACCAAGCATTATTGTTTTTTTCTAATGAGTCATGTCTTCACATGTGGCCAAAGTACAACAGCCTCAGTTTAGCCATCTTGGTTTCTGGTGAGAATTTAGGTTTGGTTTGTTCCAGGAACCATTTCTTTTCTTTTTTAGCAGCCCATGGTATCCACAGAGCCCTTCTCCAGCTGCACATTTCAAATGAACTCATTGTCTTCCTATCAGCTTTCTTGACTGTCCAGCTTTCACAACCATATGTGGAAACTGGAAATACGATGGCATGGAACATTCTAACTTTACAATTCAGAATTTTGTCTAGTTCCTTCATAGTTCCTTCTGAGTCCTAGGCCATTTCTGCACTAAACTGTTATAGTGCTATTATTCCACTTTCAACATCCTATGGAATCCTGGGGTTTGCAGTTTAGGGAGGGGCCTTTGAGGCCCCAGAGTTCCATAAGATATTGAAAGTGGAATAATACACTATAAAAGTCTAGTACAGAAGTAGCCATAGTCTTTTTCTGACTTCTTGACTACAGTCTCCACTCTGGTTGATGACTGGACAAGCAGGACCCAAGGTTACATCTGCTGGAGTTGCATCTCCTCTACCATCCAAGTCAGAGCAAATCCAAGAGATCTTATCTGAGAAGGGTGGACAAATTCTTCACAATGGACTGTTAAGTGACTTACATTCTCTTTCGGACCAGATTCCAACAGATTCCTGACCACTTGAAACAGCTATGCTGAACAGTTCTGCGTGGATGCAATATTAGCCAGAAAAGCCTTTTTTACTCCATTTATTGCTCCACCATAGGCCTTTAGATAAATTCCTCCTAGCCCTGTTGGGATGAGCAGTGTACCAACAGAATCTCTAATCTGTCCTGGCCACCTACCTTTAAATGAACACACTGAAACCATGCAGACTGAGGGGTAGGGCACTTGGTCAGGGGGATATTATAGACCACTGCAACTCTACCTTCATGCCCCTCAGTTCTTGCCTGCTGCAGCAGGGCCAATTCTGGTAGGCAAAGCTGAGAGAGATTAAATCCACAGCCTCATACAATCAGGTCTCTGTAATCTGAAGGTACTCAAAGGAGCATCTGCTTCTGTATCAACTCCCCTTGTGCACTGAGAGCATCTCTGGAGGTCCTTCTTTGGAATTCCCTGGTATCTGAGTTTAATAGACAGTTTAGTATTACTCTAATCATAATTTTTTGTATGTTTTTAGCTATATGGGGTTTTTAAAATCTGTAATTCTTCTTTCTTTGTAAAGCTACCCTGTGTTTCAGCTTTGGGGAAAAGACAAGGAATACATAAAGTTACAGAAGAACAGAACAGAACAGAACAGATACGTAGCAATAGGAGAGAGGATCTTCTTAGCAGTGATACTGTGAATATGGAATTATTTTCCTGGCAGGTTTTCCTGGTGATTAAGACCCTTTTCGCATGGCATTTGTCATGGGAAAGGGCCTCTGGAGCGTCACGCAATTAAGAGGAGCATTTCACATGACGTCCTCACAATCAAGCGATGCTGCCGGGGCCAGCAGGCGCCGATCGCGCAATATTTCATTTTTGGCTTTTGGACAAAAATGATGCGCAATCGCGCATTGCTCCGGGGCCCCACATGCACTTACCATCTGTGCAGAGCTCCAGAGCCATGGCCCTTGCGCTTCCTCCCCCAGCACAGCCTGGGAAAATACCCGGCTGCGCTGTGGAAGGAAGAGGCAGAGCCCTCAGATTGCCTATCAGTCGGCAGGCAGCTGCTGCAGAGCAGGAGCAGTGAGGACGTGAGTGCCTCATGGAAGAGGCTGCTTGCGTGATCCCCGCACGACCATGCCGGACGGAGGTAAGCTGTGGAAAGGGCCTAAGTCAATGTTTTTCACAACCAAATGAAGACTTTCTTTCCTCTTTCTTTTATTAAAATGCTCCCTGGCTTTTAACCTCTAATGAGCTTTTAATAAGGGGTAATTTTGTCCCTGATATTTCATCTTTGCATTCTATTGATTGCTGTTCTATTTTTTTTATGATTTTGTTATTTTTATTCTGTGTACTTGCCTGGTCATTGATCCCTTGACAGGCAATATTTATTAAACAAATACATAAACTGATGGGCCAGACTTTGGGTTTCATATTGCCAAGTCTCAGCCCAGAGACTCCCCCTTTACCCTTTTAAATTTGTCACCAAATCCAGAAAAAAAAGAACTCTTCTCTACCTTTTCCTTGGTCCATTTGGTTTGTTGTCATAACCCAGTTGCTGTAGTAACTCTGTATGGTACCCAAGCAAGCAGAGGAAAGGAAAGAAAGAAAGGAAAGAACAAGAGAAATCAGAAAGAAAGAAAGAAAGAAGGAAAGAAAGAAGGAAAGAAAGAAAAGAATCAAGAGGGAAATCAACTTTTTTATAAAGAGTGACCACTTCATTTCTCAATTTAGAGTTAACTTTAAGGGCCCTTTTACACTACACAACTGTACCATTATGATTCCACTTTAATTGCCATGGTTCAATTCTGCACTTTGCAGCCTGGGGAGGGATATTTAGAATTTAGAGCTGGAGAACTCTAATGCTTCACCAAGCTACAAACCCCAGGATTCCATAGGATGGAACCACGGCAATTAAAGCAAAAGTGACAGTGCTATAATTGTGCAGTAAGAAAGGGCCCCAAAAGTATTGAGGAGAGTCCAGAAGCTGGCTAAATGTGGCCCATGGGCCTCATGCAGCCTCCAAGGCAATTTTACACCCCCCATTTTTGCTCTCCCTTTTCTTCACCCTTAGTTTTTACAATAATTTTTCCCTGGATGACCAATAGCACCCCATGAAAGGCTTTAGGGGTATGGGAAAAAGCCCATCTCATTTATATGCAAGAAAGGCCTTTTCCCTCGCAAACCAGCAGTGGTTTCTCCCATTTCCACTGAATAGGTGGAGGTGGCCTAAAACAATTGACCCCTCAAGGATTTTTTTTTTAAATTAAGAATTTGTGGGATAATCAGGACAACGAGGGAGGAATTCAGCCCTCCACCTCTGGACAGTGTCTATTCCTGCCTTAGCCAATTGGCCTAGATAGCCATTTTGATTTCTTCCAGTTCGATGATTGTCTAACTAACTGCAGAAGTCATTTTGAAATGGCTTTTATAATTATCTTTCCAAGATGTAGCAGATAACCACTGATGTGGGTGGCCTTTCAAAAGGAAATCAAGACAAATTTATGGCAGGTAAGGCTGTTCATAGCTACTTGGTCCATATCTCACTAGACAGTTATGGCACTATGTCCCTCCCTACACTGCAGACTCCAGAATTCCATAGGATGTTGCCATGTCAGTGAAAATTGAATCACAGTGGTCATATCTTCACCCAGTATCAGAGACAGTATGCCTCTGTATACGAGTCACAGGAGAAGATGTTGTTGTGTTTATGTTCTGCTTGTAGGTTTCCCATATACCCCTGGGTGGTCTCTGTGAGAAACAGGATGCTGAACTAAAGAGGTCTTTGGTCAGTGCCTCAGGCCTCATCTTGTGTTCTTAATAGGAAGCTGCAGAGCAACTGAAAGTTGTACACTCTGTGAAGCAGTTTGTGTTGGCTCTTTATTAAATTGTCTTTGGCAGTATTTAAAACAATGCAGTAAAAGCTAATTATTAATAATCTTTACTGCTCTGAAGCTTGCCTCTAAGCCTGTCTCTAGGGTCTAGTTTTGTATGGCTTTTCTCTGGACTTATGTGCATTAATATCTATCTAAGACACAGTCATTCGTTAAGACTTAATTTGACTTCAGGCTTAACGTCCCTGATAAGGAGGGCTGGAATGGTTTGGAGTTCTTGTTTGAGGAAAAAGGCCTTGTAACCCTTCTATAGACACTGAAGGACTTGAGTGATTGATTTCATGCAGCGCTGGCTCACAAACAATTGGGTTGGCAGACTAAAAGGGAACTGTGAGTATCACAGTAAAGATGGGACATAAAAGGAGCCATGAGGTCAACCATCTTTCACATAAGTAGCCATGTATATTATATTGGCTATCATACTTTATTGTCTGGCTTGAGATGGGCTCTTTTTATTGCCTTTCCCATAAAATTATCTATGCCTCTTGTCTACTTTAGCAATTACTTTGTCTCCATTATCCACTGGCAAAGATCCACCGGGTTCCCTTAGCTTTAAATCCTCCTCACTCCCACGTTCAATTTATAATCCAGGGAATCTACAGATAGCTTCTGTTTTATAGCTTTTCCCATAACATTCTCCCTGACTCTTGTCTGCTTTGACTATTACCTTGTCTCCATTATCACCTGGCAAAGAACCACCAAGATCCTTTTGCTTTAAATCTTCCCTAGCCTTCCATTCAGTTTATAAATCTGGGAACCTACAGCTTCAGGGCAAATCCTGAATGTTTAGCTAGGCAGCAAGTAAATTATTAAAAGTGCAGAATATAAAGCAAGTCTGAAAAGCCACTTGTTGTCTTTTAAACACAGCGGTCTCTTTTGGGTTTTGTTTGCTTTGCAACATTCCACTACTAACCACAACAAGAGTGATTTGGTGGTGGGAAAAGTAAACATGGAAACAGAGCCTGGAAATAAACTAAGGCCATTTCCACACCGGGCTAGTAAAACGGTGCAGAGCGACCTCCCACTGAGGTCTTCTGCACCGTAGAGTGGACTGGAGCGGACTACATTCTGTAGTTCCATACCTCAGTCCACTCCGGAGCAACCGGAACTCATCACGCAGCGTGTTTTTTAAAAACCTCTTTTCAAATCATGGAGCGCGCAACCCTGTGCCGCTCCTTCGCTCGGCTCCAGAGCAGATTTGCAGGCTTGCGCAAGTGCGTGCCTGCAGATCTGCCGGGGGCGGGCTTCCGGCTGGCGAGCTTCTCCGGTTGGAGAGCCTCCATCAACCGGAAGCCGCCATTTGGGACGCGGAGGACTGCGGAGCAGCGAACTCGCGCTGCTCCTCGTGGCGACAGACTCGGCTGGCTGGAAAACAAAGCCGGTAAGGTCTGTTTTCAGCCGTCCCCCCCCCCCCCATGCGGAAAGGGCCTAAGAACAAGGGAATTAAGGATTAAAGAAACTCAGGCCATTTCCACACCGGGCTTCTGTAATGGTCCAGAGCGACCTCTCACAGAGGTCTTCTACACCGTAGAGTGGACTGGCATGGACTACTTTTTGTAGTTCCACACCAGAATCCACTCAGGAGCGGCCGGAACTAGCCACACTGCGTGTTTTTTAAAAACCTCTTTTTCGAGGTTTTTAAAAAGCACGGAGCGCACAGCCCCGTGCCACTCCGTCGCCCGGCTCCGACGCGGATTTGCAGGCGCGCGCAAATGCGTGCCTGCAGATCTGCTGTGGACGGGCTTCCAGCTGGTGAGCTTCTCTGGTTGGTGGAGAGCCTCCATCAACCGGAAGCCGCCATTTGGGATGCTGGAGGACTGCGGAGCAGCGAGCTCGCACTGCTCCGCGCCGCGACGGACTTACCTAGCTGCTGGTAAGCTCCGTTTTTGGGCGTTTTTGCCCGTTCCCCCCCCCCCATATGTGGAAAGGGCCTCAGTCTATTCTCCATGTGCTGTATAAAGCAGGCTGCATAACTTCACTGAAGAGCGTTAGTGCAAAGTTGCATTCTTGAAACAAGTTCATCTCTAGCTGAAAGAAAGGCACTTCAGTGAAGTAATCATTACCAGTGACTGCAACTCCCAAAATCCTCCCCAATCAGCACAGGCACTGGATATGATGGCTGGAGGAAATGATGGCTGGAGAATACAATGGCTGGAGGATTGGGGAAGGTGTCATTCTCAAACAATAACTTTTTCAAGCTCTGCATTTGACAAACTATTTTTTTAAAATTACACCTTCAAAAAGTGTTGATCCAAGTTTTATAGGTGCCACAAGATGATAGACTGCAGAGACCTGAGTTATATCCTTAAAGTCATGAAGGCTTTTTGGATAGTAACGTTCTCCTAAACTATCCGTTGAATTGTTCTGAGGATAAAACTGAGAGGAAACATGAGCTTTTGAGAGGAAGAAGGGATTCTAAATATAATAACAATATAAATTACTCAAGGAGTTTTGTGCCTGATCCAAGTAAAGGCACTCCAAGCCTATTAATAAAACTGTGACTATTGCTACTTTTTTTCTTGGGACTTCATATAGGTTTTTCAAATCAACTGTTGTTTTTTAAGCTTCTGTTGACAGAAAAGGATGGTATCTTCTCTCTACATTTGCTGGAATGCACACTTTTGAATTGAGGAACGGTTGAGGACTCTCATGTTGTTTCAGGTCCTGATAATGCCTACTACTTCCCCTAACTTCAGTGTGAGACTTCCCCTTTAGATTTAATTCTCTCTTTAAAAAAGAAGAAATAAGATTTTTTTTAAAAAAAAACACATTTAGCAAGTATTACAAAGAAACAGAAAAGAAAGAATTACAAAGAAATAGAAAAGGAAAAGAAAGACAAAACAAAAAAAGAAAAAAGAAAGAAAATTTAAAAGAAAAAAGTGACTTCCGATCTTCCTTTCAGAATTCATATGCATATAATTATTCATATAATTATTCTCTCTCCAAAGTTATAACAAATTCCCTTCTTTCAATAGCTTACTCTTTCTAATCAGCAAAACCAAAAGTTATCAGGCCGTTTTCTTTTCCCTTTTTTCTCAAAAAGTCTTTAAGGGTTTTCGAGTCTTTACTCTTTGGACTTTATTCTCATTAAGGTGGTCAAGTGGCCTTGGGAAGTTGCTTTGGGACAGCAATGGAAGCTTCTTGAAAGAACAAAAAGAACAAAATGTTTCCCTGTGCAGAGAAACATAGATTTCTAGCTTAGCCATCTCAGAAATATGCTTGTGAGGAAGTCATTCTTTGAGAAGTGTTCCCCACAATGGAGAAGATCACAGCTAACAAGAAAGAGGTACTGTTCATGAGTACTTAATTCAACCACTGAGGTGATATTTAATCTGTTCTGGACCAGTTCGCATTCCTTCCCGCCCCCCAGAGTTGGTCCAGGGGCTTGGATTCTGGTGTTTCTAATTTCATCTCTAGAAGGTCAAGTGAAGCACCTGGAGTGGCCTCTTTTTTCATAACTAAAAGAAAACAAAAAACGCCATCAAAGTGAGAATGTAAGAAAAGCAAGAATTGCATAAAATGTGCCTATACAAGTGTACATGTGCTGATTCAGAATTTTAAATTAAATGCATATGTATCACCATAGTAGATAAACCTATGAACAGGTGATTTGTGTCCCTGCTTGGTCTGCTGTTCAGATGCTAACAGCTCTCCCTTGTTTAAATCAGATTTGCGCTGGAGAGTATTTAAAACACAGGATGGTTCTCTGTAAAGCAATGATACCCAGTCTAAGCACCTTCCACCAGTGAAGGAAGATACACTAGTTATGATGTCTCCTGGACTAGAACTTGGAAAAGTTACTTTTTGGACTACAGCTCCCAAAATGCACTATCCTTGCTGGCTGGGGGGTTCTGGGAATTATGGTCCAAAGAAGGTAACTTTTCTAAGCTGGGTCCTGGACAGAGCAACTGGGATCAGTTGTTCCTGATTTAATATACTTCTCCAATTACACTATAGCAATATTCTATACATGGGGCTCCCCTTTAAGAATTTCCAGAAACCTTCCTTAATCCAAAACACCCTTGCTAGGTTAACTGGTAAAGACTGGCGAGATAGGTCACCTGTCACCAGGCTTTAGGCAGCTTCAGTAGCTAGTGGTCCATTTCCCTTACTTACCTTGGGAATGCTAAACAGCTTAAAGTTCAGGAATCTAAAAACCCTGTTTTCTCCTAATTTAATTTGTATAGAGTTCATGCTTCCATAAAAGGCGTTCCACCAGATCCCCTCTTCCCCACCTGCCTTTTCAAGTTGGAAGTGACATGAGGCCCTTTCACACTACACAGTTATAGCATTGCAGTTCAGGGAGGAAGACGGACTTCTCAGCCAGAGAGCTCTAGTGCCTCACCAAACTACAGACTCCAGGATCCCATGGGATGAAAGTGGAATCATAGCACTGTGTAGTCTGAAAGAGCTTCTGGGATTGTGGTTTGGGTTTTGAACCATCCCCTTCCCTGTCTCCTGCAAGCTCATCCAGCACCAAACCTGACAGCCTTTTGACAGTACCAATGAAAATTCATTTGCTGGTTTTAATTGTCCTGATTAGTAAGGCTTCCAAAGTGCTATCTAACTGAGGCTAATATGATGGGTATTTGTTTTTACCTGTTTTATTTAATAAGACATTTATTTGCATTCTAGAAAGGTTACAATCATTTTTATGACTACATTACACAGTTTTGAACTAGTCAGGTTGGTTTTATAGCATGCAGCCTTCAGATCTTAACTCTTCTAATAAATAAGTAAATAAAAAATCTCAAACACAATCATGCAACTCTGCAACATTAAGTCCCATGTAACCTAATAAAATAAAGTTATAAAATGATAAAACAGCAATAAAGCAGTAAAAGATATCATTAGAATCACTAAAATAATTACAGATTATTGACTAGATGGGTGATCAGGAAAAGGTCTGGGCCAAAGAGTACATCTTCAACAGGAACAGAAACACCCTCCATTGGGAGCCCTCTTGATCTCAGTGAGGAGATAGTTGCACATATGACTGGGGACATACGCATCACCAGAAGGAGAGGACATGTATTATCCAAGAAGATGACAAGAAGACACCAATTTGTATCAGGTTGCAAGTGCTAATTTCTAGCCGTAGATACGAATGCAGAAAATGTTTTTATCGTTTAAAATTTACGGGAAACTGCAATACATCTCACCCTAGTGCAGAAGACCACATTCAGGTGCACTCTGTGCTGGCTGAATCTACTGTCCAGATGCTAACTGTGGATGGGCAACTTCAAGGTTCCCAATTTCCCTGCTCATGGCTCTTTATCTTTCAGTTAGACTCAAACTGGCCTGCCCTTCATGTAGAGTCACCTTCAAACAAGAGGACTCTTCTGTCTCAGTCTTTCAAATAGAGGATTTCTTCCATACAGTTGGATAAGCGGCCATACTAGAATGAACCTGCTTTTTCTGTGAGTGTGGCCATAACATAGTGGGCCTGTGAAATTTTTAACTCTGTGTGTAACAGAAGCCCATTGCAAATGAACACACAAAACTGTCCAAACTGCAGTTGCGTAGGGCGTGGGGTGGGGTGGGCGATTCGCCCCAGGTGGCAATGTTTTTGGGGTGTCCCATCCTGTAGCCACGCCCCCACATGCCCTGGCCATGCCCCCACACACTGCAGCCACACCCCTGCGCACAGTGGCCACGCCCCTCGCACCATAGCCCCGCCCTTCCCGCCTCCCTGCCACACACTCCAAGCTCCACCACTGCCAAATTGATGAGAAATGTATTGGCTTTTCACGAGGTTGCTGTTAGAGGCAGAGGGGGAAGGCAATACAAAAGAGATTGTTCATTTATTTAATTTATATCCTGCTTTTCTTACACTAGGCGACCCAAAGCGGCTTACAATATAACTGGAAACAAATTTGGTAAAACTATATATAGTACAAAAGGTTTTTTTTAACAAATCAAACAAGTAACCCAGTTAGAAAACAACTGAAAACACACTGAATATTCAACACATAGTAAAAGATAACAGCATACCAGCTAAAAATCGTCCTGTTCCAACCAATTAAAAGCTGAAGGCCTTCTTAATTAAAATGGTCTTCACCTGACTGCAAAAAGAGAGTTGGCAACTGGAACCCAGCTAACTGGCCATGTGGAATCCCATGGGCCCCCTTCAGATAAACTTCATATACCAGATCTTCTCCATATACCAAATGCTCTCCTTCTGTCAGAGCCAAACGCAAGAACTTGAGATAGAAGTTAACTTTCATAGATAATTTTGATATGAATGAGGTGTGAGTGATTTGGAATGAACAGATGCTGTTGTGCTGCAGGTCTTATCAACTCTCACCACTGGAAAGTCAGAGAAAATCTGTTGAGAAGCCGTTAAGTCACACACCACTGGCACAGAAGGCAAAGATGGCAAAACTATTCTGAAACAACACCTTTTTGGATTGGGTGGTAATATTGCTTAAGCTCCTCAACATTAAAAACAAACTTGCAGATAGAAAACTTGTTATCACAAAAGTGTTCTGTTTTAGGCCATTTCCGCACTAGGCTGTTATAGTGGTATTATTCCACTTTCAACATCCTATAGAATCCTGGGGTTTGCAATTTAGGGAAGAGCCTCAAAGACCCCTCTTTAAACTGCAAACCCCAAGATTCCATAGGATGTTGAAAGTGGAATAATACCACTATATCAGTCTAGTGCAGAAATGGCCTTAGTTTTCTCCCTGATAAGACAGACTTATGTATTCAGAGGTTTCTCCTTCCCACTACAAAATTTGGAAGTATTTCACCAGGTGAATCTGTTTTCTGAAAGGGTACAGTCTACCTGCAACAATTGTACCATTACCTTTGTAATTCTTGTGAACCATATCTAAGTGCTGTTTAACTGCTTCTGGATGCCTTCGTTCCTTGGGTGTAATGGATCCTCAATAATTTTGGTGGATCTCCTTGGTCTGAACCTCATTACTGCAGAAGAAAATGAGGAGGTCTGGTATCAGCAGCTTGCATAGAGGGGAAAGTGTCGGTATTCAAAGTCCTGGAGGGCCCACAAGTATTAAAGATTCATTCTTGCCTCTCAGGACCTATTTTCGGAGGTCTCAAGCACTGGGAGTAAGGCCTACAGAGCTGTGCAATGTTAATAGATGAAATATTCAGTTTGGTTTATAAATGGCAATTCTGACTGCTTCCTCCTGGAAGAATGGAGCAGTGATTTCTTGGCTTAGACCTTTTAGATTCTGGGATGAGCAATAAGACAGATAAATGGCTGCTCTGTTGAAAAGACCTTGGCCAAGCTAGAAGACAATGGAACAATATATAGAAGTATCCTTATATGGAATATATGGATACTTTTGGTAGCTGTGTTATCAGAGTCTATCCTGATAGGATTTTATGATTATAGAGTTTTGCCCCAAAACCAAAGAAAGCTGTTTCTGAGCAATAAATTCACTTCTGTGTGGTATACACATTTATGCCTGACTTCCCATTTACCAATATAGGCCCAAGTCCTGTTGGGGAAGTATAAATAAGCACCATAGCTACAGTGCTACACTGTGAAGCGTGTCCTAATCCCGCCACCAATACAACTTAGCAGGCAGCAGCCACTGAGATCAAAATGGTCTTTGTTGACCATGAAGCAGCTAGCTAAGATTACCATGCCCTCCCATGAGAGAGTTCCAGTGCCAAAGGCAGTAGCAGAACACCGTTGCAGTTTCCCCTTATGCCAGAGATTGCTAGCACGAGGGGGTGGTGTGGGACTGTCAGCCAGCTACTTCCCAGACAGCAGGGGAATAGATTCCTGTTGATCATAGCAGCTGCTGACAGTAAATGGGGGTTGTAGGATTATTATGGTCCCTATGTATTCACTAAACTAGGGGACTGCGAGTACAAAAGTGTCATGAAGAGTCATGCATAACTCTAGGTTCACTATTTCTGATTGTCCAACAGGATTCCAGCCAGCTGTTTTTTAAAGATGAGCGGGGAGGAAAGCAGAAAAATTGGGGGTGTCAGTGGAACAAAAATCAATCAGGCCCTGAGAGAGGGGCTCACCTTTGCTGCTGTTGTACCCTTCTTTTTTCACTGAATTTTAATTTTTGCAGATTTCGTTTGTTCTAGACCCTCCGGACCTTATTTAATTTTTTGCTCCACTTTTGAGAGAAGTTTCAAATTTTACAATACTGAAGTCTTCCACAGACTGCTTTGGCACTGCTCTGATTAATCTTGCTTCTTTTGGGTGGTTTTGCTTGTCTCCAATCAGAACTTTTTCTTGTGATTTTTACACAAGGCTAGTTTTTCCTGCCAAGCGTAACAATATATTCTTAAATACCAAAGTCAGACTCACCCATGCCACCTGTACTGCAAGTGGAAGCCATGGCCATGAATATTCAAGGTCTAAGAAGGGCAACTGATGACCAAGGCTATCATTTATAGTCACCATAAGCTGAAGTCAACTTGATGTCAAATAACAAAAACAACAAAGTTTTTGCCATGCTAGATTTTTGGCCCTGATTAAATCCTCCTTTCCTTCCTCTCTCACTCCCTTATTTAATTCTTTAATTATATGTTTAGCTTGGGATGAGACTCCAAAGTCACTACCTTGTTTTATAAGTTTCTTTTCTATTTCTTCCTGGATTAATTTTTCCATCTGAATGTTCCTGGATAGATCTTCCTTAACCTTTACTTAGGCTTTCAGGCACCTACCTCTTACAATAGGTAACTACAAGACTTTTCTTCTTTAATCTTCAGTCCAAAGTGCTAAAAGCATCTGGAAACATTATCCTAAGTTTTAATTAGAGGGCTTGCAGAAGAGAAGTGCAGTATTATATGAAACTCTAACCATACCTTATTTTGCCTGTTGTAAATTTGATATGTAGGAGCCCATTTCACTGGATGCTTTAGTAGAAGTTGTTCTTGTTTTTACTCCTCCTCCCCTCTAAAATTTATTGACTTATTTTGCAGATCAAATCAGGTCCTCTAATCTGGGATAGTGGTCTTTCATCTCATGGATTTGAGTTCCTGCTGAAAAGTTCAGATTTAAATCAATCTTTAAATTAATTGCACCCAGGAATGGCCTTGAGTCAGCTCAGGTTGCAGCCTTTTGCCCACTGGGGCAAAAATCTGTGGTTAATTGCCACCAGGTTGGCTTTGACCTATGGCAAACCTATAAACAAAAGACCTCGAAGATAATAACAAGACCTGTTATTAATTGCCCTGATTTTAATAATAGTAAACACATAAAAAACCTCATTTTCAATTTCTTTTTATTTTATTTTACTGAGTTGTTCTTGTTGTGGTTGTTGTTAACAATCAATTCCCTAATGTCCATCAGAGAAGTGACAAGTAAAGCAGTTGCCGTTGTCTTTACAAGCTGGCCCTCCACATTTGTGGGTTTCACTTTCATAGATTTAATTATTTGCGAGTTTCTCTAATCCCTGTCTATCAACCTCAGATACCTCTTTTCCAGGCAACCCTTCCCTCTTGGTGGCTCCAATCAGGCCATGCAGCCCTTTAAAGCCCACCCCTGATCCTCCTCCTCCTCCACCAGCTGCTGCCTGGCCAGGTAAGAATGGCTCGCACCCCAATTACTCAGCACCACAAACCTTCTCCCCATGTCCCCACACACCCAAGGAAGGAGATCAGTGTGAGAGAGGAAGCATAGGGCCACCATGCTAACCCACCCCCTTTCCCTCTCCTTTCACTTACCTGGTTTGGACCATGAGTGCCCATTCCCCCCACCAAGCCTCACTCCCCCCTTCCTACAGACACACAGACATTTTGATATTTGCAATGTTTCCACTTTTACCCCAACTCTAATGAATGTGGAGGGACTGACTGTTTTACTCAAGAATACATTTAAGACACAACATATTGCTTTATTATGGCATAGTATACATTACAACTTTCAGGGAAAATGAAGATGGTGGTTGTTGCTGTTAAAGCTCCTAAGGCTTTTCCCAGTCCTTCTCTCAGCACTGGGCTGAATATTGCTACCTCTCCCAACTTCCCTCTGTTGTCATCTGACCTGGCAAGCAGAGGGAGACACAAAGTGATGGGCAGTGATGCTGACCATAATGCTGAGGAGAGAAATGTTGGTTAGCAGCCATCTCTGTCCTTATTCCTTGGGCAAGGGGAAGGAGATACCCAGATGGTGCTGGGGTGGTTGAGGCTGAACCTTGCCCAGGGGCCCCCTCAAACTGAACAGGGCTGTTGGTACCCAAAGGAAAGTCTTTTGTTGCTTCCTTCTGACACTAGCCAGTAAAGAAGCAGAGCACAACGTAGAAGGCGTACTAGATCTGGAGTCATGGGAATCTCATGAGAAAGAGAAACCAGTATCAATCACAAATTCGTGGTGACTTCTGATGGCATGATGTTATGGACACTGAATCAGGGCATTGAAGTTTACCTTGACATGAGAACTTCATTGTGAAGTCTTCGCATAATTCTCTTTCAAAGCCCTTTCCACTTGAAAAGGCATTTATCACTTGCCACTCTAGTGATTTAAACAACGGAAGCCATTTCAGAGAGATAATGAAGTAATTAGCAAAAGACTCTCTGGACACATATCATTACTCACTGGCCTGAGACAGATTTTGCCTTCCCCTCTCTTAAGCAAGCAGGCAGTATCGTGAACCCATCCTTTGGGAAGTGCTTGCTGAAATGGCCTCCACATTTCTTGTTTTTTGAAGTCATACTTGCCCTAGTTTCCCAAAATAACTACATTAGGACTTATTGTCCTAGCCCCCCAAGTTTGAGAGAGTGAACAAAACTTGGGTAAAATACTGCTAGCATAGTTAAAAGATCTGAGGTCTGTTTACTGCCTGTGCAAGTTCTGAAGGCCAATTTGTGTGCATGTGTTTCCAAGGTGAATGTTTTCTGCGGAGAATAACTGTCTCAGTTTTGTACTGGTCTGAAAGCTGCATCATGAGAGGCTCACTAGACAGCAGAAAGACATACTTTCTCTGATACGGTAACTTCAACAATTTTCATTACAGTTTCAAACAAATAGCCCACTGGGGCCATTTGGCACTAGACTGTTATAGCGCTATTATTCTACTATCAACATCCTATGGATTCCTGGGGTTTGCAGTTTAGAGGCCGCTCCCTAAACTGCAAACCCCAGGATTCCATAGGATGTTGAAAGTGGAATAATAGCACTGTTACAGTCTAGTGCAGAAATGGCCTGAGACAGTTACTCTCCAAAAAGAACATTCACTTTGGAAACACACACACAGGACTTGTGGTGGGGAGGTAGGAAAATATGTCCTAATGACACTGCCAGCCTGCTCAGGAAGCAGAAAATTCCCAAATCACTTCTCTCCATCCTTGGAAGTAAAAGCAACTAACTAACAATTTGCTAAATAAATAACAATTTGCTGCCATTTCATGTGTGCTGCCCTACTCTGCTAATAGTAGGGTCAGTCCTGCACATAAATAGTACTTAGTGGGTATCATGTGGAGCTGCCCATCATGAGAATGGAGAATATTACTAAACTATGGAGGAAACATAGCAGACAAGAAGGAATAACCACACACACACTCTTTTTCTCTCTCATACATATCTTCTCTCTCATGCCCACACAAGTACAAAAACTTGTTATTTTTTTCTGACCTTCACACAATGTAATTCTTTAAAAAAAAACTCTTGCAGAGATTGATAGTTTCCCTCCACAGCACTTAGAGATTTACTGGGTTTATAGATGTTTTCTTAACCACCTCATATACCATAGAAACCCTCCATTCCCTTCAGCCCCCAACACTCTAACAGACCTGCTACACCAACTCCTGTTCCTTTAATATTCAGTCAGCTCTGATCTAAGGAAAACATGTGGTTGATGTTGAAAGTATTTACATTGCAAATGGTATTTTTAATAACCCTCCTGTAGTCAGTCTTGCGATACACACTAATCCTTCTATAAACCAGGGAGAGAGAAGATTCCAATCCCTTCCACTTTAGAATCGAAAGAGAGGCTGTGCCACCTCCTTCTTTACAACATTAAACTGAGATCATGTGTGGAAGAACCAACCCTTTGTCCCTGGTCACAAACAAAGGATGGCGTCAAGGGGTGAGGGAGGAAGAAAAAGTTAGTAGGAAACAGATAAGGGTAAATTGTGTTATCATGTTGATCAGTGACTAGAGCAATCAGAGATCTTTGCCTGATTGCACTAGCAAAGCCTCCCACAACCCAGCTTCTCTCAGATAGTTTGCACTACACCACCCATCATTCCTTAGCCTATGTCTGGGTGATGGGTGTTCTAGTTCAGTGGTCCAGAAGGATTGGGTTGTAGAAGACTATATTATTGTACATGAATTAGGGGTGTGAAAACTGCGAAAGAGTGGATGCGCATGAAGGGAAATTGTAAAGGAAATGTGTTGTAAGCTGTACCCAGCTTTGCCTCAACGGTCCCAGCTTTGCCTGTGCAAAAAGGGGGGTGAGACTGAGGAAAGTGGAATGGGAGAGAGGAAGACCCCTTTTGAAATGTTCACACACTGGAGGAGGAGGCTGTAGCTGCATCCCCGCCACAGCAGAGCTACAAGGTTTTCATAGAACTGAAATGTACACAAGAGTGTATGCATATAACATCAATGCAGAGCTTGAAAAAGTCCACTGGCCACACTGGTTGGAGATCCGAGGAGTAGACCTGTAAAAGGAATATTTTAAAGACCCGGATCTATATTGACTTTCAAGATGAATGTGCATTGCTTGGGGGAAGAGACTGCAATCTAGCACTAAAGGCTTGTTTCTAAACATACATACAATGAACATCTGAAAGAGATTTTTCTGTGTCTTCATATACATCATTTTCAACATTTAATTTTTTAAATAAATCACTGTATATTTCCCACTCCTCTGTTTTTATTTTCTCTCTTTTCCCCTCCCTTATTTTCTCTGATTCTATCCCCTTTCTGATCCACCTTAGGTTTAAAAAATATTGTTATGGCCACCCCCGTGTATTACAAAATATTGTTAATGCTTCTAGGTTACTGCACTTACCCGGGTCTGATTCCTTTTGAAAAGGATTTGCTGGACCCTTACTGACAGATTAGAGTATTTATATTTATTTTGAGATAAGCATATTGAAAATAGGTGGAGACACAGCTTAACACTTCCAAACAGAGTGTCAAACCCACTGCCCTCCCCAATCAGACCGCCAGAATGGCCCTACAACACCCCAAAAGACACTTTCTAGACAGTACTCTTTCCTTATCCCTTTCCCTGTTCTCATCTCCCTCCATAGCTGCAGTCTGTCTCCCCAAATACGTCTCTTGTCTTCCACACATACACCTGCGGCTGGATAGCTGCAACGGATCATCTTCTCTGTGAATCTCCCAATCTGGGCACTTTACTTATCATTTCCTCAGCAGAATGAGTCTCACACTTTCCCCCTGTGCTAAAGAGTGCTTGTCCTAACCCTTTCCTGGCTGCCCAGCCTCAACCCCTCACAATTTCTACCCTGAGAACAATTAGCAAAGAAAAATTATTATGGTGCTGCTTTAAGTGAGCCGTCTTAGATCAGGACAGGATCATGAAACTCCCAAGCCAGGGTGAGAATCATGCAAGTTCTGTGTGTTGCTGGCGTACAAGTTCCATCAGCCCTGATCAGCACAGCATAGCACTGCAGCCAGTGGTGATGAACACTAGGACTATTTCCGCACTAGACTGTTATAGCGCTATGATTCCACTTGCAATCTCCTATGGGATCCTGGGGTTTGCAGTTCAGGGAGGGGCCGGCTGGCCCCTCCCTGAACTGCAAACCCCAGGATCCCATAGGAGATTGCAAGTGGAATCATAGTGCTACAACAGTCTAGTGCGGAAATGGCCTTCAAGTTGTAGTGCAATAGCATTGAGAGGGCCACATAATTCCCACCCCTGCTTTACAGTAGTTCTGGAAAGAATATTCACCTTTGTTCATTTTCTAGGTGAAAAACTCAGAAGGCTCAGTCAGGAAGAATAATATAGGAGTGAGAATCTTGTGCAGTTTTTTCCCAGTATTCACACAGCCCAAAGTGTTTTGGGAAACTATTCTTTGCAGAAATACCCATGGTTTTTGGTGCGAGAATCATGTGGTTTCACACAAAAACTACTGGTTGGCATCTTGTTCAGTATTTATGAGGTCATAAACCAGACTTACGACCTTGTAAATTTTGTTATTCACACTTACAATCCAGGTACAGTTACCATAGTTACAAATGCCTCCTAAAACCCCACCTTAAAAGCCAGGCAACCGCAGCAACCAAAGAGGTTTCATGGCATCGGGGAGCAGGATGCTGAAGGATGGTGCATCCAACCCCCTCTTGCTACAGTGGGAAATGTAGTTACAACAGGCCCCTGTTGTGGTCTCTGCTGGTGGTTACTGCATTGAGGCTCACTGGTGGAAGGGGGCTGGATGAGTCATCTTTCAGTACTCCACTTGCCATCACCGCAGAACTCTTTTGGTTGGTGCAGTTGCCTGGCTTTTAAGGTGGGTTCTAGAGGGTCCGACTGGAACACAGAGCATGATTACATCATCATCATTATGGCCTCGGCCACTGCTTCCAAACAGCCATGAGCATTTTTTGTGCAAGACTGCTGCTTTCTATGCAAGACTTTTTTGTACAAGATCGATCTTTTTGCCTAAAAAACACATGTACCTGCCTGGAAACTGTTTTTGCAATTATCATGCAAAAAAAATTTTGTCATGCACAATTATCATGCAGACAAAATGTATTTCCCGAAGTACTTTAGGATGTGCAAATGTGAGGTGAAATCTGTGCAGAAACTTTAGAAATTATTATCATTTGTGAGAATGAAATCATTGAAAATTGACATTCTTACAGCAGTTTCCTCCACCTGGTGACTTCCAGATGTGTTGGACTAGAGTTCCCATCAGTCTGCTGGAACTGATGGACTCTGTAGTCTAAAACACCTCCTGAGGGTGCCTGGTTGAGGGAGACTGAAGGACAGTTCCAAACTATGGGCTCCCAATTCAGTTTGTTTTTGTTTTTTTAATTTCCTTTCCCAGTCACCCCCAAACCCAGCTCATCCAGCATCATTAATAGCTAGGCCCCACTGGGAGCCAGACTTCATTTCCGTTGCTGCTGCTGAAGCTGAGAAAAGAGACATCCATTGGCAACATCTGCTTGGCTCCTGATAAACAACCAGGCAAGCAGAGTGTGATGGGACAGATCATTTACAAAGGGATTAGTGTAGAAAAATAACAGTGGCCTATAGGCAGCATTTGTGTTGGGCAATCAAAATAGCACAAAGGCAGCTGCCTGTCTCCCCTCAGCTAAAAGACAGAGACAAGGACTGGCACAAAGCCTTTGGTCTCCCATTCAGTCCCTCTTCCTCAACCAGAGGAAACCGTGTGCCTGTCTGGAAATGACCCATCAGTACCTTGTGTGGAAGGACGGAGTCCAACAGAGCCCCGAGTGCCCTCTGACGAAAAAAGGATCAAGCAGAGAACAATCCTCCACTCCTTGAAACCAGAATCCTCACAAACTGCAGCTCATGCACTTAACTATAAATCCAAAACAAATAAGCCCAAGGCTCTGCCACAGATGAGAAACACACACACGTGGCCCTTCCCCTAGTGAAGCCAATGGTAAAAGCTGACATCCAGCAACACCAGCAAGGCCACGTTGTCCTGGTATCTTTCTAAAGAACATGGTGTTTGTGTGTAAATTGTACTTCCAGTTCTGCATAGATCTATGCACATACAAATGAGAATAGATTGGAAAATGCCGCAATTGCTGGCTGTACATAGACGAGGATTCTGGAACATATAATCCAAAAAATTATTTCTCCAACCTCTGCTACAGACTTCTAAAATTTACTAACATTTCACAGATGAAAACTGGGACACAAGCAAGCAAGCAGCCTCAGAGTATGTTCGAGAAGGCAAGAGTTATTAATGATGAACAACACACAAGCTAGGAGAGACTGCAGCAATTTGCTTTTGTCTGAGTCTACAGGAAACAGCAAGGTTCCACAGCCTCATCTCCTTACCTCCTCACTGAGTTAATGGAGTACAAACTCCCTTGGCATCTTAGACTCAGATTACACCAATGGAAGTAAGCTGAGGACAAAGGGGGAAAGTAGGAAGAAGAGAGAGAAACAGAGATATTTTTAAAGCACCTAAAAAACTGGGACAACAGAGATTAATTGGGAGTTCCCAAGCCAAATCGGAGTTGGAGAGTATGATACATTGTGTGCGTGTGTGCATGTTGCTTCAGATAAAAAAAGTAAAAATGTGTCATACGTTTTAGTTCTATTTATAAGGAGAGATTTGCAGGGTGAGCGTATGTAAAATAAGTCCGATTGATTTCAGTTACACTTGTTCATGTATAAAGGTAGGAAGGATTTCACTCTCTAAGGAGTTTGTGCTGCAAATTTCTTCTCTCTTCCTCATAAACAATACTAAAAAGCACCACATACTGTTACTTTTGCATCTGAAGCAAAACACACACACACACACACACACAAGTGTCCTGGGCTGCAGCTCATCCTTCCCCTTCCCCTTCCCTTTTTCTTTTTGATAATACAGAGTACATGGGGTTGGGAAGCAGGAAAATGACAGCCTTCCAGGAAACAGCTGGCCACAGTGGCTGCTTTGAAAGAAAGCATCCATTACAAATATAGAATCATAGAGCTGGAAGAGACCACAAGGGCCATCAAGTCCAGCCCCCTGTCATGCAGCAATGCACAATCAACCTACATTCCCGACAGATGGCCATCCAGCCTCTATTTAAAAACAACCAGAAGGGGACTCCATCACACACCGAGACAGTGTATTCCACTGTCGAACTGCTCTTACTCTCAGAAAGTTCTTCCTAATGTTTTGATGGATTCTCTTTTCCTGAAGTTTGAAGACATTGTTCTGTGTCCGAGTCTCTGGAGCAGCAGAAAACAAGTTTGCTCTGTCTTCCGTATGACATCCCTTCAAATATTTAAGCACAGCTATCATGTTCCCTCTTAACCTTCTCTTCTCCAGGCTGAGCATACTCAGCTCCCTAAGCCACTCCTCATAGGTCATGGTTTCCAGGCCTTCTACCATTTTGGTTGCCCTCCTCTGGATGTGTTCCAGCTTGTCAATATCCTTCTTGAACTGTGGTGACCAGAACCAGACACAGTATTCCAGATGGAGTCTGACCAAAGCAGAATAGAGTGGTACTATCACTTTCCTTGACCTAGACACTATATTCCTATTGATGCAGCCTAGAATTGCATTGACATTTTTAGCTGCTGCATCACACTGCATGTTCAGCTTGTGGTCTACTAAGACTGTTGGATCCTGTTCACATGTAGTGTGGTCAAGCCACGTGTCAATTGTCTTATATCTGTACATTTCATTTTTTCTGCTCAAATGTAGTACCTTACACTTCTTCCTGTTGAAATTCATTTTGTTAGTTTTGGCTCAGCTTTCTTGTCTGTTACGATCATTTTGAATTGTGATCCTGACTTCTGAGGTGTTAGTTACCCCTCCTAAGTTGATGTCATCTGCAAGTTTGATAAGAATCCTCTCTATTCTATCATCCAACTCAATGATAAAGATTTTGAATAACATTGGGTCCAGGACAGAACGCTGTAGCACCCCATTAGTCACTTCTCTCCAGGATGAAGAGAAGCCATTGCAGAGTATCTTTTGGATTTGGTTGGTCAACCAGCTCCAAATCAACCTAACAGTAGCATTGTCTAGCCCACATTTTACTAGCTTATTTGCAAGAATATCGTGGGTGACTTTGTCAAAGGTCTTAAGTTTTTAAGTTTGGGTGGGTAAATTAGATTACTATCATTTGGATTCTACTGATGATAATCACTGGGTGTGGCCACTGCCTTCTACAAAACCTGACTGCTGTGGTATTAGATGTCCACTGGTACTACTTAACTGTGGTATATGAGCATTCATACAGTATAGCAATTATTAAGACTGGCTCTAACATTAGGTAAAAGGAGGCAGCCGTTTGTGGCTGCAGATTCAGGATTTCAGAAAAGAACAGCAAATTGTTAGTTATTTAATATACTTTTACTGTATTTTTATTGTGAGGGATAGGACGGAGAAAGGTCTTTGGGGATTTTTGTAGCTTGTGAGACAAAATAACATCCCTGGCTTTGGGTACTATGTATCTTGTTTTGGATGGGGAGGAAAAGGTACAATTTGCCACTTTATCTCAGGGAACAAAGTTTCTTGAGTCAGTAACAATAGCTATAGCTATTGTTATTATATGTGCCCGTGCATATAATTCCACCAAGAGTCAACCAACAGTGTTGGAAGACTAAAAAGTCATAATCACTATAAAAATGTTGTGAAGGAAGAAGGAGAGTGAGAAAACCTCCCCAAAGTTTTCCAAGTGGTAGCCCATTTTGGCATAACCTAAACTGGCCATAAATAGGAAAACAAAGGAAGGAAGAAACATGAATACTTTGCAAGACAATAGTATTTAGTATTTAGGTTCAACTGTCCCTCAACCACCCAGGTTATTTGTAAAGATAAAATTCCAAAACATGCATCACATTTTATATATTGACTCATTTAGAAAACACTGAATTTAGTCAAGCTGCCTGAGGATCAGACTCGTAACTACTAAAGTGGGCATCCTACATGTGGCATTCCATTTTTGCCCATGGAGGCCATCTTGATGTGGACAACACAGGTTTCACCATCTGCCATGTAGTCTCTACTTTCCTCCTGACATTGCTAACAAAGAAGTCAGTTGACTGTTAGTGATGCAAACATACTGTGTAACCACATGTAAAGAATTGAAATGAGTCTTCATACAAGAGATATAGACAAGAATCTTAATTATTATAGCATAAATTTCATTATTATAGTACAACATTCATTGTGTTGAAAGTGATTGGGTTGAATTCTCTGGAGCATCAGTATTAGACATGGGCCTAATTTCCCAAATCAGTCTGTGTAGGCTAGAATTTGGGAAAGTTACTTTTTTGGACTACTGGAAGCCGTAGTCCAAAACACTAACTTTCCCATTTTCCAGTATAGGCCCAGGCTGTAAAGGATTCTGATTCTTATGTCTGCATTCCTATGCTTCTCATCAGGTACTAGACACTTCGAACAGGAATACTGCCATGTTGTTATCTTTATCATTAATACTGAGCAATTAGCTTCTCATTTTTATCAGTCAGATGGGGGAAGCATTGAAAAAATTTGTAAAGCACCCATTCGAGAATTATATGGATGACAGCTCTAAGTAACAAGGCAGATGAAAATAATAGACCTTCCTACGCTTAAAATGTCCTCCTTCAATATTCCCTGGAGATATCATTTCTGGATGACTGCAATAGGAAAAGAGCTGAGGGTTTTTTGTTTTGTTTTATTTCAGATCAAGAAGAACTCTCCGTACTTTCACATCTCATTACACCATCATCAGAAAGGCCTGATGGGTTAGTTCTAGCTCATTTTGTGTGTATGAATGTGTTAAATAAACATGGACCAATGCAACAAAAAAGGGTAAGCCAGAGTGAAGTACATCTGCTGAGTACACTTCTCAAGAAATTTCTGGGAAGTCCAAGGATCAAGTTGGTCAGGGACCAGTTTTTGTAAGATATGAAAGTGTAAAACTGAAGGGGCTGACCCCAGCATTAGGAAGTGGGGTCAAGCAGCAGGTGCTGGAAGCTGGTAAATACATACTTATCTACATTTCACAGAAGAAAACTGGGTGCAGCCAATCAACTTCTGAGTGGACAAAATGGCAAACATTATTAATGAAGAACAGCACACAAGTTGGGAAAGGTTTTGCTTTTGAAAAGTTTGCTTCTGAACCACTTCGGTGCCAGTGGAAGTAAGCTGAGGATAAAGGAGTAAAGTAGGAGGATGAGAGAGAAACTGGGACATTTTTAAAGCATCTGGAAAAAGTGTGATGACAAAAGGGACTGTCCCTGTCAAATTGGGACAGTTAGAAGATATGTAGAAGGCAATGAGAAAATGAGGAATTAAATCACATCTTCCGCACAGTCTATTTTCTGCTAAGAAAGTCTGCTGCCTTCAGTGGCAGATGATGTTCTTTTACAGAGTTGGAATAAGTGTCATCTACCAGGCCATTTGTCTTTTGCATGTGGAATTGAAGGGGCACCATTTGACCTTCACCTTGGACAGCAATATCTAAGGACCACAGTCAAGACAAGCTCATGTGTCTATAATTTTTCCGAGCAGCAAGAAAGAATTTCAAGTGGGGGAGGGAGCAAGGAGGGGTAGCATGTGAAAAAAGATGCCCTGAGGCATTGATTCACTCTGTTATATTCCTATGAATGTGTTTTCACATGATTGTTGTGTTATCAGGCCATACACCCCCACACTTTTGATATGATTTAATTGGCAAATATATCAGTTGGCAAATATGTTTAATTGGCATAAAATATAAATTATATACACTTATGGCTGAAGGGTCATGCGGAGAAGGGGCACTGGCTGGAAAGCAGGTCAAAGGTAACCTCAGCATGGTCCGGTCATAAATTCACTGAGGATTAACCAGGAAAGCCTGACTTAATGGCTCTAAGCTAATCCTCTCAATGAAAACAATAGTGAAGCCCTGATGCAGCAGGCAAGCACCCCTGCTGTATGCATTTCCTACTGAAACTTTGCCTAGTCACATTACCCAAACAAGACATTGAAATAATCAGTCCATTCCAGACCCCTTTTGTTTAATCTGCTGGAAAGCAATTAACTCATACCCCATCAGGGAGGGAAATAGAGTGTATAAATCTTTGGTTTTGAGCAGTCAGATGTAGTACATCACTTGCTGGTGGCCATGCTATTGCTCTGATTTCTGGTTAAGTACTGCTCTTAGACACACAAGTCCAAGCCACTCCACTGCTTTTTCACTACTCTTCTGGAATGGTAATTATAACCCAAAAACCTCAGCCTCGCTATCCGTAATTGTTCCTCCCTTTATCCTTCGGTTAGCTCTTGTGTGAATGTGTGACTGTATCTTTGTGCATGCATGAGTAATTCCCATTAACAAAACACATTTTTAGTTTACTTTTGAATCTATGGTTGTTCTTTCCTGCGTGACCCCATAAACATTGGTGGAAAGATCCTGTTAAATTACCCCCCTCTCACAGGCCTCGTAATTTTGAGCTAATTAATTCCCCTCTGTCACATGGAGGTACTGGCATTGTGGGTGGACTCCTGAGTCACCCATGTTTTGGGTCAACATTTGCCATTATGTCATGCCTCTTGACTGTGCTTGCCATGTTTCATGAGAGCACGTAGCCAGAGTGAGAGAGACATCTTCCTCTACCTACTGCTGGAATGCTGGTGATGAAGGTATGGAAAACAATTCTTCTGAACAAAATAGCCAAATGTAAAAGTGGGGTGGGGGGGTGGGGAAGGAAAAGATTGAGCACAGATTTTCCAATGAACTTGTTTATCCAATATTGATATTCCCATATTTATCCAGTATTGGTATCAGTATAGATCAGACATGCTAGCAACTACCATTGCCCTAACAATAAATTAAATCTAGTTTAAACCAGTACATTTCACTGTTGTACCAATGATGTCTTCCATTTCATGGCTTAGGAATTCTGTAAACTGATACTCTCTGTGTGCCATACTACATTTTCTTACCACGTATCTCTTCAAGAACTCATTAAAAAATAAAGTTGTGGAGTATAAGTACCAGAACTCCAAAAGCTTGTCAAAGTTACTTTTTAGATTACAACTACCAGAATCCCCAGGATCATAATGACTGGGGATTCCAGAAGATGCAGTCAAAAATGTTAGTTTACAAGTTCTGGTCACTTGTCTCTCCAGTTTGCAAACCTTTTGAAAAAGGCTCTGCCCATTTGTTAATGTTTGTTGCTTTCCAGGATTGGGTCCCCGATGGAAAAGAAATTCTGCTAGAATCGACCTGATTAAAATACTTGCAAGCACTCTAGCAAAGGAGGATTTATTATCTCTCCTTTTAGAGTTAAGTGCACTATTCTTCTCCCCATTCTTGTGCACTCTGTTCTCATTTCCATCAATAATCATCCACTTTTGTGTTTGAAAAAGACGGTTGCTGCTATTTTAAGGAGGCACTCAATTTTGTCACATTTGCCACATAGGCACGACATGAAATATTTCAATATAATTGTTTTGTTGCATACTTGTCTCTTACAACTCTTACTTTTGTGAGCAAAAAGAGAGCGGTATCTCATTCTAAATCACTCCTTTTATGATGTTTTAAAAAGCTAAAGTTCGAATCTTTATCGGGCAGCATTACTAGACTATTGTAGTATAGCTTTCCATGGCAATGAACAAGAATCAGTTGCTGAAATGCCGGGTCTAATAAAACCTCACTCTGAAAAAGTACTGTTGGCAAGGTCTACAAAGAAATTTGAAGTGATTCCCATTTTTGTCCAAGGGATGTACCACTCTCTACTATCTGTGTTGCTCATGTGCCTTTAGGTCATTTCCAACTTATGCTGACCGTAAGACAAAACTATCAGAAGGTTTTCTTGGCAAGATTTGTTCAGAGTTGGTTTGCTATTGCCTTCCTCTGAGACTGTGACTTGCCTAAGGTCACCCAGTAGATTTCCATGGCCAAGCAAGGATTCAGACTCTAATCTCCTTGAATCCTATTCCAGCACTCAAAATACTATACCGTGTCAGCTGCTTTGCTATCTAAGATTGTCATATTCTGGTCTGTGGAGATGGATGGCCTGTGAGACCATGGTGCTTAGTCTGCCATGTGTCTTCTTACCCATCAGAGCTGCTGCAAAAATTCCACAATGTCTGGGAATTCAAAATGGGGACATTCTGGATCATGTGAAAGGTATATAGCTGGATCGTAGAATGACCATCTAGCCTTGAGAAGAGAAGGTTAAGAGGTGACATGATGACATGACAGCTATGTTTAAATATTTGAAGAGATGCCATATGGAAGACAGAGTGAGCTTGTTTTCTGATGCTCCAGAGACTAGGACATGGAGCAATGTCATCAAACTTCAGGAAAAGAGATTCCAACGTTAGGAAAAACATCCTGATGGTAAGAGCAATTCTACAGTGGAATATGCTGCCTGAGAGTGTGATGGAGTCTCCTTCTTGGAGGTTTTTAAATAGAGGCTGGATGGTCATCTGTCGGGAATGCTTTGATTGTCTATCCCTGCATGGCAGGGGGTTTGGACTCAAAGGCCCTTGTGGTCTCTACCAGCTCTATGATTCTGTGAATGCAAAATGACCCAGTTCAGCTCCTGATATCACCAGATAGGGCTAGGAAAGACGACTCCCCTCACCCCAGAGAGCCACTGCAAATAAGAGAAGACAATGTTGAACTAGGTGGACCAATAGTGTGACTTGGTATAATAAGGCATTTCCTATTTAAGGAAATTGCCCCAGTTAGTTTTGTATTTACAGAATATGCACAGCCATGGCTTCTCCTTCATGTCTCCCGTCCCCCAATTGTTTCATCTTCTGCCTTTGGCCAGTTGCTGTGACAAGCAAGACAAAAAGTATGAGCTAGAACTGGTTTGATCAAAGGACCAGGATTAAAACAGGTATGAGAAGCAGTGGTTTCCTTGTTTCTCACTGTAACTGGGAATGTATACAAGAAGGTGATATCTCTGAGTGGTGAACCACAACCATACTCTTCTTTCTCCAGTGAAAATTAGATATGTAGAGAATATTCAGAGAGTCAATATAGCACAGTAATTTGAGAGTTGGACTAGGACTCTGGGAGACCAGGGATCAGATCCCTGCTCACCCATGGAAACTCACTGGGTGACCTTGGGCAAGTCACATTCTCTCATCCTCAGAGGAAGGCAATGGCAAACCTATTCTGAATAAATCTTGCCTCCCCCCACACAAAAAAACCCTAGAATAGGTCACCATAAACTGAAGTTGACTTGAAGGCACATAACAAAAAAAAAGTATGCATGAATTCTGGCATCCTTGGTGAGAAAGGGTTTCTTGACATGCTGAGCCACTGTTGAAAAAACACACCTCCAATTTGCGCAATATACACCTGTGCTAAACTTCTTTCTCTGTCCCACTTTGTTAAGTGCACACATACAGCAAGCACAGAAGGACATTGATCACACCTGCAATCAGCAAGTAGTTTTACTTTGAAAAATAAAATAGTGGTATGAGTGGATTGTGCAAAATACATCTTCATTTTTGCAAAGAAAGTTGTCACTTGTGAAAAAAATTCCCAAATGCTTTGGAAAAAATGCAATCTTTGGGGGGAAAAGGCCCCAAAATCTTGTGATTTTGCCCAGTGGACAAAAACATGCAACTATACCTATACTTATATCTATATCTATTTACCTAGTGAAACCTTGCAGCATTTGGGGTGGGACCAGGGTCCATAAGGAATGTTTAAAAGCAAAATGTTGCTATTTTGGATTCATATAGTTATTTGCAGTCCAAGGAGTAGTGACATTTTGAGAAGGTAAGGCAGGCCTGACATCCAAAGACATTTGGGAGCCACCTAACCAGACAGAGATATTTCACTGAATTTTCCCATGTCAGTTCTATGCAAGGGTGTGTTGCACCTCAGACAGCAGTAGTTGGCTAATGATAACGTCAGCCGTCAAACACTTCTTTTCTGCAGTCTCCTTGCTGGCAATGACATGGGGCAGCCTTCCCCAGATTGATGTGAATGATCTGACAGATAAGGCTGTGGAAAGCCTCATGCGTGGAACCCATCCTGGCAGAATGTGAGGATTTGTGAAGCTCTGGAATATTAGTTCAACAGTGACATTAGAAGACGAATTGAATAGAATCCACCCAGCCTCTTTTCAAAACTACACATAGGAAGCTTCCATTAAGATGGATGATTTTCCTCTGTTTCGTTCTTCCCCAACCAGAATAAAATGATGGGGCAGGTTTAAAGTGAACTAGTACCGAGAGTATTCAAATCAGCCTTGGTGTGTTGGGGAGAAGCTTGCATCTACCTGATTATATTTTTTTATTTTGTGCTGTCCTCAAGATGATCTATGCCTTTCAAAGGACATCTACTCAATAGTCTGAAAATCAATTCCTTAAGCCATTGAAAATCAATTCCTTAAGCTGGGAATAGAAATGATGTGGTCCTCCAAATGTTGTTGAATTGTAGCATCCAGTATTCCTTAACACTGGCATGCTAGTTAGGTCTGCAGGAGTTGCAGACCAACAACATCTGGAGGGCTGCATGATTCCAATCCCTGTTTTAAACACACCATTACAACAAATGGAAAACAAAGTTTTTGTAATGAAAGCTCTTGCTCCTTCCCTCTTTCCTTCCTGGGCATCTCCAAACCCTGGAATGCACATTGATATAAGATTCCTAGGGGAGGCATTGAAAGCACCACTCCTTAAGTGTTCTCCTTGTGCAGCAGTTACTTGAGCCATTCTGGTTTAGAGAAAGATGGAATGGCATGGAAATGTGCTGTTTCTACTCCAAAGATTAAGTCTGTTTCCCCCATTTCATTTTCATCCATGAAAATATCCAGATTTCCAACTGCGGCACAGCTGATTGCTTGTTTGTTCATTAGATGCCTAAGTAACTTTCCCCCAAGAAGCATCAATTTGCCTTTGCTGGCACTGCCGTGTAATTATGCTCACAGTGCCTGAAATCAGCACAGTCCAGGTTCTTTGGCTCTGATGCTGAAAGGGGCACTGTGCCAGCACAGTTTGTATGATCTTGATTGCAAACGAGAGTTTGTGCCATTGTACCCTGAGCAATATTTTGATCTCCTACAAGCCCTCAGGCTCACCCATGCTCAGTAATTTCATGAGAATGACTGCTGGCTGTGTTAGTCTTAATAGAAGGATTGACTGATGGCCAGCCCTCATTGATCTATAAAAGCTCATAATCCACAACCACAAACTGGTAATACCCAAACTAGGGCCGGGGCCCTGTGGGAGATGGTCAGACTTACTGCCTTAAGCAGTTTTGGTTTACTCAGTAATAAAAACACATCAAAAGGAGATGGAATAGTTTTTAAGCTATCTAACATGGTAGACTGGCAGCGTTTTTTCCTGCTATGTCAGGAACTGTGGCCATGTTTGTGCCCACTGTTTCATACCTTGCTGCAACCTTCTACAATCTAGTGCTCTCCAGAAATGCCAGATTACAAATCCTATCCTTCCCAGACTTTCGAGGATAATGGGGCTCATACCTCCAACACTCTGAGAGGGTGTGCTCTATTTGTGAGTGCATCCTCCTTATCTTCCCACCTGGAGAACAAACCAGCCATACCTCTATCACTGAAAATGCCTCCAACGCCTACCCTCCCTGACCAGAAAGAAGAACCAGCATCAGCCACAGCCACCAACTGCTGCCGCCCTTCCTGGAGCCTAAAATCTGCCACTGTGGGGGAGGACATGGATATACACAGACAGAGTGTTACACTCCCCCTGGTTGATGTAGGATCTCAGCCTACAAGTTTCATTGGCTCTGCTAGGAGACCAGCTACCATTAGCTGTCCTTCAACTGTCACCAGTGATGGCTGATGGCTTCCATGTCAGAGGAGGGGTGAATTTTCTCTGAGTTTTAGTCAGAACTTTAAAGGAAGTATTCAAATCACTGAACCACTTTCAAGGACAAGGATTCTATCCATTATCACCTTGGATTCATCCTTTTAAAGTTCAGAATAATACCTCAAGTGTATTCTTTGTGTTGCTAACATGAAAGCCATCAGCTGACATGGGCTACTTCCACACTAGCCTGTTATAGTGCTATTGTTCCACTTTCAACATCCTATGGAATCCTGGGGTTTCAGGCTAGTGCAGAAATAGCCATGAACTCTTATCCAGAAATAACCATTTCATTGGGCTACAGTAAAGGAAGAGAAGAGAAGAGAAGAGAAGAGAAGAGAAGAGAAGAGAAGAGAAGAGAAGAGAAGAGATCCATTTCATTGGCTCTGCTCAGAGACTGGCTCCATTGGCTCTTCCTTTCCTAGAGTAGTTTCTATCCTAGCTGGTCATGATAAGAACTCTGCAACTATAAAAACTTCTACCAGATTTTGCTTTTTGTTTTGCTGCCTCTTCTTTTCTTTTCTCTTAGTTTTTCTTTCCCCCTGTTAGAGAGAGACTCTTGAAGACAGAGATTATGGTTGTGATTGTGGTTCTGTATATGGTTTCAAGTTGGGTTAGGGTCCACCCACCACACCTAAAAGTAGCAGTCTTATTTAGGGCATGCAGGGCAGGCTGCATAGCACACAGCCCTTTGTTGTTATTTACGATCACGTTGACTTTGACTTATGGTGATCATATACACGAGAGACTTCTAAGATCCCTGGTCAACAGCTGCCTTGCTAAGGTCTTGCAAAGTCAGGGGTGTGGCTTCCTTGATTGAATCAATCCATCTATATGCTTCTTCTCCTGCTGCCTTCCCCTTTACCAAGCATCAGAATTTTTTTCCAGTGAATCACATCATCTCATGACATGCTGAAAGTACAACAGCCTCAATTTACACAGCTTCACTTCCAGTGATTGTTCAGGCCTGGTATGCTCTAAGAGCTATTCATATTTCTTTTTAGGTTTCCACGATATCCTTAGAATTCTGCTCATTTCAATGGAGTTGATTTTCTTCCTGTCAGCCTCCTTCACTGTCCACCTTTCACAATCATACCTATAGCCATACTGTTCTGGGCTTGGTTCCTCAGCTGTCTAATTAGCTAGATAACAGCAACTCGATAAAAACAGCAGCTCCATAAAACTTCAGGGCTGAAGTAAACTCTCAGTAAAACATAACAACAGTCCAGAAAGGGAATAGTCCAAAACTAAACCAGTAATTGGAGTGAAGTGTCGAGGTCCAAGGTCCAAAGAGCACAGGTAAAGAATGCAAGAATCACCACAGCTGTCACCACCAACAGTATCAGTAGTTTCCAGCAACCTTCTGTTGTTGAGGCCTCTGATTATATAGCCTCAGCATCTTGGCCAACTGTGTCCTAATTAACCAGCCCTTCACATATAAGCACTGCCCAAGGCCTGGGCTCTCCCTTTATCTCCTGCACTGGCTGCCGTCAGTACTGCCTTTTCATGTTGCTGGGTGTGGCTGCTGGGAAGGGACCTGTCTGGGTCCTGGGAGAAGGGCCTGACACACACAGCTCTCCCTCCAAAACATTGCCTCCACCCCCCATTGCTTAAAGTTTGTCAGCTGAGGTGGTTAGCACCTCACCCTGTCAAGGCCCCCTTGCTCTTTAGGTTCCACTCAAGACGTCTGTTGAAGATCCACAAGCAAAAACAAAACGTTTGTGCTCAATGCACCTTCCTAACATTGGCCTTGTAACCAAGGACTTCTAACCCACAAATCAGGAGTGACTGCACTCTTTTTTCTCTATCTGTCCTGTTCATGGTTAATCTCATAGCAAGCCAGTCTGATGGGGCCTGGCTTGTAATAGCCAGGCAGCTTAATCAATATTTACATTGATGTACCCATTGTTCAAGGTTTCTATTAACAAGGTCTGGAAAGCTCCTCTCTGCTGGATGTAATCATTGATGCCACTAAGGCACAATGAGCCATGCGTGTCTCACTCCAGACAGCTCTGCTTCACTCTGGAGTTTGAACAAGCTTGAAAGCACCCACATACATATTTACCTAAGTTACAGCAATCACATTAATATTAATGCCAGCCACAAGCCCATTGAAAGGTAATCAAGCCAAGAGGACTACTGCTGTTCAAAGCCTGTAAAGCATCATTTTGACCTTTTATGCAAGTGTGCAACACTGCCGTTGTTGTTGTTGTTGTTGTTCTTGTTGTTGTTGTTCTTGTTGTTGTTGTTGTTGTTGTTTTAAGTCAGCAATCGCTATGTCAATACAAAGTTTAACACAGGCACAGGAAAACATAATTTCCCCTCCCAAGGCAAAAGTCTGGCTCTAGAGATAGAGAGAAAGAGAGAAAGAAAAAGAGATTGTGGGAGCTAGTAATTTCTAAATGGATAACCAGTTATAAAACTCTCTTGTCCTCTCACCACATCTTGCATGCCTTGCCCTCCTGGCACTTTTGCAATGAGAACCTGTCACCCAGATCAGATAATGAGTAAGCATAATTGAAATCATCTTGCAAGACAGTGACAGGCTTTCCATTCCTCAGATGGGCAACAACAGTGCACAGGGCTGGATCAGTGACTTGAATGATTCAGAGGTGCCCCTGGTGACTTCAGCTTACTGCAATGCTTCAGTCTGAATCTTCATGGCAAAGCAAGCATTTTTAGAAGGCTTCCATGGAAAAGTTTAACTCTAGAGAGTTAACCATTGGTCTTGTCTGTGCTATTGAGAGCCCTAAGGCTGATGCTTTGGGGAAGAGTTGGAGATCCTGGGTGTCTCTAGTTGTTGCTGGAGGGCATGACAACATGGCCAATAATGATCACAGGGTTGCCAGATCTCAAGAATCCAGCCAAAACTTCAGAGAATTGCTATCCTTCTTCAGAACTCCAGGCTGAAGGACAAACCTCTGGATGAGAAGTTCTGGAAGGAGGAGAAAGAGAAACTGTGTGAGAGAGGTGGCATTAAAATCTGGGCATCCATCTATACAATCCCAGCTGGTGCCAAACTCACTGATTCGCTACGGAGGTGTTTATATGTATGCTGGGCTTCAGGGCTTATTCTAAACCTTTTTTCCTTGCTGTGCTGCACAAGAAGCCAGGAGGCTGGTACAAGGAACACATTTTGCCACCATATTCTTGGTTTCACCCAGCACCATATGCACAGTGTAGCCAGGCTGTTGCCCCTCTGCCTCAGAGGTCAAGGAAAACAGGAGCTTTTCTGGGTGTACTATGCATAGGGGTTAATCAGAATCACTAAAGTCAATAACATGCTTCTTCAATCCCTGACCCTACCCTCCACATGAAGTGCTTCTTTTCTGGGGGAACCTTCCCTGTCAGAGGCTCTGATCAGGCTGCATGGTTCTTTAAAAACCTGCCTCTGATCCTCCTCCTCCATCAGCTGCTGTCTGGACAGTTAAGGATGGCTCACATCCCAATTTCTCATCACCGCAATCCCTCTCCGGATGCCCCACACACACCAAAGAAAGGACATGGGTGAGAGAGAGGAAGTATAGGGCCACCTTGCCAAACCACCTCTTTTCCCTCTCCTTTCTCTGACCTGGTTTGGACCCTAGGTGTCCACTCTCCCCATCCTGCCCTGGCCACTTCCCACAGATACACACACATTTTGATATTTGTGATTTTTCCATTTTTGTGGGAGTCCTGCACCCCTAACCCTAGCAAATGTGGAAGATCAACTGTACAAGACTGTTTAAGGTTGGAGGACTGAAACAGTTTAGCAGGGCTTAATTTGCCCCATGAGATCTTTTTTCAGGGTTGGGGCGTCTGGGTTAACCCATGGGCTGCATGCAGCTTATGGGCCACATGATTCCCACCCATAAGCCATAGGCACAACAAGTGTAAAGTCACACAGGTTTTTGTGAAACAATTACTAAGTAATCCTCTGATGGGTCATCTCAATCTATCATTTGGATAGTGGGCACCAACCATGGGCTTTGCACAGTTCCCATATGGGTTCTGAGGGTACATCAGAAACACTGACTGAATTGATCTAATAGCCATTTCATCACCCCAAGGAACATGGAAATTGCACTTCTGTGAGTGATGGTGGGAAAACCTCTAATAAAGACATTTCAGCACTTCCACCAAACCACAATTCCCATACATCTCTCAGTTTCAGTAGCATAACAAAGTATATTCAAAAATACCTTTTGGGGTTTCTGTTTCCAGGATGCTGCTTTTCCACCTCCTCTACGTCTTTACAGTGTCATCCAGGGGAGCTTTTCCAGGTGCTGAGGGGTCTTTTTGTAATCTGACCAGAGAGAAAATTCATTGTACCAAACGGCACACTGTGAAGAGCTTGAGGAACACTTTGAAGATAAAATTGTCCACTGAAAGTGCACTCCCTATAATTAGCATTAACCGTGGCTGTTAACAAAACAGGAACTGAGTGGGAGTACAGACATTGCATTGCTGAGCTGATTAGCACATGTGACTGAAAAGCCTTTGTCCCTATTCAGACCACAGGAGTTGGAGGTAAACTTCTTGATGAATTCTTCTTCAACTGTTTCTCATGAAGATTTATCATTGATGTTCTTTATTCAAAAAATGGCCAGTCTGAAGTTCGTGGCAAAGGTTGCTTTTGGAGAATGAAGTGTTCCCTGTCAGTTTTTGAAAATTGCTACTTTTGATATCATCTTCTACATAGACCCTGGCTCTCTCATCTATGTAGAGTGCACTAAGGTATTGCTGGCAATTGGTGACATTGACATTGGAAAAGCAAGGAGATGTACAAACTGATAATGGCATCATCGGAATTCAAAATTAGTTGGATCAGTGACAAGATCCATAGTTTCAATATGAAAATCTGATGTGCATTAAAATGTTACAAGATTTTTTTTTTTATTAGTGTTATTCCTGGAACAAATTAGCACAGATAATCCCTTCATTTTTTTTTTGACTGACCTCCCAACCAGCTAGCGTGTCATGCCCCCGTCACAGGACCCAGACAGACAGCCACACCCCAGGTACATGAGAGGAACTATACTTACAGCAGCCAGTGTACGTGGAAAAGGAAGAGCCCAGGAATCTTGGGGTGTTTAAATAATAAAGACTCATTAATCAGGCCAACAGCTGGGTAAGATTCTGAGCCTATATAAAGAGAGACCAGAATGGGAGGAGGAGGCTGTTGTAGCCAACCAATCTTATCGGTGGAAGCAGCGCAACTTACACTCAGATTCCTTGCTTACATTCCTAGAACCCTTGACCTTCGCCTCATCTATGGATGTTGCCATCAGAGTCTCTCTGGATTTCCTGTGAATTCAGACTGTCCCTCTGGATTTACTACAAACTCAAACTGCAAAATGACTAAGACAAACTTTGCTTGCTGGCTCCTGATAACAGGATAATTAGACAGCTCTAAGCCCTGGCTGGATGCCGGCGTAGGATAGTGCAGATGAATGTAGTCAAACAGTAAACATGGTATGATTGTACACCGAAAAGTAACTTCTAGAGCTCTGGAATTACTTGTAGATATGTCCCAAAAGTGCCAACAAGAACCACATGGATAGTACCATAGATATCACACAAAACCAGAAAGAGGAGCTCCAAAGGCCTATGTTAGTAAATGACACAGCTTTGAAGTGTTTTCTATTCCACTTTTAGCACCTAGGAGCACCCTTGGAGTGAAGGTTTAAGAAGTCACTGCAAGAATTCAATCAGAAGCCCATTTTAGGAGGGGAAAGGCCAAGAAGAGAGGCCATTCAGGATATAGGAGGGGGGCTCTGCTTTTTGCCAGCCAAGCTAATGGTGGTATATTAAATTATATGCTGTGATTTCTGTATCAGTTGTCTCTTTAGATTTATCAGTATAATTTCTGATACTGCCTTGTCAGGGATCATTATTATAATCTTCCTACTTTGTCCGTCAAGGGATAATGGGGAAAACAGGGGTGGAGACTGCAAGGGCAGGCAGGGTGAGATGGGAAACATGTCAACAAGACCAACTTCATTTTCTGTTGAATGTGCAGTCAAAGTACAGCAAAGTGTTTAAGTATACCTTCATGGTTTAAGAGTTCAGTGCTAGTATACCCAACTCAGCCCTGTGTTCAGTTAGTGGCCTTGGGCCACTCACTTAAATCTCAGCTTTCCCATGTGTAAAATAGGAATGGTACTTTGGCATGACTAAAATTCTGTGACAGACCATGAGAGCCAACAGGACAAGGGGAAATAATGTAAACAAAGTTATAAGAAAAGAGGATTTTGCCTGCAAACTGCAAAATTTACAATTAGCCCATAAATCAGCCTTGCAAAGAAACAGATCATCACCATGCTATAGACCAGGGGCCCTTTCACACAGTCATCCCTCCACATTTGTGAGGGTTAGGTGCAGTATCCCCACAAAAGTGGAAGATCCACAAATATCTGTAAGTCACAGTGGGGAGCATGCCAGCCCCCCAATTTTGCGTATGAGGTGGCAGAATTCCTTTGCAGGGCAGAAGCAGGTGGCTGGCAGGGATTGGTGCCTCCTCTGCTGCTTCCCTATGCCATTTTTATTATTAATAGGGACTCACAAGCCTGACCTTGCATTCACAGTCTCTCTCAGTCTCTCTCAGTCTCGCAAGGCTTGAGGAAAGACTGTGAACGCAAGGGAAGACTTAGAAGTCCCTATTAAAAATGGTGTAGGTCAGCAGCAGAGGTGATAGCAAACAATCTGCAAATAGTCAAATCTGCAAAGGTTAAACCATGTCTGACTGTATACAATTGTAGTACCCAGAAATAACTCACCGTTGTTAGGCTGGGGAAAGGTGCAATGCCAGAGGCTGTGTCCATGGATTGCTTCCGTATCAGTGGAGTGGTAAATACACTCCTGGGTTTAGCCCAATCTTTGCAGCTCCTATCCAAGGTCCTAGAAGTCATTCATCACTTTGGATACCTTCTTTAAAGTCCGGACAAAATCTCAGAGTAGACTCATCTGAATGGAAGACACCAGCCTACATTGATGAGAGGGCAATTCTAAGATCAGAACATGTAAACATTACTTTTCAGACTACTACACCCAGAATTTTCCTCCAGCATATTGCTGGCCCTGAAGGCTGAGGGCTCCTAGAGTTGTAGCCCATAAAAATTATATTTCTGAGTTATGTATCTTTCACAGGTTGGTTCATTTGTTTATGAAGAGATCTATAATGCTGTTGTGTAAAGCTGTTGTTGTGTGCATTCATTTCTGATTTATGACAGCCCTAAGGTGACCCTATCATAGGGTTTTCCTAGCAAAATTTGTTCAAAGGAGAGTTGTCATTGCCTTCCTCTGAGTCCGAGAGAATGTGAGTTGCCCAAGGTCATCCAATGGATTTCCACGGCCAAGTGGGTTTCTGTGTCCCCAAGTGGTGATTGAAACCATCTTGTCCCAGAGTCCTCAAACCTCAAACTACAACATGCTGGCTCTTTTCACCAGGACTTAACTACACCTTGTTACCCCAAAACATGAGTGACTCAAGGGTCCACCCACAGTGCCAGTACCTCTATGTGACAGTGAGAATTCTAGACACAATTGAAATTACTTTTTAAAAAAATCCACCACCACCCCAAATAAATATTTTATGCAAAAGAAATTGTTGTTTAAGAATAAATCCCATTAATTCCTAGCTGAGCTCTGAGAACTATGCTTGGCCGAAGTCACTGTACCAGTCAAGAACAGAACCTGAAAATGGCCATATTTGCTGGGAGATTCTGGGAGTTGAAGTCTAAAAAAATAAACTATACAAGTCATGAAAAATTCATCTCATAAGAAACCTCTGCTGAGACTTGCCTGTCCTGTCGTACCCTTGTTCTCCGTTGAACCCAGCCTCTGAACCCCTGACCTATTCTCCTCAGAGGCAAAGAAAAGCTGGGCTTTTGTTCTGTAGGAGGAGTTCTGCAGAAGTCAGAATTTCTTCAGCTGCTGCTTTTCTCTTGCCTACATAACAAACTACACTTACTAGAACAGTCTCTTCTGATGCCAATCCTCCTCCTCTGAATCTGGGAACACAGCTTTCTTTATGATTCCAGTCACATGCAACCAATTTACAGCAGCTGAAACTGGACACAGAACTTGACCATGCTGGGTTAAATATAGCCGCTTTTCTTAAAAACTTAGATCAGCTCTGTTAAGCTTGTGGAATAATTTTGTTTTGGGGATAGGATTCAGTACCTTGGACAGCACCTTAAAAGCTAAGGTGAGGCCATTTTCACACTAGACTGTTATAGTGCTGTTATTCCACTTTCAACATCTGATGGAATCCTGGGGTTTGCAGCTTAGGGAGGAGCCTTTGAGGCCCCTCCCTAAACTGTAAACCCCAGGATTCCATTGGATGTTGAAAGTGGAATAATAGCACTATAACAGTCTAGAGCAAAAATGACCAGAAAACCAGAGCAGATCTATTGCCCCCTGAAGTGGAGATCAACAGCTACCATTGTGTAGATCAAAGTCCACTATACTCCATTCCATGTAGAAAATCTGACCCAATGGGAAGCCGAATCTTACTTCAGCACTGGCAAATGGAGAACATCCTCCATCACACCCAAGTGCAACAGGTGTGGTGACTGAGGCACACACAACTCTCTCTCCTCCATACCCCTCAGGCAGCCACTTCACTCTTCCTAACAGTGGGTCCTGTCTTGCCTGGATTTCTCACAAGGCTTTATGATCCCAGAAGTTGCTTCCTTCATGATCAATATCCATCAGTTACACCAGCATTAATGGCAGTGTTGCAGTCAAATCATATATATCACAATGCATGTAGATACACTGACACGAAGACTTACCTTCACCCTGTCTGTTTTAAAACCAACCTTAAAGACCTGGATGTTCTAGAAATGGATCCCAGCCTTTATGTTATAAACGCAGACTGTTTACTGTTGCTGTCATTTTAAGTGTTTTGTGCTGTCCCTTTAGTTAATTGTATTTTATCTTTTATAGCTTTGTGATTTTATCTTACAAACAGCCTTGAGGAGGCTTGGCCTCAAAAGGTATTATTAAAAATTTTCAAATCAGTAAATAATCCCAACAGTCAACTCCTTGTACTAACTTCAACAAATGGTGCACTTCAGCTATGTTACATAGGATGTGTTACCCTGATTTCTGGGGTCTCTTGGGGGACACCTCAATGTGCTCCATGTGATGGGGAATGAAAACTAGCCAGAGCACAAGCAATAGCAATGCAAGAGGCAGGGTAACCTAGCGAGGTCTTTTTACCCAGTTTTTATGGGGTCAGGCCAAGCCAAAAACCAAACAAAAATGTCCAATAAATGATTTTATTGAATGAAAGTCTCACGCACCAACGCAATCACTCACACACTCACTCAAGACCTATTAAGAAGCAAAAGAGAGGAAACTGGATAGGGGAATATTGAAGGGGTTGTAGCTGGGGTAATACTGCACCTTTTCCTGAAGTCCTTGGTCCAGGAAAAACAGCGGAGAAGTGGGGCTCAGCACGGAGAAGGCTGAAGAGATTACTCAACGGACAGAGAAACGGTCTGAGGGATGAACAGGAGTGATCCAAAGAACCACTCAAAAAGTGGGACCATTTGTAGGGGAAAAAGTACCTAGAGGGCTAATCCTTTCCCGGGGAGAACAATGGATGTTGCAATGAGAAAGGAGCTCCGCAATGGTAACTTCCTTTGTGTGATGAGATTACAAGGTGTTGCCAAAGTCTCAGGATCTCCGGCTGCATTGGGTTGTGGTGTGACTTCATGTAAACGGTCCTCGCCTGATAGGATTTTGCTCAACTTGGGGCAGACATGCTAATCTCCTCAAGCCAGTTTCTCAGCGGCTGAGAACCCTTTGTTTATTGTGGGTTTGCACAGCTTGAGGTCTCCTGGGGCTATGTGACAGGGGATTTTACTGGCCTTACCTGGTTTTCGATCGTTCGACCATTGCTGCCTGCGTACCCATCTGGGTGACCTCTCAGGCACATTGAATCATATTTTAATATCAAAATTGTAGACGCCGGGACAGGGTTTTCCAGTGGGGTAACAGACGCCCAAATTCTCCAGGATCAAAAAACCTCTAATATCCCTTGAGGACTTAGGCCTGGGGTGGATTTCTGCTTTCTGACAGAATAAAACAGAAACATGTATTGTGGAAGCCCAAAAGGATGGGAGGCAGTGCTCTGACTAGTGGGTGAGTAGTAATGGGCTTCATACAAAACATTCTGAGGCAACAAGGAGAATGGGAGCAGAAACTGATCACAGCGACTTCAGATCAGAAATTTAAAAGGGAGTAGGGTTTTTTTGGCAAAATTCCTAGACTCCCCTAGCTAATGAGTAGCTGCCCATGACAATGGACTCCAACACATGCATTCTTAACCAGCAAGAATATTCAGTGGTCATGTTGGTTGGGGTGTTCTGTGAATTATAGCCTTAAAAAAGTAACACATACAATATTCTGATAATGTGTGTGTTCTGTGCCTTCAAGTTGTTTCCAACTTATGGTGACCCTAAGGCAAACCTATCACAGGTTTTCTCAGGCTGAGAGTGTGTGACACACCCAAGGTCACCCAGTGGGTTTCCATGGCTGAGCAGGGAATTGGACCTTGGTCTCCAGGATTGTAGTCCAGTCTTCAAACCACTACACTACACTGACTCTCTGCTTTTGATAATAGCTCATTGTAAAAAATTGTATATTTCAGATGCCTTCTTGGTCTTTGTCCTATCACCCAATTAGTGGTATAGCAGGCAAACATAAAGGATTTTATTTTGGAACTCACTACCCTGGTGAAATTTGCCAAGTTTCTTCTTTACTTCATCCATATGGGCAGCTTGTATAAGCCTTTGGACTCTGATGATTCATGCATTTTAATTTGTAATACATACCTGCTACTGCTATATGATTCGAGGCTATGGTTGTTGTTGTTTTTCTGTTTTAACGTACTGCTTGTATTGCTTGCGAGGTTTTATGTTTTGTGGTAGATTATTTTAATTAGGCTGTTAGCTTTTTCAAGTATTTTTTTTAGGTACATAGGAAATAAATGCCTTAAGTAAATAATAAAAAAAAAAAGTCACTGCTCAGCAGGGGGTTATAGATGTGAAGTTCCTGGGCTGTTATTACAATGCTCCACTAGGAAGCTTATATCTTTCTTGCTATACAACAATGGGTGAAGGGAGGCTAATAAAAGACAAGTTCTTTATTTAATATTTCCTACGAATGTGCAAAGATATAAGAATGGAGGCCATAGCAACAATATCCCTCACGATAACTGATGATTGCTCAGCAGTGAGAAGTAAAAGAGTAAAATGATTAGCAAGGGCACCTCTTGGGGAAGAAAGCAAGAGTGCTTTTGGTTTGTTTATTTGGGGAGTAGTTAAATGTGCCCCTTTCCAGATGTTGCTAGACTGCAACTGTCATCCCTCACCACTGGCTATGCTGATGACACCTGATGGATGTTGCAGTCCAATAATAGCTTGAAGACTACGTCCATCTCAGAAATAAAAGAACTAAAGGTGCCTTTGCTTTCTTTCCTAAGAGTTGCCCATCTCATCTCTTCAAGGTCCTGAATCCAAAGTTGTAGTGTATGAGAAGTGGTCTCACATAGCAGATGGGATGAGCATCTAGTCTATATTGACATGTTGCATCGTGGAAGGAGACAGCACTCTAAGTCTTACATCTCCATCTATATCAGTATGATCAATTTCATCCAGTCTGTGTCCATGTGGTGCTCAAATCTAACCCTGCAGTTTGCCTCCAAAAATTTGCTACTGTACATGGATCTCTATTGCTGGCTGAGAGTGCATTTGACAGAGACCATGCTGATGGACCACACCATTTTGCATCCAGAAGTCCACAGAGATGCAGTTTTGCTATAGTGCTATATCATTGGTAGATCAAGATGCCTTGCAAAATTCATGGAGCCAACAAAGGGCATCCCTGCATTGCCGCATTCTCCTTCCTACTGAATACTTTATGTTCCTAAAGGTGGTGAAAGAGGACTCCATTGGATATGTATTTTTAGACATGGTATGAACACCAGGTGGTTTGGCTGCTCCATCCCAGGGCACCCAAAAGTCCTGTAGGGTCATGCCAGATGAAGGCAAAATGATAACTTTAATAAAGGAGAGGCATCAGTCTCTCACCAGGGTGCCTCTGAGCTGTGAGATCACATTCTTCTATTCCTCTCTTCTCTGCTGGATGTTGCCATATTTTGATCTCAGAAACCCTGGGAAGGAGATGAGAATGAAGCAATGCTCAACCACTATTGGAAACAGGTGTTGGAATCTGATGGGCCACATGCAGTGAATTCCATATAAGAAAAGCTCATGTTGAAAAACTTCTGTTTTGATAGACCAGAGCTTAGGAATATTACTTTTTTGGTCTTTACTTGGAGAATCTCCCAGCCAGCCATGCTGGCTGGCAGACTTTGGCAGTCGTAGTCCTCAAAAAGGGAACTTTTCCAGTCTGTGTGATAGATCTGTCCATAGATCTCAGTACACCTTGCTTAATTAGCCTCTGAAGTTCACTGCTTCATCAAGACACTGTGATGGCTGCTCCCTTAAAATGGTTCCTTTAAAAAAGGAAGGAAGGAAGGAAGGAAGGAAGGAAGGAAGGAAGGAAGGAAGGAAGGAAGAAAGAAAGAAAGAAAGAAAGAAAGAAAGAAAGAAAGAAAGAAAGGAAGGAAGGAAGAAAGGAAGGAAGAAAGGAAGGAAGAAAGGAAGGAAGAAAGGAAGAAAGGAAGGAAGAAAGAAAGAGGGCTAGGTCAGCCTTTCCAAACTGGTCCCCACTAGATATGTTGGACTGTAGAGGGACAGCACCAAAAGACTGCACAAAAAGACTATAATAAATTACTGTAATAGCCAGCGTAGTTCAAGAGAATTGGTGAAGGAGTGCCCGACTCTCAATCTTGTCAGTTAAATAGCTATTTTCAATTTCATTTGACTTGATTTCATTACATTTATATCCCACTTTCCTTCAATGAACACAAAGTGATGGTTTTTCTTTTCCTCACTTTATCTTCACAACACCCTTGTCAAAGTGAAAGAAGGTCACTAGCCAAAGTCATCCAGTAAATCTCATACCTTAGTGAGAACTTGAATCGGGATTTCCCAGCTGTTGATTTTTTGTTGATAGTGTTCAACACCAGGGTTTTTGTTTTTGTTTTGTTTTTTTGCCCCTTTCCTGTCTGGATAACAATCTCGATTTTCCTCAAACAGTGCTATGGCTTTACTGACTGGGAATGATGGACAGTGCAGTTCAAAACGTCTGACAGGCACAACATTCGAGAAAGTTGGATTAAATACTCCAGCTGCAATTACTCATTGCAATAGCTGAAGAGAGCATACATGCCCAGAGGCAAGCTATCTCTATGTGCCAAAGGCTGAAGACATAACAGGGCATGATTACCATCTTAATTTCCTTCCAAGAGCATCTAGTGAGTTGCTATGGGAAATAAGGTACTGAGCTGTGCTGAGCTTAGTCTAATTAAGCAGGGCAATTTGTGTGCTTGCATTAGGTGACCTTAAGGTAGGAATGGGGCATGCCTTGCTTTCCTGACATTATTGGACTGCAACTGCTATCATTCCCCAGCACTGGCTATACTGACTACAGACAATGGGAGTTGCAATCCAACAACATCTAGAAATCCCCATGCTGCCTCCATACACTGAACCTGTAGGTCTATGAGAGAGATGCACAAAAAGAAGAAATTTCAGAAGAAGACTGCAGCACAGGACTAGAAGGACGCAGTGAAGTCCATGAGGTAAGGGTGGGGGAAAAGAATGTGGCAGACACGTCAATGCTGACATCTCTTATAAGATTTTTTCTGGAAGAGCAGTTTTCTCCCCCTTTTGCTGTAAAGCAAATCCCTGAAGATCCAATGAAGGTGAAAATTGGAAGCTTCTGTTTTGGCAGTAATCCCTCACCTCTAGTTAATTCCCAGTAATTGCATCATTTATTTAAATAAGGCTCAGAGCAGTGAGTGTAGCAAAATGAGGATGGGGAGACCAGCCATGCTCAGCCAGCCAGCCCGCCAGCCAGCCAGCCAGCCCCAAATGTTGTAGAGGTTATTTTGGTGTGTGTGTTTTTTTCTTTCATTCTACAAGGAGAAATTAATGTGCCTCATGCTACAATCCTACCCTATCAATGCACCTCTCCAACATGTACATGGGCACCAGTGGTCTTCCATCGGTGCTGCTGAGTTCACGGCAAGTCGAAAAACAAGTTGGTTGGCCATTGCTATATTTTCCTTACAAAAAATTGCACAACCACTGTGTTTCTTTGCATATCATTTGGGGTTTTGCATTCTTCACTCCTACAAAAAGAGGAGGCTAGTGGCACTCTGGGTTTTAGTCTGAACTTGAAGGGGGCTATCCAAAGTGCTGTAGTCTATCTAAAAATGAATCCTTTAAACTTCAGATTAAATAACCTGGAGTGGATTTCCTGATCCACTAACATGGAAACCACCAGCCTCCATTGCTAACAAAAAGAGGCAGGACAAAACAGAGACCCACCAGGGTGGCTCCTAATACCAGGTGGCAAAGGGTGTAGAAAATAGGAAGACGCTATTAACACCACTGTTCGCTAAATAGCTGCTTTTGTTGGCTAAACCCTCCTGCACACTTTGCTTCTGAGGTCAGGCATTTGCCCCTGGCTTTTGTCAGGTTGTCATCTTTATAAGGCACAGGCTTCTGCCACCAGAGACTATCACATCATCCATCTTACGTGAAAAGCAGCAACAGCAAGCCAGCCTTTTCTTCTCCTTGTGTGCTTGCAGTCACATTACTGACAGCACATATTAAGCACATCCTTCACGGTGGGTCAGAGGCCATTAGCAAGGTATCCAAGAGCCTCCTGGGCAGATCTCCTTGACTGCCGAAGATGTCAGTCAGGGACACTGGCTGAAGCCAGGGAGGACTACTAGGAGACTGCTAAAGCAGTGGCACACACTGCCTGACAGGCCAGTGCAGCCAGCAAGGTGACGCAAGACATTTTCTTGTCTAAGACAAAAGGCAAAATGATAGCCCCTCTATTCCAGGGCAATGGACAAGATGGTTCCCACTCTATTTTACATGTAGAAGTGGACTGAGACTGGGCCATTTCCGCACTAGATTGTTATAGTGCTAATATTCCACTTTCAACATCCTATGGAATTCTGGGGTTTGCAGTTAAGGGAGGGGCCTCAAAGGGCTCCCCAACTTCTGTTCTTCCAGATTTCCTGGACTTCAGCTCCCAGAACTCTCAGCCAGCACAGTCAAGGATTCTGCAGTTGACATTCAAAGTATTTGGAGACATTCTATAGCCTGCTGCAGTGCAAAGCCTCTATATTTTAAAATGAAAAAAGAATATATTTGAACAAATGCAGCTCAGTAATATGGAGACCACTAGACTGAGAAAAGCTGCCTTAAGCCATTTTCTCCAATGGCTCCGTTTAGGATCCACTCATATGTATTTAATGGCCTAAATACCCTAAAAGCAACCAGGTTCCATCTGATCTGGGAAGCTAAGCAGGGTCAGCCCTCGTTAGTACTTGGATGGGACAGTGCAAATGAATACCAGGAGCTGTGGGCTATATTTCAGAGAAAGGAACTGGCAAAAACCACCTCTGACTATTCCTTGCCTGAAAAAACCCTATGAAATTCACAGGGTCACTATGAGTTAATAAGCAACTTGAAGACTTCCCCCCTAACACACACACGCGCACGCACATATGCATTTTCAGCGGTGTGGGAGCCCCTTCCTTATGGCAAGATCCCATGTCCTGGATATCTACGTCTACAGAGCACACGGTAGAGAGGATTATGTCTTTGGAGGTTTTTAAGCAAAGGCTGGATGGCCATCTGTCCGGAGTGCTTTGAGGGTGTTCCTGCATGGCAGAGGGTTGGACTGGATGGCCCCTGTGGTCTCTTCCAACTCTACATTTCTATGATTCTATGATTATAACCCATGCTTCTGGCCAGGTTGTAATTTGATGGGAAAAACTCATGTAATTGCATTTCCACACAGTTGTATTTGTACAAAAGACATCAACTATAGCCCAGTATAGATGAACATGTGAAAGTGCTCTGTAACAGAGGCAGCTGGGGGATCCATTGCCTCGGGGGCATGGGTGAATCCATTCTTGGTTTTACAACCCCTCCTCCTGCAAGTGCTCTGGGTTGTACAGGAGGGCTGGAGTCTATTCCAAGTAGAGGTTACTCACTGAGAGAGCTTCCCTATAACCTGGAGCAGCTGTGGGAGGAGCAACCATAAAACCAAGAATAGGTTCACTACCCCCTTAGTAATGGATCCACCAACCTCTCCTGCTGCTTAAAAGGGTAAAGAGCAGTTGGGGGTACAAGGCACTCATGGGGCAGGAAGGGAGGAGGGAAGCATCAGATTTCTAATTTGTACCATACATTCACTCTATTTTAGTTTCCTCTCCCACTCATTAAAATTGGTGATGTAATCTTTTCTTTAAATACTGGCAATTATTTTAATTAATTAATATATGTCTTTAGCTTATTTCTAGAACATTCTTCATCAGTGCTGTCAGCAACTTGCAGTATAACAATACAGTCACAGTTTGAAGCAGTGAGTAATAAAAATCACAACAAGACAAGAAGAAGCAGAGCAAATACGAGAAAATGCTAGCAGAAAGCTTTATTACACCCTTAAAGGCTGGGGAAAATGAAAAGATTTCCCCCTGGACCAAAAAAGATAATGGATAGAGCCAGGGCATATCTCAGAGGCTGATCTGAACACCTAGGCAGATCCATGAGGAAACTGGAAGTCCTTCGTGTAACTTGTCCCCAAACCATTTGTAGAGGTTAATGAGATAGAACTAGCTCTTTGAATTTTGCCTGGTAATGGATAGGAAGCCACTCAAATTGTAGAGCCAAGCTGTATATCCTTTAATGTCCCCTTTGTTTGTGAATTGCTTTTGTAGTTCATGCTTGGTATTGCTTTTCTCTGAACTCCCTCCAGTTTGCAAGCACCTATTGGGTATTGAGTTTTTCTTTTCTTTAAAACTGCAGCTGCAGGATCCTGGATAAATGATTTGAAACTGTCTGCCAGTTGTCAACCTTGTATGCCGAGGCACATCATCTCTCCTGAACATTTAAATGCTGCTGTCTGTCATGACATCCTTCACTGAATCTCAGCACTTATCTTCTGCCGCATGCCTAGTATGCGGTCTCCGTTTCCTCTTCTTCCCACAGTTGGGGCAGCTCAGCATTATTTCACCATGCTGTGCACTGCTTCTTACTCCTGTAATGTGGAAACTGATGAGCTCCATGTGGGACAAGACAGGCCCAAAGGGGTGTATTCTGGGAGAGAAAATGAAAGCGAGCCAAGTTTATGCTGCAGAACATGGCTCACTGCAAATTAAGCAAGGAGGGCGGAAACAGAGAACATCTGTCAGTGTAGGTACCATTAGTAAAACATGCAACAGATTGCCAGCCAGAGAAGCATGTAGGACTTAATTAGGCAAGTATCTTCCAAGAGATCAGTGAAGCAGGAGGTTTCCTGGAACAGAATGAGAGTTAGAAGAGAGTATAAAGGCCATTCAGTCCAACCCCTTGCCGTGTGGGACTACACAATCAAAGCACTCCCAACAGATGACCATCCAATCTCTGTTTAAAAACCTCCAAAGAAGGAGATTCCACCACATTCAAAGGCAGCATATTTCACTGTCAAACTGCTCTTACCATCAGGAAGTTCTTCCTAATGTTTAGGTGGAATCTTTTCTTCCGTTGTTTGAACCTATTCCTCCACGTCCTAATTTCTGGAGCAGCAGAAAGCAAGCTTGCTCTGTTCTCCATTTGACATCCCTTCAAATATTTAAACACAACTATCATGTCACCACTTAACCTTCTCTTCTTCAAGCTAAACACACCCAGCTCCCTAAGCTGCTCCTTATAGGACATGGTTTCCAGGCCTTTTACCATTTTGGTCACCCTCCTCTTGACATGTCTCAGCTTGTCAATATCCTTCCTGCAGTGTGGTACCCAGAACTGGACACAGTATTCCAGTGGAGTCTAAACAAAACAGAATAGAGTGGTACTTTTACTTCTCTTGACCTAGACATTGCACTCCTGTTGATGCAGCCTAGAATTGCATTGGCTTTTTTAGCTGCCACATCATGCTGTTGACTCATGTTCAAATTGTGATCCACTAAGACTCTCAGATTCATTTCACATGTACTCTGGTGAAGCCAGCTGTCATCCATTGTATATCTTGCATTTAATTTTTTCTGCTTAAGTGCAGTACCTCATATTTCTCCCTGTCAAGGCTGGGCATTTGCCTGTTGACAAAAAACAGTAATAGTTTTCTGAGGAATGTTTGAAGCTCATGTTCCATATAGGTTGCAACTTATGCATGCTTCCCTGTGAATAAGCCCCACTGAACACAGTATTATGTATAACACTGATTATGAAGACAGTAAACCAAGATTTACAGGGCTGTATCATTAGCATTCCTAGTATATTCAACACTCGGTGGAGATAATTTTTAACATCCCTTCCTCTCTACAATAAAATTACTTTCAGTAATAATAATAAAATGAAATAAATAATAATAACGACCAGAAAAGAAATATGGACAGTGAAAATTCTCTTTCATTGAATTTGATATATACAGTCATGTTCTTGCCTTTCTTCAATAGTTGTGCCAAATCTTTGCTAATTTATGCTAGTTGTATAGTGTCATCTACCTGGCTTGATGTTCCTTCCTTCAGTTTCCACATCTTCTTCCTCCAGGTCTAATACTGGTTTCTGTCTGGTATGTTTAGCATATAAATTAGATAGAGTGACAGCCTTGCCTGACCCTCTTGCCAATTGCAAATTGTCCCGTTTCTCTGTACTCTCACCTGACAGTGGGCTTCGTCCTGAATATAAGCTATGCACCAGGACAATCAAATGCTGCAGTACACCCACTTTTTTTTAAAAGAACCATCCATAGATTTTCGTTAGCTACACAATCAAAGTTTTGCTATAATCTATAAAGCACAAGCTGATTTTCTTCTGAAATTCTTTCATGCACTCCGTTGTCCAATGTATGTTTGCAATATGATCCCTAGTGCGTCTTCCTTTTCTGAACCCAGCTTGACATCTGGCATTTCTCACTTCATATATGATCAAAGTCTCTCTTTCTCCCTCTTTCTTTCTCTGTTTTGGCATCACCTTGGAGAGTAATGGAATGGACTAGTGGTTACTGTAATCCTTGGTGTCCCCTTTCTAGGGGACTGGAATGTATATTGAACATTTCCAATTCATGGGCCCATACTTTGTTTTCTGTATTTGCTGGCAGGTTTTAGTTAGAATTTGAGTGGATTCTATCTCTGTAGTTTGAAACACTTCTACTCGTATGCCTTCTGTTCCTGGTGATTTGTTTCTCTTAAGTGTTTTGAGTGCAGCTCTACTTTACTTTCTAAAATTGTAGGTTTATTTCCAAATGGTTCTTCCTTCAGTGAATCTGTATCCTTTTATCGCTTTTATATAGTTCTTCAGTATATTGTTTCCATCGTCTTTTTTTTTTTTTAATTTCTTCTTGATCATTTAGTGTGTTCTCCTGCTGGACATACAGCATCCCCATTCTTGGTTTAAATTTTCCTTTGATTTCTCAGATCTTGTTATACCTTTTTGTTGTCTTCTATTTCTCTGCATTGACTATTATAGTAGTTTTGTTTGCTATTTCTGTCACCTTTTGCTTTCGCTTACTGTCTAGCTCTAGCTTTAATTGTTTGAAGAGTTCATCTGTCATCCAATGAGGCTTTTCTTCCTTTTTGTCCTCTGTAGGTGGGGCGTAGTCCTGGATTATGGTTATATTGTCCTTCCTTTAATGAAATCTTAGAATCTGGACTAGCTAATGGCCTTAACAAGTATCAAGTAGAATGCCTTGAATGTGAATTTATTCTGGCCAGTCTGGTCATATGAGAGTCTTACTATATGAGCCTTGGATAATGTCTGCCCAAATTCTTGAAATCTCCACTGTACTCACCATTCTGTAGGGAAGAAAAGATGCTGAATAAGGAAAATTATAACTCTCATTTGAGGATGAATGAAAAAGAAAACAGATAGGGGAAGGAATCTACAACCCCTTTAAGACTGACTGATTTATATTTTAGCATGAGCTTTTGTAGATATCAATCCGCTTCCTCAGTCATTGCATTGATGAAGTAGATTGATTTTCACAAATGCTCATGCTAAAATATAAACCAGTTATTCTTTTTTTTAATAATAATTTTATTGAAATTCCACAATATAAAATAAACATATATAATTGTACATATCATTGAATTATTTTTGCTTGTCTTCCATCCCTCACTAGATTTCATTTTTCTATATAATCATCATGTTAAAATTATTTGTACCACACTATAAATGCTAATATTTCATGCTAGATCCTGCAATACATCAGACACAGTATATTATAATCTAATATCCATCTTTTCAACCAGTTACGTATTCTTAATATACAATCTATATTCTTCTACATTAAGTATTATCATCTGATAGTCCCCAGCAATTCTCCAACACTCTTTGCCACTCTTTCATTATCTCTTCTTCTGATTTCCCCTTTAATCTCTGAGAGACCATATCTACATTTCTGTTTTCAATAAAAGTTGCGCACCATTGATCAATTGTAGGAATTTTCTACACTTTCCAAACCTTGCAAACTCAATTCTAGCTGTCGTAATCATATACAATATCAACCGCCAATATTTCTTTTGAACAGTAGCATCAATCATATATATCATATTCAACAATTACATTTCCGGTGTTTTCTCAAATTGTACCTTCAATATTGTACAAATCTTATTATGTATTTCTCCCCAATATTTCTTTGCTTTGGGACATGACCACCACATATGAAACATCATACCGACCTCCTTTTGACATTTCCAACACTGCCCTGTTCCTGTTTTATAAAATCTCATAAGTTTTTCTGGTGTCATGTACCATCTATGAAACATCTTGGAATAGTTTTCTTTTAAATTTTGGGCAACTGTAAATTTCTGTGTTCTTTTCCAGCTCTTTTCCTCCCCTCCCCTTTTTTTCTTCTGCTGCAACACAAAGTAGCAGGACTACTTCTTTGCAGATGAATGGTTTCTTTTTGAAAAAGAATTGGCACCTACCATCACCTGACCCACTCTCTCCTCCCTTCTTTTCTGCCTTAGTCCAAGGGGAAGGGGAGGGAAGGGATCAGCTTACCTTGAGGAAGGTTGAGAGTGTCCGATGCTCAACTTGCCATCCTCACAATCAAATCCTTCTTCTCTTTTCTCGCACCTCAGTGAGGGAGGGGAATGTGAGGAGCCACAATTGCACCCCTTTATGTGTGGCACCCAGGGTGGAGCCCTTCCCTCACCCTCTTTTGGTCCACCACTGGAGTGAATTGACTCAGAGCAATCCACAGAATATCTGGATATGCAGTAGTGGGGTGTGTGCATGTGCGATATTCATGAGCTACAGCATGAAGCAAAGCAATTAGGGCCCTTTGACTATGACAAGGTACTATGTGTACGTGCAAACCCTGTTTTTCAAGTGGCAGCACCACAGTGCTTTTCTAAAGCTGATCAGCACATTATAATAGATGCACATCTCAGGGGTGTCCAGTGGGTTTACGTGGCCTGGGAGCAGATGAGATACTGGAATCTCGGCCATTTCCCCCTACATTTAAGTACCTATTTGTCTTTCTCCAGTGAGTAAGGGGAGAGAGGGCACCAGGCTGCACTTGAACTAAATTATGTTTTGTGGGGTGCTTTTGACAAATTGCACATATCAAACCTACACAGATTGTTCAAACCCTTTCTCCACAGCTACCATACACCCCAGTCATGCACCTCAGAAGAAACCCTCCAACTGTCTCAATTTGGCAGGGACAGTCCCAATTTATCCTCTTTTTCAGTTGCTTTTAAAATGTCTCAATTTCAATCTTCTCCCTCACCTTTCCCCCTTTATCCTCAGCTTACTTCAATTGCTACAAACTGAGTTCAAAATGCAAAAGTACTTCGTACTCTGTTAACTCCGCTGGGGGAGGAGAAGAGGGCAGAGAGAGCACAGAATCCTGCCCTTCCCTGTAGGTTCTGGCAAAAGCAAACTGCTGCAGGTTCTCTTACCATGTCTGGTATTCCTTATTAATAATGTCTGCCATCTTGATCACATTCAGAAGTTGCCTGGCTACATGTGTCCTGGTTTTCATCTGTGAAATGTTGGAGAGTATGCAAATGTTCTGTAAACAGCTCTGCTCAGCTTGTTGATGACCAGAAGAACTCAGTTGCCCTCTCACAGCTGCATTCAAGAGTCCATTAAGCTTGATTGCCACACAGACGTCAGCCGGCTGCTCGGAGGAGGGTGGATAACCTTCTGTGCAGGATCAGCAAAATCAGCATCCTATTTTGGACAAGAGGGGATACCATGCTCCATCCCCTGAAACAGAGAATACGTATACACCCTTTTGTTTTACAGAGGATGAAAAAGCCAGGGGTGTAGGCCATTAGAAAACAAAATCTTAGTCTTGGCCTTGGGCAAGGATTAGTCTTGGCCTCTAGCCATGCTGGCTAGGAGATTCTGGAGTTTGTTGTAGCTTGAGGTTTTCCAACTGTTGTAACACCAGTACTCTCTAAAGGTGCATTGAGATATTGTTCATTGTTCTGTAATGTGTGGTTTCATTAGTTTATGGGATATTTTGTGACAATTTTATAAAGATTCTACGTATATATTGCTGTAGTTTTGCCGGCTCCTTCAAGCCTTCAAAGAGAGGAGAGGAGAAACTGAGGCAACGTTTTGTATGAACAGCACAAATTTACAGCAGATCATTCGCATGAAATCTAAGAAGTCTGGAGGAGAAACGTGAATGTTCAAAATGGGTTCATTGAACACATTCTTTTCCATTTATATGTACAGAGAAATGCTTAGCTGTGAAAGGCAGGATGGGTTTGTACATAGATTGTATTCCTGCCTGTTTGCAGAACTATTATTTCCCTATTTATTCTGCAAACCAGGGGCTTGAAATTACAGCTCTTAGCATTCTGTACCATTGTCTATGTTTCACTAGAGCTGCTGGAAGTTTCAGTTCAACAACGTCTGGATGGCCAGACAATTGCCATTTCTGTTATAAATGAATGGGATGCTCAGGGTTACTGGGCTTAGGAAGTATCTCTACGAAATATGCCTAGCCTTGTTTTACTCAGGAATATTGAAAAGTTATCTCCAAAGCCTTTTTGAGAGTAACAATCTTGTGAGGTCATACAGAACAGTCTGTGGGCAGGGACAAGAACCAGTTTTCCCCTAAGTGAGACTGGCAGTTCTCTTTTGTTTTTCAGTAGGGGACTGGACTCCTTCTACTACTTAGACCAACAAACAAAATCTAAAAATACACATTCTTCTGTTACTGTTGCTTCCTTCTTCCTTCCCTGTCTCTTCCCCGCATCTCTGGCAGATCATAAAACCTTTGGGGCTTTACAGACTAGGTCTACCATCCATTACAAGCTAGGTCTTTTGCTAATGTAGAAAATGGAATGCACAATGACAACATGTTATTACTGTTTATTATTATCATGAACAATAACCTCTTTCTCTTTTAACAAACAAGTATTATCTTTCCTAAAGTCAGTTGCATTTTATTTCTGGACTTGATTTATCCCCCCTTGGATGTTGAGCATAAGTCGAGTTGCCAGAGTGAAAACTAGAGAGGACTTCCTGTACCTTTTATGGTTGAGTAGATGACAGAGTTTCAGCAGGTGCCGCTTGTTACCTCCTTGCATGACAAACCACACCTGCTGAAATTCCCTCTTCTACACAACCATTAAAGATACAGGAACCTTCTTTAGTTTTTATTCTAGCAAACCTAGTAGGCTTTAAGGGAATAGGGGTCAGCTGCTCTGCCCAGCTGCTTTAAGGTCAGGAGTGGATTTTTTAAACATAAGAAGTAAATCAGAAGTTTCTTTTTAATACCTCTTTTTAAAAAGTGAGTGGCATATGGCAAAAATGCCCCCACACTCTTTAGAGGGAATGGGATACATTTTTGAATTTAAAATATATTTTTCTAAAAAAAGATTAAAAATCAGGGGTTTGGCACAGTGAGAACAAGGTGTGGCCTTCTGTAGAGAACTTACTAACAACCCCCAACCAGCATGGCTGCTAAATATAATATATGAAGAGCAGTTTTACTGTTCACTATAGACAACAGATCTGGATGTACCAAATGGAATTCTCCATTATTGCTAGGTATTTTGACTCCCTTGGGAGTACTATTTGAATTTTCTAACCCAGGCGCTCAACATTCTAAACCATCCCTAAAATAAATGCCTGTCAAGTGAATGTAAAGGCAGAAGAGCAGCTACCAAAATTTCAAGGATCAATGAAGGTTCCAAACAAAATGAGAATGAGCCTAAAATGGATGGGATGCAAGATTTCTATACAGCCCTTGTTTAAACTGTAGCACAGAAGATTCCTTTAATGACTCCTAAGCAAGATAAAATGGTTCCATTTGAAAATTATGTCCATCAGGAAGCTCAGGGCTGGCACTTTGGCACCCTGGGAAAGATTGGTTTTTCTAAGAAAGTTATTTCCTCTCTCTTCTCCCTGGAGTTCCTGGGCCTGCATTTTGCCTCCACTAAAACGAAGCTTCAGATACGGATCCATGGACAATAACCTAAGATGGCTAGGACCTGATAGTTCACACCATAAATACACTGATCAGGCAGTTGTTTTTGTATGCAACATTTGCCCAGTCTGTATACTTTGGAGCAGACAACCTTGGCACTGTGCTTCACAAATTATTGTAACCATGTATTGGCTTGCACGGACATAATCTCCATTTAGGTTCACTGTTAATGGGTGAAGTGGACCTGAGAGCATATTTTATTAATAGCTCTTCCAGAGCAGCTTTCTCATTTCAATAAACAGCTGCTGAGTACCTCCACAATAAGCCTAGCTGAAGAGGAGTAATGCCAGCAACTGTATGATAAACTAAGCAGTTTGAGAAGCAGGGGCTCCCTTACCAATTAGTTACTTTTCTAGGCCAGTGGTTGCCAACCTCTGTGGCAGGGGCACCCTGGTGCATCGCAGAAGATAAGTACCTTCAAAGATTAAGCTACCACCTGGCATGTATCTGTCAGATTAATAATGTCAGAAGAGCCCTGCTGGATCACACCAAAGGCTCACCCAGCATAACATTCTATTCCCACAGTGACCAATCTGAGACCTAGAAGCAGGGCGTGAGTTCAGTAGCACAGTCCTGCACAGCGCTGATTTTCACAAGCATATGGCCTCTGATACTGGAAGTCATATCTAGCCACCATGACTACTAGCTCTTCATAGCCCCATCTTTGATGAACCTGTGTGCTCTCTTTTTAAATACATCTGCACTCGTGACCATTACCCCATTCTGAGATAACAAATTCACACATCTATTATGCCCCATATGTGAAGTAGGCAAGGTTTTTGCCCCAAGGCGAATTGCCATGCGTATTCCACACAGAGATGCTTTCTCCATATTTGCAGGGAGAGAGAGAGATTTTCCCACATGAAGAGAGAGAAACATAGGCCATTTCTGCACGAGACTGTTATAGCGCTTTGATTCCACTTTCAACATCCTATGGAATCCTGGGGTTTGCATCCCAAAACTGCAAACCCCAGGATTCCATAGAATGTTGAAAGTGGAATCAAAGTGCTATAACAGTCTCGTGCGGAAATGGCCACAAACTCACACCCCGAGACACTTCCCCCACGAGAGAGAGAGAGAGAGAGAGAGAGAGAGAGAGAGAGAGATCTTTGCTCATACCAGTCAGACATAAACACACTTTAATTTATTAATTGCTTGCCTTTTTCCCAATAGGGAAGCCAAGGCTGCTGACAGCACATCTTTTCCCTGTAACCACACACAGAGAGAGAGAGAGAGAGAGAGAGAGAGAGAGAGAGAGATCTTCCCACATCAAACAGACGGACACCCATTCTGCCCATATCCAGACACATAGAGATAGAGATGCTCTATGACCTTCCCATTTCAATGTGTGGCAACAGGGAATTTCAAATCTCTCATATTCCTGTATTTGCTGTAATCTCTTGTGAAGCCGAAGTCAGGCTGGCGAGGGTCATACTGGTTCTTGAAGGGCCGACCCTTCTCCACCCCCCCAACAGGCAGAGACCATAGGTGCTCCCAAGCTGCCTACTGACTATAAAGGATAGAAGAAGCGTGAAGTGTCTGCCTGCTTTCCATTCCATCATTGGTGGTGGCAATGAATTTGGCAGGCTGGAGGTATGCAAGACTTGGGCTCCTGTGATGGCTGTGTCAGAGAGACAGGAAGACACATTTTCTCTGCCTCCACTTTTCCCACTCAGAGGCCATTTCCACATTGCACTGCTATAGTGCTATTATTCCACTTTCAACATCCTGTGGAATTCTGGGGTATGTAGTTTACTGAGGCCAAATACCTCTCTGGCTGAGAGTTCTAAATGCCCCTCCCTAAACTCCCAATCTCAGGATTCCACAGAATGTTGAAAGTGGAACAGTAGTACTATAACAGTGTAGTGCAGAAATGGCCAAAGATGTCATGAACTTCAAAAAGATTTGATCCAGGTATAGGTATCAAAGGGTTGGGCAACACTCTTCTGGACACAGATGGTGACAAAGGACTCAGGGACCATGTGGAAACACAGCCTGTTTATTTATTTTATTTATATCCCAACTTTCCCCTTACACAGGGTGTTCTCTAGTTGTGCTTTATTCGTTTTCTATTTATTTTATTAAAAGGTTTATATCCTTCTCCACATCATGGAATCTCAGATTGGCATCTAATAAAATAAGCTTAACCAACTGAAAACACAAAACAAAACAAAATTAAACAGATTAAAAGCATATTAAATAATATGACAAGTTAAACCAAGACAGTTTAAAACCAATCAAAGACAATTTAAAACAATTTAAAATCATGCACAAGTGCTGATTTGGATGAAATCGATTAGATCCCACAACAAGACACCACAGATGACACCTATTCTTGTTGTTATTAATCTCACTTTTTCCCCCTGATCAGGTCTCATCAACAGTAAAAGTAGATATAGGTTGAATATGCTTTGTCCAAAAATCCGAACTCCGAAATGCTCCAAAATCCAAAACTTCTGAAAAGCAGAACCCAGTCTTCTTCTTGTAAGGAACTTGAGGGAATTACGGAGGCTTGCCTGGGACCAAGCGTGCGCAAACAGTCCCAAAGCAAGCCTCCATAATTTCTTCACGTTCCCTACAGGAAGAAGGCAAGTGGAGAAGAACTGATGAAAGAGCATCCAAAGAATCACACTGTATTAAAAATCTACAAGATAAAAGTCAAAGTTGCAAGTGATCATGGCTGGCTGGCTGCGTCAGGCAGGCACAGACCTCATATGATTGGCTGTGTCAGGCAAGAAGACCTCATATGATTGGCTGGCTGTGAAGATTCTATGGAATCCTGAGGTTGGCAGTTCAGCGAGGGACCTTTAGAATTCTCAGCCAGAGAGCTCAGGTCGGTTGCTACGGAGACAAGACCTAGCAGCAAGAAGGAGGCCTGTGTATTCCCTCAGGAACCCAGCCTCTGTATGTTAATAACTCTGAATACAGATTAGATTGGGGAATATGGAGTAAAGTTACATGTACTGGACACACAGGATCTGAAATCTGTGTATTTCAACCACATCTAATTCTTAAGGTAAGGTAATTCCTAAGGTATTTCTAACAAGCATTACCTACGAGAAAATAAAATCTCGGGCAACGCCCAGTAAATACACTAGTATTATACAAAATTACCTTTAGTCTATATGTATAAGGTGTATATGGAACATAAATGAATTCCATGTTCAGTCTCATCTCCAAGATACCTCATTATGTATTAGCAATTATTCCAAAATCTGAAACACCTCTGGTCCCAAGCATTAAATAGTCAAGACAGTACATTGTGCAGAATCTATTTCCCCTGAGCAATGAGTCTTTAAAGGCCTGGCCAGAATAAAAAGTCTTCACCTGCCTCTGAAAAGGCAGCAAGAACAACGGTAATCCAGTCTCTCTTGGGGAAGAGTTCCAAAGTCCTGGAGTGGTCACCAAGGAGGCTGTCTCCCATGATCCCACCAACGTATCTGTGAAGGTGGTGAGATATAGAGAGAAGGGCCTTCCCTGAAGATCTCAAAACAAAGGAAAGGTCATGTGGGAGACTATGGTCCTTCAGAAAACCTGGGTCTGAGCCATATAGGCCTTTGTAGGTTATAATCAGCACCTTGAATTGTACCCAGAAATAGGTTAGTAGCTGGTGGAACTTTTGCAACAAGGAAGTTGTGTGCTCCTTTAACTACCTCCAGTTAACAATCTGGCTGCAGTTTTTTGGACCTTCTACATTTCCAAACACTCTTCAAAGGCAGCCCCTCATAGATCATGTTATAGTAATCCAAATGCAAAATAATTAAGGCATGTGTTATCGTGGTCAGATCAGGTGCACAATCCTTAACTGTGCAAAAGCCTTCCTAGTCACTCCTGAAACCTGAGTTTCCAGGTCCAGGATTGAATCCAGGAGTGTAGTCAAGCTGCAGGCCTGTATCTTCGGTGGGAATATAAGCCCATCTAGGCCAGGTTGAATCCAAGTGAATCTCTAAGGGAAGGATGCTCCACAATGGAAGTACCACAGTAGAGAAAGCCCACTCCTACATCCTCCCACACTGTTTTGGCCTCACTGGTGGAACATAATAGAGGGCCCCTCCAGTAGATCTCTGTATCAAAGATGTTATACTCCTTTAAGTATCAAAATCCCAAGCTGTTTAGCTAGTCTAGCTTTTTCTGACCAGCCTGAACTTGGGGGTAGTTACAATACAGACAGAAGAGAGAAGCTGAACATAGATTTTCTTAATTTGATTGTGGTTCTGCAAACAAATGAGGGGAGGACAGCAGTGGGGTGTCTAAATTCCTGCTGATTCCTGAAGCTGCACTTGGGCACCACTATTCTTCAGTGACTGCCAATAGCTGGAGCAACCAAGCAACTGGGTCTCAAAGGACATGAGAATGGTATAAGCATACAAGCATGAAAGCACAGCTTCTGAAAGCAGATTCCTGCTTGCTGTAAGGTTCCTGGGTCAAGGGGGTTCCTCTGTTATTCATCTCCTTGATCAATAGAGACGGATGTGTGACAGGTACAGCTGAAATCTTACCGTCTGTATTGAGCTGTGTTTCTTTAAACAGTGCTGAACTGTGACACAAATTATACTTTTATGAGGCCTATTAGGCCATCTGGATGGATTTAAAAAGCCTTAATTGAGATGGAGCAGGGGCTGCTTGAAGCAAAAAAGAATCTTGGTAGCATCAGCTCATTTATTATTGCCCTCAACTCAACTATTCATGTTAAGTAATTGGAAGGAGGGGGAGCAATAGCACGTAACTGCTCACCAGCTGGGAAGTGGGAATGGATGAACAAGTGAGCGGCACCTGCCTGACACTCACTGCTTGCTTCTTTTAATACAAAACGGCACCTTGATGGATACAAAGTAAATGTCTCCACAGATTCTGCTCTCGAGCATCTGAAATCCCTGGTTTCCTCTTCTCCTTTCTCCAGATACCATAATATTTATCGATGGGCAGGATAGGACCAGTCCCTTAGTGATGAAACTTCACTTGAACAGGCCACTTCCAGCAATGTAAGCCCTTACAACACTGTGATGTAGAGTTTGCAAATATTACATGTTTGACTACAACTCCCAGAATCCCTCATCCAACATGGCCATTTTGGTACCCCCACCAAATTGGAGCTGCAGTCCAATCAAGTAATCTTTTTTCAGGCTCTGATTCAGGAACAGTTTTGCTCCCAGCATCCCCCTGCTCTATCGTGTCCTTAGGAATTATGTTATAGAAGTGTCGCTGATAATAGAGGAGCCAGCCAGGAGGAATGAGCAGAAGAGTTTATTTGAAAAGCAATTTGGGATAGATGAGGGGTCAGAGATTGAAGAGCAGTCTATCTTGCTGGTGCCTCTACCATCTCAAAGACAAACTGAAACAGAGACTTTACAGCTGGTGCCTGAGGGAGAAGGGATCAGTGATAATTTCAAGGAATTAGATTCACCTTTGCCTTCCAGTCCTCAGTCATGCAGATGGCAAAAAAGGGTGGCTCAGAAGCAAGCTGTTTTGCTGAGGCTCAGAAGACAGCAGGCTGATTAGGAACAGCTGTTTTTCCTGCTATTTAAGTCTGTCAGCTTGGCTTGCTTTTTTTACTGGTGGGAAATTGCTATCTAAGCTCTCTTGGCCTTTGCATTCCTCCTCCATGTCTTTGTGAACTCTGACATTCTTGACTCTTTGGACTGGCTTTGACTTCGGCTTTTGGCTCAGCGTTCTTCTGGATTCTTTGCTCTGGACTCTCCCTGCTTCTTCCACCTCCCTGGCCCGTTCCTTCCCTTGCTGGCAGATAAGCATGGGCTGGGAGTTAAACTCTGACACATTTGGTGAAACAAGAATGGATTTGTTTCACTTCTTCTAAACCCCAGAGCAGTCTGGGGTATTATAGGCCATTTCAGACATGCACAGACACACTCAGTGTGATCTGGAGGTCTGCTCAATTCAGCATCGGGTCCTTCACACAGTAAGGACATAAGATGAACAATATAACACCATGTTTCATTAGAGTGACAGGATTTTTTTTAATTAGCTGATAACAATGGCACCCTTTGCCATCAAAAGATGCTATTCCTATTTCCTATTCTTTCTGAACTCAGATGCAGTAGTAGATGAAGAGAAAATAGACTTTGACTGAAAATATATAATAATATATTACTATTAGCTGTTGAAGGAACAACAAAGAATTTGGCCATGGCTTGGGGCTGGATGGCAATTAAAAACCATCAGCTTTACAAAAGATCAATTCCTAGTGGATATGAAACTTGCCGGAACTGATTTGTTGATATGGACCTCCAGGCTGCACCCACCCACCCACCCACACACATACGGCAAGCCAAAACATCTCCATTTTCATTTGCAGTCCTGATAAAAATCATAAAAGGAAGTGATGTCAATCACATCCTATTACCGTTATGGAAAGTACTGCAGAAGAAAACATTTAGGGGTAGTACAGGTTTCTGGGGTGCCTGTGGGGGTGTGAGGGAGGTATTTTCTTGTGCTTTCTCATGTTGGAGGGGCTTTTGGTGTGGGCTGGGGCAAACATTGATGAAAATTTGCTCTGAATGTTTTTTAATTGGGGAGTGGGGGGGGGGCTTTGGGAGATTGGTGGAGGCTTCTGGGGCCAGGAAATTAGGGTCCAGAGGCTGTATGCAAATTGAAATCTGTCTACCCCAACATGGATAAAGAAATATGATTATATTTTTGGGCTCTCCTTGAGCCTATGATTACAGAGACTATCACAACCAGTGTCTGTACTTCAAAATGTACCCATAAACCATTAGACAACACCAGTTCTTCAATGTGGAAGAAAAGTGAAGCCCAGTGATTCCACACACAGAGATACGTACACCCACGGCCAAGATAGCACAGGCTGATTTAATAAAATCTAGAGGAATCTCTTGAAATGGCCTTCTTTTCCAGGCCTTTCAGGTAATTTTTGCAAAGCATCTTGGGAGTGATGAGAGTCAGGAAGAGGCCTATATGTCCCCCCATTGCCTTGGTCAGCAAAACGTGGATCTCACAAAGATTTTGCCTGACTCTGACTGTGTGAAGAGAAGAGTCAGGAATCGCCTGATAGACAACTCCAAAATCTATCTTGCTGCCACTTACTACTAAACATTGTATGATCCAGGTAGGAAGGTGCTGGTAGACAAGGAATGTGGGAATCTCTAGGAGAAGATGAATCCATCCCATCCACTGCTGTGGACCTATTCAAACTTCTGAGATGCTGAAATGTACTTTGCCTGCTGAAGTTTTTATTAGTCTGAATCATCCCCCAGTGGTGGCATTGACAAGCCTTCCCACCCACACAGGGTTACACCTCCCTTCCTTCTTGAGAAAGAGACGAGTTGGCACAGAGATGTTTTTGCGTTCTTCGTGCGTCCTCGCATATGCCATCCATGAGGGTAGAGATGGTGCGTCATAAGAGGCAGCTTCTAGCAACCGGTGCCGCCTCCTGAATATTGTTCAGTGAAAAGAGTAACCCAATCTTATCTCCCATTTATCTCTAAGAAAGCAGCTGCAGTAGGCAAAGAGGTTGCGAACATGCTGTTTTTCTTCCCAAAGTTACATGGCAGGATGAACGTTGGAGGAGATGCTGAGAGGAATAGATTTAAAACAACAACAACATATGTATAACACTTGTGGAGCACTTTGCATGTTGTGAAATGCTGTGCCATGAGTCACAATCCTATCTATGTTGTGAATATAGCCTTCATTTCTTACTGGGACATGTTATGTATGCAAGTAGATTGAGCACACATAGCAAAGAGGTTCCTTCTCTTTCTGATCTGGCAAAGGCACTTCCAGGCAGCCTTAAACTGTGCATTTAAGCAAGATGGGGTGGTGGGAAGGTAATACAAAAGCTGCAAAAAAATCAATTGGAACATAAATGGATTTGGTTTTACTTGACCACTGTCAAGCCCTGGGTGGGATAGAGGCAGGAGAATGGAGAGATCCATGTAGGTTTGGGATGAGCAACTGCTAGAGCTCTAGGGGCCTGTTTTATGCCCCATGGGCCTCTGGAAGCTACATGGACTAAAAACAAACAAGCAAGCAACCTGAATTACATTTCTGGTCCTCAAGATAGATATTTGTTGATGGTAAACAGTACAGGGAGGCCTTGAAAGCGATTTAAAAAGTGAATAGCTGGAAATGTTCAAGAGCATCAGTTCACTCTCCCTTTGGCCAGAATAAGTTTAGTCTAGGGATCTGGAGTCATTGAGGGCCACAAGAATAGTCTTAGGGCCCACACTCAACTGTAGGGCCACATTGGTATAAGTACAAGTGGGCTAATGCATTATTGCCTGCCTTAATAAAATAATTCATTAGGAGGAGAACCCTCCCTGAACGGAAGTGCTAAGTTACTCTTCCACTGACCCCTTAAATGTGGATCACTTGCAGTTTTTCCAGTGAGAAAATGTGGAGTGGTTCTGAAGCTCTTTGTGAAATGGGAGCAGCACAGGTGAAAGAGTGAAAAGCAAGGAGAAAGCAGCAGGGGGTCAAACACGTAGCTGCTCTGATGTAAAGTAGAGCTATAGATGCTCCACATTCTTCGGCAGGGCTTGGGAACAGGTACTTTTTGCGCTCCCCAGCATCCTCCAGCAAGTAGGGCAGCAGGGGTATCATGGGGATGAAAGAATCAAAGGGATTTCCTACCAAGTAAATATGCTGGGCTGCATGGCCCAGGAGCCTTCCTATCATTGCTGGTTTATCCAAATTATCCAAATAAAATTGCCACCATTCTGTGCTATTTCTGTTCTCACCACTTGTTGGGATGCATTAAAATTGCTACTCCTCAAAAATAAATGTGTATGTTCATTGCTGACTGAGTACTGGGATAGGTGAAATAGTTTTCTGAGTGTTTAAAACCTGGTTTAAAGAGAACAACTACGAGGAGAAGAAGAAGAAGACGGAGAACAAGAGGAAGTAATAGAAGCAGTGCAAGGAACTGTGGAACAAGAAGAAGGGGAGGTAGACGAAGATATACTGAAGGAATAAGCTAAACTTCAGTAATAAAATACTAATATAACCTGCAAAATGGATTTGAAGATTTATTCTTGGAACATTAAGGGGTTTAACTCTGAATACAAAAGAAGACAAATTTTTCACCATTTAGAGAAACAGAATATAGATATAATATGTCTGCAAGAAGCTCGAATTAGAACTCAAGATTTGAGATATGTCAGGAATTTGAAATTAGGTAGCTGTTTCGCAGCTACGATTGATAAAAAGAAGAGGGGAGTTTTGATATATGTAAATTCAAATTTTGGTGCAAAGCAAATCTTTCAGGATAGCAATGGTCGTTATTTAGGAGTTGAAGTTACTCTGAAACAGGATAAAATATTAATAGTTGGAATATATGCACCAAACGGAGCTAAAGGCGAATTCTTCCCTACAATACAGGAATAGGTATTGAGATATCTTAATGAAACAGGTAATTCCAACACGATTGTTTTGGGGGATTTTAATGGAGTAATCAATCCCCAGGTTGACAGGACAATGCAAAAGTTAACTCCCCGAAACAACGGCAAACTTCCTAAGAACTTCTTTAATATGATGGATAATTTAAATTTATATGACACTTGGAGATACAAGAACGGGCAACTGGATGGACATACATTCTATTCGGATCGACATAGGTCAATGTCAAGGATAGATATGATGTTGGTATCTAAACAACTTTTGTTGAAAGCTACAGATACGGACATACTTCCCAACTTATGCTCTGATCATAATCCAATACAATTAAAGATAAGGATTAAAGACAGAGAAAGAACATGGAGATTGAATGAGGAGATTTGGAATAAGGAGAAATATATAACAAAAGCAAAAACAGAGATAATTAATTATTTTAACGAGAATTTGATGTCGGAGCACTCGATGAAAACCATTTGGGATGCAAGTAAAGCTGTGATGCATGGTAACTTTATCGGATGGACTGCAGAGATCAGAAAAGAAAAGAGAAACACTGAGCAGCGAATTTTGAAAAAGATGAAAGAAACTGAACGACAGATGAGACAAATCCGTCGGATAAACAGATTAGACTACAGATGACGGTACAGCAAGCTGAATTAAATCAACTTAATTTGGAAGAAATTGAGCAACAGATAAGGAGAATGAAATATAATTTCTTTGAACAAGCTAATAAACCTTCTAAACTTGTGGCAGGTTTGCTGCGTAAAAGAAGGGCCAGAAATATCATAACTGAAATTAGAACAGGAGAAGAAAGAATTACAAAACGAGAGGGAATAAAACAAGCTTTTTATAAAATTACTACGTGAAACTGATGAGCAAGATCTCAAAGGAGAAAAAACAACAAGAAATGGAAGAATATTTGGAGAAAATGAATAAAATGGGATTTAATGAAGATCAAAGATCAGTCTTGAACAATTCTATTACTATGATGGAAGTAGTTGAGGCTATTAGGAATTTGAAGAACGATAAAGCTCCAGGACCTGACGGCTTTACTGCAAGATATTATAAGATTATGGAACATGAGATTTCAATACCTTTGCAAAGTACTATAAATGAAATAATAAAGGAAGGAATACCAGATACTTGGAAAGAAGCTAATGTTGTGCTGATCCCAAAAGAAGGAAGAGATCTGAGAGATGTAAAGAATTATAGACCAATATCACTTTTGAATACAGACTACAAGATTTTTGCTTCAATTTTAGCAGCGAGGCTTAAAAAAGTGCTGTTAGAGGTAATTGATGAGGACCAGAATGGCTTTTTACCTAAAAGATCTTTGAGAAATAACATCAGAACGGTCTTAAATGTAATTGAATATTATGAAAAGCATAATGAACGGAAAATGGCCATGGTATTTGTAGAGGCGGAGAAAGCTTTTGACATGATCAGCTGGCCATTCATGAAGATGGCGGTTAAACAGATGCAGGCAGGAGAAAAATTTGTTGCATGGATTGAAGCAATTTACAGTCAACAACAAGCTCGACTGGTTATAAACGGTGAAAGAACACAAATGATAGAACTGCACAGAGGGACGAGACAAGGGTGTCCCTTGTCTCCTCTGCTGTTTATCTTGACAATGGAAATATTTAATAATGCTATAAGAGAAGATAAAGAAATAAGAGGAGTTCAAATCAAGAAATATCAATGTAAGTTAAAAGCTTTTGCTGACGATTTGGTTTTATTATTGGATGACCCAGGGAAATGTATTGAAAAACTGATTATTACAGTGCAAGAATATGGAGAATTCTCTGGTTTTAAAGTTAATAAGGAAAAAACAGTCTTCTTAACCAAAAATATGACTGAAAGAGAAGAGATGGAATTAGTACAAAAAACAGGTTTTAAAACAGGACAAAAGGTAAAATATCTAGGTATTTGGATAGCCAAAAGAAACAATGAGTTATTTCAAAATAATTATGAAAAAAAATGGAAAGAAATAACAAAAGATTTGGAAAATTGGACTTCCATGCATTTGTCAATGATGGGGAGGATAGCTGCAATAAAGATGAATGTTTTGCCAAAAATGAACTGTTTGTTCCAAAATCTTCCCGTAATAACGAACATGAAACCTTTCATACAATGGAAGAGAGAATTAACCAAGTTTATATGGCAAGGGAAAAAACCTAGGATAAAATGGAATACTATGACAGATCTAAAAAGTAGAGGAGGAATGGGACTACCAGACTTTCAAATATACTATAAGGCAGCTTTTACGTGAATAAAAGACTGGATAGACCTTCAAGATACGAGAACGTTGGCATTGGAAGGTGCTGACTTGAGGATGGGGTGGCATGCCTATATGTTTTATGATAAAGCAAAAATAGATAAAGATTTTACACATCACTATTTCAGAAAATCGCTTTTGAAAATCTGGGATGATTATAAAACTAAAAACATAAGGCAGCTCCCCACCTGGGTCTCACCGCAAGAGGCTTTTTTTGGCAGATGGACTGATACAGATAAATGGTTGCGATATGATGATATAATTGAGAGATCAACATCCAACAATCTTAAGATTAAAACAAGGGAAAAATTAGAACAAGAGGGAATAACATTAAGTTGGTTCCCTTACAGACAATTAGCAGAAAGGTTTCAGATGGATATAAAAATATATGGAATTGAACTAAAAGAGAAAACTGGAGTAATTAAATGGCTGTTTGAAAATCCATCTCATTTACTAGCCCAAATGCATCAAGAAATATTACATCAGGAGAGACAAGAAGAAACAGTAAAGGCAACAATGATTTCATGGGCTCAAAACATCGGGCATTCAATTCAATTAGAGTCTTGGGAGCAGAGCTGGGAAAAAACACAGAAATTTACAGTAGCTCAGAATTCGAAAGAGAACTATTATAAGCTATTTCATAGATGGTACATGACACCAGACAAATTAAAAAAGATTTATAATACAGGTACCGGACACTGTTGGAAATATCAGAATGAGGTCGATATGATATATCACATGTGGTGGACATGTCCAAAAGCTAAGAAATATTGGACTGGAATACATAACAAAATTTGTGCATTAATGAAAGTTCAGTTTGCTAAGACACCAGAATTGTATTTGTTAAATATGACTGATATATTAGAAGGTACTGGTATAAAGAAGTATTGGAGAATATTGCTGTATATGATAACAACAACTCGTATTGAATATGCAAAGTTGTGGAAAACTCAGCAAATACCCACAATAGAACAATGGTGGGGTACACTTATTGAAAATAAAAATGCTGATATGGTCTCTCAGAGATTAAAAGGGAAATCAGACGATGAGATACAAAAAGAATGGCAAATTGTAACGGGTAATTGCTGGGTTCTGTCAGATGGGAATCTGTAGTTATATATCATGAAGCGGGAATATGGAGATTGAAATGCAAGAAGCAACAAGTAATATTAGGAGTAAAATGCTGTACAATATTTTAAGCATGTTAAGAAATCTTGATAATGAAATCTAGATCAGTGTGGAAGATCAGAAATATTTCAATTAAGCTGACAGTTACAATTGTTTGTTTTATATGTGTATTTTGAATAAAATGATTATATAAAAAAAACCTGGTTTAAAAGTTGTTGGGGGATATTTGCTCACCATTTTGGCTAGCATTGCTACTCAATTCTGTTCATAATCGCATATAAATCCTTTTTAAATCTGTATTAAATTAACCTTTGATGCTTTCAGAGTTTTAAACATAGGCTACAATTCTTACATATTTTCTCACCCTCCCTATGCATTGAAGATGGGAAAATAACAAACCATTTTAGACTGCTGCCTTAAATGTACTCAACCAGACATACTTCTAGGTATGAATGTTTGGGACTGAGCTGTTAACTACCAAGGATGTATAATTAGGTGAAAGAACTTCATAGTTCTGTGGATAGTTTAACAGAAACAAGTTGCCTCGTGGATTCCATTCCTTGGATGTATTTAATTTAAAAAAATAATCAGACATTGAGTTAGGATGCTTCTGATATGGGTACTTCACTTGAAAATGGGTAGCAAATGGAGGTGGAATTGGACTCACTGACTGATCCATTGAGTCTGTCTGAACTCTACAGTTCTGTATTTCTATCCTTTAATTGTTCTTCAGTGCATGTTTCAATCATCCTGATTTGAAGTGCATGTTTGAATCATCCTGACTGAGTGAAGAAATAGATCTTTAAAAGTGTAACAGGATAGCTGAGTGTATTATGTGATATTGAAGACCTCCTTTCCTCCATCTCTGGCCTCCAGTTTAAGCACTAGAGTAGACCAAACATTATGGTGCATCTGTGAGAAACAGTGAAGCACTGCCAAGTCAGACTGCCGCCATGTGCTTCAAGCACATCACCGAACAAACACAAGAGCAGTCAGTCCAAGGAATCTGGCAGAAAGTCAGGTATGGCAATAAAAGATGCCCATTATTCTGAGAACCAGTGTGATCCAGTGGTTAGAGTGTTTGACCAGGCCTTGGGAAAGTCACATTCTAGTTTCACTGAACCATGAAATTCACTGGATGAGCTTAGACCAATCGCTATCTTTCAGTTTCACCTACCTCACAGGGTTGTTGTTAGGAATAAGTGGAGAAGAGAAGGAGCCATTTACACTGCCTCAAAGTCAATGGAGGAAAGGCAAGATACTCATATAGTTTGCAATGATGGCTGGCATCCTGTTAGTGATTTTCAGAAGTGTAAGTCCAATGTATAGCTGTGTAACTCACCTGCTTTTGTTGTTACAGAGACCAGAGTTCTCTACTGAGCACCCAGTCAAACTCCACTGTGCAAGCCAGCATCATGACTGATGCCTGCTGCTTTGCATCCAGCTACAGGAATATAGCTGGACACTTATTGTTACTTCTCCTTGCTCTCTATCATCCAGTGGAGGGGAGGGAGAGCTGCAGCAGCTGACAGACAGGCTGGGGAGAATGAAGGGAAGATGTGTGATGATCCTGCCTTTACAGAAGTTTACAGTATGTCTCCCAAACCAGGATCATGGCCAATACCTGAAAGCACTTATTTCTAGGAGGGGTGGGGAGTATGCAGCCCTGGCAATATTGTTTGTTTGCTAGCACATCTCACGGTGAGGGATAATGGAAGCTGCAAAGCAACCACATCTCAGAAGTTGAAAGCTGACAACGCTAATCTTTGAGACATAACTACCAAAGCGCTTCCACTTAGGCAACAGATTTTAGACAATGGGCCCTTCCACACTTCACAATTACAGCAGTATATTCCACCTTAACTGACATGGTTGCATCCTGTGAAATCCTGGGGTTTGTTGTTTCCTACAGTTCTAAATGGCTTTCCCTAAACTGCAGATCCCAGGCCTCCATGGGATGCTATGGCAGTTAAAGTGGAATATTGTGTTACAATTGTGTAGTGTGAAAGGGTCCATTGACTAAGGCACAACCTAAGACCTACTATCTGTCTTGTATGTAACTCTATGGCTCTGTTCTTTAAATTCTGCATTGTTGACAGCATTACCAATTTAAACTTACTGATTACAGAGATGGGGTATTTGTGGCCCTCCAGATAGTGTGGACTACAGCACCACAATCTGGATGAAGGACCATGGTGTCTGGGGCTGATGGGCAATGGTGACAAAAAGCATCTAGAGGGCCTTAGGTTGCCCGTTCTAGATTTTATCTCACAAGAGAGCTCTGATGTGAAGCTAGTATGTTTGTATGGTCAAAAATACGTGCCAGGGAAGTCAAGTCAGGGAGCTATGCTGAGTGCCCAGAGAGAGAGATGAATAGCTCTGGGACATTTATGGAATAGTCAGTACTTATGCTATACCTCTCAAGTGTTTAAAGCACCTCACAAGTATTATAGCAATAATCTTGAAAACATTTAACATTTAGATTGCATCTTTGAAGTGTTCAGAAGCAGTTTACATATATTACCTGAATAAAACTTGAAACTGGATGGGTTTTATTATGCTAATGCCACAGATGGGTAAAAGGTGAGACCGAGGTTGAAAGAAGAGCAATTTTCATGAGGTTTTGTGTATTATGGAAAAGAGTGCTAGAGAGAGGCTTAAACCAAGAACCTCTGGGCTCACAGCCCATGTGCTGAACAAATATGCTACACATTAAAAAGTGGTCAGGTGGCTGCCCTGATTTCCTTGTTATATACACATTTCCAGTCACATGGCAAGAGGCAAAGCATTCACCCTTGGCAACACATGAGGCTCTCTTTCAGGAAGCTTACTTTAAACACAGCCGATCCAAGACAAGATCCCTCCCATTTTCATACCAATTAGCACGCTCGCCACTGCCAGAAAGTCAGTCCAACCCTTCAGATACGTGACTTGCAGCAGAGCCAGAGGAAAGTCACCCAAAGTGCCTCACATTAATCTAATAGATTTAATGCCTAGCTTGGGAAGAAACCATACACCTGCTTCCCTTTCTCACATGTGATCAAGTACCAAGAATATAAAACTGTTAACAGTTTTATCTAGGTCGCTTTGTTTCAGAAGATTTCCAGAATCAATCAGATTGTGAGTACTTAATAGCTGGCGCTCCGTTTGGATGCCTTAGTTTCGTTGGTAACTGAATTGGTTTAGTGCTTTTTTTTTTCCTTTTCTTTTAATGAGATAGCTTCTCTAACCAGCATTATTAATGTAGTTAACTTGGAAAAGTTATTTTTTTGAACTAAAACTCCCGGAATTCTCCAGCTGACATGGCCAATGGCTGGGGGACCGAGGGAAGCTGTTGAAATAGGTATTGTTTCCCCACTCCATCTCTTTAGGTTGACTGATCAGCTGGCAGTTAATCTATGTCTGTTTGGTGGTCCTTCTTGTCACCATCTGGTTGCCTGGGCTCCCAAGTTGTGATCAAGGATATAGTCCAAACAGGCAGAGTTAGCATCAACATTCCACTTAAATACTTCAGGCTCTTAGAAATCATTTAGGACAGGTTGTTTATTAAAATGAACAACACAGTAATGAACAAAAGAGCCAAGGTAGAGAGAGATACACTCCCCTTATGGAGCAGCATAGACTTTTCGTTGTCTAGGCACATAAGTTATCAGTTTCCCATTACATTTAATGTAAGGCATTACATAACTTATATTCCTTGATTTATAGAGACATTATATGTGTGTAAAGAATTGAACCTTTCTGCCCTGTGCTTTCTTTCTTTCTGGCAGGCATCTCTATATTTAATTCATAGAGGAACTTAAACATCTGTGGATAAACACATTAACATTACTATACATAGCAACATCTGGTATATATGTATGTCAAGAATTTATCTATCAAAGAGATAAGAAATGTAGCCTATTTGAGAGCAGAGATTTTCTCTTCTTCTCTCTTACCAGCATTTCTAAGGATATCTCCTAGCCAGGAGCAAAATTAGCAGCATACAAGCTGCAACCTAAAAGCCTTAGAGGTTTTCTAACACAGCCTGCTTTCTATCTCTTAAGAGCTGACCTTTATAGCATCTTCAGACTCTGTCTACTCAATCAGAGACAGATCTCACTGGACCCTGGTAATGTAGACAAAGATTCTCCCATCCAGTAAGATATGGCATCTTTATCTGAGGCCACTCAGTGTCCAATCACAGGGTCACTAGCCATTGTTTCATATTTGTCTGCCATCAGATTACATCAGCCTTGTAGATGATTACATCAGCTGTTAGATATGAGTAACTCTTTTGTATCACAGCAGTACACTATTTTGGTTTTGCTATATTCCAGTCTTTTGTTTTCATTTTCTCTCGGGCTATTTTCTTCTTATTACTTTCTTCTATGTTACCCTGCCTTCATTCTTAGAACTAGCTTTCTTAATAGCATGCTACCCAGGACACACATATCCCGCTTTGTACTTTAAAGAGACATGCTTGTTTCTCCACCATTCAAGCTTCAGGGGCATGAAAATATACATATTTTCAGGGCTCAGCCTGTAACACTGTAGTCCAAAAAAAGTAATTTCTCCAAGCCCCAAAGGAGAGAAATGGTCACCATCTTGGCTGAGATATCAGCTCCATCACATGTAACAACAAGCCACTGACAGCAAAGCTGAGTATTCCCATGCCTCAAGATTGGGTGCAGATTGGTTTCAGAAAAAAATAGTTTGAGGGAACCCACTGTTGGGAGAGCAGTGATTTAATCTATGCTATCTAGATTTCAGTACACTGTGACTGGCAACCAACAGGAGAGCAGAAAATATGGTGGGAGGTATTTCTCCCACTACCTCCCATTATCCCTTTGAGTTATCACTGTTCATCTTTCTGCCATCTCTTTTCCTTTCCTTCATGCATGAAACAAGGAGATTGGGAGCTTGTCCTAGTTAACAGCAACATGAGTATAAAAGCCCTCCTGGATCAGACCAAAGACCTGTTTGTTCCCAAAGAGGCCAATAAAATGTCAGTAAGAGGTCCACAATCAAGGCTAAGGACAAAAACCTTCTTCCCTTGTTGATTACTCAAAAGCACTATGACCCTTAGAGGTTCCATAAAGACAGCTTAATTTAATGGGCAATCATAAGTTTATTCTGTATGCATTTATCCAAATACCATTTAGGAAACAGCTCTATATCACCTTGGGTTTGAATTATGATGGAATTATGCATGTGAAGTTTCCTGGATCTCCCAAATTCACTGAATGACCCTGAATGCTAGTACCATAAGAGACAGAAAGAAGCAGGCTTGTTGCCAAACCAGGATCCTATCCCACGTTTCTGATGTTGACTTTTCATGGGAAAACAAGAATTTGAGCAAACTAGGCTATCCCAGATTTGAACACTACAGTGCATTATGGTTTATCACTTACTAGACACAAAAAGTTTCTGATCTTCTTGTCCTTGCCTTTCATGTAATCAAAGAGAAGATGAATAGGAAACACCTAAGCTTGAGGTCTGCACTTAACTGTCCTTGTAATGACAAACCATAGTTTGTCTTCATGACAACAAACTATATTTTGTCATTATACCTGTCCTCCACCAATATGAGACAAGACTGGTACATAAGAGGAGTAGGAAACATATGGCCTTCTAGATGTTGTTGCATTGCAGCTCTGTAGCCAGCATAGCAAATGGTGAGGGATCATGGGAGTTGCAATCCAACAACATATGGAGGGCTGTATGTTTTCTGTTTTTGGCATACAAAAGCACAACACAGAATAGAATTACCAGAGGCCTTGGAGCGGCAGATACTGCTGGTGCTGCTAAACGTATCAGTCCACATCCGGGTTTCAGGAAGACACAGTGAAAGTCTGGCAATATGGCATGGCATATTGTAAAACACAGCCTTGCCCTTGATGATTCCATTTGTCATTGTTATTTAACCAGTCCCTAGAGCTGCAAAGCAGGAATGTTAGAGGCTAAGCAGGGCTCCTTTTGGAAAGGCACAAGGATCAGCCTCATTTCTTCCTTAAGTAATTGCTTTAATTAGTGTTTGCTTTGATATAGGTGATTACCACAGGGCCACTAGCAATGTTTCTTGGGCATTTTTAGTGGGAAGACAGATGCGTAGCCTGGTGAACTTCCATAGCATTTAAATGCTTGAATGCCACCCTTTTAATAGTTTTCAGTCAGTCTTCATTAAGCAATTGAAGCTTTCCTAATTATGCCTGTGGTTGAACCCATCACATTTGGTAACTGAGGATGGCCTTAAACATTTCAGTAAGATCAAGTTTGAGGACACAACCATGATATTTACTTGACAGAAGAACTCTGCTGTCTTCTTATTAATTAGCTCCACTGTCTCATTACTAGGGATAATTGAAGATGAGCTGTGCCTTGTCTATTACTCAGAAGAAGAGCAGGTAAAAGAGTGAAACAGCACCTTCCCTATCATTATTATTTCTGTGAAGCTCATAAATATAGTTCACTGTCTTGGTCTGGCTTCTGGGTTGCTTTCATTGTTGTACTTTGGATGGGTACTACTTTACTGGGACCAGATCAGTTGGGCCCTGTGGACATAACAAAGAAGTTTTGCTCAAAAAAGAGGACGCCATTGACATTGAAAAGACACTATGAAGTATGCACAAGGGCACACAAGAGGAATTGTTCTTTTGGACTACCTCTCCCATGCTTCCTTAGCATTAGCTATGCTGCCTGAAACCAGTGTGAGTTCAACATCGAAAACATCTGGAAGGTGACTGTTGCCCACCCCTGCCTTTTCGGGTATGGGGGATTAAAGTAGCAAATCTTGTAGTTACAGCTACATTCATTTAATTTGCAATGCATCTCATATATATCGACTTGGAATTAAGTGGCATTGAATTCAGTGGGGCTTGCCCTCAAATCATTCTTAGGCTCAGCTCACATTACTGTAGTATCCTAGGTTACTCTCCACCATTGCCAAATCCTTTGCATCTTCAATGTCACCTCCAAGCAAGGTTGATGTAGGCCGGCCAAATGATATGTTCCTTCTTATATAATGCCACCCACCCTCCTGGAGTGAAGATGCCGACATCTCTCACAGGTAGCTTCCCCTTCCCCTCAGAGACTACTCAAGCAACATGGGGCTTAATAATGTGAAAGAGGTTCATACATTACTCTACTAACATGTGTGTGTGACTTCTCCTACAACCATCAGTAACCAGGCAATCTGCTGGTGACATAAAAATATTCTCTCGAAAGATGGGTAAAGGTGTCTTTTTTCAGGATCAAATATTTCTTCAGTCTAGTTGTGGGATTATTCAGGGATGAGCCTAAGAGTAAGCAGAGTGAGGATGATTTGAAAAGACAGAAAATTGTTAATGTACTTCCATCTATTACAATGTATTTCATGGAATTTTCTGCTTTAAGTACTGGGTGTTTTTGGGTACCATATATCTTTATGAGGGTAGGGTGGGTGTAGCAAAATACCTTGGGCCAACTCTGCCAGTGTTCTTACCTACCTAATAGAATTGTGAAATCCATTTCAGCACCATGGTCAGCTATTCTCTCCTCCTGGCTATTCACATTTCGATGAAGTTTCACAATAAATAGGGCCCAAGATATTTTGCTGCCTGAGGCAGAAAAGCAAAAGTGCCCTTCTCTCCTTTTATGTTACCTATGCCAAGAAAATCCCAGAAGTACTTTTCCTTGGAAGCAAAAATATTATGAAATAACAATTAGCTGGCCTTCCTGACATTAAAAGTCAGCCATCTGCCAACCGCATGAAACCAGCCATTCTGCCTAGTTCTACATCTGGCCTAAAGAGCCATAGTGTATTTTAGCTAACTGGTGGCTGGAGCAAGAGGTGACTATTGTAGTGACCTCCAAGCTGCTCCAGTATGTTTGCTGAGCAGCGGCAGAAAGATGCATCACAGATTATTGGTAGACAAAGCATTCTGTAGAAACAATTGACCTTAGACAAAATTAAGAATGTAATGAGTTTAAGTCCTATGGAGCCATCTGACTTCAAAATCTTACAGTACAGAGTAATATGACATTATATTTGTGCTGAGATTCCTGGTCCAGGAGTTTTGCTCTTTGTTGTTGTTTTTTTAACATGCTTCTCATGTTAAAAAAAAACAGGAAAGAAAAAAAAAAGAAAATGACATTTTCACTGACATGGGAAGGAAACAATTGGGTCCCCTTTCTGGCTAAAAATTGAAGCCCCCATGCAACATTTAGGACAGGGTGTGATTCACAGAAGCCCTAGTCAGTAGAGTCAGGCCATTTCTGCACTAGACTGTTATAGGGCTATTATTCCACTTTCAACATCCTATGGAATCCTGGGGCCTCAAAGGCCCCTCCCTAAACTGCAAACCCCAGGATTCCATAGGATGTTGAAAGTGGAATAATAGCCCTATAACAATCTAGTGTGGAAATGGCCTCAGTGTTGAGGAACTCAAGGAGGAATGCAGGTCTGCCCTACTACAGAACAAGTTAATAGTTGCTACTTTAATCCCTACTGTTTTCCAACAGGATTTGCAGGACAATGCAATCTGTGGCTACTCAGAATTAAGTCCTATAGCATATTTAGTGGGTTTTATTCCCAAGCAATATGCACAGGGTTGAAGAATTGTCACAACTAACTGTTCAGTTTCCCAGTCCAATTTCTCCATTCACTAATTACCTCCCCAATCAGATTATTGTAATGTGTTTCATGGAGGGCTGCTTTGGAAATAATCTAAAAGGCACAGCTGGTACAAAATGCAGCTGCCCAGATGCTCAAGCAGTCCATGAAGTTTTAGACCTAATTCCAGAGGGAAAAATGTTCACATTAACTTTCATGCCTTGACCAGCTACCTTCAACCCAACAGTGTTGCCTGTATGTTAAGATCTGTCTTGGAAAGCTTTACTGAGTTCCTGCGGTTACCAGTAGTGAGGAGAAACAGCATTCTTGGTGGCAATCACAAAAGAGTAGAATCACATTTGCATTGACTTAGGTCTCCCCCCTTCTAAACTGAAAACTTCCTCTTAAATGGCTGTCTTTAGTCAGAAATTGTAATGGCTAATACAGCAATTTTTATCACAGCTTAGAAAAGTTTCTTTTATGGACTTGTAAGTCCAACAGTCGCCCAGTCAAAGAAGTCCTTTTCTGAAACTTGGATTTCTCTTCGTTTTCTCTAGCTGGTACACTGCTCTGTGAGGATATAGCCTTTAAAAGCAGCCTTAATATATTTTAAATAAATACATAGCCAGATGTTGTCCCTTTGGCCTCTAGAAATCAGCACAAGTCTTCCACAGAATGGTGCAAGAATTCTTAACAAATGGATCTCTGTAAGCAGCAGCAGCAGCAGCAGCAGCAGCAGCAGCAGCAGCAGCAGCATAATAATAATAATAATAATAATAATAATAATAATAATAATAATAATAATAATAGAAAAGAAAGAGGAGAAATCTTGCTGGAGTATTTGAAAGGACAGAGGTTGGTTTCAGAAACCATACATCAAAGTACTTTCGAGCCTATTAAACCTCTCTGGGGGGGAAAAAAGGGTTGCTGAAATACCTGGTCAGCGGTCAGAGAATGCTGTGCTGATAACAGGCTCTTGCTTATCCCTAGCAATGTCTAAAGGCAGCCACAAAAATAATCTACAAATTAAAGTTTGCTTCTGATACAGCAGCTTTCCCTTGTGTTCTGTTCTGAAGAACAGATTAGAGCTGATCTGTGATCAGAGCCAACCTGTGATCCTATCAGGGTATTATTGTACTATTGCACTGGGAATAGAGCAGCCCATTTTAATAGCTAAGATCTTATCAGGGCCCTGCACTAAACTACTGGAAAGGCTGGGTTCCTTCTTTTCCATGGGAGCAAAGAAAGAGCATGGAATTCCTGAGAGTGAAAAAGTTTTACTATTTGCTTCAAGATTCACCAACATCTGTGCCCTCATCAACAAGCAATGTTAATTATGTGGTAGGGCTAAGGGCAGTGTGCTGAGAAAACAAACATCCCTCCTCATACACCAGTTGTTCACCAGGAGTAGTTGTGTGTGATGAGCAGGGATGCCAGTGGTTGACCAAGGGGCATCTGGTTGGGAAAAGTGCCTCTGCGCTGGGCTGGGGGTGATTCTGGAGTGACCAAGAAAGGGACTTCTGGCTGAGCATGAAGGAGGGAATCTGAGGAAGGGGCCTTTCTCCTGCTCCTCCCTCCCTGACTTCCTGTGGGCCAAGAGGAGAGACCAGAAACCTGCTGCCTGAGGAGCACCTTTGTGGGCGTACTTCCAGAGTTCCAGGTGGCAAGGAAGGGGGGTGGGCAGGTCCGGGCAGGGGGAAGAATGAGATGCAGCAGGTGAGGGGGAGGACAGGGCCCCTGGAGCAGCCTGAAACGTAACTCAGCTGGAGTCAGGAGGACTTTGTTTCCATGGTCAGGGCATTTCGTTTGGCAACGGTGAGAACAAATCCCAAGGAGTCCAGTTTCTTTTCCTGTCCCACGCAGTTGCAGTTTTAAGCTCCAGGAAGACCAGACAAAAAACTTTAAATGAGATTTCAGATTTCATATATCATTATTTTCTCTGAATTTTACAAGTATTACAATAGGTATCAAAAACACTTGACAGACAGAAGACAAAAGCCCATGCAACATGATCCAGCCCCAGACTCCCTTCCAGACAAGCAGGCATCACAGATTTGTGCCAGCTTACCCGTCTTCTATTGATCCTGTTTGACGTTAGGGTGACAAAGACATGGTACATCAACCTTGAAACAATATACTTCCTTCACCTGCCTCCAGCTTGAGATAAATTTCTTCACCTTTTTCTTCTTACTACTACCCACAGTTCTCCCCCACTAATTTCCTTTATCTTCACATTCTTTCTAGCAGGGACATTTTGGGGTCCCAAGAGCTCTCCGGTACATATGCCCTCAAATTTTTCTAAGTTGATTTCTTTGGATTCCTTGTAACGATCTCTCTCGGACCTAAAATGGACAGAGTGGGAGGAAGTGATACCACCTCTTGGTAGCACTTTGGGCACAAAAAGAGGAGGAAGAGGAGAAAATCAGATGGGGAGCACTGGGGGTAGTGCAGCCCTTCAAAGTCCCACAGAGAGCCAATGCAGCACTCTGTCCCGCCCCCCCAGCAGTTGCCCGCCTGTGTTTCATGGAGGCATGCCTGTTCTCCGCTAAACTGGCAATTCCCCTTCCCCTGGCAACAGAACAAAGATAAGTCTGGTTATTGGACTGAAATTTTCACCAGCTGCTGCCTCAGGGAAACAACACCAGGACAAATGCAAACCAGATATGTTCCCAGCTGTCACAGCAATTAAAAGTTTTTTTCTTTTAGCTCACCACTGCCTGTGAAACTTTGCCTACCTCATAGGGATGATCTAGCCTGTATTAGCCATGACAACTGTCTTATATGGGGCAGCTTGACATTACCGACATTTTTAAAAAGCCTGAAATCAGGGGTTCTCAAACTTCCAATCCTCCAATTGTTTGGACTTCAGCTCCAAATAGTCGCCACCAGCACAGCCAACAATGATAGATTCTGGGAGCTCAAGTCTAAAACATCTGGAGAAACACTACCCTAAATAATTTTAGGAGCCAACAGTGGTGGGAACTGTGAGGGCCCTCAAATGCTGTTGGATAGCCATTCCCATTATCTCTCATGCTTGGCTATTCTGGCTAGAGCTGATAAAAGTTACAGTCTCGCAACACCTGGAGGGCAATGCATTCCTTACCATAAAGCTAAGCTGTACTTCTATTAACTGCTGCTTCTAAGCAGTGAGGGTGTATATTGCATTTCTTTTGTGTAATCCAGTCTGTCACTCTTGGGAGGAGGGAGCAGTTTCTCCAAGCAATGTCAAGAAGTGGTTTGTGTTGCCGTGTTTTTTTTTTTTTATTGTAAATGCTAATCAAACATGTTGCTAGGCAGAAACTAGTTACCCAGCTCATCCTTTGTTAGCATTAAGGAAGGAATCTTACCAGCATAAGCAATAAAACATGGTGGCATTTTGAAACCTAACAAATTTAATGTATCACGAGCTCCCCTGGACTATAACCAGTAATTTTTCATGGTTGTCAGATGAATGAAGTGTTACTTCAACCTTCAGATGAGTGTATACATGTGTACGTTACATAACTGCTGCATTCTGCACATATAACACAAATACATGCATGGGTATAGCATTTATGGTCAGAGGTAGGACTATGAACAGAACGGAATTAAATGCAGAAATGTTGGCAGTGGCAACTACATTATTAACATTGGCTTGCCTAGTGCCAGGATGTTTGTTATCAATTATTTTGTGAATGGGCAATTTAATACATATAGTATGATAAAACTTGTTATCCAGATTCAATGAATTCTGTAGAACCCTCTAAATAAAGAATTGAAACAGCAGTGAATCCTCTTAGAAGGCTGTAACTGCAGAAGTAGGTGCCTTATCTTTTTTATAGCATCCCAGGACAAAGAAAGTTAATTTTGCAGCCAGTTTATTAAGTAACACATTCCTTTTGTACTTCATCTGTCAAGAACATTCTCATTTCTTAAGTAATAAATGTATCTTTCTCTACTGCAGTATATAAATGGATGGATTTAAGCTTTCTCTACTTTGTTACGTAACTCTCACATCTTATTTGAACATTTTCTCGATTCTACAAGAACTTCTATCAATTTGATGAAGTACAAATCCAGAGGACTTCTTCTACAGCTAGATATTGAAGATGTTTTTGGACAATAACACCCCCCCCCTTCCATAGATATCATTCCACCTCACCATTTTACAAAACAGCAGTGGGCAAAGTCCAGCCATCTCAATGGTATGGACTATAATTCCCTGCTACACTAATCAGTATGCTCAGTGGTGTGGACGGCTGGGAATTTCAGGCTAACAACATTTTGAAGGTCGTACTCTGTCCACCCCGGTGTCAAGGTGCAAGAGGAGCAACAGGAGATACCAGGAGGTCACATTAAATGAACAGGCATTTGTATATGTAGTGAACAGGCATTTGCATATCAGTATTTCTTCTCAGTATTGTAGCTTGGTGAGGGCAAACATCCCAACACATATAAATCCACCTTCTAGAAAAGGAATTGCCAACTGATGACCCATTAGGCCTCCAATATATCCTGCAGCCAATCAATCCAGCACCCCAAGTTCAAGACAGAGACTACAAGAGTACATTGCGTAAAGATAGTATTAGTCTGGTTTTTCCTTTACTGATTTCCTATATTCTTCTACAATGGTGTGGGCAATGTGAGCCCTTAAAGCCACATACAATACCAAGACTGTTTTTGCAACCTCTTCAGACTCCCTGGGTCACCCTTTTTTCTGCCTCTTCCCCTCAAGACGTATTGCCTCTTCTAGAAGCCTCTCACCCGCCATTTGAGAAATGCCTGGGCAGGCATACAGTGGAGGGTGAGAAAAAAGCATTTCCACTCTTCTTGATGCTGGCCAGATAGAAAAGATAGTACTATCCTCAAGCCATTTTCCCCTTTGCATTGGCTCTGAGATCCTATGATGAGGAGAATAAAGACGCACAGTTTAAGAAGGCATCCCAAAGCTTGAAAAATGTATGGTGGTTTTCTCTTGTTTTTTGAGAACTCTGAGAAAACTCTGTTTCAGTGGATGAAGGAAGAGAGGGCACACTCATCAAACTTTCAAATACAGCAAACTGGCTGGAGTGGCTTATGCCTCAGAAGACAGAATCAGGACTCAATATTACTTTAACAACGTGGAGCACTGGGCGAAAGCTAACAAAACTAATTCCAACCAGGATAAAGGTAAGGTTCTATGGTCATTTCTGCACTAGCCTGTTACAGCGCTATGATTCCACTTTCAACATCCTATGGAATCCTGGGGTTTGCAGTTTCAAGAAGGGCCAGCCAGCCCCTTCTGAAACTGCAAACCCCAGCATTCCATAGGATGTTGAAAATGGAATCATAGCGCTGTAACAGGCTAGTGCGGAAATGGTCTATGTCTGCACAGGAAAACACAGACATACAAATATAGGATGTGTGATGCCTGATTTGACAAGAGTACATGTGAAAAGGATTTTGAGGTCTTAGTAGACCATAAGCTAAATACTATTCAAAAGTGTGATACAGTAGCAGTTGCTAGGCTGTATCTAGAGAACTATAATGTCCCATTCAAGGGAAGGAATAATACTTCAATAGAAGTAATACTACTGTTCTATTCTGCTTCAATCAGGCCTCATGCAAAGTGCCATTCCAGTTCTGGGTAGCATAGTTTAAGACAGGCATTGATAAGCTGAAATATGCCCAGAGATGAATGACCAAGCTGGTAAAGATTCTGGAAGCCAAATCGTATGAGAAGCTTGGAGAAGAGACGATGGAGCTGTGACATGGCAGCCATTTTCATATATCCAAAAGCATTTCATGTGGAAGACAGAGTGAGCTTTTTTTCTGCCATCCCAGAGGAAAGACCCAGACCAATAGATTCAAATTGTTAACAAGGAAATTCTTATTAAACCTTAGGGACAGCTGTTCCACAGTGCAATGGACTAAAAATAGTGCACTCTGCTGCACTGGATGTTTTTGAACAGAGGTTGGATGACCAGGTGCAAGGGATAGTTTAACTGTGCATTCCTGCACCTGGCATGGGGTTAGACTAGATGGCCCTTAGGAATCCTTTCACCTCCATTCTATGTTTCCAGCTGCATAAAAGGAAAAAAGAAGTTATGATGGGTAGAAATACCCCTATGGAAGGTCCATCTCTGTTAACTCCGAGACTGCTGCCTTTTTCTCCTGGCTCTACAGTCTCTGCCACAACTGATGTGGCACCAGAGTGTAAAGCAACTTGGCCTACCAGTCCACCAGGCAGCCCAGCTTGGGAGTTGCTCCTTCCAGCATGTGCTGTGTGCTAGCAACGATCACTTGAAAGGAAAAACAAACATTTGTAAAGGGAAGTAACCAAGAACAGATGAGATGTGCTTCGACTAGGGACGCTGTGGGGAAACAAATATGTATATTTGCTGGAACGCAGTGAACATGTTTTAATGAGCCTCCCACCCAATTACCATGGCAAGAATGCCAAGCAATGACAGCAGGGTGGTGCAGGAGGCGGAGAGAAGTCCCTGGCTCCTTCAGGCTGCAGGAAACTGGGTGGGGAGAGGAGGAGGTCCACAAGACATTAATTGGCCCATGCTTCTCAGAGGGCTGGAAAATCAATGGCTGTGTCCCCTCAGTGCCAGCACTTCCTCTCTCCTCTCCCTTGCCCCTCCCCTTCTAAGCACAGAGCTCCCTTTGCACAGATTCTGGAGAAAAGAATGACATTTACATGCTGTGTGCTGAGATCCCAATTACAGCTAGGACAGCTCACCACATGGCATGCTTTAATTAATATGCCTTTTCCTGTTGGAGAACAGCTTCGCTGACAGATTGCAACTAAGTGGGGAGAGCAGCTGCTCCCAGGCAAGCTGCTTCTTCCATCATTCTCAGCCCAGGGCAGCCAAGTAGATCTGGCCCCTGCCTTTCACCAGCTTGGCTAATTCCCATCCCACATGCATCTGGGGTGTGTGGAGTGGGGACAGCTGGAGGGGCAAGGGTTTCTTTGGTTTTTGCCTACCCATGCCATTCAGCTGATTCAGAGCTTGGGAAAGTTGACCTTTTGAAATACAACTCCCAAAATCCTGCAGCCAATGAGTAGCTTTCCCATGTTCTGATCCCAAGAGACTTTCATCCAATTTCATTTTGCTGGAGAGTCAGAACTGAGGCAGGGCACGCACACACACACACACACACACACACACACACACCAATTGTAGCTTGGCTCAATCAATATACATTTTTATAGGAACGCAGGTGGTGAAGTCTACCTTCATAATTCTTTGTTCTGTCTTGAACAGACAATAAACCACCACAAACACACAGGAGAAAGGGACAAAACAACAAGGGGAATAGACTGAACAGGAAAATGAAAAAGGAGGGTTTGTAATATCACAGCCGAGGAAGTATGGAAGGAAAGCATGTTGAATCTAAAATAGCTTTCAGGTGCAGAAGAACCTGAACTAGGTCAAAGTAGGCTCTTCCTTTTAATTATTATCTGATAAAAGTTGCCTTTCTCTATGAACAGTCTTCTCCATCCTGGTGCCCTCCAGATATCTTGAATTACCAACTCCCACAATTTCTTAACATAAAAGTGGCTGTATTTTAATGGGAACTGTAGTCACAACACATCTGGGTGGTGTCAAATTGGGGAAAGTGTCTCTAAGATTGTTTATGGCTCTGAGTTTTTAACTCCATGCTGTGATTAGGTATAAGAAAGTCTGAGGATCCTCCTCAGTCTGTATTCCTGAGACAAAGGGCTCTCCTTCTATTAGCAAATGTTTCACAATGAAAGAATCATACACACCTGTCCTCCTGAGGTTACTTACATTAGCTTTTCAGAAGGAACTGCATTCTCAGACAAAGGGAAGCAGGGACTCCATAGCCAGCCCATGTTTTAATATATATATTTGCTCTTACTTCTGATCAATTATTAGGGGCAAAAAACAAAAACAAAAACAGGATATTTAAAGACTGGGAAGTTGTCATGAATCAAGCTGTTCTTTGTTGTATAGGAAACTTGTTTTGTGGAACTGTGCAATGTTTTGCAGCCCAGGAAGCTGTTGAATGGAACTAAGCTCTGCTTTGCATATCCGAAACCTGATGCGTGTGGGCTTACATTTGAGTAGAAATGCCTAGAACCGAACTGTGCTTTTTATGGCTGGTGAGAGAATGTTCTAACTGGTCACAAACTACATCTGGCCCTGCCATTTTGCATGGTCTCTTCCCATTCCCTACCCACTGATGGAATTATGAGTTTCTTTTTAAACTGAAATTTGACCATCACATTAAAAATGGTTCTCCTGTGGCTGGTGACTTGGCTTTTTAACTATCTTTATTCTGGTTGTATGCAGTTGCTTCCTAAGAGGGACATAATCTGCCCTTTTCAGTATGAAATCCTTTTCAGTCTTTGCCAGCTCTCAACCAGATTTTTGCGATAGCCTAGCTTTCCCAGTTTCCCCTCCTCCTGACTAACCTAGATACTTGTGTGTCTTCGGCTCCCTGTTTTTCTAGTACCCTTCTTGCAGCTCATTAAGACATTTATAGAATGTGAGCTTTAGTTCGAAATCTTGGCCCAGCCCATTATTAACCTCTTTTCACACTGAGAATTGGACATTTATTTCTAATTCCTATCACACACGGCTTTAAAATCTTCAAGAGAACCTTACCTCTAACCCTTAAGGTGGCCAAGATTCCTTGAAACCCATCTTATGAGATATTTTCATCAAAAGGGCTTTTGAAAGTTAAATACATTCTTTCCACCAGCTTTTTCCTTTATCTTTCCTTCTTTTAAAAGTGTCTAGCAGGTGGTTAAGCCAACAAAAGCTTTCGGTTCTCAGATTACTTCCTGCACCCAAAAAATAGATAACGCATTTCACCCCCAGCTGTGAAAGCTAGGAACATCAGGGAACAGCAAGACTGTGTGTGGCCATGCTGAACAAGGCTGTTTTTGTGTCAGTGTAATGACAGAAATGCTTTCACCAGCAGTCCTTGGTAAGCAAGTGTTCTAGAAGTGAATGAGAAGAACATGGCATCTCTAACAGCACTATTAGGCTGCAGGCCTCCTTAAAATGCTCCTATCTCAGCCCAGTAAATAAAGCCAGTCTCATTCAATCCTGTCTTCTCCACTAACTGTGGAAGAAGTAGCTAACAGTCTGGATAGAGAGCTATCCCTTTGCTCCATACTGATGCAATTAAATCTGGTGAGACAATATGGAACTGAAAGGATAGGAAACATCACTACAGGATGGGTTCAGTTCTCAATGGATTCCACTGACTTACTTTCATGCATGAAAGATACCAGAGACAAATACATGCATTCTAGAACTCAGCTATGCATGGGACAGGATTGACAAAAGTTGTTCCTTCTCAACACTCGTGCTCAAAATCATGGAGGAAGGTCAGGAGGCTCTTAAGTAAAACCACAAGCCCCCTCCATTACACCAATTTTAGCCAAATTACTGTTCTCTGTAGCCTGAAAACAATAGCTATGGGAACTATTATAAAAGCTAAGAGGATGACACTTTCCTGGCATCCATGTAATTCAAACACTGTCAAGACATTTGAAGGTACATGACCTGTGCCTATTTCATTACATATGGGAAGGTATACAGGCCTGCATCAGTGTAATTTACTTGGGAGTGAATGTTGGAAAGAGAAATAAATTATTCATCTTTACCTACCTGCGCCTCATTAGTGCACCTAAGTTTGTCCACATTTTGTAAATCTTCCAATGGTAGTCTTTCCAATGACTAACATTGCAATAGCTTTGTGTATGGTGACCACATAGGCAAGCCCAACCGTGTGGAGTTTTCTCTGGAATCAGCACCTTTGGTGAGAAGTTGCTTTTGTAAGACATGCATTCTGCCCACCTCTGTGGCTGCACTGTTCATAAAAGATATCAGTGTGAAACCAGGACACAAAAAGATGACACATATCTAGAACCCAAGTATATTATCTAATGAAATCAATAATGATATTTTTTATTTATAACTTGTGTCCTGTCCTCAGACTTGGCAATAACATCCCTATCAAACCCTGCTTTTTCTGTCAAGTTTCCGAAAGCAAAAACCAGAAACCATTGGTTTATGATATTTCACACTTACGTGTGGTTCAATCAGTGCAACAACAGCCAAACAAAAACCCTCGGCTTTTGAGGAGAAAAACAAATCTGGGACACCAAACTCTTCCAAAGGAAAGCATTTAAACAAATAATACTTCTTCTGTTTACCATCAGAACATTCAGCACTGGCTGTTTGATCATCATCAGCAGTGATGAGAAGTAATGAAGAACTCATCCAGCAGGCATCTCTCCCAAACTCACTGGAAAGGAGACTTGAAAAAATAGCAACGGATTTTGGCATCACCTAACACTTTGCTTGGTTCCTATATTCATGAAGTCTCTCTCTCCTTTCCTGCTTTTCTTTCAGAAATATAAACACCACTCCCTCCCAGTCTCAGCATAGTGAATTGTGTGTGGATTCTAGGCATTAGCCTATTTTCATGTAAACATGCTCCTAAGCTATAGATGGGAATTCCATTATCAGACCAAGGCTCCCGTAGCTCAGAAGTGCGACTGGCACAAGAAAGACTTTAGTGCTTCATTAACACTCTGATGAGGCCTGGCAGCCAACTGATTTGATTTAAAGTTCATTTCCATGCTGTGATTTAAGGCAACGTTTGCTTAATGTTCTCTAACAGACTCTTCTGACTGCGAGCATAAGAGCTGCTTAACAATGGGCTTTATTTATTGTCACACACTCATGGTGCTGAGAAGACAGGAGCTGGGTTGCAAACAGAGAGGGCCTTTGTCAGGTATCACATAACAATTTCTCAGAAAGATCAGAGAAAATCCACTTTGCCACAGCGGCAGGATAACCTGTTGTTTCCTTTTTTTACTCTCTCCCACCTTCTTGTCCCCCGCCCCCGCCTAAGGGCTCAAGAATTCAATTTCTTACCAGAACAGACCAACATTGCTTATTTCAGAGTCACACAGATAAGGATCTCTCCCATTAGATATTCTTGAGATGGATAAGGAACATACTTCTGGAATCTGAAGAAAAAGCATCCTCTTTTTCTATACTGTGGTCAAGTCAAGAGATGTCATGAGATAACAGAAGGGAAAGAAGTTTAACAGGAGCACTTTTTAAAAAAGAAATACATGTAGCCCACAAGAGAAAACAAGAGACCAGAAAAAGGTTTGTCATATTTTAATGACATTGATCTTTGGTGTTTCCCTCATTAGCACACACTCTCCCCCTACCTTCCTGCTACAAGCTCACTGGGATGGAGAGTTACAAACAGAAAAGGAAAATCACGTATTAGACTAGAAACAAAACAAAAAAAAGTATCAGAGCCTTGATTTCTCCACTAGAAACTACATGTACAAGGTCAAGGTTTCACATGCAACACCTTACATCACAGACACATACCTCACGCTCTGACGCGGAGCTAACCCCTTCTCCCCCCCTCCCCACCCCAAACAGGGAAGTGCAGCTTGGCCATGGCACCATGATCCTGCCAAACCTCACAAGATTGAATTACATTATGTTACTGATGGCACAGCAAATGCTGCTGCTAAGCCCTGGGCAATTTCTGTGTAAGTGCCATCTTTACTGGGGAGCAGTTCCCACCCTACCCACATGCTTTATATCTTGTCCCACCCACAGCAGCCCTTGTACAGGTCCTGCTTGCATACAAAGTAGATAACTCTGAAAACAAAAGGTCCACACTCCTGAGAGGTTCCTGAGCATGAAGGGATGGTGAAGCCCAAGCACAGCTCTCCTGCCTCCAGTTCAGGGCTGGAATGAAGAGTGGAACAGTTCTGGAGAAAGCTATCTGGCCTTATCCAGCATGCATTCTATCAAGCCACCACAATTCTTAACTTCTGAAAAGTGATCTAGTGCTTTCTAGCAGGGTGGCTTGGAAGATAAATCCACTCTGGTAGCAGAGCTCGGGTGCAAATTCCCCTCCACAGTAGGGGATACACACTCAAAATGGTTGCAGGTCTCCAAAAGAAGAGACTACAGTCCCCTTGATCCAATTAGCTGGTAGGTGAAAAGAGGGGAAAGCGTCTTTTTTAAAAAAATAAAAAACCCAAAACTATGAGTAACATTAAAAGCACTGCAGGGTTAGGGCAAAGCTTAATGGATTCTTGTAGCCAGTGAGCTGAGAAATTTACATAAGGCTCAGCTGAATATCAAGGTTTATTACAGCTATTGTAGAAAATGTGCAGCAAAACAGATGCGGGAAGCTAAGACACAGAATAAAACCTCTTCAAGGATCCTCCTATACAACTGATGGTCTCCCACCCCTGTATACCAATGCCCACTGAATTACCAGTATCTGGTCAGAGCCAAAATCCCCCTACTCCTTCAGTTCCTGGTCAGCTGTGAGGTACAAGTCTCTTGTTAGCAGTACAAGGGTAGCACCAACATCAAATTCATCTCTACCTGTTCCGAGACTCTCCACCAGTGCTACCATTACTATAGAAGTTGGTATTGTCAGGAAGATGGTTATTATTAGTTAGGTCACTGTATTCAATTGGTCCCTCAGTGTCCATCAAGGACTGAGCCTGCTCTGACAGGCTCTGTCCGCTAGCTTCTCCCTCAATCTCATCAGAGGATGTCCGTGGGCTCAGATCACGTTCTATCACCTGCATGGACTCAGAAAGGCTCCGTCCTGCTAGTTCAGCCACCAGTTCCTGAGAAGTGGATGGCTGTGATGAGCCACCATCTGTTCCAGTGGATTCAGTACCAGTCTGAGAACTGCGGTGGATCCGGTGACTCACAATGATGTTGTTTCCAAAGCCACCCATGGATGCCATTGTGGTGCTTTGCTCTCGCTGAACCACAGCAGTCATGCCACCTTCAGCCATTAACCTTTGGATCCTGATCAGGGCATCCTCCCCAGCAGCACCATATTCTGGACTACCTGGAAGAAACCAAAACAGAGGCAGCTTTATTTTTGTTTTACTTGTTTATGCCATGTTTATGGAGGCTTTTGATCAAAAACTGATCCCCTTGGCAGCTTACAACACAATTTAAAAACAGTCTCACACACTAAAATACTAACAGGAATAAAACAAGCAAATATTACAGCAGGAAATCTATGAATAAATCCCACCAAATAAAGGCCATCAAAAGCCTCAGCAAAAAAAAATAGCTTTCAGCCAATGTCTGAAAGGCAGAAATCTATGACACAATAAAAGGTCATAAACAGTCAAGGAGAAAACAGGATGATCCAAACCAGATGAGAAAGAAAAGCAGCTCACAAAGATGTCACTATTTCTTGAAAACTCCAGAACAGCCAGACCAGAGAAGCATTTTTTGCACAATATATTAATTTGTCATAGTGTCATGGCACACACATGCCATTTCATCTATCTTTCTGTGGTACTGTTTTGTTATCCTGTAGGGCAGTCACTTTTTCTGAACAATGGATTTTTTTTGTACTTTGGCCAACTAACTAACTAAGTAACTCCCTTCCCCCATGCAGCCTCTGCATTCCTCCACTATAATTTACATGTGGAAGCTAAAACAGACAGAAGTCTCACACATAAAAAGTTTGCTGCTGGGTTATATCCTTACATTCTCCAAAAACTAGTGGGTAAACCTAACATGCAAATGTGAGACATAAATTACACAAGCAGGCATGCTTTACATAATTATCTATCTATCTATCTATCTATCTATCTATCTATCTATCTATCTATCTATCTATCTATCTTTAGTGCTTTGCGCTTCCGCCAACTGTTCATCCAGCCTGAGTACAGGCCCAGCAGCAACCAGTTCCATTCTCTTGCCACCCTACAAGCCCATAAAATAGAGATGAAGTATCACAAAGCTCAAGAAAGAAATGGGCCTGAGGGAGTTCAGTTACTGTAGGCTGCTACACTGTCTAATGGCCTATTGTGCTGCCATATGCTACTATGTGGTTAAGAACCAGTTTCTATCCTACTAATTTTTTATTTGGAATACTTTGTATTATTTGAGTAACACATACTATATCTATTAACTCATCAAAACACTCACTGGAAAAACAAGATCCCAGCCACCTCCAGTCCTAGCAGATCTCCCCTACCCTACCAATGATACTATCTACTCATACCCTTCCACCAAAAACCAATTTAGAAAGACAAAAACCTCTGCCTTCATACTGAGGTTGTTGCAATAAACTGAACTATCTATATTCATCTAACTTGCATTATTTTTTAAAAAAAATCTGAGTGCTTTTGTGTAAGTTTTTCAGCATTCAGCACCAGCCCTATTCTCATACGATCTCAAAAAAGAGACAGAAAAATTCTGAAGGTTTCAGAAATAGGAATCATCTGGCAATGCCATCACTAAGGAGAGGAGAGGACACACCACATGACTCAGCACAGGTTTCAAGGAAAGCCACTCTTCTAGAAATAAATAACCTTGTGGTTAGGTAAGATAATGGTGCCGTTCCAGTCATCATAACAGAGAGATATAAAATTACAGTAATTCTCTTGTCCATGAAAAGTAAAAAGAAGGAGCTGTGACTTGGCAACCATAATGATGTGGGAAGTCTGGGGCACCATGATTGATTGTCTCTACCTACCTGCTAGGTTCAGCCCAACTGGATTGTTGGTTCACTTTTCCTAACGAGAGCTCAGAAAAGTTGCTTTTTTAGCCTACACCTCCCAGAATCCCTCAGCCACTGACTGGGAGCTGTATCCATAAACAGGAACTTTTCCAAGCTATGTAGTGAGGTACACACAACATCGATTAGTTTTGGTTGCTTACCAAACAACTCACAGAAAGAAGGAAAGTACTGCCTCCTCCCAGACCCAAAGTAAAATCACACCTAAAGAAAAAATGGCTCATTGGAGCAGCCTCATGGAAGAATCAGCAATTAGCTGCCTCCCATCTGTAGGCTGCTAAGGAAAGATCCTTATTCAGTGGAATGTACTGAATTGCTCCACAGAGGGAGGCAGCAACCACGGGCTACCTGATCCTTATTAAAGATATAAATCTCCCTTCCACAGTCTTTGTAGAGCCATCAAGACTGATTACAAAAGAGAGGAAGTGTCCAAATGCTTCCCAAGCAACAGGCAAACCAAACAGAACATGAGAAAGATGATAGTTTACATGCCAATATTGAATACAAATCAAAATAAATGAGTACTTAACACAGATATGTACCCAAAGTATTCTGCAATTATTTGGTACAATACCACAGTACAGAAATATCAGAACACTGAGGGGTTCATGTGTAGTTCAGCATAAGGAAACAGACAGACTCTCAAGTCTGTACTGGGGAAGCTTGAACTTTACCAGCAAACGATGCTTAGTGCGTGGTATTTCCCCCTCAAGTGCCCCAACTTCCAAGCAGCTTGGAATGAGCTCTAGTAAACTACACAATTACACAATGTCTCCCTCTTAAAAATGGCTTTTAAAATACTTCGTCTACATCATAATTTAAAATATAATAGATCAGGAAGAAGAATATTGATTTTAAGCAGACTGGGCAGAGAAAAGTAGAATTAGAACCATGAAGTGACTTGGACTCAGGAGTGAGCAACGAGGTAGCCAAGTCCGTAGCAGACAACCAAATTAATGATAATGGTGAAAACATAAGTAGACTGTGAAGAATTCCAAAAAAGAAGGGGAGGGGGAATCAGTGTAAGCAAGTAGGAAGTGATGTACAGCGGGATCAAAGATGCACACCACCCCATGCTAACATTAAATGGATCTGGAGCAGAAAATAAAAATCCCTTATAGTTGTGGTAAATAACTGCAAAGAGACTGGTGATGCACTAAAGTCCAAAACATTTCCTATGACTTTTTAAACACTTTTAAAGATGGAACAGGAATCTGTTTTTGTTGCTATAGATCAGGGTGTGTGGAGAGGAGTGAGGGCCAGCCAGGGCCTTGACAAACCAGGCCTGCTTTTCTTTCTCCCTCACTGAAGCAGCAGTGCCCCTATCACACCCTGGCTGCCTCCCTTCCACTTATTCACAACCTTCTGCTTTCCCTCTAAAACCACCACCTTAGTGGAACAAAGAGCAAACGTTGGTGGACGAAAAGAAACTGAGGGGAGACCGTTAACTTGGCGGGACTGAGCATGCTCAGTGCCAAATGGGGGAGGGGTTTCCGCCAAGCTGCTCAGCTCTGGAACTTTCCAAAAAGCTACTGTGCATGTGCGAAGATTCCCACTGTGTGAGGCACAGAGACCACGAAGGAGGATTGATAAACTGTGGTAGTGTGTTCCAAAAGTAAACCTGAAGAAAATTACTCTGTTGAGACAGATCTTACAAAAAAACAGAATGAAATCTTTATTAAAACAACAAACAAGGAAAAAGGTATTGTGGTTTCAAGAATACTCAAACAAAGTAACAATTCCTTAAAAATGTTCAACTAATTTCTTCAAAACATCACAGTGTTCAACAACAGAGTTTTCACACACATACCTTTGACTTCCCTTAGCACAAAGGTGCATTTTCCCACTCAGGGTCCAACTCTCCAACTCTTTCAGAGGAGGCCTGGTTTCTCTTCTGCCCCCACACTAGGCCAATGAGAAGACAACCCTCTTCCAGATACCACCCCCTCCTTTGGTTGACTGAAGCCCTGGCTTAAAGTTCTCTCTAAGAATCTCACCAAAGGAACCCAGATTCTAAACCAAGCTCCCAGTATATATGCTTTCTGCTGTCTCACCCACAGCCCCTCCGTCCTGCTAGGGCTGGGTTCCGCTCAGACAGAACCAACCTGGTTATCTCACCATCTGTTACTAGGGCTGCTCTGCTAGCCACACCCCTAGACTCTGTCACAGCGGGCAACTGGGGAAGACTAACAAGCTGTAAATAAGCCCCCCAGACCACTCCACTCCACACCTGCTTCTACAATTAGACAAACAAAAAAACAAATGTTCTAAACACACTCTAGGGACATGGGGACATGTTTTGAGACCTTTCTGGGCTCAACTGAGAACGCTCTGGTGCATTTTTTTTTTTTTTTTGGCAATATTTTGTTTTGACCTGGGGCTCCAGTCAAGCTCTGCATGTGGTGAAAATTCCCTCAACACTTCCTAGGTATCATTTTTGGGAATTCTGGACCCCCCCTTTTTTTTAACCTTCTGGGTCCCACAAATATGGGCCTTACCTTGCCCAGCTCTATTACTGACTAACATGCCTATTACCTCTAGGGAATGCTATAAATTCATCTTTCCAATGCATTTTTGGAAGCTAATTTTCTACAGCTTTTAGTTACCAAGTACCAGAATTTGAATATGTCAATAAGTGGTATAAGTAAGTGGCCACACATCAACACTAGGTCACAGCTTTCTATGTCTATTTGTTTATTGAAACTATTTCTAATGATTAATTCCATCACACTTTACTTGCTGAGGATTTACCATGCAAGGCAAATTAGCAAGACTCTCATACACTCCTCCTTATTGGAAACACATTTTATCGCTATGGGAAGGAGCTTCAAGTCAGATCTAGAATCTTCCACCAGACAGTAACAGAGTATCTGCGTGGCAGTATGCTAACTGCATCAACAGATTCTACCACTTAAACAAATCACTCCAAGTGTCAAATCACTCCAAGTGTCTAAAGCACTACCTGAAATGTATATCTGCACATTTCTGTCTCATAAAATGGGAAGGGGCAAGCTTTTTGGAGACGTAAATCAAGCATGACTTCCAAATAGGGATTCTTTTCCAGAAATTTATGTGGATATGCCAAGCCCTTAGAGTCCTTTGAGGCAGCCCCTAAGCAGCTTATCTTTCCCTTCTTCCTTTCCATGCAATGCACTGGCTTTCATTCTGCAACAAGGCCACAGTTTCAGGAGCTGAGGCTGTTGCCTAGTCACAGAAGCAGCAGGTGTTGATTCCGCAGCAGCAGCACGGGCTGCTCAGCAATTTATCATGTCAAGAGAGATCTGATTAATAAAGATGAGGAAATTCACAGAAGCCAACATTAGCATTTTTACCAAGGGACAAATCTTCAGCATCATTGCTTGACCCACGTAGTCTGCCATTTGCCCTATTGCTTTCTTGGCCTACCTTCTACCTCCTCTGAATGTGACAGCATTATTTCCAAATAAGAAATTTCAGAAAGAGATATAGGGTTTCGTTTTGGGGTGTGTGTGTGTGTGTGCGCGCTGCTACTGCAAGAACAGAGTGCTTTGGTGTCTTGAAGTCTAATATATTTATTACAGTATGAGCCAACTTCAGCAAATCTACCAGATGTTCTCTCAGATGACAAGAATTTAATTGTAGCTTATAATAAAGGTGCAGCACTTTCTCTTCAAAATAAGATATTAGGATGGAGTGATGAACCAAGTGGGTGTACCCCATGATCCCTGGCTTTAGGGATTCTGGGATATGTTACTTAACCAGGGTAAGTTAGTTCTTTCTAGCATTCCCTTCAAGAAAGGATGGTGAAGTAGGACCACTTTGCCTTGTCATACACAGCTACAGATAGCAAAATGTATTGTTCTGGTCCAAAATTCTGCAGATGAATGCCTGATAAGGTTTTTTTTGTTTTGTTTTGTTTTGTTTTTGGCATAGAAACAGTGCCTTGCAAAAGTGCTCACACAGCTCCTTTGACTTTTCCACATTGTGGTGTGTTACAATCTGGAACTGAAACGGATTTAATTGGCATTGTTACTACTTGTGCACAAGACACTCAAAACTGTAAGATGCAATAACTAACTTTATTGTAACACAAAATTAAACAAAAACAGATTGTCATTTGTTGGTTGCATAAATATTCATTCTGTTAAGTCAGTACTTGGTAGAAACACCTTTGGCAGCAATTACAGTTGCAAAATTGATTGGCTCAGCCTCTATGAGCTTTGCACCTCTGGATCTTGCAATTTTAGCCCATTCTTTAAATAGATCAGGTCATGTTGAATGGGTACCATTGACAAACAACTGCACTCGGCTGCCTTCCTTGCTTGTCAGATTGAATGAGTACCACTGAAGAACAATCAAGTCATGCCACAGATTTTCAAACAGACTAAGCTCTGGGGTTTGACCAAGTTTTTCTAAAACATTCACATTCTTGTTTTTAAACACTCTAGTGTTACTCTGGCTGTGTGTTTACAGTTCTTTTCCTGCCTGAAGGTCGAAAATCCCCTGTGGAGTAAGAAGGTTTTCCTCTAGATCTGATCTGTATTTAACCTCATTCATCTTGCCCCTAGCCTTACCTTTTTCATAGTCCCTTCTGAGACACAGCATCTCCATAACATGATTCTGCCACCACCGTGCTGTACTGTGAGGATCATGTTCTCAAGGGCAATGAACATCATTTGTTTTGCAGCATGCATAACTTTTTGCAGCAAAGCCAAAAAATCCACTTTGGTCTCATTTAGACCAGAGAAGCTTTTCTGACATGTTTGCTTTGTCTCCCACAAGCCTTTTTGCAAACTTCCAAGGGGCTTTAAAATGGCTTGGCTTCAGCAATGGTTTTTTTCCTCACCACTCTTCCATATAGACCAGATATGTGCAGCATCCATCTGATAGCTGTCCCAAAGATGGTTTCTCCCATCTCAGTTGTGGATCTCTCCAGCAACTTCAACATGACCACAGGCTCTTGGTTGCTTTTCTGACTAATGCTCTTATCTGGTCACTGAATTTTGGTGGATGGCCTTACGTAAGCAGAGCTGTCACTGACCCATATCCGTTCCATTCTGTAATAATGGATTTAAGAGTGTTCACAGAGATGCTCACAGTTTGCTTGTTTTAGTAACTCAATTCTGACTGGTTATTCTGCACAACTTTATTCCAGACTTGTTTTGATAGCTCCTTTGTCTTTTATGTTGCTCATTTGGACATACTCCCAATCTGAGACTACGTGCCACTGGAATTACACATCGGTGGGCTTCATTCAATTACATATAGGCAGTGGGTTGCACCATTTTATTTAGTTGTAACGCAGCAAAGGGGGGGGGGGAGCCAACAAACGCCAATTTGGTTTTGTTTACATAATCTTTGTACCACAATAAAAATATTTTGCAACCTCACAATGTTCGGTATCTGTGACACTGAGTGGTAATGATGCCAATGAAATTCTTTCAATTCCAGGCTGTAGTGCAGCAAAAGGTGGAAAAGTCAAAGGAGGATGAATATTTCCACAAGTCATTGTTCAGATTCCTGGTTGCAACTACGATCCCCCTCCACAGTCTAGCATCTCTTTTTTGTGTCTGCTGGTGTTTTGAGACAGGTGTAATTTTGGCTTGAATAAGGCAATCTTAATAATATTTTACGTAGGTACTTAGACCTCCCTAGGTATCATGGGTATACGTATGCCATTGTTTAGCTATACTTGTGAAATACACAAGAATTTAGATGCCCCATCAGTCAGTGAGACACAGTTTACACTCTCTGGCAGAAGGATGGGAGCTGCTAAATTGCAGTTAAATTCCCATGAACATTGTATGGAAGGTGAGATTTCCCTCACTGGTGCTCATGGAAGTGGGAAATATCATATTTGCATAACAGGTCTTTTAGATATGTTTGAAATCCTGGAGATGGGATTTTTAACTCAGATCACTTGGTGGCCAAGCAAATATTTTATCTGGGATTTAATATGAGCAGGATCTTATTACTGGCATGTTACAGGGCCAGAGAGAGAGGTGAGACAATCCCATAGGATGAGCCAAGCCACTAGTTTCCAGCCTGAACATTTATTGAGGGAGTGTGGAATGTCAACACGAGGGAGTAGCTTCCCCCATGCTGACAGTGAATGGAGAGTTGGGTTTAAGTCCTAGATACAAAGAGATACAATGTTAGACAGATAAACACTATATGGTATCTATTCCATAGTTTCATAAACTTGGCTCTAGGCACTGTAGTACAAAAAAGATATGCAGTATTTATTGACTGCTTCAGGTGACATTTCTCCAATCCAGCAATTTTTAAACTTCAGGCTTCAAAAAGCCCTCTCTCAATAACTTTTACCACTATTTAGGAGACAGTTCCTTAATCCAGTAGTTTTCAAACTTCAAACTATTCCTCTTAATGAACCTATTTCCATAGGGATCACTTTAGGTCTGCCATGGAGATTTTCCCAAAGATTCTGCTAAGAGTTGCAAAGCATATATCCTGTTTATGAAGGACAACCATCAGACTTATTGATCTCACTTTTCTTTAATAAAAATACTTCACAGATGCTGAGGCAACTGGGCATTCAAGGTGGATCAGTAGCAATAGCCAAGCTGCACTTGGCTCATCCTTATCAGCCTTCATACTGAGGAATCTCCATAAAGCCTCTGATGATCTTTTCCTGATTATTTTGATCATCCTGCTACTACAGTTTTTATGCAGGTTGAACAGGGATAGTAGCTGGCAAGAGACATGGCCAACTGTTCATCTAACTTACTGCACAAAAAAGTGTACTGGGAAAGGCGGCAGGAGGGAGAAAAATACTATGTAAGAATTCATGTATGTTATGCACATTTTTGGAAGCAGATTCATTTTCATACATGAAATTCTGCCCAAGAAGAGTACTGTATAATTTCTGTAACATTACAGAGAATGTTTAAAGTTTAATTAGAGGCACAAAGTTTAAGCTCTGTTATGCAACCTGATAACATGATTGCACAATCACAAGGCACATAAAATTCTCCTGTGTTAACTGTATACTTTTAAAAGAGGTCCCTGCTTTACTCTTAGAAGTAAATAACTCTGATTTAGAATAATATTATATCACTAAATTTTTTAATTTGCTTCAGAACAGATGGAGTAATGGTAAGAATATGACCATTAGAAGAGAAGTTCAGAACTTCCTACATACACAACCCCGGCATTTTCTCATTATTTCTAATACTTTCAGTATAACAGTTCTGCAAGTAAAACAAAAAGATAGGGGAACTATGGACATCCTCAAGAACAACTGTCTGAAAAAGGTTTAAAACTTTTATGTGTCCTTGCACAGGTATCAGACCACCAGTTGGGCCTACAAGGAGATAGTGAAAGTAACTTCACTAGTTGGGAAAAGAAAAACACAGATGATCTGTAACAGAAAGACTGAATTCATGCCAACAAAGAAGCCAACACAAGAAAGCACAAACACTGGAAGATGTGTTAGCAGATGTATAGTACAAAGCAGCTGCTGTCATTTCCTTTTGGCAGAAATCACATGAAAGCAAAATACGCCCTTTGAACACCTGAGCTACACTGCCATTTGCTCTAGGTGGATGCCATACACTGTTCAGAGCACAGGTTCACCAGGTCTTTTAAACAGCCCAGAGCTAACAACTCAAAGGAATGTAATACCATGTTAAAAGATGTGTGTCCAATGTTTGAAACTTACCTAGTCCTCCTCAAAAACTCTCCCCATCCTCCAAATCCCTATTTGCTATGCACCACAAGCACTTCACAGTATTTCATCCTAAAGGACAGGACATTAGTCTGTGCTACCAATTCTAATCCTTTCTGCTCACTTGAGCATCATCACCAACTAAATTCGGAGACAGATTTAGAAAGCATCTATCAGATTGGTCCCTCAAACTGACTTAATTTCATTTGAAATAGCATTACAGACTTGAAGTCTGTATTTTGAAGAAGTGACGACTAATGAACAGGAATCTGTAAAAGAATCAGATCCCATGAGACAGAAGATGAGAGGTTATTTTACACCCAGAAATGATTTTCCCACATGTGTTCGAAAAGAATAACAACATTAGGCTAGACAACTGCAGAAGCAACTTTGAGAACATCCAGGTCAAACTATCACTTAATTTGGAATCCAAAGGCTGAGATCCTATTTGAAGCTGGTGAAGTACGAAGTTCTCCAGTGTATAAGGTGGTACCGTCACCAAGAACTTTCTGATTCCTAAATGGTCTCACTCTCTTTTATGATTTCACCCACACAATCTGTACTCTAGAATTCTTCAGGTATTTCCAGCCCTGGTTTCACAAAATGATCCTCCAAGAATCCTAAGACTGTCAAGTACTGTATCCGTGAGCACAGTGAATTTGAAACATCTGGACTCCCTGATTTTGCCTGGAGAGGGAAAATGGCCAACGATATGGGAAGAAGAAAACTGCATCCAGTGGTATCTGTGGGTCTTGTGCATCCTGGCCGAGACTATATTAAACACTTTTTTTCTTCAGAATAAATAAGTTATACTGTTATGTCACTTAAGTCACCAAACAGATTCCAACCCAAATGTCCAAGTGGAATGTGAACAGCCCTCCCACTCCAGTCGCCCTAGTTGGGCCAGAGATCCTAGAACTGGAAGAGGAAGAGGAGGAGGAGGAGGAGGAGGAGGAGGAGGGGGAGGAAGAGGTGGCGATGATGACCGTCTGCACATCAGTTTAAAATATTTTGTCTACAAATCTAAAATCATGAAGAAACTCTGGGTATTAAGGAAATAAGATGCAGTGCTTCTCTTTGCTGTGGCTGGCTTATTAAGACATTTGATCTGAAAATGAAAACAAGTGCTCCCATTATAAATTCATAAATGGCTTTATGGCTGCCAGGGATCATGCACAGGATAAGCTCCCCTCAACTGTTTGTCTGACATTTGTCATATTTGTATATTCTTGGCCTTAGACTAGAGCTTGGCCAAGACTCATAAATACTAAGCACAGTAGATATGATCCAGCCTAAACCAAAGACTTCTGTACTCCATTACTTTCACTAGAAGAATTAAGCAGGTGCTATCAATGAAATCAACTGAACTCAAAATTACTGTGGTTCAGTTGCATTCTGCACTATATAGTTAAATTTTCTTTTTAAACAGCAAGAGATCTTTGAGACAAACATTTGTCATTCTCCAAATCTTTGCCTAAACTTACATTTCTTTGATTGATGCAAGCTTCACGAGCCACAGAGTACACAAGACAGCAATTAACTGACAGAAAAGGAAACATCTGTACTGGAGGGATTCACTTTTAATAAGTTTACTCACATTATTGTCATCCTTCCAAAGAAGAAGCAGAGACTTTCAGAAAGACAATCTCTGCAGAGCCCTGGAAGGGAGGAGGATGGGCTATATTTACCAACTTATGGACATCCACTGCTGATGTTATACTTTATTCTTTCTACACAACATCTTTAAAAAAAATGTGCCCTGCTCCAGGCCTGCTCTGGCAATGCAGATTTTTTTTTAATATACAAGTCAGTTCATCTTTAATATATAATTCTTCTTTTCTGCCTTCTTCCAAAGCAGTCACTGAACACCTCCCAGATTAATGCGTTTTACTGTCCTGCTGAGAACCACCAATACCACTCAGTCTCCTAATGATTTACATCAACAAAGCTCTTTACAAATACTAATTAATCCACAAAACCTCCTGGGGAAATACTAAAGGGAATATTTATTCCAACATACAAGTAAATTCAATCATTTTCAAAGGTTCCATACTGTGGCAGCTCTTGGATACTCAATCAGGAATTTCTGAATCCTAACCATGTCATTTCACAGAAAATGCTGCTTTACCTCAACTGTAATGGATAAGCTTTCTTCTGCACCTAGGTTTGCCTCAGAACTGGTACAGTTTTTCAGGTAAACACAGCCTTTCTAGGGCTGCTAATGAATTAAAAGTTTAAGTTGGGAAATTTCATTGCCCAGTAGCAATATGAGTAGGTTCAGAAGAAACTGCTGGCATTTAGATCATAAAGCCTTGAGTGGTGCTGCAAGACTGCTGTGGAATTTTTTTTTACTGGCAACAGGTTAGTTTGCTGCCAAAATTAATTAGTGTTTGGGCTCCTACACTGTATATTGTTTTTGGAACTGGGGGAGTTAGTTTGCACGCAGATTGCAATGCCTTCTCTCCTTTTATCATGGATACTTACTAAGGACCATTTTTCATACCATGGGAAAGGAAACTTGAATTTGCTCAAATGTACCCACCTACAAACAGGCATATTTGTACCATTCACACTCTACATGTGAATATATGTCATAGGCTTACACGCGCGCGCACACACACACACACAATCAATCAATGTATGAAGCTCTCTCACTGGTCAACAGGATCTAGTGGACATTTTCAAAATAATGTGAAACAACATTTAAATCCTATCCTGTAGATCACAGTGAACACAGTTTGTGTTTCTTCACATGTGCTCACTGACATTTTTTGTGACTTGCAACTGATAGTTGTGTGACCAAGGAATGAAGTCCATATATCACTATCTGCATTAATGTTTTCATGTGAGATGCTGTAGTATGTTCAATTAGTACGAACAGTATATTTAACTTAACAGAAAACGTTCAGTTAACATGCTATATAAAGGGCTTTCCAAGTTCCAAATTACACTGTTTTGTTACATTAATCATTCCTGCCCTAAAATGCCAGGACATTATACTCTCAAAAGATATATTGCACTGGTACGGTATAGTATCCTTATGCAGTAGTTAATTCCAGCTTCACTACTAACTTTGAAAGAGACAGTTGTTAGTGGCAGAACGATGAACCTAAGTTGCAGTTTATTAATTCAGTGGAACAGATATACAGAGTAAGCAACTGACACTTTCATGCAACTCCAAGCATGTATGGTATCATCGTTATGCCTACATAATCTAAACTGGGTTGAAAAGTCAATGTTAAAAGAAAAATTATAGACTTCTTACACTATCACTAAAACACAGCACATATTAGATCATCTCTGTGACATACTACAACAAATTATTTCTTGAAACACACTGTAGAAATGGAAGAACTTTCTGGCAAATCTAATGCAGGAAGTCTATGGAAAAATAAATGTCCTCTGACTGACCTTCTGTACATACAAGATGTCATTCATTCTAAATGGAGATACAAGACTCCCCCTGGAAAAACATTATGTACCAGGTTTGCTTAGTTCAAGGGGATGTCTTTTGCTACTGACATACATTCTCTTACCTTCTGTAGCCCCTGAAGCAGAACCTCCTGGCTCCTGAACTTCCCTCTCAGTTTGTGTTTCTGCATTCTGCAACTGAGGAGCCAGAGTCTGAGTGCCCTGTGATGTCACAGAGGTGGTTGGGTTTCGTGGCTGTAGGCCTATGGCATTCATTAGGCCCATGTCCCTGTCTGTCCTCCATGTGGCTCTGCTAGTTCTGAAGACAGACAAAGACAAAAAATAAAAATCAGAAACTGAAAGAAAAATACACTCAACCTTTCTGCCCCTGAAAATAGACTCTGCCATTCATTCCACAGTTTTAACAGGAACCCATTAGCATCCTAATGGAGAATTATCCAGATGGTATTTAGTTATCTTCTACCTTTTTATTTGTATATTTGACTTTGATTAAAGATACAACCATTAGTCTAACTCCTGCAGTTACCAAGTTTGCTGGATCCCATAGTTGTTTTAGGCTGAAACAGTCCATAATTATCCACTTATCATTTATTTTAATTCCATGTGATATTTTCGTGGAAAGAGCACATACGGTTTTCAAATGACGTAGGTAATACTATTACTGACAGCAGGAATAACCATGGTGAGAGAGGCATTTTAATATTTCAACCTGCACTAGGCAGTGACCAAACACAACCGCTGGTACTATACCATCTGGTATTAGTCAGGTGCCAGAAGGAGGATAACCTTTTAACTCAAAAGAGAAACATCAGAGGAGGAAGTAAGGAGGAAGTAAGATAGGAACAAAGTGAAAATACCCTTGAAAATATAACAGGAGCACACACACAGCATATGCTTTCACAGTGAATGGTTGCTTCGATACTTCTGTGGCCTCAATATTCATCTGTCATGAGACTTACCCAGGCCGCTCGGTGCTCCTACTATTGGAATGCACAGTGAAGACGGTCTCATTCAGCTGGTCCCAGTAGTACTCAACTCCAGAATTTAAGGCCCTGCCATACAAAAGGAGGAGGGGAATTAAAGAGATTTTTCTGTATAAGGCCTGTGAAGGCTATGTTTGTTTATAGCCCGCCTTTTTCCCAAAATTGAAATTCAAAGCAGCTCACAATTTAAAAGAATATTTGTTTATTTATGTTGAATTTATTTCCTGCCTTTCTCCCAAGATAAATGAATATAATTAATACAGTTTTAAAACAATTGAAACCTTAAGTTAAAAGAATAAAAAGCTATTAAAAACAATTCAGTCAAAACAACACAGCAACCCTAGCTTATTCTTTCAAAACTTTCTGTTTTAAAAGACTGTCAGAATAAAAAGGTTTAGCTTGCTCACATAAAGACAAGGGAGGTGGCCATTTGGGCCTTCCTGCAAAGGGAGGTCCAGAGTTTAGGTGCAGCCACCAAGAAGGTCTTCTCTTGTGTCCCCACCAACTGTGCTTGTGATGGTGGTAGGGCTGAGAGAAGGGCCCCCACCATCTATGTGGCTATGGAGCCAACATTAATAAACTGAAGAATATAAAGATCTGCAGCAGATGTTATCAGTGGTGTTCAAGTTCTGTACACTTTTTAACATGTTAAAAGAAAGTAGAAAATCCAACAACTCAACAGATTCTGATTTGAACTACAGAGTTCACTCTCAGATGACTGGATGACAGAGGGATCAATACAGGACTGCTGCATTATTAAACTGAAGGAGGAAGAGCGTGGGCAACTAGCCTGGTGACATTCCCTTTGCCCTTGTAACTGCATGCAACTACAACGTAACATATGTCTTTAGGAAACTTTAGGAAAATTTCATACTCTAAGGCATTTCATTCCACAAAATGTACTGAAGTTGTAACAGATATTCACCACACAATGAAACATTATTTGTTCTTTGCACACGAGATGTCTGACATCAGATAAGGCAGTGAGACAAATGGCTAAGCTCTCACAACTCTCCTCACACTTTTAGAATTGTTCAGGCATAAAAGAACACAGATACAAAAGAGTCTGTCACATGGCAAAAGAAAGATATCTGTCAATTACTTTATTTGGTACTGATGACATAAAGATCTTCCAAAAGCAACACTAAGTTGCAAGACTGTTCACACTTACTAAATTCTCAAATTTAAAGGAAGGGTATCAGAGGCCAACTGAAAAGCCATCTCAAATTATATGAAGGTGCATCATCCTGCCTATTTAGCATACGTCTTGCAGAAAACTTAACCGCTTAAGCCCTCTTGAATCTCAAAATGAGGCAGAAGTTGAAAACAAACACAAAACCTAAATGACTAAAATGGTAAGTTTGTCGTAAGTAACTCTTGATGTCTGCAGTGTGAAAGGCACTTTAAATTTCTCCAACCGATGATAGTTACTATATGGGAATGGTTCAATAACTGCTATTTCCCACCTCAACTGGGCCCATAAATCTTCAAAAGTAGCAAGGTGAAAACCTAACGTACATGAAGAGCTTCTGGAAACTATTTTAAGTTTCCAGTTATCTCCATTTCATAGCTGTAACAAATAAACTAGCCCAGCCAAAAATATTCAGTGGCAGAGTGCCCTACAGAGCCTAACGAGAGCAGAAGAGCTTCTCAAAGCATCAGGTAGTAATAAATAATGCATTCACCAGTAAAGCTACATAAACAGGAACATACATCTTAGGTGAACCTGTGAAATTACCCTACCAGAGTGAATTAAGGGTAGGGGGAGATGTAGCATTACGCTTCTGAGAAGGGCCTAAATCCAATAGCTTTGTATCAAATAGAGCAGATCCACTGAATCAATCACCGAAACTTATGTAAATCCTACTGATTTCAAGTGTCTAGAAAAATGGTTTCAGACATCTTAAACCAGTTCTCTTTCCTGGTCATTCTCTGAACTGAAAGTTTCTGGCTGACTTTCCTGCTTGCCTGTAGGTTTATTAATGTTGGTTCTGAATAACAGGCCTGTCTAAAATATGATCTGTTGTTTCTGATAGTATATACTGAATTTTTTTCATCTCAGGTACACAAGAGTTAAGCATAAGGCAGGACCTACAGAACAAATAGGCAAGTGAAGTTTGACTGCTCTTCCATACACTGAGCAGTTAATCTCTACAGAAGAAAGGAGTGATCAGAATGAAGACAAATCTAAAATAAAATGGCTACTTCAGAGATACAAGGCAACAAAACAGATATGGAATTGCAATTTAAAAAGATACAACTCCCTTTCTGAGATAAGTTATTAGGAAAAAGAAAGATGCCATCTTTATGCATTTGCTGGGGAACAGACACTAAACTGAGTTAGCAATGGAGAGAGTTCAGAGTATAAGATAATGCATTCATAAGGGAAAAATGAAAGTATCATCTGAAGAACAGAGCCTTCAATTCACCCATCCCAGAAAGGCATTTCCCTATAAGCACTCTATGGAAACAAGCAAAAGAAACTGGAAACCCAGACTACAGTTTTGGTATTTATTTTTGGGAAAGGTGCCAATACTGTTAAAATAATTAGCTCAGCAGAAACTAACTATAAAAACAGATCTAACAAAACAAACAGGATTACAGAGTGGACTCTTGTTCAATCTCATGCCATTTTTTAAAAAGAGCCAACGCAATAGCTCTGCAGGCACTGGTGACTGATGACATTCTACTATCTTAACTGCAGCATATTTTATCTGCAACTGAACAGAAATTCAACACTGCCTGCAACAGGTTAGATCAAGTATTGTAACAACACTTAAGAATAGAAGATTAAGATTCAGCAAAGCATGCACAGAGAGAATTTTCTACAGAGAGTACAAAGATCCAGAACGCTCTAGCCACAACACAGATTCTACATTTAGTTTTAAAGTATATTACAACATTAGGAGATATTTGGGGTTATGAAGCCACCCTGTGAAAATAATAATCTTAAAATTTTAAGGCCTACAGAACGCTAAAGATGCAAGAAGAGTTACATGCAAAATTAAATGGGGACTAAGAGCTCAGTAAAATACCTAGCATATTGGCAAATTTTGATGAACTCTATAAAGTCAGCAGTGACAACAATTAATAAAGAAGGAGACATAAACCCTTCTAGTCTAGTGTTATTTTACAAAGGCAGTTGATTAAGAGCAATGGCCTAATTGAGAAATATACAAAAATATATACCGTGGACCAGAGATAAATGTAAGGTACTACAACTAGGTGAAAAAAATGCACAAGTATAGGATAGGGGACACCTGGCTTGAAAGCGGTACATATGGAAAGGATCATGTATGTTTCCAGGAATGGTGAGTGGAAGAGATGCAAATCAATGATAAAATGTAGCTGATATGTTGCTTGATACCTTACTTTAAGATACCCTTCCCCAGCCTTCAGTTTCTAGATACGTTATTAGTAGAAATCTCATCTTCCCCACATAGCAAATGAATGTGAGATTCTAGTCCAACACATCTAGAAACTCCCAGACTGAGGAAGGAAACTTGAAGTACAAAAAAAGAGCCAATTTAAAGGTATAAACAATAAACTGTGCCACTTGAAGGATGGTGTCAACCACTGTAACATACACCATCTTCTAACACTTCTTTTAAAAAGCTAAGTACTATGTCTGATTTTACAATCTAAGCAGGGTCAGCCTGTCAGTACTTCAATGGGAAACTGCCAACAGATACTAGGGTCTGTAGGCTATATTTCAGAGAAAGGAACTAGCAAAAACACTTGAGTATTTCTTGCCTTAAGAAAACCCTATTAAATTCATAGTGTCACCATAAGTAGAGATGTGATTTGAAGGCACACGCACGCGCGCGCGCACACACACACACACAGAGCTAGCATTAACAAACAGCTTAACATCTTTTAAAAATCCCCAGGAAAGATAACATAACCAGAATTTGGTTGTTGGGCCCTATAACTAAAATCTTAATGAATCAGATATATTGTACTAGTGCTCCTGTTCTGTAAATGGTCTTGGAGGAAAGTCTTGACGATAACTTACAAATGTCTGAAAGGAACAGGTTGCTGTAAACTGCTAACAGCAGGAATTATTCATTCTCCATTTAGCCAAACAAAGTGAAATATACAAGACTGATAGAAAGCAGTTTAGGTCCAGACAATTTCACTCTGAAGAGAGTTAAAACATTTTTAATATGATGCTATGAGTAGGTATGTACCCTCATTTTGGTCCACCTTTAAGCAGACAAACGTGACTTTCCCTTTTCAAATACTCTTAAGACTTTCAAAACTGCTCTTCATCATGGTCCATGATGTTCTCTGTGTGCACTAACAAACACATCACAATATTTATTATGACTATTGCACCAGTGCTAGACCTGCTGCTTGAAGCTCGCTTCAACTTTCTGCCTGCTACAATAGAAACATGCAAACAAAACTGACATAGGACCACCACAAGCCATTTTTTTTTAATATGCAGGTATTGGCAAGAGAGTGATACCCTGCAGTGATTCCCCCACCAATTCTAAAAAGCTACTCTCTAAAGACAACCACATACTGGTTTAATTTAAAGTATCCACCTTTTTGAGTTGCTCAAAGCAGCTCACATTAAAAAATTAATAGAAATGATTTTTAAAATGATGCTATTAAGAGAGTCTGGTATTGACAGGTACTGTGTTGTTCAAAGGCAATATGAAATATTAGGCAGTTCATTTTATTATATCACCTCTGCTGGTAAAAGAACAGACAAGCTTTAAGCTTATCTAGAAGGTGCACTCTCTCCTAAATAGAACTCTCCTATTTTAAGGCAGTATTAAATGGTTTCATTTTCCGAAAAAGGTGCTGCATTATTTGTCTTAACATATCTGTCTGTTCCACTGCCTAGGGTTTCTGTATGAGGGTTACACAAAACATAGAGCTTCTCAGCTCACTAGTGATTTGTAATAATCTGATTCTACAAATGGAATAAACCACGCCAAAATAGAGAATTGGTACTTAACGTGATAACAGTCTTAGTCTACTACTGCTTAAGATCATAGATCCCTTGGAATAGCTTAAGCTCTTTAGGTCCTGTCAAAACCCAGTGTGACTTAAAATCCCTAAGCAGCTTGAACTATACTAAAGCTTTACAGCACTTTAAATTATGTAAGTCTTTACATCAGCTTAAAGTTCAACCTACTCTTTTAAGCTAGGTATAGTGTTTAGCCTATTTTAAATCCCAACTGTGGACAAGCAATCATAAGCAAATAGTATAGAGGCTTTCAAAAATTTAGTAGAAGAAAAATGGTATGTAGAAAAATGATTTTACATTCTTAACAATATATATTGCAAAAATAAGCCTATGCCTTAACTGAATACTAAAACATTATATGATAAGTTGTCAGCCTACAGCAGACTCAGTCCTCAAGCTACTCACATCCTTAAATTTAATGGCTGGCAAAATTTACAGAGCAAGACAACTTTGATGTTTTAACTGTCTTGAGGTTGCCTCTCTTCTCTTGCTCCAAACAGGAGCACAAGAAGTTAACAGAGCAAGTAGATGTGTGGGTAGGAATGGGAAACAGAAACCAAGGAAATGGCATTTGTGATATGACTTAGGTAATGGTAAAATCCATTTACCCTACTCAGTGACAGAAAACAAAATTCTGTCACTTAATTTTGTAATGAAGGCAGAGGCAGCAGATATAGCTGTTTCTTTCATGGTTCCTCCTGGGCTTCAGCTATACCATCAGTCCCATCTGTTCCTCTCTACTCAAGAGTTCTTTTTCCAAGGAACGCATTGTCTCTTCAACCCAAATTCCTCTTCTCACTCAGTTTCTTGCATTCCTTTCAGTAAATGGAAAGACTATCTGGTCTCTTCTTCCTTCTTTATCCCTGCTGGAGATGGTGAACTAAAATCTTCTCCCAATTACTTATCCATCTTGCTTTGCTGGTCCAACTTCTGAATTTCTTTAGAAGTCAGCAAATGTCCTATTTCAGGACTGCACTCAGTGAGGAAATAGTGGCAGTGGCGGGGGGGGGACAAGAGGCAAAAGGAAGCAAACATTAAACCAGGTAGATAGGGCTATTCAGACCCCCCCCCCCGTATTATTTTTATTCAGTGACTTCATTTACCTTTATAGACAGCACATACAGAAGTTTCCCTCAAAAACTGTAAGGGATAGTTTTTGGTTCAGAGAATAAAAAAAGAAACATAGAAAAGCCTACTGACTGTCAAGTAGCACTTTTTATATAAGCTAACCAAACATGGGCTGGAGTATATATAAGACCACATCAGTGAGTGCAGGCCAAGAAAGCTTAAAAGTTTTCCACCACTAACACTTCTGCATCATGCTATTCAGGGAACTGTTCTGTGCAGTGATGGTCCTGTTACAATCTTGCCCCTCAAAGGGAAACAGCAGAATCCTAAGCAGCCTGCTGTGACCAATTTGCAAAATTCTTTTCTGGATAAAAAAGCTTTATTTGCTAGTTCAGACTCATAATTAACTACAGAATGTTCTGGATTTTCCTAGTGCCTCTACTTGTCATATTCATATGGATATTTTTTAGGAAAGCCTAAAGATGTAGACAGAATACATGAAGAGACAAAATCTAACTCTGCCTGGTCCAGTTTCTTTGTGGCTCATCTGATGTGCTGGGTAGCAGAGGTACTTGATATCCCATAGAGAGCCTATTAATGCAGTCTTCAAAGCAGCTGTGGTGAGGTAATTATTAAAACAAACCAAATTTGTATGATGCTGACACAACTATTGGCCAATCTCAAAATGTATCATTTGAAGGTATAGGTTTCAGCCAGGTAGTGGCTGCCTAGCTCCCAGTATTTTGGAATGGAACAGATAATCTCTGTTCTATTCAACCTGGTTTACAATTTGGTTCTAAGACTACACTGGCCATCCTGTTAGATAACTTATACTCCAAATTATGTTCCCCAGATGGCTCATTTGGTTTCTTCATCTATTGCTCATTAGAGGGTGGTGGGAGCAATCCTATGTTATGATTGGTCCCAGTGAATAACATTCCATCATTGTAAACATAAACAAAAGAGCTTCTCCAGCTTTTATTCTGAAAAACAGACTGATCTGAAACTTGACACTGTACAAAAGGTCTACTTGAGAATGGTCCATGATGATTTTGAGCGGAAAAGGTTAAGAAAAAGCTTATTTAAAGGAGCTTAGTTTGATTATTAACTATCCTCAGCTTGTTTTTTCACCCCATAGAATCTTCAGTGGTTCCACTTGCTAGCCCATTTTTCCATTTGTACAAAATCTTTTGGGAAACTGCTTAGGTCAGAGAGAAGGTCTCCTATATGCTATGTTCTGGTAATAGCATAAGCTGTATAAACTGTTTATTTAACAGTTATTTTTTACCCCATTTTGGATTACTGAGCTCATAACATACAGTATTGTATATGTTCAGATCACATTATTCATCTAGTACACCATATGTAAGAGAGGTCATGGTGGATACACAAAGAATGGGAATGAGTGTGGTTTATTAATAGGGAAACAAAAAAGTATGTAAGGAAGGAAGCCCAGTCTCCAGCATCAGGAGGTAAATTTCAGAATATATATGAGGCAATAACCATATAACATTAGAGAAATGGAAAAGACCTTCAAGGTCACCTAATATAAGCAATAGGTGAAGCATTTTAAGGAATCTTTTTCTTTAGACAATTAAAATGAGAATAGAGACAACTGTTTACCATGTCTAGTGGAGGTGCCAAATAGTACATAAGTTCTGGATCAAAATATACAATGTCATAACCAATATATTTCATACCCAATTTCTACTGAGCCCAGAATTCTTTTTACTAAATATGTTGAGCAATCTAGATAAGAACATCATTAAAAAACATTGGAGAGTTCTTTTATATATGGTCTCAACAGCAAGAATTACACTTGCTAAAAAATGGTAGAACAATGTCAGAGTTAGACCAGTGGTTGACAGACCAATTAGAGATGGAAAACCAAAATACACTAACTAGACAAATCAATGGAAAATCAATTAAGGAAGCAGAAGAAGAATGGAAACCATTCATGGACTATTCATCTGTGAAACAGCTATGCTAGACATGAAATGGGAAAACTACAATTAATAATATAGGGACAACAAAAATAAAATTTCAAACTTAGAGGTAAATTCAACAATGAAATAACAGATCATGCAAATAGAAGAACAGTAAAGGGGTTTCTTTACAAATGTAAATCAATAATATACCAAGTAATAGGTGAGAGGAAGTACATTTATGATACATATTATGCAATCAACCAGATACCCATTCCTTTTACTAGGACCTTATTATTGCTTTACTTATTTGTCTGTTTCTATGTTGGTTTTTTTTATATCCATTGGTAACTTTGTGTTTAGTTATGTATAGTTGTCCTAATTCCATATATAATTTTTATGGTAGTAAGTAAAATAATGAATAGTTAAAAAAAACAAGAATAGACAAAACAGTGGCTGCCACTGTCCTAGTGCTAGCATAACATAATACATGGAGACAGTGTTATATTATGACCCAATCTGTATTATATATTCAGAACTGTATGGTGGTATTTGTGAGATCTTGCGAACTATATCTGTAAGAAATTGTCAATACATTCCCCAAGATTGGGCCTTTATCTATACCATCAAGCAAAAATCCTGGAAGACTCCAAATCAGACACTTTGAGAACCTTAGACCATGAGTATGTGCCCATTTCTGATGACAGACAATTTTAAGAAAAAGAAAAATAACCCATTCAGAATGTTTTCACTTGGTATAATAAGATATTCCAGGGGAAAACACAGCAAATGGGAATTAGAAAGAAACTGGGTAAGTGAAACAAAACTTGTTGGAATTACTGAGTGTCATGGCTACCCTGTAAAATTTGTCCATAGCAGAATCCCAACTGGGAACCCCTCCCAGGTTGACTCCACCTCTCTTCAGTGGGCAGCTAAGATTGTGTGGTTCTTTGGGTATTTAAAACAAAATATGACTTCTCTTGATGTTTTAACTGTCTGTGATTTGAAAACTAGTTTTAAGGAGTGGTTTCAGCCTGTGTTTTTATTTCTGAATCTAATGTTTTAAATATTTTCATCTGTTGTACATCATCTTGGAGAGCCTGGTGGGCTGGCAGTCAATAGGTAAATGCTATCTAATGAACCAACCAGACAGACAGAAATTGGACAGGCATCCAAGACTATAAATAAGTACAACCCCAAACTACCTTTAAAAAGAAGCAGAAAGAATTCGGTAATTGGCAGTCTACAGAATCTCTTCTGAAAAGTGACAAAATAAAAAGAACAAATCTAAAATGAATCATGAGCAATAACTATTTTAAACATGAAATAATAATATGTTAACATTACTTACACTAGTAAACGCCAAGCACAGTCAGAAAAATGTTTGGAAAAAGCTGCTCAAAATATGTGTTACTGTATCTGGTTGCTCTTCAGAACACTGGAATGATATAAATCTGCAAAGACCCAAGGGTTTTATGTGCAACATGACAAGCAGACTGAGTTGCTAAGTTGCCCATTTACTTCTACACTGACATATCAGAGCTGTTTAGCTGCAAGCAAGTACCATCACATTAGTCAATGTTTTAACATCTCCCAGGGGCACAGAAAGCAGCAAGCAAAATAATTTACACACACAAGATACAACAAGCTAGAGGCTATTAAATAAGCTGATCCCCAATCTGGCCAAAACATTGCAAAAATACTGCAGGAGTGCAAATGGAGAACTTCCTTCTGCTAGCAACACTGTTAGCAACACTACCTTCAGAAATAAGCATGCCACAGACATCTCCCACTTTCTGCCAGTACAGCATTGGACAAAAACAACTCGCTAATTATGAAAGGCAGCACTACCTTGACAGGGAGTGTTACAAGTTCTTGGGTCAACTATTGTCACAGTAATTGTGGAAATAAGTTTAGCTACGTTAGCCTGTAACAACACAATCTTATGGTACTTAAAAGACTATCTAGTTTATCATAACATAAGACAGACTTCCCATTCTTGTGCCTTCCAGATTCTTTGAGTTATCACCATGCCCAAATGATCATGCTGGCAAGGATTGATAGGAACTGTAATCCAAAACATTGGAAAGCTGGGGAAGACTGGCATATACATTCACAGACCACAGCCCATTTCATGGTATCCCTGGGTGGCTCGGTGAGATAGTGAAAGGAGGTAGCACAAGAATGAGATCACCACAGTATCTCCCATCTTTCCTCCACTAGTCACCAGGGTCCAAGAATTATTATTATCAATGCAAACAATCTACCAGAGTCTCTGTTGTTGGGAGGAATCTTCACTAAGAAATGAATAGGTTGGGAAAGAAATGAGGTCCACTGCCAGACATATGTAACACACAGGGGTTTGGAAGACTTACAGAGATGTACTTAGCAGCACTAGTTGAAAAACGAGCTGCCTTCACAGAAGCTCCTATGACTGGCTGAGAGGAGATACACTGCATACAGACAAGGGAATGAACTGAAACAAAAATCCTTCTCAGGTACACAGCATGAAGCATGTGCCCTAAGAGTTCTTATGACTTTTCTCTATTCCATATAATGGATAATACTGTAATGATTAATCACTATTAACCAAATTCTTATACCTTAAAGCTTGCATACCAGGATTATTCTTTTAACTGAATTTGCTGCACATTAGAAAATCCAATTTCTGGCCAAAGCCATGTCCAGTCTTGGGATTAATAACATTTGTTCCTCTCACTAGATTCACTGAACAATAACTTGACTATGGCCTAAATCCTTTGGTCAGTCGTAGCTAAATTTGTTGTGTACCTTCAAGTCTTTTCTGACTTATGGCAACCTTAAAGTGACCCTATCACAGGGTTTCTGAGGCCGAGAGTGTGTGATGTGCCCAAGGTCAGCCGCCGGGTTTCCACGGCTGAGTGAGGAATCAAACCCTGGTCTCCATGGTTGTAATCCAATGCTCAGACCACTACACCATGCTGGCTCTCTCTAGCTAAATTAACCCTACTGAATCAATGGCAATTTGACAATTCAAAAGCTATATAAATCACACTGACTAAATGGGTTAATATGCTGCTGGAGACTAAGAAGAGAATCCAGCGCTATGCTTCCTTAGTGCCTTTGGGAGCATTTCTCTGCAAATTTAACTAGAATCAATGAAGTTAACTTTTTTATTATTATTATTTTAAAGCTTAGGTTCTTCATTACAAGCACCAACAGGGTTGAAGGAAGGACATAGTAGGTGGAAAATGAAAGCGTTTAGACTGAGGAATGGGCTAGAGCTTTCAGTATACCACACAGTTATACAGAGCAAATGATACAGCAGCTCACATAGCATCCAATAAAGAGTTTTAGTATTTATTACATTTTGTATCACCTTTCAAATAAAAAATGGTACTCAAGGAAGCTAACCAATTGTGCTAGTTATCAGTACATTTCTAAGCTCTATTCAAATTTATTTATCTAAAGTATTTCTGTATTGTCTCCCAGACCACAAGGGCTCCCAAGACAATGAATAAATAAAAATCAATTAAGACAATACAAGGATAAAAATATTTTAAGAACACATTAAAATTCTCTTTAAAAACTCCTAACAGCAGCCTAAAAACAATTCTAGGATTCAGTTTTGAAAGAGTTAAAACAGCACTTTAAAACTCTGAATGCCATCTGGAACAGTGCTGTCTTGGATGACCATTGGAAACTTAATAGAGATGGGGCCAGATAAGTTCCTGGATAGGGAGTTCCACAGTTGGGGCACTGCTACAGAGAAAGGCCTATTATGTATACCCACCAACCTAACTTCTCAAGGTGTTGGGAGATGCTACAGAGACTCCTATGAAGATCTCAAATTTCAAAGCACTGGTATTGATCTTCCAAAACAGTTTGAGATCAGATTTTCTAAAGGACTACTTTCCACAGTATAATTTTGGCCTATTTTGGAAATTTTCTTGTATGTTCACTGGCAAGGTTGGTTATGCTGGTGAGCAAAAAAGGTGAGGCCCACACCATAGGAAATCCATGGTTAGAAATTCCTAGTTGAACAATGCCTGCCCCTTTCAGTATATGCTTGCATCATCAGCACTTGCAGCAAAACATTTACAAGTTTGGGAAAAAGGGCACATTGCTGCGGTTTCTCCTACTCTATTACACTGGACACACTTATTCAGACATCCTAATATTTCATCTCTGTACTGCTGACCAGAACACGGCTAAGTTCTACTAAACATTACAAAGGAAGATGCTCAATGTATGTTGGTTTTGTGTAACATTAATTTGGCTAAGTTCTATTAAAAATTACAGAGGAAGGTGTTCAAGGTGTGATTGTTGTTTAGTGTACTATCGATTTGGCCATTAAAAAGCTGACATGCATTAAAAAAAATGCCTGCTTCCAGATAAATGGAAAGTGGCATACCTTTCTAAGCAATCATGAAGTAGGATCTTCTTACTGGGGAACATCAGTGTGGAGTGCCCTCCCTTTGGAGGCCCAGTTGGAACCAAGAGATTTCAAGTAAAAATTTGGCTGTTCATCAAAGCCTTTAGGCCTCACTGATTTCTCTCAAGCACTAATGTACACAGTTTTGAATTGTTTTAATCTTCTAAATCTGTTTTAAATTGTTAATTTTTAATATGTTTTTAGTTTATTTACATTATTTCTATTGTTTAAACAGTTTTAAACCGGCTCTCATTTTACTTGTAAGCTGCCCTGAGATCTTTTTGATACAGGGAACAGTGGAAATATTTTAATAAATAAATAAATTTTAAAAATGAGGAAAGGGGAGTGAAGGAATCCAGCAGAACCTTTGAGACTAAATGGTTTATTTTTGTATGAGCTTTCTGGGATATCAATCCATTTCTTCAAAGTATGTTCAGATGGAAACAGTTGTTTCTCTGAGTCACGTCCAAAAAGATCAAGGAGCTCAGTCACATTATTGCCTGTTCAGTTATGTCTAGAGGGAAACAACTGGACACTCTATGAAGGTGGTACTAAGAAAGAACATTAACTGTTGTAGGTATACTCAACTTTGTTGCTTCTGACATTTGGGCAGTTTGTAAGATCTGTTTAGACGGCAGACAACACTTAGGCTGTTCTAATTATTTTAACAATGTAGTTTTGTTTCACTTCATACTGTTCTTTGGAACAAAATACTGGGAAGTGCCTTGCTTATAATCCCATAAAAACTAGAAGATTGTCTTCAAACTGATCGCCTCCAAAAAGAGCTGGGACTCTTGTCATACTCTCCCCTGCAAAAGACTTCTAGTTCTGACAGTTCCAGATGATATTTTAACCTTTTCACTGAGAGCATTTTGTGTGCAGACACACAAATAATTTCACCATTCCTCTGACTGAAATATGTAAACGGCAATGAAAACAGTATGCTTCAGAATTATCCCCAGATCTGTTCATATAGCATTGGAGGTATCAAAAGAAGAGGCCAGCTCACAAAACTAAACAAGAGATCAATTTTGGGTTTCATTTTCATTTGTCAAGACAGGGCAAACAGTGTTCAGAAGTTCACAGCTGGATGACCCATGATGGTGTAATTCATTCTTTGGAAACCTCCCAAAATCCAAAGCATTTTTAATGTGTTTTAATACCTGGTAGGGTGCTGGTTTACAGTGCTTTAAAGTACTGAAGTTAAGAGTCTTAGTAACAATGACAGTTTTTCTGTTTTAGCCCCATTTTAGTAATTGACAAAATGGGACAACTGACTGTTACTTAATATGAACAACAAACACATGAACATAAGAAAAGGTACTTAGGAAAATAGAAAGCTATCTTATACTGAGTGGCACCCTTGGCCATCCAGCTCGGTGGTGTCAACTCTTGACTGGCAACTGCTCTCCATGGTTTCAGGTAGGATTTTTTCCCCCTTAGTCCTGGTTGGAGACCCTTAGTTTTCCTTGAGAGGTCTCCCATCTGAGCACAAATAAGCTTAGCTTCTGAAATCAGTCGAGACCAGGTGTGTTCATCAGGGTAGGGTTGTAATTTTAAGAAACAGATGATTAATAAATAACCTCGGTGTATTTCTGGGTCCAAGGGATCACAACAGGATAATGAAAGGCAGTTCCCTACCCCAAGTAATGCCTTCAGAAAACTACTAAGACAGACTATGCAGAAGTACAGTGTTTTCAAAATCTAGCTTTGCATGTCTCCTTTGATCAAATGGGGAAGAGACACTCAAAGCAACAGATAATTATGATACCTTTAAGTTTGTGGCAAAGAACAGTTAGTTCAGCTCATCCCTGTCAGTACCATTTCACAAATGCCTATTCAATACAGTACACTGGCAACTAATTGCCACTGAGAGAATTCAGGGCTTGAGCCATAAGTACAAATATCCAGCTGGGGAAGGCAAGTTTATCAGGCACTTTAGGAACACCCAGCAAACCCCACAATAAAATAACAGAACACTCCAGAAAAGAATATCAAAGTCTTGCAACGCCTACACACAGTACATGCATGGGGAACATATAGGTTGAGCTTTTATTCCTGGCACAGGAAGGTAGACATGATTCAATAAGCATAAACTGAGATGAGCGGGCATAACGTTCATGATTTGGATGTAGCAAATAAAGAATTTAACTTGTTAAAAATGGACAGAACAGAAGAAAGCAGGGGAAGGGCATTTCATGTCAATAATATGTACATCTGCACAAAAATTCAAGTGAATGAACAAGGAACTCCCATGCAGAACATTTGAAATACATACATACATACATACATACATACATACATAATATTTTAAAAAACCCAACAACACTGTGGTTAGGGTCTACTAAAGATGGGTGAACCAAGGACAGGATGTGGCTGACACTTTCTTGAAATAAACTGCAATGTTTCAGGAAAGAAAGGATCAACAACAATGGGCACACTGATATGTGCTGGAAGACAGACTCTGCTAAACAAAGAATCTCCAATAAATTCCTGACAGACTTTACAGACAATCTCTTTTTTCAGAAGACAGAGGAAAGAATGCAGGGATCTGCTATGCTTGACTTGTTCCCAAACAACAAGGAAAAGCTGGTCAATGAGATTAAAGCAGCAGGAAGGGTGTGTATGTGACGATGATTACATAATACTTGCAGAAGCTATGTGAAGTCTGGTGAAGAATGCTGAGAGCAACAATTCCTAAACTCCTTTTTTCCCCCTCTGTTTTCCTTCAAGGGGAAAACTGGTGGAAACTTCCACTTGTTTGATTGATTGATTGATTGATTGATTGACTGATATTCTGCCTTTCTTTCTATGAGATCCAAATTATGACCAGTGAAAGATCAGGATTGCAGTTCAAGACTAATATGGAGTTAATCAGAGAATACTTAATTACCTTAAACGGATTCGAGTTTCTAAGACTACAGGAATAGCATTCTAAAATAACTTGCTAATCTGCCTTTGAGAAATCTTGGAAAAAGAACCGTTTGTCTTACCTGTGAGACAGTTCTTTTCAGTGGAAAAGGCAACAAAGTGGGGTGGGGGGTTGGGACTCCACCTTCTCCAAGCAGCAAGAAGGCAGAAGTCTTTTCAAGAGTGCCTTCTAGGGGGAGCAACCTTCTACCAGCCCCATCCCTGCCCACCCCCCTTGCAATGGCACCCGGCAGTCTAGCAATGCTGGTGGAGGGTTCCCTGGAAGCCCCATCCCTATTTCCAAGGTGTGCCTGTGGGAGCGGGGGAGAGGGATAAACACCATCTTTTCAGACATGAGGCCTCTCAGCCAGGCCAGAAATTCTGGTGGGAGTTAGAACTTTGCTGAATCAGGACTTACTATACCCATGTTCTCCTTAAATTGCTTGGCTTGCTTCTCTGCCTCTTACACTGGCCCTTGTCTGGCTGGGTACTTGTGGCATGTCTGGACACAATGGGGGGATTTTCCCTTACATGGTGGCAAAACAGGCTCCCTTTCATCCTGCTTGTCCTTATCCCCATCTAAGCCTGGGAGAGGTTGGGCGGCAGAAGGCTAGCAGCATCTCTGGCACTGTCAACGCTTTCCTTCGTGTTCTGTGCCAGTCAGAGAATAAAAATAGCGGGAGAGAGAGCTGAGCTCTATCAGAGTGAAGGCAGGAACTATAACCAACCACACAGAGAAGAGTGCTCCCCTTAGAAGGCACTCTCAAAGAGACTTCCACATTCTCAACCCTCGAAGTAGTGGAGGACCAATCATCGCAAATAGGGTATTCCTCCCCTCTATAGTGGAAAATGAGTGAGATGGAAGGAATGATACTAAAATTCATTATAATACACCCCATTTGTTCAATAACAATCCAGTGGTTAGAAGAAGCCAGGATCAATATGACAAGAAGAAATTGCGCCAGACTAGTATTATCTTTCATTTTTATCAGGTTACTGAATTAGTAGATTGTAGGAATATGATAGATTTTATTTATTTTAATAAGTAAAATATCTGATGAATACTCCTATGGTATTTTAGTTAGAAAACTGGTACATGGGGGTGTAGATGGTCTTACTCTCATTTAGGTTCAGAGCAATTTAAAAAACTGGACTCAAAAATTGTCCATTAATTGTCTTCTATCAAACTGGAAGAAGGATCTAACTGAAATATAACAGGGGTCTATCCTCAGCCTATCACTATCATTAACAAAAAAACCAACAGCCATGATTTAGATGAAGCAGTAGAAAATCCTTATCAAAGCTATAGGTAACACAAAAGAAAGGGATAAAGAACACCTCAGAAGACAGAAATGAAACTTAAAATGCCCTTTTATAGGCAACATCTAAAATGAATGAAAAAGGAAATTAAAGAAAGATAACTGCAAAGTTCTCTACTTAGGAATAAACAAACAAGTACATTATAGAGATACAAGATGGGGAATACCTCTCTTGGCAGTAGCAGTTATGAAATGGATTTGAAGACTGTAATAATTCCCAGGCTAAATATGAGTTAGCAGTGGGATGCAGCAAAGAGCTAATGGCATTTTAGGCTGCATTCACAGAATCATGGGTTCCAAGTCATACGAAGTAACAGATTCTCTTTATTCTGCACTAGTCAGACCACACTCAGCACAGGACTTTCAGGAACACATAAACAAACTGGAATGGGTTCAAAAAAGAATAAGGAAGATGGTCAGTGGCATGAGGAAAAAAATATATGAGGAAAAGTTGAGGGAACCAGGCATATTTAGCCTGGAGAACAGAATACAAAGGACATAACAGTATTCTTCAAATATCTGAAGGGCTGTCACACAGAAGAGAGAAAAGATGTGATCTCTGTTGTCCAGGAAGGCTTTTGTTATAGAACGGTAGATTTCCATTTAATATTAGAAGAAACCCTTTATTTTAAAAAGTTCAACAACAGAATCAATTACAACAGAACAGAACCAACAAAAGAACCAATTACTGAAAGCAGGGGGAGTTACTTCTTGCTCTAAGTCTTAAATTAGAAATTGGAGGGCATTCTAGTTCTGAATTTCCCACAACAATTAACAGGTTGGACTAGATGGCCCACAAGATTGCCAAACAATGATTTTATGAGACTATCCACCATCTGGACTACAATTACTCTGGGACAGGTACCACTGAAATGAATAGCCATGTAAGGGCTCACTAGGGAGAGGATTTCAAGAATGAGAAAGGGGTAAGAGAAACATTTTTTTCTTTTTCGCTCTCCCAAACCGTTTTCTGTTGTGTTCTACAACATGATAGGTTTGCCAGGTCCAAACTGGCATAATTCATCCCAATATAGGTGGTATGCAGTTCTGACCACTGAACTTCACTCCTACACTGTGCAGACACAAGATGTTTATCCTCATAGCATGTATTCCCAGTCCTACTTCTTCTTATCCTTGCAGGCTACTTAATCAGGAGCCTGAGTAGACTAATGCTTTGTCTCCTCCTGTCTGTAAACCTCCTCTTTTAATTCAGTGGCCTCTCCTTTCCAAAGAAGTCAACTAAAGGAGAAACAATTATGTTCAAAAAGGAAACATAAATCAACATATTAATCAGAAAAAAGATGAAATCCTTCCAAATTTCAATATAAATGAAGACAAACTGCTGACAGATTATTTCTGATAAAGAATGAAGGTTAAGATGTTCCTCAGGTGCATAATGGTTCCACTTACTCTGGCCGGCAAATCACCAGGTCCCCCTTATTAGTGCCATACGCCAATCCCAAACCTGGTTCAGGAAGCCAGCGAGCAGAATTTATACTGACATGTCTCCTTTGGTCAGCAGGCATTGGGTACAAGACATTGAACACTCTCTGTGAGGAAAATAAAAACACACAATCAGTAACCAGGCAGATAATATTAAGTTTGCAAAACAAATCAGTCTTTCACATGCACATTCATCAATTAAAAGACAATTCAGGAATAAGAAACTATAACATTAATCAACTTGAAAACAATCCAGCTATACCAGAAGAATCCAGCTGTATCAAAAGAATCTGGCTATACAGAAAACAGCCCACAGTACTAACAAGCTATGGTGGGAATGTGTGGTTTGCCACTAGTTCTTATCAGACTCTCTCTATTTGTGTAGATGATACCACAATACAAAAGCTAGAGTATACCAAAGACAAGCACCAGGAAATGCTGTAAGCCAGAAACAAGGAATAGCAGAGGGAAAGTTTAAAAATAACTACATATTACACTACAATTGTTAAGACAGTTGCTTTCTAACCCTGTTTCTACCATAACCTATCCTTTGAAACCATCTGTTTTTGGCCCATCATCCTCTCTCTGATCTTTAAGTCTGGAGACCCCTTTTGCTGCATGCCTGGCACAGGGAACTTGTAGTCAAATATTTAATGGCTACGGCAATACAGAAATCAAGAATGATGCATCAGGAAAGCTGTGTCTTATAATGGTAACACTAATAGAATATCACATACCTCTTCCCTGATTTCTTTGCAAGTCAGATATTAATCAGTGTTCTTTGGCTTTTTACTTTCCTCAGCAAAGTTAACTGATGTTCAGATAAATTCAGTGTCAACTGAGGTTGTCAAGTCCCTAATGTTATCTTCAGTAGTTACGCTATCTCAGCATATTTGTCCTATTGTCTTCATCTCTTGACTACGTAGCAAAAAATTCTAGGTACGCTGATAGCATCTGTTACCATGGTGATTATGGTACCACCACCAATTTTAATGGGGTTATGATAACAGGAAGGTGCTTATAAGAGCAAAGTAGCATTTATTGACAAAATAAGCATTGTTTGAGGTGCGACAGAATGAAAAGAACACTCCAGTGATTAAACTGCAAACTCATTTCATGAGTCAACACTTTCTCCTGTCAATTACCTTCTGGTAAAGAACAGTGGCTAGCAAAATGGTTTCCTGGGCTTGCCTCCAGCTCCTGCAATTAGTTTTATATACTCAACGACAGAAGCTATTTGCAAGGCTCTGATTTGACAATATACATCAGAAGACTTTCTCAGCAAGTAGCACTTGGGAGGAGCCTTCCCTAACTAGTTGCTTACAACCTCCCATAATGTATAAGTACCAGTCAAACTGAATAGATCTGATGGAAGTGTAGTCTAAAATATCTAAAAGATACCAAACCTAAGGTATATCCTGCATAGTCTCATATAGTCTATCAATACTGTAGAAGCTGTAACTGTCAGAATTATGCAAAAATATGGATAGTAAAACAGTCAATATTTACACATGTCCATTTTATTCATCTAGATTTCTTTTTTCTCCTGCTGTTTACTAAACCCTACAGAAACAGGAAGCTGTTAACACATTATTAAGACTATGCCTGTGGATTTTGAAATTGGCAGATAAAAGCAATAACAATATCTATAATGGCATAATGAACATTGTCAGCAGCTACTGAGACCTGGTTTAATCAGCCCAATACATTTGTTTGGATGAACTAACCATTCAGGATCTTTTCAAAGTAAAGCTGGCTTTTTTAAATCAATAAATGTGCTGTTCTTCCTTGAAAGAATTTCTGTTGGAAAGAAGTCATATTCTTTCCAATGTGAAAGAATGTGTGAGATAACATTATATGGGATTCTGCAACAATAATGCAACAATGCAACAACGCGTGCAACATACACCATGGGCATCTATAGGTTACTACAGATATGGGTTGCTATAAATACTATATCACAACTAAAAGTTACTACAGCTATTGTCAGTGATGATAAGTAGAAACTCATATTTCCTTCCAATTTACTGCGCAAGTTTGGGTACATTAAAAACAGCAAAAACGTCTTTAACAGATATATACATCTTCTCCCTTAAACAAAAACAAATAAAAAGAGGTGGAAATCTGTCTTCCACTTCCCCTGCACTATGCAGAAGAGAAAGGATACTGAGCCACTAGCACTGGACTGGGGAAAGCAACAGTTGAGTGTTGGATGGAATCTGTTTTACTATCCAGAACATTCTGAGGAAAAAAACCCCATGAAGGACTAACATACAAGACTGATTATCTGTAAAGGGGGATAAATGCTTGCTAATTTGTACTTCAGCTCACACCCAAATCTAAGTACTAACAAAATGCTGAAAGCACACTATTAAACATTTACACTTAGCTGCCTTGCTTCATCCATGCTAGCAAGAAGTTCTGAGAAGTCAATAAAACAGGCTGCACCTGCAGAATTCCAACTCTGTATCTGTAGAGGCCACATCTAAGACAGTCATTATCTTTGAGTCAGAAAACGGGATGATAAAACAGTATATTTTTATAAAGAATAAACTTTCTTTAAGTGTAGAATATTCATGCTTGTATCCTCTCAATAAAGACAAACTTTCACCAATGGATTTGTATTAATCAAAACACTGCATTCTCATACAATGATATCAAAAGATCTACTAAAACATTGCTTTTATATATGCTAATTTCATTTACTTATATATACAAACCCATTACACCTGCTTCCATATAGATCATTCTTTCATCAAACATCCATATCTGACATGTGAAAAAGCTTCCTCAAAAGTTGCAGCTGATAAAAACAGAGAAACTAATTTATGAGAATGCTTGACCATATGTATGAGCACATACTTAAAGTTGGTGACCAGCTAGCAACAGAGTCAGCACAGCATAAAAGAAGGGTACTATAGGGCCTGTGCCTACAAATATTTCGTATTTTATGAATGTATCTTATTTGTATGCAATAAAAGTTACAAAGAATTGCCTTGTGTGGAGATGGTTGAAGGAGCTCTGGTTTTCCATTTTGCTTTTGTCAAAAGCTATTTACGAGCCCAAAGTCGCGAATGGTAAGCTCTTTATCAAAACTTTATTCTCTTTCTGAGTCTTCTGTTGCCAGTATTATTTGGTACAATATTGTCAGTATACAAAGTTCTTAGTCCCAGATAGGATTTGGTAAGGAGCCCCACCCTTCTGGCTTACATTTTTCAACACAGGTAGCGTCGGGTAGTTACACTGCCTGATATAATGATGATGGGAGATGTAGTAGTAGCAGCTCATTAGCTATTAGATAAACAGTGTCTGGTACTGAGCACAGGAAAGCAGCTTCTTGAGTAAGGTCTGGTTCCCTTGTGAATTATGCAGGGGGAGAAAAAGCAGGATGTAGCCTTAAGCGCTTTCACCTTTTCTTTGCCTCAGTTCAGTCACTAAAGTCTTTACATGTATCCAACCAACAATAAAGTATAGTTTTAGACTATATCTTATATAAATGGATTCTGTCCCTGACAGGTAGTTTCTATCTTCAGCAAACATCTCCACTATCATCTGCCAACTTCCCTTGTTCAGGTTTATAGCATGTTTACACATTTAACTCTCACTTTAGTAATACAGGGGTTATTATAAAACAGAAGAAAAGTGTCTTATGAATATACTATGTAACTGTTTCAAAATCATCCAACTCTTAAGTCAGTTTGAGAATCTTAACTGGATAGCCTCCACAACAAAGCAGCATGGCAAAGCCAAGCTCTTACTGTTTTTGTTATAAAGCAAAACTAATGACTGAAGCAAATTATATTCTGCAACAGGGACATTCATTTCATGAGAATGTGATTTCCATTCAGTCACACATCAGAGGTATGGGTTATCTCACCATTAACTCCAGTAGTGATGATGGAAAAATTCCCAATAAATTTGAGGGATGAATTAGAGAAGGAATTAAAAAAGCATGGAATATATAAGTTAAAAGAATGGATGAATATAATGATGAACAAAGATAGAATAAAGGAGAGATTGCAGGGTACTAAGATGTCATGGTTTAATTACATTCAGCTGGAGCAGTGGACAAGGAATTGGAAAAGCAATAATAAAGATTTTTAGAGAATATACTAGATTTGAACAAATGATTAAGCAAAGAGATGATATGGAAGAAAACGAAATACTGAAGGGTACCACAAGAGGAATATATAAAAGATTGTCAAAAAATGAAGATGAAGATCTTAGAAAAATAGATACTTAAGACTGGGGGAAAATTTGGAATCAGTGTCATTTAAAAAATTTATCTGTAAGAATAAAAGAGAATTACTATAAATTGGTTTGGAGATGGTACCTAACACCAGTAAGGTTAAAGCACATAGACAAGAATCATTCAAGGTTATGTTGGAGGAGTTGCCAAGAGATTGGCACATATATCCATATGTGGTGGAATTGTGAAAGTGTACAGAAATTTTGGCAAATGGTGTTTAAAGAGATAAAAGAGATAACAGGAATTGATTTACAAATATGTCCGAGTATAGCGTTATTATCTATATTTGATAAGGTTAATTGTACCCAGACAATGAAAGAGTTAACTACAAATTTATTAACTGCAGCAAGGCTAATTATATCGAGAAAATGGAAAACTCAGTAAGACTTTCAAATAAAGGATGGTATAAAGAAGTGTGGAAAATTGCGATCAATGATAAGTTAACATGTCAAATTAAGGTTAAAAAAGGGATAATGAAAAGGAATGACTTTGAAGCAATATGGAAAACATTTGTGGAAAAGGCTTTAACAAAAGAGGGAAGTGTCACACCTCCACAAGAAGAATTACAATTTTGGAAAGCAGAGTAAGCTGAAATATAATTGGCTCTGGGAATAGGCTCACATTTAGGGTAGAGTTTATGGTTAATAACTGGATCATATATAGCATTAGCAATAGGTAAAATATAGTTGAAAAGAATAGATTTAAGAATGAAATTATTATAGCAATAATGAATACAAGGAGAAAGAGATATAGATACATGAAATAAAAATATATAATCAATATGATACATAATATGTTGAATAAGCATATGATGATAAAGGATCTGGAAAGAAATAGTAATGTAAGCTATTTGTGTTGTAATTTTTCTCTTTTTCACATTTATGTTATTCATGGGGTGTTTTTGTTTTATTCTGCCATGTACTGTTCTTTTTTCTTTTTAATAATGAAATTTAAAAAAAACACATCAGAGGTATGAACAGACTGCTTACTTGTAACTGTGATTCTTTGAGTGGTCTCTGTGCAGGCACAAAAACTCATTTGTTAGAGACACAGAAACCATAATGAAGAATAAATGTTCATTAATCTGTACTGACATATCACTATTTATTTTTTATTTATTAAAATATTTTTATCCCACCCTATATCAAAAGATCTCAGGGTGGCATACATGTAAAACCAATGCATTCAAGTTGAAACAATTTAGAACAATAAAAACATTTTAAAATCAACTAAAAATCATTATAAGATTAACAAGTTAAAAGAGGTTTAAAAGGTTAAAACAGTGCCAAAAGCATATGCACTAACATTTTGCGATAAATCTGTTAGTCCCAAAGGCTTTAATGAACAGCCATGTTTTTACTCGGTGCCAACTGGGTCTTCAAGGGGCGTCATTTCACAGCTGGGGTGCCTTGGTGAAAAGGCCCTTTCCCACATCCTCACACAGTATATTGACCTCACTGCTGGGACACAGAGGAGGACCACCCTAGAAGACGTCAATTCCTTTTATCATCTGAAAATGCACACAGGTTTCAGTCATGGTGCCAGGTTAATCCAGTGGATGGAGGTGAAGTAGACTATCTCTTCCTCCCACTGACTGTGTTAATGCTTGGGATAAATGTTTTTTATTCGAGCATGACTATATCTTGGAGGCCAGAGGCATCCCTGTCCTGTTGTTGTTGTTGTTACTTGCCACTTAAGGCAACCTTATGAACGAGAAATCACCAAGATCAGGTCATCGAAAGCCCTGCTCGGGTTTTGCAAACTCGGGGCTGTGCCTTCCTTGATTGAATCAACCCACCTGTACTGCATGGCTCCTCTTTTCCTACTGCCTCCCACTTTACCAAGCATTATTGACTTTTCTAATGAGTCATGTCATCTCATGACATGGTCAAAGTACGATAAAGTTCAGGTTTTACTTGATCTAGCACTCATTTATTATCTCCACCAGCACCACATTTCAGAATTCTCTTCCCATCAGCTTTCTTCACCATCCAGCTTTCACAGACACATATACAAATTGGAAACACAATGGCATAGACAATCCTGAGTTTGGTTTTCAACTGTGTATCTTTATACTTGAGGATATTATTTAGTTCCTTCATGGCTATCTTTCCTAATCTTAGTCTTCTGGCTTCGTGACTACGGTTTATTTATTAACTAGTTCTGTGTCTTATCATCCACTTTAAAGTCATACAAATCACCTGTGGTCATTATTTTTGTTTTCTTAATGTTCAGCTGTTACCCTGTTTTTACATTTTACATTTTTTACATTTTCTTATTTCAAGCCTCTGTTATTTTCTGTTAAGTAATATGGTGCCATCTGCATATGTTAAACTGTTGACATTCCTTTCCCCAACTTTCACACCTATTTCCTCTAATCCTGCTTTACCTATATTTCCTACATATAAATTATAAATACATAGGTGATAAAGTGCAGCTTTCTCTGACCCCTTTATCAATGGAAACCACTCTGTTCACCATATTGTGTCTTGACAACAGCCTCTTATCCAGAGCAGAGGTTCTACATCAGGACTGTCAGAAGTTACAGCATTCCCATTTCTTTTAGAGAGAGAAAGAAGTTTTACTGCAATCTATTAAGCACAGATGGATTTTCTTTTTAAATTCTTTGGTGTTTTCCATTATCCAATGTATGTTTGTGATATGATTCTTTGTGTCTCTTCCTTTCATGAACACAGTTTAGAGACCTAGCATTTCTTATTCCTTATCTCTATCATTAAAGTCTTTTTTAAAAATCTTGAGCATCACTTTGCTTCCACTGAAGATCAGTTTAATGCAACAGTGCAATGCAACAGTTTGATAGTTACTACAGTCCCTAGTGCCTCTTTGTTGCAGACTGGAATGTATACTGAACACTTCCAGTTTGTGAACTGCTTCTGTTTTCCATATTTATTGACAGATTTTTGTTAGAATTTGAATGAATTCTGTCTTTTCAGTTTTAAACAGTTCTACTGGTATGCCATCTGTTCCTGATGATTTATCTCTCCCATGTGCTTTGAGAGTCCTTTCCACTTCACTTTCTATTATCATAGGTTGATCTTCACATGGTTCTTCCTTGAAGGAATCTGTCACTCTTTCATCTCTTTTATATAGATCCTGTATTGCTTCCATTACCTTTTTTTTCTTGATTACATAATGTGTTTTCCTATTGGTCGTGTAACATCTCTACCCTTGTTTTGAATTTTCATTTCTCAGTTCTTGTAAAAAGGGTCTTCTGCCTTTCTTTTCCTATTTATTTACAGTGATTTTCATACTAAGCCGTACAATCAGTAATGCTTCTGTCAGCACAGCTTCCTATTTCACTGGCGCACAAAATCCCACCACCGTGGAGAGGCAGTGCCTTGGTGGGTATAAAGTGGAACGTGTCCAGAGCAGGGCAACCAAAGTGGTGAAGGGTCTGGAAGCCATGCCCTATGAAGAACGCCTTAGGGAGTTGGGTATGTTTAGTCTGCAGAAGAGAAGGTTAAGAGGGGACATGATAGCCATGTTTACATATTTGAAGGGATGTCATGTTGAGGAGGGAGAGGACCTTGTTCTCTGCCACTTCAGAGACTAGGACAAGGAGCAACGGATTCAAGCTGCAAGAAAGGAGATTCCACCTGAACCTCAGGAAAAACTTCCTGACGGTCAGAGCTGTCCGGCAGTGGAATAGGCTGCCTCGGAGTGTGGTGGAGTCTCCTTGTTTGGAGGTTTTTAAGGAGAGGCTGGATGGTCATCTGTTGCGAATGCTTTGATGGGTGTTCCTACATGGCAGGGGGTTGGATTGGATTGTCCCTGGGGTCTCTTCCAACTCTATGATTCTACGATTCTATAAGTGGGCTTTTAAAAAAATGGCTCTGATAACAACAACCCTGGAGGTGCTGGAAGTCACCATTAAATTGTGTGGAGTCAGTCTAATAAACCCGCCACAACAATATATAAATATAAAATGGCAAAATCAAAGTCTGCTTTTTGGATTTTTTAAAAATTTTTCAAGCCATGGTTGGCTGAATCCTTGGATACAGAATCCACAGATATGGAGGGCCAACTGTAATGTACAATATGAACAATAAATTCGACATATATAATAGTCTCGTTGTCCAAGGGTTTTTGACTGTCCTCAGGTTTAATCTACTGGCTGTGTTGTCAAATATGAGCCCCTCCTTGTAAACGTTGGCAGACACAATCCTGCAATAATAGGATAGTCTTCTACAGAGGAAAATGATTCTATGGAACCAACACTATATATAAAAAAGCTCTTTATTCTTAAGCTGTTCAAGGAGGAAAATGAGGAGGGGCACTGTGATTTCCTGTTATGTGCAATGCACTGTGCACTTTTAGATTGGCTCAGAAAATACTACAAGTGGAGTTAAACATCTCAGAATAGGTAAACATGATACCAAAAGGTGTCCAACAAGGACACTGACTCAGTCTTTTTATAATAACAAGGAGGAGGAGGAGGAAAGGAATTTTCAGCACTTTTCTCTATTCATATGTCTCTGCCAGAAGCTTCTGACCAAATGAATACATATCACTATGTTGGTCAGCATTATCACTGATATGTGGTCTTGTATGTTACTTTACTAAGGCCCAGCTGGCTGGGAGGAAAAGAAGTGACACCTGTAAGCACATCTTTTGTCTCTTTAAGTTTACCATAATTTTACCATGCTAAATTTGTGCTGTTGTTTTTCATGTTTACAGTTAAGCAAGGAACTCAGAGGTCTAGCTTACAAGCAGCTAAAGACCAAAAACTAAGAGACAATCATATTTTTGTCAGTAAAATTACTTTTGTTTTGAATAGTCTATTTAAGATTGGTGGCTGTAAGAACAATTTACTAGAGATCAGCACTAGCTTGGGGCAAAGTCCTGTTAGGTTCAATTCCCATTCCTATCTCAGCTGCCAAACATCCATCTCCTGTCATTTGATAGCCATTATTTTCAAGTTTCCCTGCTGCTTTTTCACTATGCTTTTTTCTCAATGGGCAGTGCCTATTTCAAGAGATAAACTAATCTGTAAAGTAGATTGACTCCTTTTCTTTCTGATTTTCAGTTCTAGGATTTGCCAGTGCTCCTTAATTTGTGGTGTAAGGCCACTGGGAGAAAAGGGCTGGAAAGTGGCCAGCTTTTATAACAACCGTGTGGAAGTTACACTGTGTTCTTTATTCTTACAAAAACTAGTCCTCGTTAATTCCTTGCTAGTTAGAAAATTCCTAGTTATCTGGCCTGGTCCTCAGAAGAAACACCAGGTGTTTCCCCTTAGAACTTCCTTACACTACACTCAAGAGGATTCAATAGCTGTTTGGCCAGTAACAAACTCTGGCCAAGAACCCAGATTGGCAGACACAATACACACGTGTTAACATGATACATTTCTCTCCCAGCCCCCTTCCCAAAACTCACCCTTTCACCGCTGCAGTTCCCCCCAACACAGCCATTTCCTCGCCAGTAAAGTGCTGGCATAGCAGCAGAAAAATGTCCAGCTATTTACCTGTAGTTGGACACACAGCAATGACATTGCCCTCAGGGGCCTCTGGGGGACCACCAGAATGGCCCAGGGGATCCAGTTACTGTATGTAACTACAGGAAAATAGCGGAATGCTTTTCTGCTGCTCTCCCTCCTCTCCATCAGCAAAGAAATGGCTGTGTTGGAATGGCTGCTGCAGAGAAACAGTGAGATTAAGTGTATATGTGTGTAGCTGATCTCACACTATTGTGACTCACTAACAGGATGTTAGTCTCTGTTTAAAAAAAAAAAAACAGAACCACCACTAAGAGATTGCAATGCTTTACTCATATTTATGCAGAAACTCTCAATAGTCTATATCATACGTGGGCATACCTGGAAGTTCACAGTGCCATTTTTGAGTTGTTCGTAATACTTGTGGGCCACATGCTGCCATTTTCCAAAATCAGAACTGAAACTCTGCTAACTTCCACTTGCTCTTTTTGATTCTCTGCAACTGTTTCAGGTCATACCTCCTTTTCAAACAGAAATTTAAATAAAACTCTATCCTACAGGCATCTTCCATCCAGAATTTGTGTTTTTTCAGCCAATCTTTCTGTAAACTGAGGATTTGGGGGAGTTTGAGGGCAAAGATTGCACAGGAACCCCTGTAGGCCACATATAGCCCATGGTCTGTACAACTTCATCAACTCAGTCTAAGTGAACTTTACAAAGTCAAGGAGCATACACACAAATTATACAGTACACATTCAGAACACATCTAAGCAGCTATTAACATTCTCATTACTGTGCTTTCAGTTGTGTTGGCCAAACAATGCAGACATCCATTTTAGATTTGAAGTTGGCTTTGCCTCACCCATCTTATTGACTTCCTAAGGTTCAATTTCAGTCTCAAGCCTGCTTTATTCAAAACATGGCTCCTGAAGACCAAATTAATATTCATTATATTTCGAGTCTGAATCTATTAAACCATCATTTCCCACCTGAACAGCTTTCTTAGGATGCTTAAAACCTAACTCCCTATCTTTTCTGGCAAATGTGTATATTATTTTCTCAAGGTTTTGAAAGGGCCTGAGAGCCCATGGACTGTACAATTCCTGTCCCAATTACGAGAAACAAGATAAGTCATAAATGTAGATGGGGAGAAAAATCTTGCTTTGCCACTCCTAAGTTCAATTATCATAATTTAGAGTAGAAGTGTTCAACTATTACTATCCAGCAGTGTTGGACTTCATCTTCCACAAACCCTCAGCACTTCCTCTACCAAGTAAGGCTCATTAGAGTTGCAGTCCAACCACATGTAGAGAGCCACACTTGCCCATACTTATTTAGTGGTTCCACAGAGCCTTATCTTGCCATTTTCCTTTATGAGGGAGAACGTTTCACACATGCATGGATGTTCTTACAGTAAGTTTACACTAAGCTGTGTGTCCATATAGTCAAGCATTTATCAGGACTTGGAGTGGCTTACATAGTTTTTTTCCCAGTGTACCTGCCAATCCTTTTTTAAAAATGGATTTGAAATGTTAGAGGTCAAACTTGAGACTTTCATGGGCAAAGCAAGTGCTCTATTACAGTCCTTCCATATGAGAGCAAATACATACAATTCTTTCCTATGAGAAAAGCAGCTATTCTGCTTTTGCTGCAACAAAGACATACAGCACCTTCAAAAGCCTGATGAACTTATGACACGTAATGCCAGCACGGTGTGAAAATTCAGCATGGTGTAGTGGTTTGAACGTTGGACTGGGACTCTGGAGAACAGTCTTCAAGTATCTGCTTAGCCATGGAAACCAACTGGGTAACCTTGGGCAACTCACACTCTCTCAGCCTCAGAAGAAGTCAAAGGCAAACCCCCTCTGACCAAAACTTGTCAAGAATGACCTGAAGGCACAAAATAGCAACTCTACCTTACAATGAGTAACAGCATTTCATCTGGTTCTCTTCTACTGATCCAGGCCACATAATGCAGGAGTGGGAACTGTGCATCCAGTGGACTCAATGCAGTCAACGACCTAATGTGATCTATTGCACCATAACACTGGGAAATAAATTAGTCCCTAAAAGGTAACCAGTGTAGTCCTCAGCCTCCCACTGCCACCCCAGGAGAGAATCATAGCCACAGACCTTTACAAAATACTATTTATTTTCTATTGGGGTAGATAAGCAAACCTTTTAAAGTCTCTGAAACAGTTCCCCTCCCCAAAACTGGGAATGAGCATCTGCTCACTTCTGATTTTGAAACAAAATAAGGGACCTGAAGTACTTGAAAATACAGGAGAGGTGATTTCCAGACCCACTCTGATTGTCCACCACATATCTAATCCACACTAATTAGAACCAGCTCACCCAAAACTCAGGCAGAAGCATTTTTTCACTCCATCCACTGATCTTCTTTTAATTGGGGAATTAAAATTATTAAGCTCTGCATGCCAAGCAGGGGTGGGAAATGTGTGTCTCTTCAGAAGTTGGGAGCTGTGTCAACCCTAGCCAGCTGTAGTTCAGCAATATCTGGAAGGCCACATATTCCCCATCTAGGATGCTGAGCAGGCATTTACTGTTCAGTTAGTCCTTCTCAAATACATAGGTAGGAATGTACTTCTAAGATGGATGAATATAAAAAAAGGTTACGTTGGAATCTGGGCTGTAGTTCTGATCCCTTCCTCTCCTTCCCTCTTTGCATTTCCTTTTTATGTCTAGACTTCAGTGATCCTTCCTTATGAAGGAATATTTTATCAATCTACACATACTGTCAATTCTGCTTTCTTGTGTAAGTCAGAACTGAAAGATTAACCTTCTAACTGTGAAAAAGGCACTTGCTCACTGAGAAGAAAGGTAGACATCCTTCAGTGTGTACATTTTCAGTTGAAAAGAGAAATTTAGCTACTGTATTACTAACGCTCAGTTGGATACTAGCCTTGCTAGGCCACTTCTTAGAACTGTGCTATTTTGAAAATTCTAAGTTCTGAAAGCAGCATTCCATCAAGTTCTCATTTCAAGAAGTAGTCTAGTTAAATGCTGTTATAGTATCAAACAAAATTATTCAAGTGGACAGGGAGTTGCATTTTGGCTTGTGAAACTCTGTAAAGGGGAGTTTAGGATAACCTCCAAGGAAGTTAGGCTGGAATTCTGCTGGATGTCCTTCTGTTGGCTAGGAAAGATCTATCCATGCAGGCCTTCAGCAACTGGTTTCTGTTACATTTATAAGTTTTAAATTGGACGTGCTGAACTTTTAAATATTTTACTGCTTATTTATTATTTGTGTGGAATTTTAAATTTATCTTATTTGGTATTTTAATGGTACAATTAATATAATGCTTTTTAGCATCTGTATTTTAATATGTGTAATTTACTGAGGTTTTATTGGAACCTTTTTCAAATTATGTTGGAAACTGTCTTGCATTCCAAACCTGGAAGAAAGGTAGGTTATAAATCAAGTAATTAAAATGAACACTAAGCTCAGTTATGACACAATGTAATAAGCAACCATTTGTCTACCTTTTCCTAGGACAGTTTTCCTAGCGTGTCAGTATAAACTAATACGATTTATTGTTCCTGTCACAATGCAGACTTGTCCATTTGGATACACTAATGACTAAGTATCTCAACGGCTGAAGTGTCAGCATGCGTGTTGACTTATGGCAACTTAACAGGTTACCTCAAAAAAGAAACTTCATAGTATAGAGATTGGGCAAATTGTCTGACTGATAATACTGTGTTGCCCAGATTGATTTTAGTACAGTCATCCCTCCACATTTGTGGGTTTCACTTTTGCAGATTTGATTAATCACAGATTATTTGCTGTCACCTCTGTTGCCTCCCTATGCCATTTTTAAACAGGGACTGCAAGCCTCATGAGACTGAGAAATTGCAAATGAGGCTTGTAAGTCCCTCTTAAAAATGATGTGGGGAAGCAGTGGAGGTGGTAGTAAGCCCCACCAGCCACCCACTTCTGCTTTGTGAAGGAACACTGACGCCTCAAAGGAATCCACAGTGGGTTGAATATTGTGATCATACTTTTTTGTGTGTTAAATATGGTTTGGGAGGGCCTAGAGTTATTCATGGTTTTTTCCACTTTCCCAGGGGTCCTGTGCCCCTAACCCTAGCAAATGTGGAGGGATTACTGTAATCTTGTTTGAAGTAGGAATAATCAGGATGGGAACAGGTAAAGTTTGCACTGGGCCTCAAAACATATTGGTCATTCCAGCATGCCCTCTTCTGGTGCGACCTCCACACATACAAATGCAAGGTTGTGAAAAGCCACCATCCCATTATAGTCAACGGACGTGATGGGCATATGCTTTAGCTGCTGTTGGTGCATGTATGTTGTATCCATTGACTACAAGGGAAAATAAGAGTAGCATTTTTTTGTTTTACACAGAGGTTCTTGGAACAGAACCACTGCATATGTGGCAGGTGCACTGTATCAGTAGTTGCTGACCACCTGAGAATTCTTAAGGTAGCTCACAACATCAAAATGAAAGTGTCCTATTAATATTTGTATTACAATAAACAAATAAAATGCTGAACCAGCATATCAAACAGGACATGTCTCACCAGAAACAGACCACTCAGCCCTGACAGAGAAATTTGGTGTGTTTGCGTGTGTGTGTGTGTGTTTTGTGTGTATGTATCTGAAAACCTCCCTCCAAAACTCATACAGGGGGCCAAGAACTGTGCATATATGTTCCAGATAATATTGACAGTAGACAGTAGTAAAAGAATGAACCACAGTCAGTCAGGGATGAGAAGCTGTAGGGAAGAAGCAATTTGACACTTATTCTTCTTCACTTTGCACTCTAAAAGAAGACAGGAAGGACTCGCATTATGGAGGACAGGTGCTTGCTCAAATACATGTCAGGTTCGAGAAAATGGGTGCCCCAAGTTCTGCACCCACCAACTCCAAAAAGCTTCTTTATTGGAGTAAAGTGAAGTTCAATGAAAAGGTAAATGTAAAACTACTAAGACATGTCATATGACATGCAGAAATCTTAGAAGAAACAAATCCATTTTGTAGCTAAACAAGCAGGCAAATTATTGCTTGAACTTATCAGCCTTGTGTAAGTGGTGAAGCAATTAAAACTATTTATCTGTTAACCTCTGAGCTGTAACACATTCATACCTTTCCCCAAGGATGCCAGATGCTGAGACTCATGTGCAAGGCACCTAATTATAATCAATCACATTAGATAATCAAGATAATAAAAATACTTCAATTTTTTTCTTCTTTCAAGCCTCTTGCTGAGCTATAACTCTCGTAAAGCCTAACAATGATCCACAATGCCAATGATCTCTATGGTGATGTACATTCACTAAGTAAAGTTCACTGAGTTACAGGACAAGGCTTTTGACCTTGGAGATACAGTTCCTGCAGTTGACTTTATCTTGTCAAAGTTAAAAGCTAGTCAACAATTTCCTGATTAATTTTATATACCACTTACTTTCAAAGCTTGCTACAGATAACAATTTTAGGCCTATTAATATCACTGCCACTGGGGCTTAGGATTTAAAAGTCTCTGTGGTAACCACAAGTCTAACCCAACTGTTACATGGATGCACTCATTCTGCAAGGCACACTCTCAACTTGGTTTTCCATATTGGATGGGATGATAGGGATATGAATGAATAAGAACCTTTTGTACTTCTAATTGCATGGACAAATCACTTCTTGGTGGTGTTCAGATGTACAGGATCTCAAAAACTCTTCAAATTAAGGAGTCTGACAGACCTAATTGATGTTATGGAAGGTCTTGGTAATTTCTCTGTTGTCTCAACAAGTAATTCTGTCCAAATCCTGGTTGAATTATAGAATGGGACAATGGTCTGAGTAGCTGACTTCATCATTCCTAAGTGTCCTCTTCCACTGCTTAAAGCTAAACAGGTTCCACGTTATTCTTCGGAGCTGGGGATAATAAAAGATGTGGGGGAGGAACTACAGTTATGCTGGTAGAAAACCTGGGATTCAAATCTGACAGAACAAAGGAAAGCTTGGAGTCAATCTGACAGAACACAGGCAAGTGCCCTTCTGAAGATCATGTTCTTCTCTGCCATTACTGTCTCTCCACAAAATCAACCAATGGAAAATCAACCAACAGAACTCTTTCAGATAGTCAAAGCCCTATTAGAGTCTGTCCCAACAGAAGAAACAGAATACTAAATAGCCCATTGTGGTCAATCTGCAAGACACTTTGCAGAAAAAATTATTTGGATACACTCTGAATTAGATATCACTGTTCACATAGGTCCAGTAGGTGTAACTTTGGCCATCTATTGTCCTGCTATCATCGGACACTATCCTGTATTTTCCACAGCTACAGAGCAAGGATGCAGACAGAATCTTTGGAGGGATTACTTACAATGCATGCACTTAATCTTGCCTTCCTTGCTTGTGATCATGGTTTGGATGGAAAGAAAAGAACTAGTCAGGAGGGTTAGAGTAGAACATTTCTTTGTGAGAACCTGTGGTTTCACCACATTTAGGTGACAATGAGACTTCTGGATTTTTTTTCTCCCTGAACTTTACTTCCCAGAGTAAGTCCATTGATGATGTGTTATTCTATGGTTATATTCCATGAATATCTCTCAGCCAGGCCTCAATTTTGCTTATGCCATGCATGTACACACATACAGTATGGCTGAACAATATTAGGAACTGGATGAGAAAATGTACCTTTTGATACTATAGGACATCTCAATGGCTTTCATCACTAAACCATGGAAGCCTTTTGAGCTGCCTATCTGGGATGGGGATGCTATCTTCCCTGAAGGGATGAAGTGAGTCCTTCCTGAACTGAACTCACATTACAAATGCACAAGTAACAAAAGGATTCTCAGAAAATTATTCTACTTCAAGAGAACTTTTGTGCAAGTTAATAGTTTTCACACTTCAAGACTAACAGACCAGCTATATCACAAACAATATCATTTTACACAACTCTTTGAAGGTTTATGACATTATACTCTGATCACATCCCCACATCTATGTAACTGTTTAAATATGTACGGTATTAATATGATACTCCATCAATGTATCTGAAGAAGTGGACTTAAATCTACAGAAATGCTGCTAGATTTCTTCTCCCCCTACCCTGCCTTTTTATCCTGCCATTACATCTTCCTGAAAGGAAAGTTCTTCATTTAAGGAACTTCCTACTCTCTCAAGCAGACTTTGCTTAGGCCCAAGCACTGCTCCCAACAGCCTTCAAAACAAATCAGTGCCTTCATCTGGTACTCTCGCACTGGGAGAGATTCCAGCTGCCACATGAGGCTCTGGGACTGTTATCATTTTTATCCAAAGGCACAGCCTCCTGTACCTCAAAAGTCCTGGGTTCACAGGACAGCTTCTCTATCCTCAGGTTTAAGCTCATGAATTCCTCTTTGCTGAAGTTATCTTCCAGTACATTTCACACACACCCAAAAGAAAGAAAAAAAAAAGAGAAGAGAGTCTGCTTTTTAATCATAAGAACTAGAACACTATGAACAGTGCACTGCATTTCCATTTTGCCAGGATTTTATACGAGTAAAGAATTAAAAAATATTGTAGACAGTGCAGCAAACTAGCAAAAGAGGAACGAAACAATATGAGACATCACCAGCAGCCCAATGAAATCTACAAGAAGCAGTTTTGCTATCTGGGGATTTAGCACAAACTGTCGACTGAAGGTCCCTCGTTCCTCGCCAGCACAGAAATCTACCAAACTACTGGAAGAAGTAGGAATAACATCTTGTCCCCTCCCTCAGCCCTCTCCATTTCTGTCCTCAGCTTGCACATGGAGGTCTTTCTTACATGTTCATGGAAGACACTGTTCAGATTGTGAAGAATAATTGCTCTGTAGTTCTTGCAGCCAACTCAGAAACTAAAGAGCTATCTGCCTGTCTTCCACTGGGATGGTCACCTGCCAGTATGGAATTACACATACTCACCTGCGTAGCATTGCTGGTTATATATGGGGACCAGGGAAGTTATACACTGCTCAATTCTCACATTATGTTTAGTCCCAACCTATGTATCTCATACAGTTGAAAGCATCATAAACAAGTCATAGCTCCAAAAGATCCAACATTCCCTTACATGCCCAAATAAATGTCTACCACAGTACATCCCATCCATCTAGACTGTAATATCAGGCCCAATCATTTAGGCTGAGTGATGACTGGGGGAAAAAACCACGCACACACAGCTTTAATGGATGTAGTAATCTTACTTCAAAGTTGCTTGCAAGTAAATGCACACACACACATACACACCCCACATCATTTAAGAAGATATACAAATTATCAGTTTACTCATTCATTTTCAAGCTGAAAAGCTATCATTAAAAACAAAATACAGCTTTACTGTGTTCTCATTTCTTTGACAGGTCTTTTGATTACAAAAAAAGTGATTAAACAGAAGAAGGTTAATGAAGCAGAGCAGAATTTCAGAGGAACATTTGATACCATGACATATGAAATCTGAAAAGTGATTTAAATTTGCCGAAACTTGACACAGACTAAACATTCGACTGGACTAAAATACCAAGAGATTTTAACAGACAAGCCAGCCAAGAGAAAGAGAGGGCACTGAGCTTCATACCAATTGTTTAACACTAGTTAATCATCTGAAAAAGTGGAAAAGAAGGATCATATCAATCAAGTAAATAGACTTTTCACATTTTAAACAGTAGAAATTTTCAAGTATAAAGAATATGAAAAATTGGGAGTAAAAAATAATTCTACAGGGGAAGGCAGTGCAATACAAGCTAATTCCTACATAGCCTTATAGCTGAGACAGTGAAAAGATCCAGGCTAAACCCAGACTGGAATTTGGGATAAAAATATATAAACTATAGCAGAAGTGTGGTCCACTGCAGTACAATAATAGATTACAACATGTTGAATCAAGTGCCACAAGGAGAATCTGAATCTGATTCTGTTCAGTGAGATTTGAAAAAAGTGTGAACAATACATCTTCCATAGTCAACAGTAAACTAATATGGGTTTTATATGTGTAGTAAATTGAAAACTTTTTAAATCTAAGAAAACTTCATAGGAGATTCAAAGTGTTCCATCAAAGTGGCTGCTAAATTAACAATAAAATGAAATAAGATTAATATCAGTGAGAGAAAGCTCAAAAGAGAAACAAGCTAAATCCAGTAATTTATCTGAATAATTAATCTATGGTGCTAGGGATTTTTGACCTATAAATGGAACATGTTATACTAAGATCTCTGAGAAAAGATTTTAATGAATACAATTGCCTCTTCACATTTACTATAGTTAAGGCTGTAGAACCCCTACAAAGTAGAAAAATTGCAAATATCAGAATCTGTGTGTGTCTGTGGGGAAAAGACAACAGGCACCCAGGATCTAAACTAGGTCAGGGAAAGAAGAGGGAAAGGGGATGAGGTTGGCATGGTGGCCCTATATTTCCGCTCTCACACCCATCTCCTTCCTTGAGTGTGGGGGGACATCAGGAGAGGGTTTGTGGTACTAAGAAATCAGGCTGTGAGCCATTCTTAGCTGGCCAGGCAGAGGTTGGTGGAGGAGGAGGATTAGAGGTGGGTTTTTAAAGGACTGTGCAGCCTAATTGGAGTCACCAAGAGTGAAGGTTCCCCCAGAAAAGAAGTGAAGGGAGCAGAGATTGGAGAAATTCACAAATAATCAAATCTGTGAAAGTGAAACGTGCAAATGTGGAGGGCTGACTGCACTCTTAATTTCACTAAATAACTATAAACTATTCTAATAAACGTCTAAAATCATTATACAGCACAATAGTTGTACCTTAGAACAGGAGGGATCATATTTATACTTGCCAGGATAACATGAACAAGTTAGCAAGATCAAATAGTTGAAAAGAGAAAATCTACTACTGGAATCAAAGAAAGGTCACAAAGAACAGTTTCTTGTCTAGTGACACTGAGACTACTGCAAATACTTTCAAATCATTAAGGAAGCAGTTTCAAGGTACTAATTCCTCTGCATTATGAATAGTTTGCAGACTAACAATAGACTCTCAAGTGACATATAAGCAGTCAACCAGAACTTAAGAAGCTGGTATGTTCCCTTCACTTCCCAAAGTGTTATGAACAATGTTGCCAGAGTAGATTCAAAACAGAGGCTATGCTTAGTAGGAAAGGAATGTTTTATCTTTGCTATATTATTATGCCATCATACTTCTTGAAGCTATTCCAAAGTGACTAGCATCCAGTTAGTTATTCCTACCATCAAGACCAAGAATCTGAACAAATCTAGTCCACTCAGTACGGAATGGACTGAAAAGTCTCTACCTCCACCGACCTCATCATATTTAGAGAGGATCACTCTTTGACTATATACATACAAGAATGAACAAATAGTATAATTCTTCTTTCTGAATTTATTTTTCAGAAGATACTTGTTGGATATCTCTGAAGATACCTAATCTTCAGGTACGGTCGTTAAAATATATAGGAATATTCAACTCATAAAAAAATAAGGAACTCTGTCCTGAACACTAGTTTTAGAATTGGTGCTATTTCCCATTTAATAAGTTGGTTTATTCAAGTAACTACTTTTTAGTTTAGATGTATATCCTGCTTTTTCTTAAGAGCTTTGAGCAAGAGGCAATTATACTGAGACATGGTTCCTTGACACTGAAGGGCTCAGAATCTAAGATTATTAATTCTCAAATGGTGAAAGCAACACTGGTTGCAATTGTAGAATCTGGAAGCAGACCACATAATGTAGTTAATATATGGACCAAAGAGACATTATTCATTTCCATAGTACTCTACAAGCAGTACTTCATTATTCTTAAACACTACAATTTCTATTTTACACAAGAATAACCATGATTTGCCCAAAGCCACCCATCCAATAATCCACGTACAAGACAGTTCTCTGTTTAGTCAGGATCAGATTAACCAATGATAGCTTTCTAACATCCTTCTGTGAACCCACGATGCGAGATGGTGAAAGTTAAGGAGAGAACCAAGACTCACCTCTTTTCTAGACTTTCTCATGAGTACGCCCCACTGAGCATAACAGTATTACTTTCAAATAAAGATCAGAAGATTACCCTGTAGGACAACTAAAGAAGATACAGACACAGAAAAAAATTGCTGGTGAAACAAAGACAACCACTTACCCTCATTGAGGTTTCTCCTCCATGGGGTTGCTGCAGCCTGAAGACCTGAGCCACCATATGTTCTGTGGAAGGGTGCAACAGGATGCGTCGGGATGCCAATCCTACCATGACATACCTGCCCATTGGGGACAAGCTTACAGAAATAGCATTGGGACCTAGAGATGGAACACAAACATGTCTTCATTTTCCCCATTAAATAACCTACTCCATACTTCCTAATCTCTTCCTTGTCAATTTAGCATGTACAACAAATTTGCTCTAAGACTCCTTGAAAAAAAAAGAAGCTTGAAAGATTACTGGTACTAGTTAGAAATATGTAAGGAGATTCTTTGGCTGCTTTCAACTTAGTCAAGTAATGATAGTAAAAATACTGCATAGCTCTTTTTGGTTGAGTGAGCATATTAAGACATACCACACAAGAGTCTTCTGTAGTTTTATGTCAGCACAATATACTTTTACTTCCAAATTAATACACGGCAGGGTTCTACAAACATTCTCTTACACCTATGACACACACTAGCAGTTTAAATCTCTGCAATGCTAGTCTTCCATTTCCATGATGATGCTACAAGTTTGGAGCTTTCCTTCAACCAGACAAACCATCCACAGGTTCTTACCAAATCGCTTTGTGTAAAGCATTTCACCCAAGTTGTGTGGTGCTAGGGAATATACAGCCAGTATTCCCTCGTCAGGAAAGCCCCGCTGACTGCTAGGAATGAAGGCTGCCAGAAGCTGTCCATCTGCAGAAATATCACAACTGGCATCGTTGTATATCTTGCAATTCTGAACAAGCACATTCACAGAGGCTGCAATGAAAGAAAATAAGGATCAAAAATGTAAACCAGGAAGCAAGGGGAATAGAAGGGGCACTTTATTTTATCAGAGAAGCTACAGAACTTTTAAATTTCTTCAAGCTGTCCCAAAGCATTCATTTTTTTGCTGAATTATAACATATTTAAAATAAAGATATACTCTGAAAGGAGCTAAAGACTGAAAACCCATGCACGTTTTAGAGTCAAGCATGACAGGCACACTGACAAATAGCTGTTCACATAGGTATCATATTTTTAATTCAGCTGCTAAACACCAGGATAAAAAGGTATTTATTGCCTCCTGTTAGTCTTACACTACTGTTCCACGTTACTAATTGGTCTTGTTGCTATGGCAATATTTTATGTCCAAGAATGTGAGGATCTGGAACCCAGGTAACAGCAAATTCTAAGAAAATGCAATCTATGAGTATTAGAATCCCAAAAATTCTTGTTTTGGAAGAAAAGGTGAAATATTCACTATTCAAAATAAGCAACTTACCATACTAATTTATATGAAGACAATATATTAACAATTACATATCCACCTTGGTGTCAGTCTCCATAGATACAGTTATATTTTTTAAATTAAAGACATTTTTTTCTTTTTTGCTGCAATGCCCTGCTCAGTGATGTCTGCAAACTTAAGCTCTGCCTCAGAAAAGAACATAATGTATTTGTAAAAGTTAAAGAGAAGAAAGAGTTACAATTTGGTAAGTTTTTTGGTTTGAAATCTGTGCAACAAAAACATAATAAAAACCCTGATCATCTTAAAAATCCTCATCTTTCTCCAAAATACAGCGGGCCTGCCATATTCCTAAGCACAGGATGTGCGAATTTAACCCTACATGAACTGAAAAATATAAACATATTTTAAAAATTAAAACACCTGACATCCAGTGCAGAAGCGCTCCTAGGACTCCTAGGGTAGCAGGGGAGACAGTGCCAGCCACATATTCTTAGGCCTTGCAAATCATGCATTTCATGTGCTCCCCAGAGGCAGGGAACCAGGAAGAAACATTGCCACTCTCTCACCTCAACAACTGCAGGGCAGCCAGCAGTTTCCGCAGGGACATGCCAGCTGGACAGTGCCAATCCTGCTCACTCATTTGCAAATGAGTGGGCAGGATCGGCACAAACACTGCTGCTGTGTCCCTGTCAAAACTCCTTACCATCCTGCAACTGTTGGTGGAGGCAGTGTTGATCCCATTCACTCATTTGTGAATGAGCAAGCAGGATTGGCTTCACTGCCATTACCAATCTCCGGGCACCCGGCAGTTTTGGCACAGATAGGCAGCAGGGTGCAGAGAGGGTGCCAATCCTACAAACGTTTGTAACTAGAAAGCAGGATTGGCGTGCACACACACACACACTGTTTCCCTGCCAAACTTGCTGGCTATCCTGGGATTGTTGACAGTGGTCGTGCCAATCCTGCTCACATATTCACAAAAGAGCAAGCAGGAACAGCACCACCACCACCAACTGCACAGTAGGAAGGAGCCTCAGCAGGGATACGGCAGCAGCAACTGGTGCACCTCCATTATGGCCATGGCTTGTTGCCACCTCCACTGCTGCCCTGCTCCATTTTTTCATCAAGACTTGAAAATACGCAACTTGTACTATTCGCAAGGGGTCCCGGAACCAATGCCTCGTAAATATAGTGGACTCGCTATATATTCTTTCTTCCTTGCCCTGCAAGTCATGGTGAGGGCAAATGTAGAGGAGACAGGGGAATAAAAGGGACAGGTTTTTTTACTTCCCTTCCCTATCTCTCTTTTGCCATGATGAACTTATTAGTTACACACTGGGATGAAAAGAAAATTATGAGGAATGATACTTTCTCAAACATAAGGTTCCATCTTTTCACAGAGATGTTGCTTCTTTGCTTCACAAGTTACTGGTACCAGAAACAAGTATGAATGTCTTTCAAATCTGTCACACACTCTCATAACTTGCTCCCAGAAGCAAAGGGCTTCATCTTATCATGTGGCAGTGGTACTTTGTTACTGTCACTCAAACACAGCCACCCACAATACCAAGGCATCAAGTCCTACACAGTAGACTTTGTCCTGCCCTTCCTCTTAAATGGAGTTGATTTCACTTCACTGTCATTGGGTGCCACTGCCTCCCTGTCCTACAGCTGTTTTGCATTTTTGGAATCTCTTATCATTAAATACAGAAACTTGGATTACACCTTCTCCAGGACCTACAATGGTGTGATGGTGTGGCATTTCAGATTAAATGCATTTGGCAGGGGGGCTTCAGATGTTATGACTCCTTAATGGTGAAGCTAGCTAGGGTTCAAAGAAGTTGCAGCCCAACATCTACAGGGTCATACTGTCAACTCCTGTTTTAGATCCAAATTGGCTTCTTCTTTCCTTCACAGTTCACATATAATCACTATATTGCCTATTTCACTCTCCCAGCATTGCCATCACCATCATTAAATCACTGAACATACTAAACATATTAAAATGTATACCGCACTTTCCAAGCTATGGTTCCCAGAACTCTCTGCAACATACAAGTTTCCAGCACAAAGTGAAGGACATGCGCTAATGAAACATTGTCTAACACATATATTTTTCAGTTGTCTATATTAGGAAAACTGTTGCCAATAAGACTTTCTTTTACATTGTCATCAAGGCAAAACCTGGGAGATAAAAAAACACACCAAATACCACTCAAGCACAATGCTAAGGGAAGTCAGAAACTGTCAACCAAAGACATGTCCAGGTTCTTATGGTAACTCAGGAATTAGCAGCAAACATTACACTGATTGTTCTCAACAATCGACTGTCTTATGGGCTGTTCTTTTTTTTTTTTAAATCTCATTCCCTGATAATTTCCGTTTTAACAGCTATTTCTAAACTGCTGAGTGGCACATTAAGAAAAGCATTTAAAATTATGGTTATTGATTTTCTATTAAACACTGACCCATGTTAACACAGGAGGCAAAATTTCTGATTAGACACCAGATTATTGTCATTGACTGCCATTGCTGCATGTTCACCACTCAAGTGTAGCATGGTACACACGCAACAAATGTGGAATATGACCTTGTATGAGACAAAAAAACTGGGGAAGCAGACAAAGTTATAGAAAATGCATCACTTCATACAAAGACTATGTTAAATTACTAGTGTGTCCTTGTGAAACTAGAGCCAAAATCCAAGTTCTGCAACTGCCAACATAACTGAAGTCCCAACCATTTCAAAAGCCTTATCAGAGTGCATTCAGCCAGCTAAATTGTATTTTGTCTAACAATTATTTCTTATTAAGGGACAGGAGAACATGTTTACTCATCTCACAGTTTAAGATTAGATTACCATTGTATGGTTACATTTTACCATATTGTCTCTAACTAAATGTTCACATTAGATCTCTGATAACTTAACCAACAGTATGAGGTAGAATTGTGTGAGGTAGTTGTACTTAGCTGCACTAATCCAGACCAGAATCATAGAGTTGGAAGAGACCACAACAGCCATTGAGTCCAACTCCCTGTCATGCAGGAACACACACTCAAAGCACACTCAGCTATCTAGCCTCTGTTTAAAAACCTCCAAAGAAGGTGACTCCACCACACTCTGAGGCAGCATACTCCACTGTCAAATGGCTCTTGCCATGATGAAGTTCTTCACGATGTTAGGTGACTAGTTGCACTACTATTCCAAAACAGGAAGTACAGCTGTGAGAAAAACCTAGTTATATGCTTATATGATTTCATTTACCTGTGTATCAGAACAGGGCAGATAACCGACAAAGACAAGAATACAAAGCCAAGAAGAGCCTATAGTACATCCCACTATGACACAGTGAGAACCGAGTTCCAACAAACCTCTACTGTGTAATGTAGTTGCCAGTTTCTTGGTTCAGTAGATCAGTAGCAACCTCATACATCAGCACTAGCGACTACCTAGGTAACACAGTGTGTACTACACTGGAACTTTTTTATTCTAGTTATGACTGCAGTATACTCCTGGTACACATGTAGGCTGCCAACTACTACAAAATGGTACATGGTTATTACGTAAAGGTTAACAAACAAAAGTGTTCATATCTTCTTAATTCAATGGAAGAAGAAAGCACAACTTACTGTACAAGAAATGTGGACCGGAGTGTAAAATTTTACTAATGTAAAATGCAATTACTTCATTTCTGGCTTGAGCAAGAATTCCTTTACTCAAGTCAATAGTGCTCTGATCCAAAGTACTACAGTAGAGCTCACAAAAGGATATGCTGAAATAAACTGGCTAATCTTAAAGGTGTCAACAAGACTTGTTCCTTCTTTGCAGGCTGCTTGCACGTAACTGCAGTTCTGAATGGTCATCTATGAGTCCACCCATGGGTTTTGCACCCCTACGGAGCCCTCAAATGAAACATTCCAGAGCTGAGTGAACTTGGGGGCAGGAACCACACAACTACCCTCAACACACCACTTTGCTATTCTTTTCACTTCCATGTCCACAGTGACAGAAATGAAGACAAATCAAGAAAGAAGGGAGGAGGGTGCGTTGCATGAGTTCACAGATGACCGCATGAAAAACCACAGGTAAAGGCAAAGAAAGTCCTGGGAAGCTAGGCAACTCCAAAAAAGCAAAATTCAAATTGACTAATCTATAGCCTTCAAAAACTTAAGTCACCCAGGTGATTTTTGTGAGGTTGAGGTAGCCTAGAATACACACAGAAATGCAAACTGGTCCTACATTAAGATATGTTACCAAAAGTATGGAGGAGAGAGGTTTAGATCTTTCCCACACCACATTTGCAGTCTCTGTTCTCTTCTGGAAAGGCATGGGGTTTTTCCTTTGTGCCAAAAGCCACACTCGCCTTAATTCTCCATGTCCTTCATGTCTAAATCTGACTTTCCTAGACTTAGAAAGCATGAATATCCAGCAGCTTGATTAGCTCTGTGAATCATACCATCTTTTAAGTCTAGCTTTTGATTGTTCTGACAGTCTTTCTTTTTAAACAAATACTATGACATATGCTAATTTTTCAGTTAGATTACTGCCATCAACTCATAAGCATCCATTAAGGTAAATCTCTATATTTCCATTCCGTAACTGCTACTTTTAGTGCAATTATGAAGCAAATCACATATTAGGTACATGTTTCAGACTACCTCTTTCCCAGACAAGGAAGTATCTCCAGAAAAAAAACACTATTATTTTTTATAAAAGAATCTTCCAAGGACACTAATAATTGGAGTTGACAAAATTCAATTACTTTTTAAAAATGGTATTTTAAAAAAGCTTTTTAAAATCAATGATTTAAAAAAAAAATAAAAACAGATGTTTCTGTTTAAATACACACACACGCACAGGTTTTTTTTTCTTACAACAACTGGGCAAAAAGGAAATAGATAAGAGATAGTATACATATCTATTAGCTATATTCTACTTAAATACAGATATATTATACCTGTAGAATATGGAGGAGATCTGAACATGGGGGAGGAGTCTGGCTATAAATGTAAAGTATTTTTTTATTTATCTGCAAATTTATCTGCAAACAAAAATAATGGCTTAGTGTATACTTACATCCTAATCAAATCTACATTTCTGAATATATATTAAGACTATATTACACAATAATATACAAAAAATGATGATTAACTAAAATCTTCCTCATTAACAATTTAAACTTTGATTTAAATTGGTGTTACTCTAAATGGTTATTTGTGGACTGGTGCCAATCCATGAGCTACTGGTTGTGAAAGAAAGAAGCAGCTATAGTCAATGGGCATGCATATAGTGCCAATCCTTGCCACATTGGGAAAAAAAACTTCTGGTGGTACCCCACATCAGACAGCTTAAGAAGCAATGATTTAAATAATTAAAGTTGGGTCCTTCAGAGAAGCAATTTAAATCAAATCAACCCTGCTGATTACTGGTGATTACAGCCACATATGCCCTGCTTCCCTTCCCAGGAATAAATTTGTTATGATATGTTAACAGCAATTTCATCTAATATATTCTCCATCTCCAACCCTCACCATCTTTTTGCAGTGGTCAGCACTTGTGAGATAAAACACATTTAAAGTTTCTTCAGAGCAAAAAAGCAAAAATAGATCAACACAAAAGAGTTTCGTTAAGAATGAGAATGTGTACATAAACCTGTAGTAACTGATGTTATACCAACACAAATGCCAAGAGTTAGTGCTCAGAACTCTAACTACTACTGACTGAGAACAGTAGCCTAAATCCAACTGGTAGCCCCATTTAGAGTAGATCCGCTGAATCAGTGGAACTTACACAAGTGTTGACTTGCCAAGTCCCCATTGATTCAGTCAAGAATAACAACTGGATTTGGACAGTAGATATGGGCTTCTGTATTGAGCATATTTTGGTTAGTTTAATGGACAGAATGAAGCCATTAGCCTGATATGCTTTGGGGGATTTTTCTGTTATACTGTATGCTTTTAGGTGTATTTTTAAATGTAGTGCTATCTTTCATAGCCTTTGAAATGGGCCAAGCATGAATAATTAGAAAACCATTTTAACTGTTTTAATTCTCCTGGCAACATCACTGTGTTGTAGAAAAATCTGCAGGACAAAGCTACTATCTGTTTTGGTGATATATCACCTCCAGTATGAGAGGCAGTATGCTTTTGAATATCTAATTGCCAGGAAATGCAAGTGTGAAAATGCTATAGCACTCATGCCCTGCTTATGGACTTTGCATGAACATCTGACTGGTCACTATGGAACAGAATGCTACACAGTTAAACCTTTAATCTGACCAAATATGGTTCATACATAGCACACAACACCAACTGCTCCACACAGACTGAATGGAAAACATACAGAAACTCATTTAGGGGCAAAAGAGTAGTTTAGTAGCATACAGATCTAAAATTCTATTTCTTTCTAGTTCTGTTCCTTCCTAGTTCTATGTTTTATCTGTTTTCTACTTTGAAAGTGCTATGTAACAAGTTCCAGTTCCTCAATTCAAGAAACATAAATGCAGTCTTAATAGATCACACCAAGAAACAATCCAGTTCCCATCCACATTCCCAAACTGAGCAGCCAGATGCTTCTGGGAAGCCTACAAGTGGGACGCAAGTACAACAACTTTCATTGTTTATCATGTAGCACCTGGTACACAGTGGGGTATTGAGTCTGAACAAGGTGATTCAATTTTGCTGTCATAGCCACTATGAATTTGTCTAATTCTGCTCTAAAAGCTATTTAAGCCAGTGGCCAATTTAAAGTGATTGGACTGTATGAAGTGGCATACTTTTTGTCTACTGCCATTCTAGGGGATGAAATGAAACAATCCCAGGAAATCCAGACACTTAAGAGCTTTAGGCAGTTTTGTAGTTCAGACAGCAGTCATTTGTCTTTTGTCTGTTTACAACAAAGTCTTGTTGAGTATGTTCTAAATGAACTGAGAACCCTCTTCACTATTTTCACCCCTTAAAACCTACCATCTATAAGCTAGCAAGGAAAGCAATAATGATACAGTTTAGTTCTATGAATCATATAAGCTTTACATCTGACATTTGATTTTCTGACAGCTGTAATACCTACAGGAAAGGTGACATGGCGTAAAATACAAAACAAATTTCAAAATTTAAGTGAGAGAAAAGCAAACAGGCTTAAGGCCAGGTAATGCATGAAAAAGACCTAACACCTTCGATTCGTAAACTTTACAAACAGAACTCACCTACACAATTTTGTCCCCATTTAGGTTCAACTGTTAATTTTGTCACCCATTTTTAAGGCTAACAAGTATAATTTCAAACAGTATTTGCTTAGTCATGTCCTTAATCCAGTAGTATAATTCAACTAGTCCAGGATATTACCAGAGACAGGATGTAAATTGCCATAACTATTATAAACTGCAATTTCAATTATAAATATTCTGAATAGACAAGTGTGACAGCAAAGAAGTACACTTATTATATATTTCTTCAACAATCAAATGTTTATCTCTTTGTGTAGAAGTCCACAGTTCAGACATCTCATGTATTCAGATCTAAAAATGTGCTTTTGGAAAACACAACAATATGTTAAACCACAATCCCACTTGGACAGATGACCACATGTACCAAAGGATGTGGGAGCATCATGCTACCAAGGAAAACACTCTCCCAAAGACAGCACCATCTCTCCATCTATTGTCCCATCCACAGTGAGAGATAAAGGTGGAAGGCTGTGACTACGTGGCTGCTCTACAAATTTCATGCAAGGGTACCCCTTATAGGAAAGCTATAGAGACAGCAAGAGCTCTCACAAAATGACTTCTCAGCTGAGTAGGAGGCTGCCTGCCAGCTAGTTCATAGGCAAGACAAATGGTGGTAGCCACTCACTTAGACAGTCTGTGTGATGATACAGGAAGCCCCTTCTTGGCTGACAAGTGGCACAGGAAGAGTCTTTGTGACTTTCCAAAGGAAGCTGCCCACTGAACAAAGAAGGTTAAAGCATTCTGCACATCCAGGTGATGCAGGACATGCTCTAGGACAGAGGAAAAGTTCTGTGTAAAGGCTGGCAATATAATGTCCTGATTCAGATGACATGCTGAGACAACCTTCGGAAGAAAGGAGATGTCTGGGTGAACAACTACTTTCTCCTTGTGGAACCTGAGATAGGGCTGGTCCACCTTGAGAGCACATAGTTCTCTAGCTTGCCTAGCAAAGGTAACTGCTACCAGAAAGGCAGTTTTCCAAGAAAAAGGCCTGATATCACAGGTGGCCAAAGAATGACCAGTTGCAGGTTCCAAGCATCCATGGCAGCAGTGACTGGAGGACAAAGGTTCTTATAACCCTCTGAGAATCTCTTAATTAGAGCATCCAGGAAGCACAAAGGTCATCCATCTCTTTAAAGATGATGTAAAATTGCTGACAAATAGCACCTTATGGAAGACAGAGATAAGCCTGTCTGACAATAACAAAATATCCAAACGCATGAGAAGTACTAACAAAATCAGGATCTACCTGCTTCTCAAGTAACAAGGTGAGGAGGATCAGTTTATACCAAAGCATCCTCTGGTCAGCAGGGCAAACCATGTGTCTCTTGGTCACCATGGGGTCATCAATAAACCTTGGCCCTGTCTTGCCAAATTTGGTAATGAAAAGGAAGGGTGGAAGAGTTCTGGTGGTGTCATAGAATCACAGAAATGTAGAGTTGGGAGAGACCACACGGGCCATCCAGTCCAACCCCCTGCCATGCAGGAATACCCTCAAAGCACTCCCGACAGATGGTCATCCAGCCTCTGCTTAAAAACCTCCAAAGAAGGAGACTCCACCACACTCCAAGGCAGCATATTCCACTGCCGGACAGCCCTGACCATCAGGAAGTTCTTCCTGAGGTTCAGGTGGAATCTCCTTTCCTGCAGCTTGAATCCATTGCTCTTTGTCCTGGTCTCTGAAGCAGCAGAAAACAAGCACACTCCCTCCTCTATATGACATCCCTTCAAATATTTAAACATAGCTATCATGTCCCCTCTTAACCTTCTCTTCGGCAGACTGAACATACCCAGCTCTCTAAGTCTATCCTCATAGGGCATGGCTTCCAGGCCCCTCACCATTTTGGTCGCCCTCCTCTGGACCTGCTCCAGCTTGACCATGTCCTTCTTGAATTGGGGTGCCCAGAACTGGATACAGTATTCAAGATGAGGTCTAACCAAAGCAGAGTAGAGTGGTACCAGTACCTCCCTCGATCTAGACACCATACTCCTATTGATGCAACCCAGAACTGCACTGGCTTTCTTGGCTGCCGCATCACACTGCTGACTCATGTTCAGCTTGTGGTCTATTAAGACTCCTAGGTCCCTTTCACACATACTGCTATCCAGCCACACGTCCCCTATCCTATATTTCTGCATTCCATTTTTTCTACCTAAGTGTAGGACCTTACACTTCTCTCTGTTGAATTTCATTTTGTTAGCCTTGGCCCAGCTCTCCAATCAGTCCAGGTCATTTTGAATTTTGATCCTGTCCTCTGGCGTATTAGCAACCCCTCCCAATTTGGTGTCATCCGCAAATTTGATGAGCATGCCCTCTATTCCTTCATCCAAGTCGTTGATGAAGATATTGAACAGCACTGGGCCCAGGACAGAACTCTGTGGCACCCTGCTAGTCACTTCTCTCCAGGATGAAAAGCAGCCATTGGTGAGCACCCTTTGGGAACCGTCAGTCAACCAGTTACAGATCCACCTGACAGTAGCCCTGTCCAGCCCGCATTTTACTAGCTTCTTTGCAAGAATGTCATGGGGAACTTTGTCAAAGGCCTTACTGAAATCGAGATATGCTACATCCACAGCATTCCCTTCATCTATCAAGCTAGTAACTCTATCATAAAAAGAGATCAGATTAGTCTGGCATGACTTATTTTTGAGAAATCCATGTTGACTTCTCGTGATTACCGCATTGCTTTCTAAGTGATTAGAAACTGACTGCTTAATGATCTGCTCCAGAATCTTTCCAGGTACCGACATCAGGCTGACTGGGCGATAATTATTTGGGTCCTCTTTTTTTCCCTTCTTGAAGATGGGGACAACATTTGCCCTCTTCCAGTCTGCTGGAACTTCTCCTGTCCTCCAAGATTTCTCAAAGATTATAGCAAGTGGTTCCGAAATGACCTCTGCCAGTTCTTTTAATATCCTAGGATGCAATTCATCTGGCCCTGGAGACTTGAATTCATCCAGTGTGGCCAGGTATTCCTGTGCCACCTCTCTACCTATTACGTGCCGCATTTCCCCTGCTTCCTCACCTGCTCCCCAACCACCAGGTTGAGTGCTTGTATCCTTCTGGGAAAAAACTGAGGCAAAGAAGGTGCTAAGTAGTTCTGCTTTTTCTCTTCCCCCTGTTAGTACTTCGCCATCTTCTCTGCGTAGCGACCCTATCGTCTCCTTCTCTGTGTGGCTATCCTGAGTGCCAGAGTAACGCAGTAACAGGTTGCCAGGCAACCAGAACAGCTGCTCAGGAGAGAAACCCAGCCCATTAGTGTGAGGGAGGGACTGGAAGCTTAGGAGGAGAATATATAGAAAAGGCACACGCTGATTGGTTTTGGCAGTCCTTCAGCCAGAGAGGTCTCTTCAATAAAGTTTCTCAGTCCACCAAGTGGAGCTATCAGAGTCGGGAGAGTGTTTCTCAAGGAAAGCCTAGAAAGTGAGGCAGAAGAGAAATCAACCCATTTCTGACTCTGATCAGAAAGCATGACCTAAATTTGAAGGTTGAGCCTCTGAAGATAGTGCAGCCAAAGGGCTATTTGTGTTACTGGTGTATTTACAAGGGTTGCAGGACATAAGAAACTGTTCAAAAGAACTTTGAACAACTGCATTTGCTTGAACTACATAGGAACTCCAATTCTTTGTTCTGTTTGTAATTTTAATAAAGTTTATAGTTTATTTTTATAAATTTGGACTCAGCTGAATAATATACAGCACTTAACACCCAAACAGAAAATAAACTACTATAAAACTCTAAAGGGGTTCTAATTATCCACTGAAATGCCACACTCTTCACTCAGAACTGTTTAAAGGGGAAGGTAGAGCTATGTGTATGAATGACAAGGTGCTTTATCGGACTGGGCGGAGCTTCCCCTACCCATCTGAGAGAGAAGAAGCAGACTCAGTCACAGTCTTCTCCAGCAATACAGGAATGCATCTCTAAGTGATTGTTTCCCCTCCTTAGTCCTGGAGCAGAAAATACCGCACTGCTTGTGGCAGGGTCTATGTGTAGAGTGTCCCAAGCACTTCAGATGCCTCTGAAGGTACCCTGTATCTTGACTTGAGACATGACAAGACTGTGTGTATCCGCTAGGATATTTCGGTCCCCTGGTAGACGGATAGCTGTCTCAAAGATGGACTGTAAGCCTGAGGAGAGTGCTCAATCATGTGCCTGTTTGTTGAGACAGTACACGACTGTGATGTTGTCAGTCACCATCTGGACCGTCTTGCCTCACAGGAGATCCTCGAAAGCCTGCAAAGCCCTGATGATAGCTAAAAGCTCTAAGGCATTTATGTGAAGTAGCTTCTCCAACTGCAACCACTCATCCTTGACAGGGTGCTCCCCATCCTTCTAGAGGCATCTACTGTGATCACTGTTGATTGGGCTCAAAGAAGGAACAGCATGCTCAGTTGGACATTTTGTGTGCTTTATCATCAGTGGAGGGAGAAAAGCAACAACTGTGGATGGTCCATGGGATGGTCTTGGAAAGATCTCCTTTTTTGCTCTGGTGAAGAATTGATGAACTGACCATCTGAAGCATCAACTATACCTGGGGAGTGAATCAGACACTGTGAGGCCAAGGGAGAAGGTGTCCTCACTGGTGGCATAGGGCTTTGCTGAGGTAATAAGTGGAGTACTACTGGTTTTGATTGCTCTGAAAGAGCCAGTTGTTGTTCTCCCCCCTGGGAAGAGTGGTGCAATGAAAAATCTTTCAATCCCTTTTCTTGTGCTCCTTATGTGTTCCTGAGGTGTGAGGGATAGAGAAAGAATTCCCTGGAGTGACACGAACACACTTTCTCTCCTGTGGCATTCTATGGTTTGCTGCAGAAAGACCAGGTCAATGAGTGGATGCAAGCTGGTGTTTGTGCTTTGATCTTGATAGAGCAACTAAAGGCTCACTGTGCTCTCTCTGCAACTGACTTGATGCTGAGGGCTGTTGAGATGGTGCCACAGACAGTACTGAGGTAGACATCATGGATGGTGCAGAGGGTGGGCGGTCTCCCTGAGTCAAACCGAGAGCCAAGAAGCGAAGATGCTGAGGGGGTTCTTGGTGTTGATCATTGCCTCAGCTGTGCCACCATTACCAAGACAGTGTGCAGAGGCCTGTTTTGGTCAGCCATAACAGGGACTAAGCACCTGCTCTCAGAGCAAGGCCTTAAGTCTCACCACTCTATTTTGCTTTACTGGGGCGTAAAGAGCTGGCAATATTGTGGCTCTTGCCAAGGCAAAGAAGATATTTGGAGTGCCTGTCTTTATCAAGGATCATGCTTCTGCAAAAGAAGCAGCATTTTAAAACCACTGCAGAGGCCATAAACCAAAGAAACTTCATTGTTCATTTGCTAACTGAGACCAACAGTCTGAGTCTGGGAGTAGTCAACAAAGCCAAAACACAAGACAAGCTGTAATCACTAAATAAAGCCAATGTAGAATTCCAAGACAGTAACAAAGGTACTCCAAGAAGGCTCTTAATGGCACTGCTGCTGTGCTGGACATAAAGGGAATTGAGAGTTTTGGTGGGAAGGTGGCTATACAGCCTCCTGGGGAAGGAGAGGAGTTAGCACCAAAGTGTATGTCACACTGCTCTAGAAGGTTCCAAACAGCACATTGTGCAGGCACAGGTGACTCCATTTCTGTGAGTCACAGAGACCACAAAGAAGATATAAACAATCATCAACAATGTCTAACGAGTCTCCTGTGTGATGCTGCATATTACAGTTAGTTGTTTAATTTTACTATTTACATTTTTAATATCTGCTTAAATTATGTTACTTTTACATTGCCCTGACAGCTTATGTGGGGACAGATAACAATATTGAATAAATAAAAATTGTTTTAGCTGCTGTTATTTTTGCATTGCCCTGAGAGTTTATCATATGCAGAGGGATAACACTATTTGAATTAAACAATAAATATTCATCAAAAGCCCAATTAATGACTGAGGATCAGAAGAAATGTGCATATTATATCTCCATCAACAATAGGCTTTGTCTTTTGCAGCAAATCAATTTCCTTTGCCTGTGTCTCTTTAACATCACAAGCAGCTTTTAAAATTCATGAGAGGTACCAGTTCTCTTTCCACCTTACCATTGCTTATTTCAGGTAAATCAAATTTGGTGAAATCCCACCACTGAAGCCGATAGGTGGTGTTGGCAATATTACTGGCCACAGCAGACTGTCCATCTCCAATCACAGCCCCTGGAGAGGGAGAGAGAGAGAAAATAAATAAATGATTACTCAGTCTCTGAAGTTCAAAGACACAGAGAAATGACCAAGGACTTCCTGATTCCTCAGTAAAATCAGATTTAAGACAGAGGATGCATAAAAGCCAAAGAAAAAAGGCAGATGCAACAAAAAATGCCGCCAAAGATCAACATCAGTTGGAGACAAGCTAGAGAAGGCAAACAACGATAAGCCAAGAGGACCGCACAGTAGTATTAACACAGAAATTCTGAGTAATATACAAAAACAGTGTAACAACTGCAATACAAAATGCTTCATTTTGAAATGTCTCTCACATTTTGGGTTGTGAGAGATAAGCAGGTGAGGGGTGAGCAGGACTGTGCCAACCAGCTCCACTCCTGCATACAAAGACAAGGTCCTACTCTGTGGTATCCACATCTTAATTACAAGTATCTAAAGAAAAAACTTCCTCCCTGCAAACAGGTGAATTGAAGGTAGTGAACGCCAAAGCGAGTTGTTAATCACCACCTGCAATACTGGGGTGGGGTGAATCAACACGGTCCCAATTCTCACCCGTATTTTCATTCAGTGATTGAGGAAGGCTTCTGGGTAGCACTAATCTTGCGCTATAATTAAAAGAGCATGAAAACGAATACAGTGTTGTGTTTGGGTTATTTACAGTACAAGGGATTTGTGCCTGTTCCAAAAAACATAACCCCTTTAATAATCTCAACTCCTCCTCCACCAAAATTTGACAATGAACTGGTTGCTCAGTTAACTGATAAACATGCTATGAATAATCTAGCATTGTTCACAGCAAAACACAGAATGGTTCATTAGGAAAAAAAAGATAACCTGACTGACACGATGCAGCAATTCTATGTTTACAGGCATGGAAAAGGCAAACTTGTCTTTTTGTTCTACATTTTACTGCTTTGGATTAAGCAGGCAGGATACTCCAGGGGAAAAATAGGACAAGTCAGTCAGCCACAAATGTCTAAGACAGTAAACCTAAACATAATCAGTTTCTTCACTGGTGTTCTTTTCTGGTTCTCCTCTAGAACTCTGAAGGCTGAACAACAGTGTTCCAGGCACCAGAGCTCAAGATCTCTACCCACCAAGAACTTGAAACCCTCTGGAAATTCTTTTTTCTATGTCTCAGTGTCCCTAGTGCAGTATTAATTCATCAACAGAACATTATCAATTCTCTAAAGAGGAATGTTGATCGGGCTCCCTGAACAGTATCATAAGAAGTATGGATACAGTAGTTAGGAAAGTCTGCATCAGTGCTTCCAGCAAGACACCCTAATTGTTTGGGAAAGGGAGGGAGCAGCAAGATTACACTCCTTCATGATAATATGTAGGAAGCCATATGCCAACAATGGATGAAACCCAAAGCTAGAGACAGACAAGAGGATCCTCTTCTTCTCCATATGCCATCCTTCCTGCCCACCCAGCAGAGGTGGTTTTGCCAACTCCTTCTTCTGAAATACAGCCCACAGCACCTGCACAGTAATCTGAATGGGATGTCACCAAAGCACACCTCACTAAGGCAGACCAGACACTTCTAGGAACAGGAGCAGCTGGACAGAATTGTACAAATGCATGCCCAACAACCACTGTAATCTGAGTACGCAAGCTCAAGGGTGAGTCTTGGGTTCACCTAAGATGTGAACCTGAGTTCTGAGGGATAAAGTAACCTCACTGTATATAGTTGAATCTCTGCTCCATAATCTGTCTTTCAAATGACCAGGACCACCTCTCTTTTATATACAGTGTCAATTTGTTCACCCTCATCCAGTCTAATACTGACACAAGACATCAAATTAACTTCCTTGGAATTAAATGGAAAAGTGAAACAGAGCTGTATATCATCATCATACTGATGGCACTGAATCCCAAACCTCTCCCAGAGGTTTGATGCGTACGTTAATACTACATGGGATAGAACAAACCCTGAGGGATACAAAACAGGCTCTTGACTAACTCAAAACAGCCCTACTGCATTCTGCGATGTGCAGACAGAATGGTGGCAGAGAACAATTTTTTGCCACTTCCACAATCATGGAAAAAGTTCCACAATCATGGGTTCTAGCCATGTTCAGTGAAACCTGCTTCAAACTTTGCACAATCAGTGCTCTTGTTTCATCCCTTTCATTTAACTGATGCCAGCTCAATAGTATATGGGGGGAATAACTTCATTCTGCAGGAACACACACTTAGGAAAAATTGTGCCTTGGTCATTCCCGCATGCACAAGGTCAACAGGATACCAACGAAGGCAAAAGGAAACTACCCAAGAGCCATGATAGGAGAGTCCTCATTAGACATTGGATCCAGTTACATTTGTCTCATAAGGAATGAGATTAAGGAAATAAAGTTGAAGAAATGACTGAAAAGGCAAGTTTTAAAGGAACAAAATTATCTTAATCACTAGTAAATGAACATTTAGCTAAGCATTCTTAGGGAATGTGAATGTTTTATTTGAATCAGAACTCTCTGAAGGATGTTGGAAAATACATTATAGCAACAGTACTGAACAAAAACATTCCAGGCAATTTGGGCTGTGTTATATGCCAAACAGTCCGATTCTTCTGGCAGATGATTCAAGTTTGTTATGCACTGCTGGACACAACAGCATTCAAGATGAACAATCCTAGCTGTCTGTCTTCTCTCTTTCTCCCTTTAACCTCTGCTTATCAAAACCTAGCAAGAAAATCTATATTCTGAAATAAAAGCTGCTCCTAGATACTTTCTTTTTCACTTGCAAAAAAGTAAGTGGAAGGGAAAGGTGGCGAACTGAAGAAGGCACTGAACATGTATTTCTCAGCCCAGTTAAGAGCATTCTGCCACTGAGCCACAGTGCCAACTGCACTTGACGGTGCACTGCTATACAGTGCATCCTCCATATATGCGGGGGTTCCACTCCAAGAACCCTCACATAAATCAATAAACATGAATGCTCTGTCCCATTATCCTCAATGGATGCAACATGCCTGCGCACCTGACACGTCCACTAGCAATGACCGGACACAAGGCTTCACGTGACCTCACATTCATGCATGCAGAGGTCAGACGGTCAGCAGAGGGTGCATTATATAGTTTTCAGTTTCAGAATCAATGTCCCCCAAATCTGTAACTTTAGGGCAAAAGACCCTCATGTGTTCCAAAGTGCCTAGACCCCTGCACTGTCTCCAACAGTTCTGTGAAGTTGTGTTATTAATTTTATGTAGTTTAATGGGTGCTAAATGTCACCTCTTTTAATTGCTAATTCTTTGGAAAGAGCTTACCTTGATTATATGTAATGGGGTAGTACAAGTTTTCCTCCAGCTCTCATCTAACATAATTTGTTGTTGTTTTTTTAATTTGACTTCCATATTAGTTTTGCCCCTTCTTGTGTGCCAAATGAATCCTCTATGATGGTTCTATAATAGATTGGGACTAACACTTTATCCGAAGGGAATTATTTATCCATATAGTTTCAGACATAAGGATCTCAATGATCCTAGCAATCTATGCATATATTGTGCTAATACAGTAACTTGGGCAATTTATAACTAAGATGGTCTTAATTCTTCTAATTTTTCCAGTAATTGATTAGCTATACTGTGTTTACCTTTTGTTCCAGAAAAGGGAAAAGTAGAAATAATAGTGAAGCTAGCAATATGTTTTCTATTTTTCCCTTGTAAATGGATTTATTACGCTAATATGATGTTTTACGAATATTAGATTAGAAAATTAAAAACTCACATGGAGCTTGTTATAAATGTCTCTCTAGGGGCACTCAAGTAGTTAGTTTATCTGTTTTAATAAACTCAGTAATCTGTGCTAGCTGAAATGCTTTACGTTATTACAAAGGACAGTATTACCAATCCTCTTCTAAAAGAATGCCAATGTTTAATTCAATTTACAAATCTCAATAATTTCATTGAGGTAGCAAATCATTCAACAGTTTTGTTTTGGTTTGGTGGGGGGGGCAGTGGCATCTGTGATGGAATAAAGGGGGAGTGGTGTCCTGAATGGCAGAAAAGCCACCCACCAACAGATTGCTACACACCTAGCAATGGCCACTCAAGAGGAAAAGCCCAGCCCTTTTTATTGGGAAGGAGGGGTGGAGGCCTGTATACGAATGTGTATATATATAGCAGGCACACTGGTTTGAGAGAAGGGAGGGAGGGAGGGAGAGTTTTCCAGATGCGACTAACTGTCAGGTTCAAGGTAAAGTGTGAACCTTTCAGCCAGAGGAGTTCTCATTCAACTGAGGATAATTGAATGGGAGGGGTGTTTTCTCAGAGAAATCCCAGAGAAGGGGCCAAAAAGAAACCCTGCTGTTAAATCTGGTCTAGATTTGGGAACACAGCCTTTGGGAAAGAGGGAAGCCAGAGGGCTATGTGTGTGTGACAGAGACCAGTGCCTTTATGCTCATTTAAAGAGACAAGAAACTGTTTAAAAGTATTCTAAAGATCTGTTTGAATTGGACACATTTATAAAATCAATACTTTTGTCTGCCAGCTATTTTAATAAAGATTATACAGTATTTTTCCATAAAGTTGGTCTCAACTGAATGTTTCTTACTGGTTATAACATCCAGAGCCATGCTACCATAAATCTCAAAAAGGATTTAATTAATAGATGAAAGCCTTTGCTCTGATTACACAAGGGTGGTATATTTGGGGGGAAAGCCAGAGTTGTGTGGGGAGTGGCAAGCCACCTTGACTGACTGGAGGAGGGAGGAAGCTGCCCTCCCAGTCTGAGGGAAGAAAAAGCAAGGTCAGGCCTTGCCTATCTGTTGTGGTCTCCACAGCATCTTTTCAGAGTCTCCAGTCTAGGCCTTTCCAAAATGGTTTGGAAAACAGAAAAAGAAATCTAGGAAAGTATACATTTTGATCATGGCACTTTTACCTAAGAAAGATAGCTTCGTTTTTGCTCAGGTTTTATTTGTTTTCTTTCAGATATTTACAAATTACGTCATAATTATGATGGATTAATTGACCAAGGTTTTTAGTAATTAAAACTGTAAGATATTTGAATCCTGGAAAACAAATATAAAATTTGTATCAGATTTTAAGTAAACTTTGAAATATCAATTGTAGTTTTATACAAAGCAATTTAGATTGGTTGCAACTGATTTTTAATCCAGTATGTATCTGAAATATATTTAGAAAGTTTTTGAGTGGGATGATGCTATTTACAGGATTTGATAAGAAAAACAACATGTCAACTGCATATAAATTAATTTTATAATGAGTGCCTTCAACTTAGGCTCTTTTAATATTTGCATAGTTCCTAATTGCACCTGCTATGGGTCTAATGCAAAGAGTAACAGTGAAAGAGGACATCCTTGTTAAGTTCCCTGACAGAGACCGAATTTCAGTGAGTTATACCCATTAAATCAGAGCTCTCCAAACTTTTCATGTTGGTGATGCACTTTTTAGACATGTATCATTTCACAACACAGTAATTTAGTAAGTAATTCAGTAAGAGGAGGCAGCCCCTCCACCTGAGCCTGGCCTCCCGCCGCCGCTGCCCTCACTGGGGTTTTCCTTGGCCCGGGGTGGCAGCAGCTGGAGAGGCAGTCCCTCCACCTGGACCTGGCCTGCCGCCACCACCCTCACCAGGGTCTTCCTTGGCCCAGAGAGACTGCAGCAATGGTGGGAGGGGCAGCCCTTCCACCTGGACCTGGCCTGCTGCTATTGCCCTCACTGGGTCTTCCTTGGCCCAGGGCAGCAGAGGCAGCCCCTTCACCCAGGCCTGGCCTGTCGCAATGGAGGGAGAGGTAGCCCCTCTACCTGTTATATTTGCATGACACACACCTACACACTGCAGCTGACACGCTAATATGTCATGACACACAGTTTGAAAAACTCTGCATTAGGTAATATTATAGTCTCAGAGTTTTCCATTTTTTTTAAACAGCGGTGACAACTTTATCCATATTAAATCTTTTCAATAAAGGAAATAAATATGGCCATTCCAGGTGAATAAGTTCCTTTAGGGACACGACTGTTGTTTTTGTGAATTATATTGAGTGATTTCTTTAAATAACATCTGATACATTATCTCCTTGGTGTAAATTGATACTTATCTGCTTGGATATAATTTGTCATAAATGAGTTTATCCTGTTAGCCAATATAGTGTAGGAAAAAAAAATAGCAAGCTAGTAAGTTTATATGCTATTACTTGAGTAGTACTACCTCCTGGTTTAAGAATTGTGATTATTTATATCAATTATTTTGCTGTCTTGTGGGATGCTACTGTATAATTTTTTTCACATATGGAATAAGATCATTTTCCCTGATACAATCAACTGCATACCCATCTAGTCAGCTGTATACAATCAGCTGTACACCCATCTAGTCCTTTTGAAAGTTTTTAAACAATGGTTTTAATTTCTGCATCTGTGATTAAACATTAACAATGTTTCATGGTCATTAGACATAAAATTAATTGGAAGAGAATCAAGAAATTATTTTAGTTCATTACTTGAAGTTGTTCCCGCAATGTGCAGAGATTCATAGAAATCTTTGAAAGTATTATAAATGAGTTAGAGAGAACTTCCAACTTCATCTTAACATCTCTACTATACATACCATACATGACAATATTTACATTCAATAATATATTAACAGAAGTCCAGGACACCACAACTACAATCTTCATTACTGAGGCATCTACCTCCCTCCAAACAGAAATTAGGCAAAATAGGAATTGCAAATCAAGACACAGTTTTTTCCTAGGAGGCTCAGACAGAATCTACTGGAAAATCAGAATGATAAATTGTTACTAGAAAGAGGAAGAGTTTGGGTTTTTAGGCTGACATGATTGGATTGGTCCTGTTAATATTTTATGCTCAAGTCAACCTAAAGCATTAATCACCTTTTAGTAAAGTATGTTTCTTTCTCACCAAGCAAAACAGTAAATTTGTGGATCCAGAGAACATCATGTAATCCTACAACTACTGCAGTCTCAATGAGGAGAAAATATTGCCATGTCAAATTTTGAAATAATTTTAAAGCTGACACTACGGTTTGGAAATGCTTCATCAGGACTCCTGTCACCAGCTACTGAACCTGCCAGTTGGGCTTCATTCAAACAAGACTATTTATTCCTGTTCTTCCCCTCCCTTCCCAAGGTATCAGTGTTATCGGCAACAGTTCAAATCAAAGGAGTTACCAAGCCAGTCCTACAAAGACAATTTACTAACAATGTCATACAAGTTACATTGTCACATTTTGCAACAATGAATAAAAGGGGGAGGGATAGTCCCGGATGAACAAAATCAAGCATGAGTGCCAAACTAAAGAACGTGCCCCAGACATAATTCTTTTACTGGTGAGAAAGTCGTATCTATCTATACCTAACAGATGTGAAGGGTCACATACAATGAAAAGATATGCTCCTGTAGTTTAACATATCAAAATAAAAGCTTGTTTTGTCATAGAGAGCAATCTCTTAGCTGGAAAAAAAAAATAACCTGGAAAACAGCTGCAACCTGTACCGTAATGTTGTATTCTAAAATTTTCTATATATTCTTATTCATATCAACAGTGTAACTGTATATATGATGTCAACAAACAATCATGGGGAAGGCGGTTTATTTGATTTGTGGCTACATCTGTTATACCTTTTTTAAATATACAATTCCTCAAATGCATTGTTAGTCTTGCATGAATACTGCAAACTACTTATTGCAAAATGTTTGCCCTTCCCAAGTGATTTCTGTGCTCAGATTCCATACACCTCACACTTATTATTTCTTCTGTTAGCTATCATTTTTTTCTAAAAAGGCCATATGGACATTGCATTGTCCCATTTTCTGCCTGCTGCCTTACAGAAGCCAACTGCAGGTTGGGGTACTTTCAGAGAGTCTTGGGGGAGGGGTGTCAATCACAGAAGAAACTGGGTCATCTCTAGGTGTAGATCTGGTTTGAGCCACAGTTTACTGTTTGGAAATCAACTCAAGCCACAAGTGTTTATTCTGTAATTTATAGGCAGTGACTTCTGCAACCTTACACTTATTAGATAACGGACCACTGTAATTAATACACTACATCCAGTTACATTCAGTACATGTCATTCATTTTCTCATGTTTGTATCAAAGCTAATATTTCTCCTATGCCACTGATCCTAAAAGCATGCTTTCAGAAAATACATGAGGTGGTCGAAGAAAAGAATATGGTAGCATACTTTACCTAAGAGAACCTATTGTAAGTAAATAAATTCAGGTACTGAGCAAACACAAAGAACATTTTCACTAAGCAAAACAGTTATTTAAACATTAACCCATTAATTAAACTATTAAATTCAACCAGAAGTTTTTCTTATATTCTCAGTTGGAATAGAAAGTAAGAAGAAAGCATGTTAGTAAGATGCATGCAGCAGCTTAAAAATTGTAAGGAGATCAGTCAGGACTGGGCCTGCACTGTCAATATTTTGAGGAAAAAATTCCAGCAATCTTTTGATAATCTGTCTGGAAGACCTTTGAAACTTCCATTGTCTGACAGACTCAAAGGTAAGAAAGGCAGTTACTCAGTGGCTTGCTACTGCTATGAACAAGAAGTCAGAACTTCTTTCTGTCCAAAGATTATTTGTGTTTCAAAATGCTGAAATGCAAGCTGAAGGGCAATTGAAATGCAGTGAACGTGGGTTTGATTGGCAACTTTTCTGCGTCTGTCTATCACTGGATAATAGAACACTGGGCGATGACAGAAATGAAGATAAATTCTTTCTATAATATTCACCTCCCATCCAGCCACCCCCAGTCAACACATGACAGATGAACTGGGGGGAATCAACCCTTCAACAATGAAATGGATCTGTAGTCCTCCACCCCCATTATAGCTTGCCTTAATGTAACCTATCCATCCATCACTATCAATCCATATTGCAAATCGATGCTTCTGAAACATGCTGTGGAATCTCAGTGAGACCTTCAGAGTTAAATCACATGTGTGTGCATGTGCCTTCGAGTTACCTGTTGACTTACAGTGATCCCATGAATTTCATAGGGTTTTCTTAGGCAAGTAATACTCAGAGATGGTTTTGCCAGTTCTTTCCTCTGAAATACATTAGTCAAAACTTGGATCAGCCAAGAAGAGTGAAGAGCAGTAAACTGACCCCATGAGCAAGAACATTAGGCTTACAAAACAAAACAAGATGACTTTTCAAGGAACTTCACCTTTCCTTAAGGATCTTTTTCTTGACCAGAAAGGCCTATACATTTTTGTTCTTTGTCAACATGTCTAAAATGAGCAAGCCAATGAGGAAAAGAAGAAATAGCTTTAAGGACCCCTAAAGCATAAAGCATAGTAGGTGTGCAATGCTTACAACCGGGCCTTGTGCTATAGTGCTACATATATTTTATTCATTTATTGTTATGGCCTATAGTTAAAATAAATGTAGATCCAAATGTGAAATACAGTAACAACCACAAATCAACAAATCATAAAGACCATCAATGCCAGAAGACATGGGTTGAATCTGATTACACAATCTGTTTCTGAGTGGAGCTTTGCGATGTGAAACAGAAGACTTGCTTCACTAGCATGCTCCTTTAAGGAATGGGATGATGGATTTGAACTCTCTTAATTGAGAACAGGACTTGAAAGGATAGTTACTGGATTTCTAGAAAGACTATAGCATAAAATTCTTGTTTATATGAAGACATTTCTTTGGTTCCATTAGGCAGTGCTATAAGACAGGATCTAGTGAATGCAGCTGATTAACCTAATTTCCAATATTCCTATTTCATGAACAAACTGTAGACTCTTCACAACATTTAGTTCCATTCCAATATTTAAAGTGTTCCACTCTCTTTATTTTTCTACTATTTGTTCCATTAATTATTAACTCTTTGTACAAAACATGCATTTTGCAATTACTGCACCTGCTACTCCCTTCATCCGAATCTTTTATTTTAATTTATTTTATTTTTAAACATTAGAAAAGGTTTTAGTAGTGTAAACTGGCTATTGTGGTACCTGATGCTCCTATTTTTTCTATCACAAACACACTAAAAATACTTAATTTATCTTCATAGAAAACATGACATAAAACATGTGCCCACAGAATGTCTACCAGCTATTTTTCCTCCCTGTTGCTGAAGGCACATTTTATTTGCCAACAGCACTATTCAATGCACCACTGCCACACATCTCTACTATGTAACAGTACCTTGTGCCTTCAACACCATGTCTTCAGAGTAATCTTTCCAGAGGTGTCAGGCAACTAGTCTTTACAATAAAGATACAGAATCTATATTCCTTGAACATTATGTTTACAGCAGAGTCTAAAAAGACACATGCGACTGTGGCAGTTGCAATGATTACTTGAGCCAGTAGAGACAGTCATATAGGTTTATCCTCAGTGATAAGAGTGTGAAAATGATAAACATGTTTTCCAATAGTATCATATAGGAAATGAGTTCTAAGTAAGAGAATCACAGTGCAATAATATTTTAGAAGTCTGAATGAAGCAGGGTTATTTTACATATTTTTAAGGAACGTTGATGACTTCCTCTTGACTGCAAAACAGGAAGATCAGTCAACCAAGTACACCAGGCAAAACTGAACAGGACTTGCTCAGAATTAGCACTGCCCAAATAACAAAGCAGCTTATACCTAGGGGCAGGCAAGAAGCACACTTTTTTCCTAGCATAGAAACAAGTCAATAGATGAGACTTTTATATATAAAGCACACCCTCAACACATTCTAGTTTTTGCAGAACCTTCCTACAAGTCAGGGTTGAAAAGTTACTGAACAAAATCTAGTCCAGATGAAATAAATGGGTTGGGAGAAAACTTGGTCCAGGGAGATCCCCCTTTCTTTCAAAAGGCTGTGTACTTACATGCAAGAAGCAACAAGATTCAGCCTGCAAGAAAGGATTTACACAGGAGCTGAAGCTAGTGGATTTCAAGCTGTCACTGGGTTCATTTGAGATGCAAGCCCAGCGGAGTCTCAGGAAAAATCTGAAGTCTTGTCCTTAACCTTAAAGCTACTGCTAAGGCCAGTTTTAGCTCTAGCGGAAGCATGACAAATCCTTAGTAAATAGGGTGCTGGCATTAAAGTACAGTGTATCATTCAAGAATGGAGAAAGGAATTATATTGTTCATTATCATTATTGTGTCACACCCACTACCAATAAGTGCCTATAAAATGAATACAGCCACACTCTAGAGACCAAGCCAAATCATAACTGTGTGTTACGGGGGGCGAGGGGGTTGTCACAGTAAAGAACACTCCTGTTTCTGTGCCCCAATGTTATCTACCTAAATCAGCTTGGAATCCACAAAAGAAAGAGGCACCAGCTGGACATTTATGAAACTACAAAGATATACCATTATATCTGACGCTATTTCACACCCTAAAGTCTTAGAAACAATGAGGTATCTGTTTAAAATGAAATAGATTTACTTATCCCACAGTTCATTTTTTTTTAATGTTCATGTTAATGGCAAATAGAATTAAACACATTTATTTTTACTTTGCTGATTTAGTACATAAGGACAAGCTCACAAGTTTCTTTTACTGTTAATTCACCTTCTCAGTTCACTGGTGACTTTAGAAAACAAAAGTCAAGCTCCTTGGCTTCATTGTTTTAGCCTTTAGAACTCTTTGTGAACTTTGACTAGCAAGGTCTTAGAAAGTTGACCTGTACTCTATTACAGAGCCACTCATGTAAAGGAACGGCTTCTATAGTTCTATGCCTGCATACCACTGCCCACTTACTTGCATCTTCATTAAATGCTGGGGAAATCTACTTTTTAGCCTCCACATCACTGTTTATAACTTGCACAAAAACAGAGCAAAATCTATGCCCAGCAGGCATTTCTTTGTGTAAAGCTCTCTTCCCTCTTTCTGACTTTTCAGAGCATGAAATATGCCTGCTAATCCTAACTGCTTCAGATGGCAAGCTCTGCAACACAGGACAATGAGGGCAACCTTCCTACAGTAAGCATAACCTGCATATGTTCTTGTAGGAAACTACTGGAGAGCAATCACAGCAGCTTTCTTCTCTTGTGTTACTGACCACTAATAAAGGATGCTTGCTCCGGAATCTTTAAACACCCATACACAGCTTGACAGGATGAAGCCATCTTTCCAGTACCACATCACTTTTCCTCTCTATGCTCTGTGGTTCAAGATATTGCAGTCTAAAGTATTTCTGCTCTAGTCTTCTGATCTCCTCATATTACTGTGCAAGAGTGCTGCTTCTCACCAACCATTTGTTTCTGTCAGAGGAAAATAGCCAGGGCTGTGTGTGAGAATTATTCCATAGAGCAATGTAACTATTTTTGTCCCAGTTTTTAGTCAGCCTTGTCCTTGATACTCACTGTGAGTTAGTTGTGTATTTTAAAAAGGAATATAGCTCAGACAGAAAAATATTCAGGTAACACCTAGATCATTTTTTTTAAAAAAATCTTATATCTGTTCAGGGTTCCAGAATTTTGATTCCATCTCACACCTCAACCCTGCTTTCTACTCTCTCCCCTCTCATCCCCAATAAGACATAAGGCAAGACAAAGCAAAACCCTTTCTTGTTTAACTGCCTGGCTCAGGTGCTAACAGATCTTCAGAGGAATTCCAGAGCTCTCTTCAGTGTCAATAAGAATGTCTTCCTACAGGCTTTTACTGTCTCAATAACCAGCCAAACTAAATAACCAATAACCAGTCAAACTAAATTGGAAACTCATGATGGGAAGACAATACAGTGGAAAGAAACCAGGTGCACAAAAGGAGACCTGAAAACATTCACAGTTTGTGCCTGTTTTTACTCATTCTCTGAGATCCTCCACACAGAGTCTATGTTCACAACTACAGTTCACTATTGCTTCCTTACAGAGAGCTAGTGTGGTGTAATGGTTTGAGCAACGGACTACAATACTGGAGACCAGGGTTGGATTCCTTGCTTGGCCATGGAAACTGACTGAGTGACCTTGAGCATGTCACACACCCTCAGTCTCAGGAAAACCCATGAAAGGTTCACCTTACGGTCCCTGTGAGTTGGAAACGACTTGAAAGAACACAACAACAACTGCTTCCATAAGAGCCAGCATGGTGTAGTGATTTGAGTATAGGTCAGGTACACAGACAGACGGGGTTCAAATCCCTGCTTGGCCATGGAGACTCACTGGGGGACCCTGTCACACTGTCTCAGCCTTAAGGTAAGGCTATGGCAAGCCTCCTCTTAATAAATCTTTCCAGGAAAACCCTACAAGAGGGTCGCCATAAGTTAAGAGTCAATTTGAAGGAAAACAACCACTAATTACTCTTTCTCTTCAACTATTCCCACCAAAATTCTGTTGACAGTTTTCTAACTTGTGAGCAGTTGGAGGGCTCATAAAATTCTGTGGCATCTCAAATCTTTAGGGGAAAGGGGAAGACTAATAGCCATAATTATTCTATATACCTAAGTGTTTTGTCCTTTAATTTTATTCCAATAAGGGCCTCAAGGGATTATCTAAAAAAGGCCTTGGCTTTACAAATGGGCATAAAAGACATATAAAACTGCAATATAAAAGCAAGCTCTTCAATTTGTGCTCCAGCAACAATAAAAAGGCACAAACATGCTGGAGCACTTCTGCAATGCACTCCCATAAACAGGAAGTAGGTTATCATTTTCTGCAGCAAAAAGCAAAGCTGCCAATGATTCTTTCTTGAGACCTCAAGTCCCACTTCAGTGCTCTTTGCCTTAACATTAAATCATAACACTAGAACCTGCAAGATAATCCATTTCTCCTTGTAGAAAAAAGATTCAATTTGTTTATTTCAACACAGAGTAAAACTCTGACAAATTAGTGAAAAATCCTTCCAGTCTGCTAACATCATTCTTGCTTCACTACATAATGACTCAGGTTCATGCACACTATAATTGATTACATTTTACAAATGTAATATCCTATGATTGGAGGAGCTCTACTCAAATGCCACTTACTGATACTAAATTTGTAATAATATGAGGGGATGTTGATCCGAATCGCCTGAGTATAAGGAAAATGGGGCTTCATTAATAAAAATGAAGCCTTGACAACTTAAATAAAACCCTTTTTGTAAAGAGTGTCATGGGGGAAACAAGTGCTGACAGCTCATGCCTATGGACTGCCACTGTGCTCATTAAGGGCTACGACCCAGTGTGATGGCTCCCAGGCCAGCTGCTGTGACTGAAAGGAAAAGTGGCATCATTCACCTTCCCTGAAAGATACAAGGCTGAAGGACAGTGCCTGAGGGACTAATTTATGATTCCTCCCCAAAGTTGATGGTCAAGGAGCTTCAGCAGATGCCAGGGTATAAGGAGAATCACACAAACTCTCTCATGGATAAGCAGGGACAAGTGGAAAAAGCAAAACAGAATGTCCTAGGTTTTGTGAAGTGCTGAATCACTAGGAATGACAATAAAAAATAGGAGCATCAAGAGATTTAATACAACTAGTGAAAGACTGAAAATATATTGGTGGAATCATGAAGTTGGAACAAAAGGGAAGGATCACTGAATCCTAATGCTTTACATGAAGCAACAATTTACTGCTTATCCTTACACATGGATGAGTAGGCAAGAGCTGCATTATGCTACAACGTTGCCCAGGTAGCTTAGTGAGCTACCAGGGTAGAAAGCAGAAGGTACAAGAAGACACAAGTAAGCCAGGGTGCGAGCCTTCAAATACCAAAAAACTAAACATTAAACAAATTAAGAATTCTGAAGGACAGGCACACATATGGCAAGTTCACCCAAAACGAGGAGGCAGAATTACTGAGAATTTGAGTTTTTGCAGTATATACTATCTGAGAGCTTCCACCTGGCTTCTTCTGCAACTGAAATGGACAAAATGAGAAGAAATTATTGTAGGCAAAAAGCCTTATATAATGTATAAACATAGAGGCTGGTTTATCAGTCCTCTAACAGGATCAGTAAGTCAGTCTGAAAATCTGTACTCACCCTATGTTGCACAGAGGCTATGCTAATCTTCTCTGTATTGTTCCAATTTTAATATACAGTCAATCCCTCCACATTCACTAGGGTTAGGTACACAGCACCCCTGCCAAAGTGGAAAAACTGCCAATATCAAAATGTGTGTGTGTATAAGTGCCTGTAGGAAGGGGATTGAGCCATGATGTGAAGAAAGGGCACCTAGGGTCCAAACCAGGTCAGAGGAAAGAGAAGGAAAGGGTTTGGGTTGGCATGGTGGCCCTATACCTTTCTATCCTGTCCATCTGCCTCCTTGGGTGAGTGGGTGGCATCGTGAGAGGGTTTGTGATGCTGAGAAATTGGGCAGCAAGCCACCAGGCAATAGCTGGTGGAGGAGGTCCATCAAAGGTGGGTTTTAAAGTCCTGGGCAGCCTGATTGGAGCCATCAAGAAGGAAGGTTCCCACAGAAAAGAAGTGCTTGACATGGGGGAAGGGATTGGAGAAACTTACAAATGAGCAAATCCATGAAAGTTAAAACTGCAAATGTAGAGGGCTGACTGTATGTGCTGCCAAAAACCTTTGCTTCTTTGAGAATAGATCAGCTAGGGTTCCAGACTGAGACTTCAGTCTACCACCTTCCTTCTTTGGTAATCTACAGAAGTTCGGTGTTCTAAAATCTTAGAGCACAATAAACCACATTGTTCCTTCAATATAGCCACGCATCCTGTGTTTAAAGCAAACAGAGTTTACTCTAATTTGCTGATAAAAGAATACAACTTATAGAACAGAAAGGCATGATACAATACTTTAAAAAGGTCCTGCCATTACTGCCTTTTATGAGAAAAAGATTTAGTCTAACACAAAATAAGCTAGAAAAGGTACCTATCAGAAAATTCACTGAGTTAAATTTCTTGATAGTAGATTTCAGCACAACTGGCAGAATTCTATGTTGGCACTCAGTTAAATGGTTAATTTGGCCAATGCCTGCTTCTGATGATGGCTCAGCAGATTGTCAGTCTAACATCTGTTCCAGCTCAGGAGGATTTAATATAATTCAGGAGTAGGCACAAGAACAAAAAGAAAAGGATGTTATCTCTTAATACTCACTGACCACAACCCCAAACAGATATAAGCCCACTGATTTCAGCACACTTAAGTACAGACGACTACATTTATTTGGGGCCTGTGTATTTTTTTTTTAATGTCATTCCACAATCTTTTTCAGGCAAGCTAATAATAAAGTCTGAGCTTAGGGCAAAATATAGGAGAACTACTCAGCATCTGGCCCTTGGAAGAAGAAAAAGACACATATTTCAAATAAGTTGAATTTCTTTTCAGGGCAGAGCTGACCTTAATCCAACTTGAATTAGCTCTTCAAAACTTCATGAAGCAGAACTGACCACAAAGTGGCCACCCAGCATAACAGCTTGTTCAAAGAAAATGTTGCTGTTAACAGGAAATAGTAAGAAATTTTGACAGAAAAGAAATGAACTATTAGTGTTAAGAAAAATTACTTTGTCATCAATCAAGATATAGATTGAGAGATTCCCAGTACAATTCCAGGGACACCAGCTCAAAGGTAAACTTCAATGAGACCCACTTAAGTGTTCGGGGGGTTGCAGCCTAATTCCACCACAGTTTCTCACCAGACAGTAGAAAGGACACAGCAACGTAAATAATTTGTTTCAATCTTTTAAACTTCAGCAGGGACCAAGCAACTGTACATGTAAGGTCTGTTGACAGGGAGCAAAACTGTACCCTGAATATCGCCAGAAACATTACGTTTCACAGTAAGTTTCCTACTAAAATTGCCTGTCCACATGTACAACAGTGTGGTCCCTACCAACTATTCAGCTACAACAGGATTTCCAAAGCTTGTACAAACTCAAGCTTACACCATTACCATTCTAATCAAACCTTGCTGTGCTACTTTCTTAACTGGCTATCCAAACTCTGAGAGGTAAAGTACCATAGGCAAATAGCATTATTAATGCCATCCAAAACTCCGCTGAAGAGCCCATGGCCCCTTCTATTAAGCAAGCACAAGATTTTCCTCTTTCTTTTGTGCACTTGGAAACTGCCCTTCTAAACTGCTCCATTTTTTTAAAGTCCAGTGCTCAAATAAACTCACCCAGTACACCAATTTGTAATGCAAGAATTCAAACAGTCCCAATCTTGAGAACTGCATTTACCTTTCCTCATCTAAATTCCTAAACTATTTCAATGTTTCTCCAGTAAATTCTCTGTTGTTCAACCTCAATCATCACTCTCTTCTCCAGTTTCCAAACAGAATAAGGAAACCCTCATAACAGCCCTCCCCTTTTCCTGTTCCTCTTCAAGTGTCTACATGATTTTCAGTCCTACTACAATTAGCCCCTCCCACTCCAACTTTTGAAACTGAAAGTTGTACTAAGTATCATGCAACTCACCCCACCCCATCATTCCTCATCGTCCTTCTGTCACTCTCTGGCAACACCTTCATGGTGAACCATTTATTACTTTTCTCACTTTTTAGAAAAGCTTTGATCTCATCTCTATTACTCCCACTTTTACATGGAAATTCCACTACCCAGCTTTTACTGTCAAAAATATTACCTATGCATGACATATTTGTTCTTTGGTTAAAATAGACCAGTTTGAGCTAGCTCTATGGACAAGGCTCTCTGGCACATTTGAAGGGTGTCACAGACTGAAAAATGTAAGAAGGGGAACTCCAAGGGTTTGTGGGACCGCTGGTAATTGAACCAATGAAATATCCAAGCAGTAACCCTAACTGAAATCAATAGTTTCCCTCCTATTTATAATATCTTTCCAACACATCATCTAAATTTGGTGCATCTGGTAAATTCATTGCTTAAGCTCCTCCCATATCTCAACTTAAGAGCTAAAATGCACAAAAGTTGAGGCTTCTGTGAAATATTTCATACTCTGTAGCAGTTATGTGGGGTCTTCTGCACAACTTCACTTCAGTCAGTTGTGAATCAGACTGCACCCAGTCAACATATTCAATCAAGCATTCTTGCAATCATTACCACCATACTTCATTCTCTGAAGATCAGCATGTCTTGCTAGGCCTTTTCTAGCCTAGTAACTGTTGCAGGTTTCCCCTACTTATCTGACACGTTAGGGACCAGAACACTGTCAAGAAACTGGTTGAAAAGTGGAACCCACGTACTGTACTGTAGGGACTGTGAAGGATTTATGAGGGCTCACTTGGGAACAATCACACACACACTGCTTACAAAATCTCTCAGCCAGCTTAACACTCCCTCCCGCCTTCTCAGCAACTTTTGTAAACAGCATGCCTATGCAACTGATTCCAAGGGGGCCTCTGTAGGCATGACAGAGCAAGAATCCCTGTCAAATTAATGAAGACATCAGATAACAAGACATCAAAAGGTGGGGGCTTCCTGTATTTTTTTGTTATTTTCGTTGTAATAATTGCCTCATGATTATTTATATTATTCTCAAAATTGATAAAGAGCAACATAGTTTTAAAATGCTGAAGGAATTAGAAGGCCAAGGATGACAGATTCAATGGTATAGATACAGACAGATGAAAGAGAAAAATTTAGTTGACTAAAAAAAAAGATGGATTAAAAAAAGACAAAACAGAATCTGAAGTAAAACTCTGTACATACGGAGATCATTTCGTCGTAAAAATGTATAAAATATTATTAGGTCTAGAAATGGAAACAAAACAAATTAAAAACTGTATAGTAAGATGGGCTCAAGATACTGGTCACAATATAGAGTTGGACAAATGGGAAAAACTATGGACAAAAGGATTAAAAGACAGTGTTATGACCGTAAAGAAAATGTCTACAAAATGATATTCTGCTGGTACTTAGCACAGACAAAACAGCTAGAATTATAAACAATCAAGTGATTACTTCTATTATTTTCAGAAATAATTCTACCTTGAGTGCCCTGCTGAAAAAATAAGTGTTGATGGTAGAATATCTGGTATGTATGTATGTATGGTTTGTATGGTTTCACTGAATCTCCACAAAACCTACCTTTGCCCATGTGTTAGAACTGCACGACTACACTATCAAATGAAAGCATGGGGACAAGCAAATTGAAAAAACATTTTGATACGTCACATCCAGAGAAGAAGGATAAACCTTTAGATTTCTTCAACAACCTTCAAGATAATTTCAAGAGAAGGCCAATTCTGAAACAAACGCTAACTCAATCACCACAGAAATTAGAGAAGAGTGTTAGTAAACTGATTGCTGAAACTATCCTGCTTATCCTGCCTTCCATGTCCATAATGTTTGACTGCATGAATTTGAGAGCCAAAGAAACAATTTAGGCAATTCCTTTGAGTAATTCCACTGCCACCAGAAGAACTGAGGAGATGGTATTGGACACTGAAGAGGGTTCATGTGACAAAACCTGTAATCAAACTGGCTCTGTATGAGAGAAACCCAGCCCACTGGTGAGAGGGAGGGGCTGAGATCTGAGAGTAGAAGTTCACTATATAAGGCACAGTGAGTTGGATTTTAGGGATTCCTTCAGTTAGATTTCCAGAGAGAGAGAGAGACTGTGTGTTAAAGTTATTGCTCTTCAGTCAGGTGAGTTGTCTAAGCAAGTGTGGTTCTCTTCTCAGAGGTCTACAGAGAGACAGAGGAGAAACCAAACCATTTTTGAATTGTGTCAGAAGATGTGAACTAAACTCGGGAATTAAGCCTTTGAGCAAAAGGGAAGCCACAGGCCTGTGTGTGTATGAAAGTTTTGTGTCTGTATACTGAGTGCAGCTATAAGAAACTGGTTAATACCTCTTGAAGTTCTCTATTGCTTAGAATTAATTATGACACCCAATACCTTTTCTCTGTTTGTTATTTTAATAAAGATCATATTCTATTTTTATAAATTCTGACTCAGTAGAGTACTTCTCATTACTTCTAATCAATTAGTAACACACTACCACAGATCAGTAAATCATTCTGAGTAACAACTATGAGGCTTTACCCTTTATACACTAAGGTGGTGATTTTAAAAGGAAAAGTAGGGTTGTATAAAGGGTTGAAAGTGCTATAGCAGGCAGGAGAGGAAAGCTGACACTCCAGTTTATGGGAAGGAAAAACAGGCCTGGCCCCCTCCACATTTCATTACAATCCAAGAAATTCTCCTTATAATTAGATGAAACTACTTTACAAGATAACAACACTCTCCTCATGACTTACGTGAGATTCTAGAACAGAAATGAATTGATGGAAGAGATGTTGTTTGCCAGAAGGATTAAAACAAATGCTGTCTATTTTTGAAGAAGTTAAAGATTACTTAAGTGAGAACAACAGTCCAATGGTTGTGCGACTGATGGTGCTGTTTCTATGGTTGGTCGACACAGAGTATTCATCACCCATCTAAAAAGTGCTATACCTTCTGTCTTTATTATCCATTGTGTCATTCACAGGGAGCAACTACTAGCTAAAAACTTAGGAGGATGTCTCAATCTTTCACTTTAAGTTGTCATATAGACTGTAAACTTCATCAAATCCCATGCTGTTCTGCATCATCTCTCCTGGCAGCTGCAGAAAGAAAATGACAAAGACTTCTGGACACTGCTGTTGCATACCAAGGTGAGCTGACTTTCCAAAGGAAACTGTCTCCAATGTTTTGCTGCACTCTGGGACACCACAGAATCCGTTATGTCTGATAAAGAATACAGAGAAAGACTCAATGCTAAGGCAGACATATTTTATCTGGCAGGTATCTTTCAGATTCTTAATTTGTTCAATAAGACAAAAGTTAGGACCAGTGACCCTGTATATTATAAGGAAGCCACTATTTCTTTCCTTAGGAAATTTAAACTCTTCTGGCACAATCTAGGGCTTCAGTAATTTTTACAGTTTCCAAACCTGAAGATAATCACAGAGGTACTGAAGGACAATGACATCACTATTTATGGGAAACATCTCAAGCAGATACACAAGGATATACAGAAAACATTTAATGGCCTGTTAAGCCTCGGTATCCTGGATTGGATTCTGAATTCATTTGTAATACAACCCACCCAACTTGAGGCAGAAATTTGAGAGAGTTTGACTGATCTTCAGAGTGATATAACAGCACGCCATCTGTTCAGTCAGTTTCAAAAAGATTTTTGGATCAGGAGTGATCTGTCGAATAAATTTCCAAAACTGTGGGAAGAAGCTCAAAGTTTTTTTTTTTATTGCCTTTCCCTCAACATATTTGGTTGAGTGAGGATTCAGTAAGATAGTTTCCTTGACAAAACCCACAAACAGAACTGTTATCGCTGCAAGAGGTTACCTCCAAATGTTACCGTCTAATTTGCAGCCCAATATCATGAAACTTGCAGAAAAGCATCAAGCTCAAGGATCACATTGGGCCTGACAGATGTTTCATTTCGTACAGTCTTTTTTTACATTTTTGTCCGGGATGCTGGAAGGTTCAAGTTTTCTTGGTGTTGAGTAATAAATGTTCTTCTGTCTATGTTCATGCTGTATCCCTGTTTGATAGGGGGCCACAGAACCTTGGAAGAGCTCCTAAGGGGACCGTGGTCAAAAAATATTAAGGATGGCTGCCCTAGGCCAACATCTGAGATAAATTCCTGCTTATTTTTTTTTCTTGGCTTATTCTCCAGTGATGTAGACTTGACTCGATAGACTCGGACTTAAGTCTCTTCAGTGACTCAACTCAGACTCGACTCAGCTATAAATGATGCATAAATGATGCACTGACTCGACTTGACCCAAGATTTGTGTATTTTAAATGACTGACTTGATGCCCTTGGTTCAGTAACGTAACACATTCATCCAAAAACCTTACGACTTTGAACAACACCTCCATTTCTTTTTGCCTACTGGTCATATGACAATCTCTCTCAAGCCCAAAGTGTGGGTGCATTTCTCAGAAGGGAGCAGCAAACTGATTAGGCAATGGGCTTGAGGTAGGCTTGAGGTCTGCTTAGCAGCCTGTCCCTGCTGCATATCGGAGGAGCCTTCTAAAATGTTTCCTAAGAGCAGAAGACAAGATTCGCCCCCAGAGTGCAGGGTGCATTTCTCAGAGGGGAACAGCAAATGTGTTCGGCAATGGGCTTGAGGAAGCTTTTGAATCTTCAGTAATGGGAAATAAGACAAGATCCTATTCCCCACTTCCAAAGCTGCAGATGGCAAAATCGCAAATGTGGAGAGTCAACTCTGTTTAAATTGTTAAAACTGCATTTATTTCACTCTATCCAATAATTCTGGGATCTTGGTTGGGGTATAAAGTTGGTTTCCAGACTTGAGACTTGGAGGTAAAGACTTGAGACTTGGATTAAAGGCTTAAATACATCATTGTTATTCTCTGAGAAAAGAGAAAAGGACTGCAGACATAAAGACAAATGTCTCAAACGAAAGCAAAGGTAGCAGACTACTGATTATCCCATTCACAGAGTACTGACTGACATGAATGCAATTTGCAGATGATGGTCCAACATGGCTCCAACTATACCTTCAGCAATTAAGACAATTAAAAATATGTATTTTTCATTCTTAGTTGACTGTAGTGAATGCTGTTTGCAACTGGTGTCTCCGCATGTCCCAGGTATATCTTCTGCACTTAAGGAAATTCAAAAAGAAATCGAATCTAAAAGAACAGAAACAACCACTGAAAAAAGAAAAGGCTGCTGAGTCTGTCACCTAGAAGAAAAAAAGGCAAAGAAAGAAGACTGATCCAGCATTACAGATCACATACCACAAAGAGAATTGTGCTGAGGAAAGAGAACATGTGTCAGTACAAAAGCAAAGCAAATGCTTTTGTTAAGAACAGGAATGAAACCAAGATTGAGAGAAAGTCACCAGAAAGAAGACCAACTTGCTCTTCTGGCTATAGTAGAAAAATCAACATGAAAAAGAGATCACAAGACAAATTTAAAAAGAAAACTATTGAACACTGGGATATGAGGGAAAAAATAAAGGAAGCAAACCAAACCATTCCATAAAGAAGGAAGGTAGATGGTTAAGAGAATCACTGATAACTTTATTTGAAGTTGCTTTTTAACTGCTGGATTAATAAATGTTTTTATTCCTAGCTTTTGCTGCTATTCCAATATTTTAATGCTTTGCTGTTTGTTTTTAAAATTTAATTTACGATTTTACCCTTGTTGATAGTTGGCAGGCGTGCCAGGGAGGAAAAGTGAGGTACAAACATAAAAACAGCCATAGTGGATCAAACCAAAGGACTATCTTTCGCATTCTATTCACAAAGTGGCTGATCAGTTACTACAAGAAGGGCAGTGACAGGACAGAAGTGCAATTGTACCCTGTCTTGTGTTCCTAAGCAATTATTATACAGAGCCATACTGTATTGGAGGAGATATATAGCCATCCTAACTAGTAGCTATTGATAGCCTTAACCTCCATGAATATATCCAATACTCTTTTAAAGTCATCCAATTTGGCAGCCATAACTATATCCAGTAACAGTTAAAATAATTTCTTTCATCTGTCCTGAAATTCCCACAATCCAACTTCAGTGGATGACCCCAGGTTCTATTATTATGAGATGGGAAGAAAGGAAAGTTTCACCCTGTTCACTTTACCTAGACTATGCATAATTTTACACATCTCTATAATTTTTCCTTCACTTGCTTTCCCTTTTTTTTTTTTTTTTTGGTGATCTTTCTCATAGGAAGCACAGGCCCCAGATATTCCAGGAAGATATTCCAGCTCACTGTTAACAGCTCCCTCTCTATTAATGCTGAGTCATCTTCTGCAGGCAGTCTGACAGCACTGTGGCCATTCCCATCAAACTCCTCTGTGAAAAACTCACACCAAATGCCTGTTGTCCTTGTTCTGTTAGCTGAGCTCCTGTCTATCATTCTGTAAAGGCTTCTGAGTGCAGTTACACAGAGTTGGTGGCTGCTAATTCTACCCCCACAAAGATTAGTGACTCGCTTCCTTTCAAAGGAAGTCCTGTCCTTCGGACGAGTATTCAGAGCACACAGTCCAAAACATAAGCAAAGCTCCAAACAACTCAGCCAAACAATCAGCTCTAACCCAAAAGACACAAGCTCACTTTCATCTGTCTCCTTCACCACTTACAAGCAAAATGCTCATCACCCCTTTAGGTATTACAGCATAATAAACTAAGCATCCAAGGGATTGAATCAGTGATAATGAGAGAATAGAAGAAGAGGAAGAAACAAAAGGCTGAACAAATGGAGAGTTGATTATTGCTGCTAATCCTTTCAAGCTTTATCCGTGGGACTTAGTAGGACTAAGTCCTGACTAAAACCACAAGTGTAACAGTAGCCAGATAGAAATCCACCATCTTCATGTCAGATAACAGTATAATGGTCCCTCAGTATCCGCTGGGTGTTGGTTCCAAGACCTTCAATTCATACTAAAATCCATGGATGCTCAAATGCTGTAATATACAGTGGTGTAGTAAAATGGTGTTCCATATAGGAAACGGAGAACTCAAAATATTTTTTTTTAATATTTTTAAGCCAAGTTTGGTTGAATCCGTGGATGCAGAACTCATGGATACATAGTGCCTACTGTAACAGCAAACAGAGGAACAAACAACAGGGATACAGTCCTACCAGATGGGAAGCATCTACAATTTTACTCACTTGCCTTGAGAGGTTATCTAGAAATGAATGACACTTGGAGAAATAACTAAATTAAAACAGATTTTCACAACTTTTACAAAAGGCTTAGAAAGTTACAAATTCTATGACCACAGGATATGTACAAACTCCATCAATGAGAGCCCTTAGAGTACACAAATTTAAGAGCACAATCTACATTTTAAATTCAACAAAACAGTGCCCCAAATTTTTACAAGATGAGTGAATTGTACCTGTTGTCTTGTTAGCCTGAATTATATCACCAGAGCTACCCGGAAAAAAAATCCTAAAAAATATAAAATTCAGCCTTCCCATCTCTGGTACTTCTATTGCAAGCAATATGAGCCATTGTGGGGAAAAATTATAAACTTCTGCACATTTTCAAGGAACCTTCCATTAGTCATTCTCTTTATCTTTGTACAAGAACTGCATTCTACGGGTAATGCTCTCTAAAAAGACCCAATATGATGTGAGAAGTACTTTATGGCTGACTAAGAAAGCCTGAACGCCTACAAAGAGACATAAAACCTCAAGGGGCACTTCCTCCCCCACAGATATTGGAGCACTGTTGCAAACATACATCCTCTCTAGCATACAGATTGCTAGAATATGCAATTCTGGCACAGTGTTCAAGACATAGAGTAATGCAATACTTTCATCACAGGAACACTCACTCTGCCCCTGTGAACTTGATATCAGTGTCAAATCAGAGGTTATGTGCAGCTCCCCAGCTGCACATATCCAGAACATAAACCTCATAAATTTGGCTCTAATCTTTGTACTTTGGTAATATTAAGACTGAATTTGCACATCATGCTAAATTGACATGCGTAAGAAAGTCTTGAGATTACACACTCCCTTCACCCATTCCCACACAGCTGAAAAGAGTTGGTCTGCTGATGCTAGCCACAGTTACTGTAAAGCTTGGTTTGCAATTTAAATGATTAAGTCACAGTTAATTAAAAGTGAATGAAAGCAGGTTGCTTACCTGTAATTGTAGTTCTTCAAGAGGTCATCTGTGCCCTCACACATAGGTCTTTGTGCCTGCACAGTTCCATCCACAGAATGTTTCAAAGCTCAGCAGCTTTTCGCAGTAATCCCATCCCCCTGGCAACAGGATAAATAGTGCCAAGAGCTACTCCCCTCATTTTTGACATCCATCAAATGGAAGCGGACTAGTAGAGAGAGGTGAGGAGGGTGGGTTGTGTGAGGGCACCAACCACTGGAAGAACTACAGGTACAGGTCAACAACCTGTTTTTCATCTTTGTGGTCTCTGTGCCTCATACTCACAGATGACTAGCTAGCTTACCACTAGAGGTGGGTCAGATCAGCTGAAGATAGAAGACAACTTTGACTGTCCAAACACCACATCCAATCAAACCCTGGAGTCCAGATTGTAACGCAGGATGAAAGTAGACTGTGTCCAGGTCATGCCTCTGCAGACTTCTGGAAGGGAGACACTGCATAACCACTCATGGGGCATCAAGATGGCTCTTGTTGAATGGTATCAAACATTCAAGGGCTGAGGTTTTCTGCTGAGATGATAAGCAAGATTGATGAGGTCCACAACCCAGTGGGCCAATCTCTGGAAGGACACTGGCAGTCCCACCTTTTGCCTTTGTAGTGAACACAGAGCTTAAGAGAGTGTCAGAGAAGAACCGTTCAGTGGGTGTAATAAGCCAGCAAACACCAAAGCAAAATAATGCCTTCTCGAAGTTCAAAGAGGGATCCTGGTAGAAAGCTGATAAGACGATGTCCTGGTTGAAGCGGAATGGGGAGACCACCTTCTGGAGGAATGCTGGGTCAAAGCAGAGCTCCACTTTGTCCATTTGGAAGAACAAATAGGTTGGTTGAACCAAAGGGCACACAGCTCCTCAGCATGCTTGGACAAGGTGACCGCCACCAGGAAGACTGTCCTGAGTGTCAGAAAACAGAGGTCTGCAGTGACCATGGGCTCAAAGAGCTTACACATGGGCTGAGAAAGGACAAGAGAGACCAAGATGGTTCCAGACAGGAGGGCAAAGACTGGAGAAGCCCCTGAGAAGTCTCTTAATCTTTAACACTTAGAAAGAGGGCAGCAGTAGGTGTGTCAGAAATTAGTGTACCAAGATAGCACTTAGATATTGGCAGAACAGAGAGAGAAACACCGCAGTCCTTGAGGTGAAACAGAAAGGTATTTACCAGGTATTCCTCTGTAAGAAAGAAAGTAGAGGCTTGCAGCCTGGCTGAAGGAACAGAACCAGCACCATCTGACAGTTTAAGAGTGATGAGTACAGGACTTGCAGGAGGCGAAGGAGGTAACTCAGGTGCTATCATCTAGCATCTTGCTATGCACCAAACTGTCAGCTGAAGAAGCTTGAGGTCTGGGTATTGGACCTTGTCATTCTCTTGGTTCAGGAGAGTGGGAGAGTACAGAAAGTAAAGATACTACTGATGGGTTGAAGAACCACAGTTGCAGGGGCTGAAAACAAAAGTCTTACACAAGGCATGACCATGGTTGTGGTGGCAAGAGGCCCTAGAGCTGCAAGATCAGATGAGCCCAAATTGTCAATTTGCAATGAACCCAACAAATGAAGCAGTGTCATCATGTGTGTCTGGGACAGGGCAAGAAGGCTCTGGAGTCAAGGAGAGCTCCTACGAATATGAGATGGTATGAGGCAAGATTTCTTGACATTCACCCAGAGACCACAGTTGAGAAGGAGGGACAGAGTTCCCTCAGGGTTCTGTCCTGGGCCCAGTGCTCTTCAATATTTTCATCAACGACTTCGATGAAGGAACAGAGGGCATGCTCATCAAATTTGCAGATGACACCAAATTGGGAGGGGTTGCTAATACACTAGAGGACAGGATCAAAATTCAAAATGACCTGGATAGATTGGAGAGCTGGGCCAAGGCTAACAAAATCAAATTCAACAGAGAGAAGTGTAAGGTCCTACACTTAGGTAGAAAAAATGGAATGCAGAAATATAGGATGGGCGACACGTGGCTGGATAGCAGTACGTGTGAAAGGGATCTAGGAGTCTTAATAGACCACAAGCTGAACATGAGTCAGCAATGTGATGCGGCAGCCAAGAAAGCCAATGCAATTCTCGGCTGCATCAATAGGAGTATGGTGTCTAGATCGAGGGAGGTACTGGTACCACTCTACTCTGCTTTGGTTAGACCTCATCTTGAATACTGTGTCCAGTTCTGGGCACCCCAGTTCAAGAAGGACATGGTCAAGCTGGAGCAGGTCCAGAGGAGGGCGACCAAAATGGTGAAGGGCCTGGAAGCCATGCCCTATGAGGATAGACTTAGAGAGCTGGGTATGTTCAGTCTGCAGAAGAGAAGGTTAAGAGGGGACATGATAGCTCTGTTTAAATATTTGAAGGGGTGCCATGTAGAGGAAGGAGAGGGCTTGTTTTCTGCCGCTCCAGAGACCAGAACAAGGAGCAATGGATTCAAGCTGCGGGAAAGGAGATTCCACCTGAACCTCAGGAAGAACTTCCTGACAGTCAGGGCTGTCCGGCAGTGGAATATGCTGCCTCGGAGTGTGGTGGAATCTCCTTCTTTGGAGGTTTTTAAGCAGAGGCTGGATGGCCATCTGTCGGGAGTGCTTTGAGGGTGTTCCTGCATGGCAGGGGGTTGGACTGGATGGCCCGTGTGGTCTCTTCCAACTCTACATTTCTGTGATTCTGTGATTCTGTGAGTTCTGCCTATGCCCTTGCACAGTTGAGATTCTGATGAAGCCACAATGAGCCAGTCATCAAGGTACAGAAACAATTTTCTACCTCATGTTCTTAGATGAGAGATTACCACCACCATCAGCTTTGTAAACATGTGAGTCAATGGCGAGGCCAAAGGGCAGGACCATGTATTGAGATATGTTGTGCCTGACTGTGAACCAGAGGTATTTCCTGCGTAGACGGTGGATGCAAATGTGAAAGTAAGCAACTTGGAGGTCCAGAAATACACACTGGCTTAAGGAGGAGAAGGATTGAGACCAAGGTGATCATGTGAAACCTCCTGGGGCTGATATCACAGTTCATCACCCTCAAGTCCATGAGAGGACGGAAAGATCCATCCCTTTTCAGTATGGTGAAATACTGGAAGAAGAAACCTCTGTGGGTGGCCCTTTTGGGGAAGCTGTTCAATGACATCTTTTTGAAGGAAAGTGTCAACTTCCTGCTAGAGAATGCCTGATGACAGTGTGCTTGAAAATGTCCAACTGGGATACCTTGGCTGCCTGAATCTCTCAGACTGAGAAGGCTTCCAAAGGTGGGGGAATGGTGAGCATGACACTGACTGAGGGAGGAAAAGAAGCCGTTGCCAAACAAGCTGGGTTGAGCAAGAAGAAAAGGTAGCTGGCCTGAAACCTGTTTTCTTCACCATGGTACAGGCTTTGAAAAGGGCATCCATAGCCTCACTGATGCAGGAGTTAAAAAGACCCTTCCTGTCAAAAGGGAAGTATTTGATCCAGCTGCAAGCATCCTAGGTCAGACATGAAAACCTCAACCAGGCATAACAGTGAAGGCCAACTGAAGTTGCCATGACTTTCCCAGCACAATCAACCCCATGGCGTCCCATGGCGATTTGTCTTACTGCAAGATGATGGGTCTCCTGTTAAAAAAAAATGACATCAACAGTCCTCTGATGTCTAGGAGATAAGGATGAAATGTCTTCTTTTCTGGTATCCCTACCATGCAGACTTAACAGTTTGCTACCCAAATAGCTAAGGCAGCAGAGAATTTTCTCTCGAAGAGATTGAGACGACATCCCACTTTATCAGGAGGTAGTGTCAGAGTTGGCAGGATTTAGCTCCTCTGAGCATGAATAGAGTGCAGTCTGTGAAGCAAAGCTTTGCCACAGCAGAGGGTCCCAGGGAAGCAGAAAGAATTCCAGAGGCTCATTAAGTAAGACTTAGAGGCTTGATTTATTGCCATACTCTAAGATAAGGCTTAGCAAAAACATGCTAGCACTCCAGCAATTAGACAAACAGGAATAACAGAAGATAATCGAGAAAAATTGGGCAGCATCTCCCCTTACAATCAGTATACTGCCAATGGCATGGCAGGTCCAGCTAAGGCATCTAACTGGCAGCTGGTCAAGGCAAACACCAGCCTTTTTATGCTACCCTGTCACCCTGGAACAAGTGGGGTGACCCAATTAGTACTCTGGCATGTGGCCTTCTCTAATACACAAGACATAGCCATAACAATCCTGCTGGCCTTGCACCTGGCTGTCTGGCCACACCACCTCTTCCCTTTGCCATCCACTCATAGGAAAACTTTGCCTGCCCGGTAACCACCTTGACAGGTAGATCTGCAAGTGGACTTCAATTGAGGAGCCTGGATTATAATCAATTTGTGGACTGGAAGAATGAAGAAGAAAGCAAGAGGGTACCTCTTGTTGAACCTGGTAAAGGGTCTCCATGTGCTTGGCAGCTGGCAGTACCAATGAGGGTTTAGCCAAGAACTGCTTGACTACTTCTGCGAATGTAAGCAATAGTGGTAGCATCAGAGTGTGGACACTGACCTTCTGAAACACAGGACTCAAAGATGGGATAGCCTGTGCTTTGAACACAAGCCTAAGGCACTATGCTAGCATTAAAATGACACTTCTGTAGGGGTGCAGATATTCCAAAGGGGTTCATAGGTGTAGAGGCATGATTCCCATGAGGTGGAGAGAGAGAGGTGCCAGAAGAGGTGGCAAAGCAGGGAGTCCAGTAGAAGGGCCTGACTGTTGACAGGCAGCAGGTGGCTGTCCAGCAAATCTAATATCGCAGGGCTAGCAGGAAGTCAGTCTGGGTTGATATGGTCTGGTTCAGCGTAGAGCATACATGGCATCTCCTGGGCTGGTTGGTCATGTTGTTGAGAGGAGGGCTCAAGATAAATAACGATGGACTCAAGGTGTCGTGTCCAGGGTAGACCCAGCAATTAAAAGTTAAGAGCAGGGTTTACTCACAAGGCAAGGGGGGGGGGGGTTGTCCAAAACAAAGTCCAAGTTCCAAAGTATAAATAAATCCAAAGGGTAAATCCAAGTCGTGGTCAGACAGGCAGAGGTTCAAGGCAGTCCAGATGCAACAGAACACAGCACAGAGCTTCAATGACTGGAAAGATCAGTTGCTGACCCTGGAACGAAAGGGCCAGCTGATAGCCTCTTATCTTACTGATGCTGTTGCCACAAGTGTTCCTTCATTAGGGCTCGTTTGTTACTTAAACGGGTTAAGTGGCACAGCCCCTCTTTCTGATGTCGTCTCTCTTGCACGGTAAGAGTCTGTGTTGCCTCATCCTCTGATATTTGTTCCCCTTGCCCAGGCCCTGCTGTTGTTTGTTATCTTCTCCTGAGCAAGCTTCTGAGGAAACGCCTGCCTCTGGTGAAACTTCTGCCTCAGACTCAGAATCCTCCTCCTCTCCCCTGTCAGGGTCTCCAAGGCAGGGCATGACACAACATACTGCTAGTACTGAAGTCAATTCTTGAGACCATCAGTGCCAGGTGATCTTCATCTCTAGCCTGTTTTTTCTCTCTAGGTGCAGCAGAATTGGCTACTCTCCTCTGCCCTTTATCAGATTCAAGGCATGCACTGACTCCAGTTCACCCAGCACCTCAGACAGGAGTATTACTGGCTTAGCTGCTAAGGCTGAGAAAGCCTCAATGAAGATGGACCTTCCAAAACAAAAACTAGTGACCTCTTCTTGCAGATCAGAGCAGAAGCCATATAAAGCATGCTCTTTCAGGCACTTACATTGGCAACTTTCAGGGATTGTTCCCAGAGGAAGAATCAAAAATAAGATAGATGGTTTTTGAAGTCTTCTGTAGTAAACCCTTTGCAGATGGAGCAGGATTCCCATGGCAGTCTTTGCTGAGGCAGAAAAAGCGCTCAGAGTGACTGTCTGAATGAGACTCTTTCCCTCGCAAAAGGAACAGCTTTTGAACAAGGCCTTCAAGGCCATACAAAGAACTCACCACCAATGTTCACCACCAGGGAGGTGGAAAACAAGCCAAAGAGAAAAAACTCGAGGAAAAAAACTACTCAGGCCTAGATCTTCTGAGATGACACCAATGACAGATGAAAAGAAACCTGAAGGGAGTAGCTCTTGGCACTATTTATCCTGGTGCCTGGGGGATGGAGTTACTGGCAAAAGCTACTCAGCTTTGGAACATTCCATGGATGGATCTGTGCAGGCACAAAGATGCATGCATGTGAGGCAGAGAGACCACGAAGAACTGCTGTGGCCCTGTCTATGATGGAAGCATTTGTCCTAGCTAGAGCCCTTTCACATTACACAATTATGGCATTCTGATTCTATTTTAACTACCATGGCAACATCCTATGGAATCCTGTAGTCTGTCAACTGGGGAAGTGCTACAGCTCTCTGGCTGAGAATTCTTTTTTTTTTTTAATCATTTTATTCAAATTCAGATATAAAACAAACAATTGTAACTGTCAACCTATTTGAAATATTTCTGATCTTCCACACTGATCTAGATTTCATTATCAATATTTCTTAACGTGCTTAAAATATTGTACTACATTTTAGTGCTATTATTGCTTGTTGATTCTTGTATTTCCATCTCCATATTCCCGCTTCATGATATATATCCTGTAGCCCCCTCATAATTTATCTTAAATCATGAACCACAGATTTCCATCTGATGATACCCAGCAATTACCCAATATAATTTGCCATTCTTTTTGTATCTCTTCGTCTGATTTCCCTTTTAATCTCTGAGAGACCATATCAGCATTTTTGTTTTCAATAAGTGTATCCCACCATTGTTCTAATGGTGGGTATTTGCTGAGTTTTCCACATCTTTGTGTATTCAATACGAGCTGTTGTTATCATGTACAGTAATATTCTCCAGTACTTCTTTATACCAGTACCTTCTAATACTTCAGTCATATTTAACAAATACAATTCTGGTAACTTAGCAAACTGTACTTTCATTAATGCACATATTTTGTTATGTATTTTAGTCCAATATTTCTTAGCTTTAGGACATGTCCACCTCATATGATATATCGTACCGACCTCATTCTGACATTTCCAACATTGTCCAGTACCTGTATTATAAATCTTTTAATTTATCTGGTGTCACGTACCATCTATGAAATAGCTTGTAATAGTTCTCTTTCAAATTCTGTGCTACTGTAAATTTCTGTGTTTTTTTCCACCTCTGCTCCCAAGACTCTAATTGTATTGAATGTCCGATATTTTGTGCCCATGAAATCATTGTTGCCTTTACTGTTTCTTCTTGACTCTCCTGATGTAGCATTTCTTGATATATTTGGGCTAGTAAATGAGGCGGATTTTCGAACAGCCATTTAATTACTCCAATTTTCTCTTTAAGTTCGATTCCATATGTTTTTATATCCATCTGAAACCTTTCTGCTAACTGTCTGTAAGGAAACCAACTTAATGTTATTCCCTCTTGTTCTAGTTTTTCTCTTGTTTTAATCTCAAAGCTGTTGGACGTTGATCTCTCAATTATATCATCATATCGCAACCATTTATCTGTGTCCGTCCATCTGTCAAAAAAAGCCTCTTGCGGTGAGACCCAGATGGGGAGCTGCCGTATGTTTTTAGTTTTATAATCATCCCAGATTTTCAAAAGCGATTTTCTGAAATAGTGATGTGTAAAATCTTTATCTATTTTTGCTTTATCATAAAACATATAGGCATGCCACCCCATCCTCAAGTCAGCACCTTCCAATGCCAACGTTCTCGTATCTTGAAGGTCTGTCCAGTCTTTTATTCACGTAAAAGCTGCCTTATAGTATATTTGAAAGTCTGGTAGTCCCATTCCTCCTCTACTTTTTAGATCTGTCATAGTATTCCATTTTATCCTAGGTTTTTTCCCTTGCCATATAAACTTGGTTAATTCTCTCTTCCATTGTATGAAAGGTTTCATGTTCGTTATTATGGGAAGATTTTGGAACAAAGAGTTCATTTTTGGCAAAACATTCATCTTTATTGCAGCTATCCTCCCCATCATTGACAAACGCATGGAAGTCCAATTTTCCAAATCTTTTGTTATTTCTTTCCATTTTTTTTTCATAATTATTCTGAAATAACTCATTGTTTCTTTTGGCTATCCAAATACCTAGATATTTTACCTTTTGTCCTGTTTTAAAACCTGTTTTTTGTACTAATTCCATCTCTTCTCTTTCAGTCATATTTTTGGTTAAGAAGACTGTTTTTTCCTTATTAACTTTAAAACCAGAGAATTCTCCATATTCTTAAACTGTAGTAATCAATTTTCCAATACATTTCCCTGGGTCATCCAGTAAGAAGACCATATCGTCAGCGAAAGCTTTTAACTTGTAATGATATTTCTTAATTCGGACTCCTCTTATTTCTTTATCTTCTCTTATAGCATTGTTAAGTATTTCCACTGTCATGATAAACTGGCTCAGAATTCTAAACACTTTTCCCCAAACTGCAAACTTCAGGATTCCATAGGATGTTCATAGTACTATAATTGTATAGTGTGAGAGAGCCCCAGATAGGATTATGGCAGTTCTAAGTGTTTAAGCAAGAACTAAACAAACTATATAAAAAGACAAATGCGTAGCCCACATTTTTAAGCAACATGTGCAGGAAGGAAGTACAAAACCAACCAAGCATAATTCCAGTAACGGATCTCAACTAAGGAGAAACAATGTGGATAAAATTTCCATACTCCTCACTTGTATATCCATCAGGCTTTTAAAAATCAAGCCCCTATTCTCCTCTCTTCCATTCACTCACCCACTCTTTACAGATAATTGGGTATAGTTCCCAAATTTCAACTAACTGAGTTTCTGCCATCACACCTAATTTGCCTTCCTGAATCAGAAAGGCTAGCCTGCAACAACCCAGGGTTAACATACTGCGAGTCAGCTTTGGTGACATATTCCTCCCATGCACTTTAACCATAATCACATAATTTGTTAGCAATCTCCACTTCTAGAAAGGTTAACCTGGATTTCTTTTAAACTAGGATCTGAAACTGCAATTAAGCAGAGTCTAAGAGGACACCCATTCCAGAAACTGGTTTCTGTTTGGCTAACTATGGTTATCATGCAGCCAGCAGATACTAACTGAATGGTATTAATCAGTAAAGACCTAATTATGGAGGAGCTTTTGTTTTTCAAACTACATCAAAGAGAATTATTAAATAAGGCTTGCTTGGTGGAAGCCACAAGCTACAACAATATGCAATAGTGAAAGAATCAAGAGGTAGGAGGCTAACATTAGAAAAGGTAGCCAGGATAGCCTCTTCCAAATAGGATACTGCATGCCCAGATCAACTTCTGACTCTTACCTGGTCTTTTTTAAAGAGCAAACTGTAAAACACAAAACAGTACAATATGAAAGATCCAACTTCCTAAAAGCGAGATACACACGCACAAAAAAAATTCTTCTTAACTCTTCCCCGAAGGACAAAAACTTAGAATGGAGACTGAGTGAAAGGAATTACACAAAAAGCTTAGTATGTGTAATATAACAGGGACAGTGCTTTTGTAGCAAAAGTCACTTTCATCAATTTATCATCAGGTCTCTCCTAGAAACACCAAAAGAAAAAATATGAGGATCTGCCAACTTCTGTATTTTTCGCTTCAATTTTTGAATCTCTAATTAAAATAATGATTGAAATACTTTAAGCGATAATTTACCTGCGTTCAAAAAAATATCTCACTAAGGCTGCTTGCAGAACCTCAGATTTTCCTATCGACTTGGTCCTATTCACATCTTCAAAACAAGTATTTCTTTACCTCTAGTAATGTCATGTTGCACAAGTGAATATGAAGGCCATAGGCCTGTATTTATGCAGGCTGAAGAAGCAGTGCAGTTAAATCCTCATATCTTCATTTAGCAAGATAATCATGATGCCAGTACCCGTTCCCAATATGATGATGGCAATTACTAAACAGAAAGCTAATCATTTCCTAACACTCTCCTCTCTACATTGATAAAGACATGCTGTCAAGGAATTATCTCCTCCCACGCAACAGAACAGACATTGAGATGCTACAAACATTTCCATAACCCCAGAAATCCTTGGTGTGATCCCTTCGAGCTTCAGAACAGCACTGCTAAGAAGCTGTCCTCCAGATACTGCATTAATCTGCAGCATGCAAAGATCAAAATTGAAAATAGGGAAGTAGAGCAGCTTCAGCAGATTTGAAACAGAAGCTGAGTTGGGACATCATTTTAAAAAAGAAACAAGGCTTCTAGTCCCTTATTCAAGCAACTTATCCTACTGAGACTATTATACTGCCTCTCACTCTAACACAGACTGGGAAGTGTGAAAATTGGCTATGTCCTACTAAAGACCATGGGAGCTTATGGTTATGCTGTATTAAACTAAGCATTTAAACTGAAAAGTTATGCATACATGCAGTAAGTCTCAGAAAACCGCACAAGACTGAAGAGATGGTTTTGACAATTCTGTATGATGCTGCTCCAAGCACAACAATATGCTACCCAATACCAGCTGTGCCATCCTCTCCAACAAGAATGAGTGAAGCGTGGATCATTGGCTGCACGCCCCCCCAGCCGCCACAACACTAATATCTGTGCAATTTTATTTTTTTACTACAAAAACCCTGCAAACTGTGTTCCTGAGGAGCCCCTGAATATAACTTTTACAGGGACAAAGCTGAGAAATGGAAGAATCACACATTACTGAAGTGCCTCACAGAAGAGTTTACAGGTATCTCTCAGTTATTTAAGCAGATGTGATCCTGGGCTTTGTCTCTTTAACAGAAGCTGTGGTAACAGGTGTAGAAATAACATAGAAAGAATAGAGATAGGTTCTTGTACAGCAAAAGAAAAAAAAGCAGTTCAACATGTTTCAGCAAATTTATTTAAAATTAATATTTCACACATGTGAAATGAAAACAACCAGTACAGGTAAGCCTTGCATAAGTCAACAAATATATTTTGAATCTTCTAGAGACCACTTGAAATCTCTTTCCAAAATGCATCAGAGCATCCACTTTTTGTATGATTTCCATTTTTGTGGCAAAATGTATAGATCTATGCTTTTTCAACATTCCAAGGTAGCTGATGAGACAAGTTAAACTGCTTTCCCCTTTTCTTTCTGTTTCGCTTTTCACATGTGCTCAATAAGTGATTCTGGTGGTAGCTATTTATCTTGCCTGTTGCACGTTAGCACACAAGCAACAGTAGCATCACCTAGAGTAGAATCCCATTCTTTCCCAGGACAAGTCTTATTGCATTTTTTATTGCAGACATGCTGCGACAATCCAACACTAGAAGTCTGTCTTTCCCCAGCGTTCCTTCATCATCCTCCCAATGCCAGTACTGCCTTCCGCCCAAATACCTTTCAAGCTAGATAGAAGACAAGAAAAGGGGCTGGGTTCCCACCAAAAGACTTTGTAAAAAGGAGCCTCCTTGTAAGCTTTGTTAATTGACGTATACCTGTTTATAATTCTACAGAATAACAAATCTAGAAGTGACTCAAAGGTCATCTAATTCAACCTGCATGAAGCAAATTCCCACCACCTCTTTAAACATCATCATACAACAATAGGAAATCGACTACTTCAGCATCTGTGAAAGGTGATATACAGCCTCTGCTTAAAAATCTCTTAATGAAGGAGTCTACTACCTTCAGCACCTTCCATTTTCATGTCTGGTAGTTATTTCTAATGTTCAGTCAGAGTACTCTGTCTTGCCATTTTAACTCACTGGCTTAAGGCATATCCTCTGGAGCAGCAAAAAAGACAAGTCTTCATCTATGCAACAATTGTTTAAATACTAGAATGTGGCTTGGACACTGCTTTTCAACAATGCCTTTCCAAGTTAAATATACTCAGCGCCTTAATGTTTTGTTTACTGTAGATGGACCAAAGTCCTTTTAAGGCCATCCCTCAGTATCCTCTAATTTTTAAATTATTTTTTATAATGTATTGTATTGTATCTCACCCAAGTTCAATTGCAAATTTCTAAATGAACAAGAATGAATGGTGGAAGGAAATAGGATAGTCAATATAATGTTGAAGTCCATTCATAAATATGAATTCAATAAATGTCTTAAATATGAATTCAATAATTATGATTTAATAAATATGAAATTATTAATAATAAATATGAATTTAATAATAATGAAATAGAAGTAGGACATTAGATGCAAAAATAATAAGTGTAGGGAGTCTTAATGAATTTACCAATATTTAGTGAATTAATTAATTTTAGCTCAATGTTAATCTATTTTTCATACATATAGCAATTTTTTTTAATTTTTCAAATGCTAGAATAAATTGAGACTCTTGAACATCTGGCCAGCCTTAAAAGTAGTCCCAGAGCACATGGCAGTCAAAACTGTTCCCCTTTAAGAGGACTTCCTTGCCAGGCTTCTCACCATTTTCCCCTCCTCCTCCTCTAAAGATACTCCTCTGTTTGTATTTTTAAAAGAAGGATAGTGACAAACTTGAATGTGTCAGGAAGATAACTAAGAAGATCACAGCCTGGATATTGAGTCCTGCGAGGAATGTTGAAGGAGATCTGTACATTTGGGATTGAGTAATTAAACACAAGCCGAATGGAATGAGTTTAAAACGGTCAGAAGTGGTACTGATGTCTAACAGTAGCAGGTGAGTTCCCTTTGGTTTAAAAACCACAGGATATTATAAAATATAAACCAAGTATGTGAGAGAACCTAAAGGTAAAGAGGAATTCAATCTTAAAGGAGGTGGAACATAGAAGAAGCATCATACCAATATGCTAAAGAAATTTGAGTAGCTGCACAGAATATAGTTTCCAAGGCAACGAAACTAGCTTGTTAACATGCTCACTTTCATGATTATCGAAAACGTGAAAGATAATTGGGTTAATTATTGAAGCAACAGCTAGCATACTACCACTAATTGTCCACTTACCTAAGCCATTTATACTGCAGTTCTAATTCCTACTGGGATGGAATGAATCATAAGTCACCCATCTGAATAAGTACCTTTCATAAAAGGAAACTGAATGATATATTAGAGAACCATCTGCAGCTACAGAATTCCCTAACAAGATGTCATTTTGTCAAGAAGACACAAAAGGCGGATTCAGATGATTGTATAAACCCTGTTTTGGAGACAGAAATGACTGTAAGCTCAAGCATTTCTCTAGGAGCGGTTTAACATACTATGTCCTCATATAAGCAAACCACAGCCACTGCATCCAAAGTGGAAAACTATGGTCTAAGCAAGCCTTCCAATTTGTTCCACCTCTACATGGAATCCAAAGGAAAAAAGGGAGATACATCTCCAAGTACTCAGTGGATGGTTGTTTTCATTTTGGGAAAAGCCCTACATGTTTCAGCCTATAATTCAATGGCCTTCTTCAGGGGCTACATAAGAATAAATAAAAATTTATAATTAAAAATCAAAAGGACAACACAAAATTGCATAACACCTACATAAAACATCGTAATACATTTTAATTTTTATATACTGCTAAAAGTCTATATATATCAATATGAAATCCAGCTGCAGAAATTTCTGGAGCTGAAAGTCTCATTTCATTTGCTGGACCAAAAAGAAACAAATGGACCAGGCTCAAGTGAGTTTCACCCCACCCCCTTTTTTTAAAGCAGATGGTCAGGAAAGAAAGGCAGAGAGAGAAGGGGGAATGAGATAACGTTCAAAGACATAACATGCAACAAACCCAGAAAAAGTTCCGACTGAATTTACAAAAGAGAGATGCAGTCAAGTTCTTCATTTTTCACTCCAAGAACCAACTATTTTAATTTTAAAATTTACTCTGTTTCTTCTTTTCAAAAAAACCTTTCAATTATTATTTACCTTTTCTACAGTTCAAAATTTGAGGTCAGTTGCAGGATGATGCCATTCTAAGAAATTATTTACCCAAGGCAGTACCTATTTTACTGTTTCTTAGATATGAAATGTGTTTTCCTATACACTCTTGAGAGGTCTTGGTGTATTTCACACATAAATCTTTTAGACACCTGCATAATATAATTATGAGTTGTCCTTTTGATTTTTCATTTTACATATGAATTTGTATTTGTTTTTACATTTTTACATAGCCTATGAAGGCAGCGATTGAACATGCCCCTGAAGAAGGCCCTACATAGGCCAAAACATATTGGGCTTTTTCCAAAATAAAAAAGCCATCCACTGAGCACTTGGAGATGTATTTTCCTTCTTTCTTGTGGATTTTATTGGGTGCTCTCCAGTATTTACCTCTACATGAGCGTGTCTTTGTAAGGCATTCTGACTCCAAAGGAGAATGAGATTGCCAGAATATTGTCAGGGGTATGACTTGGATCACTTATCAATGCTCTTGCATAAGCTGCATTGACTTCCAATTTCCTTCTGAACACAATCTAAGGCATTGGTTTTGGCTACAAAACTATGAACACATGGGACTAGAATATCTGTAAGATAGCCTCTTGAATTTCAGTCTGTGTTTAGATAATATTCTTAAATGCTTTATCTTTTTTACATTTCATGTCGTAAAGAACGTTTTTGTCTGTTTTACATGATGTGCAGGGCCCTGCCAGACTGAACCATGAGAAATACATAAACGAATGAGGTTTACAAACTATGATTTCAGTAATCTTCACACAGATGTATTTGGAAGGTCATCTGAAAACAGAAATAATCTGGAATTTGGAACAGGTAGACATTATTATATCACTAACATATTATATCACTAGCATATCAAATTCTGTCTCAGCCATACTCTCTCAATAAGGTTGTTTAATTCAACATTGGACTGCCCTTCATCATGTCTAGATAAATAAAAACATTTTACCACGAATAACAAGCAGATGCACAGCTATGATGGTCCTTCAAAAAAGATCACCTATGGAGTCACAAAGTGATTTCACAGTGTAAATTTAACAAAAATTTTCTACGTGAAGAAATATGGCAAACCTTTTAAAAAATTATATTCTGCCTTTGCAGTGTAAGTTACAGACAGTTTCAAACAGTTTCAAAAGTGTGAACTGTACTTAAAAAGCCAGAACATTAGTCAAGACTCCAGGAGCCAGTAAGTAAACCAAGGGTACAGAATTATATAGAAACCAACCATCAAAAACCCAAGTAGTTAGGACACGATTTGTCTGTTAATTGAAAAGGTGTATGACCATGAGTTGTTATTACTTAATTGTGGTAGAATTATAGAAAAGGTCCTCATTCTGTTATTCATTTGCATATTCTAAACTCCACTAGGAAGAACACCCTGTATCTCCAACAATTCAGAAGTCACACAGCCATACATAGAAACAGATGATCTTTGAGGTTCTTTACCCTCAGACTGCTTAAGATTTCAAAAAGGTCACACATATCACTTGGCATTACTCCCAGAAACAAAACTGAGAGCGAACAAAGCCCCTTAATATCTAATATGATGACAATAGGCTCCCAGTGTGAACAGCCTATTGTGTTAGGAACCAACTTTTTCAAAGTAATGAATTTCAGTAATCAGCCTTGGATCAGATATTACTAAAGCATGGGAAAATGTGGTAAAGTCACTTTTTTCAGGGAAGATATATGGCTAGTATATTACCTCAAACCTGAGAAAAAGAGACTTGGAGGTACGGATGCAGTCCGGGTATCAAAAAAACAATACTGTTGCCAGAGAAGTTTACAAGCTTCAAGCTGGCTCTTTGAACAGGAATGGAACTCTATACAGTCATCCCTCCACATTCGCTAGGGTTAGGGCCACAGGGCCCCGGTGAAAGTGAAGAAAACGGGAATAATTCTAGGCCCTCCAAAGCTTTATTTAACACACAAAAACACACCATGGATTCCTTTGTAGCATCAAGGTTCCTTCACAAGGCAGAAGTGGGTGGTTGGAGGAGCTTACTGCCACCTCCACTGCTGCCCCACACCATTTTTAAGAGGGACTTACAAGCCTCGTTTGCAGTTTTTCAGTCTTACGAGGTTTGCAGTCCCTGTTAAAAATGGCATAGGGAGGCAGCAGAGCTCACAGCAAATAATCCGTGAATAATAAGATCCACAACAGCGAAACCCACAAATGTGAAGGGCTGACTGTATAGTACAGGTTCAGCACCATGTTACCTCCATCCACCAACAGTACTTGACTTATTTGGATTCAACTTTCATTTCTGAACCCTTGTCCATCCCCTTACTAACAGCACTAAAAACATCACCTGAACGAGTTATTAGAAACAGTTTCAACAGTGCTACATTGCATGGTTTATTAAAATCTCAATTTACCTTAGTGGAGGGCTTTATTACAAAAATCAATGAGGATTCAGCAATTTCTTATCCAAACAAAGCTAAAGAAATCAAGGATTTAATAATAGAATTTAGATGCACGATGTCAGTCTCTAATCACAATATTTTGATTGGTGAAATAAAGTACCTTCCTGGGGTGCTAAAAGTTTATTTGTGTTCACTCTTGAAGTTCAAAAATGTTATTCTCAGCAAATATAAACATATCAGATCACAGCCATGACAGAGAAAGGTGAAGAGATAACCAATAGCAATCAAAACAAAACAAAACAAAACTGAGTTGGTCAAAATTGGTTAGGTAGAAAGGTTACAACCATTTGCAGCTGAAAGCTTCTGAACAAGGGAAAAAGCAGATGTCTCCAGCAATACAGACTGGAAAAGAATGCTGCAGTGTTGCCTGGCAGCAAATTATCATCTCCTGGTGAGCTATTTCCATATGTCTACAACAAAATCCCACACAGAGAACCAGAACAAGGAAAGGATGCATCTCAGATAAAACCAACAGGTCTCCTCTTTATCCTGGATGCACTGGCACAAAAAAAAATAGAAGAAAAGGAGAGATTTTGTGCCACCTATTGAAATCTTCTCTGTAGGTATGAGCAAAGAGGCAAATCCTCTACTCTGGTAAACAGGAGCTAGTTAAAAATGAAATTATCTCTGAGAGTAAAAGGCTCAGAACAAAGGAAGGGAGTTTTGTATGCCACTGGTGGCACAGGTGTATACACTTGTCTCCCTCTATCCTTCACCAACACATATTAGAAAATAGACTACATCTGCACATCATGGCAAGCCATGAAGCCTAACTTATTAAAACATGTTCAGCATCATGCTAGTGCAAGCATTCTGTTCGCTCCAAGTGGATAAAAAAATAGACACTGCAATTAAGCAAAGTTTCCTGTTACATCTAAGCATGGGATAATGGCTGATCAACTTCCATCAACCAAGGATTTATGAGCTTGCTTCAACCAAAGCATGAGAGCCTATGAGTGAGCCACTCATAGGAGGCTAGAAGTTTTGATCACCACTGTTCTTTATGGGGAGACCGAGAAGAGGATGCAGGGCCTTGGAGGAGATGCTTGGCTTGCAAGCTGGAGCCTTGCAACAAAAACTTTAAGAAAAATGCAGAACACAAAAGGTGACTTCCAAGTAATTCTTAAAGCAAGCAGAATCTGAAAAGGTGGAATGGAATATCCCTCTTTTCTAGTTCCCAAAACCTAATTTACAGATAAGACAAAATGCCCTCTTTTTTAATCACAAACAGAGATATATCAGAGAAGAAAAGACCCACAAAATATCAAGCCTCAGATTCAACTAGATCACGATCAATGAATCCAAGACTTTCCAACCACAGGCAGCATCAACTGATGATCCAGAGTAAATCTTGCAGTGTTCCATAATAATCCATAATCATTACGAATGATTGTTTCTATAGAGCTCTCATACCTTTAAACTGGAATTCAGATTTTACTTAGTGTATATATTCATGTAATTCACACATTAGGGCACAATCTTCTGAAATCAAAATGCTTTTCCAGCATTTAGCAGCAGTGGGTATCGTGTAGCCCTCCAACAGTTGCTAGACTGTGACTCCCATCATTCCTCACCACTGGCTACAATGGCTAAGGCTGATGGGACTTGAAGTCCAACAATGTCTGGAAGATCGCAGTTTCCAAGCCTACAATATACCTTTCCATCAGAGTGAAAAACAACAAGTACATCTGAGGCTTTTCAAAATGCTAACATGTAAGGAAAGTTCCTATAAACCAACAAGCATACACTGGTTATTGCTACACTTGGATTGCTTACAATCCAAGGGCACATTGCTATAGTTTGATGAACGCAAACATTATATCATTGTTATGCTGGGTATCAAACAAATAATATTTCAAGACCTACAAACCAACTTTTCAGAATTCTATCACAAAACTTCATTTTCTGGCAGGCAAAGTACCATTTTATCTACCTTCTTTCCACTCAACACACAAAACTTTCCAATTGTCTATGCTCTATAACCAGATGCTGCCACAGTTTTAATATGCACTTATTAGGATCTTAATTGAATCTGAACCATTCTTGAGAGCTTTACAAGCCAGAACATGAACAAGGCACCCTATAATTGAATTAGAGGGACCTATGGCAAACTAATCATCAACTTGTCAGAATGTTAATTCTTATGGAGAAAGAAAGGAAGAGAAACACTTATGATGGTGTAGAGCTTTTCTTAAAAAAATGTTCTGCTCATCTTCCTCTTGGAATTCTATTGTAGAATTTACCTGGTCACTACTTTTCAAGTGCAGAATCTGCCTTATCAGTAACCACCCAAAATCTATGCATAAGGATAATTCAGACACTTTGGAATCTGCTGCTGAATCTATTTCTCATTAAAAGATTACAGCAGTATCACTATTTTGATATTCAGATCAATTTCACTTATATATAAATAACATATTTCTGGGAGTGGGGGCAGAAAATCCTTACCTGCCAAGACCCTATTAACAGAGGAGTGAGTGGCCAATCCAGGCTGTCCACGTTCATGGAAAATCCCAGCATAAGGCAAATACTCAGGCAGCAAGAAACGCCTAGAAAAGGATATTGATGTCATGAGATACACTACTACCTCAGCTAAGAAAATGGATAATAGACAGCACATTTAACATGCCTTGTTAAGCATGCATGCCTTACCTGGGAACAAAGCGTCCAAGGGATGGTGCAGACATACGGGCATTCCTGGGGGCTCTGTGTCTCGATCTGTCTCCATTGTCCCTTAAGCAAGAAAGGAGATACTTCAATAAGAAATTCCACACTATAAGGTAACATTCACAAACTGTTTTCCTAAATGAGAGATGGGATCTGTTTTGCAGGACTGTCGTTTTCTTCTTAACCTAAATTTTGAGCATCCACCAACCAGAATTCGGTACAAATGACACACACTTAGAACTAAAGAATTGTGAGCCCAACAATTTATACTGAATACTGGAACTCACCACATCATATAGTTCTTGCATCAAAAATAAAACTAAACAAAAACTAACTACTTCAACTTTTCTTGAATTTAGCAGAACAACAGAGGGGGGCTTGGTCAATTTGTTGCTGCTACTGTCAAATAAAATGGAGTTAGGAATCCTTGCCAACCTAACACAAATCAAACAGAGACCTAGTAGAAGTAGTAGATCAACCTTCTGTTTAACCCCATACTAAATTAACTACTGATCACTACTGAATCAAAGCAACCTACATATGATTATTTTATTTATACATACATCTTCCAGACTATCTTTTAGCTTACCAAAGTTATCCAAGATAATTTACAAAATAATCAAGATTTTAAAAAACACTAACATTTTTGTATTTCCTTTATGTAAGATAAACTCACTCTGTTAGCCTATGGTACAGCTGGATGAACTAATCCTGTCAGCTGCCTCCCTCACATACATACACATGTACCCATGAGCCAGCATAAACGTTGAGATCATGTGGGCCACAAATTGTAGGCAGGGCTAGAAGTGATAATTCTGTAAGTTAATCGACACAAGAACCTAACCTGTACAACAGCAATTCTGATATGTTACAGGATAGTTTTTCAAAGTTCATAGTACCTTATTATGTGCAAGGCTGCAGCACGAATCTACTAACTGTATTTTAAAATATATTATAAGTCTACAGTATCATGTTTTTCCTGAACAAAAAAGCTAATGTTAAGAAAACAGCCATACATTCTAGAAACAGACTAACTGGGATACTTAGGATGTAACAATAAGCCAAAGTTTCACTGGAAATCTGGCTTGTTGTTTACAAACACTGTGTTCATGAATGTTACTTAAGAGCTTCACTGCAAATCAAAGTCAAATAAACCACAATGAAGCTGTTCACCTTCTTTCCATGTTTTTTTTAATCACAAAATATAAACCAACTACTTTAACTTGCTCCTCCTTGCCCCTCCCCCCAGTCAGGACTAACGAATGAGAGATCAGGCATCCTGATTGATTTACAGTGTTTAGCTGTTCTTGCTTGGCAAAGTAGGCAAGAAGGAATGATCAAGCAATATGCACACTTTGTAAACTATCTTGGATTCTGGCCGTGAAAGCCTTCGACTTTACATATCTTGAGATAGTTTCATCTGAAACCAAGGCTACAGTTTGTACAGTTACAGCCCTACAGGTCGGAAAAGCTTAGTAGGTCTACAGAGAAAAAAACAAGTTACTGTTCATGCATCCTATTTTGAGACTTTCCTCCAGCCCATTAAGCAGCAGATCAATAACACGCCACCATTTATGAGGTCCTGCAAGGAAAGAAGACATGCCAGGTAACACGCAGCTTAACACTAAACCCTCAACAGTTCTAGTCCCATCATTTTGCCCTTTTTCTCTTTCTGGAATCACCGGTTACTGGGACTGGAACAAAGCTACCAAATTCATAAGGGGGGGGGGTCAGAACCAAGAAGGCTACTATACAGTAGATTTAAAAAAAAAGAAATAAGAGTAATTATTAATAGGCTTCAAAATTAGAATGTGTCTTTTAAAGAACACTCAAAAATCATGCGCCAGGAACCCAGAAATAGATTTTTTTAAAGTTCTATTCAAAATGAAACTGAGCTTTTCCTTTTGATTTTCCAAAGATGCACCTCGAAGAGATTTTGCATTTCTCTCTAAAACTACAACCAAATTTTTAACATGAAAGCTAAATTGCTAACTAAACCAATTTTTAAGTCCTGGAGATTATGAAATATCACCAAAAATCACAATAAAAATTAAAAAGGGACAACAATTGTTCTTATTGGAAGAGTACAGAGATCCACTTTAGTCAAACACAATCTATTACCCAGTCAAATTAGAAGCTCTTCTGCAGGTGAACAAATTTTGCATATTTATGTACTCAGAAAACATCAATAGCCAGGAAACATGAACTAAATTGAACAGAATAAAAACAAGCATACAAAAGTAGTACCTGCTATTTCTAATAGCTCAATTTCATGATCCTCAGAGGTGGAGGGGGGAGAGGGAGAGCCCATATGTTACAGAAGGTAGTCAACTGGACCTTCCTAAGGACACTAACAATAAATGGGATCAATTTCTCCTGTAACACCACCCAGTATTTCAAAGTGAGTATGTTCAAAGTGATACAGCAGATTGACTTGCAGCCCCCACACAACACTGGATAAAGAAATGTTCTTGACCAAGACCACTGCAGCAACGTTCTGCCAGTTTATGTATTTGGCAAAACAGTGTCCACAGGTACACTGGCACCCAAGCTGTGGTGAGAGAGAGATTCTTTCACTCACCAAAGTGTTGTTAGATTTTCCACCAATATGGCTGAACTTCGTAAGTTTCCTGATTAACACTGAAGTTAATCTTATACATTAACATTATTTTTGGCCCGCAGAATTTGTTAAATGGTCTCTTTCTTTGTCTCTGTCCCTCTCTCCCTTCCTGCCAAACAGTAAAACTGAAGGGTCAGGGGAAAAAAAATCCCACAGTACTCTGCTGGCTAGCTGTGGTTTTTATTTGCACTCCATGTTGTAGATTTTAGAAGGAAGAAAAAGATAAGGCTTTGTCTGGAATGGAGTGCAGGGAGGTGCTCAGCAAGAGGCTTTCAGGCAGCCATGGTCTTTTTAGAATCTCATGCTGTGGCAACAGTAACAGACAAGGCCTGGCCTTGCTTTTTCCTTAGGCTGGAATGGCAGCTTTCCCCCCAGTCTGCTAAAGTGCCTTGCCACTTTATGCACAGTTTGGGCCTTCCCTAGAAACACTACCTTGGTGTAAACAGGATAATGCCTTTCAGTGGTTAATTAAAACTCCTTTAATGATTCATGGTAGTGTGGTTCTGGATGGTTATAACCACTGAGAATAATTCAGTTGAGACCAATTTTATTAAAAAATATAGTATAATCTATATTAAAACAGCAAACAGTAATATATTGGCTTTGTATGCATGTCTAAGTTCAAACAGATCTTTAGAATACAGTCAGCCCTCCACATTTGCGGGTTTCACTTTCGCAGATTTGATTATTCATGGATTATCTGCTGTCATATCTGCTGCTTCCCTATGCCATTTTTAATAGGGACTGCAAGCCTTGTGAGACTGAGAAATTGCAAACGAAGCTTGTGAGTCCTTTTTAAAAATGGTGTGGGGCAGCAGTGGAGGTGGCAATAAGCCCCACCAGCTGATGCCTCAAAGGAATCCACAGTGGGTTGAATAAGGTAATCATACTTGTGTGTGTATTAAATATAGTTTGGGAGGGCCTAGAGTTACTCACAGTTTTTCTACTTTCACATGGTCCTGTACCGCTAACCGTACCAAACATGGAGGGAGGACTATACTTTTAAACAGTTTCTTGTCTGTTTATATCAGTAAAAAGGCACAGGTCTCTCTCCCGCACACATAGCCCTCTGGCTTCCCTCTTTGATAAAGGCTATATTCCCAAATCTAGGCCACTCTCTCTGACCAAATTTAACAGTGGGTTAATTTCTCTTCTGCTCCTTCTCTAGGCTTTCCCTGAGAAAACACCTCTCTCACTCAACCCCCTGCCTCAACTGAATGAGAATTCCTCTGGCTGAAGGACTCACCCTTCTCCTTGATCTCTGAAACTCTTGACTTTTCTGGAAAACTCTCTCAACCAAACCAGTGTGCCTGCTACAAATACATTCTCACTCAGGCCTCCAATGCTCCTTCCCACTAAAGTGGCTAGATTTTCCTCTGGAGTGGCCATTCTGGTTGTCTACCAACCTGTTGCTGGCCAGTTTTTCTACCACTCAGGATACCACTCCCCCTATACTCCATCACACATGCCTTTTAGGGCTTAAAGCAGATGCCCCCCCACTCCTCTGGCTTATATGAAAGTTCGTGGAGTCCTTGATGTACAGAAGGTGCATGTCATTTTTTTTTCAATTCTCCTCTAACTTTGATTTTATTTTCTAGTTTTATTTATTATTACTTGGTGTAACCTGCAAGGAATCTCTCTGTATTCCTTTAACATGTTTACTGTTCATGCAGTCATAGGGAGTCCTACAATTAAATAAAAAGTTTTACTTGTCGCACTACCTCATTCTGAGTTCCTTTTCACTTGGCATCTCCCTTCCTCTCTCCTCCTTCCTATTTTCATGCAGACCTTGCTTTAATACATCATATACTTTGAGAGGCTGTGTAAGTTTGGAGCCAACAATTCAGCAAGCAAAATCCCTATCACTTACCCATGCTTGCTCAGAAATAAATTCCACTGAATTCGATTAGATTTATTCCTAAGTGTGCGCAGGACTGTTGCATCAATTTCTAGTAAGTCCCCTTTTGTTAGGTGAGGGGGTGGCAATTTGGTGGTGTTAAGGCTTGGAACCAGAAAATCAGCAAGACCAAGCAAACAGAAGAAAATATTTCTGGGTGTTTTAATTACAATGTATTCACCAGACCCCATACTATTTTGATTGCTTTCTGAAACTTTTCTGCAAGATACTATGTGAAACAGACACACAACAGAACAAATGAGTGCAAATATCACTTGATTTAATTACACTTACAATACAACAGTGGGCTTGTTAGACATTTGGTCTTTCATGATGGAGACTGAAGTTGGGGTCCTGGCTCCTGACTGTAAACATATCTTCTACCACTGATCTTTACATAACATATAACTTGTTTGGAAGTAGAGAAGCAAAGAGAATGAAGTGACACACCTGTACAGAAAAACATTCTGCTTATGCAGAACATTAATTACCCTATTTGCTGGCATATAAGACTCGCCTTTTTTCCTGAAAAATACTGTTTGAAAATGGGGTGTGTCTTATATACCATATACCATACAGCATTTGCCAGCATATAAATGGGGTGCATCTTATACACGGGAGCAACTTATATGCTAACAAATACAGTAGTCTTTAACCAACAAGGTGTTTGAAGGATAAATGAACAGTGCGCATGTTAACAGGGAGTGGAATGAAGAGAACACAGATGGAAATTAGTGACAAAACTTTATACTTAACAGCTTGTAAGATGAGATTCCATGCTCTATGGCTGACATGCCCAGTTTCTAGCTCCACTGGTCTCTCACTATCCCTGGCTGCAACTGTTTTATGGGGTTTATAATCCATCTGGACCCTCCCCCCCCCAATCCTGTTTAGGGAAAAGCAACTTTAAAACAATAACAGCACTTTTGAAGTAGTCAGTAACCAAATATGCCCTACCATTCTATCTAAATCATGTGATCCATTTCAAAAACTACAATTTAAAAAACAAATAAAGGATATTCAATTAATTAAATTATTTCAATTATTGATGTTAATGCCAAATTAATTTCCCAATTTCTAATGGTTAACAAATTAATTTCAAATATAAAGTTCCAAGCACTCAGAAACCACCTCATTAAGTATCCACCATAGGCCCTCCCTGGCTGCCTAAACCACCAGCCTTAAGTCACCCTGCAGTCTTCCTTTTCTTTGTCCAGAATGCCTCTGAGACTCATTCAAGGTGGTAATTTTAGAATGCTGAAGACAACGGCCTGGCCTCAACCCACATTACAGACTTCTGTTAAATCTGAAAAGATAGCACTGTTCTTTTTCTGCAGTCATGGGAAGCATAATCTCTAAGGCGAAGAAACAAAGCATTTGTGATGAAACCAGTTTTCAGAAAGGCCTTTTACATGGCTCCTGCACTAGAATTTAAATTTTACACAAATATAATATATGCATATACAATTATCTGTGTATAAAAGTAGTACACCTACATGTAAACTCTTCTACATGTTTCAACTTCTCATGCAAACTTCACTTTATTAATGTATTAAGGAAATAAAAAATATATTTTGATGAATACTGTATGTATTCACTGTGACACAAGAAAAGATAATATTATCTTTATGGTGAAAAAACAATGCCAACATTACAAATCAGTCCTGATAAACTGGGTCAGTAAGTGTTGATCTAAATGCTAAAGAACTTGTTCAGCAATCAAAAGAGAGCTCAGAAGTATTTCCCTCATCCAGTTGCAACTGTAACCCTTCCTCACTTTTCTCAGGAAAAATCTATCACAGAATGCTTGCCTCATTCAGTAAAACAATTCTGATAGTCTTGTGCCTAACTCAGTGGTTCAATGATATGAAAACTTTCAACATCTAATGCAAAGGAGTTGGAACAGCTGGTGCTACTCTCTTGCCAGCTCAGGGCTATTTCACTCATTTTAGAAAAAGAAAACTCCAAAATCTTCTGAGTGCTCAATATGAGTGGGAAGCCTTCGCTCAGTTCTTTCTTGATAGAATTTATATGCTACATTGAGGACAAGGAAAGCAGATGTTATGACTGCAGCACAGAAATAAAATAACAATCTTAGGTTCGAATGGAGGTTTCAGAACTCATGGTTTTAAACAATAAGTATTAAGATTTATAGCTTCATTTTTACTTCAGCAGAGTTTACTGAAGCCTGCTCCAAAGTAAAGTTCTTTGCACTGGAGCAAAATGCATGGGAATGGGAGGAACAAAATGGGAGGAGACACACATGCTCACTAATAATCAAATTCACAAACTTCAAACCCGCAAATGTGAAGGGAGAACTGCAAGTGATTATGGTCAGCAGTAAAAGGGCTTTTAACAGAACATGGTATATTGCAGAACATGGTTTATTGCAATGTTATTCTGTGCCTTCAAGTCATTTCCAAATTATGACAATTCTAAGGCAAACCTAAAACAGTGCTTTCTTTGCAAGATTTTGAGAGGGCTTGCCTTTGCCATTGTCTGAGACTGAGAGAGTGTGACTTGCCCAGGGTCACACAGTGGGTTTCCTCGGCAGAGGAGGGATTCAACCCCTGGTCTCCAGAGTCGTAATCAAAAGCAAAAACCACAATATCACACTGGCTCTCATACTAACTGCAACACTTACTTGCCTTTCTCAAGAACTTAAAAACATGGTACTCAAAAGGAATGCTGGGAATTTTTCTGTCAAATCTGCAGTATACTGACAGATATGACTTGAAGATTTTAAACTGTTTAGAATAAATCTGAATCTAAGGATCGACATCATGTTTCTTCAAGTACTTATCTTAAAAACAGCTCTCTGAGAAATTCCACTATACAGGGAAGAGGAAGAAGAACAGCAGTTGATTGCAGCCCCATAACTGAAAGTGGCAACTGAAAATCAGTGCCATGAAACTGAAATCAATGAAAAGAAATTAGGAGGAAAGCCCAACAGTCTGTGCATGATACTAGCAGAGAATCCAAGCAGGCTTCTTTAGAGCCCAGAATGAACCGGTCACTCATGAAAGCTGTTTTCAGTGAAGTATAAGAAACCACTCAAGGGCAGGATAAGAAACTTATTGGTTAGCTTGGAAAGTTTTTTTCTTAAATAATTTTTTCCCAATTTTTCCAAAATTTTCCAATTTTTACTTATTGCAGTATTTGAAAATGAAAAATTATTTGAGAATGATACAGTGCCATTAGTTGCAACAGTGTTTTAAAAGTCGCTTGTTGCATTGCTCATTACTTTTTAGTTACTTCGTTTTTTGAAATCTCAGGACAAGAGCTTGAAAAATCCTAGTCAAAATATCTTTTTAAAATATTGGAAAAAGGAATTAATGTATGACTTGTTACACAAATAAAGTAACTTTGCTCCCTCTTGTTTTGCCTGAGACCTTACTTCCAAAAAAGAAAACTCATCAACGGAACTGAGAAAAAACTTGTCTGATGCAAGCTACTTGTTACTTTTAGTGACTTTTAGGGAACAGTCATTGCATTTTTTTTTTTAAAAAAATGCAACAGACTGGGTCAGAAGCAATAATGAACAAAAGCTTATGTTTGTTACTTCATCTGAGGCAAGGGTACAGCCTCTTATCCTCATATTACTCAAATGTGACTATAGCCCCCTCCCCCATCTTTATACTTTTGAATGGGTCCTATGCTTCAAATAAACTTGAAAGGCCAAACTAATCACACCAGAGTGAAACAGTTCAGTTCAAGTAGTAGCTGACCAACAGTACTCCTGGAGATTGCTCAGGGTTCACTATGAAGCTATGTGATTATTCTATATAATCTAAAAGTAAGAGGGAACATTCTGCTTTCCATCTCTGCCCAAGAATGGCTATGGAACAAGCTGCTAACAAAGAACACCTTGGCCATTTCTGCACTAGACTTTTATAGTGCTATTATTCTACTTCCAACGTCCTATGGAATCCTGGGGTTTCCAGGCCCCTCCCTAAACTGAAAATCCCAAGATTCCACAGGATGTTGAAAGTGGAATAACAGCACTATAACAGACTAGTGCGGAAATGGCCAAGGTGTTACTTCCTCTCCCATCCCAACAAGAAACATAATGTGGAGGATAGAGAAAAAGCAATACTAATGGAATGGTCCAAGCACTCCCCATGTTACTTATAAAGTCTGCTCACTGTTTACTTCATGAGTTGAACTGTCAACTGTTTTCAAATTCTATGTAGTTCAGTTTGTCACACAGAAGACATTCTAAATTTGTGTCCTAATTACAGAATGCTCCAGCACGTACATAGAACATACTGCAGTGCATACATAGAACATATTAACCAGTTTTTCAGTATATACTCTAAAATGTCAGTCTGCTTAGAATTTTATCACATTTCAGTTCTTTGCAAACAGTAGGACAAGAGAAATAGCTGGTAGAGTGGCAGCTGGTTGACAGTTTCACATTGGGCCAAGTATGACTATCAGTGATATAAAAAAAAGTGTGTTGACAGAGTGTTAACAGAATGTAGTAAATAAAACTTTATTGAGTATCTACATCTTTCAAAAGTACTATAATGTTATCTCCCAAGTGGACTCAAGACAAAAAGAGAGGATGAACAATCTGTAACAGTTCCAAATCTAAGACTTCTGCACATACCTTCATGTTTCACTGCTCATTGTGCAAATCAGTCCAATTGACATGACAAGTCTAACACACACGTATTTCTTTTTTTTCTTTTTTTTTACTGGACAATTAATGGCCACTGATTTATACAACTGGCCAATTAATACAACTGTTGTATGAATACAAAGAAATTAAAAGAAAAAAATCTAAGATTTTGAAAGGTTTTACCACTATGGAGAAAAATATTGTTTCAGGTATAAGCAAAATGAAAGAGATGTGCTGAATTAAAGACTAGACTTGACAGATTTAAGTATTACATTGGAGGAAACATTCTTAAAAAACAGAGTGGAAATGCAATAAATTTTAAAGGTAAGAGAGGGAGAGAAAATAACATAAACATCCTCATCTTGAGTGAAAAAAAAAATCCTAGCACACTGGATGTCCATCCAGAAACCCAAGTTTCCAATATATAACAAATATAACATCCAGACAGAACCATATTGCCATGCCCACCAAGTTGCTAGACTGTCTTTTTCCTGTTACTAAGCATCATCTTTCCAACTATTGATGGGAAACACCACAGTACTTCTTGCCAATTTATCAGCTAAAGTTTTTTAAACCAGCAGGACTGCTGGCAGTGAGTTATTAATGGCTCTTTCAAGAGTCAAAAACATAGCCTTGATTACTTCTCACAGGGACATTTAAAGAATAGAAAGATTTCTACAACACAAAGAGCATTTCACAAGATCAAGTACTTCTGACAAGTACCAAAAACAAGAGGATTCATCACCTGGTCAAGAACTAAGCACTAGAGCAGATCCCAACTAAATGCTTTAGATGAATTGCGACAGGAAAGCCAATTTTAAAAGAATAAAGTAACAAGTCTGTGTTCTGACCCGGAAACTAAATGAGTCCCCTCTGATCCTACCTCTCTCCCTGATAAATAATTACCAAGCCAAAAATACGCTACTGCATTAAATGGCTGCAATGGGTCATCAGACGCCATGGTAATTGGAACTTTCAAAAGGGAAAGAGAAAATCCTTGACACACACACACACACACACTAAAACAAGCTGAAACATTAACAGATACTACACAAAGATAAGATCAGTATTGATTAAAATGACACCAGGGCCAGGTTTGCAGCTCTGGTAGGACTTTAAAGTTAGTATGTGAGCAGACCTGTATAAGGGTGGCAACAGCCAGAATGCTACAGTCTACTTCAGGCTGAAGAAAACACATTTGAGAGCCCTTTAATTCTTTTTATTTACTTATTTTTACCATTCATATTACACCTTTCTTCCAATGAGCTCAAAGTACATGCCTCTCTTCCCCCCTCTTTTACTATCACAACAAACCTGTTACTGCCCTGGCTAGTCCGAGCTTTGGGGATATTAAAAGATATCCTCTTGATATCATAATTCGGCTTCACTTCTCCATTCCCTTCCACGTGCTTGCGAGGCCACCAGACAAGCACATAAACAAGCTCGGCCGTTAATTGCTGTAATATTCCTGGATAATTCAGGCAGGCCAGAAAATAGCTGACTCACTGCTTTAGGAGACCTCCAGGCAAGTACTCTAATTAAGTATGCACGATACTTACAAAAGGGACTCTGCCCCGCACTGGCAGCTTGATGGGTAAACTATACAATACCCAAGTACTCTGCGTTTGCATACTGGCTACTCTACTGAGAACCGCTACGATAACTCAATCATTCAGATTCTGACCTTTCGGAGGCTTTGTCTCCAACTCCAAATGTATTGTTTTCCCCCAAGTACAGCATAGCCTGCAGTCACGTTCTCCTTATAAAAACCCTTGATTCCGAGACCTTCCTCAGATCGCTCCCGAGTTTCATCCTGCCTTGCTGCCGCTTTGCTTGGCGAGCCTCCCCTCAGCTCCACGTGCTGAGCTACATCGCACCCCAGCCTCACTCTCCATTTTTCCGGGCTTCAGGACAGGTGAAGTATCACCCAAACCAGCAATCCCTCTAAAAATCCCTCTATACCACTCTAACCTTTATTTTCTTTAGCTATCTTGTATGAGTGTGTCGCATACACTGTTTTGCTTGTGTTTAATAAACATTATTTATTGTTTCAACTTTTGTGTGCTACTTGACTCGATCCAACCCTGTAGACACAAGGTTCAAGATCTCGCTACATTACCCTGCCTCTCGTAATGCTAAGCAGTGCTCTGAGCTAATTTTCCCCACCTTTTGTTGAGCACGTTTTGGTGTCCCTCCCAGGACCCCCAGTACACAGGGTAACAAACCTGTAGCATAGGTCCAAAGGAGAAAGGCTGATTGACCCAAGGCCATCTAGTGAGTTTCATGAGTAGAAACCAGAAATTGGATTTCCAAAGTCTCAGTGAAACACTGAAACTACTATACAGCAAGAGCTCCACATTAGTTATTGTTGTTGTTATGTGCCTGCAAGTCATTTCCAACTTATGGTGAACCCAAGAGGAATCCATCACTGGATTTTTGGGGACTGAAAGTGTGTGACGCGCTCAAGGTCACCCAGTGGGTTTCCATGTCTGAGAGGTGAGTTAAACTCTGGTTTCCAGACTTGTAATCCAATGTACAATACAGGAATATATTCAAGACCTCTACACGTACCTCTAGCTACTATTAAAGATACATTAACCATCAAGAGGGTGCAAAAGAACTGAGACAGGCAGCACTCACAACAGGCAACTTCTCATGAAGAGTCATGTGAAACAATGGAAAGAAGAGGAAAGATGCAAAGCAGAGAAGCAGATGATTTGGGTTCTGCCTTAGTTGCATGTGTGTTGTGTGGGGTTTTCTTGGCAAGATTTGTTCAGAACCTTCGCCTTCCTCTGAGGTTGAGGGAGTGTAACTTGCCCAAGGTCATCCAGTGGGTTTTCCACTGCCAAGAGATAATTTGAGTCCTAGTCCAACACCAAAACCACTACACCACACTGGCTGTCTTATCTTAGTAGTAATAGTAGTTCTTGTTGTCATTTTTGTTGTGTGTCTTCAAATCTTTTCTGACTTATGGCACTCCTAAGGCAACCCTATCACAGGTTTACTGGGGCACAGACTGTGTGATGAGCACAAGGTCACTCAGTGGGTTTCCATGGCTGAACATACCAATACTCAAACCACTACCCACACTGGCTCAATTACCTTAGTAGTCAGGGAATGAAATTAATTACAAGGAACCAGTGAAAACTACCAGGCTCTGACATTCCCATTATCCCTGCCCAAAGCACACAGCACATACTGTGTGTCAAGGGAAAAAAATCATAAGTCACATTATACAAATTGGTATTACATTACAGTTAAGTTTAAAACAAAAGTTATAAATCTCTAAACTCCAAGACACTAATAAATCATCTCTCATCATTACTGATGGAAAGATAATTATACAAGTATTTACAAAGAAAGAAAGAAACAGAGCTTAACACATCATAAGAGTGGTGTTGCTTTGTTTCCAAAGGGAAACAGCCAGATAAAAAGATTTTATTTAGGTAGTTTAGAGAATTCTGCATCATTAAGATTGCAGGCACATAGATATATAATATTTATTCTCCTTACTAGAAAAATTCAATTCAGAATTCTCAGTCAATCAGCCCTCTGGTTAGAAGCCAAAAGCTGTAAAAATTGATCGGATCCAAAAGCAGCTCTTCCAGTATTTGAAAGTTTCTTCCAAAGGACATCTAAAAGGTACTTTTCAAGCAGTGGGAAGTTTCTTCTACTCACTCGAAAACACATTCTTAGCAGTCCACAAGAAAAATGATCCCAAAACCATGAAGTTAATAGAAAATGTTGTTTGCATTATATGCCTTTACAGTGACAAGTCTACATCAAAAAAACAAACAAACATGTTTTTACATATAGCAGTGGTTGAAGGGGTTTTTTTCTCCACTATGGTTTTATGCTATTTTTATTATCACTCTGTTATGACTGATGGTTTTGATAAACTGAGTTTATTCTAGCACTGTCAAACTGATCTCCCTCTTGCAAGCTCTTCCTTTCTTCCCATTTCCCATGTGCCTTGTCTTTCATCTTGTAAGCCTGAGGGCAGCAAATGTGTCTTATAGCATTTCATGTACAGCATCTCATTAATATAGAGGATCTAGAAATAATTATTAATAATTATTCATATTCTCCGCAGTGTAGTCTATATTCACCAAAAATGCCACTCAGGAATAGTTCACCTGTCTGAAGCATGCTAGATGAAGAAACTTCTCTTCCTGCCCCTTTCTGGTATTTAGGAAGAAAGGAATTACAGAGGATGGTTCAATCATAAAATATGATTTGAAAAACAAGAAAAGATGTACAAGAAACGCCAGTGGTCTAACACTGAGCTCTGTTAATGAGGTGAGTTACCCAAAACTGTCAGTACAAAGAAAAAGCACGCAGAAGGAAGGAGGTACTAATTCTAAACAAGTCATTTTATATGAAGTAATTTCTGATCTATATTCTGTTATGTACCTAATTCTTGAAGGTAGGAAGGTAGTTAACTTATGCAACAATGACGAAGGTTTTCAGAAATGCTTTTCAAACAGAAGAGTCATATGCCAAATAACTACATTTCAGAGTGTACCATACAAATTACAATCTACATATTCTACATCACTTGCTGGAGACAACAACAAATTCAGCATGCTGCTATATTTAACGCCAAAATAGTAAGTATGGAAATTTAAGCTTCCTGTCTTCAAGCAAACTATTTACCATAGACCAAGCTCAAATGAGTTGTTCAGGACCATATATATATTATAGCACTTAGCTTTCACATTAAGAAAGGAAATTCTCAGTACCTAATACTAAATCAACAGCTAATTCTTAAAACATGCACCTAAGACATGCTGGAGAATTTCTGAAAATCCTGTGAACATGAGGTGTTCAAGTTCACTGAATTCATGGGAAGAAATAAACTAAAGATTATATTTATCTCATCTGTTTCCTTCTTAAGCAATCAAAAAGCATTAAAAGTAGCATCTTTTTTTCCCTTTACAGAGAGAACACGGCATAGGAGCTAGGTGTAGGATGAGGGTATGTTAAACTCATGTTCAGACTGACAGCTTGGGAACAAGACGGCTAGGCAACTTTAAGTGAACAACTTTTACTCCTACCGATGTTCTGGTGTTATTATGTGGCTAAAAATGTGACTTTAAATTTCTTGGAGAAAAGATGGGACACAAATAAAACAGTGAATATCTAGACATTTCAATCAAGTCACAGGGTGTAGAAGTCTACATTATACTGACTAGCAATGCATGAAGTTTAAAGACCAGAGGTCATTCTCCCAAATACCAGGAGCAACACATTCCAGTATTTAAAGGAGTCTACATACGTTATTCCTGCCAAATAAGGACATACAATACTTTACCTCTAGTAATATTTTTATGTAATAAAACAATATGGAGTACAGAAAAGAAAGGCAACTCACCCCTTTCTGCTCTGGGAAAGATAAAAGCCTCCCCTACCCAACCCAGAAAGGCTGTGTGGGCTTTTTAAAAAGTTAAATAATTTACCCTTTTTAAATTACATAAACATACAAATGCAAAGAAAGGGACAACCCAAGTTATTCTGCCAAAAAATAATCTTCATTGTGAAATATCAGTAGGGAAAGGTTCCACCTCAAAGGCTCTCTACCAGCTTCTCTATCAGCCAAGGAGGATAACTGCACAGAAACGAGAGAATACCTTAAATGCACAGAGGGGCTGAGATCACAATGAAACATTTGTTACCAAAAAAGCACAGCTAGAGCACACGACAGAAACACACTCTTTTCCCCACTCAGCATGAAATAAAAGGCGGTCTTAGTAAGGCTGACTGAATCACTTTCCTGAATGGACCTCTTCCCTGTGTGAATATTATCTGCAGGGGAACACATTTCTCCACAGGTATCTGCCCAGCTCTGTGAACGAAGAATGTACCATTTCTTTTTAGCAGTCAAACCTGCTTCCCTAGAGGATGAATAGGAGGCAGTAATGGAAATAACTGAGGGTTGCTCTTGCTGAGCTTTCCCCATCACAATGGGCCCCAGCAGGCCGCCTCACTCCTACTCCTGCAGCCTGCGGTGCTGCTTGGGGAAAGCTATTAGGCGGCTGACGCTCCTCCATCTCTGCCCTCATTTACATCTTACACAAACAAAATCACAATGAAAACGGAAGACACATTCATTCCCTTATGCTTCCAAGTAGTTAACTGCTGGAGCATGAAATGCCAACTCCAAAGAACATAGGTTCTGCCTCCACCATCAACTCTCTTCCAGAAGATTATTTTCTGGTGTTTTAAAAGGAGACAAAGTCACACTACCTGATTCAAAAGGTGTTCAACTGAAATTTAAGGGCGTGAAGGGGTCATGTTTCTGTCCCAGCTGATGACACGGTAGAATAAGTAGACTGTGGCAGAACACTATGTTCCTAATTCCAGATAGACATTGGAGTTAAGGCTGTGACAAAAATCTAATCCAGAAAAGCAGTTTAAAGGTCAAATGAAGACCCAGGATAACACAGAAAAGGACTGAACAGCTTTTTAAGGAAAAACTGTGTATAAGGTCATCTGAAAATTGTTCAAAAATTGAATGAATTAAGGAAAATGTTCAAAAAGAGAAGGTTAGGAAATATACCAATCTACAGGTCACCAAGTACCACAGAATATTAAATTAAGGCCATAGTATATTAGATCATGGTAATTACTAACTGCAGATATTCACTGATCATCTTACAGTATTCAGCACAAATCAATCTGCAAGTCACAGAGTTAACAGACTAAACCAATCAGGTAGAATACCTAGTCCACCTGGGATTACTGTACCATGGTACTGTTGATTACAGTGTTTATTCATATTGTGTACCTAGTATGAAGTCATCTTAAGAAGGTCTAAATACCCTAAAGGTACCAGATCCTGTCAGCTCCCGGAAGCTAAAGCAGAGTTAGCCCGAGTTGGTTGATGGGAGACCACCAATGAATACGAGACACTGAAGGCTGTATTTCAGAGGAAGGAACTGGCAAAACGACCTCTCAGTATTCCTTGACTAAGAAAACCCTACGAAATTCATGAGGTCACCACAAGTTGAAAGCGACCTGAAGGGACACACACACATGAAACCAGCTTACATCCTCTACTTCAACACTGGACCAAGAAGACACAAGATCATCCTGCTCCATTATAAATCTACTATTCTCAGTTAAGTCATTTTCATTCCTTTCAATTCTCTATTTACAGAACAACTGTAATCATCTGCAGAATGCATACCTGAAGGATCTACTTTGTTTTTTACTAGAAACTCTGGATCCACAAACTAGCAAGTGGTATAAAAGACATACAATTAGGACCAAAGAATTCCAAACCCAGGAATTTGTTCTGAGTACCAGAGCTGTTATGGAGCTGATAGTACTTGCACATAAGAATCTATTCCTGGATTTCTGTTTTGGCAAACAGCCCCCAGGTAATATGCTAATGGTTTATGTTAAGAGTCAAATTGTCAGTTCAGGAATAAAACTGTCATTTGGCAAACAAGCTGGCTAATGAAATCAAAAATCTAAAGTAACTCTTCTTCACTCAAATCTCTCTTTCAGCACAAAATAATTTAAAATAGGAAAGGAAACATTTTGCTGTCACTGTGATTTAAAAAAATGAGAATAAAAAAATCTTTGCTGATCTACTATTGAGTCTTACATCTATCAAATAAATCCAGATCTACAGTCTGTGTACCCAAATTCAGTGTTGCTTTGGGGAAAAATATTAACGGTCTTCAAAAATATTCTGCACTTTTAATACCTTAATGGAGAGTTGATGGAAACTCTAGCAAATAAATTATCCAGAGAGAGAGACAGACAGACAGACAGTGAGAGACAGAGAGACAGACAGAGGAAGGGGGTGAGAGGACAGACAATAGCAGAACACAGTGAACCTGATGACTAATACTGATCTCAATTTGGGTAACTAAATAAGACCAAAGTTTAACCAGCTATTATGTTTACTTACATTGTCAAAAATTTGTCAAATTAAGATTAAGGTGTTAACTCATTTCTAAAAGGTTAAAAAAATCACAGATGGGAGAGGTCAGTAAAAATTTTTTAAAAACAGAAAAATAAAATGATTAATTTTTTTTAATTTTGAGAAGTCCAAATTGTTATCTGTGTATCATGCCCAAGACACTAGTCTTTGAACAGGCTCAATGTAAAAACCACTTACTCAAAGTCTTCAAATTCTAGATCATTTCCTTCTACAGAGGGACTTGTATTCTCGGAGGTGGAAGCAGAAGATGAGGAAGAACGGAGACGATTCTGCTGATATCGCATGGAGCGCTGGCGAATACTATCTCTGCGTGAAAGATACTGGATCATTCTCTGGGCATAATAAGCAGCAGGAGACAACCTGAGAACACAAAAGGTCACTGTCAGCTCAGAAGCAAATCTCACCAAATAAAGTGGGAATTGCTTCTTGGTTAAGCATGTGCGGAGCTTCAATTTCACTATTTAATCCAGCTGAAACAGGTAAACTGATGACATTGATAACAGCAAAATTACTGGGGACTTTTTTTTAAAGACTAGGAACCTTTAATAGGCTTTTCCTAAGAAAAAGAATACCACATGTTGACTGCAGGTTTCAATAATTATTACATCCGGAAATGCATCAGTTGAAGCTACATTTGAATAGTATCTGCAATTAATGAAGTTATTTTATATAGTCATAAATAACATGCATTAGTAAAGCTGAAAGCCAAATGTGTACTTCTTTTTCATCACTCTTTAGTATCTTTATCCATTCTTACTTTTTTGCTTTTCTTGTTATTTGTTGTTTCTTTTTCTGTTTCCTCTGTATGTATTTTGAAAATACTTAACAAAACTTAATTGATAAGAACTTCACTACTTAAATCTGTAACCAGAAGAGAGACATCCTTCCCACTTCCTAAACTTATTTTATCAATAATTTGATTATGATGTGCAGATGTACATCTCTTTCCTACTAATATTAAAAGAATTTTGTTTTAGAGTTTGTTTGTTTGTTTGTTTGTTTAAATAGGCCACATTTCTTTAAAAGAAATCTGACCCAGCAAGGATCTTTTGTTTTTCCTAACAGGCAAGTCATCATATTCCCAAAAGAAATGGTTAACTTATATTTGATTATGAATATCAGGCAGCAAAGCTAACTCAAGATCTGACTGACAGAGGGACAAAATATAAACCAAGCACCTTTGAGGGTTGTGAAGAGACAGAGGATTATACTCAAGTATGGAGAAGAGTGAATTGAGAGGTTTATAGTTTACAATCTGTTAAGATCCTAAGTAACACAGCAGTTTTCCAGTATAAATTGTTTACAGACTACACAATGACACACATTAAAGACTTTTTGATCTACCATAATAATAATTAAAAAAACAAGAGCCAAATGTATAATCAGGATTCAGCCCTGCAAAAGGCTCTTCTATATAAGTCAAGAAGGGAAACTGTATTTGGATGAGACAGCCAGATGACATCCACCACCACAAAGCCCTACATGACCCAGATAGCCTTGGTGCCTACCAATAACCTCTGGTATCATCCCAGGGAGTCAGCTTCACTCACTCCACATCCACTTCAAACAGGAAAACTGTAGTGTAACCAGAGCCACCCTACCCCAGGAGTCAGCTAAATTAGTGTTGCTGTAGTAACTGCCTGGACCAATAAGCTAACTCACTATACGCAAGCTTTCAATTGCCAGTGAAACAGTTACAGAAGAACTGGGTTCAGGCACTGCCATCAGGAATATACCTGCAGCCAGTGCCAAAGTTGCAGCAGGTGAAGCTCCTCACCACTGTCAGTGTATTTATATTATTTCTTACTGTTTTACACTATCCGTTAAACTAATTTTACTGTATACTACCCAGAAACCATGATATAGGATTGTTTGGGGATGGGGATGACAGTGAGACTTTCCTTCAACTTCTTCCTTTTCTAACCGGGGAGTGGTGCAAAAGGCAATATTCTCACACTAGGAGTGGGGGCAGGTATGGAGTAGCAGGACCTCAACCAGATCTTCTTTGGGCTGGATGCAGGAACTCTGTGGACCAGATTAAATTTAGGGACCCCTTCATGTAAACTTGGTGTTTCATTGTAAAATGCTAACAGAATGGCATCTTTTAAGAATCTCTTCCATACATTACAAAGAACTTTTTTATCTTAAATCTATGATAGGTGACATTTCAGAAATAACTGTCACCAATTTTGTCTGACAGTTTTACCCATTGTTCAACAGAGAGATTTCTCAACATTTTCTAAAATGTCTCTATCAGTAATTAATTCTTCTAAAATACTCAACATATCCACAAAGGGTCAATACTGCCTTCATTTTCTTTAAAGAGAGTTTATATCAACCACACAGCAGTTTTCACCAACCATTTTAGATATAATTGGCTTTGTCTTTCTGATGTATTGATCGGTTACTTTTCCAGTAAGAATACAATTCTTGGACAGGAAGCCACTTTAATTTCTAACACTACCACCTCATGCATCTTTCTTCTCTCAGCCAACCATCTATCTTTTCCTACTTCACTTGTCTATATGGGGGTAAACAGATTTTGTGTATGTCTGTGCAGTCATATACCTTAGTTTTCCCGAACTACAATAGCCTCTTTGCTGTTTATGAATTTGTGTTTTTCAAAAGCACCTGCCATCTATGTAGCTTTATTATTGGATCTAAATATTCTTCTATATTAGCATTATTGCTTTATTTTTAGTATCTTTTGATTTTCCCAAAGCTATTTTTTTTGTGCTTACTTAATTCTGAATTCTGACATCTTACTCAAATCCAAGACAACACCAACACTTCATAGCTATTAATATACATTTGGCCCTCAACTTTCACGGGTTTAAATTCCTCGAATTTGATTATTTGCACGTTTGTAGCTGTTGATGAACTAGCAATATGTACTGTAACGGCAAGAAGCAGCTCCCGGAGCCACTCACTCTGCTTGCCTTCCTCCCTCTCTCCCTCCCTCCTTCTCCTTCTCCTTCTCTTTCTTCTTCTGCTGCTGCTGCTCAGCAGGGTGGCTGCATCTGATACTCCACAGACCAGCCGCCTGCCAGAAGGGGGGGGTCAGAAGTGGGGGAGGAATCACAAAGGACTATTCAAAAATGGACTTGAGCACATGGAAATCAGGTCCTGTGAGGATCTAGGCCTTTTCTAGGGGAAGGGTTAAAGACCAGAGACAGGTTCCAAGTGAGTGCGGACGTGGCCTGGTGCCAAAGTGGCAAAGGTAATAATGAATGAAAATCTCCCTCAGTGTCATCCTTCCTTTCTTCCTTCTCTTAGAGAAGGCTGAGGACACTGAAGGAGATTTTTGCAGAAGTGGAGTGTGCCGCATGCATGTTCAGGGGGGCCCAGTGACATTTGTGGGTTTTCTACTATTGTGGGTACTCTGCACTCCAATCCCTGCAAAAGTTGAGGACCCGCTGTAATTCAACCCCTTCACATTAATGAAGCAGATTCATAATGCCCACACTTACCAAAATTATATTTTATGTTTCTGATTTCATTGTCCTCAATCATACTTAAAAAGGTCAAGTAGCCTCTGGCTTGCTTTGAAAATACCTGCCAGCTATCACTTGTCTAAATAAGAAACTGCACAGCCCAGCTCACAAAATCCACAAATCTGCATAAATTTTAAGGACTCTTGGTAGATAATTTAAATCTTTAAAGCCAATTTCCAGGGTTTTTTTTTTCTCATCAACATTGACATAGCTGGTGCTCCCCAAAGTAAGCATAAGCAACAGAAACAGCATTGTTGAAAAGAACACATTTTTCTACACACGCTAACAAAGGAACAAAAGAGAAAAGGGATGCAAGTTTAGTAAGGAATGAACATGATCAAATGCTACTACAAATATCTAGGTTTCCTTTCAGATAGGGATGAAAACATAGGGGCTGGGCCAAAGACATTACAGTAAAAGTGAGTTTTGAAGGGAAAGATGTCATTCCACATGAGGTTTGGGATGTGAGTTCTACAAATAAAGAACTGATAATGAAATTTTTTCACTGCATCATCTTCTTCTATCTACGTATAACTTTTTGCTTAAAGGAGCAATGGTGTGAGAGGAATAATAAAAGACTGAAGAAAACTAGAAGGCATGTCATCTAGTCTACCTTTTTTCCCCTTTTTTGATTTATACAAACACGCAAGACTCAATCTGTCAAAAGGTGATTCAGTTTGTCCTTACCTAGCAGGATCAGGATAGATTGGATGCTCCCGGGATCCTACACCATCATATCGTGATAGTGAAATAAGTGAAGACTCCAAAAGCCTCCTAGGGAAGAAAACACACCATTCAATAGGCAAAATTAAGCCACCATCATCCCTTATGTCCAGTTTCTTCTCTCAATTTTAAGCTGGAAGAATTTGCAAACTATTTTTTGCTTGCTTGTTTTGGCTTCATATGCTTTGCTGTCATATAAGAATGGCAGAACTCCACCGTACTTTGACATCTGTTAAAAATAATGGCACACATTTTCTTTTATTGTATGTCACACATAATACGCCTAAAAAAGTAATTCTTACAATCCAGTCCTCACATGAGCCAGCGCCTTAGCAGAAGCATTTCCCTCTGTCATTTCCTCTAGGAGTAAATTAACAGGAGGCGAAAATCAGCCTACAAGGCACACACAGGTCAGGAACTTGAAACTAAAGCAGAGGATTATCTACTTCCCAGATACTATTCCACTTTTTGGGTTTATTTGGGATATTAACATTTCCTGCACATATTTTTTTTAGAGTTGCCTATATTAAAAAAAGTAATTGTAAAGGTTTAAATACATCAATATATTTTAAAGGTTTAAATACATCATAATATAACTTACTCAACAAATAGTTCCAGCCACAACAAACATACTTAGCACAAAATTCTGTTCAAGCACTGCTAAACAAATCTTCTGACAAAGTCACTTTTTCATTTTGTTATATGGGACTAACACTGTTATGTGTAACAAACTAACATTTCCTGCACACATTTTTAAAGAGAAATTTGAATACATCAAATGGATTTACAGCTGGTCCTCCACTTTTGCAGGGATGAGGGGACCTCCATGAAAGTAGAAAAACTGCTAATTCTGTAAGCCCCCCTCACATCTCTCTCCAGCCTCACATCTTGTTCATTCGCTACTTGTATTACATATGAGACATGAGGCTGGACAGAGACTAAAGATCTGAGAGGATGAGGATACAAGAGAGATACCTATACTGGGGGAAAAATAGAGTACTGCACAGGAGATCTCTAGGGAGCCTGCCAGTCACCCACTTCCACCTTTGAGGCACCAGCCACAGCACTCTTGCTCATTCATTCATAAGCTCCCGGGAGATCTCCTGCACAGTACTGTATTTTATGTATATGCATAATATACAGCCCAGGAAGGGAGAGAAAAATAGTGGAGGTGAACATTGGCTCCACAGATGGTGCCACCAAGAACAGGTTGGCTTCTTGAACCGTGATCTATAGTTTCATAAAGATGGACTTCTGGCAAGTGATGGGTTGTACATCACAACAACTGGCAGAACATTGTTGCTAAGAATCTCAGAAATATAATTAGAAGGGCTTTAAACTGAGTTATGGTGGTGGAAGGACAGTATTCTTGAGGGCAAGAGTTCATCAACTGCTGGAGATAATAGTCCAAATCTTATAGGGAGAACTGGGCACACAGTACAGAGACCAAACAGTGGGCAAGAAAGAAACTTAAATAAGCAGCTAGAGGGAGAGACCCATGGTTTCAGATGCCTCTAGACTAAGGCACAAAGCATGGGAAATTAACAGGATGAACATGAACTTGCAGCACAACGAAATAAATATGATATAATAGGCATCATTGTAACCTGGTGGAATGAGTCTCATGATTGGAATGTAACAATAGAGGGCTATAACCTACTTCAGAGAAATAGACCAAACAGGAAAGGAGAAGGAGTGGATCTATATATCAAAGACATTTACACCTGTGAACAGATCCATGACTTAAATCCTAGAGGCCAGGTTGAGACCATCTAGGTAAAAGTTAAAGGGGACAGAAAAAACAGGGATGTAATTGTGAGACAGACCTCTAAGTCAGACTGAGGACTTGGATGATGCCTTCCTGGAACAGATGGCAAAACATTCAGGAAGGAGGGATATAGTCATAATGGGAGATTGCAACTACCCTGATATTTATTGGAAGCCACACTCTGCCCAGGGAATCAGCTCCAACAAATTTCTCACTCGGCTTGCAGACAATCTCATAGTCCAGAGGGTGGAGGAGGGAACAACAGGGGGCAGCTATTTCAGATCTGATCCTGACCAACAATAATCACCTTATTAATGGGGTGGAGGTGGTGGAAGTCACCATGTCCTCCTGGAGTTTACTATACAGCAGAAAGGGGAAGCAAAGCACAGCCAGATACACATTGTAGACTTTAAGAAAGATGATTTTAGTAAACTTAAGAATACTGGGAATGATCCCATGGCCAGAGATACTTAGAGAGAAGGGAGTTCATGAAAGATGGGAGTTTCTTAAAAGTGAGATATTGAAGGCACAGTTTCAAACAATTCCACTGAGGAGGAAAAATGAGAGGTGTCTAAAGAAACCTGGATGGATGTCTAAAGAACTTTCAGTGGAGCTAAGACTTAAAACGGGACATGTACAAGAAAGGGGAAAGGGGGAAAATCACCAATGAGGAATTCAAACAAACAGCCAGCAAACGTAGGGAAAAAGTCATATTCTTGTGAACAAGCTAGTAAAATGTGGGCTAGACAATGTTACTGTTAGGTGGATTTGTAAATGGCTGACTGACCAAACCCAAAGGGTGCCCACCAACAGCTCTTCTTCATCTTAGAAAGAAGTGACTAATGGGATGCCACAGGGTTTTGTCAACCAGCGATAGCCAACATCTTTATCAATAATTTGGATAAGGGAATAGAGGGCATTCTTATCAAATTTGCAGATGATACCAAATTAGGAGGAATAGCTAACACAGTGGAAGACAGAATCAGAATTCAAAATTATCTTCACAGATTAGAGAACTGAGTCAAAACTTACAAAATGAATTTCAGCAGGGAGAAGTGTAAGGTACTACACCTGGGCAGAAAAAATGAAATTCACAGATATAAGATGGATGACGCCTAGCTCTACCACAATACATGCCGAAAGAACCCAGGAGTCTTAGCAGACCACAAGCTGAACATGAATCAGCAGGATGACACAGCAGTTAAGAAAGTCAATGTGATTCTGGGCTGCATCAACAGGAGTACAATGACTGGGCCAAGGGAAGTGATGGTACCACTCTATTCTGCTTTGGTCAGATCCCATCTGCAATACTGTGTCCAGTTCTGGGCACCACAGTTCAGGACGGATATTCACAAGCTGGAATGTGTCCAGAGGAGGGCAACCAAAATAGTAGAAGACCTGGAAACCATGCCATGTGAGGAGACGGTTAAGGAGCCGGATATGTTTAGCCTAGAGAAGAGAAGGTTAAGAGGTGATATGACAGCTGCGTATAAATATTTGAAGGAATGTCATATGGAGAATGTTTTCTGCTGTTCCAGAGACTATGACACAGAGCAATGGCTTCAAACCTCAAAACATATTCCATCTGACCATTAGGAAGAACTTCCTGACAGTTAAGAGCAGTTTGACAGTAGAATACGCTGCCTTGGAGTGTAGTGGTCTCTCCTTCTTTGGAGGTTTTTAAACAGAGACTAGATGGTCATCTGTTGGAAATGCTTTGATGGTGTATTCCTGCATGGCAGGGGGCTGGACTCAAAGGCCTTTGTGATCTCTTCTAATTCTATGATTCTAGGAAATACAGGCATTGCAAAATCTGAAAAAATTTAAAATATGAAACACATCTGGTCTCAAGCATTTCAGATAAGGGATACTCAATCTGTAACACTTGTTTAACGGTCAGGGCACAGAGTAGAGGATATTAATAAGAGATTTTCATGAACAGGCATTTGTCAATGGCTTACAAAAGTTTTCACCTTCAACACAGAATCAAACTCAGGCAGATTTTTCACCCTCCTGAGTTCAGCATGACATAGTCATAGCATGCCTGTTTCAAACTGAACTACTGAAATAAATTCCACAAGAGCCACCCTGTGTCAGCCAGTGATTATTTAACTTCAGAAGCCTTATGATGCTGTATGTACTACAAATGCTGTACTTCTCTATTCTCATGGTACATTTTGTATTTCCCTGCTAAATTCCTGACATCAACAAGAATAAAGATGAGCTAAGATCTTCTTTCAAACAAATGTACTGTCAACCAAAACATCCATTCCAGTTCAAAGAATTGATTGCTTTTGTTGTTAACTAGTACTAGCAAATATAACTCCGGCTTCAAAATACACTTTCTTTGGAAGTAGAAGTCGGTTGTATTTCTACATATCCAAGTTAGATGTTAAGTTTTGGCTACTTAATGAGATCAGAAGCAATGAGAATAACAGAACAGTTTAACATGGGCCAACATCTTTTAAACACCCAATCACAGTACTGATAAGACATATAGAAAAAAGCTTCTCATCATTTTTATTTTTAATTATCAAACTCAGAATTGGCCATATTAGCCAATGGTCGCTGTTTCAGTAAAAAATTAGAATGTTCTACCTTGAAGGAACACACTTTATCCCATATGGAGTCTAGTGGGGAAATTCCTTCTTTTATCTTAATTTCATCAGCCACCAACTTCATAGATCCAAAGAACAAGAATAACTAATACATAACTAATAAATGAATAGCTTATGTTCTTATTAACAAGTAGATTTCTTGTGACCCTCCTTTTCTTTCTCTAAAATTATGGTGATGACTTTTCCAAATTCAAGTGCCTCCATGGAAACAATGGACAAGGACACCGGTGAGCTTCACTTTCTTGGCTTTTGAGGGGAGCACTTTGATTCTTAGGTACGGAGCAAGGAGGAAACAAATGTTCCTTTTCATGCCTGCTCACCGTATACTCAAAATACAGGATATTTTCTTTGTTGTCAAGAATGAATGGATTCACCCCAGGATGAAAAAGTATTGTTATTTAACAACTTCAAAATCTAAACTCTGAAGCCCAAAGCTCTGCTATGTCTTCCTCTTCCAAACCTCTTCTTTTTAGTGCCCTCAAACACTGTTTTCCATGCTTCTAAACCTCCCTCCTTTTCAATGCAGTCTTGGGTCTCTAAGTATTTATTTATTACGTATTTATTTAAAGTATTTATACCCCATCCATCAATCAGAAAGACTCCCCAAGTGGCTTACAGAAGTTAATTTGAAAGTTCCCTGCTTACAATCCAGTATGACAGAGCAGACCAGGAAAATGGAATAGCAGTGGATCAAGAAATTAAGTTCATCTGATGCAGACTCCTATTCCCACCCTCAGAGCAATGGCAGTTGCTAACAATGGCAATAACAATAGTCCTAACAATGGCAGTTAGGATATGGAGGGAGGCACTCTCTTCAGGCAATGGCAGTTCCATTCCTAGCTGCTCTTCTCTCCCTTAGTGGCCAAAAGAAGGGCAGCTGGAATATGGAAGCAGGGGATATTTAAATATCTGGCTAAAACACCTTACACTTGCTATACTCCCTTTCTCTCCCATTCTGGAACTTGCATCTGTCTCCTTCCTCAAACTCCCTCTGCGCCAATTCTTTAGTCAAACAATCCAACTCTTCCTCAGCCTCATGATAATCCAGTTCAGATACATATTAGTTTTCCAAACATTTTTCTGTTCCCACAGAACTGTTAGGATGCCTGGTCACATCTGGAAGGATATTCAGTAGGATGGGAGCTGGCAAACAAAAAGCCCACAGATCCATTGAAAAAAACCCAGGAGTGCTTCTTCCAAAGATTCGTTATCAGGTAGGATGAGGACAAAAGTTATCCTAGCCCAAGATATTTAGGGCTTGTTACATCTTTTTTCAGTCTTATTTTTTCGCTCAGTTTATAGAGTTGGATGATTAAGATATTTATCAAGATCTCCAGCGTAGAACCTTCTGAGTTCAGCACCTGGCTATTAAGCAGTTACATATTGAATAATCCTGAAGAAGTTTCCACCAGATACATTCATTTTCTTAACAGTCTTCAAGATACAGCCTATTATTTATTTAGATTTATAACCCAGCTTATCCCAGAGGGCTCAAAGTGGGCAGCATTTATAAAACATCATCATTAAAAATGTATGCAAACATGCTACTAAAATAAACCCCACTTATCCTTGGCCCCTGAGGGCTGGTTTATACAATCAGCAGGCTCAAGTTGTAGTAAAATGTTCCTGAATGACAGCACTTCCAAGTGAGTGTTGTGGAGGGTGAATAGATGGGGCTGTATATATCTGAAAAACATTCAAATATTTGAAAAAATATCCAAATATGTACTTCCCTGCCCCTGCAAATCCACACAAATACAAAAGTATAATATCAAAGAAGGCTAGTCTGAAGCCTTCTCCTTGACACTTAAGCAACTGGTTCCTGACATCCTTCTTGAAGGAAGTTGCATACCAAAAGGCAATTCTTCTTCCTTTTCTGATAGACCAAAGGGCTGAATGGGTGTAATATTTACACAGGACATTAAGGTGTTTAGAGTTCCTCAGAGGAGTCACAGAATTAGGGAGCAATGTATGCCTCTGGAGGGAAGGTCTAAGAGTCACCAGACAAGCCTGCTCTGAATTCAGAGGAAAAGCCACAGTGCATTCTTAACATTTTCTTTAATCAGATGGAAGAGAGGTTGCCAAATTGATTTTAAATCTCTGCACCTTCACTTCTGTTAACAGCCCTGTGAAAATATCAAGAGACATAAAACACAGCAGATATCAGACACATTAAAACAAAAAAAAAGCCAGAGGTACAAGAAGAAGAGAACCAAGCTGCATGATTCAGAAAGACAATATCCAATACAGTACTCCAGGTGATTACATGGAACGTTTGCATCCGAAGCTAACACTAATGTTTTATTAGTTGAAATAAATCTGTTCAGGGCTGAGGGTCAAGGTACCATGAAGAGCACATTGTAACAGACTGATAAATAGATTCAATAACGAAAATGCCTCTAGAATTGAAAAATCAGTGATCTATGACATTTAAAGTGTTCTGGTCTTGCTTATTGTGGCTTTGATTTTGTACTCTTTAGTCTGCAAGTCTAAAAACTAGTCACATGTCTAAAAACTAACAAAAACACTGTGTGATGAGCAAGTTGCTTTTTGAGATATGTTTCTCTACAGAAGTCTGCAAGCAGAAAGCAGTACCAATTTTAATCTGCTCTAATGCTTGAATTTTCTATCAAAACTCCATCCATTAAACCAGAGCTGTCCAAAGGCAGGGGGCAGGAATATCAGATCATTTTAGGATCCCAATCCAGTCACAGAATCATGGAATCTTAAGAGTTTGCAGGGACCACAGGGACCACATCTAGTTCAATCCCCTCCCAGTCAGAACTATACAGCACTCCTAAAAGGTGCCTATCCAACCTCTGCTTAAAGACCTCCAAAGATGGAGACTTTACCACACTCCAAGGCAGTCTGTTCCACTGCTGAAAAGCTTTTACAGTTTTTAAAAAAAGTTCTCCCTAATGTCCAGGTGGAATTTCTTTTTTGTCATTTGAATGCACTGGTGCATGTTCTAATCTCTGAAACAGCAGAAAAACAAGCTAGCTCCATCTTCTACAGGACATGCCTTCAGATATTTAAAGAGAGCTATCACATCAATTCTCAGTCTTCTCCCAGCTAAGCATATACAGCTCCCTAAGCCACTCCTCATAAGGCATGGTTTCCAGATCTTTGATGATCTTGATCACTTGTCTCTGAACATGTTCCAGCTTGCTGAAGCAAAATACAGTGGGATTATTACTTCTCTTGATCTGGAAATTACACTCTTGTTGATGCAAGGCATTGGCTTTTCTGGCTGCTGCATAATGCTGTTGACTCATGTTTAGCTTGTGGTCTACTAAGACAACTAGATCCTTTTCATATGTACTACTTTCAAGCCAGGTGCTCCCCATGCTATATTTATGCATTTTTCCTGCCTAGTTGTAGCTCTCCAATTTCTCAATGCCATTTTGAATTCTGATCTTGTCTTCTGGATTACTGACTAATTCCCCCTAATTTGATGTGATCTGCAAATTTGATAAGCACAAGACAAACCATTGGTGAGTACTCTTTGGTTCTGTATTAAGCCAATCACAAATCCAACTAACAATAATACTGTTGAGCCCACAGTTAACTAGTCTACCTGCAAGAATATCATGGGAGATCTTGTCAAAAGCCTACAGAAATCAAGATATACTACATCCACAGCTCTCCCCGATCTACCAAGTCTATAGCTCTTTAAAAAAACAACAACAGAGAGATAAGATAAAATTAGTTTGACATGACTTGTTTTTGATATACCAATGCTAGCTCTTAGTAATCACAGCATTCCTTTCCAAGTGTGCATAGAATGACAGTTTAATTATCTAGAACTTTCCCTGGTGTCCTCATCAAGCGGACAGGTCAGTGGTTGCTTGGGTCCTATTCCTTCCCCTTTTTGAAGATGGGGACAACATTTGCCCTCCTTCAGTCTGCTGGGACTTCTCATTGTTGAGCTCATTGACTATGGCTCTGCGATTATATCTGCAAGTTCCTTTAGTACCTTGGCTGCAGCTCATCCAGCTCTGGAGACTTGAGTTGTTTTAGAGTAGCTAAGTATCCCTTTTCTACCTCTTTACCTATTCTGGGCAGTACTCCCCCCACTGCATGATTTATTCCATTTTCACCAGTTACAGAACTGTCTTGCTTTTGGGAGAAGACTGAGACAAAGAAGGTTTTATACAATTCAGCTTTCTCTTGGTACTGTTAGCATTTTACAATCTTCTCTATGCAACAGCTCTACCATTTTCTTGTTCTTCCTCTTGCCCCAATATAACCAACACCCCTATTTAACTGCATAGAAACACCTTCAGGACTAGAAAGAAATATCCTTTGTAGGTCAGCCTACCAATGGCTGCTACCACATGAATCAAATTCAGTTCCTCTCATATTCTGTTTAAATAATAAACTGAGGTCAAGAAGTGTGGCATATGTTCTGCCAATAACAGCAATGAAAAAAGAATGGTGTGCGAAGGGCAGTATTAGTGAACATTGGTGAGTGGACAGGAAGAGTGATAAGAGTACCAGGAGAGAGGGAAAAATCAAACAATCCAACAAAAGAGAGAATCTGATAATAAATATTGTGAAAAATAACACAGGACACTGTATATAGGTATTTTTTGCTTTGTGTTATGAAACTTGTTAGTGTTTCTATTATTCTATATTGCAATGCATGGTTGATTATCAGTCACATTTAAATGTCTTTAGACTTTGATCATTCAGTGTTCTTCATTTGTTATTACTTATTATCAGATTCACTTTTCATGTGATTGTTGAATTTTTTTCTCTCTCCTATTGTTTCCTAGTTTTTCTTGTTTTGAGACCCAATTGTGCTTCCCATGTCAGAATGATGGAACAAAGCAGGAAAGGGAACATATGGAATTCCAGGTGTTCCTGGACCTTAGTTCCCATCATCCTTCACTTTTGCCTATGCTAGGTAGACTTGGTAGGAGCTGCAATCCAAGAACATACAGCTTCCTAGACTATCTTGAGAGCAACAAGGATGTTTGACAATTCTGTATTAAATACATTTGAATGAAAGGTACTCATGTGTACAATGATAGTGGAGCCAAGTTTTCAGGTTTGTCAAGACTTTAAGTACTGTCCTCTCTTTTTGTTTGTTATGGGGCTGCTTTAAAGTTAATACATCAAAATTAGCTACATGTATGTAAAATAGATTAAAATTAGCTAAAACAAATACTTCATCAAATATTATTAAAATTCTTCCCATTGATCCAAAGAAAATTCCCCTGCTCATATCTGATTGTTACACTTACACTTATGTACAAATGAACTTTACAATGTACTTGACTTTACTTTAATATTTTTACTCTTCATACCGAAATAAACCAATCGTTACTATTACATTCTACTCCTTTTTCTACTAATTATAGTGAGTCTAGCTGCCCGCCACCAAATTTTGCTAGCAAGCCACAATGTCACTTTTGGAAAAATGCATTCTTAGGAGCACAAGGTGATCATAGCAGAAGAGCTTGGGGGCTTGCATGTGGCCCAAAACTGCACTTTGCATACCCTTACATTAAACATGGCTCTAGAAACAAAAGACAGAAATCAAGTATAATCAGACCTGTATTCCATGACTCCGCAGAAGCATGAAGGAAACAGAAGTGGTACTACTGAATGTGAAGAGTTTAACGGAAAATCTAACAGAAGAAATAGTTTCTAGCTCTTATGAATAGGATGGTATGTTTGAAAGTACATAACCAGTGGCCTGCTGAAATTTCACAAGCCAGAGGAATAGGTTAGTAGGCTTTCCAGGTCAGGATTCAACTGGATGCTTATGCTAACGAAAGGCAAATGCTGGAAGGGGTGATTTCACCCACACATGCAACTCCTGTATAATTTCAATATCTACTCCAGGAGGCTGGGAAGCCCCCCAGAGTTTCAGGTATCACCACAGAGAAGGGGAGAGAAGAACTCTTGTTGCAGATAGTGCATGAGGATGGAAACTACCTCTTCCTCAAGCTTCTGACACATCTCTTCTGTAGCCTAAGTACTCAGTTAAGAGTCCTGCTACAGTTATTTAGGAGCAAGTTTTCCAAAGAATTTTTCTTCTCAGAGACAAGAAAATCAGAAGAGAATTACATAAAAATGACTGAACTTGTACAGAGATATGGCAGATGGTACCGTTTTGTCTGTCTATGTAATTTATACAGGATGTAGTATTTACTGTTTTTCTGGAACAAAATTTTAATTGCCTTTAGTATTTTCAGCACATAAAGCCCAAGTATATCACAAGAGAAATACCTCATCATTCATATCTCTAAACATTTAATAATAGTACTCAGAATTATCAATACTTCTCAGACATAAAAGAAAAAATCCAGGAACAGACACATAACAAGTGCTGAGTATTACATTTGTTATAAACACAGCAGTGCATGTGTGCCAAAGGACAGGGGGATATCAAAGTAACATGCTTCATTTGTGTATCCTCTTCCTCGAAAGCTTTTACTTGGCTCTCTTCAAGTCTGATGCTCTACCAGGAATGTCCCAGGTCCCAGTTTCTAAGCTCTCTGAAATCTGCACCGCCCAGACATACAACAGAGGAGCATCAGCTGGGCTCATGAAGTAACCACTGTGTGAGCAGTCTAGACAACATGAAAACTGCCACAAATAACATCTAAAGCACAATTAGTGAAGAAACTGTAATTTCCATTCTGCTTCCCCACACAGCAGGAGAATCACACAGTAACATCCTCCAGATTGTCAATCAATGCCCCAGTGATGAAGATTAACTTTGCAAACTGAAAGATGCTGTGGACCTATCTTACTAATTTAGCCTATGTATTTTCCCCCTCTGTTCCTTTACTATCAGAGATATAAGACCGCCATCTGTTCAGCATTGCTCTCTGTTGTGAATTCAACAGATTTTCTGCCTTTCAGATATTAATACTTGTGGAAAGGAATTTCAACTGCCACTCTTCTACTTTATATTATTCAAGGCCTGTAAACCTAAGCTGTTGCCAAAAACAGGGGAAAGGGACCTGGAAACCTCATTAACAGTTATAATAAGTTGTTTCTTTAAAAAAATAACTTTCCTCTCTAATCTTCTTTTCACTCAAAAACACTGTGACCAGAGTGGTATACTGAAATTAAAAGCAGCAAAATAAATGAAATACTAAGACACAAGAAGAAGAGAATGTCACATTACCAGGAATCTGTCACATTACAACCTCTGGGCCCTCATACATCAGTTTCTTGGCAAAATAAGTCAACACATGCCCCAAAAAAAGGCAACCAATATGAATACCTACATATGCACTTTTTTTCCTTTCTATCAAAGCATTTTAAAAGCAACTTCCCTGTTGACTGTAAGAAGACATTCCCTCTATACCTGCCAAAGGTTCTACATACTGTGGAAATAAAGTCCAAGATGACTAAAGAATCCACACATTCAGATGTGTTTTTGATTAAAAAAAAAAAAAAAGGAATGGGGGGAGCATTTTAGACCTAGGCAGCAAAGAAAGCTCTAAAAATGACTTAGAAAGTTAAATTCATGACATGTTATTCTTTAGAGTAGGAGAGAGAATCATGTGCCACTCAAGATGTTCTTGGAGTGAAATTCCCAGCATTCCTTATCACCGACTATAAGCAAAGAGCAACTGTACAGACCACAGAATGCCAGTAGCTGAGAGGGAGAATTGAAAAATGGAAGGGCGAATGAATGAAGCAATCTAGAACTTTCTCCGTCTGGTGTTTTTCAAATCAAGATGTGATAAAATTAAATGACTTAGATGATCTCAGACAAACCTTCTTAAAAATTAAGAATGTTCAAGAAGTTATATCTAAAAGCTGAAAGTCATCTATTTATTGTAAAAACCATAGCAAAAGTCTTCTTATTGCATATCTTTTTGTAACCTGAGCAATCAAGAAAATATACAAAAATATGCATATATACGATTAAATAATAGTTCTGAAGAAAAAAGCAGATATGCTTCCCTCTATATAAGTGGTACTCACCTTTAAAGAGCTATTCTGTCCTACACAAATAGGGGAAAACCTCTTCTGAAATAGTATCTGACAACTGTAGTGTTTTATAACTATTGCTTAATTTTTAAAAAAAAATAAAAATGATGCTCAAATAAAGGATTTAAATTGGTTAATATAATAAGATGGTTAAATACTTTAAATTTGTCTGTCTGGTATTTGGTATCTAACCTCCAACACTTAAATTGAACAGAAAAGGCATGCCAGGACAGATACTCACAGCTCCAAGATTTATCGGGTACACAGATACACTGAACATAAATTAACATACAGAAGAGCTGGTGCACTACAGTGGCTGAGAAACTGAGTTATGCACCAGGAATACTCTGGTTTAAATCTTCTCTCTGCTAGGTACATGGTCACCATAGGCGAGTCATTCTCTCTTTCTTTTGCTCAACTATGGCATGAGGGATATTACAACAGATTTAGCCTGCAAGGTTTTGTAAAGATTAAAACTAAATCATACACATGAAGTATTCAACACTTGAAAGCAATATACAGATTTTTTTAATTTATGATTACTTATTAAATGTAAACCTGAAGAGCAGACAATGAAACATGACTCAAAGCTCATAGTGGATTATCAGTCAGTTCAAATGCAACACTGATTTGGTAATAACACAGTAAATTAACACAACATCACTTCAAGGCAGTGCTTCACAGTGCTTGGTCCTCCAAATGTTTTGGACTTTCCAAATCTCTGACCATAGGCCATGCTGGCCGGGGCTTCTTGGAGTTGCAGTCCAACGAGTTGAAGGACCAAAGGCTGGTACCACCACTCCAGATGACAGCTCACTCATCATTCCCATCCCACAAGAATTCTCCCCTCTATTATTTAATCAACATCAGTAAACATAATCATGGAAATGTGACAACCAGAAGCCTCTGGAATTCCAAGTACAATGTTGGAGAGCCAAGATATATCCATGGAAAACCAAGGAATGGGGGAGAGCTCAGAAGCTCATAACCCATTGTTGCTTTTTTGATCCTATTAAAATGGTACAGCTAGTATTAACGTTTGCATCAATCATCAAAAGTCCGATATTTATTTCAGTGCTTGTTTGTCAGAAGGTCACATATAAACGCTAAAAGTTAAGAGGACTATGGTTTAAGCAAGTTAGCTGTTCTTCACGTTTCAAAAAATATCTGGGGAGGGCAAGATTTAACAGCAATTGCTTTGTATGCAGAGAGCAGAAGACTGAAGCAAAGGCTATGTCCAACTGAAATTCTTTCCTCAGCTCTTACACTTCAAAAAACCAAAAACAGATGTGTTTGCTTAACAAGAATATCTCACAGCTGAAGACTGTGCTATGCAGAAAGAACTCATTCCCCCTTCAGAAGTCTTTACTACAGGGAACTCATTTGAACCCTCTATGGGGAGCAATATGAAATAGACCAGTTTGCCAGCCTTTCTAATTTGACAAAATAGAATATGTAAAGTATAAATGGGAAAAAGAATGACTGCTATAATTTGCATTGCTTGTAAGTGATTTACATTCAATAGTTTCGCAGTGCATTATATGAAGAAACTGGAATATTCTTATTCCAACTTAAATTTTAAAAATTTATACTTCCTATTTATAATATTGACTGAGTTTTGTTGGGTAGATGAATACTGTATTTGCTGGCATATAAGACACACTTTCCCCCCCAAAATATACTGTTTGAAAATAGGGTGCGTCTTGTACGCCTGTGTGTCTTATACACCAGCAAATAGTATTTGCCAGTGAATAAATGGGGTATACACAGGTATGTCTTATACACAGGTATGTCTTATATGCTGGCAAATGGTTATATTAACACTATGTTTAGTTCTATGCTTGTTGCAATCTGCTCATCAGTGTTGCCTTTGCTCTGTTTTGGGAGCCACAGAAAGCTTAATGGTTTTGGCAAATCTGTCTTAACCATACACACTATAGAAAACTACTGTGTATGATTAATTTCTCTAAGCAGTCCCAAAGCTACTATCATGATTTGTTATTTCACATAATGAGAGGAACCATTAATCAAAACAGGAGTTGGCAACATTATACAGAAAGCACATATATGAACTGACAACATCCGTAGAATGATTAATGGATATCCACTAAAGAAAATGTACAGTAAGACCTGAGACCACAAAAAATAAAACAGTATACTGCAGTGCTGAAACAAGTGAGAGAATTCTCTCAAAGTTGTTAGTAAACAACAAACAGTACAGGCCACCTGCTATTAAAGCCAATACAAATTAAGGGAACATGATTGTTTGCACTGTATGTGTTACCATGGTATGAAATTAATCAGCCCAAGTAGCAGTTTTGCATCAGGTCAATTCACATAGACTCCAAATTAGAGGGTTTTTTATCCTGTTCTAACTCCTTCAGTGACTCACAAATGAACTAGAATTAGATAATGGTTTTACAGGCAAAGGAGTGGACTCTAGAAGAGAGAACCACGAATTTAATTTAGACTACAGGATAAGTAATCCTTCTTACAAATTCTGAAAGTATGTGATGCCCCATTGGATTTATCCTTAAATCACAAAAAGAAAGTGTGAAGTGGTATTTGGAATTTCAACCACCTGAAGAGATTATAAGAACTTCTGGGAGATATTTGAGTTTGTGATGCCAAACTTTTATTTCAAGAATTGATGAATCCTAAACAAGAGATATGAACTTGATCTACAGGTTTCAATTCCTTCAGGTTACAACATCGAGAATGGGGGACTATCAATCCACTTGTTCAGATGCACTGATGGCACAGAGATGCAGAAGAGTACCCAGCCTTCAGAGTACTATCCTCTGCATTCCTGCACAAACCACCTTGCCTTAGACTTACAAATCCATAAGGGAAACACAGGAAATAGGCTCCTCTGAGAATAGGTAAGTCCTACACTTGTATAGTCTATAGATTAATTTTCCAGATTTTAAGCACTCAAGATTTCACAGTGAAGTACAACTCCATTTTTAATTAAGGGGGAAAAAAATAAAAGTTCTACCACTAGAAAGAAACATTAATCTATTTTAATTGTTGTGATAGAGAAGGTCACGTAACTGATACAAAACAGATTTAGTGGGTCAAGCTAGTTGTCCAGAAGCTATTTGTACAGAGAAATCATAGAGAAATACATTTTTAAGGGGGGAAGGATGGAACCAGTATGCAGTCTGGAAGATAATCTTTCCTATTCATTCCTTCTTTGGCTGAATTAAAAAAAAATGTGTCAGTTATACCACTTCAAATTCTGGAGCAATCAGTTAAGTGAGCACACAGAAAAATAATTAGAATGCACATTAGTTACTCAACAGACCAGAATGGCTAAATTGAAGAAAACCGAAGTCATCACTTTTCCAGTTAAACTTGTCATGTCAAGCCATAGATGTCTCCCTCTTTCTGCTTCAGGCAGAACCCTACTGGGCTTAAGGTCCCTAGATAACTAAATCCCGAGGGGGGGGGGATTTTCCAAGCCCCAAATGCTATAAAAATGAGCAAATAGCTAAATCAACGTAGCATATTAAGTGGAGATTTAAAAATGCTCTGTGTAGGCTTTATAAACAGACAGAGAAACAAAATAGATGTAAAATTCTGGCCTTTTGAAACTGTCTCTCTTCAACCCAGCAGTTTTATATTTCTTCAAAGTACAGGCATCCCTTGCTTATTTGACAGATTAGAGGCCAGAGTACTCTCATAAAGTAGAAATCATCAAAATGCAGAATCCTTACCATTAAATATACAATACAAATATACAAACATAGAAGCTATCTTTAAATATGCAAAAGTATTGTACAGTAAAATGAACAAAACTGGATGCCATCAACAATGCACTGTGCACCATTTCTAAGAGATACACCATGAATCAACTAGGAGCCATCCTTTTGTTCAGCCTGTGTACAAACTGAACAAAAAGATGGCATCGAGTTGTCTGAGAGAAAAAAGCAGTGTGTAGTCACTTTTTGACCCTTCTCAAAATTCATGTATTCGACACATGGTTAAAAAGGCAGATCACGCATTTACTATATGGGATCTGGCTGTAACTGAAAAGAGTTGAAAAAGTGGCTCATCAAAATAAATGTAAAATGCAGGCTGGATGGTGCTACTATTAGGTGAATTTGTAATTGGTTGACTGACCGAACCCAAAGGGTGCTCATCAATGGCTGCTTTTCATCCTAGAGAAAAGTGACTAGTGGGGTACCACAGGGTTCTCTCCTGGGCCCATTGCTATTCAATATCTTTATTAATGACTTGGATGAAGGAATAGAGAGCATGCTGATCAAATTTGCAGACGACACCAAATTGGGAGGAGTTGCTAATACTCCAGAAGATAGGATCAAAATTCAAAAGGACCTTGACATATTAGAGAGCTGGGCCAAAGCTAACGAAATGAGCTTCAACAGAGAGAAATGTAAGGTCCTGCTCTTAGGCAGAAAAAAATGGAATGCAGAAATATAGGATAGAGAACACGTGGCTGGATAACAGTACATGTGAAAGGGATCTAGGAGTCTTGGTGGACCACAAGCTGAACATGAATCAGCAGTGTGATGTGGCAGTCAAGAAAGCCAATGTCATTCTTGGTTGTATCAATAGGAGAATGATGTCTAGACCAAGGGAGGTAATGGAACCACTCTATTCTGCTTTGGTTAGACCTCACCTGGAATACTGTATCCAGTTCTGGGCACCTCATTTCAAGGAGGATATTGACAAGATGGAGCATGTCCAGAGGAGGGCGACCAAAATGATGAAGGGTCTGGAAGCCATGCCCTATGAGGAGTGCTTAGGGAGCTGGGTATGTTTAGTCTGCAGAAGAGAAGGTTAACAGGGGACATGATAGCCATGTTTAAATATCTGAAGGGATGTCATGTCGAGGAGGAAGCAGGCTTGTTTTCCACTGCTCCAGAGATTAGGACAAGGAACAATGGATTCAAACTGCAGGAAAAGAGATTCCACTTAAATCTCAGGAAGAACTTTCTGACGGTCAGAACTGTTCAGCAGTGGAATATGCTGCCTCGGAGTGTGGTGGGGTCTCCTTCTTTGGAGGTTTTTAAGCAGAGGCTGGACAGCCATCTGTCAGGAGTGTTTTGATGTGGGTTCCTGCATGGCAGGGAGTTGGACTGGATGGCCCCTGTGGTCTCTTCCAACTCTATGATTCTATAAAAAAGCAGGAGACCATATTAGAGGGCTAGCATATGCACTCTTTCATCTAGTATGCTGAGAAATGAGCCTTACTGCTCTATAATCTCATCTACTGAAATATGTAGCTGTGCATTCGGTCAAAAAATTTTGGTGATCCACACTGCTGGTAGCAAAGACTAGTCAGAGAGGCTCCTCTAGTTTAATAGGCTTTCTTCAACCAGGTGGAGACTTTTAACTTACCCGAGCTCAATGTGACAAATCCGGGCACTCCATATAATCTGTGTTTGATGTTATTTTTGTCTGCCAGAAAGCAAAGTGTCCTGCTGCCTGTTTAATGTGTTTTATTATCATTGTTTATCAGCTTTAGCTTCCAAAGCCACCCTGGGAATATGTGGACTGGCAATCACCATCATCATCATCATGACAGATGTAAAATTCTCTGCTTGAGGCAAGGTTCCTCTCCTCCCCTAGAAAAGATCTGAAGATATCAAGATGCCTATAGTGGGAAGCTGCCCTGTTGCACCCACAAAGAATAATGTACCAAACTCCTGTACCTAACAGTTTTATTCAAAGCCAGTAAACATCTGATTAGAAAAGTCCATTTTTAATCTATGTAGACCTTTTCTTGACGATATTTCCTTCAAACCCCATCAGCCTCAACGGTCTCAGATGGTTTCACCACTGTGCAATTTATACACTTGAAGATCCCACCAGATTGAGAATATAGGACACTAATTAAACAAACACACTCTTACTAGTCCTGGCTGGAAGCACAGGACATCCCCCTCTTAATCAACAAAGTGTAGTTCTCTTTGCAGAGTCACCTATTACATAGTATAAGGCCTCTTTGAGTTCCATGCTCTTCAGGGAATTGGAAATATTTTTCATACACCATAGTCACTCAAGATCAGCTGGACAGACACGTACCCCACAGGCTTCATTACAATATTTGGCTTCAGTATGTTCTGTTGTTTTTTGTGTTTTTTTTAAACACAAACCCAGGAAAGTTTAACGCACAAGCTGGCACTTCACACTGCCTAGGACTAAAAAAAAAAAGGCCTATTCTCAGTACAAAAAGGAAGCTATCATTCATTAATTTAAAAATTAGTATGTCTGGAAGGTGCTTTGGAAACATGGGATCTTGATATGCTGTTTTGAAATGTATATTGATTTAACTCATGTAACAAGTGAGAGGAACAAGATTTGCGCTTCTGCCTTAGATACACTGAGTAACCAGGTCTAAAACAAAGAGTAGTTCATGTATTAATGCTTCCTCCCCTCCCATCGTGATGACAGCATAGCAGAACGGATAAAGAATCAACATAATGTCCCCTATTAGTCATTAGGAAAGTGAGGGAGGAGCAAGCATACACTTTCTCCCACCAAACCTCAGCAACAAAAGAAATCAAAGTAAATCAAAGTAAAAGGGCAACAGAAGTAGCATTAGTGTTCCTAAAATAGGAAGCTACAGTGGGTGCAAAAAACTTGACCAAAGAAAATTCCTGAACAGAAGAATGAGTCAAGGAAGAAACAACTGGAAGACTACAAGCTTGCCTTTCTTCCATCAGCACTGTTGTAACACAACTGGGGGTGAACAAAGGACCACTGCAGCATTTCACTGCAATAGACCCAATACTGGCTCACTTATTTCTTTTGATCATGTGAATTTTTGGCACACTTTTGAAATGTAAACTCTTCCTTCCTTGTCCATTTTCAATCATACTTCTGTTATTTTGTCATCTGTCGTTAGATCAAATTTGTTGTATATACCATTCATATACGACAAGAAATGTGCAAGTGCAAGTAATGTGTAAACAATGTATCAATCTACAGAGGAAATGCAATATATTAAGATTACCATCAAACATTCAGATTACCATCCAATTGTTGCAGTGATCTTTGAGAACTGGTGTGGTGACTCGACTGTTGGACTATGATTCTTCAGACCAGGGTCTGAATCCCACTCAGCCCTGGAAACCCACGGGTAACTGTGAGCACATCACATTCTTTCAAGTCCCAGAAAAGGCAAGCCCCCTCTGAACAAATTTTGCCAAGAAAACCCTGTGATAGGCCCTAAGTTGGCAACAATTTGAAGGGACACTAATATTTTATATCAGCAATGGAAAATGCAGTTATTCAGGTGCTGACGGACTGCAACTCCTAACATTCTTCATTATCCTGTAAGAGCTTTGCTGGCTAGAGTTGATGGGAATTCGAAAATATTAAGAAAAGCCACACATTTCCCACCTTTGCTTCAGATGGGCAGTAAACAGATGCCAAAGTATCTATCTATGAAACTTTGTTCCCATTTTCATTATTTCATATTATTTACTACTACTGTTGTTATTTCAACATGCTTCCCTTCCCCCATATTTAGGATGCCAATATAATGCTAATCTAAGAAAACAAAAATGAAGGAGAGAGCATCATGCTGACACAAATCTTGAGAGGTAAGTCTCAAAGCCAGGCAAGCACATTCATTTTACAAATGTGTCTTTCATTTATATACCTGAAGCACTGAGCCTTCTTCAAAGAAACTAAAAGATAAAACTATCAAGTAGATAAAAATGAGCCCTGGCCATACCTTCAAAAGAAATGGGCAAACCACACATACACACAGCTGTTTTTGCAGCTCTTGACTCTTCCAGATTCCCCAGACTGCATTTTTGCTGCCCTCCCCACCGTGGATGAACCAGTACTTTTGGAAAACTGCATAAGAAACAATTTACCTTTAAAATAGACTTCTCTGCTCTTTTTTAACATCAGGACTACCTGCTTTTTTCCTCAAACTATAAGTAGATTTTCAGCCATATTTGTGGGGGGGAGGCAACAGGGCAGTTGGCCCTGGCCCATTGCAACTGCAATTCACAGCGTAAACCCATATCAAGTTCAGTAGTCATGGAATCCACCAGAAATAAATATATGAACTATGTATGGCTAAAATAAGCTTTCCATTACATCTTTCACTGCTAGCCTTACTTAAAGAGTTCACAACACTGCTCTGAGGCCTCTTAAAAGCAATAATCATCGAAGGAAAAATCTCTCTTTTTATCAAAAGCCATCCTGACTTGGTAACATCCACAGTCAACTAAGCTCAAAGTCCATCCATGGAACTTCCTGGACTGCAGAACTAGAACATAATAGCTTCTAATGGCAACTACATTTCAGCCTTCTTGAAAACATCAGATACCTAGCAGAAAAACTTCATCAAGATTTCATGAGGACACACCATTTCCCAAATATTTAGGCACTCTGGAATTATATCAACTGATCTATCATATGCATTTGAATTTGTCAGTTATATATGCATACCGCTGCATACAAACAAAACTATTCTGAAGGGAAAAATACATTATTAACAGCATTGCAGGTATGTTTTGAACACTAAAAGGCTGACAGACTTCATTTTGAAGTCATGCTTACTTTTCCTCAGCAAGGCTTGTTCTATGTTCTCACGAAATCCTAATTTTTACAATATTGTTTACTAATTTACTGTGAAAAGATTCAGTCTAGGAAGTCTAATTCTCTTGTTCTCCTTAGATTTAACTAGGAAACGAAGAAGCAAGGAAGTAAAATTCACTGAAAATTTGTACTGCAAGTTCTACAGTGTCATGCCCAAATCAACTCTCAGTTGTATGTGTCTAAAACAGATACATTAATATTTTTAATCTATAAATTAGTCCAAAAATTTATCATTTGTACTACAGCAGTCTTTAGAAGCCCTTCTTGAATGAAGTGGTTTAAACAAGCAGTGTATTCCAAGGCAGAAAGAGATGCAAAGAACTAATTCAACTTCTTTGCAACCATTCTTTCCATCTTGAGAGATTCTTTCACACCACTGTTGTTTAATGGTCCTACAGACTCTACAGCTAGTTATCTGTCTTTATCAGGCTTCCTCTTCCTCTTCTTCTTCTTTTTCAATTTGTCCTTTGTATCATTTTTCTCTCTCTTTGCTCACTTGCCCTAAGGTCAGCCTAAACTTATATTGCCCTAGTCCCATGTCCCTTTTTTTCATTTGGTCTTCTACTTTTAAGGCTTCTACTTCTGCCTAACCTTTGCAATGCTTGACTTTTCCTGGACTTACTGGCACTTTCCCAAATCTGTTGAAACATTATACTACTCTGATGTTTAAAATAAACCCCTGAGTTTTTAAAATGGTGTATGACACTAGAGGGAAGTAAGCCAAGGGATCCTGCACAGATCTCAACCACAGTACTGTTTAGTATTGATGAAATGATCAGATATGAGCAGCAAGGTAGCCAAGCCTCCCTCCTGAAAGGCACCAAATTATTCAGGATAGTGACAACCTAAACAGCCAAGAAGGGTTCTGAAAGACTTCTTCCAACTCAATAAATGGGGACAATGGGGAAAGTGACATTCATGTTAAATCAGCAGTTAATGATGCACACCTACTATTACAAAATCCTGACTTCATCTATATTTAAGTACAATATCTCCTGACTTTCTGCCAAAAAAAAAAATGGTACTCAGAATGGCTGGCAGTAAAATTCAAATAAAAACAAATCAGAATCAAAATGCAAATAAAAACCTATTGATAAAAAATAGTATCCTTACAGAATACAAGCAACAATGGGAGAGGTTCATAATATATCTAAGATCAACTGAAGGAAAACAAACTGTAGAAGAAGATTAGTACCCTATTTGCTGACACACAAGACTCACTTTTTTCTTAAAAAATACTGTTTGAAAATGGGGTATGTCTTAAACTCCAGTGCATCTTATATACCCGCAAATAGTATTTTGCTGGCATGTAAATTGGGTGCATCTTATGTACTGGTGCATCTTATACACCAGCAAATATGGTACTTAATATTGATGTGAAGTTACAGAAATGTAATAGGATTCATGTTTTCTTTTAATTTACTAATAACACTATACAACATTACATTAGGATGGAAGTTCATTTTCCATTTTCCTATATACAGAAATACAATTATTGGAGGCAATATGCTAATAAAGTCTTTTTAATGAGGAGTCAGAAATCATATTTATATCCCTTATAGTTGATGCTTGTTGTAGATTAGTTTTATTTTTTTAGTTTTGTAGTCTGTTTATTTAGAACAGCACTATGTCTTCTTTGTATGTTATATAATGTATCAATACTGTGTTAATAAAATATTTTTTTAAAAAAATAGCATCCTGAACCAATAATCCAGCCTAAATGTCAAAGGCCTGTTAGACTAAAAAGACATTTTCCTATTGACAGAAGAATAACAGAGAGAGGTCAGCCTAAACTCCTTCAAAAGGAAAGTCCAGGAGCTGGACCTGGCAACTAGGAAAGCTTTCACACATTTCCATTAAATCTGCTGAGAAGGTGACGAGACTACATGGGACTCAGTCAACAGTTTGGTCATAACGCTGTGGACCAAAAGACCCTTCTGAACCTTTTACAAAAGTAGCTCCATGTAGCACACACTACAGCAGTCAAACTGTGATGTAACCAGAGTAACCCGTCTCCACAGCCAGATCCAAGAGAAAGTGCAATTGTCATGCCAGCCTTAACTGTGCAAACTCACTCCCAGCTGCCACCCATGAGCCTCTAGGTTCAGATCTGAATCTGGGAGCAGACCAAAAAATGTAAACCTGAATCACCAAGAGGAATTCAATCTCATCTAATACAGGCTGAATGTCTATGCCCTGATCTAAAAGCACTCAGTCTAGATTAAACTTCTATTGTTTATCTTAATCATTAAAGATCAAATAAATTTATTTATCCTGCCTTTCTCCTAATATGGGACCCAAAGTAGCTTTCAATGTTCAGTTGATCTATTTAGCCATTTGTAAAAGGTGTAACAGATATTACATTACTTTCAAAGATAATCTGCTGTTAAGGGGGAATATCCAGTTCAGTGGTTCAAAGATGGACTTCATCTAGAGAGTCCTAGATGGGGTTCAGGAGTGAAATAAATGCTTTTTTCCCCCTTTGATTTCCTTCTTGTTACTGTGTCTTCATTGAAAAAATGTATTTTAACATTAAATTATGTTATTAAGATACTGTTTCACTCCATATACATGCAGAATTATACAGGATGCCACCATACAGCATTAGATAATACACCATTATTACTGTCCCCACATCAGGATATTTCCAACAAAATAAAATAAACAATATTCAAAATTTTCTGTGTATTTATCTATGTGTATTTTTCTGAGGGAGGAGTCAATAGCTTTTATCAAACTCTCAAAGGCCTTCATGAGCTGGAAAAATGATGAACCACTGACCTACTCTATATTGCCAGCATACATTGATTACACAGCTGTTGCTTCTGCTACATGGAAGAGATTTGTGGATGTAGAAAAATGAATTGTGTGAAGCCTCTTCAAATTATCCTCAGTGAAGAAAAAACTAGGACATTTTTGCTCTGTAATTCTGTTCTTCTACAATACTCTGGTCATTAGAGCAGACACATTCAAGTTACTGTTTAAGGTTTGAGAGATGCACCCTCTGGTGGCATGAAAAACACTGTATTACATAAAGCAGATCATGTTTAATATAAATGCATCTGAAGGCTGTTGTATGCAATCTAGAGATTCCCAAGATAATGACCTCTCAATCTGTTGGAATAAAACTCTGATCACTACCCAACAGCATATACTATAGTGACTGGGATGATGGGAGTTGTACTCCAATACATCAAGATAGTAATAGATTAGAAAAGGCAAATACAGGCCATTATTGAAAGGCAAGTTAAGATCAGAAGCGTTTATTACATTATTTGAATACAGGTCAGTTATCAATCTGCTGCCTGCCACATCCAAAGAAATCTTCACAGAAAATATTTGTGAGACACTCTAAACAAAATAGAGCAAAAAGGTGTAACAAAAGCATATAAATTGCATGAAATTGCAAGGACACCCTAGAGACTAGTTCAGAAGATTAATTTATTCAGCTCGTAACATTCAGCTATATTCCAATACACCATTTCAGTGAAAAGTTCTTTTCTGGAAAGGGAGGCATACGCTTGAAAAAAAAATCCAAAAATATTCTTTTCTTAAGAGTTCTTTGATGATGTTTGCAATTATTGGCATGCTTCTAAATCGAGCAAGAGATGTTTCCTTGCCAACAACTCAAATATCATGAAATCATCTCTGCTGAAAATACTGACAGCAGCCAGCTTCAGGATAGGTTATCAGTAATGTAAAGAGTTAAGATCTAACACTGCATATATTTTCTGCACTTCAGTTTCGTCACCTTTTGCAATCCTGTTTCAAACAAATACATGTGTCTATGTCACACCTACCTGCCAACAGAAAATAACCATGCACTGATAAAGTGGACTGTGTTCCACAAAGGCTTTTTTTTAAATAAAAAAAAAATATTAAAGGCTTTTGATAAACTTAATAGTCTTTGGGATGCCATCTTAAAACTAATTCAAATTTCTTTTCTTGAAATTCCAACCAAATCAAAAAAGGAAAGCTAATTACAGTACTATCCTATCTTCAGCAGGAACTATAATTAGAAATCCAAGAGGGAAGTCTCAACACACTCAAAAGCATTTATTTTTTTGAAAAACCCATATGGAATTATAAAACACTGAAAAGCAGCTCTAAAGCACCAAGAGAAGTGCTACAAGACATCCAGAAGAGAAAATCTGAAGATAAGCCCCGACTCCTCGCCTATTTCTTCTCAGTTCTTCTGGTCCCAAGCTTCTGCTCATCTTAGGAGACTTTGCCCCTTCCAGTAAAATCAATAAGTACATTGTTCAGCACAAAATCTAGAACTATTATTGGAAAACAAGTGCTGCAAGCAGAGAAAACTCCTGCACAGAGATATTTACATTCCCCACTCCTAGATGGAACAGAACTGATGCCAGTAGGTTGGCTTGAGAACTGTGTCTGGTGTATGATCTCATCTGATACCATGCCAAGCTATAAGCTGGTTACTCCTGTTCTCCAATAATTTTGTTTAAAGGATGTCAAACTGAGGACAAGAATCTTGCCCTTTAATTCACAGACTCAAAACTTCACTGAAGTAGGGTTGGGCAGTATATTTGGCAGTGCTCCATGAGCAATATCTGGTGAACTGCAAACCACAAAACAGTTCCACTTGAAATTTTGCAGACACACTGGGTGAGTCCTGGGGAGGGCAACTGGACCCCAAGGACCAATTTCAGTTGCTCGCCCCTACGTGAAACGAAGCTGCACCAAGCAAAATAAATGGTACTTCCATCTATACAACTACAGAATTGGCCTGCTAGCATAATACAAGGAAGAATCTAAAAGAAATATGAACCTGTATTATTTGACTCATAAATTGTCTTTTTATCAGTAACTGTGTCTACTACTATCAGGAAAATCAAGCAAACACCTGATACAACAGAGCAGGGGAGTGATAATGAGCTGCCTGGAGAAGAGAGCTGTGCATGCCACATCTGCCCAGTACTTTTGAAGTATGCTTATTGCTTTCAGGAGAAGGAGAGGAGCTTTCCTCCAGCTAGTGAAGTAATTTTTAACTGCCAAGATACTCAGCTTCTGTACATGGAATTTTTGGAGAAAGCAATCTACCCCTTACCTTAAACAGCAAAATGTTTAGCTACTTGTAAAAAGGAAGAATTGTCTCCTGATGACCAAGCTGGGGATTGTTTCAAAACCTGGTCCACATAATTTAAAATTGCTATGTGTGGAAATGTGACTAAAAACAGTTTTGCAGGGCACCTCTCTTTAGACAGGCAAATTGTTATTTATAGTAATCCTACAGCAAAAAAAAAAAAAAATTGATTGTATTTTTTTTAAAAAACAGCTGCTTTGTCTCTCAATTGTGGGAAAAAGGCAGGAAATTAATAACAACGGTGATAATGATGTGTCCTGATGGTTTACAATCAGTTAACCAATACTTTTTAAAAAAAAAAAAGCAATGTCACTATAGGCTGACCACTCTTCTCAATAGCCAAAGGGATTTAGTTATCCAGGCTACTAAGAAATCTCTTAAAGAGGATATTATTTTTTTAAAAAGCCTTTTACCAGGTAACTTCCGTGTGCATCTTTGTGGCGAGCATTTTGTACAGACCGTCTTCTCAGTTGAACCCACTTTCCAGGTGAAAGCATGATGTATTTCACTGATCTGCTCTTTCCTCTCCCTCCACCTACCCCTGCTTTGAATGTTTGATTTACAGGATTCTAGATCAGAATATTATATATGCTAAAAGCAATTCTGCTCTCTTTTCACTGTAATTGAAATATGGTGGTTTTGCCAGTTCCCCCCTCTGAAACATAGCCTATAGCACCTGGTATTTGTTGGTGGTCTCTCATCTGAATATTAACCAGGACTGATCTTGCCTAGCTTCTAAGGACAGATGGAATCTGTACTAAAGGATTATGGGACATGCAATCCAAGAAGATCTGGAGGTTACAGTCATCGATCCTCACTCTAAAATAAGAAATATAATATTATAAGCCTGCACTATCCCCACAGCATGAAGGCAAATTGCAGACTTTAGTCAAGATCTCACTAGGAGCCAATACAAAGGGGGGAAAAAAAACTACTGCTGGACTACAGAAGGAAGTAAGGCATCCAGACTGGTGGAGAGAAAGAGCTGCACCCATTCCTCCTTCCAGGAGCACCATGGACTATTGTGAAACTATGGAGATGATTGGGTAGAGAAGTCTTTAAGACCTCCTTATGTCAATAAAACGTCCAGCTACTTGTACAACTGGCCCGTTACACCAGCAAAAAGTCCCAATTTTAATATCTGACAATACTAAAATAAAATCCTATGCATGTACCTACTTAGGTGTTAATCCTACTGAACTTAGCAGAACACATATATGAACAAACACAACTAGCACAAAGCTACCAAAAGATGAGAAGGCCACTAATATTGTCACGCTCAGTTACTTTCTTCTCATGCACCAGTACCATCAGATGACACTGATACAGAAATATTTCCAAAACTAAGTCACCCTGGGATCCAACAGACAGACAGATGGCAAAGGCATCTGTAAACAAATGGCCCTGTCTTTCAAATAGCACCCATCTGAAGATCGCTGAAGAAAATTAAGTTTCACACTCTTTATTGCTTTGAAGCAGCCATATGGCCCTGTTTCACCTTACTGTGTACACATTTACAAAAGGTTTAAACTATCCATTTACTAGAGACCAAAGTCTTCTGGCTAGACCAGAGAGTATATGTGCATCTCGCAATACATATGGTCTATCTTCCTGTTTCAGAGCACATTTCTTAATAGAGTTCTTGGTTCTATCCTTCTATTAAAAAAATAGAGCAGAGACGCCAATTAAAAAAGCCAATTAGATGCTTATTAATATCTACGTGCTTTGCCTAACATAATTAATCAAGTCCACTCAAAGATCAGAACTCTTTCTACACATGGGCAATGTGTGAAACATGATCTAGGGTCAGTCTTCATTTCATCCTCATTAACTCTATTTACTTCTGGCAGATATACTTGCCAAACAAGCAGTGTCTCAAACTGCTAAACCAAATCAAGAAAAACAATCTGACCCAGAGATAGCAGACACAGAGACAGCCAACACTCTAACTTTATATTTCACTTTCATTCGAAGCTTGAAGCTACCAATTCAACAACTGCATTGCTAAGTGTGACATCTGCTGGACAAACTAGCAACTGGATGTTAATACACTGATTTCTTCTGCTGATCCCCACACTACAGGATACAGGGCAACCTAAGGACTCTCTTTGGGTGGTCTGGTGATTTTTTTTTTCTTTTCCCTCTTCTAGCTGTGCATAAGATTACTGGATGAAAATAATACAGCAACCTGGAGAAGTGTGACAACAGTATACTGACAACAGTATACTGACAACAGCTAGCCCTCCTGTTCACATCTGAACCTGGTTCAACAATTCTGCGATTTAGGGCTCATCAGTCATTAACAGATTATGAACTTTCTTGGTTATTTAAACATACTATCTAGAACTATTCCCATACCCTGGATATTCCGGTGGAAAGGAGGTCACAGTATTACCAAAACTTCCATCAGTTGAGAAAGGGCTCCAGTCAGTTTGTCACATTTTGACTGCACATTGAGCACATATACCAATCTAACCTTCAAGATCTCAAGTACCAACCTATAATGTGCTGTGTATAACAGCTGCCCTCAGAGAGTACTCAGAAGCCTGAATGGTGCTTAATGCACTATCCTACCTCTTGAGAAGATGTGCAACTCAGGGCACCTTACCAACCGACCTCCAATATTCTTATCAGGGGTTCTTACTGCCTTATTAGCAATATCTGAGGTACCAATTTTAATTTATAGACTCAGTGATTTGGCATCAGTAACCCTTGAAATCACCTTCGCCCAATCATATTCCATCACAATTTTACTGCTGTGCCTTTGGCTCTATTCACTTTTACCTTCCAGTGTACAGGAGCTATTCCACAACAATTCCTTGTTATTTAATTTACATCCTGCCATTCTTCCAATACGGACCAAAGCTGCCTCCAGCTCCTGCTTCTGCAAATTTTTGAAACCAAAAAGCAAATGAGAAGGGCTTATAGCATATGACTTGGCCATCACATCACTGTCCCCCTGCTTTGGCAGACAATGACTGGACAAAAGGCCCCATGTTATTGGCCCCCAACATATGGTTCATGAATCAACCACTGACAGCAAAGGAGATGCTAACAGAAAGTGTCTCAGACTGCTCACACTTTGACTACAGTATCCACCCCATACAGACAAGATGGAGACAATTCATAGCATAAGCAGATATGAAAAATGCACAAAACAGTCTTTCGTACAGGAGAGTTCCTACCTCTTTGTACTGCTGGAATTCCCAGGGACTGCATACCAAAACTCAGCTGCCTGCTCCAGATTCATTTACCATAGCAAAAAGCATCTGTTTAGAGAGGTAAATGACTGACACATTGTCTGAGAACAGCTGCTACTGCATCACAGGAGATGGAAGAACACAACCATCTATGACAGTTAAGACAGCTCAAAGACCGAATCAGCAAGATCGTAAGAAGCAAAGAAGAAAGAGTCTGAATAGGTCACATGCAGTCCATCCTCTAGGAAAGAACCCATTTGCTTTCTATACCGTAACTGGACGAGAAAACAAGGGAGCCACAAGACGTGGTTTAACCACTCCTTCCCCTCAACATTCCACATGGTAACTCGTACTCACTGTCAATGTAACTGTTTAATTCAGTTATCTCATTAAATAAAAACAAAGCACAATACAGCCACTAAGACAATGGAAATGTATGAATAGGTAAAGTTTCAATAAAGATAACTGGAAACAAAATTCTTCTTTCCAGAAATAAAATGGCTGCATATGGAAACTCTTATACACATTTCTTTAGGACTTTCAGTCTTCTAGTATTTCTAGGAATCAACATCGTCATCAGACGTCTCTCTATATCTACTTCACCATCCATTTTTCTCTTCCCCCAAACCAGTTGCATGCCATCCCAGGTGCACTCCATAATCTCCTCACATTTATCTTGAAAGCATAGGCACACACACTTTCAGCCAGCCCCACTCCAAATACTCCTGCCTCTCTTCTGGCTTCCTACAATCAGACACTGGAGCTGACAGAATTAATGGAAGCTTCTCTAAGCCTAAAAGATGCAGCAAATATTTAGAACTGTAAATGTAATACAGGGAATTTAACTGGTTCTCTCTTTTATTTCTCTTAGGAAGGAGACCTGTATATTCAAAGAGAAGCTTGCCTATAATGATTTTTCAGCCCACTACATTTCCCAGCCCATGCCAAAAAAATGAATTTTCAGGTGTGCTATATGTGGCAAATACTATTGCTGGCCCAATGTCTTTCAAAACATTAATAGTTCTGCATGAAGTAAAAGCCTTTTCACTAACGTGGTTTTAGTAGGTCCAATCTGTACATGCCAGTGGTCAGGGAAGCGTCTCTCTATATACCAACAGGTATGAGTGAAGTAAGGTGGATCTAAACAGCCTGTAAACCAAAGTCTTTCAAGGTAAGATTAGTCATTCTTTAGAAAGAAGAAACAGGCACCTGATAAGATCAGTGCTGAGTGAATTTAGGGTAAGAGAAGAGATTTTACAGTCAACCAGCAGACTACTAAAGCAGAGAGGGGCAGAAGTAAGACAAGACGAGGTCATGCTGTTATCACAAAGAGTAAACACAAACCTTTAAAAACTACTTAATAAAGTGTCCAATTTAACTCATACCTCTTTAATGCGAAAAAGAAAAGACAGTTCTTTCTTCAAAGTAGCACTTCCATGCTACTTTATAGCACATACATGCTATAGGAGTAAATCATTGTTTCCAAGTTCAGGGAATAAACATTTAAATATTCCCTGAACTATCTTCAAGTAATTGTGAGACACACAGTTTAAGATCAAAATAAGCTAAGAATTGGCACAGCTCTCAAAACAGGGGTAATAATCATTATATAGAGAAGTAACTATACGCAAGTCAACTTGTATAGGATTTTTCCTGAAAGGTAAGATGCCACTCACTCCATCTTCAATGAGAAGACATCAAACACTTGTTACTGTTAGCAACTGAAAATATATGAAACCTTTTATTGAGAATTTCCTGGTTACTGTAAAAGCTATTTCAAGAATTTCCATGGTTAATATATACAAACAACAAGTAGATGACATGAAATTAACTCTTGGACAGAAATCATTTCCAGCTACATAGTGTAGTTCTTCCTCCGCTGAATATATAGTTTTCCTGTCATACCTTAAATTCCCTTTACTTTAGACTGAGCCCTACTGCAACTATCAGGTCATCTCTACATCTAGTTTTGCTAACAAGAACACTCATGACCCTATCAGAAAGGACTATGTCATCATCTTTTCAGTTGTTCACATCTGATGGCACAGTTCCAGGCACAGACTGAGAAGGCATGATAATTGGAAGAGTCTAACAGTCTTACCTCCTGAGTGAATCCTCCTCTGAACTTTCCTCAGGCATTTCCTGGTTTAAGGCGTCCTGTGATACATTCCCAGGTCTATTTGAAGCAGATTGGCTGTAAACTCTTTCCCAGTGCCCTGTCTCCTGGTTAAAGACCACTCTCACAGTCCTTTCCTCTGGAGGATTAGAAGATCGTCCCAGTGGCAGCCTACCAGAGGGAGAAGTTCTGCTTTCCATTCTCTCAGAAGGTGGTAGCTGGCTACTGCTGGATGGCACACCCTCAAATGTGCTTTGGACCTGCCCTGGTGCATAGCTGGGCGTGCTTCTTTCCCAGCGAAGCGTGTCATTGTTAAAAGTCAGCAGGTTGTGACAGGCGCGACAGCGGTTCAGGTGCCCCCGTGACAAATTGGAATTGTTTTCACTGCTATGTGGGGTCTGTTGATGAGAAGGACCAGGCCTATCAGGCTCTATGTTGTTATTAAGCATTTCTTGGGCCTGATGTGACTGATTAGACTCGCCACCTATCCCCTGATCTAGTTCCTGCAGCCTATCATATTCCAGGAAGAAACGCCTCAAGTCACATTGAAGCTCATTGCGAAGACTGGCTGGATTGCTTGGGCCAGCACTACTGGTGTTTTCTGCTTCAGCTCCAGGAGCTGGAAAACCCCTCCCTTCTGTAGCTGAAGTATACACAGAGGACTGGGAGCTTCCTTCTTGCTGTCTCAGTACTGACAACAAACTCACTGAAGAGGCACTGGTTCTAGGAGGAGGCATACCTTCCAGCTCAGAGCGAGGGCCCATATTCAACACTGTTCGAGTCCATTCAGAACCCTCTAACCCAGAGGCCATCTCTCTTGGGTGGATCCTGGACGGATGGCCTGACAAAGGCCCACTAAGGGATCTACGAGTGGGGCCCAGGCTAAGGTTGCGCAGGGAGTTGCCAGCCGTACTGCTTTGCACAGTGCTGAAAGCAGATGGTCGGTTAAGGAGTCCCTGCTCCTGCTGTGCTGTAGATGCCTGCTCCTGGGGCTGGTAAGGCTCCATTTGCACAGAAGAAAAAGAAGTGCCAGTGGACCCAGAGGATGTGGAAGGGGCGTTGTCCTGGGACGGGAAAAGAGAAGAAGGAAGTCTTGCACTAGAACATCGCCTGCAAAGGCACAACACCCCCAGATGCTGGCAACATTTTACTGAGGAATAACTGACAGGCTCATTGAGGCCATTATAGGCAGATGCTCTAGAGGCTTCACTAGCTGGAGGCGGTGGTGGAGGGGGAGGAGGGGGTGGGGGAGGAGGGGGAGGAGGGGGTGGGGGAGGAGGGGGAGGGGAGGGAGTAGCCGAGTCTTGCATGGCGTTTTGCTCTCCCACCTGGATACCAGAAGAGCGTGAGGACAGCATATGCAGGAAATTATGAAGGAGTGGTGTGCGTCTCACAGGTTGAGACTGAAGAATGGATCGCTGACGATAATGTGGCATTTCTGTATTATCCACAGGTATTTCCACCTCTTCATCATTCTGCAGAAGAAAAAGCAACATGGTTGAATCCCTTATTTCAAAATAAGCCCTAAGATAACAACAAAATAAGCACTGCAACAAGCATAGCCAATACCCCGTTATTTAACAGGATAAAAACTTATTGAGCTTTTCTCTTTGTAGTATTTTCTGTCTGGAATTAGAAAAGCCCACCATATGGTAGTTTTGCCATAGATGGACCACAGCGACAGCTTACGCAGTAAAAAGTAAAGTCCAACTGCAGTTCGTAAGAATGATCAGTGCCAAGCAGACTTTAAGAGCACTAACAAGAAGAGCTACCATGGGAAGGCTACTATCACTGAACTGTCCAAACATTATGCCTAAGGATCTTTTTTGTTTCCTCCTTATACCCTAATCTTCTTTTGGAAAGCTCACAATGACTTACTCAGTACTCTCCCATCCACATGCTATCTGATTCCCATCTATTTAGCTTTCACAAGATTATGTGATCAGATATTTTTAAAATTTGAGTATGAGTGCTCTGGAAATAAAAAGCATCCACAGTTGACATCACACAGACCATTACACCAAAAGCTATCTTAAGTCTGTAATAATCTCAAACGTCCTAGAGCTAGGACAGCTAATATTCTCATACACAGTAAAAGAACAAATCACATTACCTGTTGGTTGGAAGGGTTAACAATTGCTGTGAGTAAATAATGCCCAAGGGGATCAAATCGTACTAGTCTGGGGGAAAAAAGGGAAGAAGAAATATCCATCACTAACAGAACTAGCTGTTCCAGCTGTTAGCACTTTGAAGTCCAATCACAAAGAACCTCTTGTACATCTACGGTATCCCAAATTCAAAGATTAATTCAAAATTAATTCTATTCACAAATAAAAGGAGGGAGAAGGTTCATCCATCCCCAAAGAGCAACAACTTCCCAGAATGGCAGAACACTGACATAAATGAGACTTAGGGAGCACGATACACATTTTAGCAAAAGAAATATTTAATCAGCAGAAAATGAGTAGAACAACATACTAGATTGAAATTTTGCAGCCATGATGGCATGTGAACTTTCTTCTACAGAATAAGCTTGTATTTCAGACTCCATAGTGATTCGTTTTGAGATGGAAAATTAAAATGGACTATATAAAGATCTTCATATTAGAAAGAGAAACCAGAAGTTACATGGGTGAACAATGCAATCTAAGACTGCATTCATTTGTTCAAACAACAAAACTTTTGTACAAGTATCTGTTTAGTTTTTGTCTATTGTTGGTATCCAACAAACCTCTTTAGCTTGAGAGACTAACTGCCTCTCTGGACGCCATCTTGGAATCCTTATTTCCAAGATGGTGCCCAGAACTCTCACTGGTAAGTCCCTGTCTACCTGCTGGTGCCTCTTCAACCCCTTGCTTCTCTTATGTTTGATTTTCTTGTCCGACTTCCTATCAGACTGTTTTTTACCCTCCGAAGGCCTTTTTTTTTTTAAAATCTTTTTATTCAAAATTCACAATTGACACTTCAAACTACAAACACATTCAAAATTCGAATTTCAACAATTTACATCACAAATATCCTTTACAACCAATATAATTAAATAAAATATAACAAAATAAAAATACCATGATAATCTCAACAAACAAAATCATACATACCTACTTCCCTTATTCCCTTTCCTTGGACATGTTGGGTATTCCCTAAATCGTAATTTCCAACTGTAAATAAATCCTATAAATTTCCCTCCTTAAACTCCTTCTATTAATCCTTAATTCTATTTTATTCTTATTCTAATTTGTATTTCTAAACCCAGATCTTCAAATTCATCCTTACTATTTCAGTTTAACCTAAGAAGTCGCTTCTTTATCTAATATCTATATTATTCACCATCCCCTAAATTTTATTATTACTAACATACATACTATTAGTATTCATTCCTCAATACCTTTTATAGCTATGTTGCCCCACTTAGCTTTAAATGTTATAATAATTGGTTCCCAATCTTTGTAAAAATGTTCTAATGTCTTTTTATGCATAATCGTTGTCAATTTATCCATTTCTATTATGTCATAAATTTTTATTAACCAATCCTCTAACTCCGGTATATCTCCTTGTTTCCATTTGCCTGCATAAACCATTCTTGCTGCTACTATCATATGTGTTAATAACTTGGATTGCGATCTACTTTTCAATGTTTTAATTTCCTGGTATATATTCAGTAAATATATCTCAGGCTTCATTGGAAAATCTAATTGCATAATTTTTATTATATTGCTATGAATTTGTGAATTTGTGTCCAAAATTTTTTTGCTTTAGGACAGGTCCACCATAAGTGATATAAAGTTCCTTTTAAGTTGCAAAGGCCTTTTTCCAGCCGCCAATTTGAGCTCGTCTGCCTCACTTTCGCTTGAGGATAAAAATATTTTCCTTAAGTCTGCTGCGCGCTCATTGTCAGAGAGTCGCTGCGGTTTTTTCTGCGCTGTTGTACCGTGGCCCTCGTCCGAAGCCTGCCTTATGGCGGTCTTCTGGACGGATCCTCATTTAGTTGTGTCCGAGCCCACCTCAGTAGTGCTTCGGTTCACTTCGTCAACTTGGCTCGTTTTGCCAGACACAGTCTTCTCCGACGCCATTTTCCTATCTTAATGTTTTTCCTAAGCTATAGTACCCGAACTGTCGGAGAAGGACCCTAATGCGTCTACTGCACGCTAGAAGAAATGAAAAACTGAGGGGAGAGGGACAGGGAGTCAGTTTAACGGTCTTAGAACATCAAGCTCAAGAATGACTCCTGCGTCAGCTGTCACAAGGACCAAAACCCAGGCGTTGTGGATTGGTCCTCCTGTCAGCCCGAGAATGGCTCCAATCAATGGAACAGACAAAGACTCCCCCAATCCCCTGAAGCTTTGTACACTTCCTCAAAATCTGCACTCTCCAGAGCAGGAGGGGCTGCAGTAAGGAGAGGGGCAGTATGCTTGGGCAAGAGGTAAGAATGGATTTCATTCTATGAATTCCAGTTTATGAATAAGCCTGTATAAATGCATTTGCTGTCTTCTAGAAGCTTAAGACATATGGGATGTCAGTTTCTGCCCAAAACCAAGCCCTCCAAAATCAAAGCTAATGCATATCAAAAGTCCAGTATTCAGAGATATACAACACAGTGGGCCTGCAGTATCCATAGGAGGCAGATTCGTGGATTTGAAACAACAACAGGTGATCTCATAAAGCAAGCATACAGAGGGAAAAGAAAAGAACTCAAATCACTCTTGCTGCTTGACTGACCCACTGACCTACACAGCCTGGCTGAGCTACAGGTTGAAGACCACCAAGCACACCGAGTGCAACCAGGCAGCAGAGAAGACAGTAACAAGCCCTGACCACTAGCCATGCATTCTCCCCTTGTCTCTGGGGATCCCACCAGCCACCCACTTCCACCTTCAAGCAGCTTCCACAGGGCTGTGACAATCGGCAGTAGTGCTCCTGCTCAGTCATTCATGAAAAAACAAACAGCAGCACTATCATCATTCCCATATCTTTGTGGAAGCTGCTTGAAGATGGAAGTGAGTCACTGGTGGGGGACAATGCATAGCTGACACAGCCAGGGCTTGCCACTCCCTCCACTGCTGCATTATGTTGTATGCCTTTTTAACAGGGACTTGAGCATTTGCATTTTTTGGTATCTGTAGGGAGTCCCTGAACCAATCTCCCACAGACACGATGGCACATGGTTGTTTTCACTGAGATCAACTACAAATGTGTAAGCTTTCAAGTATTCCAGTACTCCTCATCAGACTACATGCAAAAATTAGAGAAGGAGAAGGAGTCTTAACAGGTTAAAAGATCAATTAAAAACAACTTTTTGTCCCTAGCCCCTATTTTGAACCACTTTGCCTGAAGAATTTTTAACATGTAAGCTTTCATTTCCCCTTATTTTTTCCATTTAACCTGATGAAGCCTGCATATTGTGAATTGAGTGTTGACTTTGACTAACGTATTGCCCACTGCAGATGTTGGAACTCATTTTATTCCTGTGCATCAACATGATCTCTTTCTTTTTTGACATACTACATAGTATCAAGAATGTCATTATTTACTTTCTAACATACACACTCACATGATGGTGTTTTAACTGAATCATCTAATTCTTTCAGATTATAAACAGAGAGCAATATTTTGTCTTCATACCTCTTATTCTATTTATAGTACTTTATAGTTCTATATTTAACTCTTGCTGCTTTAACACAAAATAAATTGGAAAGAACTAAATGGTACAGATCATGTTATGGGTTATTAATGCACATGAGTAAGAGTTAGCAATACGCACAAACTTTCATTAGCTTGCTAGAGTCTAATTTTACCAACAGAAGCCAAGTCACACATGACTGCCTTTTATTTCTCACCACTATATCTCACTTCTAAGATTTCAAAATGGGCAGGTCAATCAGATTCCCTCTAATCAATCATCTAAAAATGGTATTCCCTCCTGTTCCATATGGAGTTAAATTCATTTTGTGACATTAAACTTTGTTGGAATTAGCTATTACCTCTTTTTGTTAGAACAGCAGCAGCCCCAAACAAACAAGAGAGTTCAGCTATCTAAATTGGAATCAAAAGCTAGTTCTCAGATAAGAACTCAAACAGTTACAGGCCATGCATCCAAACACTCTCAGTCATTTTCTGCTAGCTCTGCACGCTGCAGGAGCAAGTCTTATGCAATCTGACATTGCTAGTCTGCCATAAGGCAGAGCTGAGCTTCTGCCACCTCTGGCTACCAAAAATCTTGAATCAACCATAATGACTACAGAAAGTGTCCTCACTTTTTGATACTTTCTTTCAGCAAGTATTAATGCTTTGTTACATACAAGTTCATCAAGTCTGATCTACCGTCGTCCTAAGTAAATAAAACAAAACAAAAACTCCAGGATACTGTATCTTGTGCAACTGACAGATAAAACTAAATCAGGGATACATGTTGAATTTAATTAATATTGCTAAATAGTCTCAGAATTCTAGTGATTGAGTACTGTTACGGGAGGTTTAGCAAAAGTTTAAAGAGTCAACTATAACCTGCATTTTTATTTCTAACATTTATCCCACTGCTGCTTTGGAAAACTTGGAAAGTCTTTAGTTTGGTTCCTAGACATCCTGCTGCAAAGCAGTGGGTACAGCCAGTTTAAGTTTTTGCAACATCATGTGCCTTCAAAACCATTCTTTCATAAACCAATTTACCATTAAATCCTGAAGTACAAGTCACAAATTCTTCCTTTTTATATCCACCAGCTGAAACTATGTCCATAAAGATTTCTTCAAAAGACAACGCTGTCTCATGTTTCTTTCCAACAATACACTCATAAAGGACTGCTCACCTGACTCGCTCCATTTCACTGGCTGTTTTCACAACTGCAAAAGGCTCCCGGCGACTCCAGTCCCAAAAGTGGATCTCATTGGCTGTTGCAATTAGCAAGAGTTGGGCAGTTGGATGAAAAGCCAAGGATGCAATGGCATTGTTGCTATCTGTAAACCAGCTTTCACTTCCACCCTAAGAGCAAATCAGCTTAGAGTCATGAATGAGCTTGAAACAAGAATCCAAAAAACAGACACCATCTCTTATGACCCTGAATCACATCCCATACCTACAAGAGCATTATTTCACATGTTTCCATCTTATATTTGTCCTAGAAATTGAATAGTCAGACTCTCAAGACTCTTTATATCTGGCTGAACTATGGGCACTGCTACGTATATTCCAGAGCAATTACACTAGCTTGTCTGAATTCACACAGACTTTTTAGCTATTCTTTATATGGAAACAGTGATCGGCACGAAAAGTGTCTTACGGCACAAAGTAAGACTTCTATCCAGAGAAGGTTTTTTTAAATTCTAAAAATTTATAGAAGTCTTTCATCAAAATGTCCACTGAACTGAAAAATGAAAATAATAGGTGATCAAAAGAATTTATCATTATCTAGTAAAGATGATTGCTACAGTCTCACAGTAAGGGTCTAAACTATTCAGGAAGAATTTAGAACAACCAAAGTAGGAAGGAGACCTTTGGTTGGAGGAAACACATCACTGGAGACACCTACATGATTCTCTGAATATGCAAGCTACCAGAGGAGTGTGGGAAGAACTCAAAAGAAAGAAGTGCCTGCACCACTGTGATAATGAGTAAACAATCCCTATGTGTTACAAACAAAAGAAAGTTTAAAAACCCTGCATAAAAGGAAAAGAAAACTGTATCATAAAGAACTTACATGTAAATCCCAAATTCTAACCTCTCCGTCAAGGCATCCTGATGCAATAAGCCCCGGGATGGTGGGATGAAAGGTTACACACCACGGTGTACGTCGATGCCCAACTAAAGAGTGTACACACTTGCCCGTTTTCACCTCCGTGATATAAATATTGTGATTCACATGTGTAGATGCCATGAGGGTCCTGGGGAAAAGAAAACAGTCTATAAACATTTGGTCCATGTGAGAGATGTGATTTAGCAAACTGTACAGGAAAAAGAGATGGATAGGCGCAAGAGGGATATGAGTCTGGTAGACAGTGTCTGGTAGACACCTGTGTGCAGAATCCTCACTGAATGTGAAAACTAATACCAAAACTACTCACATATCAGAGCTCTAACACCAACTGCGTACAATTAAAAAAAAAAGATCACTGATAAATTATTCTGATAGGCTTTCACTCATTAGCATGTGCTGCTCAAAGATACAAATCCAACCTAAAACTGCTAAAACTTAACAATAAGTACAATTTTTATAAGTTAAAATCATTATTTTACTATGGTTTCATCACTTTTGTAACTACCATAAGCATCAGGCTTATTAATAGAAGCAGTGTTCCTTAAGCTATCTGATGTGAGGGACTCAGTAACAAATCTGTACCCATTTCACTAGTTTTTTTTCTGTCTTTTCTGGAAGGTATCATGGTCCATGGTACTGGTCCACCAAGCACTACTATGAATAGCACTTAGTTAAAGCTGCTCACTGTTCTAATGAAGTTAATATTTTCAAAAAGCTGGATAGTTTTTTGACAATAACTGGCCAGTCAATCTTCTTCTGACAGGTCATATGCCAAAACCTAACATATGAAAGATCTTGGGGAGTTTTTTTTCCAGACAAAAACAGAATTTAGAGAGTAATTTTCCCATTCTGTCTACCTAATATCATCCTGGCAGGTTGATATACTCCTGATTTTTAAGTATCTTTTGTTTCTGACACATTGCATTAATCCCATTAGCACATGGAGCTTGTCATAAATACAGTGACCTCACAAATGTGAATTCCTATGTTTCACCTGTCACATTCCAGTGTGACCAAATGAAACAGAATTTCAGGTGGCTATACAAAGATGTCAATAGCTCTACCCTGTATTGTTCTATATGAAACAAAAGGAACTAGAATACCTTTTATAGCATTTCTGATGATGGGGAAGCAAAAAAGATATTACTATAGTGAGTACAAAAACTGTACAGATCCACAAAGTCTCATATACTCTGTGAGGTCTGTGGAAAACCACAGCGGAACCCTCTACATGTTCCCTGTGTAGGTCTGTGGAAAACCATAGTTATGGAACCCTCTACATGTTCAATTCAAACTCTCAGCATTCTTCACCACTGGCTGAGGTGGCAAGGACATGTAAGAGGTTGCAGTCTAACACCTAGAGGACCACGATTCCCCAGTGTAAAAAACTGTTCTGCCCATTACTCACTATGACAGGAATTTCACTGGTTCACAAGAACATCTTCTGTCACCAACTTCTTTGAAGGTTTACTGTCTAATTATCATTATCATTCTAATTATCAAAAAGACAATTCCACAAACCCAAATAATCTCAAACACTCAAAAAACTCAGTAGTGTTTAGTATCGTAAAGCTGAAGTGTACTTCAACAGATTTCACTGTCAATTCTAAACTCCCTAGGAAGCATTTCCCCTCAAGAGTATTCTGAAATAAAAACTACCCAGAAGAGAAAAGAAAGCAAATAAATGTATACCTGTCTGGACTGAATGCTAGCAGGAAGGTGGAACGGGGACTGTCTGGGAGCTCAACCTTCTGAAAGTGAGAGTACAAAACATTTTCTGAGACCAAAATATCCATCACATGTATCATCAGCCCACCCTCTCATAAGCAGTTAACAAGAGAAATGAGACATGTTCATAATACTTTAATGAGCAGCAATGGGTTATATAACTTCAGTAAGGTTTATTCTATCTTTAGTCTGAACTGGAATGTCTCATATAGAAATATTCAATCCAAATCCAGAAGCCAAGGCAATATATTAGATTCCAGGATTCACAGGCAGCATGGTCACACACACAGAAAAGATCATGCTATGCAAAAGATCCATGATTCAATTCCAGGCCTCTCCTGGAAGAACTAGGAAATACTTCAGCACAAGTCAATAGTCAAGGCAAACAACTGAGCTAGAAGCCTCCACTGTTCAGCTGAGAACAAGGAAGCTTCCCACATTTCTGGATAGAGGTCATTTGCAAGTGTGCTATCAAGAACCTTACCTTTCCCTCCCATTTCATCCAACGAGTTTTGTCTTCTACTAACTCCTGCAGAAGACGTTGTGCTCCCAAAGCCTGTGTGCCTCGTTCTCGGCCCCAAAGGATTCGCACAGCATTCTTCTCTGGTACAACCTTCATGGCTTTTACTGCCGCAATGCAGATGAATGAGTCACCAGACCAGATCAAAAGCCCCAAGGATCTATAGAAGGGCCATCTACACCTTGCAAGACTGTCCTCATGGAAATCTAGATGGGGAAAGACATTTCAAAAATCTAAGCCAGAATCTTCCCAAGAATCACTCTCTCTATTTATTGCTAATATTCTCTACCACTCCACTGTTACTTTACCATCATCAGATTCCAAGAGGTGAAAATATAACCCAAATCTATTTTAGGTTGCAGGATACACTCAGGAGAAATATTTCTGTTTCAGATCTGTCACAAAAAGGTATCCAACAAGCTATTTTATGCAACTCATAGTACAAAACACTTTGCACTATTTTCTTTTTCTGATTTGTACACTTCAAACTACTTCTTCGGAATAAAACCTTTTCCAGTCAAGATAGTTTCCCTTCAGCTTTTTTGATTCAATCAACAAGACAGCATAGAAAAATTGAATTTATTGCTGCTGTATCACTTCCTATCTCTACAGTACTTTCATTCCCAAAACATGTTCTACATATATCACAGTCAGAAATCAGTGACCTGACCACATAACAAGTATGGGATTGAGAATTTATATGTAAGTCCAAGTAAATTTTCAAATAGATTGGCATATCAAATATACAATGCTCATATCAAATATAATAAGCAGGAAGACAAAGTATGAAAGTAGGAAGTTCTTGTGACAATCTTCATTAAGAACTTCCAAACTGCTGACCTAAGACAACAGCTGTTCTTGAAGAGAGATATTTTTAAGCAACCATCAGAAGTGAAACGTTTCTTATTAATGAAAGCTAGCAGGATTCTCCAGGAAACCTCTGGAGGAACTGCGTTACTCTCAATACAATAAAACGAGTTTAGATAAAATTAATTTGTATATATTTCATTTAATCTCCATAATCTATTTTGAATATAATGAAGTCTTCTTTGTTGTTTTTGGAGTCCAATATGACTGTCTCTGGAGGCAACAGTATGAAAATTAATGGGTAGATAGTCCAGATTTGATCTGTTTCAAGCTGATAAACTGAATCATGCTTAAAACAAGGTGTGTGAATCCCAAGTTTCTTACTACGTGACAGCTACTGGATTTTTTGTAACAGTAATGTGTCCATAATACTACTTAACCATTGACAACTATTTGATATATTCTATAAAAGTAACTGTACTTGTCATTCTATTTCTGTTCCTTAAACAAAAAGACAGGAAAGGGAAATCTCCCACAAATGCACATTAGAAAAATATGTAATTTTATAATAGCCAGGTTGGATTTTCTCTCTTCCTACTTCAAAAGAAAATATAAGGTAACCCACAGTTATCCATATACTAATCCCACAGAAGAATAGGGATGAGAAAATCTATTAGTCTTGTTTTTGTTTGTCTTCTTGAAATCCCACAAGCATTCTTCTTCTATTCTGCACTTTTATGAAACCTTTTCCCCTCCCACATTCATGGGCATTTTGTGCATTTTCTTCAAAGTATACACTTTTGTACCCATTTCTATAATACAGACATTTTTCCACTGACTAAAAGTATGTTCTTCAAGTATAGTTGTGTTGACCTTTCAAATATATACATTATTTTGACAAATTTCTCTCTCACTAAAACATATCAGAAGCATACTAGTTTTCTGGATGCTGTCCCATGGCTATTCTTGGAAAGTACACAACAGATATGTAGCGAATGTGAACTCAAGAAATTCCTTGCCTGTCATGGATTCTGAGTTGATTTCATTTTGGAGAATGTATGACAACTGGTTCGAGAATTTACAAGAAGTTCTGTTTGGACAAGAGAATAACAATACACTGCTGGATGTACTAATGGATGGATCTCCCAGGAAAAATGTTTTTTTCAGCTGGGCTCAATTTCAATTATTGGTTTTCACATACAAAGATATAAGGCATAGATTAAGTACGACTGTCTTGATAAGGGTTTTAAGAATATTCAAACGTGAACACATTTTTGGAATAAACAGAACAAATTAAGGGAAGGAGGTGCTCGATAAAAAATGGCTTATGATTTATTGTTCATGAAATTGATCTACGATTATAAGTTGTTAAAGGATTGAAGATATTTGAGGCTTATAAAGATTATTTCCTCTCTTTCCTTTTCCATTACGTAAAGATTACTTTAAATCTGGTATTTTTATTATTGCAGAAAGTGTGGTTGGTCTTATATTGTTTGGTCTTATATTGTTTGTTGCTTTTAGTGCTTATTATATAGCTTATTTTTAGAATTATTAACTTTAGTACAGAATAGAATAAGAATTAGGTAAAGCTGATTAAGACTGTTAAGCAAAATTTAAGTTTCTTATTTAAAACAGTAACAGCAACAACAACAACACTTGACAAGTAAGTTAGAATTGATATTCCAACAATCTACTTAGAACTTAATTATTAACTAATTTTGTAAGTTTAGAGCCATTATGAAAATAAATAATAGGTAATATATATTAACTTTAATTTTATTTTAGAATCTAATGATTAGCTTGTTACCATTGCATTATTATTTGCTGTTAGTAATAGGAACCAATTTTTAGTCATATGTACTTAGTTGTACTGTAGTTCAGTATTTGTTAGTCATATTAGTTCTTTAAGTTTTTGTCATTTCCTTCTTTAATATTGCATTGTTTTGTAGTTTAGTTTAGCTTTATAGCTTATGTTTATTGTAGTGTTATTGTGTGTGTGGGTTTTTTTCTGTTATTGCTTTGTTTTATTTTTCTTTTTTATTCAAAATAAAATAAAATAAAAAGAAATTCCTTGCCTGTGTCAATCACAGGACACAGGAAAACTACTTCGATGGTCTAAGAAATATCCCAAAACTCATGAACTGGGCTCACTATTCAGGGTTCCAAAGTAATGTCTGACATATATGTGGTAAAGAGATCTAGCACATTTTTTAAAAAAGAGCTTCTACACCTTACATATTTGAATATACACAATATAGTTCTAACAATTAAATAAGGATTATTTAAACAAGTGTAGACTTAATGAATCCAAGTCCCATTTTCATTACTAGCATATATAATTTCATCAAGTTTGAGTCTGACACATGCTAAACTGATCCCTCTGGGTGTATCAGATAAAAGATGAGGAAGACATTTTCTTCTCTTCATTATTTTGTTGTTTTTTTTAAGCTTTCTATTTCCAAACAGCATCTCAGGCCATTTATAGAAAATATATGTGGTCAGTTCAGCTCTCCCCAATTATCTAGACACCACTTTTGGCAGAAGAAAGAAAAATAGTACTACCACCTGCAGAGGGGCTGTCTGATAAGTTTAGTTTCTTCACTTTCCATTTCAGCAAACTGGGGTAACAGTACGGACTGCTAAAGAGGGGCAGCACAACCCTAAGGACATCCACACTAGGAGAACTCTGAACCTGAACTTCCCATCTTATTATTCAACCACCTCCTTAGGACCAGAAAAGTGGTGTTAAGCATGGTTACGTGGACTCACTGCATGGAATCAACTGAGTCCAGGGACAAAGGCTCACAGTGTACTACAGTGAGGTTGAGTGTATGTATAAGTCTTACAAGGGAAGTGATATTTGTCTCTGTCATGTTGGGTAAACCTTTGGAAGGTTTGACTCTTCTGTGGCAGTTCTGGAAGTACAGAAGGGGACCAGACTGCTTGCCTCTCAAGTTCCATATTTTCACATGTTGGACACAGAATCTGGTGGAGTAGAGAGGGCAGGACACCTTTATTTTTGTTGCATTTAATTATGCCTGAACGTTGGTATTTAAAAAAAAACTAGGTTAAACTACTTACCTTGGCACAAACTAAACCCAGCCTCAATATCTTTTCCACAAAAAAACAAAAAGCTCTCATGAATACTAACCCTTACATATGACAACTAGATACAACTGTTTTTCACTAGCTGTATGGTCAGCACCAGCTCTTTTAATGTTATGTCAAAATTAATTTGACCAGTTCCCCAAGGCCTGCATTCCCCATCTGAAAAATGGGATAAAAACTATATGTGTACCATGGAAAAGGAAAAGATATGTAGAGATTTGTGTTTAAGAATTCTCTAGGGACAGATGCATTAAGCACCTTGTGTAAACAACTACGAGCTGCTGTGGTATCCACATGTAAACCAAACTAGTAGTAATGAAAAAGAAGCTATCATACTATATTTAAGAATTCCCCATTATGAATAAAAAGGTCACTTTGGCTAGCTACCATTTGCAAGACATCAATATTCTTCAACTAATTTTTTTTTTTACAATATAATACAAAAGTGTAGAATATGTATTTAACATGACATGTAGCCTATCTAACAGACAGGCTGTGGCATCAAAGCATAATACCTCTGGTGCAGAGCGTACTCCTCACATTTGTAAGGAATGTGTGTCTTGGGGTAGCTCTTTACTTTTGGGATATATGATTGAAGTCAATGAATACCAGGTCCTGTAGGGTATATTTCAGAGGAATGAACTGGTAAAACCACCTCTAAGTATTCTTTGCCTACGATAACCCTATGAAATTCATGGAGTTGCCATAAGTCAATAGGAAACTTGAAGGGATATGCACAGATACATTAGACCTCTGGACTTTACCGCTATCTGTCTAGGTCACAATTTTTGTATTTGCTGATGTTCTTGAGGTTCTTGCACCTTGGTGAATTCTGAATCCTTCATCTGCTAAAATCACTTGATAAGCAAAATGCACCTGCTAATCACATTCCCAAATCGAAAATCACTTTGCATAATAGAACCAGGGTTTTTGCCAGAGGATCTTACAAGTTTTTTCTTGTAAGTTGAAAGTGGAATCAGAGCCCTATTAACAGTCTAGTGCGGAAATGGCCTAAGACCCACACAGCTAGTTATCTTGCTAAGGCATCCCTTCAAACAGTAGGTGTTTCCTCACTCCCCAGCTTCTGTTCAGAAGGAACTTAATAACAATCAAAAAAGGGTATGTTTGAAAATCCTGAATCTAGCTTCCAGAGATCATTTCCTTATACCTTTCATCCTTCTCTTACATGCCCGTTTTCCTTAGTATTTGTGCATATTTGCACACTTGGGAAAAGATATTCTAGTTTTAAACCAGTTTGTGAAGAACCCAGCCTCTTCACTATTTGGAAGTCTGTAATTCTTTAGTGTAACATTGTGACAACCAACATTTTCCATCAATTTTCATAGCTGCTGCTTTTATATGCAACATTATGTTGGTTTATCAAAGTTATCATGGTTGTTAAAGCAGATGTTTAAAAGATAAGAATAGAACTCCTCTGCAGAACAAAATCTCCAAGACGTAATTTCTATTCACCAATGTTGACTAGATTTGTTAACTACCAGTACAAACGAAAAAGCAGGAGTTCATGGAAGAACCATGGACAAACTGTTTTTGAACGGAGAATATAAACTAAACATATAACTTCAAAATGGGTAAGACACTGAAATAAAGATTTTCTGTACCCAGTTATTAATCAAAAAGGAAAACAGCAGTCGAGACTCTTGTATAGTAGAATTGAAGTTATGTTAGCACTGGAAGCTCTCTACAGAATCATTCTGTCTCCAAATTTTTGTGTCGCAAGTGGCAAATAATCATATTGCTACACACAAAAAAAATATGTTTTTCCCATGACTTCTATGTCACAAACTGGAGGATTACAACCAATCTGCTCACTTCAGTTCATAGAACCTGTACATCTGCATCTACCAATAGATGGACTGCATTGTCCCTGTAAAAGTAAATGCAATATTCCTGCTGCGTTTTACTCTGCTGAGGAATAAATTCTTGGCCAACTGAGAAGCACAAAAATTTCTCTCCTCTCTCATCAGCTAAACACAAGACTGGTCATTTTTTAAAACATTATTTAGAAAAAAGCAATCTTGTAATGGCAGATGGTAGTCTGAACATGTACCCAGAATTTTGATCAGATATATGATTATTTCTAGATCAAGTTAGAGGAAAGCTATTCCTCTTTTAGTTGTAGGAGCTGCTGGCCATGCACCATGTTGAGTCACAGAGAACTAGTGAAGTCTCTTGCCTTCTTCCCCCTCTTCCCCAAAGCAGTTGTTAACACTAAAAATATGTAGTGCTTTAAAAGGAGGGGGACAGTGACAAATGAGCATTTCATTGAACAAATGCACATACAACACTTCAATATAAAAAAGTTGTGCAATCCCCACAACATGGTGATTGATAAATTCCACCCAATCAGCAGTTGGTACAAGTGCTTCATCATCAGTACATCTGCTAAATGAGTTGCAATAGTAGATGGAAACTTGGAAGAAGTCTCAGGAGAAAAAAGCAAGCATAAAAATAGTATATCCCTGTCTGTATGTATGCATGCTTGAGTGCCTGTATATCCTCTCTATAATTCCTCTTCCCATGCAAAGTAAAATAGCTAGTACAGTAGACCTTCCCTTACCATGACCTCCAGATGCACAAATGTCTCACATCCCATTATTCAACCCCCATGTAAAATAAAAAGTGAGAAGCATCATGTCCCATTATACATGGAATATGACATTTTGTTTTATGTGGGGGTTCCTGAAATGGAAACCCTGCATATATGAAGGGCACAGTGTAGCCTATGTTTATCTTTAAGAAGGAAATTTTGTACCCTGCAATCTCATTTGTGAATAAGACCAGCCAATCTATATTTTAGTTTAATTGAAGAAGCACTATTTTCCATACTGGTAACCTACAAAGTAGTTTTAAATTCCCTCTGATACTAAAGGAAACAAAAACAATCATTTGCGTCTTGACAACAGAATGTCATCTCTATACCGAAAAGTCTATGGAAGTGCGCGCCTGAAAGAGAAAAGTCAAAATCCTGAGCAACTGTATATAATATATATGCATATGTACACATATACATATATAATATATATAATATGTAGTTATACAATATAACTGTAACCCAAAAAGATCTATAACCAACAGTAGTCACAGAAATTCGATTGTTCATATTTTCTAGAGAGATACTTAAAACTTAAACCAAAATCCCAACTAACTGAACGTCCATTGTGATGAGACCTGTCCAGCTGTTTAAAACTCAGCTTAACATATAAAAAGATCAAGAAATAGTTCAAAAGGTAACAAAAATGAAATAATTTCTTACCTAAACAAAGGAAAAGCTGGTTCACAGATGACACAGTTCAGTCAGGTTTAGAACTAGTACATTTCTGAATGGAAATCTAAAAATAAGATGAAAGAAATAGTGTATTTTAGTAAAATGAAAGAAAAGATATTTCACAACAGCAAAGCAAGCAAGGTTTTAATTTGCAACCCTTTTTGGAAAAACTAGAACAATATAAACTAAAACTTTTCGTGCAAGAAAGAACATTCTGAGACACAGTACTCATTAGAATTATATATTATACAAGATTCCTAGCAACATATGTTCTAAAGGATTACAGCAGTGAAAGACCTGAATCACTGCACTGTACAGGAATGCCACCACTGAAAATATACAAGAGCCTGCTTACTTCCTGTAAGCAGCAGTCAAAAGCATTTCTGAGACACCTGACAGTTCCAACCCCCCACCAAAAAAAACAAAAAACAGTTGAAGGTCTTCAAAGATTTCTGCTCAATTCCCACATACCCCTTCTCGATTCAATCGCTTTTCCCTCTTCTGATGTAGAGATAGGAAAAAATGTGATCCTACATATTCTATTGGTGTCTTACTCCACCAACAGCTACAACAGACCTCCCACTTTTGCAGGGGTTAGGGGAGCAAGACCACCACAAAAGCAGTGAAATTCCTAATGCTATTTTTTTAACCTGAAAGAACACTTTTCTAGGAACCTCTAGGTCTTCCAGCACGACTGTATGGTCAACCTCCAGCGGATGTTGACCACAGAATTGCTTGGGAAGACCTAGAGATTCCTAAAGAGAACATATTAATCAAATCTGCAAATAATCAAATCTGTGAAAGTGAAACCAGCAAATGTGGATGACCAACTGTATATTGGCTGAGGCTGCTGGAAGCTGAAGCACAACAATGTGAAGGGGGCACAGACTGCCAACACCTGTTCTATTGTTTTTGGTATAGACTGTAATCCTATAGGCTTGCCTTGACTTCACCTATATTGTGTACCATCCAGAATTCTTAGGCATTTTTGATCTTTCTGAAACTTGATATTTCCCAAAACAGTTACTAATATTATATTCCCATATGTTTGCTAAGGCACAAACTATACTGTATCCAGAGACATTTCCTTCAAGAGGAATACAATCATAAAAACAACCAGACATATTTATCTCACCAAGATACCGCCTTAAGAGGTTAGGTGTATAGCCAGTACTGGTAAACTCCTTTGTCTTCTAACATTCACATTCTAACATGTACAGATTTTTTTTTAACTCAACTGGAACACATTTATCTTTCAATTTTCTTTGTTTCACAATAGGATCAGCAATGCCTGTTACAGGCTTTACAAGTAACCATTTTTAAAATAAAATAGTCCTCAGTATCTACCCTCTCAGTGCCACCATTCAATGATTGTTCATATCAGTGGTCAGGTCCAAAATATGAATTTCCCTGTTGCTAGTGTCTAGAGGAATTTGTATCTTTTGAAGTATCATTAGCGTCTAGAGGAAGTACATTTTGGAGTACATTAATTTAAGGTGCACTGCTTTAATTTTTCACAAAAAAAAATCAAGAAAATGGGCTAACATCCCACATTGTCAGGGTAACTACAATGATGGAGCTGTTATCAGTTACATCTGATGACTGTTGTTGTGTGCCTTTCCGACTTATGGAGATCCTATCACACTGTTTTCTTGTGTGTGACACATATCCAAGGTCCCCCAGTGGGTCTCCATGGACAAGCAGGGAATCAAACTCTGGTCTCCAGGGTCATAGTCCAATGCTCAAACCACTGCACCACAGTGGTTCTGCTGATGATGCTTTCTCCTAAAGCCTACTTGTCAGCGCTGTAACTATAGAATTTCCAAGGCAATGCAGATTAGGATGCTGGGAAATGACATCGATAGTGTTCCTGGTCACAGGGCTACTGCAAAAAGACAACCAGTTTCCTTGAGGTCCTGCTGCAATTGCTTTTCTCAATTAGCCCCACAACTGAGAGAGTGCTGCAGACATCACTTCCCATCATTTCTCAATTAGTTTCACAACTGGGAGAATATTACGGACATCGCTCCCAACATCCTGACCTGCAGCAATGCAGAAACCTTTCAGCAGGGCCATTGTCAAGTGCAAACAGTTAAGGTTTGAGGGCCACATTTGGTAATTAACAAGGGGAAACATTAATCCCCAGCAGTTAAGCGACCATACGTCCATCTTACAATCTTCTAACTGCTGAAGAGAATGTCAGTCATTTTTTTTCCAGATCTCAAAAGCATGCATAACTGGGATATGGCAAACACAAAGAATAAGTTAATTAACTCGAATAATATCAAAATGAAGTGAACTGACAACAACAAAGAGGAGTTCAACACAAAGATATGTAGACTAGGACATAAAGCAATGGATTCAAACTACAGGAAAAAAATTCTATCTAAACATTAGGAAAAACTTCCTGATAGTAAAAGCTGTTCAACAGTGGAACACGATGCCTCAGAGGGTGGTTTCGGAACCTCCTTCTTCGAAAGTTTTTAAACAGAGGCTAGATAGTCATCTGTCGGGAGTGTTTTGACTGTGTATTCCTGCATAGCAGGGAGTTGGACTAGATGGCTCTTGTGGTCTCTCCCAACTCCATGATTCTTGTGTGTAATAGTATGCATAGAATTCTTAATTACACAACTATAAACAGCAGGAATGACTGGCTAGACAACAACACCTCAGAGGAAAAATGTCAAGCAAATGAAATAAGCCAAGATGACAATGCTCAGAAGCCAGCATATAAATTAGATCTTCATGAATACGGTTTCCAGAGCTCAAGATGCTACTGCTTTCTATACCTCAATCAGGACAGGCTGAAAGAACTGGCTTGTTAAAAACAGAGAAAGTGAGAATATACTGTCAGTATTCAAATCTTTAACCTTCAAGGTTAATAAGTAAATAATATTTATCCCACCTAGGACGTGAAACAGTGGGTATACGCTATAGGTAAACTGATACAGGTATAGCCATAGCTCAGTTAATAAAGCCTGTGACAGTGAAACTCCTTTTTGTAAAGTAATTTTATGTTGCCTGTTCAGCCTTTCTTTCCTCTCCATGCTCTATCTGGCTGAACATTTTTATTAGCAACATTGGCATTAGAAAGATGGTAAAAGAAGGCTGGGGAAATACAGACTTTCAATATTAGGTTGCAGTAGTATGTCTGCAGTAAACAACGCAAAAAAACAAAAACAAAATTTCAGCTGGGAAAGAGTAGGACTGTACTGTAGCCAATCCTAATGTAGCTCTGTGTGCCTACCTACAACAGGCAAAGTAAACAGGAACTGCCTCCAGAGTCCTTTACTGAGCATGTGTGAACAGCAAAACAGAATGGAAAAATAGAGATAGCAGATAAGTGTGCTTCACTAAGTATTCCCAGCATGTTAAGAAAGAAGACATCAGTATGTTTGACCCCAAAACAGAAATCAGAAGAAAGTGAATGGTAGTGAAACAAAAAGGTTATTCCTGGATGCATTTTGGAAGAAACGTTCAAGTAGTCTCTAGAAAACTTAAAATGCTTTTGTCTATTTATATCAGGCATACGTGATCTGTTATGTTAGTTTTGGGTGCAAGTTTGCTTAAACATGCTGAACTGTCCTTTTTTTGTGCTACTCCTATTCTTTGCATGTTATTTCTAACTCTGATATCAAATTTTCTATTGAAGAAGTGATAGCAAGATAGCAAGGGACACTTCTAAGGTAGAAAGGTACATTTCTAATTTGAGGAATACTTCTAATTCATATATCTGCATATATCAGATGTCCTAATTGTAAAAGAAATGGCATATCTACATAAGAAACTAAAGCATTTGTGGAATTTACTTTCCTGAAGATATGTATAAAAACCTAATGGAACAGAGATCATTTTACATATGCTTTACCTTTGGGTATAAGCCTGCACCACTGAAGTTTCAACTGCTACTGTTTTATGTAGTCAGAATTGAGGAAGTTTACTAAAATCTACACCCTATTGTTCTTCTTACAGAAGGGTTTCCTTTCATTCATGTGAAAAAGGAGGACAATTTTTAAATAGTTTCATGGCTTCCTTAATTTGTATTATCCCTCTTGCTGAATACTACATAAAAGCAGGAAAAAGCAGCAGTTACATTTTCATTTCAGAAGTGCTTCAGATACTGTATTAGCATCTAACTTCTCTAAAATTATAAACATTTCAGTGTGATTCTGTAATGTTTTGTTATTGAGTACAATGGTTATTTTAGGACAGATCTTCAGGAGGCTGTGTAAGACTTAAGTGTTTTGTTTAATCTGCTATCTCTTTAAGTGACATGGCTGGAATGGGTCTGAATCAACTGAATGTGCATAAGCTTGTTGCCAGTGTATGCTATTCTTTGCAGTGGATGAGATTACATAGTTATCCTGAGAACTCATCATGTTTCTTTGTATTCTTCTAGGAATCCACCCAGGAATCTACACTACCTTCACAACATCCGGTTCCTACCACCCATTTATTCCTAATTATCATTATCTCTGTTCCTTATATGCTGGAGTCATATATACTTTTGAAAATCTGATTCAATCAAACCAAATAAATGTTTCTAAATAAGCTGATAATCAAGTTTCATGGTACAGCATACACACACACGTGCGCACACGCACACCACCAGTGCACAGATTTGTGAATGCCTACTAACACTTTTTCCAATGACAACAAAATGAAGAATACCATCCCAATTATCACACCAAAGATTAAACTGGGTGGATTCGTAAAAGAATACAAAAAAACATGATGAGTTCTCAGGATAACTATATAACCTCCTCTACAGCAAAGAATAGTATACACTGGCAACAAGCTTGTGCACATTCACTTGATTCAGACTCATTCATGCCATGTCACATAAAGAGAAATGTCAAAATGGAAGAATTTTTTCACGATTTTTTCATCACTTACTCCAACATAAAGTAACATAATTTTTTTCTTTACCTTTTATAACTATATACAGTTCTCAATCCACCCAGTTTAATCTTTGGCATGATAATTGGGATGGTATTCTCAAAAATTTCTTTTATCATATGGTCCCCAAAAATTAATGGGCTTACTCATATGATCTCTCATAGTGTACATCAACCGCACTTACTACTGCATTATAATAGCATGTCTGCCACACGAGAACTGCAAACACAGACAGGATGGTATGTAGACAGGGCCATGCCACAGAAACTGAAAAAAAAAGGAAAATATTCCTGCTTCAAATTGAGTAGGAAGAGAATCCCTGGGATCCCTGAAGAGAGTGTTACTTAGTTTTGCTCACAATATTGAAATTCAGTGAATGTTTAAGAATCACGTACATAATCAGTGTATTGCCTGCTGGAGAAGTAAGAGTGAGCATCTACAGAACTAAACTGAAACCCAAAGAGAAAAAAAAATTAAAACACTACAAACTGGTAGATGTTTTAAGCAGACAAGAGGCAGCCCTGATAACGGATAATCGTAACCCCAAACCTTTCCCTAAGCTATAATACTAAACTCCTATAATACAACCCCTAAACTATAATACTGAACAATAGATACACATGACATTCACACAACTATATTCCAGACAACACTTGTATGATTAGAAGTAATAACTGGTGGGGGAAGCTGGATCACTACAGAAACAATCCTACCATTCTTTCTTGGTAGAATGCTGTTTTCTGCAACAGTAAGGGTATATTTAAATCCCTGCAGGCACTGATAACTTTGCATTTACTGTGGAGAAACATGAAAGGATAAAAAACCAAAAATGCACGTAATATAAGAGGATCTCTCCTAAGATTGTGCAGCAAAGCTCCTCTTTTTTCTACTTGTAAATCACAAGTCAGCTCAAATCATTATCAAGATTCGGAAGCTTGACCAAAGGAAAAGTATGGGGATTTTACATTTTCAGTAGTGTTGTATGTACGTGAATCCACATGGGACTAGGTTGCCTATTTTATCAGGGTCTTTCACTTTTAAGAGTAGAATGTATTCATTCTCACACTGAACAAAACAACACACAGTCCACAATATGGCAAATAGCTAGTTTGCAGCCCAATGCCAAGCCCATGTATTGACAAGTTAGTCTTGCTGTACTTAATGGCGCTTACTCTCAAGCAAATATGCACCCGACTTCAGTCTTCCTCAGACATTTTATATGCAGTACCCAAAATAACTAACTTTCCTCTGCGAAACCTCTTCTAACACTGCAACCCAATTTGTATTTGCTCAGAAGCAAATCTTACTATATTCTGTGGGGCTTAGTTCAGGAGACTGTGCACAAAACGTCCATGTACTGTTTGGAGGGTTGGGGGGGGGGGGGACACTGGTAAATCAGCTTCCTCTCTCTCTGCCTTTGAAAAAGAAATACGGATCACGCGAGGAGCCGGAGAAAGGCGGGAGAAGAAAAGTACGAGTCTCTTTCCGTGCTCTGAGAAAAGCCAAAAATATTAATAAAATTACAAATTAACGCCGCAGCGCCAGCAAAAAGAAGCAAGTTGTCCTTTAACAGAGGCCTGGTATTCAGGGGAGGAAACAGCCCTAGGAAACGCCACTGGGTGGGCCTCAGCTTCTCGCTCTGCGGGATCTGAGGAAGGCGGCCCTACGATCCCAGATTGCGGCACGCCGGTTCCCTCCAGCGAGGGACGGCGGCTTGAAGCCTCGGGGCGACCCCCTCGCTGGACGGGCGTTCGAGATCCCCGGGTGGGCGGGGCGGAAGAGCTCGACGCCGGGCTCGGCCCCACCCGCCGCAGCCCTCGCGGCCTGCCCTTCGGCCCGAGCCCCCTCCCCCGCCGGCCACCCCACCGCAGGCAGCCGCCGCTCCCTCTTCCCGCTGGCTTGAGAAAACCCGGCAGCCCCGAGAGAGGAATCAGGCCCGGAGCCGCTAGGCCCGGAGCCTACCTGGGTTAGGGAGTGACCAAGGCCTGGCGCGCTCGGGTCCCGGAAAGGCCCGGGGCGTTGTGGGGGTGGCCGATGCCGAATTGCTCGGGGGGTCGAGTCCGGGCCGGGGAGAGGACGACCGAAATCCGCCGGCAGTCTCCCCCACCTCCCTCTCCCACTGCAGCTTCTCTCGCCGCTGCCGCTCCGTGTTACTACCAGGGCCAGGGCACCTAATCGAGCGCCTAGCAGTCGGATCCCGAGCCGCCACGGGCGAACACCGAGGCAATCGAACGGCCGAGGCATAAAATTGGAGCAGAGCTAACAAATGGAATCCAGAGCGCGGGATCGGTTAACTCTCGTGATAGGAGGGGCGGGAAAACAGGGCGGAAGTCGGGGGAGGATAAGGGCGGGATCTGCTGAGGAGCCTAGAATCCGAACGGGGTTATTTAAATCCCATCCAGCATCTTAGGATAAATCAACCCACTCCCCGGTCGTCTTCCTCGACTGCTCGGCTCAGCTGCCCAAGGGGCGGCTTCATAAAGGTTGTGTTTGTTTTTGTATGCTTTCAAGTCCTTTCAAAGTTTTGGCGACCCTAAGAAGAGTTTATCACAGGGTTTTCTGGGGCTGAGAGTGTGTGACGCGCCCAAGGGCACCCTATAGGTTTCCATGGCCCAGCGCCGAATCAAGCCCTGGTCTCCAGGGTCGTAATCCAATGCTCAAACCACAGCACCACGCCTGCTCTCATAATACATAAAAGTGTACACAATAAATACCAGATGAAGATCCTTGTGGGACTTCAGAAGAGGGATGGGCAGCGTGGCCTTCCAGATGGTTTTGAACTGCAATTGCGATCATTTCTCACCATTGGCAATGTTAGCTAAAGCTGCTGGGAATTATAGGCCAAAAAAAAAAAAAAACAACCCACCAACCTCGTCCGTTGAAAAGCCTAAAGCCACTAGCTTAGCAAAGTTCTGTAAGGAAGCTTGATTAAAATCAATGTCTGATTTCTGATACCACATAGGATTGCACTGTAATTTGTTATGATCCCATCTATCCCTAATTTGTTTTTCTTGACAGTCACCAATCAGCCAGTAATCCAAGTAACATTTTACTCCTGCAGTGCAAGTTTTAAAAAAATAGTATATGTTTATCTACCAGAATATATTAACTAAAAATGAAGACTACATTTGCCAAAAGTATTTCTGCTGGGGTTTTTCTTAATGCAATTCTATTTAAGACTAGTTTCCTATAATGAATGCATGCCTCTTCATTGATACCAGAAAAAGAAGACAAGGAAATAGATCTGCTAATGGTATTGGCAGTAACTCCCACTGAATTCTAGAAAATACAGCACTTGATGCCAACATGCTTAAGATCATGCTATTAGTCTGGCAATACTAAAACTATCATGTGATGAAAAAACATGGCAGCAACATTTTGCAAACTGGATTTAGAAATAGGAACTGCAGCAATGCTTGATCACATCACTAAAGATCATCAGGGGAATAGTTGAAGGCTCTGAAACTTAACTGTATAAATTACACACACACCTTTGTTCTACAATAGGCCACAACAGTGAGTGATGACAAAAATGTTTTGAGAAACCTGTTTGAGGGAAATTCTTCCTTTAGTAAACTGATACATGTTACCCAAATAATAAATGTTCAAATATAAGAAGAATCTAATTCTTACTTTGTTTCAAATTAAAAATGCAATTCTAAATTCACCATATGACCCTTAACACACCTAATCTTATCCAGTTGTAAGGCCCTGCTTTGGGGGTCCCCAGTATCAGTATGGTTTGGATGGGCACCATACCTAATTGGCATCATATGTAATTGGCAACATATTTTACTGGCTCTGATATTAAATCCAAGCCTGAGAGGTGACACAGAGGTCAAACTGAGCGAGGGAAAGAATTTGACTGCAAATGTGAGAAGCATAGGTCAACTCCAAAATTCCTCCAGGTAAGACTGAGTCATTTATCAGGCAAATACACACCCATTCCTGTGGATAATAGGCTTAAACAGAAGCTGGAATTTTCCAGGGAATCCAACTGTGAGGAGCCCACCAGGACACTGATTGACAGATATCCATCCCTTGTACACCTGGATTCTTTAGTCTGTCCTCACAGCACCCACAATAGACAGCTATTACAACATTCATCACGTCTTTGTCAATCAAAGCACTAAGCCCATCAATAGGCGAAAGACTGATTGTCCACAACAGGTTCCCTTTGTCTTGCATCTGGAACCTTCACAGCCACAAGCCATTTTCAGGGTACGAACACCCTTGATTTGAGGATGCCCAGTGCAGTCTCTTGAAGGTCTACCCGTCACTCTGTCCATCTGGCTCCTGAATGAGAGCTGTTCTTAGGTCCTATCTAAGCCAAAATACATTTCTGCTCTTCACTACTCTTCTGGACTGGGAATTATAAATCCCCCCAAATCCCTCAGCCTCTCTATAATTTTTCCTCCCTTTCTCTTTCAGCTAGCTCTTGTGTGAATGTGTGATTGTGTGTATCTTGTGTGCATGCATGAGTGAATTCCCCTTAATAAAATCATTTATTAGACAATTCTGCTTGGTTTTTGGTTTGGCCTGACCCCGTAAAAATTGGGTTGAAAGATTTTGCTAGGTTACCCTGCCTCTTGTAGTGCTACAGCCTGTGCTCTGGCTAATTCTCATTCCCCATTATTTGGAGCACACTGAGGTGTCCCGCACGGGACCCCAGAAATCAGGGTAACACAGTTTCAGAAGCTAAGCAAGGTTGGGCCAGACTACAGACCACAAGAGGCCCATTTATGCTATAAAACTACAGTCAGCCCTTCACATTTGGTAGGGTTAAGGGTGCTGTAGGACCCTCGCAAAAGTGGAAAATTCACAAATATCAATGTGTGTGTGTGTGTGTGTGCGCGCGCGCATGCGCAGGAAGGGGGCCAAGGCATGGTGGCGAGAATGGGCACCTGGGGTCCAAACCAGGTCAGAGAACGCAGAGGGAAAGAGGGTAGGTTGGCATGGGAGCTCTATACTTCCTCTCTCTCGCATTGGGAAAGGGTTTGTGGTGCTGAGAAATCAGGCTGCAAGTCATCCTTAGCTGGCCAGACAGCTGCTGGGGGTGAGAAAGAGGATCAGTGGTGGGATTTTTAAGAGTTGAATGGCCTGTGGACCCAGAGGGAAGGTTCCCCCAGAAAAGAAGTGCCTGAGGTGGGGGGCAGGGGTTGGAGAAATGCACAAATAATCAAATCCGTAAAAGTCAAACCTGCAAATGTGGAGGTCTGACTGCATAGCACTATTTTTCCACTGTCACTGCCACAGTTCCATCCAATGACGTACTGGGATTGGCCATTTAGTGACGGGGGGCATTTAGAATTCTCAGCCAAAGAGCATAGGATCTCACTAAACTACAAACCCCAGTATCCCACAGCATGGAACCATGGTTGGTAAAGTGGAGTAATGGCACTATAATTCTATGGAATGAATAGCCCCTGGTAAAACCCATAAAGAATCCTGCCTTTTAACCTTGGAGCAACATTGCTGCCAGTCAAGAGCTTACAACACTGTGGCAGATGGACCAATGGCCCATTTATTTATCTCTTTCTCATTTAAAAGGGATTTTATTACCAAAGAATGCATAGATTCTTTCCTATTACTACATGTTACAATCATAGTCGAGTTCATACTACTTAATCCTCAGGCTAGTTTAGGAAATAAGGGGAAAATATGTAAACCACAGAAGTCCAAACAAAGAAGTAAAGCACAAGCTGACCACATCTTTAGGGAAAAAAAACACTTTCCTACTCACACTGTTATAAAGTCCATCTCCAGCTTCCCTAGGCCAAATAGCTTGAACACATGGCCATTTACTGTGTGTTGGTCATACATCTTGCTTTCTCCCTGATCTGAAAACAAGGAGAAAGAAAACCTGCTGCTCTCTCCAGTTTAAGGCTTCTGCCGGAATTCTGACTGGTCACCCTATCTTCTTTGAAAGGCTCCCTTCTGTGGTCTTAACCCTTTGCAAGCACGGACCCAAGGCTGTTCCCAATTCCTTTTATTTTAGTTACAAGTCTGCGTAAAATGTGTTATTCCCCTCTACACACACAACCCTTTATCACTGCAGATATCATGGACCATATGGAAGCGATTAACTATTTAAAAGTGAGGGAAATGGAGAGATGTTTTTAAACACCCAATTCAGTCACTAAGAGCTTTGTGAAACATCATTTGAAAATTAGTTGAATATACCACTTTTTCACTCCTGAACTGTACTCACATTGTAAGTTGTTCTGTAATTAGACCATGGGGGGGGGGAGGGACTTTTGGCCAGCCAGATATTTCAGACTACAGCTCTCAATAGCTCCAGCCAGCAGTAAAGGATTGTGGGAGATGTAGTAACTGTGGTTTTTATCTCCTGTGGCCTATTAACTGGCTTGCAACTGCCTCTCAGCAGACTCCAGGCCAGGTACTGCCTTCCTACACCCAGCCGTGTCATTGCTAGGGGAATAAAATCAGGCCAGAACTCTTCCAGCATCTTCTGCAAGAAAAATCCAGGAAGTGCTATTTGTCAGCCAAGTGGTTGTTTTAACTCCAAAGCTTTTTCTACAACATATATTTGCCATAATTGTTAATAATCTTCCCATTTATTCTGTGAAGGGAACACACAATCTTGGTGTTATTTTTTATTCTTCTTTGTCTTTTGTTCATCATATTGAGGCTGTATCGAATTAATGTTGATTACTCCCCTATCACATTGCCAAAATCAGACTTTTCCTTTGTCCTTCCTCTGTCAGTTTGCTTTGTCTGGATAATTTGTTTTACAACTGTATGGTATAGGTTTATTATTCCTTTCTTCTCTTTGTGTCTACGTGTATATACAGCAGACCCTCCACTTTTTGCGGGCTTAGCACTGGCGGATTTGATTATTTGTGGGTTATTTATTTTATTCATTTTTTAAAAATTCTAACTCTTATTTGTCTCTTCCACAGAAAAAATATATTATCTATAGAAATCTCTAGGTCTTCCAGCATGATTCTATTCTGGTAGAAGTTGACCATAGACTCAAGCTGAACGACCTAGAGAAGCCTGGAGAGAACACTTGTCTAGACATTGCTAGGTCCCCCAGCATTACTTTGTGACCCACTTCGGCCAGAAGTTGATCATAGAATGACTTAGAGGACCTAGAGATTCGTAGAGAAGTGTTTTCAGATTTTTTTTAAAAATAGTGTTCATTATTTTTATTCACATTTTTCCAATTTTGCAGGGGTCTTGAGCCCGTAGCCCATGCAAAAGTGAGGATTCACTGGACATATATTTTAAACTGTACATCTTTGGCAAGACCCACTGTTTTGGTTGTTTTACTTATAAAGTGCGATGTACAAAGATAGTACTATATTAATAAAGAATAATTATAGTAATATAAAGCATCTGGAGATTCAGTTGCAGTTGTTGCAGTTCTCTGCTCCTGAATTGACAGTTGTAGAATGTGCTTCTGTTGTAATAATAAGATCCTATGCTTTATTCACCATGCACATGATTATTTTATGTATGAGTGTGTCAAAAAAAAAAAAAACTTCAGGTCTATTTCACTACCCAGAATACATGGACTATACCAAGGCCCAGGAACTTGTGGCCCTCTAAATGTTCCTGGATCTCAATTTCCACTTGCCCAAGTCAGCCTGGCAAATGAGGGGAGATGATGGAAGTAGTAGTTCATCATCTAGACGGCTGCCAGTTCTCTGGTTCTGAAATATTTGCAAATAATTAGGGTTTATACACTGAGGTAGACTTGTGCAATTTTCACAAACTATAATGACTACTTTTTCTCAAACATCCAAGATACAAAGACACATAGAAGAAATCATAAGTGATATGAAAGAATCATTCTGAGATTTTGGGGTACGTAGGATCTTGTCTCAATTTATAACTAAAACTAAGTTTCCTTTGACGTTTTCCACTTGTATTTTCAATTTTTTGTAATACTGCCAGTCATTGACAGCTATGCCACGATCTCAACAGAAGCTGCTACACGTAATTACAACATGAATCTAATTACGGATAGGTGTTTAATTAAGATTCAGCCTCACCTCCTTAAGCAAGAATTTGTTATGCATACTGATGTCTGGGTTTCATTAGATCCTCTCATTCCTAAACAGTTTTACCTAAATCTGGTTTCTGAGTTTGCCATATATTAGCACAGTTGTTTAAATTGCAGTCTGGTAATATATTGACAGGTAACCTACTCATCCAGTGCCACAGCAGCACATTCTCCTACTACCATTGCATGTTTTGAAATATCATTATGACAAATTCAATTACTCTGTTGTTAACTATCGTCAGGTCAACTTTGATCTATGGTGACCCTATGGATACTCTTGCAGATTCAGAGACAGGTTTTCCTTGATTGAGTCTATCCATCTTTAATGTGGTCTTCCTCTCTTCCTACTGCGTTCTACCTTGCCAAGCATTATTGTCTTTTCTAAAGAATGTTTTCTCATGATATGGCCAAAGTACGATGGCCTGTTTAGTGACCTTGGCTTCTAGAGAGAGTTCAGGCTTGATTTGCTCTATATTACCATACCTAACTTATTCTAAAAACTGGTACTATGGTCAACATTTTAAAAAAATGAGTTCAGAGCATTTTTCTTCTCCTCTTTTTCTGATCATTTACCATCTCTCTATAGCTTTGTCACAGACAGAAGTACTGCTGTACCCTGGGAGTCTTTATACTTGTTCGTACCCTGGCAGAAATCACAAGGAAGGCTAATCTCAACTAGGCATCTAATTCCCTCACCATTTTATTGAATATTGTATGTTGCAAGAACAGTAGAGGCTAAATCAGCAGTTCTCCTTGGTGCATTAGAACTAGGGAACCTCAGGCCTCACAGATGTTAATGAACTCCTGTCCCCAAAACAGCAAGCACGGTGTTTGAATGTTGGACTAGGACTCTAGAAGACCAAGGTTTGAATACCTGCTCAGCTATGGAAATCCACTGAATGACCTTGGGCAAGTCACAGTCTCTCAGCCTCTGAGGAAAGCAATGGAAATCCTCCTCTGAAGAAATCTTGCCAAGAAAACCTTAGGATAGGTTTTCAGTAAGTCAGAATTGACTTCAAGGCACATAACAAATTCCCATTTTTCCCATTATTCCATACCTTTGGTGAAGCTGATGAGAACTTGAATGTGATAATATCAGGAGGGCCACAGCTTTCTCAGCCTTGGTGGTAGATAGATGCCATTGATTTCTTGTAGCTTTCTGAGCTAACTCCAATTGAAGAACTTCAGATTGTTTATAGAGGGTTGTCAACATCCTAATCTAGACCAAGACATTAGCAGGCACGAATTAAATGTCAATTCTGATTGCCCAGTCATGAAGGAAAAAAGCCAGGAAGAGTAGCCTCCAGGCTGTAAAGCTAAGGTAGCCCATGGAGGATCCGATCTACCCCTCCTCTCTCTAAACCCTTTACCTTCAGAATTTCCATCCCATTCCCCATTTGTCTTCCCTGAAAGGAGCACTTGGGATACTTCATCATGTTATTTCTGACAAATGATTGCAGATAATATGACGGTTCCTCCCTGAGCAATTAATCCCCCCCAGCAGGAAGGCAAGCAGGACAGGAAAGGATGCACACAGTCACGTACTGGCAACCAGTCCTGAAAATTATGATACTAACTCCTCACTAGGACTAGATGCTCACAAACCTGGCCAAGAAGACTTTGATCATCCTTGCTGTTACTCAAGATGAGGAAAGCAAAGTACAGTCAGCCCTCCACATTTGCAGGTTTCTATTTTGCGGATTTGATTATTCAGAGATTATTTGCTGTTAAATCTGCTGCCTCCCTATGCCATTTTTAACAGGGACTGCAAGCTTCATGAAACTGAGAAACTGTGAACAAGACTTGCAAGTTCCTCTTAAAAATGGTGTGGGGCAGCAGTGGAGGTGGTAGTAAGCCGCACCAACCACCCATTTCTGCCTTGTGAAGGAACCCTGATGCCTCAAAGGAATCCACGTGGGTTGAATATGGTGATCATACCTCTTTGTGTGTTAAATATGGTTTGGGAGGGCCTAGAGTTATTCACGGTTTTTCCACACTCACAAGGGTCCTGCACCCTAACCCTAGCGAATGTGGAGCGATGACTGAACAGCAAATCCAAACCAGGAGGGCTTTATTACCCTTACTCTTTCCCTGAGTAAAAAGAACAAAGATGTTCCCAGGGAAAGTGCAGGACAGAACCCAGCACATCACCAGGAGAACCTAACAGCAACAGCAGTGTGGCCATAGCTAATATTGGGAGCCCAACCACCCCCTGTAACTTCGTCCAGTTCAGGTAGGACTATGGGATGGGGAATTCATTTACCACCACTACCTTCCCAGCAGAGTTTCCCACAGCCAGGTTATAGAAAAGATGGCAGGACAGAATAGTCAGTCTTCCTGACTGGTTTCAAATAAAGGTCAAACTGGCCGATTTTAGGCCTTATGATTTAAATTACCAGCTTTCAATGGCAAGTGTCATAGAAAAAGGTGTTAATTAAGAAATGGAAACGAAAGCAGGTCATAGTGCAGATAAGAATTTACTCCTTTCAGAGTTCTGTGAAGCAAAATTAATACCTGCAATTAGGAGAACCTCTCCTACCAAAGAAATTGGGGCACAAGGGTTGAGTTAGCACTCACCATAGTCATCTGCCATAATATACCCTTACTTTCTGTCATATATGTATCACTCCTTCACACCTGAGAGAACTTTTCCATCTTTAATACATAACAATGTCCCCATAGGAAGCTTTCATTAGTGCAGAAGCCAGTTACTGTAACAGACTAAAGACCAATCTAGTCTAACATCTTGTTCCCCACAGTGGCCAGTAAAACAACTAGATGTCTCTGGGAAGCTCAGAAGCAGGCCCTAAAGGGAAATTCCCTCTCCCACTTTTGCTCCCCAGGAACTGGTGTTTGATGCTGTACTGTCACTGAATATAGAGGCTTCATATAGCCATCTTGGTTAATAGTCACTGAAAGAGTGTTCCTCAATAAAATTTGTCTAGACCTCTTTTAACACGATGCAAGTAAGTAGACACTTCCGGTTAACTACATCCTGTGACAGTGATTTCCATAAATTAACTAAGTGCTCAGTAAAAGAGGACTCCGTGTTGTCTCTCTTGAATGACTTGCCACCTAGTTTCATTGAATGACCCTGAGTTCTGGTGTAATCTAAGAGTAAAATTTCTGTCCAATTTTGCTATACTGTATTTTATTTTATTTTATAAAGCTCTGCCCAGTTTCCTGTTAGCTGGATTTTGTTTTGTCTAAACTGAAAAGCTCCAACTTTCCCTGTTTCTTGCAGGGAATGTACACCAGTTCTTTGATCATTTGGTTATCTTTTTTGCAACTTTTCCAGCTCTACAATATCTTGCCCTTGGGATTCTCATAACATGCCAGCTTATCATAACAATCAGTTACCTAATCTTCCCTCTTCCAATCCATCCAATCCATGTAAAAACAACAGAAGGGCAAAGTACTTGTTATGGGTGAGAGGAAAATAAAATATTTTACCAGAATAGAGGTTCAGGGATGCCCAGCCTGGGTTACAAGCCCTTTACAATGGGGGAAAAGCTGGAATAAACTGATAATCGTGCCTGAAGATGATTATGCAAATGTATTTATCTGGTTTTATATAACAAATCACCAAAACCCACTTTTTCATAAAGCTTTTCAAACAAGAAAGCTTCAATACTATCCCATAACTAAATATGCATTACTCAGTGGTTCTCACACTTTGGTCCTATAGCTGTTTTGGACTTCAACTCCCAGGAGCCCCACCCAGCTTGACCAACAGTCAGGAATTCTGGGAGCTGGTGTCTAAAACATCTGGAAGACCAAATATCGGGAAACACCAGATAACTGAAACAACTGCACATTCTTTCCATATATTTCTTTCTCTCTTTGCTTCCCATTCATCTGTTAACCCTTGTCTATTTTCAAATTTGCAGGTCAATTTATGGTATCTGTGTTAACAATAACAAAAGCAAAAGCAAAAAATCTCCTATACTATGGGAGATGCCCTTAAACTGATCAATCTGGTTCATTTCAAACAGATGTTACTAGTTAAGAACTCACTTACCCATATGTGCCATTTCAAATAAATGTTCTCTGGCTAGAGATTTTTAAGCCTCCCACTCCACTGTTGCCTCTGTAAATACCTTCATACACCCACTGAAATGTAAATATACCACAGTGTGTTGTCATTTTGTACAAGAAACAAAGGAATTTGTGCCATTCTCATACACAATTGCAGCTGTTGCTGTATTTTAAAAAGACAAACAAGAGTGGTAAATTATATAGTGGAAAAAAGAAAGACATGCAATTTTTACTGTGTACAAATCAAATATGCAATCAGTTTCAGTTAGGAATATAAATGCAATTGTTTGGAATCTGATTACACTGTACACAAAATGCTTTTTATTGTATTTTGCGATCATTAAAGATATTACAACATTTTACCATAACGATCAGACTCTTCCATCTCATATCTGTGCCCCTGAAGAACTGTCTTCCAGAAAGACTGAATGTTAGTGCTGAGCATTCTCAGACTCAGCTCAAACTTTCTTAAGGACACCAAACTACTCTAATAAGTGCAGAATATTTTCCAAATACAAAACAATTGTTTCAGTACCTTTTTCCCCGTAGTACCTACAAATAATCCCACCTTAATTCCCTTCTCTTGTGAAGTTTTTAAGGAACATCCGAATTGACCATATTTTGCTTCCTCCCCACCCCCTTTTTTAAAAACTGGTATGATATGTCTCATTGTGTTAGCTAAAGTGAGTGATCAACAATTCCTTGCGAACTTGATAAGCTTCAGAGTCAAGTGATTCCATATGTTCATATTCTTCCTCTGGCTGTTCCATCTGTCCCATTGTTAAGGAAGACCATATATCCAGCCCATGCTCCAGAGCAATGTTATGAAGCACACAACAAGCCAAGATGATGTGGCTGGCTTTCTCTGGAGAATATTGCAATGTGCCCTTTGACCCATCCAGGCAACGGAACCGGGATCGAATGGACCAGAATGCTTGTTCAATGACATTGTGAGTAGCTGAATGTGCCATATTATATCTGTACTCAGCAGGTGTCTCAGGAATATGCAAAGGCGTCATTAGCCAAGGGCGAAGAAAGAAAGAATTATCACCTGTCAAACACAAAAATGAGAGATCACAAAGCAAATAGAAAAAGAAAATGCAATTTAATTTCCAAGATTTGACAATGAACCAGGTAGCCATCTGAAGTATGCATTCCAGAAAGAGAAAGAGATAAAGATTTATTTGCTCATCCTTTATTTGTTTAATCTTTATAGAAAGAGATTTCTAAATTCTAGGAATTTTTTGTGACATATCTTACATGTCAATAAACCAAACCAAAACTCTGCCACAACACATTTTCAGAAAGTCAGCCATCAGAATGAACTTACCAAGTAGCCAGCCATCTTTGTGCATACCAGCTTCAAACTGGTTCCTTAGGGCTGACTGCTGCAGTACAGTGCAGTCCTGCAGGCTGCCTGGCCAGTGTGTTTCTGCACTTAGCAACAATCCTCTAGCATCACATACCATCAGGCAGTTCAAGGAATGAAGGCCCTTTCTATTGACATACGACAAGTCTTCGGCATTTGGTGCCTTTATTGCTACATGGGTGCAATCAACCAGTCCTAGTACTCCTGGCATACCAGCCAATGCATAGAAGTCATCTTTCAGTTGTTGCACAGATGTATCATCCTCTGGAAAATGAATAAACTGAGAAGCTCTCTCCACTAGGGCTTCAGTAACATTCGCAACACAACGACTCATAGATGCCTGACTAATGCCAATGGCATCTCCCATGCGGGTCTGGAAAGATCCAGAAGTATAAAAACCTAATGCAGCAAGAATTTGAGTCTCTGGGCTGATGGCCCTGGATCGCTGGGTGGGACGAGAAAGGTTAGCACCCAGCAGATCTACCAGATAGTAGATGAACTGACGTGGGAAGCCATACGTAGACACCAGATACTCATCAGTAACGTCTTCCAGCTTGAAGCGATCAAGTGTCCTGTGTCCACGACCATAGAGCAAGAGATCACAATCCAGGACTGCTATTGGAACAGCCATGATGAATTTTTTTCCCTCTGTATTTGGCTGCACTGGAGCCAAAAAAGGCAATTATGGACTTACATGGTATCTTTCTGTTCTGTCATCTTCATTGCAGTTCAACTGAAAAGAAATAATTTATTGGCTTAAGTGGCACTATTTGCAAATGGGATTTTGAAATTCATTTATAAATGTACCTTCTAATTTTAATTGGCATTAGTCTGGATGCTGTCAGACTGAAACATTCAATTTACAGAATACAACCAACAGAAATATAAAAACCTTCCTACACTCCTATTAACATGCACGAATCCTATCAGATAAAATTTTACTGATAAATACAGGAATCAGATCTTCAAGGAATGCTCTTATTGATTTCAGACAAGAAAATGAATCATGGTCAAGACTGTGGCAAAAGTCTAGTGGAAAAATGTTGAAATTCTATGTAATTTTACTGAGAGCTATGGGACATACTACAAAATGCAAGAATACACAATTAGCACTGACCTCTACAATTGCAGAGTGCCTTTTCCACAGGCAGCTAGTGACATGTTCTGAGTTCTTTCTGAACCAGTTAAGCAAGTCTAGGAAAGCTTCTTTCTTCTTTCAGCACTGGTATAAAACTAATTTGCAAGGGTGTGAATCAGTAACACCAACACTAATGTCATTCTTGCAGTACTAAAACATGCAGTATTACAAATGAAGGTACTTTTTTACAACTTTTTTCTTCCACAAGTTGTGTCCTTCCTGAAGATTCTTCAAGATAGCTTTTTTTCCCCTTTCGGACTCCAGAAAATCTAAAGCTTCAGAAAATGTAGACATGATTAATTAATACATACATGTGATAGGACTATATGCCTTTATAAGATCATGCTATATAAACAGAGGAACCACCCATCTACTGTCCTCCATTATTAAGCTAGAAAGTCATATTCTGACAGAGAGGACATATTTTTCTGGGAACCAAAGGGACCTCCAATCTTGCAAAATCAAAGCTTCAACAATGTATTTTTTTTCTATCTTCATCTTCTCCCCATGTCTATCAATGATCCTCAGTAATTAGCATATGAAGGAAACAAGTAGGAGTGGTAACAAGAGTTACACTGTCATCAGATATAGTCTGTACGCTTAAGATTGTATCTGGACTAGAAAGTCTATTTGTTCTCTTTAATGCATTTTTGTTTCAGTTTCTAGAAAAAGACAGTATCTGCATAATCTGCTCCTTCCTTTATCTAATATGCACTTTTTCTTCTCATGTGTCAGCCTTGACCAAGTTGATTACTTCCAAATATTTTGGACTTCAATCCTTATCAGCCCCAGCCAGTATGGCCAATTATCAGGAATGCTAGGCCTTGAAGTCCAAAACATTTGGAGAGAACTGGGTCAAAGGAAATTCCAAAATATCCATGTGTTGTCCTCAAAATTTGTGAGACAATGCTTTACTGTTTATTCCCTCTCCTACCATGAACTTAAGGCTTAACAACAATGTAATAATTTGGGGGGGGGAATGAATAAGATCAATAAAAAACAGTAGTAATCAATAAGAATGTTAAATCACCACCATATACTAACATATCAATTTGATGCTTGCACTGAATCCTTCCTATTGGTTTGGCTGGACAGCAGCTAGAATTAACAAAGAAGCTACACAGATTACTCTCAGTCTTTACCATGAAGTAACAGTTGTGTTTTTGGAAAGAACACTCAAAGGGTAATCAGGCAAGAAGGCGTAGCAATTTCTTCCCAATTTTACTGTAAAGAGTACGGACGGGGAAAAAGGTAATTAACCACTTACTTTTGATTGACACATAACAATGCCATAATTCAAATGTTCTGTAATTCTCAAGAATTACAAAGAGCAAGGCCTGCATACTTGTTGAACTGCAGGTCCCAGTAACTGAAGCCAGCATAGCCAGTGGTAAAGGAGGCTGGGAGATGCAGCACACAATAAAATCTGGACAGAAGCATAGTTTACACTTCTGCATTTAATACATTATATGCTGCTCTTTTTTTGTTCTTATTTTATTCACCTGTAAATCTGGACTAGGACAACAGTGTGTGTGTTTGTGCCTTCAAGTCACCTGTTGGCTCATGAATTTCATAGGGTTTTCGTTAGGCAAGAAATACTCAGAGGTGGTTTTGCCGGTTCGTTCCTTCCAGTTCCTTCCTTCCTACAGCACCTATTATTTGTTGGCAGTCTCCCATTCAAGTACTAACTAGGGCAGACTCTGCTGAGTTTCCAAGATCAGGCAGGATCTTTAACATATGTAGGCACTGCACAATAGCGTATAGATAATGGTACAGTCTTCCTCACCCACAAAATCCACGTGCACAGCCATTGAGCAGTAGCCATGTTTTTTAAAGCCTCCATTTGTTTGATGGAAGACATTTCCACAAGACAGATCATTTCACACACCCATATAATGGAGAAAACTCAGAAGTTGACAGTGCTGCTAAGTCAATCAAGTACAATCATAAAAACTAAGACTCATTAGCAATTTTGCTGTACACATACAAACTGTCGGTAAACTTCCACAATATAGAAAAAGTTAATTATGCTACACAGACAAGAGCATCTTAACAGGATTATACTTTTGCACATTTTTAAAAGCTGTAGTATGAGCTAGTTTTTGAAATAACTATTCTCCCTTAGAAGTAATCAACAGTAAACTGATCTTAATCCTGACCCGGAAAGTCCAAATATGCATTAATAGAATTAACAAGTCTCTCAGAAACATTTTTTAAATTACAACCTCAGGATCATTAATGATATAGAGCCCCTGCCAGAGTACCATTCTATAGAGTATTTGTACATGCACTTGGGTTTTGAAAATGTTACATGCTTGAGTCATCAGTTCACTTTGTTATGTTTTAATAAAACACAAGACCACTTGCCATACACTAATACCTTCCAGTTCTACAGAAACAAATGGTTTTCTGTTTGGAGACAATTATATTGAAGTTCTCTATACTCCAAAGTGGCAAAATCCAGTTATATTTGTCTGCAGACAAAACTATGTAATTTGTCAGCAGATCTGATTGCCCCTTCTCCCTTGCAGCTGTCACCCTGTACCTGTGTTGAAGGACTGACAGAGTCTTTGCGGAGAAGGAGTAGAGCTTCATGAGGGAGGAGATAACAAGAATGTTCTCTCAGACTGGTACTAGTTTTCAACTTGGTATGTCCCTGGGGGAAAAAAGCCCTTTTACCAAGGAGTGACCACACTCTTCACAAATCCCTCCTTGCTTCTGGGTGCAATGCCATGTTCCTCTACTAATGAAATGTTAACTGAAAGTTTAAAAAAACTAAATGATGATTGCTTATTTCCTATAAAAACATTGGTAGTCAGGAAAGACATCTGCTATCATTAATGATCTCTTTTTCCCAGTGCAAACATAGTTGTAATTAATACCTCTACAGTAAATTTAAATAGTTCTTCCTGATCAGCTGGATGTTAAGCCTACAAATAACTACTGTACTGATGTGTTATTAGTATCTGTAACAACATTTTGAAGGGGCCACACAGAATATGTGAAGGAATATGAAACCACAGTAGTGGCCATGGAAATGTCCTATAATGCACACAGAATCCATCCAGTTGACCTGTGTCTCCAGAACTGAAGTAAAATAAAACAAAAACAGTAGCCTTACTCTGTCTGGTTATATAACAGGGTCCCTACTTTCCTATCACTTGAACTACAGTACAGGCAGTTCTTTTGCAAGTTCAGAGGTAGTCAGCGGGTGGCACATAAGAAAGATTAATCTCTGAACCTTTGTTTCCAGCCACCACGAATCCCTTTTTTTAAAAAAAGGAGAGATGAGGACAGGCGGTCATGGAGGGCTGAAGAGTGACGAAAAGCAATGAAATGTCTAGGGTACCAAATGAAAGGAAGTACGTTACTGAGAAAGATTGGGGAAAAAACTGTAAAATGGCCAGGCCAACATTTCCCTCTGGAAGCTTGAAACGACGAGCAATCTTGAAACGACGAGCCAGCTAACCAACCCCAGCTGCACACGGGGATCCATCATCTCTTAATTCCAGCACGAGGGTGGGCAACTGCGGCCCCTCCAGCGTCTTGCGCTTACAACTCCCATCTTCCCTAGCCACGAAAGGCTGACTGAAGGATTATGGCAGCTGCACCCCAAAAACATCGGTAGGGACACATTAACCGAGCCTTGCCCTCTCCTAGAGGGTAGAAGCACAGGCGGGGGGTCGGAGAAGGGTCGCTTAAGTGTTACCGGGTTCGGAAGAGGGTAGCTGCGTTGGGCAAGACCTACCCGGGCTGGAGAGGGGCGACAGGACACCAAAGCAAAATAGAAAATGAACCGCGGGGGGGACGAAACGGGAAGCGCTACGCGTTCCTCTCCGTTTCCGGGCCTGAGATTTATCCCCGCGGTGCAGAGGAAGCCGGTCCGCGAGTCCCGCCCTAAACCCGAGACGGCGCTCCGGTACCCGTCACGTCGCCTCTAGGCTGCCGTTTCCCAAACGCAGATTCCTCACGAGACGGATCTGCGCCCTGGTTCGGCCTGGAGTTAGTTCACTTTGCGCCTCCTGCCGACATTCGTCGCTGCAGCCTAGCCTACTCCCACAAGGGAAGACAGGCTCGAAGGAGGGAAGGGCCTCTCTCCCCACCCCCACCCCGTGTCGAAAGCGCCGCCGCGAACACACAGTCGGCTGCCTGGCTGGCCCTGAGCGGATGAAAACAAACAACGATGGCGACGGCAGCTGCGCGAGAAGGGGGGAGGTCGCGTCCGTGAGAAGCCCCCGCGCCTTCCAGCGAGGGAGTCGGGCCGCAGGGCCCGCGCGCAGGGCGCCCTTTCTCCGGGTGCCGGTGTCGCTCGCTGGGGGCCTTCCGTGGGGGACCGCCGCAGCCGCAGAGCCCGCTCCTCAGGCGCTCTCCCCTCCTTTTGGGTAGCAGGATTAGAGGGAGCCCCCCCCCCGACTGGACTAAATCCGGGGGGTGGCCCGGCTTTCCTACACCCGCCTGCCCCCGGGTGTCTCTCGAGACCGAGGTTCCGCAAAGCCTTGCCCCACGCGGGAAGCGGGCGGCGTAGGACGAGCGCGGAAGTGGCGCCGGGAAGGTTGGCGAGAGCGGGGCGGGCGGCTCGGGGTCGTGGGGTTCCTCCTCCGTGCTCCAAGGCCTCCCCGGGGGGTGGCCAGAGAGGGCCCTTCGCTCTTTGGGAGCCGAGAGGATCCACGGCACGGAGAACCGTCTTTCCCTCTGAGTCAAGGCCATCGGCGAGGATTTCTGACAGCCGCCGCGTCCGGGGCTAGGACAGCCTCCGGGCTTCTCCCCGGAATGAAACCCCGAACCCTCGCCTCGGCCTCCCCGCTGCTGGTAATGATTGTTTCCTTTACTTTAGGCGCATGTGGCCTGTGCGGGTTTTCTTACTTTTTACGCATTGCTGCCTTTCTTCCAAAAATGAGAGTTAATGTTTAGGTTTTAGCTGGATACATTATTTGGATCCTTTCCAGTTCGGTTTTCAACCGTAGGTTTGTGGCAGAAGCTATTTTGCCTTGGTAGATTATTTATGCCGGGAAGTAAACAGCAAGAACTACCCTGTTGGTTGTCCTAGGCTTCTCAGTGACGTTGGCCATTTCCGCACTACACTCTTAGAGTGCAATTATTCCGCTTTCAACATCCTACGGAATCCTGGGGATTGCAGTTTAGGGAGGGGCCTGCAGTTTAGGGAGGGGAAACCCCAGGATTCCGTAGGATGTTGAAAGTGGAATAATCGCACTCTAAGAGTGTAGTGTCGAAATGGCTTTATACCTTCCTGGGCTGACTTTCTAGACTGGGACTTGCTGGCATTGGGGTTCAGTGACTGTGTCCTAGTTGGGGGTACTGCCCAGAAAATGGTGGTGGGAGACATCTATTTCACTCCTTGGCCAATTAATTTTGAAGTACCTTAAGTTGCGTCTCGTCCTGGATTTTTTTTCTCATGTGTGGATGTGTGTATATATGCCTTCAAGTCACCTTATCGATTTATGGTGACCCCAAGAATTTCACAGGGGTGTCTTAGGCAAGGAATGCTAAGAGGTGGTTTTGCCAATTCTTTCTTCTGAAACATAGCCTACAGCACCTGGTATTCTGTGGTCTCCCACCCAAGTGGAACCAGAGGTAACCCTGCTTAGCTTCCAAGATCAGATGTGATCTGGTGCCTTCATATAACTCCATAAAATTCTTAGGTGGAGTCATCCACAGATTTGATCAGTGGGTAACACACAGCTTTACCTCAGTTTCTCATCTTCTAATCCCAAAGAGGCAGCAAAAAACCTGAATGCACATCTAGTTGTAATTTTGAAATGGATGCAGCAAACAAACTGAAACTTAATCTGGGCAAAATGGATATTGTGTATCATAAAATCTTCTGATCTGGATAGCCTTGTGCATCTGGTCCAGAACAGCATCCCTTTCCCCAGAAATATGTATTATAATTTGGAAATAGTCTTGGATCCAGTGCCCTCTGTGGAGGCACAGTTGTAATCAGTGTAATCAGCAAGCAATGATATTTACCAGCTTCTGCTGCTTTGTCCGTTGTGGCAGATCCTAACTTGGTGATACAGATGCAACAGTTGCATCTAGTTTTGATTACTGTGATGCATTCTGTGTGGAATGACCTTTAAAGACCATTTGAATTTCCAATCGTTGCAGAATGCACTAGCAATAATGTTTCTAGGATCTAGGCATTGTGATCACACTATATCTGTTCTGTGCCAGTTATAATAGTGCCTATTCACTTTTGAGTTCAATTTAAGATGCCAGTGTTAACCTTTGAAGTCCCAAATATCTGGGACCACTTAACTGAAAGATCACCTCCACTTGAAGGTACCTACCTGGGCCTTAAAAATCAGTATTTCATCCTCTGCTGTGTGATCCATGAACAAGAGCCATAAGGCTAAAGAGTGCCAAGCATAGGGCCTTTTGGTGATAGCTCTGTGTTTCTGGAATACTTTAGAGTAGTATGTGTTCTCCTCTCTCTCGTTTTTTGGCCTTTAGGCATTTTCAATACTTCTTGTTACAGACACCTTTTGGATGATTTGTGGTACTTTGAAATTTGTTGTTGATGTGTGCCTTCACGTTTCAAACTTATGATGATTCTAAGACAAAGTGTCATAGTGTTTGGGGCCCAGATTTCTTCAGAGGGGATTTCTTCAGAAGGGGCTTTCCTCTGAGGCTGAGAGAATGTGACTTGCTCAAGTTCATCCGGTGGGTTTCCATGCTCCAGCGGGGATTCAGACCCTGGCGTACAGAGTCACAGTCTAATGCTCAATCTACTACACCATGCTGACTTTGAAACAGCTGCTGTTATTTTAACATTTTTATTCAATTCTGCTGTTTTGATTTATTGATTTATGTACTTTTGGGTTTTGATGTGTAATTTTTCTGTATTTTAACATTTTAATGTTCTTTATATGATCGTTCTATGTTTTATGGACTGTTGTAAAGCAAGAAGTATAATTGATCTTGAAAAATGTTTTAAAAAAAAACTAAATAATTACAAATAATGTCATCACAGTATGATGTGACAAGCGGATAAACTTAGGTTTAAATTCAACTGCTGTGCAAGTTCAAAGCTACAGGCCATGGAACTTGAGAGCTATTTATAGCTCGTTTGCTTTTGTTTTATGAACTTAGGCAAATGTGTATTTGCAAGTTTTATGAACTTAATGAAAATGCAAATTATATAATTATGCTGATGTGTTTCACCAAACCTGTAATTGAAAACAGCTGTTTTTAACTATTTAAAACAGTGTTCAAAGAGTTCCAACAATACAATTTCAGTTCACTTACAATACTTACATCATGTAGGCATTTCAGGGTCAGCCAGTCTCTACACTGCATACTTTGTCCTCATCATGTGATATGGCCACATGGACTTTTGATCTGGAGATATTTCTAAATCATTCAGTCAATAATGAGGCAGGAATAATGTGAGACTTTTCTGACTGTTGAAGCCAAAATCCAATACCAGTGGAAACATGCTTAATTCCTCTGAAGTATTAAATAGTACAATTCTTTAATGAGGCTTACTTTCAAGTAAGCATCTTTAAGGCTGCAGCTGTAGTATGGTTTAACTCTATATTGGATAATGGCTTTGGCTTTTGAAGATAACTATTAAACACAGAAAGTTAATTCAGAATCACTGTGTTTTTATTCCCTTAAATATTATTTAAAAAAATGTTAAGACCCTGCAGTTATTTGAAAAATGTATGTATTCTTAGTTTCTGTGTGCAAGAAAGGAAAAGCTAAACCAAAATATGCATTAAAATACCATTGTGATTTGTGACACACTTAAGGGTGACAGTGTGGGCAGATTTTAGATTACAGTCATCCCTCTACATTCGCTAGGGTTAGGGGCACAGGACTCCCATGAAAGTGGAAAAATCATGAATAACTCTAGGCCCTCCCAAACCATATTTAACACACAAAAAAGATGATCACCATATTTAACCCACTGTGGATTCCTTTGAGGCATCAGGGTTCCTTCACAAGCAGAAGTGGGTGGCTGGTAGGGCTAACTGCCACCTCCACTGCTGTCCCACATCATTTTTAATAGGGACTTACAAACCTCATTTGCAGTTTCACGGTGCTTGCAGTCCCTATTAAAAATGGCATAGGGCAGCAGCAGGGCTGACAGCAAATAATCCGTGAATAATCCGCAAAAGTGAAACCTGCACATGTGGAAGGCTGACTGTACAATGATTTATAGTGCAATTTTTCGCATGTTTACTTAGACATAAGTGCCACTGTGTTCAGCTGTGCTTACAGGAATGAAGTGAGCCATGAATCTCACAGGATGACCTTGAACCTAACTTTCTTTGAGTGTAGTTCTTTACAGTGTTGATGTGACAATAAAATGGGAAAAAGAACCTAACCTGAGCTCCTTTGATGAGAGGCAAACATAATGGTAATCAGTACAGATAATATATTGGAAATATTGTAGTTTTAAAGGAATATGGATCCACTTTTTGCGTCTACGTTTAGTAAAAATAAAACACCCTATGACACTAGAGAATGCTAAATGCAGTTCAAATTTGAAATATTTTTTCTCAAGAGAGTACAGAGTACTGTCTTGTACTCACAGAGTGCAAAGACCTGAGATTCTGCTTTTCTTTCTTTCCTTTTTTTGATTTATATTTGTTTTCTCTTTCCATTATTGCTGCTTTTTTTCTTGCTGTATCTGACTGAATAGATATTGAACTTAATTGTGAAATCAGTAATTTGAATCTGATTTCCATGGGGTTTTTAAACATTTCCTGCATGTTACATTCATCTTGCTATTAAACATCACAGCAGCTTATAGTGGGCTGCCACATAGTTTAGCATCCAGGCTCCAAATACTCTGAGAATTCCTATCTTGTAGTATAATGGGGTCATTCTGATTTCGTCTGTTCTGTAGGTTCACAAAAGACAAATGGTGAGGTGGTCAATCTGCCAGGACTAAAATTAAAGTGTAATTATTTCTCCTACAGTTGTCAACATCTAGCTTGGAACTCAATCTAGTATTCCTCTTAGGAGGGGATGATATAACTGTTGCCAGTGCTACTGCTTCTTTCAAACCATGAGCAGGTAGGCAGAGAAGAAACAGATTCTGAAATAATTTGTGAGTCACACTCATGTTTCACTTTTATTTGGAATTTTAATTGAAATCTCTTTAAAGGTTTTCCTGCTTTCTAGGAGTTTGTTCTGGGGCAGAAATGTTGGTTTGAATTGTAAAGGGTTATGAAAAATGCCACAGTCATAGTTCTGAGTTGGGCCATGGCTATATTAGCCCAGTGACTCCAAGGGCTGACTAATGCTCTTAAGTTGTCAAGTAGAGGGTTTTTTGTTTGTTTGTTGTTTCTTTGTTACCTTAGTTTCTTTTAACTGAGGGTTAAACCTGGGCTGTTTTGCGTGTGAAGTATATGATTAATCAGAAAGGCATGGTCTGTCCCAAAGTAAGAAAGCTGTACAGATAACTTAATTCAGTAGGGCTTAGTCTGAAGTATAGGACTGCAGCCAATTGATGCAGTATGAAGTATTTATTGCTACAGACAATGTTTGAGAAATTTTATTAGAATACAATTGTTTACTGTTTCTCAGTACACTTTTAACACTTTAATTCTGTAATCTTCAAATCATAGGATTCACAGCAGTGAAAATGCTATTGTTTCAAAGGAGCCTTGCACAACCCGACACGGTCAGATGTGGTGAAGTACAACTCTCATCTGAACTAGTGCTAGAATGCCAATTTGTACTTCACAGATTCTGAGTGCTAGAGTTTCTGCATATACTGTGTATATTTTCAGGAGAAAATGTGATTAAAAGGATGTAAAACAGACTGTTTGTCTGATACACTGACTTCTCCAAGGTCAGAACCCAGGAATTCCTTACATCAGCAGTTCATAGCTACCTTGAGCCCTACTCTTTGACAACACTAAATATTCCACTGTGCTGAAAAAGGAATGATTCAAACACTAACTTTGTTTCTATCATTGGAAAACAGTGCAGAATGTGTAAAAAAAATACTGTTTATTATTTATTTGTTACATTTATTCCTTACTTTTCCATATGAAAATACCAAAAGTGGCTACTATGTATTGCTAGCTGTATTCACTTTTTAGTGTTCTCTTGAAATTACAAAGAGGTGTTTACGTTATTTGTATCTTGGTCAACTTCATTTTTGTCAAATTTATTATTGCCTGTGTATGTGTGCGCACACACACACACACAGAGTATACAGCGTGTGTTCACAGAGTTGCAGTTTAATGGTAACTTGATGGGCTTTACTGTTCTAATAGCAAGAGATAAAAGATAGTTTACTGAAAATCACATAGCTGTTCTCTAGCAGAGTCAGGCTTCATTGTACATTTTTCTTTCATTATTTCACTGTTTCTCTATTGCAGTGAGTATTGTTGTAAACAATCAGAAATCTTTCGGCAGGAGAGAGAGGAAAATCTTGTACGTCTTATGGCATTTATTGTTGCATAAGCTTTCATGGACGAGTACCTACTCAGATGTGTGAATTGTTATCCTCAGTTTGGGATCTGACATCTGGCATGTCACAGGCCTACTGAAACTATTTGTGCTCATTCACACAATTAATTACAGAACCTAATAAATCAGCCCTAATAAATCGTCATAGGCTTTTTATCTACCGATAACACTGTTACCTACATAGAATAAACTTTCCAATTTTTATACAGGAAAATAAATGAATGCCAATTTAATTTCACAAATGATAACCCTCAGAAGCCAACAGGACCATGTTTCAGTTTCCCATGGCATTCTGTTGCTAACCTCAGTGTCATAATTCCTAAAGAAAAGACTTCTGAGATACAGCAAAATAAAACTGCCAAACAGAATTTATCACAGATTTGATCTTACTCATTTAGGTGTTCATTATCACTCTGGATTTTTTTCTCTATACATTAAATTAACATAACAATGCTGGAAAAATTGTATTATTGCTAGCTATTGCTGCTGTGAATGGTCACTGTTCCAGAGAGATTAATAACTTATATTTTCAAAGGTGATAAGCCACTGTTTCTTTTTCCCTGCTGGTACAACATGAAATTGGCTCTACCTCTTGAATGTCTTAACCTAGTTAAAGATACACAATGCCTCTTACGTTCCATCTTAAGACCATTGCAGTTTTTTGGTACTTTTCCATCATGAGCAATATGTACTCTTTTCCTCCACCTTTTGATTTTTAGCTTAACATTAAGCTTGAAGGAAAGTTCTATTGAACTCAAAAGTTTGCTCTCTACTTTGTAGATTCATAGAACCATGTAATGAGGTCTACTCAGAAATAAGTCTCATTGATGTCAGTGGTACTTACTCCCTACAGTGTCAGCATTGGTTCTTAAAATGTTATTACTCTCATCTTACTTTTAGATATGTCTGCATTTGAGCCTTAGCTATAAAAGCAAACTTGTATTATTTTGTGCAATTTATGGCTTATGATACCTCCTTCAATAATTTTTCTTTGTATCAGAGTATAAATTTTCCCAGTTCATTTGTTGTTGTGTGCTTTCCAATAGTTTCCCATTTCTGGTGACTATAAGGTGACCTTATCATAGAGTTTTCTTAGCAAGATTTGTTCAGAGGGGCTTTGCCTTTTCCTTCCTGTGAGGCTGAGAGAGTATGACCTGCCAGAAGTTACCCTGCGTGTTTCCATGGCTGAGCAGGAATTTGAACATGGTCTCCAGAATCATAGCCCAACTTTCAAACCACTGCACCTTGCTGGTTTTCAGCTTACACCACAATATGAAACCTTCTACTCTCCACACAATTGAATAAGCAACTTGTAGTCCTCAAAAGTTTATGCTACAGATTTCCTAGTCTTTAAAGCTCTGTAAGGTTTTATTGCTGCTGCAACAGTCTACCATAGCCATTCTTGTAGAATGCCATTAAAGTAAAGTGGATAGGCATTTTAAACATATTTGTTGGGGAGATACAGTCATCCTTCCACATTTTCAGGTTTAACCTTTATGGATTTGATTATTTGCAAGTTTCTTCAATCCCTATCCCCCTGCCACCACCTCAAGGGCTTCTTTTACAGGTAAAACTTTCCTCTCAGTGGCTTCAATCAGGCAACAGAAACCTTTACAAACCTGCCTTTGGTCCTCCTCCTGCACCAGTTGCTGCCTGACCAGCTAACAATGGATCACAACCCAATTTCTCAGCACTACAAACCCTCTCCCAATACCTCTCACCCAAGGAAGGAGAAGGCAAGAAAAATGTATAGGGCCATCATGTTGACCTAACCTTTCCTTTTTCTGACCTGATTTGGACCCTGGGTGCCTTCTGTCCCTACCATGTCTCAGCCCCTTTCCATCATACATACATACATACACACACACTTTTTGATATTTCTTATTTTTCCACTTTTGCATGGGCCCTGTACCCCAGCTCTAGGGAGTGTGGAGGGTTGACTGTATATAGATAATATACTATTATCACTATTACTGCTATTGTTAGTAGCTTAGTATTTACATAGCACTGTTAACCATTCAACAATAATTGAGAGATTATGTTAGTCTCTCAGTCTTTGCATTAAACCCAGGACAGAGGTAAGCATTGCTCTCTCTATTGCAGGTTTTGACAAAGGGAAAGAGAAAGAAAGGGCTGAGCCTAAACGACTTACCTAAATCCACTTAGCAAGTTTATCACTAAGGTGAGATTTGAATGAGACCTCCTTGCAGACAAGTTACACTTTTAAGCTCTAGAGCAAATAGAAATTCTACGTTAGACTAGAACTTGCATTGTCTGAATGCTACTAATGAATGAAAAAATGTGGCCCTTGGATTATATTGCAAACCATTCATGACAACCTCATTCTGTGCCCCTCAACTGCTTTATCACCAAGATGTGTTTGGTAGCCTAGATAACCTGTAAGTGCTTGCCTCTGCAGGCTTCTTGCTTGGACAAGGACATTTATTATTAGACTAAGAGCAGTACTTTCTGAAATTTCTGTCATTGTTACCCAATCCAAATCTGAATGTAGGGGGAACGGGGCACAGAAGTAGTTCAGTTGCAAGGAGAAAGCCACTACCATTGACCAGTTGGTAAAGAAGTTAAAACATATTGATTCTCAGCTTTGGGGAGAATTCTGGTACAGATTCAAAGGTCTTGTGGACCTCTTCCTCACTGAATAATCATTAAGGCAGGATTTGCAAAATCCTTGATCCTTACCTGGCTGCCCTGTTACACTAGAAAATCCAACCAATCTACTGTTAAATGGTCTCCAGGTTCTTAGGACAACAGCAAATCTGCCCTACACAGCCAAGACATGTCTGGGCTTAAATAAATTTCTAGTCTGCTACCGTGCAAACTGCTGTTGGTATTTTAAAAAGTGGCCTGTTTTCTTAAATGCAGCCAATGGCTAAACTCATATGTAGTTCTAGCAACTTCAGTATGAACATGTGATATTTTCCTAATCCAGCTCCTGTCATGGCTGAGCAAATTCTAAGATAGATTAAGATATTTTGCCGCTGTTGAAAACAGAAATTTCTCTGGAGTGAATTCTTTCATAGCTTGTTTTGTATTACTCTGGTACTATATTAATGTGGATCATAAAAAATTATTCCCCCAGCAGTGAGGGATATTTGAATATTATTTTACTAGCTCTTTATGGTTAGCTTACTGAAGTCACAGTCTTTGATCAGTTTTTAATAATACAGGAGGATCTTTGGATACAGAAACCCAAATAAAAATAGAATATGCTATGCCTGTTCTCTTCCAGATCTCTATATGCAATGGACACTGATCTCAGTTCCCAAGACAGGAAGGATTTGGACAAGTTTATCAAATTTTTTGCCTTAAAGGTAATTATTTATTATAAGCATACTTCTTCTGCATTTATGTTGTAGTGTGTAATGTCGTTGTTCAGGTGTCACTAGTACATATAACATTGATTAATGCAGCATTTAGGCCCTTTAACACAACATTTTGCAAATCTTCAGATTTCTTATGTTTTCTGAAAATATACAATAGATTATAGGGGTTTCTATATGCCATCAGGTTGATTCTAACTTATGCGAACCCTGTTATAGAGTTTTCTGTGTAAGACTTATTGAAAGCAGCCTTGCCATTGTCCTCTAAGGCTGCGAAAGCATGACTTGGCCAAGGTCACCAAGTGAGTTTTCATGGCTTAGTATAGATTCAAACCCTGGTCTCCCAGAGTTCTACTCCTACACTCAAACCATTATGTCACACCAGATTTCAAGTCTGATTACAGTACAGAAAAATTAAAAATCCACAAGTCTACATTTGGACTTTATGTGTGCCAACATTCCATTTCACACTCTTGGGTGGCTGCAGATGATCTGTAAGCTTGGGCCCAAACTCTGTATACCTGGGAGTCAAGAATTTTTATTTTTTTAATTTAATTTAGTTTAGTTTATTTATAATCCCACCTTTCATTGTAGTAGGGATGCAGCATGGCCTTCAACATAACTTTAAAAGCTGTACATAAAAAATAAACTACGCATATTAAAGTACAAATTAAAGTAGCTGTACTACTGAAACACCAACTAAGCTTAAACAGTCTGAAACTCCTTAGTAGCAATAAATATAATTACATTATTAAATGATTTCCTGATAACAGAGAGAGGGTCTCCCCTTCCAACCTGTAAAGGCTTCCACTGCAACTCCTTCTCACAGGGAATTGCTAGAAGCACCATGGGATGGGGCTTCCATGGAGCTTTCCCATTGGGGGACGAAAGTGCCCTCTAAAACCATCTCAGGAGAAGGCCATCTCATTCATTTTGTTATGCACAGTAGCACAGTGGATGCACGTATGTGATCTGCACACACCCCAAGCTATGGTGTGTGAACGTATGCAATGTCGCAAACATATATAGAAGTCTCATGCCGACAGAGGAGGTGTCTTGTCTCCTTTGGGCTCCAGTCGTATTTAGTTTAACATGGAGTCCCTGATCTGCATGTCTGAAGCCAAAAAAACAACATTCCTCACCCCTCCCCTATAGAAACAGAAAAGAAGTTACTGTTGAATTTTGATTCAAGAAAAATGAAACAGGAAGACACATAATCATTACCACCCAGATCAGTTTATCTGGACTACATTCTCACCAGTGAAAGAGCAGAATGTCCTACTCTTGCAATTCAGAAAGAAAAACCAAATTTCTGTGCACTAAGGCATGGCAGAAATATAGTTTACCACAAAGAATCTTGATACAGTTACATTTAGTGACATACTGAGAAGAAAGCCTGATGTACAAATGTGCTTGATTACCTGTGTTGATAGATTAAAATGAGACTATCATAGAGCAATCTGAAGAAGTTTTACACCCTAAAGTTCCTTGTGATAATTCTTAAGGAAATTCCTGCTCAGCTTGTTGAGTTCAGTGGACTCTGCCATTGTCAGAGCAAAGAGTGCTTCTGTGTCAATGTAGGAAGGTAAGTGATACAGGTCATCTAATTCTGCATTTCAAGATTAACTTCATGTGGAGCAGAGTGTCAAGAACTGAATGGGAAAGATCTGAGCCAATGTGCCCACTCAATTAGACTGAGAGGTGCTGCATCCAGACCAATAATACTGGTAAGCTGTTTAGGAACAGCTGAGCAGTAGAGATGTGGGCAAGATTGTATTATGATTTTCCATATATAATTTGTCCCAACTTTGAGTGATTGGTAGTTCATACACGTGCTTTCCATATGAAAAAGCAAATATATATTGTTTGCACTATAGATGAAAAAATTGGCTGTCTGGTTTGGGTCCTGATGGTTAGAAGTAGTAAAGAATTCAAACATGCTGAGCCCATTCTGGGAAGAGAACAGAGAAAGCCAGCTGAAATTCAGTGAACAATTTTTAAAAGAAACTAAACTGATTAATGTTCCAAACATTTGATTACATATCTCTTCCTTGGGGTACAAATTTCACTGCTGGGGCGGTCTCAGTCTATCTGATGTGATTGACCAGCAGTTATTTTTTTCCATTGTACCAGGGACTGGTACCATATCTATGCTCATTGTTGCTGTTCTTTCTTTTCTGGAAACTTGCCAGGGACTGGCAACCAGAACTCAGGGCCAGAACTGGTCCAGGGACCACCACTTTAAGCAGCATTGGTCTAGGGAACCATTTTAGCAGTTGCTTATTATCAGGACATAACACAAAAAACATACTTTTCAAAAACATACTTTTCAGTGACTGTGTGTTGCTATGCTTCAAATGCATGTACCCAGCAATGGAAAAAATCAGCAGCAGCAACATTATGTATACATCATTGATGTACATGGTACTTTACAGAGTATAAGACAGATCCATGTTCAAAGAAGTTTATAATCTAAATTCAACATGGGAAGAAGCAGAGAAAGGCTGGGATGGAATTATTGGAAGAATATGTGTTGATGCCAGTTATGCCTACCTAGATTTATTTATGGTGAATATGTGGGCTAAGGGATTATGTCAAAGCATTCACAGACTGGCTGGATTTTGAGGTGGGGTTTGAAGTAAGAGAGGTAACACCAAGCAGATGTTCTGCAAGTCAGGTTCTAGGCTTATTACTGTTGTTGTTATTATCTGCTACCTTTTTCTCAGACTAGGACTCACTGCAGCTTACAACAGTTTAAAAATTCATTGTTAAAAATCCACAAGATATAAAAGTTAAAACAAGATTAAACAATCAAAGAATTAAAACCAAGTTAAACATTCATTATTAAAACACACATACACACACCTCAACACAACACTGCAAGACAAAAAGAAAATAGGGAGTACGCCAGTCTAACTTCTCTGGGAAGGGAGTTCTAGAGTCTGAGTGCAGCCACGGAGAAGACCCACTCCCATGTTCCCACAAATGTACCTGTGAAGGTGGTGGGACAGAGGGAAGAGCCTCCCCAGCAGATCTCAAAGCACCAGCTGTTTCATAAGTGATATGGAACAGCAAAAGAGGAAAGAAGGACAGAATCATTTGTATGCCAGCTGATGGTGGACCTGAATAAGCAAATACCACAGGCGTGGATGAATCAGCATGTGGGGTGAAGCATAAGATTATGTTGTGTTTTGAAGAAAAAGTTTATACAGAAGCAGACAGGAAGCTGAAGATAGAGATTTAAAGAGAAGACACTGAGGTCAGAGCAACAAGAAAAGTTAATTGTAGTGGTCGTGTTCTGTGCAGAGCAGACAGGGCCAAGGTGCAACAACTGAAAAACAAAGAAAAAATGTGCAAATGGTCAAAATAACTGCTTCTGTATTTCACTTATTCTCCTTCCAGGAAAGTACCTTTTCAATGGATTGATGCTCTACAGCAATAGTATTTAACTTCTCATGAACTCAGTAGGCTCATTTTCTCTTTCAGACTGTACAAGTGATTGTCCAAGCCCGACTTGGAGAAAAGATTTGCACTCGATCCTCATCCTCCCCAACAGGCTCTGACTGGGTAAAACTAGAACAAGCACAGGACTCATTTGTCTTGTCATGTTAAGATACAGGAAGCACTTAAGGAAAAAATATAAAATAAAAATACGAAATGTTAATGTTCAGTATTTCCATTTTTCATTCATCTGTGTGCTGTACATAGGACTAACTGTTTTTCCTCTGGGGCTGGGTGTACAAGTAGGGGCTATATTTGAAGAATTTCTGCTTCCTTAACGGGCTTGAGCTGGAACTTTTTGTCACTGCTTTTCATTGAGAAGTATGTGGTTCTTATAGAAGATTGCTAGCCAATGAGAGAACAAGAAAGTAGCAAAAGGAATTTTGTGCATGTACTACTTGCTTTATATAACTACAATAAAGGAAAACACATTGCAAGCTGAATTCAGGGGCAGATCTAACACTAGACTTCTGTTAGCAGAATGGTGGAATCCTGTGCAGGTTGCAGACCACCATGCAAAAACTGCTTCAAAGACTGGGAAGCTGCAATGAGAAGGAAAAGGGAAGATAATTATGTTGTATTAACGCTTACAGTGCCATTGCCATGTTGGCTTTAGGCTGTGTTCTTTCAGAGTGTCATAGAGCGAGTGTCTCAGATAAGGGCCTGAAAAATTAAAATTTATATTCTTTGATGTTTCAGTTCAACTTGGCCATCAAAGATATACCAGAAGTTACTCATGAAGCAAAAAAAGCTTTGGCAGGACAGCTGCCTGCTGTTGGGCGGTCTATGTGTGTGGAAATCTCTCTCAAAACCTCTGAGGTAACACTTAAATTAAAATTTGTTTAACTTTCCATCTTTGCATGTAAGACTCTTGTAAAGTTTCATTATGTGTCTTCCCATAATGCATATGGTATCTAGAAAAACAGCATCTTGGTACACCACCTTGGTAGTGTTAAGGGAAGTCTAGATGTTAATAAAAACAGGAGGTGCACTGTTCTGAAAAGTTCAGCCTCCATGTTGTTGTCACATTTAGGATCTTCTAAAGATCAAATTTAGGGGAGCATGTTCTCACTGTTTCAGATAGAAGAGGCTGAAAAAAGCAATAGTTTCCATTTTAAACACTGTTTCAGAGAAAAGAATAATCAGACTATATGAAATGTGAGGAGGTGACAAACTGATAAGGTTTTCATTCATTGCAAAGGGAAGTCAGATTCATCATATGGGCTAGTAAATTACACTGATTCCTTTTTCCATATACACATTATTGATTTATCTGAGTGAGCAAACTATAGTCATATATTTAAGTTTGTGATCACACTTAGAATGCTGAAAGATGTTTCTTTTTTCAGCTTCATATGGAACACCCTAGAACCACAATTAGATTTAGGCTGATTTGTGATTATAATGAGAGCTGCTTGTTTTGCCACTATTTTGAAAGAGACACCATATCTCTCTACAAATCAACTATAGTAGCATTTTCCTCACAGGTGTTTATTATTCTTTGTTCAACTGCAGGGAGATTCCATGGAGCTCGAAATCTGGTGTTTAGAAATGAATGAAAAGTGAGTGTATGTTTGGTTATTTAGTTAAAGCCTTATTATACCACATTTGGGAAACTGCGGGAGGGATGTAGCAGAATATAATTCACTCTTTAGTTTTAATATGGCCCATTATGGTTTAACCTTAACCAAGATCACAAACTATAGTTTTGATCCTGGTTTGAGGGTAAATTAAAGTGTGAGTGCACCATAATTTGCTGGGCTTGGGTGAAGTAGTACACTGCAGCATGACACGTACCAAGTCAGAGGTTTCCAGGCTTGTACTTTTACACACAGAGCGAAGAAGAAAGAGAGGGCAGAGGCAACATATAAGTCTGAGGCAACTTCAAGGCACATACACCACACTTATGCTTTCTTATTGTAGTAATGCCGTTTCATGGTTTGGAGTTACATCTCAGTTGTGTTGCTGCCTTGCTGAATAATTAATACCGTTGCTTTGGGAAAAATTTGGACATTTATAGTCCAGATACCTAACTCTATATTATATTGTGGATTTAGTCTTCAAGGAAGTGGGTATATTCTATATCTTTGAATGCAGAGAGTATGAGAGAGAGACCAACAAATAGCTATCAGTTCCATATTTGGCCACCTGGTCTCTATGCAATATATAATTCAAATACCATGAAGGTTTGAATGATATTCTTTGATAGTATGTGCTGGGTGGGAAAGCAGACAGGAATCTAGACTGGGGCCAGATAACATTGGTCATTCAGTCTTTCTTTCTCTTATGCAGACAGAGCCTGCTCCAGACTTAGCCAACACCTGGAGAAGCTATCCCATCTAGGCACTGGCTTAGTTCTAAGCCGGCTTCTCTTCTTCTGAAACTTCTCCATTAGGGAAAGACAAGGGAAAAGTGAGGTGGGCTCATCTAGTACCTCAAAGAATTTAGGCAGCCTCTGGGCTCACAGGCAGCTCAAGGAGTCCTAAACCAGTTTTGGCAAAGTCAGTTAAGCCATGACCTGTAGACATGCTTTGACTCCATGGTTCTGTTATTGTCTCAGTCCTTCTCTCTTCAGAGACTTCAGGCCAAAGGTTCTTCATCTCTACTGCATAGCTTTCATTTAGTAGCAGACTAAAATGCTTTTACAGTTGTAGCAACAAATTAATGTGCACTCTTCTTAAGGAGCTTCATAAATTACGAAATAGGACACTTGATTGAAATTAGATTTGTTCTTTAGTAGTTTTAAAGCACTGATTTAAATAAATCCAGCTTGGTTGGAAGATATCAGATACTATTAGATGATGGTGATTATTATAAATCCTCATGATGTTCTGTGATTATGTGACCTATTCTGATTTGGAAACGTTATACAAAAAAAACAAAAAAACAAAAACAAAACTGGAGCTAAATTATCTACAGTGAGTTAGGAATTCTCATTTTTTATTCTTCACCAGGCAAATACAGCTGTCCAGAAGGATCTGTTTCTTTATAGCTTTTAATTTCTCCTAGATTAGGTGATGGAAAAATACTTTGGAATTCAGGCCTTAATACATTGTATCATATGAGATACCATTGCTTTCTGAAACAGCTGTATCTCTTCAAATGCTTGTGTATTTAAAGTCTATATGCTGAAATATATGGATTTCTAATAATTACAACTAAACATTCTGAAAGGATATTTATATAGGTATCTATGACTACAAAATAAGCTATAAAATGTACAGAGACCTACAGTAATTATCAGCTTTTGATTCAGAGAAGTTTGTATGGTATAAAAACCTTGGTATTGGAATTAGATCTTGTTTCTGCTGAAATAAATTGCACAGATTCTGTAAAGAGATGTGTATGTTCCAAGCCGAATCATTTTCTTTTATTTTAATGGCATGCTGTAATCTCAGTTCCATTAATTTTACATAGGTTAAGTCTAAAGAAGGTCTTAAGTTTCTCAGTCCTAGTTCTTGCTGTTGTAATTTTTGTCATTTCACTGAGAATGTTGGACTAACTTTTTCTTTGTTGTTTTTAGATGTGATAAAGAAATTAAAGTTTCCTACACTGTGTATAACAGGCTGTCTCTATTGCTGAAATCTTTGCTTGCTATAACAAGGGTGACTCCTGCCTACAGACTATCAAGGAAGCAAGGTCATGAATATGTAATATTGTACAGGTAATACTGACTCTGATAATCCTTTGAAATAATGGTGCTATAAGTACCTATGTCCTCCTTGCTGTAAATGTTTTATTTCTTACACAAGTTTTTATTATTATTATTATTATTATTATTATTATTATTATTATTATTATGTAGCTTTTCTATATGCTTAGGATATTCTTCCCATTTATATTTAAGCATGTTTTCTCATTTCTTCTAAGAGTCTCTTTAGTTAAAAGAGACCCCCTTCAGCTTTCCTTGTTACCTTATTCATATTTTGAAATGTTGTAAAGAAGTAACATACTTTGTTAATGACTAATGTTAAATTTGTTGCATTCTTCAAAGCAAGTTGAGTATGTGTAGGTTAGTGCTTCTTCTGTCCTTATGCTTGTTGACTGTCTCACAGTCTAGACCAAACACTGTTAGCACATTTGGAATGACATTGTAGAAATGTAATTTTACTAAATAGCTTAAATTCAAAGGCACTTCCTTTCTATCTCCACTTCATTTTATTTGTGCTTATGCAGGAGCCACATTGAAATTGTGGAAATTGTACCACAGCTGAGCTTTGCAGACTGTGTATCTGCTTCTCCCAGCTCTTGCGTTCTCCATACAACAATAATACGTGGAAAATCTGACATAGTTTTCCTTTATCCCTCCCCATCTTTGAATCCTGGCTGTACAGAATGTAATGGCTACCATCCACAGGAAAAAAAAAAGCTGTCAGATATGTAAATCCAGCCACAACATAAAAATGCTAATAACCTGTTTTTCATATCTACCAGAACTTGAGTGAACTGTCTGTAGTAGAATACAGATATAAAACCTGATTATCAGGAGCCACCTATAAAGTTCTTAATAACAATTTTGAAACAATGGGAGCAGGTTGTGTTTTGTTTTATTTTATTTTATTATTTTATTTCATTTCATTTCATTTCTGTCCTGCCTTCATCCTTAAATGGGACCCAGGGTGGCTTAAAGTGAGTTAAAACAATGTACAACTAAAATAATATATAATACAGAAGTTTTTTAAAACTACATAAGCAGTCATATTTAAAAATATGTTTAAAACAATAATAAAGATAAATGTCTATCATACCCCATTAAAGAAACCCATCTGCAAAAACCAGTTGAAAGCTGAAGACTTTTCTAAATGAGAAGTTCTTTGCCTTCCAGTGACAAGAGAGGCCAGGGAAGTGGGGAGACAATCAACCCACCTATGGCAGGGAATTCCATAGTAAGAGACCAACCACTGAGAAGAATTTCACCCATGTCTCTTATAAGTGCACCTGTGATGGTAGTGGGACTGAAAGAAAGCCATGCCTCAAAGATTTCAGAACCCAGGCAAGCTAATATACGGCCTTTTAGATATCCTGGGCATTTGTGGGTTTGACCTTCACAAATTTGATTATTCACAAGTGTGCATGCATCCCCCCACCCATTCTCTTCCTCCCATTTCCATGCATTTTGCCCTGACATGGAGAACTTGTGCTGAGGCAAAACAGAAGGGAATGGGCGTGGAGCAGCTTCATGCGAGCCTTCCTTTTCCCCTCCAATTGCTATGCATTTTGCCTGGGCTCAGAGAACTCAAACGAGGCTTCTCCCACTCCTCTTTCCTTTCCATTTTGTATAGGAGCTGGAAGGCAGGGAGCTCTGGAGGGGGAAAAGAAGGTTCACACAAGGTTTCCCCTACCCTCTTCCCTTGCATTTTGCGTGGGGACTCGAAGGGGGGAGTTCCAGAGGAGGAAAGGAAGGCTCATGCAAGGCTTCCCCCACTCCCCCTCCCTTTCATTTTGCAGGGAAAGGAGGAAGACATGGAGGGGAAAAGGAATGCTTGCACAAGGTTTCCCCCACCTCCCTTTCCATTCTGTTTTGCATAGGAACTGAAAGGTGGGGAGATCTGAAGGTGGAAAGAAAGACTCGTGTGAGGCTTCCCTCACTCCTCCTTCCCTTCCGTTTTGCATGGGAATGGGAAAGGGGTAGCCCCGAGAGGGAAAGGGAGGTGGAACAGGGGAGTTATTCATGTTTTTTCTACTTTTGTGAGGGTTCTGCATCCCAAACCCTCACAAAAGTGGAGGGGCCACTGTTTAGGGTTTTGTAGATTACAATTAGGAGCCTGGCTGCAGCATTTTGGGCCTGGCAAAGTTTCCAAAGGCAGCCCCACATAGAGTGCATTACAGTAGTCCTGACAAGATGTAATCAAAGTGTGTAATTCACAGCCAGGCGAGACTTCCCCAGGAACAGGTGCAGCTGACACACTAATTTTAAAAGTGCAAACACACCCCTGGCTACTGTTGAAAGCTATGCATCTAAACTAAAGGCTGAATCAAATAATATGCCCAAGTTATGAACCTGAGATTTCAGGGCAAGCATAATCCCTGTACATTACAGAATCAATCTCTGTTCTCTGATCTGTCTTTCGGCTAACCAGAAGCACCTTTGTCTTCTCTAGATTAAGCTTTAATTTGTTTGCCCTCATCCAATCTATTGCTGATAGAAGATATAGTGTCTGATTTGGTATTGAAACAGCTTACTTGGAAGTGAATGGAAAAGAGAGCTAAAACTGAGTGTCACCAGTGTACTGGTTGTGTTCCCCAAAACTCTAGACATCCTTTTCCAGCTGTTTCATGCATATGTTAAGCAGCATGTGGAACAAAATTGAACCCTGAGGGACACCATGGGCCAACAGCCAGGATGTCAAACAGGTGTTCTCCAGCACCATGTTCTGAGCTTGCCTGTCCAGGAAGAACCTAAGTCACTGTAGAACAGTTCCCCCAAGTCCAAGCTCAAAGAGGTAACACACAAGAATACTTACTTCACTGCCACCATTGCATCTGCCCAGAAAAATATTGTGGTCGATGGTGTCGAAAGCTGCTGAGAAGGTCTAGCAAAACCATAAGAGACACACTCTTCCATCCAGTTCCAGGCATCCAGTTCCAGGCACACTCTTCCATCCAGTTCCAGGCATTAAGGTGATCAAACCTGTTCTATCCCTTAGCCAGAACTGAGGTCAGACTGAAATAGATCTGGATGATCTGTTTGATCCAGAACCCCTTGGGACTGGGAGGCCACCACACATTTCCAGATCAATTGAGCTATCACTCTAGCAGCCAATTTTAGAATTACTAAATGTTTGTGATGAAATGTTTTCTGAAAAGAAAAAGCAATTTTGAAGTAGGCCAAACTAGGATATATCTGGTTAACCTACTACACCAGTTGCCAACTGTTTGTGTAGGATTTTTTTTTTTTTGGTGAATTCAATCTCATTTGAAATTATTTTAGGCCCTCTTTAAGAGTGCAATCCTCTCACATTGGTACACATGATAACGGAAACAATAGCAAAATGAGAATTGGAACACAATACAAAGAAATTAAAACAATTACAAATAACATTAGGCAGCTTCAAATTAGCAAAAGGCCAATAAAAACAAAGATTTCCTGAGGATCTGAAAGAAGCCTGGCAAATCTATGAAGGAATCTGACTAGTCTGAGCGGGATGCTGTACCAGTTGATACCTGTTTCATCCAATTGATAAATATGGGTAATGACTCTAGATTCCCATATCAACTGTAGAAGTCCCTCAGCCCTCTTTTCCCATATGTAAATGAGCAATCGTACTGACAAAAATATTATTAGGTCAAAGAGTATTAAAGTTTTAAATAACTCCATATATTGGAAATGCTGAATTAGTAGTTATTGTTTTATATGATGATATGATTGATATCCTGCCTTTTCCTGAAAAAATAGACCACATTAAATGTGTACTTCTCTCTTTCCATTTACTGCAGGATATACTTCGGTGAAGTGCAGCTCAGTGGCTTAGGAGAAGGTATGGTTGGGCAATGTGCACACTAGCTGAAGGTCTCTGGCTTTGACAAATTACATTGTAGTAATATTTTAAAAAGTAAGAATAATTTGAGTATAGAAGGGAGAAATGAAGAACTACAACAAATCAAGTTGAATAGCTGCAACTACACACTTAAGGTGATGTTATGACAGTGATTTTTAAGAACAGATATGCCTAAGATCAGTGATACTACTGGGAGGATGTGATTATCATCCTCACTGTTGGTAGTAGGGGAATAAATTGAGGTTTGCTTGTTTTTTTAAGAAATAGTCATCCAAAGACAGAGAAGTATCAAATCAGCTTTGATGTGTGATGTTGAGTAAGGTAATTCTGACACTGATCATTACCCTTTGCTTCTGTAGGATTTCAGACGGTCCGTGTTGGGACAGTGGGTACTCCATTAGGCACCATCACTTTGTCCTGTGCCTATAGAATCAACCTAGCTTTCATGTCTACCAGGTGAGGAAGTCATCAAAACTAAACTAATTTTTCCAGGATACCCTCCACTACTTGAGTCCACAATCCTGAGGTGCTTGGATTGCATAGTGGTATTATTTGGTAGTTTTGTGCTATACTCCTGAATGGCAAAATCCTTATCTATATGTGGAGTTGCAGGGTTGAATTGTGGTGTTGCTCTGCTCCCCAGCAACTGATGGAAAGAGCTGCAAAAATTCATGTTGCAACAGAGAAGGGGAAACAGTCTTATGAATAACATCATGTACTTGTTGCATTGCAGGCAGTTTGAGAGGACCCCACCTATCATGGGGATTATCATTGATCACTTTGTGGACCGTCCCTACCCCAGCTCCTCACCCATGCACCCCTGCAATTACAGGTGAGGAAACAGGAGTTGTAGATAATAGGCAAAGGCAGTTAATCCCAGGTATAGAGCCTTTACAGCATGCACTGCTGGGTGGAGAAAAGGATGTGAGTCCTGATCATTTTAATATTTGAAGTAGTTTACATAGAGAAAGCCTACAGGCATTATTCTTCTAGGAGTGAGTGGATGACCTACAGAATTCTTGAAATTTCAGATACGTTCTGGTTCACACAGTGTTTAGTGTAAAGCGTCCTTTGCATTGTTGATATTCTCCCTGACTATACTTTATGCAGAATGAAAAATATCCTTTTGCTATGCCAAATGATTTGCAAGAAAAAAACTAACACAGTTTTCTTGCAAGCATCCATATTAGTATTTGCATGTTGATGTGTCAGTCTGAGAAGCATATGTGATTCTGGATTTTGCATGTATGTTAATGTGTGAGACTTTTTGAGTTGTTATTGCGAGCTAAAGTCAGTTTTCCCTCCATAATATTTTAATTGTCATCCCAAAAGCTATGACAAAGTGCTCAGAACTAGATTTTGTGACTGTTCTTTGAAATTACATTTTGTACATCTTCACAGCTAGTAGATTAGAACAGATTTATCAAGATGTGTCTTTGGAAAAAATGGTCTATCCAAAAATACCCTAGTAGGTGTTTTTTTTCCCCTTATGAGGAAAGAATAAGAGCGCCTTCATAATCTCCTTTCAACTCCACTCAGACATTTTGGTTCCTGTCTGCACTGTCTGTGTTAGTATGTACTTTTCAGGTCTGTGTTTTATTGAGCATCCTCATTGTGAAATTTATCTCATTCTTTTGTTTCAGAACTGGTGAGGAAAACGTAGTTGCATACCCTTCTGTAGAAGACTCCCAAGAAGCATGCACCACTTCTTTTTCTACTTCTCCACCATCCCAGGTAAGTTATTTTTAAAAGACAAGTCCATATGCTTCCCAGTATGCTGCTTTTTGAGAGTCTGCTGTACAGTCATGTTTTGCCAGCGAGAAATACTTTAGTTTTTTTGATACCCCCTTGTTGATTTTTTCTACTGTGCAGGACAGATGCAGATACAAAGATAACTGAAAACTAATGGTGGTGGATTTATTCTTTGTTTACTCTATAGGCTTAACTTCCACATATATTTCACCACCAGAAACCATTTGATCCTGATATCAATTGCTTGAGTAGAGAACAGTTTAGGTTTTGAATTACAGTAGTCTTGCTGACCATCTACAGATCAGATCATTTCCATTTGTAACTTTTAACTATTTTCCATATTAAAATATTTAAGAATGGCTTAGTTTTTCTTCTCTTTACTTTTAAAAACTCATGGCGTAATCAGGCCATTTGGTCTTACTAGATTCTGGACAGATGTGAAAGTCTTACAGCTGTATAAAATACTGGTTTGGAAGCATTCTTGAGACTGCACCTTATCGATAACTAGGATTGTTCATTGTGAAGCACACAAGAGTTTCTCTGACATTTTAAATCAATTATCAGTTGTGTAGTGCACCTCCAATTATGTGACAGACATACATGTATGTTTCCATTAGCTCTGGCCACAGGATTCCACACCAGTATTCAGTTCATCCAGCTCTTTTCAATGTTTCCTTTCTGAAGTTCTTTCTTTCTCTTCCTTCCGTGTTTTCTTTTGTGTCTTTGTTTTCGTACAGTATGTGTTTACTGTCACTAAAGCACATGTTCAGAGCTCTCCTGTTGTGGTGATGGACACCTTGAAGGGCCCCGTGATGGGGCTGGCCTTTTCACATCAAGTGAGTTCATTGTAGAAAAGTGTGTCTGGCCTGACAAGACCTTTCAAATTTGGGTGGTATCTGACACATGTATATTTGCAGAAAGCGTTAAATAATGTTGCTTTGAATTTATCCTTTTATGTGGCTGATTGAAACAAAACAGGCCTTTGGGTTTGTTCTACTTAAGGGCTGTTGAAATAAGAAAATGAATCAAACGTTGTGAAGTTTATCACAGTTGTAGTTTTATCACAGAACAGGAAATTTGCAGATTAGCATTTGTGATAGGGATATTTTAAGAAGGTCCAGGACAAACAATTAGAGGAGTCCTATTCCCTTATGGAGAATAACTTTTTCTGAAAATTGTCATAGTGCCTGTTTATGGTCAGGATGTAAACTATATTTTTACCTCAAATGAGTTGATGTCTGTGTCTGGTTATCCCTACTATAAAGATATTTAATCTCTTATTTAGACTATTAGAATTTCAGCTTATACACTTGGTCAGAATGTACAGCCCTGTTCATCGTGTTCCTTGACAAAGGGAATGCTATTTAGGGAAGCTTGCCCTTATCAGATTTCATACTCTCCATAATTTGACAGAAGGAAATGGATAGCTTTGTTTTCCGAGCAAGCAGACCAATTTCAGCAGAGCTGCCAGCACAAATGTGTGACACAAAGTGTGCATTCCCCTAGAATCCTGGATAAAACTTTCCACATTTAAATGTACAGAATGGCTTCTTTTTTATTGGTAACTAACTTATTTAAAAGCACTTAATTTTTCATTTCAAAATCCACTAAATCCTTTCAACACAAATGACCATACATGGGTGATTCCCACAAGGTTCAGTAGGAATTTGGTTTCTTCTTCCCCCATCCACATCTGCACCTGAATGTTTTTATGGACAATAGAAAGATCTGTTACTGAAATGGGTGGTTTGCCAGGCCTCCCATATCTCATCAAAATTTCCTCCCATGTTTCAGACAAGGTTTCATGTGCTCTAGGGTATAGACACAGAGATAAGGTAAACAGATTTATTGAACTTTCTGTGACTTCATATGCAGTCATTGCACCTGTGCACGGTTGGCCTGGGAGAACCTTTAAATACAGTTTCTACTTCTGTTCAGTACTGTAACAATAAAGTAGCTGGTAGCTGGCAATTATTTGATACAAATTTAGTACACACTGTAGAAAAATACAGATGTATCTATTAAAAATATACAATTGGAGAGTTATGAAATTTGCTTCTTGTAAAAACTTTTGTTGTTGTGTATTCTTCTAGCCATCATTTCCATGCAGTTCTTATCCATGGCTGTGTACTGAAGGTTCATTAGAAAGTGTCCTTTTGTGCATAGCCGGAAACTCTCGAATGTCAAACACATGGATATATTTGTTTTCACTATATTTTAACCATTGATATAATTGTCCATTGATCCCTCCTCTTCCTTGGTTTTCTGTTCTCATCACAGCTCCTTGATCTTTGTCAAAGTGTGATCCCATATTTCTCCCCAGTTCTAGGAATGAGTTGTTGGATAGTACAAAGGCTACAGTTTGGAAAGGGAGCTTAAGAACACTTTGGTACCTGTTGATGCTGTCTGGAATCTAGTTTTACTACTCCATTCTGATGATATTTGTCCTAGACAGTCTTGATTGAACAAGCTACCTAGGAGTAACAATAAGAGTAATGAAGGGTTGATGTCTCTTCTGCTGAGAGAGTCCTTAGTAGGATAAGCTCGCGGAGGAACATTTAAGTGGAACTGGTGAGTTCATGGAAGAAGAGTGACTTTCAGCTTTTGAAAAGCAGAGACCTGACATTTAGGAAAACTTAAAGGATCTGGAAAACAAGCAGTCAAAAGAATTTTTGTTTCCCTTGAGTGGCATATTCTTCTTCTGATTTATTTTACTCACTAGGGGGGATCTTTTCCTACAGTTCAACCTGTTTGTTTAGTAACAGGGATCAGGAGTATACCTCTGGATTTCTTGGATTCAAACTCCCATCAGCCTTAGTCAGCAAACAAGTATCTGGGGATAATGAGAGTTGTCACCCAGGATCCAGAGAGCCATAGGTTGTCCAGTCTTGCCATAGTAGTAGTTCGAGTGCTGCTAAATTTTCCTTAACTGTTCATACATCCCATAAGGCAGGGTAGGTTCTATAATCTATTTTGTTTTCCACTGAAACAGTAGACTCAAGGGCAAAACAGCAGCTCAGGAATATAGAATTGAGGTGACATTGAACCCAGAAGTGGAGAGAGTACTTAAAATCACATATATAAGCAGGAAACAAAAAGAAAACAAGCTCCATGTGCTAATAGATGGTCAAATGTTTATTCTTTTAAAAAACGCAGTGCATTCATGCCTCTGTGAGAAGAGGCCAGCAGTCGAGCTTGAGGTGCAGGGGGGGTAGGAGCGGGGAGGGGCGACGATGCATGGAGGTGGAGCCGCATGGGTGTGGCTGTGGTGTGTGGGGCATGGCTACAAGCTGGGACATCCCAAAAATATTGCTGCCAGGGTGAGCTACCTCCATCGCCCCCATCCCTATGTGACTGAAAAAGGCCTTCTCCAGGGGCTAAAAACAGGACAGAAATCTATTACTTAAAACCTTTTATAAATATTTAAAAAGAAACAACAACACTGAAATAACCATGTCCTATAAAAATATAAGATTATGGAGTTACAATCCTTAATATAAAAGTATAAAATGATTATAATATGAAAACATTAACAAACTAGTTGCCCAGATAGATTGCATCAGATGTCCTTGTGACTGATTTTAGCATGTATCGTTGGTTCTTCCTTCTTAATGACTGTCCAACATATATATAAATAACAAAAAAATTGTAAACTCTACCTGAAAAATAATGTAATCTTATATTTTTATAGGACATGATTAATTCAGTGTTGTCCTGTTTCTTTTTAAATATTTATAATAGATTTGTATTTGTGTTCTGTTTTTGGCCTCTGAAGAAGGCCTTTTCTTATGTAGGCTGAAACACATTGGGCTTTTGAAAAGGAATAAACAGTTGACCATCTGTCAGTACATGGAGCTTGTTTCTTTTTTGTTCAGTGAACACGGAAGTGATAGGGAGCTTCCAAAGTGCTCAGCTTTGAAATTTACTTTTCATTCCAGAACTGGAGCTCCCTCATAATTCCTCTCACATTCATATCTCGTTTCCTTTGACCGTTCATAATTTCAGCAAACAAATTTAGGAAAGGAGACGAATTCTAAGGAGATGGTTTTTACTGTTGCTGCTGTTAAATTATTGGGAGCTTAAAACCTTGTTGGTCTGCTGCAAATTGCAGAGATATATACCAGGAGATTCCAATCCATTCTCTGTCCATGCCTGTAGTAAGCATGTGAAAGGGGGACTTGATCTAATGGATTATCAGTTCTGTCCTATAGCTATGCTTTTTGAGTTGTAGGGTCTTATTCAAAGTATTAATTATTGAGAATGACCTCCTCAGTGGTTCATTTTGGCTCTCAGCTAGACATCCACACTGAAGATTATACAATGCCTGTTGAGGAAACTTCTGATCTGGTAACTATGATTATATGCTCAGGTTTTACCATTCTTGATAGGAGGCAATGATGATTATGCAGTTGGGCACAGTTTTGAGTAATTAAACCCCTAATAACAGACTATAGTCAGTGCAATACTTGTCGAGGCTGCAGTAGTTTTTAAACATCATCTTCTCTGCCTAATGTGTTATGAGTGAACTATAGCCTATTCCTGGCAATTCCTCACCCTATCTTTAGGGCATTTCCATAATTTACATGCTACTGTATGCCATTTTTAGGCAAAGCTGGGTCTTGAGAATTGGCCCTTAGTAACTTTTAACCCTAGTTGGGAGTAAACTCAATTTAAATCAGTGCAAATTTTTCCTCAACACAAATATGTTTAGAATGCTGTGTATATGCATGGGTATGTGTGCGTGCGTGCATGTGTGCGCGTGCTTATTAGACAATGAGAGTTCCAGCCTCCAGCCTACTATTTTGAACTACAAACCTGAATTCTTTTCCTGGCCTTGTCCAACAATTCTAAAAAAGTATTCAGACTGTGTGGGGTTTTCGCTTTTCTCTCCCTTTCCCTCCCCCCTCTCATTTCTTAGCTCTCCAGCTCTCGTCTTTCTTATCAGCCTGCAGCCTTGGGAGTTGGATCAGCTGACCTGGGCTACCCAGTGGTCTTTACTGGCGGCTTGAGTGCTGCACATCCTCAGCAGGTATTTTTGGAGGCTGGAGGTCACTAAGTATGTCTCGGACATAGCTAACACTCTTCCTTTAAACTCTTGACATGCCTCTTAACAGCTAGAAATATTATGAGGCTAGCAAAGGCCAAAGAAAGCTGATTTCACACTGCCCTTTGAAGCCTTTATAGGGATTAAATGTGACCAGGTAAATGGAGTCCACATGTGTTCACATACATTTAATAGCACTTATAAGAGCAAGTATTTCTAATATCCTCTCATGATGTCATAGCAGGGGCATATTCTTATCAGTGGCATCTGTGTGCCTTCTCCACATGATGGAGGCATAGAGATGTATTCTCAGTTAGTCCTCTTACAAGTACAGGATTTGACTTCTTTAATACTTCCCCCCAAAAATGAGCATCTTACAGAAGTGCTTTGAGATTTTCTTGCTAGCCTTTTGTGACCTGGGATTGACTGAATGATTGATTGGATTTATATCCCGCCTTTCTCCTGGGATGGAACCCAAGGAGGCTTGGATATTATACAGAGACTGAGATTGTAAGAAGAGTATGCATTTTAATCTTCTTTAGGCTACAGTCTGGGTGCTTGGAATGTTTTATAATTCTGCACCATTTATCTGCCTGTGATGATAGGGCAGGATATAAATCTAAATAAATTAAAGTAGAGGCAAGAAGAAATGTTGCTGAAGAAAGTTTGGTACGAGTGTTTCCTTCCTCTTATTGCCATTCAGAAACTGCTTGTTTACTTGTGAGACAGAGCTGAATTACATTATACTAATCATGTACAGAGCAGATTTGCTTTGCTGATTAAGATGTTTCAGGCCCTCAACAGGCTAATCAGACTAGAGGATGTTGCAGTGGAATGTGGATGTGAATGTGAGGCCTCTGTCCAACTTTCTCTTGTCAACTCATTTCCAACTCTCTTTCATTTGCTTCCAATTTTCTCTAATTGTCCTCTTCTCAGTTTTCTTATAAGTGTGATTGAGGTTGGTTGGAAGACTTCAAAGTTCATAACAGGCAGAGATATTCTCAAATCTTGGGTATTACATTTGGATACTCTAGGGCACTCTTTTCTTTAACAATTACTAACACATCTTAACTGGCTATCCCCTTCCATTCCAGTTGGTCGTTCCAGGGAAGGATGGAGGAGTGCCCTTAATTCCTAGCCAACCAGTGCATGGCACTCAGGCTGACCATGAAAGAATAGTAATATGCACTCCCTTGGATGGAGGGCACTACTCTGCAGTTACTCCATCCAGCAGGTACGTATGCTATGCAAGGGAGTCTTCTGTATTATTCTTGCTAGGACCCTTGCAGGAAGATGGGAGGATAATTTTTTCAGTCAAAATTATTTGATTCAGCCTGTTCACTGTAAAATACATTTGTACACACACAGTCAATGGCTGAGTCCATACGTTATCATGAATGCCATACTTTATTTTATCTGCTTAATCATTCTCATTTTAACTATTGTTAATGCTGCAGTATCTAAAGCAGGAGTGGGAAGATTTTGCCCATCCAAATGTTGAACTGCAACTTCCCCTCTTCTTACCATTGGCTATGCTGGCTACAGGTGATGGGACTTGCAGTCTAACAACATCTGGAGGACCACATGATTCCCATTCCTGATCTAAAGGTTAGTATTGTGGTGTTTGGAGAAAGTCCATCAATTTCAGTACCAGATAGAAGTGCAAGGCTAAAGTTGTGCATTTGGCAAGATGCCTGTTTTGATCATCATATATGAAATTTTATTCTATGCTTTGGATTTTTCTGAACCTTTAATTTCTTTTTTTAATCTTTTTATTAGAATTTTTAATTACATTAAAACTACAGAAATTAAAGAAAGAGAAAGAGGAACTTCCAATCTTCCTTTCAGTGGTTTACGTACATATAAATTCTTCATTCCTCTCTTTTTAACAACCAATATCCTTATTTCAATAGCTAACTCATAATCAAGACCCCATGTTATTGAGTCATTTCCTTTTTTTTTTTTCTTTTACTGCAAAAAGTCAGTAGGGGTCCAGTCTTTAGAATATATCACTAAAAATCTCTAGTTAAAACAATCAACTTATTTATTTCTAGTAAAATTATCTTCATCTCCTCCTCCACATGTATAATGTTAAAATTCTACCCTCTTTCCGCTAAAACAGTTTTGCTATCATATTCTTATGCATTTCTAATCAATTTTTCTAACGTCACACAGCACAATACATTATTTTAAAAAGAATTTAGAAGAAAAAAAATAAAAAGCTTGTTAAGCTCTTAATATCAGTTACTAACTCCTTTGTCTATATTTGTCCATATTTTCCCTTAGTCCACCTGCGTGTTATAACCAACATTTCTAACCCATCCTCAATCACAACTATATTTTTTCAAACATCAGACATCATCACTACTTCATTTTATAGAGATTATTTTTAAGATCTTAACATATTGTAAGTTTCAGTTCCTTTAGCCATATTTTCCATTGATCAGACCATTTTACCCTATCTCTCCTAACTTTTTTCTCACTTAGTACTATTGTTTCTAAGACACCTCTTTTACCAAGAAAGGGAGGGTCTGACACAAACAAAACATATTAAATAAACTGCTTCTTTTCCCACAGATTTTTTCCCCAATAATACCAAGTTTCTCCTCTCCATCACACTGTAACAACATAAAATTCATCTTAATCCTAAGACCACCCCAGCATTCAATCTTCTTAATTTCAAAACCCATTTTCTCCATCAGCTCCACTTGCTTCTACATACTCTTTTTTTTTATTAGCACAGATCTTAGTAACATCTCAGATTATTGCCCAGTTGTCCACATTTTTCCCCATCACTTCATCTGTAAGCTGAATTTTATTCTCCACCAAATGCACTGTGCCATCCCTTCATTTCTCGTCTCCCGCCAATTCTTCACTCAGGTGCATCTCTTCATTTGTAAGCGGAATTTTATTTTCTGCCATTTCCACTGCGTCATCACTTCCTTGCTCATCTCCCATTGGTTCTTCATTCAACTCCTATTTCCATTTTAAAAGCTCTTCAACAACTTCATATTCCATCTCAAAGATTTAATCTCCAGCATGTCTTCCAACAAATCCTGTAAAAGTATTTGTTGTTCTTCTTTGGTATTTGCCATTATTCTAATTGCTATTATGTCCCTCTATCTACATCACAAAAACAGCAACTATAGGATTAAAAGCAAAGACCATCACACAGACTCCACAGTTTCAGCAAAGCCATCTAGTCGTACTTTTAAAAACAAACTTCCATCTTCCTACTTTGTTTGCCACAATTCCACATTCCCAAAATACATTCCAATAAGCAATCCTTAGTCTTCTTTTATAATCTCTGTTTCCCTGTATCTGTTGAAATCTTAACTAAATCACTTTTACTGTCCAGCTTTTAAGTAAACTGTTGTAAATAAGCCTTATTTTCTCAGTTCCTAGTCAAGAGGGCAGATTCATAAAGGTGTCAGTAGCACCCTCAGAACAGAAGATCTCTCTTCGAAAGTAAATTAAGTCATTAGAAAAATATGCTTTAAAAATGAGGTTAGCAGGGATAGTGTCCTTTTAGGCTAAGGTGTTTCCTGATGACTCTTCTCGCCATGCACACTCACTTTGAGCTGCCATTCCTGCAGTCTTACTTGCAAGGAGTAGCAGTTGCGTACTCTGTGTGAGTGATTTCATTTCTCTGCCCTTTGTTTGGAAAGAGTTTCTTTGCCAGTTAGGGCTCATTCATAGCCCACCAGTTCCTCCATCGAAGCTGACTCTCTGAAGAGTTTGCAGAGAGTATCAACCCACAATTATGCCCTCACTAGAACTTTTGATTTCTTCATGTCTGTTGCTTAATTATCTCTCTTCTAATTACACTCCCATATTCACATGGCAGGTTAATTGCCAGTCTTCTATGAGCACAATACAAAGAGGATCTTTAATATAAGGTCCTTTGGCATTTTTTATAGCAAGCCTTCCCAAATTAAGATAAAGTGTTGTAGACTTCCTAATATCTATAAAAGAGGAAACAGAGAAAGATGGTGTGGAATTTTTTACCTACTTTGACAATCAATTTTCTAGCTCTGGTAAGATCTTCTCCCCCCCCCCCCAAAAAAAAAGATAGAAAAAAGGTAGATAGGGAAAAGGAGGAAGAAAGTATTAGAGAGCTTTCAGTCTTGCTAGGCCACTACATGCACCACCTTAGGAGGTTCAATTCATATTTTGAGGATACTTGTTCTAGTTATTTCTAGTGTCATCTGTATCTGGTGACATTTAACAGGCAACACATACAGGGGTCTCTTTTGGTTGTAATTAAAAGTCAAAATAATGAAAAGTGAGAACAAATCATTATGGTTGTAGTAGAGAAGCCAGTTTTCAGGATTCAGGAGCTTGGCTATAGCTATAAAATCAAATTTTCGGCTTCTAACAAGAAAGTGCAGCCTCACTCAAGCTGCAATTCCTTTCCAGTAGGCAGAGCTTTTCTTAGAATTGTTCAGGACATCTCACACACTTGATAGCAGTGCCAGCCCCTTTTGTATTTCTAATCCCAGAAAGAGTACTAGTCACTAGTTTCTATACTAGTTTCCACAGTATGACAAAGTTACTTTCCCTGAGGATGCGTAGATCAGGACCAGGCAAATGCTAGGGCACTTGTCATAGGCTCTGTGCTTCACTTATCCACTCAGGAGCTGAAACAAATATTATGAGAGCTATCCACCCAGTCATCATCTTGTTCCTTGATGCCAGTACATTTTTGTTATTCCGAAAGTTTAAACATTTCTGTAAGTGTAAAGGCAGTAAGGTGGTAACTGTTGCTTTTGTATGGCATGAACAAATATAATTTAGAGATCTATCTGTGTAAATGGCTTATCATGTTTGATGGGAATAAACAGTCCTGCCTGCAAACCATTTTTTTATTTGTTTATAGATATTATTCATATCTCCCCTTTGAGGATAAAACTCCATAGAATGAAGAGTCAAATGATATTGAAAAACATTTTTAGAAGCCATTTCAATTTATTTTTATTTAGAAATTTTACTCTGCTTCTGAGACATAAAAAAAGACTCCTAGAGACATTTTCTTCCCCTTAGGTTACAATTAAAAAAAAACCAATTTAGTTAAAAACTGCCTTGTGTGATCTAGTAAAAAGGTGAGATAGAGGTGAGATAGAAATCGATTTGTTACCATTTACTGTGTTGTTTGATGATGATGATGATAGTGATAGTGATTCACTTACAGAACATTTCATCCTGTTGCTAGTGCAGATCTTGTACTGTAAAATACTTCTTCTCTCATTTCTCAGTGAGGACACAGAAACAGTATCTAACAGCAGTGAAGGAAAGAGTGGGTCCCCTCATGATCTCTTGGAGACCATCTTTGTCCGGAAGGTGGGAGCCTTCGTCAATAAACCCATCAACCAGGTAATTTAAGTTCATTACATTCCTGTAGCTTCATGAGGTGCTATTTGCTCAAGAAAGAAAAAAACATAAGTCTCTTGTAATTTGACATGGGAATTAGGAAACAATAAGCTATGTCATCATATCTTGACTGCAAGGTATATAACTTTATTCAGTCTTTGAATTTCTCTAATCTCAGTACTTGAAGAGTTGGCACTTGTCTTTCCATGTTTGCAGTGGCATGTTGCAAATTAGGTAGAAAAAACAGATTATGACTAAAGTCTTTGAGATTCTTCTTTTTTGAACCTCTAGGTGACCATGGCCAGTTTGGACATTCCTTTTGCTATGTTTGCTCCCAAGAACATTGAGCTGGAAGATAATGACCCTATGGTAAGAACTAAGAGCCTTTTTCAGTCCTGCCTTCCCTGTGTAACCCTGCATTCTCAGGTAGGCTGAAGGAGCAATCCATACATGTGGGTTAACTATTTCTGCCAACTTGGTAGAGGCAAGACTTGAGGAGGGAGGACAATGCATAACTGTAACCGATCATTTATTTTCTCCTATTTTTTAATTCTTGTACTTTTTTCTGTTTTCTTTTGGAATATTTGGCTTTTTGTGTCAACTCCTATTCACTAGCAGTTATTTTCAGTTAGCACCCCTTCCATTCCTCATTTAAAACAGGTAGTCCAGGAATTATGTGTCAGGAAATCAGATGTGATACATTTGGCCAAGGTCTTAGGAATAATAACCTCAAAAATCCAGCTAGTTCCTTGGGTGAAGTTTCATACCTGCAGCTATTCCTCACCTCTCACCAGCTAGCACTAATTTAGAGAAGACATTACTGCTTAACTTTGCCAGATCAGGTTCTTATGAATCTGAGATGGTGGATAAAAGATAAACCACTAGACAAGGGCAACTTCTTCATTCATAACAACAGGTGCAAGTTTATATGGATGAGGAGCCCATTGCAACGGACTGTTAGTCCAGGGGCAGTGGTCAGTGATAGAGAAGACATTGACAATCAATTTATTAGAGATGAGGGCAGTTAGACTGGCCTTGATACATTTTTTTCCCAATGATTCAGAACCAAAATGTGCAAATATGCACAGACAGAGTGTCAGTGAAATCTTATATGTACAATCAGAGGGGATCCCAGTCAGTGAGACTGATGAAAGAATCAAGCAGAATACTGAAGTGGGCAGAGAAACATCTGAAGTTGTTGACAGCAATCTACTTCAAAGGATCGTCGAATGTAACAGCAGACTTCTGAGCAGGCATGAGATACTGCCAGGTGATTGGAGTCTGAATACTCTGGTATTTCAAAGCTTGTAGGACAAACGTGAGGACTCTGTGATAGACCTGTTCACTCTGGCAGGAATTCCAAGTTAAAAAGATTCATTTCAATAGATGGAAGTCCAAGTGCCAAGGGTCAGGATGTCTTATCAGTAAAGTGGCTGGGAGGCCTGCTGTATGCCTTTCCACCACTACTAATAATTCAGCTTCAGTCAAGAGGGAGAAGGCACAGGTGGTGCAGATTGCTCCTTACTGGCCACACAGACCATGGTTCCCTTGGCTGGTGAGTCTATCAGTGGAGGATCCATGCCATCTTCCACCAATGCAGGACTTGCTTCAGCAAGGTCCAGTTCAGTGTCTGGATCCAGGTTGATTAAAGTTAGCTGCATGGAGATTGAGTGGTGAAGGCTAGCAAAACAAGGATACCCAGGTTTGGTGGCTGACACCATAATGGCTTAAACGAGACATCTACGCAGAGGGGATTCATTCAGTGGTGTGCAGAAAATGCAGTGCATCAAGAGAATGCAAAAGTTGGGGATATGTTACCTTTCTTGCAAGCAGGGTTAGCAAAAAGTTTGAGACCAAACAGCTTGAAACAGCAAGTATCTGCTTTATCTACAGTAATATCAGTAGAAAGCTAGTCTCTATCTTTGCATGCTCCTGTTAAAAGAATTCGTCGAGGAGCAACTCTACAAGCACCTCCAACAGTTCATAGATTTCACTTGTGGGATTTAAATTTTGTGCTAATGTTTTAGCCAAATCTCCATTTGAGGCACAGATGGAGGCTTTTCTAAGAAATTTGTCTTTTGAAGTTGTATTTTTCTGGTGGTAATAACATCAGTACAAAGGGTTTCAGAGTTAGTCTCACTGTCTGTCAACCTAAATTTCTGCAGGTTTGAAAATGACAAGTTGACCTTAATTATAGATCCATCATTCATTCCAAAGTTTATACTGATGGGAGCCCACGGTCAGTCTTTGGAGTTACCAATGTTCTATCCGAATCTCGGGCATCTGTTGGACAAGAAATGGCATTCCTTAGATGTCAGAAGGGTAGTTAAAGTTTAGCTACAGAGAACAAGCAGAATTAGATAAGCTGAGGCTTTGTCTCACTTAATCCAAGAACTTTGGGACACAAAGCAACAAAGCAGCTATTATCAAGTTGCATTTACCTCTCTTATGTCTTGGCAAAAGTATCACACTCACAAGGTGTTTGGGCTCATTCTACCAGATCAGTGGCTATGACAACAGCATTTAGAGTGGCAGCTTCAATAGAAAATGTACATAAAGCTGATGGATGGAATGGGCCTTCTACTTTTGTTAGAATTTAGAAGTAGACAAGTTTAGGTCTAGCCAGGCAGCATTTGATAGAACAGTTTTACAGACAACAGTAACAGAAGTGAGTTCATAGGCCTGCTGTAGAAGTGGTGGCTTCGGTGTGTCCCATAGGTATGGATTTTCCCTTCAACCTACCTGAGAATGATAGATTGATACCTACAGTGAACAGTCATTCTAGAAAGGCTTAAGGTTTTTAAGAGGTGCTGGTCCCATGGCATCGCGGCTAAACACTTAGCGAAAGAGCTCTTGCTAAGTTGCTGTCAAGAACAGACCAGCCAGGGTTTTTTGTTAATTTTTTTTTCACCTGGTCCGGTTACTTTGTCGGGAGAAGGAGTCCAGAGGGGGCTCGGAGGGGACCCTGAACTGTCTCCCAAACTAGCCTCCCAGCGAGAAGGGAGAGCGAAGCTAGGGAGACGAAGGAGGGGTTGAAGAGCCGCCACAGCCTTTTTAAAAATATTTATTTTTGTTTAAAAGCATACTTTTTGAAGAGACCAAAACTTACCCGAAAGTTGGACGGGATATCACTTCGAAAAAGAAAACAGCTCTGTTGTCAAAAACTGAATAGCTACAGATTAGAGGGGAAAAGGAAAAACACCGCTACTGGGCAGCTCTCAAGAAGCCGGCAACAGCTGAAACTACTTAAAGGGAAAGAGAACTATATTTACAAGTGTGGATACATGAACTGACATACAGTAATACAGTAATGCCAGCGTACTTATGAACTAATTAATTATGATCAATTAAGAAGGAGAGACTATGCAACGGGGTCAGTGAAAGTGTGTGTGGGAGAAGGACAAAAGACAGTCTCAAAAGGAAAGAGAAAAAAAAGAAAGAGAAGGAAAATAGAGAAAAGATAGGGGGAAAAAAGGAGGAAGAAGAAAGAAGAACAGAAGGAAAAGAACAGAGAACATTTGCTCCATGTAAGACATTGATAGGACATTAAATGTTGCAGCAAAATTGAAGAGAGACAAAATAAATGGCGCTTAATGGGTCCCTGAAGGACAGAAGAATAGTGAAAAAAGAAAGTGGAAATTAAAATGGAGAAAGGAAAAGAGGAAATTGGAGGAAAGGAAAAAAAAAGAGATGTGGAGGAAGACTGGAGACAGGAACACCAAACCTTAAGGTAGATAGTGAACAGAACATTGTCTGAGGATGAATTAAGGAAAAAGAACTGCGTTTTGGAGATTATTGTGTTTTGGAGATTATTGGAGATTGTTGCATCATTTTCTGACCCGGTGTAAGAGTATACGCTATAGTAAATAGAGGAGTCAGTAAGATATAAATTAGATATCTATCAAATAGATATAAATTAATATCTATTAAACAGATAATTATTTGATAACTAATTGAAAATCAATTGGTAATTTACTGATAAATTGAAAACTTAGTGTTATTTCATTGTTATTTTATTGGCTTTTTTTTTTCTTTTTACTCTATTGAACTTACAATTGTTAATGTCTGGTTTATTACACTCATATAGTTATATAATTATAGTTCTCATATTTTGAACAAATTACACTGGAAAGATGAACTTTAGCTTACTGTGATTGTTAATAACTCAGAGGGGGTAAAATAATAACTTAAGAGGGGGTAAAAGTGAGATGGCTTCATTATAGAATTGATTTAAAGGTGGAGAATGAAAAAAATGTAAGACAAATAGGGAAATTAGGGTAAATGAGAATTCAAGCTTCACAATTTCATTGACCACTCATTCCAATTGTATCATAAAAAATAATAGTGTTTTTATTTATTTTTCTCTTATTGTATTTTCATTTTGATGAATATTTGATTTTTAGAAAGCAATATCTTTCTTGACTTCAAATGCAGAATATTTAAGCTTGCTAAAACCTTAACGTTTATGTGTAATAAGCAACTCTAACATGCAACTCCATAGCCTATCATAAGTCAGAATAGAATTAAAATAAGAAATTATAAAAGGAGAAAGGAAAGGAAAGGAAGAAGGGCAAGAGGCCAGTAAGAAGAATAAGATAGAAATTAATAGATTACCATTTAACATTGTTTATCCATACATTTACTGTGGATCTTACTGTTGACAGTAAACGTTAGGTAATAACATTCAAGATGCCATGGGGCACAAGGAAGAAGACTGCAGTAATGACACACTTACAGTCTACAGGGACATCGGTACACTCACAGATAACATCACAATCAACAGTTGACAGAAGGTCATCAGTTGACCTTCCAATTAAAATCTCTGGTGTCTCCCAGCAAATAGCTGAGATGATGGAAGAATTCTGTAATTTCAAATGCGAAATACAGAGAGAGCTTAAAGACACAAGAATGGAAATGAAGACAGAGCTAAAGAAAGAATCGACTTCTTTTGGGGAAAAAATTAGAAAAAATATCCCAAGATATCACTCTTATGAAAAAAGACATTCAATCATTACAGACAAGAACCGAACAAACAGATTTCATGACACAACAATTCAAGAAGACACAAGAATGAGATTCAGCGTCAATAATTCAGTTAGAATTAAGATACAGAGACAGGTGTTTAAAACTCAGGGGGCTCCCAGAGATAAGAGAAGAAAATGTGTAAGAGAGAGTATTGGACACATTATCTGCTTTCTTAGACACAAAGAAAGATTAGAGTTCAATATAGACCAAGTTTTCCGTATCAATTCAAAAATAGCAAGAGAAAAGAATCTTCCCAGAGATATAGTTATATGCTTTTCACATATAAAGACCAAGGAACTGGTTCTACAAAAGAGTTATGAAGCTAAATTAATCATCGATGATAGAGAAGTCAAAATTTATAAAGATATCCCCCTTCTGATCTTACACAAAAGACAGAAATATAAGTTCCTGACCCAGCTATTACAGCAAAATCAGATAAAATATACATGGAACAGGACAGAAGGTCTCTCATTTATGTACAGACAGAGAAGATATAAAATAAGCACTGTTTCTAAAGCGCAAGAAATATATGAAAAGGTTAAAAGAGAGCTGGGGAGCAAATTGCAAAAGGACAGAACCGAAGAAGAATATAGAGATGAGGACAGTCACTCTACTCAAGAATACAAGAAATAAGTGGAAGATTACAGAAAAAGAGCAAGAAAAGAAAAAGAAGCTATAACACTAGAACAAGACATGGAAAAAGATATAGAGGGAGAACAACAAAACAAAAAGAGGTACAGGAGGGAGAGGAGGAGGAAGAAGAAGAGTTAGAAGAAGGAGAGGAAAGAGAAGACAACTTAGATTAAATAAATTAAAATTCTAATATAATTTTAAAAAATAAATAAATTAGATCATATAGAAAAGAGAAGATGGCACTCAACATATTATCCTGGAATGTTAAAGGACTCAATTCAGAATACAAAAGAAGACATGTCTTTCACTATCTGGAGAAAACCAATGCTGATATAATTGCACTTCAAGAGATAAATAAACAAGAATAAACAAGGAGAAGACTGGGATGCTGATCAAGAATTTACCATCAAAGAAGGAAAAGGAACTCATAAATAAATCAGATTTTCAATTACAACGGAAAATAAAATATCTTGGAATTTGGTTAACAAAATAAAATAAACATCTCTTTAACAATAATTATACTAGGACATGGAATCAAATAAAAAAAAGATCTCAAGCATTGGTCTAAATTGCAGCTGTTGCTGCTTGGAAGAATCACTACAGTGAAAATGAATGTACTCCCAAAAATGAACTTTTTGTTCCAAAATTTACCAATTATCAAAAATGATAAGCTCTTTCATGCATGGAGAAAAGAACTTTCAAGATATATTTGGGCAGGCAGAAAACCAAGGATAAAGTAGAAAAATCTAATAGACTACTGTGAACGAGGAGGATGTGGTTTACCCAATCTTAAGCTATATTATTATGCAAGCTGCCTCACATGGATAGTAAACTGGGTCACACTACGGAATAAAAGGACATTAACATTGGAAGGTGCAGATAACAGAATGGGGTGGCATGCTTACATTTGGTACAGCAAAACAAAAATAGATAAAGATTTCACAAATCATTTCATAAGAGGAGCTCTGTTAAAAACTTGGATTAAGATCAAAAAGAAATTCTACAGTAAAATCCCATTATGGGTGTCCCCTGAAGAGGCATTTTACAGAGGATGGAAGAATTCTAACAAAAAATGGTTAACATACAAAGATCTATTAGAACATGACAAATTAGGAAACTTACAGTTAAAACTGAGGGAGAATCTAAATCAAGGAGTTAAACTACAGTGGTTCCCATACAGACAGCTCCTAGAAAGATACAAAATGGACCTGAAATTAGAAGGCTTCATCCAAAAAGGTCCACCCAACAAATTAGAAAAAATATTTTTTGACCACTCTAATCATACTATGTCCAAATTGTATAAACTACTTTTGAGCTACAACACGGAAGATAAAGTAGTTAAAGATACAATGATTTCTTGGGCAAGAAACGTAGGTCATGAAATCCTCTTGGAACACTGGGAAAGATCCTGGAAATTGTCACATAAATTCACCTTATCACAAGATTTGAAAGAAAACTACCTGAAGATGCTACATAAGTGGTACCTGACACCAGCAAAGAGAATGTATAAGACACATGACAATAAGTGCTGGAAATGCCAAGAAAAGGTGGGGACATTCCACCATATGTGGTGTTGTCCAAAGGTAAACAAATTTTGGAAACAGATATGCGATACAATTACAAAGATCTTTAAGATACAAATCCCTCTGGTTCCTGAGCTATTTTTGTTAAACATGTTACAAGATATAGATGCGATAGCAGTAAGAAAATATTGGAGAATCTTCCTTTATTTGATTACAGCAGCCAGATTACTGCTGGCTAGCCGATGGAAAGAAAAGGACACTCCCATACTAGATCAATGGATAACAAAAATTATAGAAATGAAGGAAAAAAACCTTCTTACATGTAGGATAAGAGGAAAAGTGGAGAAAATAAAAAACGAATGGTTTCGTCTGGAAATTTCTAAAAACAATTGGGGTAATTCAATTATAGATTAGACACTGCTGGATCTGGTTAAAATGAGCTAAAAATAAGTGTAAAGTAGACATAACAGCTTTATTTATATAACATTGACTGTTGAGGAACACTAGTGTTATTTACAGTTGTTCTTGAAATAACGGATTAGAGGAATAAGTTCTATGGCACCAGGAGAAAACCCAGCAAATTGAAAAGAGTATTCAGCATTAGCTTGATAGTACTATAAAGGGGAAGGAAGTGTAAGTAACAGATAATGAAATACGTTTCAAGTTCAGGTAGGAAGGAAGGAACCTTTTTTTTTTCCTATATGATTTTTTTTAAATTTTTTTTCTTTCCTTCTTGTTTCAATAGAAAAGTATATACAAAAAGAAATATGGGTTAAAGAAAAATGTACTAGTGTTATGTCAAAAAAAATTTAAGGTAACTTTGCAAAGCATATGTCAGTATGCCAGAAAGGAATGTACCCAATTATTCGACAATTTTCACTATTAAGTTTTTTCTTCTTTTTTTTTTATTAAATGGACGATGTTACTTTTAATAAAAATAAAATTTAAAAAAAAAAAGAAGGCCGAAGGAGCAGTCTGCTTCCACCCAGGACAGGAAAAAAAAGAAATTTTCTATCTGTTCTCTCGCTATTGAGTATCTACGATGGTCACCAAGGTGCTATACCAGACTGAGGGGAGAAGGAGTGCAGAAGCTAACAGATGCAATAAAAAAGAATGTTGGTGAAATCATGCCTCAATCAGGTTTGCACAAGCAGTTAACTCACATGTGTGGATTGATCCTTCAGCCTTCCTAGAATGACTGTTCACAGTAGGTCTCCACCTCTCATCATGCAGTAGTATGTCTGGGTTTTCTAACTGAAAAGCCAGTTTCTTGCACCCACTGAACCTCCTCTTGACAGCTTTTGGGTCCATTGTCTGACATGTGGATTTCTTCAACAGGTGAATCCTCCTGACTCTCCAGAAGTTGAATCTCCTCTCCAGGGCAGCCTACACTCGGTGGGCTCCAGTGACAGCAGCAATGGAAACATCCATGATGATTTTGTTATGGTAGATTTTGTAAGTCTGCATCAGCCTGTATATACACATACATATATTTCTAGTAAATCATCAATGTCTAGAGTGAAATCAAAACAACAAACATGGATGAAGTTCCTTTAAAAAAAAGTGTCTTCAAAGAACCAATATGGACCCAGTGTCTCCAAACACTCCTTTAACAAAAAAATTTAAAGGTGCTAACATATTCCAAAAAAGACTAAAAGACTGGGCTTCTTTCTTGACTAGAAAATATTAGATAGTCAAGAGCAATGGGGCTTTTAAGGGATCTGAAATTGTTATGATATAGGATTATAACTCAGAGGCTTTTCTGGTGTAGCTTTCTGCCTGAAAGTAGGTCTTTCACAGACTGTCACTCCAAATTAATCCTCAGATGATCACCCTGCTGTCCATGTGGCACAAGCAAAGAGCTGTATTTAAAGAGGTGTTCTGCAACAACATTTGCACACTTCAGAGAGTAGCCAGAGTACCAGATCTGATGAAAGAATTAAACTTTTATGTTCACTTATATGCTGCTGTATTCCAGAATGCACTAGATCAAACTATGACATGTGTTGCTAATGGATAACATATTTCTCCAGTGATTGATTTTTTTTATTTAAAACATTTCTATACTATATTTCATCAGATCAGGATTGAGGATTACATAACACATGGTAATGACAATTTTTAAAAGAGGCTGCATTGCCTTATTTACAGAGAGATGATTAATATCTGTATCTTAATTCTAGAAACCAGCATTTTCTAAAGATGACATCCTCCCAATGGACTTGGGAACATTTTATCGAGAGTTTCAGAATCCTCCTCAGCTCAGCAGCCTTTCCATTGACATTGGGGCTCAATCCATGGCAGAAGATCTGGTATGTGAAAGTGGGTTTTCAGTGTGTACTGGGTAATGATTCTTCCCATGCTTCCATCCACAACTTACCTAAACATGGTTCATTTAAGAGAATGTGTCAAATAGCTCCTTTAGTGATATGTTAGAGAACTATGACGGCATCATGGAGAAACTAAGCATTGAACCAGGAAGTCCCCAGTTCAAATGTCACTTCTCATGGGTGCTATGAAAACAGATGAAACAGACCTAATAATGGCCAATTTTGTGTTGCTTCTCACTTAATATTACAAAAATCTCCCTACCCTAAAGCCATGTTAACGTTGTGAAAAAAGAGTCAGCAGTGATGTTGTCAGCATCACAGCAGGATGCATAGTAATACATGAGTAATCTAGATTTTGAAAAACATGTTATTAAGGGACAATATCCCTCTCTTAGCAGCTATCTGCTGGAGAAATTGTGCTGTAGCTCTTCCAAGAAATTTTACAGTTCTTGTGCATGTGCTGCTCCTTTTCTCTTTTCATTCACTGTTTAATCCCTGCCCATGGAGCAAGCCTTGGCCCAACGTTACTTTTCTGTTTAGAGCATTTTGCTCATGAGAGAATTGTGCAGATGGGTTAAGAGATGTGGATGCTGTGCTTCAGAGTACTGCACAAACTGGATTGTCAGCTGGACCCATCTGTTGATTCAACTCTGTCTTCAGATCAAGCGGATGTAGCTGCTCAGTTTTATTTTTGTTTTTCGTCACAGGACTCACTTCCAGAGAAACTGGCAGTCCATGAGAAAAATGTCAAAGAATTTGATGCCTTTGTAGAGACTTTACAGTAAAGTTGAGCCCCTGCTACAACAGTGTCGAACTTCTTCTTCAACACCGTGGAAAAGGAAGCCCATAAATTCTGCCTCTTTCTTCCCTCAACATCTTGTTCTGCCCTATCACCCTATGTAGTAGGCGCTGATTGCTTTGCTCCATCAGATGCAGAAACAATGATATTTCTTTGAACTTGGGCTTGGGATGGGAGTGGCTTACTTTCATTCCAATATGATGCATTAGGAAAAAAGATCAAGGTCCTTTTCTTCCATTTTCTCATTTGATTCAAGATGTTTGAGTGCCGTTTTCTGCATCAACTAGGTTATAAGGTCTGGTTTCTAGAGGACATTCTTTTCATTTGCATTGCACTGCTGCCAAGCAGAATATACTCTGACTGAACATAACTGTGTTTTGAGCATTGGAGAGATTCTGCTAAAATGGGTTCGAACACCGGCTTTGCAGAATCATCCTGTCCTCACTGAATGCAGTTAAGACATTAGGGCAAGGGGCCAGTGTTCACCTTTAGTGCCCTACACAAGGCAAATACAGTTTTGCACATCTGTGTGGGGGAAGCAGTAAGAGATGGACCTGTGAGATGTACAGTTGGGAAGCAATCCACAAAAGCAGAAAGAAATGCTTTGTGTATGTTACCTGCCAACACAGAGTATGTCAAAATAATATTTGTGGCATTTGGAGATGATTCATTAAGAAGTTGTAAATAATGAGCTAGCAATCCTAATTCTCTAGGGTTATTTAATTAGGAGTCTTAATAGTCCGAAGTTCTTTTCTTGTTTCTCTCACAGATGTTGCTGCTCTATAATAAGATAAACAAGAAAAATATTTATTACTCTAAAGGAAACCTATATTTAAAGAAGAAATGTATGTGATGTTTTCACTTTGTTATGCAGTCATGTTGGCTGCTCTGTCCTTGTATACGAGTCCTTTACCAAACAACCCTGTTCTCCCCCCCCCCCCCAGAGTATACCATAACACCTATTTTCAGAAACAGACGTGATTATTCTAGGAAGGTCCTCTCACTTGGGAACCCACTTGATTTCCATTCTGCTCTGTTGGAGTCCGTGGACATCATAAATAAAATGCACATGTTGGTGCAAGTAAATTTCCAGGAAGTTTTTCAAAAGCTGGATTTTGACAGGCTTGTAAAATAAGGTCAGTGTGAACTGTGGATAGAAACTAGCTTATTCAAAGAAGCACATTTTAAAGAAGTTTGTGGTAGCTGAGTTTTGATTTGGCTAGAGGTTTATTTTTTATAGTGAGCTAGCCATTAAGCAGTGTGCTTGACTGACACTGCTATATGTTGTTACCTGTTCTGAATCCTTCCCCAAGTATGGGGTAGGGAAAAGATGAAACAATATAAGCACGAGCTCAGGGATAAGCTGGACTCTGGGCACAATTCCTTTTTGCTATTATAAATCAGGCAAAGGCTGCAATCCTATACAAACTCTCTTGGGAGTAAGTTTTGTTAAACACAAAAGTTTACTTCTGAGTAAATATGCTAAGAATTGCACTGTAAAATGCTGAAGAAAGCCCTTTTACCCCTCCCTACTCTTGCTTGCTCTCTTAGACATTCTTTCTTTTTAAATTTGAAGGACTTCTGTGGTTTCCTGATTAAAATAGACATTAATTTCCCAAAGTGCAGAGCTCCATTCTTCAACATAAAAGGGGTATTGGGAAGAGGATCAAGAGCAAGAGTAGTTGTCTAACCATATAGCCTCTAGAGCTTTCTAATCCCCACTGCTTCATAGAAAACAGCTGAAGGCTCAATTTCTTGCCCTCTATCACAGTTATGTTTTGCATTGCTGAAATTGTGAGAGGCATATTGAAGTAGACTTTAAAGTTTTATACACCAAGACACACTCAAATCCAGTTTCTAGCTTAAATTGCTCTGATGTAGTTATCTTTTGCCATGAATGCTGTCAACATCAAAACAACCCCAAGGACATCTTAGTTAATCTGCAGGAGAGAAATAGTACAGTTCTCAGTCATGACGTATGTATAATCTAGGGCCTTGGTTCTCAGAGAACCTGCCAAAGCTTTTTTCCTTCCTGCTAAGCCTGGAATGTGAATACATCTGGGTTGTTTTCCTTATTTAACCAGTGAAGTGTCCAAGGCAAGTGATAATCTTGATGTAGAGCCCGTCTTCATTGTCTAAACAGGTTGGATTTAAAACATAAACAGCAGCAGAACAGCCTGTTCAGGAAAATGAATAAACTAAACATTAGGCAGCCTTCAAGTATGTTAACCACTTGCAGTCAAATTGTTCATGCTGTGACGATCAAATTGAACTTTTCCTGCCAACTATCTAGAGCTTAATAGTTTGGTGGTATGTGTTTTCTGCTCCCCAGAAGAAACTGGACAATATCTCAAAACTAATAAAACATCATTGTTCTATTAGTAAAAAAAGACCAATTTATTTGGTTTATGTATATTCTTATGACCTTCCTGAGAGGCTGCTTAAAATAACCTTCAGCATTTGGTCACATGTTTTCACTTGTCCAGTAAATAATTTGAGAGTTCCCAGAAATTTCTGAACTTTGACTCTAAATAGTCCTGCACAAGACCTTAAGAGTACACAGATTGAAACATGTTGAAACATGTTTTTTTCCCCTAATAAAGCTATCGGATTTTGAGCATTTTGAGGCATGTGTCCAGTTTCTTCTGTGGATTCCTTTGGATGCTCCCCAGTTTCTATTACTTGTGTATTTTATGCATCTTCCTACTCAGTTTCTTTCCTGTCACAGTGTTCCTTCCTTCGATCCTCCTCATTTTCATATTGTAATGATTAAAGGAGGATAAGCACAGATATTGCTTGTGCAGTTTTAGATGAAAAGTCACACCTGTATCTCTGAATGGAACTACCATGGTGGACTACTGCTGGTAACAGTTGCCAGGGGATAGGGAATTTGCAGATTTTCTGGGTTTTCCACGCAGAATTATGTTCTACATTCTGTGTGGTTTTTGAAACCATGGCACTTTGCTCATTCTAAGAGTAAATTGCTCCTTAGTTCTTTATAAACACATTAATTTACAAGCCAAAATCAATCCTGCTCAAAAAGGGATGCAGTTTTTGCAGAATTTTTTTTAAAAAAATCTTACTGACCACTTAACCTGGTGATCTGCTACTGTGAATAGCAACTTACAAATGCTTAGGTTGAAGGGGAAGGGTCCTAAATTACGTTTCTTTGAAAATAGTTTTCAGAGTACTTCAACATGTATTCATATAATTTCCAATAAACCTTTTATGTATGTTACTCTTAAACCAGCTGTCAGCTCAAGTCCCATAGTTCACCCATACTTATGTAATCAATCTTTGTCTCTGAAAAGTGGTTTAGCAGAACCAGTGATACAGCTATTAGAAAATGAATATCTACTGTTGCTGCATATCACCACAGCACAATCTGAAGTGTGTTGGTTCAAAAGTATATTCTGTTTAGTGAGGGTTCTTCTTTTTACCTAAAGTGGCAATAAATGTCTTGGAACGGGTACACATACAAATACAAAAAACATTCAGGAGATCGATATCCACTCCTTACTTCCCTGGCAAAAGCTGAACTTGCCCACTACAGTTACAGTTCTGACACCTTAATAGGGTTCTTATAAAGTGGGATGCTGTCAACTACACTGATGACCCAGAAATAGCATTGCTGGAACCTATAGATCTATGGACTAATTCAAGATCATCTTTAACAAATACAGTAATGTACCTGAGTAGATGATTACCTACATCAAGTCCTTGGGATAAGGGTAACTTTACTGCTGTTTACTTACGATGCCTATAAAAGGACAAAGATTTTTTTTAAAGCCACAAAACTTTTGCATTCATGAAAATAGTATGGTCACAGGAGTTGATTTTTTAAATTATTTATATTAAACTTTATAATAAGGTTATCATGATAAATCAAACCATATGGAAATACACTGAAGCCATTTTGTCATCTTCACAAAAATATGGTGTACCATTCCTAGGTTTCTTTAGTAAACAACACTACTTTTCCAGTTTTAAAACTAGCATTTTATTGCAGTAACCATAACATGGGGAGCCACTGCTTAAACTATTTGAAAACTAGCACTTATAAAACTACTTTAATGGACCTTGAGTTGGCCTTCCAATTCCTTTGGTTAATTAAATACACACACGCTCTCTCTCTCTCTCCATTATTTCTCCAGGGGCTTCATGCACAACAATAAGGCAATCAGTGCAGTGTGGGAAATCAGTGCAATGTGGGGGAAAAGATCAATTCACTGTTTCTAATAATTATTGCTCTTATGACTGAATTAATTCTCAACAAACATCCATTAGGATTTGATAGCACAGTACCTTAGTCATGAATTGGCTGATATTTCATTCTCTCATATTACAAAATACTGAAATTGAGTCCTTGGGGAAGATGCAGCATTTTCCATAGATGTTGTGTGGCAACCTTGGAGAAAGTCAACAAATGAAATGCATGCATTTATTGTGTAATAAAGTATGCACATGGAAAACAATTTGATACAAAATTTGTTTTGTGTGCACTGTTAGCAGACCATAGGATCTAATGCTGGATTTCCTCTGGCAAAACAATTCAATCCAGCAAAAACAGGAATGTTAAGTGCTCCCCTCTTTCCACTGTAGTCCCCACTCGCCACAAAAACATACTCTGGAGAACTTGGGAATTCTCCAGAATCAGTTTTCAAGTACTTCTGGGAACTGCAGGGGATGGAAAGAAGGAAAGGAAATTCTAGCGCTGCATTAGCAGCCCCATATTGACTTTAGGCAAGAGTACATAATTCCAAAGACCACTATGAACTGTAACAAATTTCTAAATAGGAGCTCCATCCCACAATGTGCATTTGTGAGGAAGGTAAAAAAAGGGGAGGTAAACAAAAGGTCACATAGTCACTATAGCTTCCAGAAGGCATGATGTAGTACTCTTTATTAACAATGCCAATTCAATTTCCTTTCTGTCTGTGATCAGAAAATGGACAGTAAAATTCTTGATATTGCTGGTGTAGTTTGTAAATAACAACAACAAAACCCTGGCGTGATACTAACACATTCTTGGGAACTCTCTCTTGAAAGTTGATGAAAAAGTTAATTTAGATCCAAAGTACCCCTGAAGATACAGCACACTGGCAGTTGTGTTCATCTTGGGCCAGGTGGTGCAGCCTTAAGCTGGCAGTACTGGCCGTAGCAAAACAATACATGCTTCTGTTCCTGTAAATGAGTGTAAGGAACATTTACCAGGTCCCAAGGCCAGCTATTAAAAATAAAGCAAATGAGCACACAGAGAAGTCAAAACTATTGTCTAAGGCTTCAATGTGCCATGAAGGGCATGGTCTATCTCCTGAAAAGACACTAAAGAATTCAGAAAGCCATCTGGAAGAGGTTCAGGGCCAAGGACTTTTTATTTTATTGGGGGCAGAATTCAGCCAGTATCCTGTTGATGATAAGTATGGAGGATCTGAATGACAGAACCCGCTTCAGGTAGGTTGTACTAATGATGTCACCATCATTTCCTTTGTTAATTTTAAGGCTCTCATAAAAATACATAAATGTACATTCCATGCTGCAGTGGGGACGGGCTTGAAGACTGGATGCACAGCAGGGTTTTCCCCTGTCACTGCTCAGGCCAAGAAAGGATCGTGATAGGAGGAGAGAATTACAGCACAGGGTTCTACATCTCCCCCAGTTTTTTCCATAGTTGAGTTAGAAGGTGGTAGATGAAGCAAAAGAAGGATAGACTACCCAAAGAGACAAGCTGCCCTGTAAGGGCATGACAGATGTCACTTTCTGCATGCAAGAATGTACTTTCATACTAACCACCCGACGTGCCATTCTCTGTGGTGTGAGAGGCATCTTGCATTGGGATATACCCGTTACCCAAGTAGGAATAGCATGGGGTGTTGGTACTGCTTGCTGAAGAAAATGGCTGCCAAAGGCAGTTTCAATGGAGAAATTTTTCCAGTTTGTATTTGGCTGCTGCCCTACAGATTTCCCCCAAGGGAGTATTACAGAAGGTTGCAGAGGTGGCTGCAATCCTGGTTTAATTAGCAGCAACAATTTTGGAAGACCCAAAGAGTCATACACAATGAAAATGTAGGGCTTAATCAATCAGGCTAAAGTGATATGCTTGACCTTTCTTCCCTAGGAGTTGGAGAGGAGGGAGGGAAATGACGAAGGAAGAAGAAAGGCAAGGCAATGGACAGAACAACAAAAAACAGCATAAATCTTAGGGAAGAAGCTCAGGTTCAGCATCAGGGTGACTTAAGTCTCTAGAAGAAGTGATGGCTACTAAGAATATAGAACAAAAGAATGAACTCTGAGAGATAAAGAATGGATGGGTTCAAAGAAGGATTTAGTGAGTGCCTTAAGAACCATGTGGAAATTCCATGCAGGGAAGTGATGAACAACTAGAGAAGATAAGAGAGAAGCTCCTCTGAGGAATGATGGATGGATGGGAAACAAAACAACGAAATAGAACAAAGGGAAAAATTTGGTGACTTGGAAGCATTTGGCTTGAGGCTGATGTTCCAACCAGTCTGCAATACTTCTGGAAGGTCCTTCTCTATGCTTTAGAGTGATTAGCAGCCTTTCTTTGGCACCAGTGAGTAAAGGCCTTCCAAATAGTTTCATATATTCCAAGTATGGAAGATTGTCAGGTGTCTAACATAGCAGCTACCATTTTGAAAGAATAAATTAGATTTAGGCAGAAGTTCTGCTCAGTCTCCAGATGGCTAGATGTACACAAGCTGTATGTGAGTAGAAGATGCACCCTGGAGACAGAAGCAGGGGAAATCAGAGGAAGGAAACATGGGTCCTGAAGGCCAGGCTGCAGAATCTTGGAAAACCATGGCGTGTAGAACCAGAAAGGGATTATGAACATCACTTCTGCCCATGCTGGTCTGATTTTCCAGAGAAGTTTGAAAATTAACAATCGAAAGACATACTGAACAACTGGTGGTTAGGAAGTTGCTAGAGTGTCCCAAGCCTCTGTTAGTGAAGAGAAGAACTCGGATATAAACCCAGGCAGTATTGTAATTTTTTGAGATGCTAAGATATCTAACTGGAAACGACTGAAGAGGTGATTTATCTGGAAGAAGATTAATTGGTCCACACTCCATTCTCCTGGGCCTGAGGTTTGCTGGCTGACAAAATCTGCATGAATGGCGAGATCTCCTTTTTCAGTGGTGGATCGCTCCCACTGAAAAAAGAGCACAGCTTACGGTACAGGGATTGAGAGTGATTTTCCCTAACTGTTTACAAGGGCACAGGAATGTGCATGTGGTCTGCACATACCAGAATGGAAATCTACATCAATAGGGTGAAAAAATGAGGGACAGTTAGCCAGATTACCCTGAGCTCCTTTGAGCAGTTCTCTACCCCGAAAGGCTAGCATCTGTTGTCACAAAAATTATGGGGCAGTCCCCACGGGGGGAATCTCTCATACATTGCCCGTAAGTTTAGAAAGCGCTAAATGTATAGGAAGTGCTGAATAATTCTGGGGGAATCCCACAAGGAAACCCTTGTGAAGACTAAATGGACCACAAAAGAAGGGAAGTCTCACCTCCAGGAAAGTTTTTCTAAGAGATTATGCTTGTTGGCTATAATCACTGGAGAAAAATCTGGCTGAAGAGACAATTGCTATCACAAAATCATCTGGCCAAATAGGTGGACAAAGGATTAGATCTGTACAAGAAAAGCATTTGATGGATCTTGTGGTTTTTGAGCGTTGGTCAGATGACTGGTATGTCTGGAAGGGATAAGGATTGATTGACTCACTGATGGTTGGCTAGACATAGGAGAATGACAGAAGAGTCCTTCCTGGCTGTGTGTAGGTGTTACTGCCCTGGCTAGTCCGAGCTTTGGGGATATTAAAAGATATCCCTTGATATCACAATTCGGCTGCACTTCTCTATTCCTTTCCACGTGCTTGCGAGGCCACCGGACAAGCACGTAAACAAGCTCGGCCATTAATAGCTGTAATATTCAAAATACAATACAGGCAGGCCAGAAATAGCTGACTCACTGCTTTAGGAGACCTCCAGGCAAGTACTCTAATTAGGTATGCACGCAACTTACAAAAGAGCCTCTGCCCCATGCTGGCAGCTTGATGGGTAAACTATGCAATACCCAAGTACTCTGCATTTGCATACTGGTTACTCTATTGAGAACCGCTACGATAACTCAATCATTCAGATTCTGACCTTTCGGAGGCTTTGTCTCCAACTCCAACTCTATTGTTTTCCTCCAAGTACGGCATAGCCTGCAGTCACAATTCTCCTTATAAAAACCCTTGATTCCGAGACCTTCCTCGGATCGCTCCCGAGTTTCACCCCGCCTTGCTGCCGTTTTGCTTGGCGAGCCTCCCCTCAGCTCCACGTGCTGAGCTACATCGCACCCCAGCTTCGCTCTATATTTTTCTGGGCTTCAGGACAGGTGAAGTATCACCCAAACCTACAATCCCTCTAAAAATCCCTCTATACCACTCCAACCTTTATCTTCTTTAGTTATCTTGTATGAGTGTGTCGCATACACTGTTTTGCTTGTATTTAATAAACATCATTTATTATTTCAACTTCTGTGTTCTCCTTGACTTGACCCGACCCCGTAGACATAGGGTTCAAGATCTCACTACGTTACCCTGCCTCTTGTAACGCTAAGCAGTGCTCTGAGCTAATTTTCCCCACCTGTAGTTGAGCACATATTGGTGTCCCTCCCGGGACCCCCAGTACACAGGGTAACAGAGGGATGGAGAGCAAATTAATAGAACATCCAGATAAAGATAGACATGGGTGCTCCAGACCCTGAGAAAGGCTAACATAGATATCATTAGTTTGGTAAAGACCTAGAAGTGGGGAGGCTGAGGCAAGGTCAAAAGGGTACATTCTGAACTGAAAGTATGTTGCAACAAAAATATGGGAACTTCCTGTGACTGGGATATGTCAAGACATATGTGAGGTCCAGGATGGACTGAAAATGCCTCCCCCTCTTGGGCATCAGAAGGAAAATTGAACATACCCCAGAAAGAGTCACTAGGGTAGAACAGATTTGTCACTATGACTAGAAAGTGCTGAATAGCTAAACTGACCAGCTAACTCTTCTTGAGGGAGCTGGAGACTGGAGAAGGGAGAAACTTGTCGTGGTCAAACTGCAGAACATAGCAATGCTCAATAATATTGAAGATCCAAGTTGGAAGAAGTGAGTCACACACACACCTGCACTGGCAGAAATTTTGGGTCAAAATCTGCTCACCTGGGCTTGGGGACTTGCCCCTATACCCACAAGGGCAAGGTTGCCTTCCTGAAATCTGGATTTAAAATGTTTAAAAGAAATTATGTTAAGGGGGTAGTTTGGACCACACAGATATGAATCGCTCCCAAGGAAGCCAGTAGTGACCAAGAATGAGGTGAGGAAGAGGACAGAGACCAAGACTAAGGAGGAAAGAAAAACAAAGGGAAAATAAGACAATGGAAAGAAGACAGAAGATGGTAAGGATTTTTTAAAAAAAGAAATTAGCAAAGTTAAGAAGATTAGGGAAAAACATAGGTAGGGGACAAATAATACTTCTTGTGGGAGAAAAGAAGGGGGAAACTAGAAAAGGATTTAGAAGCCCATGCTATCGTTCTGTCTTCCTATCACATGACTCTTGCCTAACCTGGGAAGGAACAGGAGATAAGCCAATCCAGGATGTCTCCTTCACTGCATACAAAGTATGAAACCTGAGTTGGGGCCAGTCAGGCCTCTAAGGAGGAGATATTCCACAAACAGGGCACTACAGCAGAAAAGGCCCTCTGGCACATTCTTGCAGTGTATTGCCTTGACTGATGGGACACAACAGAAGACCCCTCCAGAAGATTTCACATCTCAAGCAAGCATATAAAGGAAAAGTATTGAGATCCCAAGTCATTTAGGATATCCAGTATGAGCAATAATCAAATAAAAGTGACTGAGCCTAGGTGTATCTCAGTTAATAAAGCGTCTGATGAACGAGCTTCTTTCTACAAAGTCTTTTTATGGGACCCCCAGTCCAGCCCTCCGCCCTTTCTTGCCTTTTGTTTACTGGAAAGTTTTTGTTGTTGTTTTTGGCATCAGGAGGATGGTGAAGGAGAGACAGAGCAAATCAGACTTCCAGTGTTGGATTGCAATAGCATGTCTGCAGTAAACCATACAATAAAGATTTACCGGGATAAGAGTGAGATTCTACTCTAGGTAATCCTACTGTAGCTGTGTGCTTATGTACAAGGTAAACAGCTGCATCCAGAATCACTTACTGGGCATGTGGGAAGAACAAAACAGAAAGAAAAGGGGAAAGCAGATTTGTCTGCCTCATCAGCTACCATTGCATGTTGAAAAAAGCAAAGGCCTGTTAAGTTTCGCCATCAAAATGTAAATCATAAGTGGAGGCTACTGAAAGAAAAAAATCATTCCAAGATGTGTTTTAGAAGCTTTTAAGTGGTCTCTAGAAGATTCAAAGGGTTCTTTACTTATATAAGGCTTACCTGACCTGATTGTTTCATTTTACAAGCGCATAATGTTAGTTTTGAATAAAAAGTCTGCTGAAACATGTTGAATTGTTTCTGTTTTTTGTGTGTGCTGTAGGAACCTATTGTTATTCTTTCGATATTATTTTCTATTTTGGGTATCAAAGTTTCTCTTAAAGAAGTAAAGCCTGTGAACAAATCTACTTTGTTAACTGAGGTATCCCTGTAGTCTCAGAAGAAGTTGCTTACCTGTAACTGTGGTTCTTCAAGGGGTCATCTGTGCTCTCACACAACGGGTTTGTGCCTGAGCAGAAACCCATGTTGGAACATTTAAGAGCTGAGTAGCTGTGCAGGAACCTCACCCCCTCCCACATACCATGCATCGTCTAGCCCACCAAGCTACCTTCCCCTCAGTTTTGAAGTCCACTGAAAAGACAGGGACCTGAAAGAGGGGAGGGAGCTGTGGGAGGGCACAGATGACCACTTGAAGAACCACAGTTACAGGTGACTAACCTGTTCTTCATGGTCCTTGTGCCTCACACAATGGGTGACGGAAAAGCTTACCAGAGGAAGGAGGGTCAGGTCATTGTAATAAAGACAAAACTGCTCATCCAAAGCAAGGATCCCTCCTGGCTCTGCAGTCAAGTCCACAGTGACAAATGGAGATGCAACCAGGCCGCAGCCCTCACAAGTCCAGCAATGGAATTCTCCACAACACAGCTGCCCAGAAAGAAACAGCTCTCATAGACTGTGCTCTCAAGGAATCTGGTACTGGTTGTTTAGCAAGCTCATAGGATAGACAAATAGTCTCCATGACCCATTTAGAAAGGCAGTGGGCAGTCACCTTATGACCTTTACAACCACCATAGCAGGCAAAAGAATAGGTGGATTGACAGAATGCTAAAGTCCTCTGTATATAAAAGGCCAATGCAAAACGAGTATCTTGGAAATGCAGTGACATTTCCAGCAGTGTAGCAGACTGAGGATAAAAGGTAGGTAACACAATATCCCATGCAGGTGAAACTCCGAGACCACCTTTGCGATGATGGAAATATCAGGACACAAGACTACTTTGTCCTGGTGGAACCCTAAGAAAGGTTTATCAAACAAAGCAGCCAATTCCCCAGATTGTTAAGTCAAAGTCACAACAACAAGGAACACAATTTTGAGAGTTAGAAGAAGCTCATCCACAGCTGCCAAGGGCTCAAAGAGTGCCACATCAACAGTGATAAAACCAAGGATAGTTACTATGGAGGCAAGGGAGAACAGACTGGCGAGTAGAGATGAGCCAATCCTCTTAAGAATTTCTTCACAACTGGGCCCAGGAGGAAAATCTGTGGGAAAGAGTCAAGTGGTTGTTAAGTAAGTACCGCTGCAAAATAGACCTTCAGTGATGAAAAAGACAAACCTTGCTCGGTCAGAGATAAAAGAAAGTGAAGTACTGTTGACGTAATCACTGGTGATGCCAGTTCTGACCTGGCAGCTGCAAATTCACAAAACGTCCTTCACTTGTAAAGATAAGACTCCCTAGTAGAGTGCTTATGCAAAGCTTGTAGGACTGCTTGCAATCTAAGAGGGACTTGTGGGTTATTCTCCAAGCAGACAGGTGCAGTACTGGGATGTCCAGATGATAACTTCAGCTGTTGGAGTGAAACAGAGGATCTCAACTGTGAGGGAGTGGAATGTGACACCTCCAGAAGTGGTCCAAACAATGAGTGTCAGGGCCAAAAGGGAGTTATTAGAATGGCATTGGAATGATCCATGGTGAACTTGGTTATCACTCTCTCCAGGAAAGGAAAGGGTGGAAACAGGTAGATTATGTATTAATCTATTAAAATTATGTTCCTCTCCCAAACAATGAAGACACTCAGTTTGGGCATTTGGCAAAGAAATCTTCTGACCACACAAAGAGCAGAGTTTGAACAGAGAGGTAGAGGCCATTAGAGAAACAGAAGGGGAGGGAGACGAGAAGAGGGAAAATACAAAGTAATTTTTTTAAATAAAATTTTATAGCAATAGCATGTGTATTTCTATTCTGTTTATCAGCTAAACGGTTTACAATGTGTTAGCTAACCCCAACAAGCTGGGTACTCATTTTACCGACCTGCGGATGGATGGAAGGCTGAGTCAACCTGGAGCCCTGCAGGATCGAACTCACAACCTTGTGGTTGAAGTATCAGCATTTAACCACTGCGCCACCAGAGCTCTTTACAAATAGAGATGATGTAAAAAAGACAAGGAATATGAAAGAAGCAGGATGGAAATAAGAATGAAAAAAGGTACTCGACAATGGAACACAGTCAACAAACATGGCTCATTCACTGGACGGAGAGAAATTGAGGGGTAGGTAGCTTGGTGGGCTGGATCTTGCATGGTAGGTGGGAGGGGGCAGGGTTCCCACCAAGCTACTCAGCTCTGGAACATTCTGACAGGGCTCTCTGTGCAGGTGCAAAACTCATTGTGTGAGGCACAGAGATCATGAACAACATCTGGTACTAATTGTGTGTGTGCGCCTTCAAGTTGCCTGTCAACTTACAGCAACCCCAAGCATTTTGTAGCATTTTCTTAGGAGGGAAGTAGTATCTCAGAGGTGGTTTTGCCAGTTACTTCCTTTGAAATATAGCCTATAGCACCCAGTATTCATTGGTGGTCTACCATCCAAGTACATACTCCCCCCCCCAAAAAAAAACCTTCAGAATGGCATTTAAATACTATTACTGTGGGGCCATACAGGCCCCACAGTTTATATTCATGTGTGTGTGTGTTTCTCCATATGTGTGCACATCATTCTAAACTAACTATTCATTGGATTTCTTAGGAAAAAGTTAAACTTCCTAGCCCCTACATATTCTTACTCTAAAGAGTGGTATGATTACATGGAGAAAACAACACTCACAGTTAAGACATATAGCTTTAAGTCCAGATCCTGACTGAGCTGGAACAAGGAGGAGGTATTTATCTTGTGAGTTACATCAGGAGTAGAGAAATAGCAGCTGATGATTCAAATCTAGACTCAGTTACATTTTTGTCATGTTCCCCCACCCCAGCATAAATAGGATGTGGCAAGCATTTTCCTTCCTCCCTTAAGTACAAAATGTTGCTCTCAAAGTGCTGTAACCTCATGGAAAGAAGAAACCTCTGCCACATATATCCAGAGAAGTTGAGCACGCTGCAGTCTGTATTTTAGGGACATAATTACTCTGCTGTATCAAAAAAGAAGAATTGGTAAGAACCAGGTTGTGTTAAGTTTGCCATCACTGTCATTCCAGTTTAAAGTTCACCCATCTTTTGCTACAATGACAATTAATATACTACATCAACGGACAGCTACAAAGGCATATTATGTTAGAATAGGAACAGTTGGGATAAAAGATATGGCAGTCACGTATCAGGAAGTGGATGATGAACATTCAGTGCACTAGACAGTACTCAGTATATCATTCCAAGGCAATGGAATGAGTTTAAGGATAACCAACCAATCTCTCTCTCTGTCTCAAAACGATTAAATGTAATAAATTATGTACTAAATTATGAGGACTGTATAACTATATAAGATGTATGACACATATTGCATTGTTGTTGTTCTTACTTGGATGATACTAATCAGCCTATCTTGATGGCTGGTTACTGAACAAACTGCAGAAACACACAAAGATCTGGTACTGGTATTGGGATTTTATTGAAGTACAAAAAAGTGCAAACTGTGAAATACAAGATTGGTACCATCAGAAGGAAATAAAGATGGGTGTGTGAAATAAGGTCACAGTAAAAACCCCAGCCCTGCTTCCAATAATCATCAGTAATTAGAATGAAAAGTGCAGGAGATAACAAAAAGCAAAGCTGTAAACTGTGCATAACAACCCCAGTGATCAAGCAAGCAACCAAGGGCCATTTGGCCATGAAAGACCTCTGCTGAGTCAGCAAAGAGACAGGTTACCATAAGGCATCCATTTGGTCTCATCACCAGCTGCATCACCCAAAATCTGTTTTCAGTACAGACACTGGAAGGACTGCTAGAGGTGAGGGTTCTGAATACATTAAGGGGCCACAAAGACACCAATGGGTTTTTCTCAGGCAAGCAAGGGTTATGGTAGAGATGAAGTACTCCATCCAGAAAAGCACTGTGGTCAGTAATACCTAACATGGATGCTAAGCAGCAAGGAAGAACCAGGCAGGTGTGCCACTGGAGACAAAGAAGGACAGAATGCTTAGCCATTGCCATCTAACCAACTATGAGTCTCTATGATGAGAGAAGAAGGATATAGCTGGTCCCATGAGAAGCTGATCCTCTAGTAATCCTGCTTGGATGCCTATCACTCTAATCTCTATTGGAGACAAGGCAGCAATCAGATTGTGAAAGGGAATGTCATTCAAAGCTAATTGGTAAAGACCCAGACATCATTAACAGGTTGAAGTCAAGTCCAATGCGCAGTTCCACAAGCCAGCCACAGTTGTAACAGGCTGGAAAAGGTAAAATGAATTGGTGCCGAGCAGGGAAAATTGAACAAGCAATCATATGGTTCTGACTTCCAGGCAGCTCCAGCAAAGTGAGGAAAGTAACAGCTATTTACAGTGGCTCACTTCCAGGGTTTTGTGAGTGCATTATGTGCCGCAGCTAGCAGTGCAATGGGATAAGGGGGTGGAATCTTACTTAGAAAGTTTTAAGTGTACAATGGAATTTATAAAAAGTGTAACTGTTCACCAATAGGAAATCCTTACCCAAATGCTCTTTACACCATGCCTAGCTTGAGACTTTTTACAGTGTTAGGACACTGTGGCTGAACCAGCAGCCCTAGGCCCTCATACGTCAGGGCTTTTACTCTTCATGACTAGTGTTTCCAAGGAGATCAGCTGCTTTTTCCTTTCCACCTGAGAATGTGGAATAAGGTCAAGCAAACTAGCAGTACTGCAGTTTGGAATCAGAGCACATCACTATTTCCAGTGACACACCACAAAAGGCATACGAGACAGCAGCTATTAGCAAGGCACCACGCTGGGCCCATAGACTTCTAAAATGGGAAGAGGATGAAGCTTTATCAACCAACTAATCCTCATATAACCTTTCTGAACTCTGTATAGGAGACATCAGAAGCCAAGAGTTCTTCACAGCCCCACTTCCAATACCTTGATTTATAATCTCTGACAGCATTCAGAAGAATTCCAAGAACTGGCACACTAACATGCTAGAGCCAATTCACTGGATGTGGTGGAGCTACAGCCACTGATAGTCTTAGCATACTTGTTGGTATTTGTTAATTACGATTACAGCACAGACTTTCATTCAGGTTAAAACAGAAACCAATTCTGCCTTTACAAAACAGCTTCTTGCTCTGTTTCCTATAATCCAAGTTATACTGGAAGCCTCTGATTCTAAACAGCCATAAAAACCCTGCTGACCTTTTGTGTGAACAATAATCCTACTATTTTAGCAAGTCAACTTATAAGTTTCATGTAGACAAAATAGGCGCAAGTCAGTTCACAACAATGTATTATGAGAAGGTACGCTTAAAATCTTATTTAAAAGCAAAGTTGGCTGCACATCCAGTAGAAAACTGTTATTTGATTAAAAAAAAAATGGCTTAGAATATCTGTGCTTGGATAATGGCTGAGCCTGGTTCAAAGTCCAGAACGACTCAACTTCCTGGTCTGAAAAAGAGAACAATTCACACAGGCAAGAAACTAACCACACTACACAGCCGCCTCAACTCTATTTAGCTGGAAAACGGGACAGCAATACTCTCTGTCTCCATGTGCCAAACACACCAAGTTTGCAAATGTTAGAAAAACTATGAGCTCAAGAAGGACATGAAGACAGATGTCCTTAAATGTGAAAAATTAATGCCCATCCAAACATTGGCACAAGAAATCCCAGAATATACAGCAGGGTTGTTCCTGCATGAGGTTTGATTTCAGAGATCAACCTTTCAGTGAAGGATGATCCATTCCAAATGGATAGACAACTGCAGCCAGGGACACAGATGCCTTCCAGTGTGCGCAGTGACTGTGCTTTAGTCTCAGTAATGTGACTTTGGCAGCTTGATTCTGGGCTTTGGCAGGTTGGGGAGATAATTCCACCTGGGCAGACAGTGCCTGTATAATTTTTATAGATTTGGAGGCAGGGAAGCAACCCCAACCTAATCACAAATAAAATGCACATTGTTCCCTATTAAAAAGAAAAGGCTTACTGGCAAGGCCAGTTTCAAAGAGAAACTCTGCTGGCAGAGATGATTTCTGCAGAAGGGTACTATAAAGATAGTGAAATAAGTGAGCTCCATTATATCAGACAGCAATTATATAAAGATAGGGAACTTTTAAATAGCACCTACAGCAAGTGCCTGGAAAGTACATTCCTGGAAATGTACAAACAGCAATACGAGTACTAGTAAGAAAAGTGGGTATTCCCAGAACATACAATCTTCTCTTACGGTCCTAGGATTTGAGTTCATTCTTCCATCAAGAATAGAACGTTGGTTATCTTGCAGTCACTTGCTTCCTGCAGAAGAATACTCAGGACTGTATAACTTGGGTACATGTGGAAAAACAACACAAGCTAGAGAAAAAGAACTGAAAGATTTGCCCCACCAATGGGCCACTGCAGCAAAATGTATTAGTCCACATCACACAGGCACCAGTATGTGAGACATCTGCTGGGGTCCTAGGAGAGCCATTTCATGGAATCAACTTGGAAAAAGAAGGGCAATATAGCATTCAAGGACGATCTGGTTATTAGCATCCCAGATAGAAGAGCCAAAGCAGAACTTGGATATCTAGAGATGGGGAAGCCTGCTTCCCACCCCCCACATAAGCATGCATATGCACACACCCTTGCTCTTCCTCATACATACACAAAAGCCCTCTTTTACTCCGCTTATCATCTGGTGTTTTCCCAGATTTGGCCATGGCTCCAAGACAAGATAGAAAGGAAAAGTGGGAAGAGAGGAAAAGAGATGGTCACAGTGGACACAGAAGGTGTGGTAGCCATAACAAGACTCTGGATCAAGCCTCCATGTTCTGGAAAAGCTCCTTCTCATTGTCCAGTAGGAACTTAGTGAAAGTGTTGATAGGATTGATGGCTTTGAGGGTAATGGCTGCATCCTTGGCCCACAACAGGTTTGGGCCAAAAACTACTGCTAAGTTAGCATTGGTCATCTTGTTGATGTCGCTGTTAGCAGAGACCTACATGGGGGAAGGAGAAAGAAAAGGAGACTGGTCAGTTTAAAGACAAACAGATTTAGTCACAGGACTTCAGCTATACAGTGGGCCCTCCATATATGCAGAGATTCCATTTCAGGAACCCTCTGAATAGCAGAATTTGTAAATGCTCACATCCCTTTATATGCAGTGGCACCACTGTGCGCACAGACTCTTCGGTGCATCTTCATGTACGTCACCACCATTTTAGGTATAGGGATGGGATGCTTTGTGTGAGCTGGAAATCGTGTACATGGAGATCACAGGTAAGAAAGGCCCACTGTATTTTCAGTGTTTCACCCCAGTGTATTTTCAGAATGGTCAGCTACTGCTCAGACCAAGATACATAGGATCACCTTTCCATCTTTTAACATCTAAGACGTTAAAGTAAAAGCCAATAAGAGTCTACTTAGAATTAAGTCCAATTTGGTACAAGAGAACTCACTCCAAAGTAAGCTGTATACAAGACTAGACTTTATGATGTTATTTGGCCAGTCCCTGATTAAGTCCCTAAGAAGTTAGAACTCCTCTGCTATAGAATGAAGGGAAAGAGGCTTTTAAAAAGAAATCCATGGTCTCTCTGCAAACAGAACATTCATATGTGGAAGAAATATTGTGGTACACTCTGATCTTGGTCACATATTCCAGAATAAAATCCATGGATCTCCCTGATTCATAAAATGTGAGATGGATCTGACCAAAGAACCAGCACTCTGTTTTCAAACAGTGGTCAACAAGATTTAAGAAGCCAGTAAGGAGAGCATGAAGTAACACTGCCATCATTGACCATCTGTGGCATCGACTATCCATATGTGCATTGCCTCCTGAAAAGGCAGCTCCATTTACTTTCCATGGCAGACAACCTCCATAAATTTGTCTAAACCTCTTTTCAATGCTAATTATCCCAAACACCATGGCCATATCTTATGGCAGGGTATTTCAGAAGTACGCACAGTTTGCAGAAGCAGTTTGGGTACGCCTACCTGTCCAAGGAATGTCATCAATACACACAGGACTTGGTAGTTTTCCTCTGGCAGAGTCTGGAGTGTTTTGCGAACAACATCCACACGCTTTTCTTCCTCTACACCTAGAACCAAAACAAAGGAGACACATTCACCAGCAAGCAGGATGCTGGCTTGCATGGAAGAAACAGTTCGTTGAAGAAGGCCTAAAGAAAGGACTGCTATCTGAGAGGTATCAGGCGCTCCACTACACTGGTTTGAGCAACAACAATTTGTCACTGAAGAGATGCCCAGTCAGAAGACACCCAGCTCAAATTCTCTGTTCCTTCAGGTGTCGGCTGTGCACAATCATACTAATGAAGAAATGAAGATGGAAGTTGATTCGATGAGAGCCAATGAACTGAAACTGAATACTGGTAAAATAAAGGTTCTGGGGCTGGGTGGCTTGTGGGTTCAGAAACTGAGCAATTTGCCTATGCTGAATAGGATGGTATTCTCCTGATATGTAAGGATGCTATTTATCTCTGTCCCTGAAGGCCCAAGTGGTCTTAGTGGCAAGAAGGATTACAGCTTTGGCTAGTTCAATAGTTCAGCTTTGGCTATTACAGCTTTGGCTAGTTCAATAGCTACAACCACTCTTGGAGATGACTGAGCTATTGCAATAGGGTTTATCTGGGACTGCCCTGGAAATCACTTCAGAAGCTACAGCTAATTTAATACTCAGGTTGCTCTGTGGATACTACCACTGCACACATAATTCCTGTGTTCAATGTGGTTGCCAGTTAATTACTGAGGCACGTTAAAGATGTTGATTTACAAGCATTTACAAGTATTTACAAGTAAGAGCCTATAACCCAAAAGACTGCCTTCTCCCACATAAACCACTCCAGTGGAAGTCCTGCCTACCATTCTGCAGCCTGCTGATGCTCATTTGGCCACTGTGCTAAGGCACACTTCAACTATGCCATCCACCTTGTGGAACTGCCTCGCTGTTGAAATTAGCTCACATCCTAGTGCAAAATACTTTCACAAGAACACCTTCCATCACAGTTGTTTTCCAGAATGTTTTTCTGACTGCTGGCTTCAGTTATTCCAAATGAAATATTTCAATGTTTTATTAAAATGATTTTCTTCTATGAAACAGTTTGGGAAAGGTTTTTTTTAAGCATTACACCATTTTTTCCTTAAAAAGTAAAGACAAATAATAGTGAAAGAGCAGTATCATTGCAGGTGGGGCAGATCTGGATGAGATCCCTGCTGTGGAATAGGATTCTTTAAACACTCACTGTATAAATTGACAACATCACTGTAGAGGCCAAAGGTGAGGAGAGGTTCAGGAAGGTCCCGCAAGAAGGTCTTGAGAATCACAGCTGGAAGATGCACATCCTCATATTGCAGGAAGTCCACAGGCAGCCCTAAACAGTACAAAGCAGATTCGCTCAAAGACAGCACAAAAGCATGCCTTGCCACGGAAGGGCTAAATTATCTCTAGCCAGACACATAAAAGTATTGATCATAATACTGTGAGCTGGAAGCATGAGAGAGGCAGAGAACACAAACAGTCAGACAAAAGACTCAGTGGCACATGATTCTTCTAAATCAGCAAAAACTAGAACTAAATCAGCAAGAACCAGGAGAAAAAATGATAGGGACAATGGAAGCACGCACACACATAGAGACAGAGGACAAATTTGTTAACCACAAGTGCTGTGACAGGCTAAATAAGTTCCTTTACTCAGTATGTGGATGTCTATTCTGGAACAGGTTTGTGTCAAAGAGACCAAACTCTTGGTTTCCACACAGGTTTCTAACAAAGTTCTGTTCAAAGGTAAAAATCCCTGTCACGTGGCAGGACTTCCATGTGTCAAGGGCAGATTTAAGGCCTAAAGAGAAGGAACAGGAAGACTGGTGGTGGTGGAGTGGTTTATGCATATTCCTGGGACACAAAAGCAAGTATTTACCCATATTGTACTTCTGCTGAACCTCTCTGACCGTTTGTGTGTTTGCTGATCGACGGAAAATCCCCTGTGTGGTAAGAGCTAGAGAGAGAAAGAAGAGCAAGAGGTTGGAGCAGACTTTTCACTGGCAATATGAGCAACAAGCATGACACATCCCTAACAGGGAGCCTTTTGAACCAAAAACAGTGAAGTGGAAGAATCAGATTCTCACACTGTTCCAAGATGATTTGCACACAGAGATATTTAAATGAAAACAATTCTACTGCAGGCGTTAGGGGCCCGTCAGTAGCAGGACACCTATAGCAGCTCATCTCTCCACTGCTCAACTTCTTTCTGGTTTTCCAAAGCTCTATGTCTGATTCAAAGAAAAACAGTAACATGAGGTGGGAAAAAGAATGAGTTTATGGCAGGATAATGCTAAAACATTTGAAATATGCTGATCTGTCACTGTCAGGGCAACAAATCCACTCTGGATTATAACACTGCTCTGAATGAATGGGAGCATTGCTGGTATTGAACTATGGTCCTGCGCCAACAGAGCTCCCATTCAACCTGAAGCACTGTGGCAGAAGTGGCAGTAAAATTCAGAGTAGATTTGCTAACTTCACGGTGGTGGATCTATTAGCTGCCTCTGGTTAGAACTCATGCAAACTGGAAGAGTATTGTGAGACACTGGAAGAGGCACAAGATAAATCTGAACAGAGATTTTTCTAGCCCACTCACCATGCTCCTGTAGATAGGCGATCGTTTCCTTGACCACCAGTGGGATGGGATTCTGGTCTGGGCTCTTCTCCCTTAAGCTGTTGAGAAAAGAGAAGCTTAGATTCCTCCTGTTGCTTCTCCTAAGCTAACCTGATGTAAATGATGTACGAAGCAAGGGGACTGAAAATCATATGAGAACGCAAGTATTTGGGGAAACACAAAAGCACCTGAAAGTCTCTGAATGTGACCCAATCTCCAGCATCTTTCAGAATGTGATTGTGGCAGCTCAGAATGGCAGGAAAAGCACTGAACACAGATGTCAATTTAAGACTACTGGAAACTATTCCCAGAATTATTCACAGACGGAACATAAGCAGCACTGGACCAAAAGGTTAAATTAAAAAATAGGAATGCTCACTGCTGGAGAGAAACTCCAAACTGCTGGTTTGGCAATGGTGGGCGAGGTGGTGTTACTTTCTGAGGCACCTGGGAGGGTTTCTGCAACGATCTCAGATATTCATCATACCTACAGTGACAGAAAGAAACAGAAAGGTATGTATGGCATCAGTCCATCTTACAAGGAAAATCCTAAGGTGATGTCTGCTATCCTCTTATCTCAGGAACTTACAAAAGAAGGTCCTGGTATGTCTTTTCACAAATTCCTCCTGCAACAATTACAGCCTAGTACTTGTTGCATACCTCTAAGAAAGCTAAGACACACTTGTGGAGTGCCAGAGTCTCACATCACAAATAGTCTGGGGCAGACTGGCAGCAGTAGGAAGTCCTGATTCAGGGGATTAATAGTTAGCTCCCTAGCAGCAGCTAAAAGAGTAAAGGGGGAAAAAGGGACAGAGATGGATGTCTGGGAGACAGCATCCAACATAAAAACAGTAGGAAATGGGGTCCAAACATGAAAGGGAAATATCTGACTTTTGTCAAATGTTATCCCATCAATTCACTATAGGAAAATGTACAGCCAAACTAGATTCTTTACTAGTTCTTCCCTACTCTCTCTTCCTTTTCTTTTCTGTCACTCAGCATTCCTCTTTGGTGCAGCCACCTTTAACAAAGATGAGGGAAAGCTAGTGGAAAAGAAGCATGGCCTCACTTTAACACTTGGCTTGGGATCCCCAACTGTTCCAGCTTCACATGTTCTTCCAAGTCACTCAGGTAGTTTGCATAGAAAATCTTACGTCCAAACTTAAAGCTGCAAGACAGATGACAAGACAGTATGTAAGATACAACAGTAGTTATGGGGCAATAGCAGCATGCTTAGGGATGGTTGGTAGACATAGTATGAAGAGGTAGAAATGGTGCTGAAAGCTGTAAGAAAAATACTCGTGCAGAAGTCGAAAAGGCAGGGTTTTGTTTTGTTTTTTTGCCTCACTGCACAGACATCACAATTAATAGATTACTGGAAAGATATCCTGTCCTTTAGTTTGGGATGGGACTGGAAGCCACTCTTATTCCTAAAGACAGCACTGTTGCTTGATGATTCTGCTAACACTGCACAGTGCTTTATGTTTTCATTCCCCTGCCTCACCCACCAGCTTGCTGAAAAAGACCAGGAAATCTCTGTAGGAAGCCTGGGCTGTCAGCCAACTAAGCAACACTTACACAAACAATGCAAGCAGAGATCAGCAACAGCTGCAAACTTGTGATTCCTGTAAGGTAGGGACAGTGGTCCAGTACAAGTCAAAACACACCATTAATCAAATTGAATTCTGCGGCTGACCATTAGCAAAAAGAAGTAGGAAACAAACAATGTTCTCATGGTCTTCACTGCGATACTAATTTGCAGAACAATTTCTGCACTGTCTGCTAAAGAAGCCTGAAGTATGTGAAAAGATGGCACCATCTTCCCTCCTGCCTTTGAGAAATACATTATGCAAACCAAGTTGGTCAAGAAAAGCTTAAATATAAGAGGAAACTTGAGGGAAAGCTGTGAATTATGACAGGAGATATGAAACATCAGTGAGCAATTTTCTGCCTCAAGCTCCTCTGAGGACTACATGGATCACAAAAAGGGGATCACCTGAAAGTCCACTTCTGGTTTCAGGAAACAAAATTGTATTTTTAATGATAAACAACAAAAGGGAGCTCTGAAGCCTAACAGAATAGTGAATTACCACTACTGGAGCCTTTTAGAAGTGGCAAATCATCTTTTGGGAACCAGATAAAGACAATCCAGCTTGCTGACAGGGGTTGAGGACTGCAAAAATAGCACACATAATTTCCTACCTGATCAGAGGCTTGAAGAGAATCAATAGTGTCTTGATGAACATGGTGGGATGCACAATGTAGAGTGCTTTTATATTCTTTTTGTATCTAAAAATAAGACAAACATGCACAAACTTGACTTGGTGTAAGAAGAATGAGCAGCCATCCCAAACCACTCACACCAAAAAAGGTACTAGGCTGTATAATCCTTAGGACATCTTATATTATAATTCTCATTACACTTAAAATCCTTGCTCCCTCAACTTTTCAAAACCTACAGGCAAGTACACTTACTTGCGATCAAATTCTCGATAGGCATCCCGTAGCCAGCTCAGAGATGGCTTGTTCTCACTGGTCAGACCATGGTGCAGATACACTAAGGTGTAGTCACTCTCCACATATTGGTCCAATGTATACTTCAAATAGCTGAAGGAAGATGGACATACAAAGACTTTAACATTTCTTTTTCTATATCCTGCAGCCAGCATAAAGGCCATCTAGCCACTGCAAGGAAAGAGATGTTAAGGTATGGCCCCTCAAAGGGGGGTGGGATGAATGAGAGGCAAATTCTGACTTCAACAGTAAAGGAATTTTCATTGATATAGCCAGGCCAAAATCACTGTCACCTATGGAAAGGAATTTTTAGGGGAAGAATCTCAGGATTAAGAGTCACAAAAGCAGATGTTTCTTTATAGTAACACTCACCTCAGCAATTTCACATGATCAAGCTGATAGCTGGGAGGCATGCGGCAAGCACTGAACAGAATAACTTTCCGCCCATACTTATCATCACCTGAAGACAAAATTGGCACATATCAGAGAAGGTTAAAAGACCAATCAAGGAGCCTCTAGAAAAGGTGTGCAATGCATTACTTAGTCTTTGATTGTTCCCACATTGTTCTAGTGGAAAATTTAAAGGGCCTGGCTCATCGCAAAAATCAGCACTGTTACACAGAACGTCATTTGCAAAAAGCTCCTAGTGTACCATTTTGGAAAAGGTTGTAAAGACCCAGAATCTCAAGGCCAAAAGATAGAGAAGAGTGATTTTTTTAAAAAGTGATGCAAGGCTATGATGCCCCTGAGTCAACTGAAGATCATTTGTGTTGGCATTCTTATGATAAAGGCACAGAGGAAAAAAGTATCCACAATGGTACTATGATGAACATTGCTGATGTTTCTAATTCAAAGGCAGAGAAAAATTCCTTCCCTACAGATGGCTAGAGAAGTCACTAAACCCTTTACAGAACACTATTTGAGTCCACATTTTTCCACAATATAGCCAACCGCATATCACTTGCTGTCTTGGTACGTGAGGGGCAAAGTTCACCAAATGGAAAGCAAAATGAGCAAAATTCAGGAACTGCAGAGTATCGGTCTAACCTCAAGAATTACTGTGAAAAGTAAAGCAGATGTGGGGCAAACCTACATCAAGCCAATAGCAGACTGCAGAATGACATCCAGAAATATGCCATTATGTCTGACATGCACTCCATAAATAATCTTTTATTTTTTCTTCCAGCCCCCACAACCAGGCAGAAAACCTAACTTGTTTGCTGTAACACCACAAGACTAGGCCTGGCAAAATACAGCTCCTACCATGTGAGAGCCCAACAGATGCCTGACCACAGGATAACCATCAATATGAAACTTATGAGACCAGTGAAAGTCAGTGTTTATGGGTAAGGGCAATAACAGTGACTTGTCAGCAAGACATTCCTGAAACTGAGATCTGGCCACTTGGTCACTTTATGAGAAAATGAGATAAATGTTTGATAAGTAAAATAAAAATAGAGAAGGAAAGCAGATTGTAACTCTGTTCTACATGATTATTCCTGGAATTAATCAATCATTAGGCAACATCATTTTACAAAGTAACCTTGATTCCATGAATATTTACAGTTTTGTCTAAGCAATCTTTATCAGGATCCACTTATAGTTACTTATCGTACATGCTCAAAACTACTTCTAGCTTTCTCCTTGCACATGTAAACCTGTGGACAGGGCTCCTATACCAGTTCCCCTTTCCTGTGGGTGGAAGTTTGTATATTCTGCAAAGACAGGACTCAAGTTTTGGTAGTCTTTGAAGATGCCACAGGACTCTTTCAACAGCAGCAGCAGCAGCAGCAGCATCACCACAACCACCGCCACCACCACGGGATGCTAAGACTTATGGGTGATACCATTTCCTTGCTGTGAAGACAGAGTTCATTAATTACAGAGGCTACCTCCTTCAGCACAGTGTACTTTCTATACCCCACTTTACAATCCCAGACTCAGAAGGAGAGAGAATATCTCACTGTTTTTTTAAAGGAAAATGGCCTGAGGATTCTCTGATCTGCCATAACTAAGAGAGCAAAGAACACAGAAAACTTCCTCTCTAAAGAGCATTTTATTCGATCACCAGCCTCATTCATGGCTGATGAAAGCAGTTCTATTGCAGAATGTAACTGAGAATAGTAACTGTGATACAACATCAGATGCTTTCACAAAAGGTAAAATAACTGAAAGTAGTGGATACATCACGTTTGTCTTCACAAACCTAAAATATGTAGACTTCCTAGTAATGACACATTTTCAGCCTTCCCTACCCCCCAAAATCATTCATCATTCAGTACCCGACACATAGGTTCAGTTCTTATTCGACCGTTTTGGGGTTTCATATCCTTCACATCCAAACTTTTCTAAACCTCTGTAAGCCTTAGTCATGGGCTTGAGGGATTCCTATCTCTTGCTTATGAATGTTTTGGCTACGTCAGCTTTGATATATAGAGAATTGAAGTTGGTATTATTTATTTACATCCCACTGTTCCTCACAAAGATCCCAGAGTGGTTAAAACTCAGATTACATACAGTAAAAGATGCTGACAATGTGAAGCTCACGTCTCTAAGATGATAGATATATCCTAAAATGCAAGTAAACCATTAGCAACTGAACAAAGGTAGCACTCACTTATCCCTTAAAAACTTACACAAATAAACATATTTTTATCTGGTACCCAGATCACAACAGTGAAAGTGATAATGCAACTTCCACTGAGAAGAAGCTCTATAGTCAGTATGCAACCACCAAGACAACTATACAGACTACACTCATCAAATTGACCACAAACACAGAATCCCCAGCAATTTTAAATTCAAGATAGTCAGTAGCTGGGGAAGGGGATCTTTCAAGTATTTGCATTCTGAGCCATCTAAAGCTTTGTACACTAATATTAGAATGCTAGCATGGGATACTGGTCTGAGTGTTAGACTACAACTCTGGAGACCAGGGTCTGAATGCTCACTCAGGCATGGAAACGAACTGGGTAACCTTGGGCAAGTCATACCTCCTCTAAACAAATCTTGCCGAGAAACCCCATGGTAATTTCAACTTAGGATCTCCATAAGCTGGAAATGACTTGAAGGCATATACAACATGTTAGTACTAACAGACTGAATTAGGCCCTGTTCTAGCCTCTGTTAGCAGGTATTTAATATTTAGAGCACTTTGGGGCTTACAGTTTCTTCACTGGACTTCCATCTCATCTGCAGTTCTCTCTTTATCAGATACAAGCAATTTTCTCCCTGACTTCCTGGATATGCTAAAACATACCTTTCTTTTCCTGGATTAGTTTTCTGGCTTATTGGAAAATATGAATACATCTAGATTTCCTAGGTTTCCTTCCCCTTCTCCTTTTATTTCCTCCTCATCCTTCTCCCCTAGTGAGATTTAGACTTTTATAATTTATATTTTACCTTCAATTTGTGCTTGGACTAATTTTTCCATCTAAACTTTCTTGGGGCCTATATTCACTGGATCCTTCTTCTTCAATTTTCACCTCAGATTTCAAGAACCTCCTCAGTGAAACACATACCTATGTCTTCTTCCTCAATCTTAAAGACAAACACAATCCCTTCCCCTGTTGCCACTCTCTTTTCCTTGTGTGTCTTGTCTTATTCACATTGTAGGCCTGACAGCAGGAAATTGCCAAATTAATGATTTGCAAGATGCTCTGAGAGTCTTTTGGCTGATGAGCAAGTTGTAAATATCATAAATAAATAAATAATAAACTAACTAATTAACATACAGCTGGAAACACAGCAATTTTAGACCGTTAAGAGCAAGTGGAAGATTAGGAGAAAATAATAAAGATAATGTAATATAAAAGATATTTAGAAACAGATATTCCTAACAAAGGACAAATTGTAGTTAATTTTGCATGCTGAGAGCTTGCATATAAAAGCTTACTTAAGCTGATGCTTTAATCCAAGATATAATTCATTGCACTTTTCAACTAAGCATTGCATTATGGGTTTTTCCTCTCAGATATTAATTCATTTTCCTTTGATTTCTTTTGAACTGTACCTTCTTCTCATAGATCTGTTTATCTGCTCTGTTTAAGAGAATCTTATATGTTTCTTGCACCCATAAACAGCTTTGGGTCATCTCTGGTTAAATTTTCCACTGGTACTAACAAAGAACTTCATCTGCACCTTTCAGGTTCCACACACTGGAAAAGAACACTCTGGTGTGATCATGTAATAGTATATGCACTCATGCTATCTTACACATACCATAAAAACAGCAACCACTTATACACAAGGAGAAGGGTTGTTTAGCTACTCAAAATGTCTGACCCTCCCTCAGACACTAAAATCTTAACTGTGGGAAAATGTTTTCCTTTCCCCTGTTCATTTTCCTACTTCCACCACATACAGAGATCATATAAAAATAAAAATGACTCAGTCCACATGTTTAAATCTGTATACAAAAGTCAAGACCATGATTAGTAAGGTCAGCACCACAGAATGCCATGAGAAGGGAGAGAGGAGGGTAATATATCATCCCATGAACAGACCTGAAGCATGCTGAAGCAGAGGGAACAGCAGAACAACATGGCACCCACCAGAGACACAGAACTAGGTGAGAACAATGCAAGGGTCATCTGGAATCACTATACACAACTACAGCCAGGTCACAAAACCAACATCCAGCAGTTTATCCCATGGTTGCCCAAACTGAAGTACCTAAGCAAGGGCTTCCAGACAGCTTCCCCAGAATCCCATGACCTTAAGCAATGTGTATGCCCATCTAGAGTATGCCCTAGAGTAGATTGCAGATTCTTTCAGCAGTTCATTGAGGGCGTCACAATCTTGTAGATTACGCAATAATGTGGAGTTCCTTTTCCAGTCTTACATCTCTTTCTATGAAAGCAAAAATACTTTTCTGAACTGCACAATATAACCAAGGCCAGAAATGTAACAAATTGTGTAACAGAGAGGTGCTGTCAAATGAGTTGTCAGAAAAGACCATGTTTTGATTAAGATATGAATGGCAGTATCTTGACTCTGCAAACCATCAGAAATGGAACAGTGACTTCTACAATATAGCTCATTGTCTCAATGTGAATTTCTAAGATCAAGGAACAAAATTTAGAAACAGAAATTTAGAAATCAATGCCTCTGTTGGTGTGAAATTAGGATACTCATCTACATTGATGCAACCATCTATAACAGGTTTCTGCAGACTTTTTCAAAATTTGTTTTAAAAAAATGATAGCCCATAAAGCATGGGACAGTGTTAACATTAATATACATGTGCATCTCCTGATTTAAAGTCCTACTCCTCAAATGATATTCCCAACCCATCAGTATTACACTTAGCATGCAAACAACACTAACCACTTACTAAATTCCTTTTGTCCCAAACCATCTATGTTCTAGCAAACATGAAGAGAACTGCCTAAACGTGTAATGAAGCAACCAGTGGCAACTGAAATGTAAAAATATCACATACATTAAAAATTCCACATGTTTCAGAAATGCGGCCGTGATACATCAGGCAGACCTGCAAAGCTACTAAACAAAGTCTCTGCCTTCAAATAAACAGAAACCTTTTGCGCTATGCAACATCTTGAAACTACCCAGTTGTTTGAAATCTGAGCTACAACACCAACATGAAATAAAGTTCTTGATGCTGGAATACTTTGCAAAGCTGGAATGCTTTGCATCATATGCCAGGTGTCTAGTTTCTATGAAAATCTAAAGACAAAACATCTTTTTAGCACAGATAAGACTGTCTACCTTTGCTATAAAATTATAGGGCAAAAAATGCTTTATTATTACAGAAATGTTTTGCTAATATAAAAAACATTCTACTTACAGATTTTTAGGGGGGAAAAATGACAAGAGATGCAGTTAACACTACTAAGAGAATTATTCCTATGCAAACTGTCCCTGTCCAAGAAAATATGCACAGATGACATTATTTGAAGCTCAGCAGAACATTTTTTCCTTCTGAGAATTCTCTGGTTAACAAACCAAACATACTTCCTTTACCAGAAATTCTTTCCATCTCAAAGGAACAACATTTGAAATAGATCTATGTGAATAAGGAAGCAAATGATAATTTAAAAAGTATCATCTCAGGAAGAATTTTAGAACGTGGAACTGCCTGTTCAATGTGGAGGACTGCATGCAAGGAGTGACATGGTAAATAATCACTCTGGATTAGGCAGAGAAAGTTGCTCTTCTCTTTCCTGAAAGCACCACCTTGTAAAAAGATTCTAATTGATGAGTCAACCCTAAAACTGGAAAGTGAAATGATCTAATATACAAGAGCTAAACAGATATAAAACCAAAAGGAGTGAATAACAAGCAAGCTTAGTGATTCTGTTTTACAAACATCCTTTTGAAGTTCTAAATTTCTGTCTAGATAGTTAGATTTCTCAAATTATAAAAGCATTATTAGGCTGTGGGCACAAACAAGACTAGAAAATTCAAATTCAAAATGTCTCCTCTCTAATGATTTTCACCTGGCTTCTAGAAGCATATTCTGATGTGTCTGAAAATGCTAAGAAATACCTACACTTAAAGATGGGGAAAAACGGCAATAGCAAATGTTTCAAAGTTACATTTAACCCACAATTCCATCTTAATCAGCAGTATAGCAATTTTCTCGCAAGAACAGACGAAGAATGGAAGCTTTATGTAATCAATAGATTTAGAGCAAACTTGGAAGACATCAGCACTTATATAGACTGTTTTATAAACAAAGATTTCAGACTACTGCCAGGAAGAAGATTGAAAGTATCTCAGAAGATGCTTTTTTCAATATGATGAAGGATGTTACACAGAAATAAAATAAGCATAGTCTCATCTTCCATAGCTTCAAATAATAGTAGTACACCATTGTCATGAGATATCACATGAAGTCTTAACTAACACCTTTTTCCCAATGGATACTGCACCTATCATCACCCAATGGAAAGGAGAAGACTGAGGCCAACAAATGAGAACTGTTCATGCAAAGAGAAACCTGCAAGCTGAAATCCACTTACAGCTTTGCCAGTTATTTTCCAAGATCCATAAGCAATCAGGAAAACAATATGAAAGTAGTATGAGCCAGATGATTGTACCACCAGTTTAAGGTTAAGAATGTATGGCTGCAATCTACTAGGCAAAATGCACAGCATGTGCAACTTTGAGTTCTGGGATGCAGTCTGCAGCTTTGCAGAATTTGGGCTCCCCTGAGATAACCCAGCCACAGGTCACAGTCATGCTAAAGAATGCCATGATCTTAAGGGCCAATGCCAAGAGTACCAGGTACACTACCTACCTGGCTGGACCCCATGAAGTGCACTCTGCCCTGAAGGAACAGAAACAGAATTATATTCAAGTCCTTTAACCAGAACAATCTTAAGGAGTGAGCTTAAGAGGCTGGACAGAAAGATCTACAAACAAAACACACATACGCACTCTCACATTCTTTACTTCCAGTAAAAAAAAATAGTATGAATAGTATGAAAAAAATAGCTAGTTGCTAGTTGGAGATACCTTTTCCAGATTCTGCTATTATCTTGATATGCCACTTTTCCCACACTAAGGGGAAACATCATATGGCTTTAATGGAAAAATGATACCATAGACAGATATAACATGGGAACAACAGGGACTATAAATAAACAAAAACATGCTGAAGCTTCTAGAAACCACTCGCAAGCTTCTTCCAAAATGTATTCAGGGATTACTTCTCTCACAACCCTCCACTCACAATTTCCATTTTGGTGGTCAAAATTATATTTATTTAACATGCTGGGGCCAGGTAGTGAGGCAAACTTATTTGCTTTCCTCCTTTCTCTCTGTTTTGCTTTATGCATACATATGCAGTAAACGATTCAGGAGGCAGCTGCTGTTTATCATGCCTGTTTTGAGCAGGCATACACACACACAGCTAAAGTAGGATCAACTGGAGTATATTCCCATTCTTTCACAACTCAAGCTGTATTACACTGCTTACTGCAGACACATTTCTATATTCTGATACTGAAAGTTGTGTTTTTCCAGCTCTTCTTAACCATTCTTTTCCATTATTATTATGCTTATTATGCCACTGAAAACAACTTCCAGCAAGACAGAAGAAAAGGAAAGGGAGTCTAGGCAAGCATAAACAAACTGTAAAAAGGAGCTTCTTTTTCAGAGGCCTCGTTAACTGAGGTGTGCCTGTATCTGGGTTAAGCAAGTAAAATAACATCTACTGAGGAAGAAAATCCTTCAACAAAAACCTGAAAGGCTATAAACATTTATACCACAGGTTTCTGCTATGTATTTTACTCATGTCTCAGAAAAAGACTGCAGGCAGAAGCTTTAGAGGGAATATGCCCACAATTTAACCACCTGGCAAATAAAGGCAGCTAAAGCCCACCTTGTGGCAGTTTATGAGAAAGCACAAGTGCAGCTTCTTTGCTCTTTTAGCTATTATGAGAAGGAAAAAAATATACCTAGTAAAGTCACAACCAGGAAATTCATCATTTCATAGGTCACTCAAGCCCTTTTCCACAATCAGCTATTTTTACTGTGTTATTAGTACTCCTTTGGGCAAATGGTTCATGACTGTTAATCATTTACAATTATTTGTTAACTCTTTTGCCTAACATTTCAAAGAAGCATGTTTGCTACAACTTGTTTCTCATACTAGAGACTGTTGTCAATTAATTGTGAGTCTGAACAGTTTTGAAGGCGCAAACCTGAACTCAGAATAGCAACTGTTTTTTAAAAAGCATTTAAAATATGGGTGAGTACAATCTTTTTCACATGAACAAAAGCAGAGACTTTATACAAAGAAAGTAACATAAAACACTGAGAAATGTAGAAGAGACACTATACTAAACTGAGAATCCAAAAAAGGTAAAAGCAACTGAACTACATATTTAAATAATGTCCCCAAGCATGTGACATTCAAGCAAGTTTGGCACTTGAATCTTGAGCTCTACAGAATGGGCTAGGAATACTAATCAGTGAAGGCTAAACTGATCAGTTATTTATTGTGCTTTTAAATGCCTATTAATAAAAGTTCTCTGAATTCACCTAAATATTGACCTGCCTTGACTGATTTTGGAAGCTAAATAGGATTGGATCTGGTTAGTATTGGGATGGAAAAGCAACAGGGATCTCCAGGCTAGGCTAGGAAAGAACATCGCTAGTCAGAGAGTACTAGGTTAGATGGACCAATGGCCTGACCCAGTATAAGCACACCAAAGACCATGGTGCCAAACAAACAAAGAGAAAAAAGGGTATTTCATAAATATATAAAAACTGGTACTGGAAATATAATATAAATGTTTTAATTGATGTTTTGTAGATTTTTGTAAGGAGTATTCCATGACAGCCTTAATACCCTAAAGATACCATAATCCCATCTGATCTTTGAAGCTAAACAGAGTCAAGCCTGGTTAGTACTTGGATGGGAGACCACCAATAAATAACAGGTGCTGTAAGCTGTATTTCAGAGAAAGGAACTGGAAAATGATCTCGGAGACATTATTTCCCTTAAAAAATCCTATGACATTCTTGAGGTTGCTGTAAGTCAACAGGCAACCTGAAGGCCCATACACGCACATTATGTTTATTGTCATTTCTGAAGAAGACAATGTTACCAAAACAGACAAATACTGGATTATTCATTTATATTTCTACTACCTATTTTTATATATTACGCTCATATTATATTACATCCTGATTATTTATGCAATCCCCCTTTTTCTGAGTTTTTTTTTGCAGGGAGGGGCACTACACTGTTTGGTGTGTTTACATTTCTTTCTAGAAAGAAGGCACATCTAGAAGGCACATCAAACTGGGGTGGGGATGCAGCCAGCACTTTATTTATATCTCTGCCATTTGCTCAGACTTACAAAAAGTCAGAAAGAAAGAAATGAAAACCGATATAGTTAAAAAACACATAAAACGGAGCTTAAAACACTATTAAACAACAGAATTGAAACCATTTAAAATGTTGCATTAAAACACAGATAAAAAACAGCAGAGCACCATAAAAAGCCCTTTTCTGATTAAAAATCAGTTTCCAAAGGCTTGCTGGAAAAGAAAGGTCTTAACCTGTCCCCAAAAAGACAACAAAGGTGGAGTCATCCAAGCTTCCCTAGAGAGGGAGTTCCAAAGTATGGGAGCAGCCACAGAGAAAGCCCTCTCCTGCATTCCCACCAACAGTGCTTGTGAAGGCAGTGGGATAGAGAGAAAAGCCTCCCCTATAGATCTTAAAACTTGGGCAGGCTTATATGTGAATCCAGGGTCCTGTAAACAGCCTGGGCCTGAGCTGTTTAGGACTTTATAGGTGACAACCAGCACTTTGACTTGTGGCTGGAGACAGATCAGCAGTCAGTGGAGTTGCTGCAACAAGGGAGTGGTGTGCTTACTATAACCAGCACCCCTTCACAATCTGACTGTAGTAGTTTGGAACAGATGAAGTTTCTGAACGCTCTTCAAAAGCAGCCCCATGTAAAGCACATTACAGTAAACCAAACGAGACGTAACTAAGACATGTGTCACCATGACCAAGTCAGATGTCCCAAGGAATAGGCACAGCTGGTGCACTAGTCTTAACTGTACAAGTGCACTCCTGGTCACTGCAGAGACTTGAACACTCAGGACCAGGGCTGAATCCATGAGATAAGAAATCCATGTACCACAGGACCTGTGAGCTTCATCCACTGCCCTGTCCCTTCTCCCTCTAAACACGTTACCAGAGATGAAAGCTGGGATTTCTTTCCTCAACAGTGAAGAAAAACAGCCTCTCTTTCACACAGTTCAGGAAACCCCTGTTCTTATCTCTAAGTAAAGATGAGAGACGAGAAAGAATTTAAAGGCATCAAACTTTAAAATACTTTGGTGCAAATAAAGTTGGGTTTTTTTAACACCATCTGTTCAACCACTGTAATCTTTGTTTCCTACCTGCAAGGTAAGATCACAGCATGAAGAACTATACAGGGAACAAGAAGTGACCTTGATTTCCATAGCAGATGGTAAAAATAAAAGAACTTCCTTCTTCCATCTCTGAGCTCTCATGGAAGAAGGAGCTGCACCATAGCTGCCACCAAGATGAACCCCACGCCACCCCCACTCTGATCCGATGAGACTTTTTCAGGGTATACCAGGCTACAGAAGACAGAGGAAAAGGAAAAGAAGACTGGCGATGCACATTGGATACAACCCAAAACATTTTCTGTTCTGATGAGACTACTGCACTGATACCCTACAAATTAAGTATTCTACTGATATTAGAATGCATTTATACCAGAAATAGCTAACTTAGTGGGCAAACCCTGTCCACGGGTCATGCTAACTAGGATCTGCAGAAGATTCAGGCACCAGGAGAGCAAAGGTTTGCCTACTCTGTTCTATAGAATAAAATAAATATTTTTTTAAAAGAAATGTTTCCATCTGAACAAAGGCTGCTGCCTCCTAGATCAAATGCCAAGTTGCTTTCCACTCCCATGGCAACTCTCTTCCTCAAAAGTTACATATACTGCAAGAAGGCAGAGCCATAGTGACTGTTTAGGGAGTCCAGATTACAGAGTATTCAAATATCTATAGGCTTGTCCACCTCTACATGTCAGAAATCAATTACATAAGCATTGCAGGATGTTAGAGGAATTTAAGATACATGACTACCAGAGGGCAAGGCAACAAAATAGAAGGTAGGGAGAAACTCAATTGGTATGGTGTGGAGTGACACATGACAAATTTTCAGAAGAAAGAACAGATGAGGTCAGTTCAGGACACTAATATTCTCACTACACCACACACTATAATACAGCCAGTCCAGCTTAAAATTCTAGTCCACAATGGAAAGAACTTCAACATACAAAGATATGAATAGAAAAAAAAATCTAAAGTAGTAACAGTAAAAGTAGATATTCCAAAAATTAGAGAATTCTTTATTTCTTTATTTCCCACAATGCATATGGACTCCAGAATCAGTCTAACTTTAATGAAACTCATTCATCTGTTCTGTCAAGAGGCTGTCATCCTGGAAGGTCTGCAACAGAACTACTATTATACATCCAAAAACACTGTATATCACAGAATGTCTTTTGTTTGGACCAACCTAGTCACTCAACACTGAGAATCTTTGTCTGATTAAATTATTTTTTTTAAATGTCCATTCATCATTTCAGAGAATGGAAAGACATTCCCATTATATCTGTATAGACAATCACTGTACGAACAATCAACATGCTAGCCCCTTCTCACTCACACTACAAATCAAAATTACATACAGAGGTACTTTGCTCCACAGGATTTATTCTTTAGACTATCCAGAGTAGACAACGTGTCTATTGAAAAGGCCAGCCCCAGAAAACCCAGTAGCTTTAGGATACGAATAAATAAATACTACTACCAATGAAGACTGTGCTCAATGCCAGGTAAATGAGTCTAAGCACTGACAATAAGTACTTAACCCAGATACACTCGTTCTGTTTTCTCCCTCCCTGTCTATCATTTTTATCTAAAAATAATAGACTTCATTTCTGTTCCTGAATAGGAATATCTGCCAATATGTGTTAAGAGTAAGCATTCATACATCCAAGTAGTAGTTGATTGCAGCTGTACCAGGCATAATGCTCAGTGGTACTACTGAACCGAGATATTAAAATACAGGTCTTGATCAATGTCTGCACAGTTTTAGCAGCACATTTCCAGCAATCATCAACAGAGCACATTCCTGTATCTAGTTAATTAAATTTGCCTATAGTTCACAGACTACTACTTAATTTAGGAATGTACTGGAAGCAGCCAAATGGGACAAACCAAGAATGCCAGCTCTGCAATTTAGTTATTAGTGAAAGACCAAATGACTTAATTCTTTCGTTGCAAGCCTGCTTATCTGGCACTTCTACCTATGGCTTGATTTCTTACTCCAATACTATGTCTAGAAAAACTGCCTGTAGCTCTCACAACAGGAAGAAACAAAAAAATTACTGATTTACTAACAGATTTAAGATAACTGGCCAGTGCTGTAAAAATTAGATTCTAACCTGATTAGCAATAGCAACCATTCCCAAATAAAAGAAGTAATTTCACTATTTTTTTTTAATTACTCTGCTATTTATTCTAAGAAAATCAATTCGAAACAAATTTCATATTGTTTTGTCCCGCAAACCCTTTCTAGTTTATGGAAGGACAGGTTTCTCTACCTGTTCAAAACTGAAAGAAACAAAACATATTCTTCTCCAAAAGTTGAACAGATGGAAGTATTTCTCAGAAAGAGATTTAAAATGCATTAAGCAATTTTTCAGAAATAGTGTCATCTTTTACAACGTCCTGTTGTGTTTCTTTCTTGTTTTTTTCCGTATTGGTCCAACTTTTGCTCCTGAGTTTTTTCACATCTCAAAAATAGCATCATTTTCCAGACAAATAAATTCTGCAAATGGAATTACAATGTCAGACTAATTTATTCCCAGCAAAATACATAAGACTGCACCCTCAACTTTCTGTCTAGCTTAGTCCATCTCTAAAGACTTTACAACAGTCAGGATTTCTAATCAGAAATTCTGCAGACTGTTTTCCTGAGAGACAGAAGCAGATATTAAGATTTCTGTAACTCTATAAATTTGGGGGGGGAAATCCAGCATCACTGTACGCATTCCAGAAAATGGAATTTAATTAAGCACATGTGATATGAATAGCAAAACCAGTAACTGCTATTATTTATTTTATTTATTTATTGCATTTGTATGTCGCTTTTCTTCCAGAGTGGGATCCAAGGTGGTTTCCAGAGGCAATCAATTAAAAAACATTTACAATAAAAGCTACGAATGAAACCTTAAACAATACAACTATTTACATACAGATTTGCATGGATGTTTTGTATGTGACATGAAAAGTGGTTCACGCTTACTACAGAGAGCACCGGTTACATCCATAGTGTCTCAATACATGGCAAAATGATTTGTCAACAATGCACTGCTATAAAAGGAATCTGCTTAATGAATGATTTATGTTTTTACCATGTTTCTGATCTAAAATCAGAGAAAGAAAACCCCCAAACAGAATAATAAACAGAACTTGGATGTGATCTATGACCCTGTACACCTCGGAAGTCCATGAGAATTACTTCGAAGAGGCTTCACTTCTGTCAAGCATTTTTAATATGTTAAAAACAAAGTAGAATTTGACATGGTACCTTCTGGATGACAATCAGCTTCCTAATGTACATGTGTTTTTTAATTACATTTTATTCCAATATTCCTCCAAAGAACTCAGGATAAATGCCTCTCTCCACTATACATCCTTACATTTCATTCTCATTTGAATTCAGGTCTCCTTAATCAAAGTCCGTATTTATCATCATATATTTGTGACAAGTAACTCAAATTTTAAGAGTAATTTGGAAGTCTGAGTCAGCTGCTTCAAGAAATTATCGGCTAATTTTAACAGATACAAAGATACTACAAGTGCATACCCCTGAGTCATAGCTTTTATCCTTAATGCTTTCTCATGGTTTTACTTTTTCTGCAAGTGTTCAATAATTATCTAGACAAAAACACTGTTAATTCTACAGTGAGAACCAAGCTACTGTTTGGCTACTCCCAGGTGATCCTCTTCTATTCTGAGTCACAAGGCATGCCAAAATATCATATTTATTAGAAAGCAAAAAAGTGAAAAGAAATACCTGCTACTTCCACAATCTGGTGCCTAGCGATGTCATAGTAAGGGTCATCCCACCGCAAGTGAGTGGCAGAGTCAGGAGAACTCTTTGTGTCATCTACACAAAGAAAAACAAAACAAAACAAACGGTTAACAGAAAAATCTCAAAACAAGTGAAGGAACATGCAGACACATACAAAAAAGCAGATGGGTCATGAATGCAGAAGGAAAATGGAAACATAACATTTGTTTTGTTAGACTGTGAGATTTCAGAATAAACATGTGCATGCATGAATGCAACTGTGCAAGTCTCAATTGTGTAACAAGATTATCAGTAGAAAGAAATCAATTATCTAAAATCCTCCACCACAAAATTCCTGTCATCAATCAGAATAAGTAGAATAAAATAACCCAGATAGCTATACTACACTGTTTAACACAAATCTTAACATCCCAATTTAGATTCAGAAGAGCAAGCAAGACTTCCTACAACATCTTTAAAGAATCTGAGACTAGGTCTTTGAAAGAAGACATAGACCCATTTCCCCCATTTTGCTTAGTCAGTGGCAAAAACGCTCACCTGATTTTGGAAAAACAGGAACTTCATCTGGTGGCCAATTCTCATCATCTAGAGAGGCCAGTTTGAGCTGATTAAGAGATTCATTGGTATCTTCCAAACTCAAGTCTTCCTGTAGGTCAGAGTACTGCTCCATGGTTGTCAAGCTTTGGCTGCTCAGCCACAAAGCCTAGAAAAAAGACTGAAGAAATTCACAAATAAGCAAGCAAACACCTAACAATTTAGACAGCATTTCCACAAAACTCCTACTTTGTACACTGCCATATATACCCTGTCCATCACTCCCTTCATCTCTCAGTTGAGAAAGTGCTGGAGATAAAAATGTTTTCATTGTAGTATATTCCAGTCTACCCCCTTCAGTGAAGATGTGGTCTGGTTGTAGCGTTCTATTTGTAGCATTGACACCAAAATGGCAGGGAAGAGGAACAGACAATATAAGTTCCCATTCAGTGCTCTTCTTTATCAAAAAAACAAACAGTATATCCAGTAAAGCTATATTCTAGAAGTATTCTTAGGTATCACAAATCCCTTTGATGCTCAGGCAAATCCAACAGTACACCCATAAATATTCATTCATGAAATATTCAACATGAAAAACAGAATTGTCCTGACAACTCTCTTCTATAGCCAACAGGCGGCATTTTGGAGCCACATTCTACATCCGAAGGCCATACAATGAAACAGAGGAAAAAGATCCAAGAAACCATTAAGCAAATTTTAGTTACTCACCCAATATTTTTAAACTACTGACATTCCCATAAGACTGATAACACTTTTTGAATTTCAGACAACCACTTAACACACTCATTAATATAGTTAGCACCACAGGATGTAACACCGCTAATGTCCATAAATGACCATATACATGAAGCAACTAGAGCAATTAATTATCTTTCTCAGGACATGAAAGCAATTTTAATCACAAAACTAGAAGAAATAAAGAACCCTTCAAAAAGCAGCCAGTGCAAAACATCATCTCTCAAGTAACACATGGAAGAAAGACATTGTGGCTGTGAACAGAACCAAGGTTACATCTCATATCGCTATATATGCCTGCTAAAGGATTGGGGGTTTGCTGGGGAGGTCACCTCTGTGTCTCAACCAGTGAGGTCATGTACCATGCGAGGATATGGGAGAGGGCCTTCTTAGCCATGGCATCCCAAGTGTGGACTGTCCTCACCTTGGAGGCCCAACTAGTGCCAATGCTGGCCTCATTTACACATCAAATAAAAAAGCGCTGAGAACAGCATGATGTAGTGGTTTGAGTGTTGGACTATAACTCTGCAAACCAGGGTTCAAATCCCCACTTCGCCGTGGAAACCTCAGCCTCAGAGGAAAGCAAAGGCAAATGCCCCTGAAGAAATCTTGCCAAGAAAACCCTGTGATAGGTTCATCTGAGGGTTGTTGTAAGTTGGAAATGACTTGAAGGCACCCGACAACAAAAACAATGCTATCTAACAGAGCCTTTTACTTATTTCTAATACCACGCACAAGATTTTTAAACTGTTTTATCTTACTGATGTGTTTATTATGTTTTAGTCTATTTAAAATATTTTTATTGCTTTAAATTGTTTTAACTTTCTAGTAAAGATTTTGCCTGTATTTTGGCTTGAGATCTTTCAGGGCAGGAGAGAAAATACAGGTATACCTCAGTTAACAAATTAGATGTATTCTTGGGCATCACTTCTTTAACAGAAAATTTGCTATCAAAGACGGAAATGACACAGAAACCACAGGAATAGGTTCCTATACTGTAAAAAACAACAGCAGTTCAACCTGTTTCTCCAAATTTTTTTCCAAAGCTAACAATATACACATGAGAAATGAAACACCAAGGTCTGGTGAGCCATGTATAACTCAAAAAAAAAAAAAAGTGAACCTTCTAGAGACAGCTTGAAAAGTTATTCCAAAATGCATGTTTTTTTTTTCTTTTTGGTGGCCAAATTTACAGGTCTGTTTTTTAAATATGTTTCGCGTAGCTGAGAAGACAATCTATCTGCTTTCCCTCTCTCTCTTTTTTTGCTTTTCATGCGTGCTTACTAAGCCATTCACAAGAGAGCTGCTATTTACCTGGCTTGTGACAGGCAGGCACATGTCTACAGCAGAATTGCTAAATTGGAATTACATTTTCTCCCAGCTCAATCTCTATTGCATTGTTTACCGCAGACATGCTACTGCAAATCAACATCAAAATATCTGTCTCTCCAATCCTTCTTCAGCATCTTCCCAATGGTAATGCTGCTAAAAATTCCAGCTAGTCAGAGGATGGGGAAGAAAAGGGGGCAGGGCTGAGTGGACATAAAAAGACTTTGCAAAAAGGAGCTTCTTTCTCAGAAGTTTTGTTAACTGAGGTATGCCTGTATTTTAAACAAATAAATAAATATCAAAAATTACAATTAGAAGATCCACAAACACTTGGGTTAAGAAAGTGCCACTGAATGTTATTTACATTTCATTAAGAGTATCTCCAGGCATTTACCCAAAATGTTATTGAATTTTGGATACTGGGCCAAACTAAGTGTCAAAAGGAGCTGTGATCTGTATAAGACCTTTTCACATTTCATTCAGCACTTAAACACAGTCTTTCATTGTCCTTGCTCTCCAGATGGCTCTATGCTTTTGCACTGCAAGTCAAATTGCATTCCATACCCCAACAAAACAAGACATACATGGGCAGACAATCTTCAGGGCCAACCAAAAAGTATTCAGGGCTTGGCAAATTTGCAAAGTCAATCTTCACTACTCTTTGCTGCTCTCTCAAAGACTGGAGGAGATGCCTGACCTCAGTGAGGACAAAGATCAGTACACTTTCCTCTTCTGAATTATTAGCTAATGCTGTAACAACGCTTAAATTGCAGCTAGCCATCTGCCCTTAGCAATATACTTCAGTTTCTATGGAAACCTTAACCAGCAGTTGCAATGACTCACACACTTTGAAACAACACTAGCAATATACTCTCACAATTATTTCAGCTATTCAATTTAAAATGCACACACAATATTACTGGCATCAGAAAATAGATACTGTAGTTCCAAATTTGCTTATACCAGTTCCAAATATTCTCAATGCCCTAAATGCAACTGGCTCATTGTAGTGCTTGAAAACCACCATTTCCACAGATTTTAACTGGGAAAGCATTTGAGACATGTGTTTTTCACAAGACAGTACGTTACAAGGATCAATTCCTTCTGCATCCCATGCCAAGAAAGAAGGATTTTGTTAATCAAAATTTGTCACTTGAACTCAGAATTGTCAAACCAGCAGATGGGAGAAAATAGGAAAAAATGCAGTCCTTCCTCTACATTTGTCAGTTTGATCTTCGCAAATTTGATTATTCATGAGGCGAACGTGTGTCTTCCCTCCTTCTCTTCCTCTCATTCCCTTGCATCTTGCCAGGTGCAGAGCAGGAAGGCAAGCGCCTGGGCAAAAGGCAAGGAAATGGGAGAGGAGGTATATGCATGCGCCTTCCTTCTCCTCTCTGGAGCTCCTCCTCCCATTTCCCTGCCTCTGGCCCCAGCACTGAGAATGCGCACTGAGGCAAAAGGCAAAGGAATAGGGGGGGATGTGTGGACCTTTCTTCTGCCCTCCAGAATCCCCCCTCCCATTCCCTTGACTTTGGTCCTGATGCTGAGAACTCACACTGAGGGAAAAAGCAAGGGAATGGTGGGGGAGGCATGAGCGTGCGCCTTCCTTCTTCCTTCTGGAGCCATGTTTATGGATAAGCCCAAATTATTACAGTTGGTGAAAACAGAAACAGGTAATGAATTCCAGAAGGATACGTTCAAACTAAAAGAATGAGTTGTAAAATGACAAAAGAGACTCAAAGTAATTAAGTGTAAAAGGAAGACTATCATAGCAAAGAAAAAAAAAACCCAAGTTTGCATATAGGCTGATAGGATCAACACTGGCAACAACTGACCAAGATCTACCTGAGTCTTGGGGATCGAGTAGATAGCTGAAAGAATACGCCAGTCCAATGTGCAGCTGCCGTAATGAAGGTGAGCTCTGTGCTGGGCATAATTAGGAAGAGAACTGAAAATAAAGACGACTATATAGTTCTACCCTTGTACAAGATCCACGGTATGACCACACTTGGAATACAGTGCTCTGGTCACTGCACCTCAGAAGGGTATTGCAAAGGTGGGAAAAGCTGCAGAAACGGACAATCACATTATAAAGGAATGGGAACAGCTGTCTTATGACGAAAAGGTACACTGTCTGGGCCTGTTTAACTTGGAAAAAGACAAGTAAAGGAAGATATGACAGAGATGCATATAACTATAACGGTGTGGAGAAAAAAAACAATGAAAAGTTTTTCTACCTCTTGCATAAGATTAAAATTTGGGACCATCTAATGAAGCTAACTGATGGGAGATCCAGGATAGGCAGTACTTATTCATTCAGTGAATAGTTAAAGTGTGGATCTCACTACCACAAAATGTAACTACGGCTACCAGCTTTAAAAACAGACTGGATAAATTCACAGATGTTGCACTTATCAGTGGCTACTACTCATGATGACTATATATTTTCTCTGATATCAGAGGTACACTTCTATATATCAGTTGCCAGAGAATATGAGGTGAAGGGCACAGCTGCAGCCTTATCTTGTCAATGGTCTTCCATTTGTAGCCAATGAGCACAAATATAGTGCTTGTCCATGGCGCACTGTAAAAAAAAAACTGCTGGTCTCTCACAGCAGCCTAAGAAGCACTGCTCTAAAAAAAGCCTCTGCTTATCCCTGATGTAGGTAAACCAGATATTTTATCAGCCCCTAGACTCACATTTTATTGTACAATTTATACAGAAATAGATCTGTAAAGCAGACATCTTACAGCATTAGCACTTGAAAAGTTGTGAACAATGTCTTGAATTTCAGCTACCTCTATGTACAGAGACAGACAGACAGACAGGTGTGTACAAACAGAATGGTACAAAAATGTTTATATAAATCTATTCCATCTGCACTGGTTTCAGTTTTTGCCTTTTGTAAACAAAAAGGGGTAGTACAGTCTTCCCTCTACCTTTGTGGGTTCACAAATTTGATTATTCACAAGGCATGGGCTTGCCTTTCCCACCCCCATTCTCCTCCTCCTGTTCCCTTGTATTTCTCATCCCAGGCCTGCACGGCTGATGTTTAAAATGGGTATTTTTTCCTTTTGGGTGAGCAAAGCCCCCTAGCTTGCTGAAAGCATGTCCTCTCTGCTCTGTGGCTGCACATTCGGCTGTAAATGATCAGATGGTCTCCTTGCTTTTATCCCTCCCCTTTGGGAAGAATCTCCTTTCTCAAGATGGTGACTGGAAGTAGTTAGAATGCCACAACTCAGTGCTCTGCTCTTCTCTGTCTGAGGGGAAAGTACCAGTAAGCCCTTTACCTTGCCTTTTTCCTTTCCCCAACAAGTGCCTGGGCCAGAGGCAAGGGAACAGGAGGGAGGAGCTCTGCAGGGAAATGGGAGGGGGATCACTGGGAAGAGTTATTCATAGTTGTTCCACTTTTGTGAGAGTTCTGCCCCCCAAACCCTTGCGAATATGGGGGGGGGCACCATAGTGACTCAAAACAAGTGTTCTACAAAATAAGGATATGGGTTTTCTAGCTCTATACATTTAGGTATTGTGAGATATTCCTGATTCTGCACCTAGAGATACTTCTGTGAACACAGGACACGTAGGTAGGACTAGCATCTGAATTTAGGCCTGTAAGAATTCTTGAAATCAGGATGAACTATAGGAAAAGGTAAATAACTATCAGAATCTGATTTCATTTAGTCCTGGTGTTTATAATTCATTTTTCAGTTGGAATTCCTTAAGTAAAATACATTTATTTTGATGGTTTTATTCTTTCTAAATTATCCTAATAAGCTACTTGTAAAGAAGTGAAGAAGCATAACTATATGTTGGTATCTAAAATTAACAAAGAAAAAATCATGAACAGTTGGAAGTTAAACCAGTCATAAAATCTCAAGAGAAGCAGTTTATACCTGTAAGAACAAATAAAATTGCAAATCCCTCCCCTTTCTGGTTGTTGGAATTCAAGTATATCTTAACAGAGAAACTATTCGATCAGTGCAGTGCAACAAAACACCTTGCTTTAGAATGCCAAAAGCCAAGCCTCTTCAATAGATGCTATCAAGAAAAGACGTCCCTCAGAAAACAATTGTTATAGGGGTGCAATAAAGATTATAACGAACTGAGGTTTTAATCAGCAGTGTTAGCTCGTGAGAAATGTACACCCTCTCTAGCATCCACATTGATTCAATAACGTAATGACAACCATAGTTTTGAGCCTCTGGAGTTGCAGTAATTGCCAAATCCATTGCATTCTCTCTATGCAGCACTAGATGTTGCACAGAAAGACAACCATTAAGACGAAAGGAAGAAAACCTAAGCCAAGGCAGCCCCGTCGCAGGTCCCCCTCCCCCACAAGCTGCCAACCAAAGTCAAACAACATCTACTCCTGAACAAAGCCATCTGTTCAGTACCTAAAACTGTGTCAGGTGACAGACCTGAAAAAATGCCACACCTTCCCTGCCAGAACACAACCTTACTTCTCTGAGCATGCTAAAGTCTTCCACAGGCTCAGTAAACACGGTATGCCTGGAGATATTGCAATAAATCTGGCCATGGTGCTGGGGGGAAGCATGTCACATTTATAAATAATATGTCAAGACTATTGGGGATACTTCAGGCCTTCTGCTTTGATCGATTTATTTTCCTGCAAGTCCAATATGTATGAAAGAGTTCTAGAAGGACATATATACTTCTGACTTCTTTTACTCCTTATTTCAAGACAGACATTGTCATAAAAATGGACAACCTTGCATTTATTGCTTCAGAATCTGCTTCATTAGTCTGATGTAATGTCCCCTCAAAATGCTTCATCCTTGCACATGAATAAACCTGAGCAGAGAAAAGAATTTTTGCTCAAACAAATACTACTGTATTACATATGCACTAAGAAGTGAGCATTTGCTGCCTTTTAAAATATTTTTAGTTATATATATAATATATATTAATATTAATCACCCTTTACAATCTCATCCTTCAGAGTGTTGTATGCAACTTCTTTTATTAAAATATTAATATTCCACCCTATATCAAAAACTCTGAGGCAACATATAGTGAAATAATTTAAAACAATGAAAGATAATGTAAACAATCTTAAAACATATCAACCAACATGACAATTTTAATATAACTTCAAACAGTTTAAACCCATATGCACGTACAAAACACATTAAAATCATCAGACTCCAATGCATCCTGTTGGTGAGTCCCAACTAGAGTAGGCCCACTGAATCTGTTTTTGGATGCTGAAGTCGTGAATTTCAACTCATTCAATGTGTATACTTCAGTCAGGCCTAGTAACAGGATTCAGGGGCATGTTTTTACTTCTCATAGCAATGGACTCAATGTCAGCACCAATCAAGCTGCAACGCAATTTCTTTATGTGTCCACTTATGGGGACCACAGAGTTTTACTGATACTCTTGTGACTGGACCATAAACCTGCATACAGTAAAGTATTTGCAGGGTTGCATTTGCCATAAAGGCATAACAGAATTGCCCTAATCAGATTAAAAACAATTATTCTCTCCTAGACGGCCAGGTTCACTTATGTGAACTATTATTAAGAAGATGCATAGTGTTAGGATCAGCAAGTTCAGACTCCTATCACCTCAGAAAGTGAGTAAAAAAGGAGGGGGTGCCTGGAAGCAGCTGCTTCTTTCATTGATACCCCCCACACACACACACACAAAACTATTTCTCGTCTAAGCAACCCATGCCGTCCAACTTTGTTCACGGTTACTCAGAAGCAAGACCTACATTGTTCAAACTCAGTTTTTACTACATAAAGAAGCATGAGGTTAGTGCTTACGAGACACGGAGGCGAGAATAAATTAATTCAGGGGAAGACACCTTCTCATCCTCATCCAAGAAAGCTACACACAAGGGTGGGAGGGTTCCCGTCAATGTGGAAGAAGCCAGTACAACAGAAGGAGGAAGTCTGCACGCAGCAACTCTCAAATACAGTGACACAAATGCAGGGGAAGGATAAAGAGAAAAAGCCTAACCCAACAGCCCGCCGCCTTCGCCGCCTTCTGAGCCGCACCAGACTCTTCAACGAAGCTGGACCCGACAGAACAGTGCGCAGCGCCTACCCCACGGCGCATGCGCCTTCGACCTCAGGGCCCCTTCCCTGAATAATGGGGATATCCTCCCCCAGTCCCATACCTAAGCCCTTCCCCCTTAAAGCAAGGCGGAGAGGGCAATTACCTCAGAGGCAGCGCGCGCACCAGAATTTGTTATTTATTTCATAAGGCGAAACGCGACGCCCTCCGCTCTCGACGCCAACGCGCGCCAATACGAAGCCGCTGCGCTGCCCGCTCCCCGAACACTCCTTCGCTCACCAGCAGCCGCTCCCGCCTGTCAAGACCCTCGGCAAACATCCGTCTCTGGACCGGAAAATGAATCTGTCTCCATGGAAACAACTCCCCGCCTTCTTTCGACTTCTGGCGAGGGAAAGGAAAATGTGTCCGGCCGCAAACCGCGGCTCCGTGAGCTCCGCGTTCCGCTTCCTGAGAGCCGTCACGGAAGAGTTGACCCCTAAGCGGAGCGAGGGGCTTTTCTGGGCCTGAGCGCGGTAGGAGAGCGGCAGCGGTGGTGGCTTCGGTTGTTTTTCGTGGCTGCTGTTACTATTCTTTCTTTCTTTTTCTTTTCCGTGCCAGGCCGGCCCCCGGACATGCGCGGCGATGAGTTCTCATGCTGCTGTCGCCTGGTGGGGCTCCTTCCGCCGGGTCTTGCCTTGGGCCCGTCCCTGTCTGCCGAAAGGGGAGCGGGCGTGTGGTGCGTGGGGCGCGCCCTGCAGCCTGGGGTGTTGCTGCGCTTGCCTGGTCCGAAGGAAGAAGAGCGAGGGGCGACGGCCGCTTCCGTGGCGGTGAGGGGCGAACGGACTAGTGAGGCAAGGGGTCTCGGGCCTCCACAACATTACCTGAACCTGGTGTGGGCACCCTCGCTGACTCCCGTGTGTGAGGCCGTTTTGGCACGAGATTGCCAGAGTGCTATTATTCGACGTTCAACATCCTGTGGAATTCTGGGGTTTGCAGTTTACTGCGTCCAGAGAGCTCTCTGGCTGAGAATTCCAAGTGCCCCTCCCTAAACTGCAAACCCCAGGATTCCACAGGATGTTGAAAGTGGAATAATAGCGCCATGGCCATTTCTGCACTGTAATGTTAAAGTGCTGTTATTCCACTTTCAACATCCTGTGGAATTCTGGGGTTTGTAGTTTACTGAGGCCAAAGAGCTCTCTGGCTGAGAACTGTAAATGTCCCTTCCCCAAACTGCAAACCCCAGGATTCCATAGGATGTTGAAAGTAGAATAATAGCACTATAACACTCTAGTGCGCAAAGGCCCAGTAACAGTCCAATGCGGAAATGGCCTTAGTCTTAAGGGTGCCACAAGAGTACACAGTTGCACTCAGGGCTCTGACTCTGTTTCTGTCACCTTTTAGTTTTGTTCCTCCTCTGTCCTTAACTGCTTGAAGAGTTTTTTATGTCATCCATTGAAGCTTTTCTCTTTCTGGCTGTCAGTGGTGTCTTTTTGTCCTTCCTCCCTGACAGTTTCTCTGGTTTCAGTCCAGAGTTTTTTAGGCTCATGGTCAATTAGGCTTAATAATGCAATTTTTTTTTACATTTTTACATTTTTACATTTTTAAACTTTTTACATTTTCTTTAAATTCTACTGAGATGTTCTTCAGACTGTATTTTGGCATTATGTTGGGTTTTGTGTTCTTCTTTAACTTTACTCTAGTTCATCTGTGCCACAATCTATTCTTGTTTTTGCAGAGAGAATGGAGCTTCTCCATTTTCTGCTTCCGGTTACACAGTCTATCTGATTTCTGTATTAGCCATCAGGTGCTGTTCATGTATGCAGTCGCCTCTTCAGTTGCTTGAAAAATATGCTTGTGATGAACAAACTTGGCTTCACAAAATTCAATCAATCAACCACTTTTCTGCTTCATTTCTTGATCCTAGCCAAATTTTCCCAGTCTTTAATTTTGCTCTGTTTTGTATTCCAGTCACCTATGATTAATAACAAGTCCAGTTTCAGTTTGTGACCAGTTTCGCCCTGAACTCCAGCATAGAATCTTTCAGTTTCTTTTTCTTCTGCCTCTGCTTGGAGCATAAACTTGGATTATAGTTATATTGATAGGTTTTCCCTGAAATCTTATGATTCAGTCAGACTTTGCATTCTGTCCTTTGACTGCTTTTGCTACATCTCTCATCACTATTAATGCTAGCCTGTTTCTTCTTAGATTTTCATTTCCTGAGTAAAACACTTTGTAACTATTTTTTTAAATTTTTTATTGATTATAAAGAAAAGAACAGAACAAAAAAAAACCACATGATACACGTAACGTAAGGAATTTCAACAAAAACAAGCTTACATTGTTATTTCTCTCCAATTCCATTACAATCATATACTTATTCAACATATTCTATATCACACTGCTTATATACTTTGGTTACCTATATCTAGATCTCATTCTCATTATACTCATTATTATAATAATAATTTCATTCTTAACTCTATACTTTTCAATTACATTTAATCCATTACTATCACTAAATATGGTCTTATTACTAAACATATCACACTGTAATTATCAGATGCAGAAATATCCCATTCCTGTCCACTTTAGCTCACTCATCCCAAGTATTTCAATGTTTATATGTTCCCTTTCTTGTTTTATTGTCTCTAATTTCCCCTGGTCCATGCTTCCCACATTCCATTTTCCTATAATATATGCTGATTTTCCTTTCATCTCTGAGCATGTCAGCAGCAGAGTGTCCTTTTGGCTTGAGTCTAGCTGCATTATTAGCCACAGCACTACCTGTTGTCCTGTGCTGCACCCAAATAGCTTGTTGAGTGCCATCTGACCTCAGAGTTTCATCTGCTGCCACTATCTCTTGTTTCATTTGGGATTATCTCACCTTAGGATTTTAGTAGTAAAAGATATTGAAAAGGGATTCATCATGCCACCTTCTCCACAATACTAACAGGTGTTAGCTGTGGTGCCACTGCCATTGTCTCTGAGAGATCTTCCACCAGTGTCACCACTACTGTTCATGCCTAGTAGCTATTTGTCATGATTTGGTCTGGCTCCTCAGCAAAAGGCTATCTGACATGATAGACCCTACTAGCTGCACTGCTGCTATCAGCATAGCCTCTTGCCACACAGGTAGACACAACCTGAGCACTGTGAAAGGTAGTGCCATTGCTGGGCCACCAATTGCTACTACCAAGAAAATTTAGTGCTTCTGCTGGATCTATCCTGACATGATTGCAGAAAGCTCACAGGATCCCAAAGGTAGTACTGTTGGTGGGATAGCAATAAAGGACAGTTGAAATTTTTGACATGCAGAGTTGGCAATCAGGGAGTAGCTGTTAACAAGTTTATGTTCTACTAAATACCAAATGAATGTATTAATTTCATTTAACCTAGCCATGTTTTTCTGTGTTATTGTCTATATCCATAAATTACATGATGCACGCATTTCTGCCTTTATGAAGAACTCACACTCCAAACTTTCTGACCTTCAAATAAGGGACATCTCTTGCAGTAAGAGATACCTGACAACTAAAGTCATTACAGATATACATATCATACAACTTCAAAGGCAGTAGGCTACTGCATATCAGTTGATGGAGAACAACAGCAGGATATGTCCTCCTGCTTGAGGGCTTTCCGTAAGCATCACAGTGACTCATCAAAACCAGAATCTGTATTAGATGAGACCTTTTGTCTGAGCAAGCAGGGCTCTTATATAAATGTAAAGTCTGTGTCACTATGGGTAGTCTCAGAGTGAGCAAAATCGCTCTGATAGACCTGAGAGGCTGAAGTTTAAGGCTAATCTAGCCATACAGCTTTTTTGCTGCAAGATTAAGTCTCCTTAGGCTGCAACCCAACACACACTTACTTGACATCTTTTGACCCCACACTATTCTCCAGCCCCTAAACCTTTGTCTGCCTTCCCAGGCTTTGCTGTCCTCTCCAACCTCTTTTTACCCTCCAACTGTTCGCTAGCCTGCATCTTTTTTCTTCCCCTGCCCCACTGTTCTCCAGCTCCCTAACCACAGCATTACAATCCTAACCAGCTATCCCCCACCACCAGCAAAATAAATAGATGCAGCTCCTCTGGGAGCATCCAACCCCATTGATGTGGCAGGAGCACTCTACTGGCAGAAAAATAAAAGCTATTTAGAGGGACAGCCTGATGCTGTGGTGCTAAATAGCTATTTTGCTGTCAGAGCTTGAATGGTGAACTTTTTTTGTGCTTTCAAAAGTGTTTGCATACCTATACTGCTCAAGTTTCAGGGTTTTTTTTTAAAAGAAAAAATAAAATTGGTCTAATAGATTTCTAATAATAAGTGTTATACTGATGTAGTCTTATGTGGATTCTCCATGCACAGGAGCACACTTGCACAATCCAACATGTTCCCTAGCACTCAGGTTCAGTATTCCAAGTGTGGTTCCACAATAGATTTGTATGAAGGCACAATGATATTAGCAGTTTTATTTTTGATTCCTTTTCTAATTATGCCCAACATGGAATTTGCTTTTTTTGCAGTAGCTGCAGATTGGGCTATTATCCACAGCCCCAAGATCTGTTTCTTGGTCTATTACTACTTGTTCAGGATTCTATCTATGTATAGAGAGAGAGAGTTGGGGGGGTGTTTTTTGTTTTGGGGGATTTTTTCTGACCCAAAACACGTTATTTTACACTTGCATGTACTGAACTGCATTTGACAATTTAATGCCAATTTCCACAATTTGAAAGAAGTCACTTTCTTTTAAGTCTTTCTCCTTCTTTCTTCATTGAAATGTGGAATGAGGTCAGTTCATGTTCCACTGCTGTCACATTGAGAATAAGGTTCAAAGTAGAGTTTGCCACTGTCCCCTTACTTAATGAAACAGTTCTGTATCTGCTTTATTATGCACACAACTCAGTTGTCATCCAGTACATTGTGGATCAACCCACTGAACGGCTTCAAAGTAGACATTTGTGGAATGAAGTCTAGCTAGTTACATAGATTCTCACATATTCTACCTTACCGCTAAGAGCTTGAAACAACTAATAAACAATCATTCTTTCTCAGTACAACAATTTTGCTAGTTTTGTTACTCAGAAAATAATATCTTTTACAAGACCATGTACAAGCTTTCTTATCAAAACATAGTTTTAATTCTTCATCCCCCAGGTCGTATATCTACTAGTCCACACTGGCTCTCTTAAATTTCACTGGAGGTTATTACAAGCCAGTGCACAGTTACTGCAGTTCCGTGGTAAGGTGGTAATCTCTAGCATCCATTCACCTAGTGAGGAAAGCATTTCCTACAGTTGGAGGAAAATGTAGGCTATTTGATAGTTGCTGGAATTTGTCTCACCACATTGGAAGGTACTACAGGTAAACAGTTGAATAAATGAGTTCTTATTTCTGGCAACTCTCCTAAACATGACTTGAACTACAGAAATTGTGTCAAGCAACAGGTAATTCTTATTGTCAGTCTGATGGCTACACTAAATATGATGTAGGAGATCATCTTTGATTTATTAATTTTTTTAATTAAAAGAAATGAAGGGGGTGTTGTGGAACGAATAGTGCTCATGGATGGTAATAAACCCTTTCTTCTGATATCACTTCTGTAATGAAAGTCTTCCATGCCAGAGCTCCTGTTAGTACAGTATAAATACCTTTTACCTTGCCTGCCCTGGCAAGGCTAACAGACACTGAGATAATAACAACAGTTTGAAATGAGAGAACATGGCAAGACTGAGGGCTCTGATCCAAAGGAGGGGGCACAGGTACTTTTAAGTAAAGAAAACGGCATTAGGAAACCAAACTGCAGGCCACCAGGATCATATGTGCATAAGATCCATCCTAGGAAGCCTTTCTAATTTGGGTCCCCTTTCCTTTCTTTTTAGTCATTTCCATCAAGCTGCTGGAAAGAGGATTCAACTTGCAGCAGGATATCCAGCTGGAGGAGGTGAGGAGAACAGAAATACATGGGTAATGTACAGTGTTCTTTACAGCCTTCTCAGCCAACTTCACACATCTGACAATGTGGACTACTGGCTATGATTGCTCAAATTACAGTCAGCCCTCCACATTTGTGAGTTTGACATTTGTGAATTTGATTATCCATGAGGTGCGTGTATGCCTGTCCCTCTCCACTTGGACAAACAACAGGGGGAAGGCGGGGAAGGATATGGGGATAGAAGGCATGTGCTTTCTGTTCCTGCGCCCTTCTGTGCCTCCCACTGTCTTTTGCTGAGGGAGGAGGGAAGCCATGTGTGTGCCTTCCATCCCTGTGCTTTTCCCTGCCTTCCTTCTCTCGTTTGTTCCAGTAGGGAGGGAAGGCATATATGTACCTGTGCATTCTATCCCCAGATCCTTCCCTGCCGTCCCCCTGTCATTTGTGAGCGAGGAGGGAAGACATGTGCGTGCCTTCTGTCCTCACTCTTTTCCCTGCCTTCCCCTTGTTTGCCCCAGCGGGAGGACACACACATGCCTTCTGTCTTTGCGACCTTCCCTGCCTTCCCTCTGCTGTTTGTTGAGCAAGGAGAGAAAGCGCACGCATACCTTCCTTTTCTGTTGTGGCATATGACAGGGAAAAGGCAGGGAAGGTCGCAGAGATAGAAGGCACTGACCCATGCATTCCCTAGCTTGCTCACTTGGGCTGGGGGAGATATTCACAGTTTTTCCACTTTCATGAGTGTCCTGTGCCCTGAACCCTCATGAAAGTAGAGTTTCCACTGTATAGGGAGCCTCTAGGATTAATCCATGCAACCAGTAGGTGGTCTACAACCATCTGCTCCTGTCCCCAAAAGGGTACATTCCTAACATTATCATCTTGTAGGTCTACAGAGGACTTTTATAACAGCCTTTTTGAGACAGCCCAGAGCCCAGAGAAAGATATTAGTCATTTCCCTGGCACAACCAGCTGTTCCTTCTTTGTTAGTTTTGATCAGTCTGAGAGGCAAGAATCCAATATGCAGATGCCTGTGTAAACTAGCCTAAACGTCTAGTCAGTATCCTTAAACTCTATCAACTGAAATTCAACAAAACTGAACACCTCACTAGTTCATGCTGGATAATTTGCTCGATTTACTTACTACTATAATTGTGTCTTGTTGAATTCAGAAAATTTTATCCTGAAAATCCTTCAAAACATCATTTTTTCCCTGTCTAACCTTGCTTGAAGTCACTGAAAATTACATACATTGTGCAAATCAAATATAGGTATCTACCTTAGCAGAGCCCTTTGTATTTTTGGTACAACAACACAGGCATTTCCATTAAAAATGAGACTTTGTAACATAGCAATATCAACATTAATTTCCAAAAGTTTTGTGGTAGAGGGACAATCCAATTATTTCTTCATGTGGCTGGGGCAGTTTTCAGCATGTGAAGCTATGAGTAACTTACTTTTCATGCTTCGGAAAAAATTAGTCCAAGCATATAATAAAGCAGTCAGATGATTGTCTTGCTCCATAACTGGGAGCCATTGGAATCTAAATCTATGGCTATTCTCCAGTTTATTTCTGTGCACATTAATTGTCTGATCAAGAAATGATTTCAGTACCAATGTAGAAATTCAACTAGCTTTTCTGCATTTTCTCTCTGCCACAGCTAGTTCTTCTTTTGTTTTTTTCTTTCTTATCCTGCAATGTTTTCCTCATGCTGAAGAAAAACAGCTATGGGGTATGCAGATAGGCCAACAAGCATGATATGATTTTGGGAAGGGACTGCTTTCCTGTCTGTCTTGTTTTTCGTTCAAAAGCTGTGATGTTGCTTTTGACTCCTCATAAGTGGATTCCATCTTCTGGTGCTGGAGAAATCTGCAGCCCAGAGGATGAGGTTCTGTGACAATACATAAATACCTGAAAAAATAGGCTGAGATCTTGCATGGGAGTTCTGGCTCCAATGACAAAGCTGTGACCCATCTCTCAGTTCATCTCCCCACAACTCAGTGTAGAAGTCAGTGAGCTGAGAAGTTCTAAGGTGCTGATAAGCAAGGCACTCCAGCCCCTCCTTGCTATCAAGCTATGGTACTTCATTGTCTGAATTACCTTCCCATTCTGTTCCCTCCCTCAATCCCAGTGAGCAGCATCAGCAGCCCCCTACCCCACCCCAGGCTTGATAGCTACTATGACAGTGGAGGACAGGGAACTGTGCAGGTGGAGCATTAATGCTCTACCTGCTTGACGGGAAAGAAGAATAGTGGAGATCAACAACTGGCTCTGAAAATGGTGCCACCAGGAACAATTGGGGTTTTTGGATCACGGTCTCCATTTCCACAAAGATGGTCTTCTGGCAAGGGATGGCCTGCACCTCACAACTGTTGGCGGAAATGTTTTTGCTAACAGTCTTGCAAAACGGATCACGAGGTCTTTAAACTGAGTTTGACTGAGGAGGGAGACAGTATTATTCTGGGCAAGGATTCAGTGAGTGCTGCAAAAAATAGCCCAAATGATACAGATAGGGCAGGCCAAGTAGAAGTAGAGACCAACAGGGGGAGGGAAAGTAACTTTACTACAGGACTTCCAGGAAGGGTACATGGTCTCAAGTGTCTCTACACTAATGCACAGAGCATGGGCAATAAGCAAGAGGAACTCCAGTACAACAAAATAAATATGATTTAGTAGGCATCACTGAAACCTGGTGGGATGAGTCTCATGATTGGAATGTAGGAATAGTGGGATATAACCTATTTCGCAGAAATAGACCAAACAAGAAAGGAGGAGGAGCAGCCTTATACGTCAAGGATGTTTTCCCCTGTGAAGAAATCCATGATTTAAATCTGAGAAGCCAAGTCAAGAGCATCTGGGTAAGAATTAAGGGAGCAAGAAACAATAGGGATGTGATTGTGGGGATTTGCTACAGGCCTCAGGGCCAACCTGAGGACTTGAATGAGGTCTTCCTGGAGCAGATGACCACATATTCAGAAAGGAGAGATGCAGTAGTAATGGGAGATTTCAATTATCCTGATATTTGTTGACAGTTGAACTCTGCCAAGACCGCAAATCCAACAGGTTCCTCACTTGCCTTGCAGACAGTTTCATGGTCCAGAAGGTGGAAGAGGCAACAAGGGGATCAGCTGTTTTAGATCTGATCCTGACCAATAGGGATGACCTTGTTGATGAGGTGGAGGTGGTGGGATCCTTAGTGGGAAGTGACCGTGCTCTTTTGGAGTTTGTATTCAGTGGGAAGGAGAAGCCAAGTGTAGCCAGACATGCATCCTAAACTTTAAGAAAGCTGATTTCTCTAAACTTAGGGAGTTACTTACTGAAATCCTGTGGCCAAGAACACTAAAAGAGAAAGGAGTTCATGATGGATGGGAGTTTCTTAAAAGTGAGATACTGAACGCACAATTTAAAACTGTGCCAATAAGGAGGAAAAATGGCAGGTGTCTAAAGAAACCAGATTGGTTGACTAAAGAACTTCTCAGCTGAGCTAAGTGCTAAAAGAAACATGTACAGGAAATGGAAGAATGGTGAAACCACCAAAGAGGAATTCAAGCAAATAGCCAGGAGATGTGGGGAGAAGGTCAGAAAAGCTAAAGTGCAGAATGAACTCAGGCTTGCCAGAGACATTAAAAACAGTAAAAAGGGCTTTTTTAGATATGTCCACAGCAAAAGGAAAAACAAGGAAATGATAGGATTGCTGCGTGGAGAAGATGGCCAATTACTAACAGGGGGAAAAGAGAAGGCAGAACTACTCAACACCTTCTTTGCCTCAGTTTTCCCCAAAAGGATAGAAGTACTCAACCTGGGGAGTGGGGAGCAGATGAGGAAGGGGGGGAAATGCAGCACAGAATAAGTAGAGGTTGTACAGGAATATCTGGCTAAACTAGATGAATTGAAGTCTCCAGAACCAGATGAATTACATCCAAGGATATTAAAAGAACTGGCAGAAGTCATTTCTGAACCACTCGCAGTAATTTTTGAGAACTCTTGGAGAACAAGAGAAGTCCCAAAGACTGAGGGAGGGCAAATGTTGTCCCCATCTTCAAGAAGGGGAAAAAAGAGGACCCAAATAATTATCACCCGGTCAGCCTGACATCAATACCAGGAAAGATCCTAGAGCAGATCATTTAACAGTAAGTTTATAATTACTTAGCAATGCCGTAATCACTAAAAGTCAACGTGGATTTCTGAGAAATAAGTCATGCCAGACTAATCTTACCTCTTTTTATGATAGGGTTACAAGCTTGATAGATGAAGAGAATGCTGTAGACATAGTGTATCTTGACTTCAGTAAGGCCTTTGACAAAGTTCCCCATGACATTCTTGCAAAGAAGCTAGAATGCAGGCTGGACAGGGCTACTGTTAGGTGGATTTGTAATTGGTTGACCGACCAAACCCAGAGGGTGTTCACCAATGGCTGCTTTTCATCCTGGAGAGAGGTGACTAGTGGGGTGCCACAGGGTTCTGTCCTGGGCCCAGTGCTATTCAATGTCTTCATTGATGACTTGGATGAAGAAGTAGAGGGCATGTTCATCAAATTTGCAGATGACACCAAATTGGGAGGGGTTGCGCCTGAGGACAGGATCAAAATTTCAAAATGACCTTGGCAGATGGGAATGCTGGGCCAAAGCTAACAAAATGAATTTCAACGGAAACAAATGTAAGGTCCTACGCTTAGGTAGAAAAAATGGAATGCACAAATATAGGATGGGGGATGCGTGGCTGGATAGCAGTATGTGTGAAAGAGATCTAGGAGTCTTGGTAGATCACAAGCTGAATGTGAATCAGGAGTGTGATGCGGCAGCCAAGAAAGCCAACGCAATTCTTGATTGCATAAATAGGAGTATAGTGTCTAGATCGAGGGAGGTAATGGTACCACTCTATTCTGCTTTAGTTAGGCCTCATTTGGAATACTGTGTCCAGTTCTGGGCACCTCAGTTCAAGAAGGATATCATCAAGCTGGAGTGTGTCCAGAGGAGGGCGACCAAAATGGTGACGGGTCTGGAAGCCATGCCCTGTGAGGAACGGCTTAGGGAGCTGGGTATGTTTAGTCTGCAGAAGAGAAGGTTAAGAGAGGACATGATAGCCATGTTTAAATATTTGAAGGGATGTCATGTCGAGGAGGGAGCAGGCTTGTTTTCTGCTGCTCCAGAGACTAGGACAAGGAGCAATGGATTCAAGCTGCAGGAAGGGAGATTCCACCTGAACCTCAGGAAGAACTTCCTGACAGTCAGAGCTGTCCTGCAGTGGAATATGCTCCCTCAGAGTGTGGTAGAGTTTCCTTCTTTGGAGGTTTTTAAGCAGAGGCTGGATGGCCATCTGTTGGGAATGCTTGAATTGGGAATGCATAACAGGGGGTTGGATTGGATGGCCCCTGGGGTCTCTTCCAACCCTGTGATTCTATGATGTAGGATCTAGACCATTGCATGCTGCTGCAAACAGAAGCATCATTGAAAAGCAAAGTAAGAAGCTCCAAGATCGTGTATTGGAGAATGCAGAGCATAACAGGTCCGTGCAGCACCTCCCATGGCTATCAAAAGGTATTTCCACAACCATTTACTGGCCAGAGGGAGTGGAGAGGTGACCAGATAGTGCACATCCAAGTTGTAGCTCTGCAGCCACTGGAAGAGATTAGGTTGCTGCCCCTGGTCTTCAGTGGCCAAGTGGTCTTCAATCACCTGGTCACCTCCCTCCAAGTACATAAACTGCCATGGCAGCTTCCCTGGGGCTTGAAAGCTGCCTTGGAAGTAGCAGGGTGTGGTATTGTGTGAGGAGCTAATGGATAGCTTCTTTTACAATTTCCAAAATAAGACATGCATGTGTGTAACCCTAAGTTATGTGTGTCTCTGTCACCAACAGGATTCCAGCCAATGCCTTATTTTCAGGGCCGTTCTATTAATAGAAAAAATATATGCACATTCTTTGAAAACTGGTACAATTCATCATGCAGGATTTCTTTTATTATTTGACAGCCCTAATAGAAATTTAAATTGAGAGAACTTTTAAGTAGTTTCCAGCCACAGTGCTATTAAACAAACAACGACAACTTCTAAGAGGAACTGAACGCAAATGTTAATGTCATAATGAAAGTGAAAGAAGAATTGGAGTCATGGAAAATTCTGAGGTGCAGATAGTCAAAATGAGGGTCTATAGAGGGGCAGGCAGCAGTGAAAAATAGAACTGGCTTCTAGAATCCATCACAAGAATTCTCATATCACAAAGCCATTAATAGAGGCTGGTTTTACAAATGTAAGCATTTGTCTGTTAAGGAAAGGGCAGAAATTATCAGCTGTCTGTAAATCAGTGAGTTTGTATAACCATAATATCTTCGGTATCCAAGCACCAGCTCCATATCTGTAGTGAATGTGCTGCATTTTCTGGCCTTGTAACTGTGAAGCGGAAGGTTGTAGGACAAAAAAAAAACATGTTATGGGCAATCATAAATTTTATATCCAAAATTTTCAACTTTTCAAAACATATTTCTAATTGTTTTGATTATTAGGAGAAGAGATTAACGAAATGGAGTGAGAAGGGTTGGATTAGAAAACTAATTTTCAATTCCCTTTTGTGATTTCCTTTTCTCATCTTCATTGGTACTGTCTTTCCACACCCATGCTCTCTGTGTTCTCCTGTTCTTCATTTTTCTACATTTCTTAAAATATATTTATGCAAAATAAAGTAACGTGCATTTTGGGTTTTCTTGGAGCAGGATTTGCTCCAGTTCTGTCAGACTAATCAGAGATCTTTGGTAAACAGCGACTTCCAAGCCTGGCCACAGATTCTCAATCTGAGCTTTAATTGGGCCCTTCTAAGACATTCCTGTTCTTGTTTTTAAACTACATCAATGTTATTCTGGGCTTGTATTTAGGGTCATCGTCCTCCTGGCAGAAGAGCTGTCAGCTCAGTCCCAGATCACTTGCAGACTAAAACAGGTTTTCCTCTAGAATTCGCTAGTATTTGGATCCATGCATCTTGTCCTCAGTCCTGACCAGTTTTCTAGTCCCTGCCAAGGAAAAGCATCCTAACAACATCATGCTGCCACCACTATCATTCATAGTGGGAATAGTTCTCAGGCCAGTGAGCACAGTTGGCTTTGCACTATGTATAACATTTTGTGCCAAGACCAAAAAATTCAGTTTTGGTCTCGTTGGACCAGAGAACCTTTCCCTGAATGTATGATGTATCTTCCACATGCCTTTTTGTGAACTCCCAATGAGCACCCAGTATGGCTTTGTTTTAGCAATAGCCTTCTTGTTGCCACTGTCCCATAAAACTGTGCTTTGTGGAGTATCTGGAGTGATAGTTGTTGCATGGATGTTTCTCCCATCTCAGCTACACGTCTCTCCAGCTCTTCAAAGTTACCATTAGCTTTTTGGTTGCTTCTCTGATCAATGCCCTCTTTACTTTGTCAGTTAGTTTTGGTGGATAGCCTTCTTTAGGTAGAGTCACAGTTCAGCCATATTCTTTCATTTTGTAAGAATGGATTTGACAGTGCTCAAGAGGGTAGTCATAAATTGAATTTTTTATGAACCAGCATTGCCTGGTGCAACATCTTTATTCCATATCTTTATTCTTACTTGTTTTGATAGCCCTTTGGTCTTAATTATTTTGTTTGTGAAGATATGGTCTCCAGCAAACTGTGGGACCTTCCAGAAAGAGCTGTATTTAATCTGAGATCACAGGGCCCTGGAATTGCATGGAAATAGACTCCACCCAATGACTTATGTGGTTTCTGGAGGCAGTGGGTTGCACCAGAGCATATTCAAGCATGTCAGAGGGGCTAAATACTTATGCAATCAAGAAGTGCCAATTTATTTTTGTTTACTTAACTTCTGTACCGCAATAAAAATATTTTACACTTTTGCTGTGGCATCTTATGTACATCAACTGTTAACAATGCCAATTAAATTCATTTCACTTTTAGACTGTAACACAACAAAATGTGGAAAAGACAAGGGGAGTTATTATTTTTATAAGCCACATGACCCATACATGTTGCTATTTCTTTTGGTGGCAAATCTTTTCCATCACTAATCCATGAGGACTCTCTGTCTTTAAGGAGTTTAAAATATTTGGCTGGCATCCTGTTAGTTAAAATGTCCTAAGTTATTCCAACTGCTGTAAACTCTAATTTGCAATTGTGTACTATTGCTATGAATGCAGATGGATGGGGAGTTAAAGTCTAGCTACAACATCATGGCTGCATCTTTGTTGCAGGATCTTGGTCTTCAGTAGTAGCCTGCTTTGCATGGAAGGTCCCCCATGATTCATTCCCTGGGAATGATAGGAGAAAGACCGCTGTTTAAGAGCCCAGAGAACTATTTCTAGTCAGCAGAGGTCAGGGATGGGTAAAAACCACCTGCCAGACGCTTTCCACCTATATTTTCCAGCATTTCTCCCAATGATCCACTGCCTAGTGCTGCAGGCATTGCAGCAGTGTCTAGAAAGCCACAAGTTGTGCACTCCTGCTGTAGATGGTAGCAGGCTAGATAGACAAATCATGTGCGTTTGCACAAGGCAGTTTCCTCCTAACAAGAGACCCTCAGAAAAAGTCGTCCAAGTTGGCTTTTTCAGGAGGTTATTCCATAGATTGTCAAAATCTCTCTGTTGTGAAATACTACTGTTTTCCCCCATTTCATTCACATGTGTGTGGCCCACATTCTTGGAATGCTTCTACAGCCTTATCCTTCTGTGGAAATGCTGAATATTTAATTGAACCTGAATTGGCTACTAATAACCAACTTGATGTGTTTTACAGCCTGGTGAAGCAAAGTCAGGGTGAAGATGAGGCTAATGTGACATTAGTATGGATGGGTGAAGAGCTCCACATCTGTGTACGCAACCCTATTGAGGCTGGCACTGAATTGTTGTATTGGTGTGGAGAGCCACAGGCCAATCCAGTTTGCCTGGAAACAAAAACACCAGCAACTGCATCAGATAAGGAACTTGTAACAGAGCAGAGAAAGCTACAGGAGCCAATAACAGTGGCTGTGACGAAGACCACAGATGTAGAAGTAGAGGTTGCAATCCAACCAAGAAATGCTTCCATAGATGGAAATGCTGTAAATTCCATTGCAGGTACTGTATCTCGAATCCTAAAAGGACTGTCAGAAAAGGGACTATAATTTGTATTCTAGATAAGCAAGGAAATACTGTCTTTGAAAATGGACTTTGCAGACTTCTAATGGTAGCGCATGAATTCCTTTAACGAGAAATTCCATGGCCACAATTATGCTTCAGAACTCTGTTCAGAAGTTTTGTCTAATGTTGAATCTAAATTTAGGCTATCATGGTAACCTTTCACATTGAGAATCTAGATTCTCTATGCTATTTATAAATAAGCAAAACACTCTACTGTTTATAAGCAAGCAACAAGTAAAGGCAAAAAATAAAATCTAACTGCTTTTATAAATGTTTGAAGTTGGAAGCAGTTGTATTTCCGTTCAAAAGCTACTGTGGTAGAGGTCATTGAAGCTTCCCCATCCCGTGGAACCAGCAGTATGTTAGGAAACCAGGCTCGCCATTGTTGGGAATAAACTATGCTGTCTCATTGACTTTTTTGACACCAACACGTTGACTTTCCAGACTCTGATTTCAAAGAGATGGGGAACTGGACCTGAAAAAAATTTAAGGCTTGCCTAGAACCACTTTGCAAGTTCAGGGCTAAGTAGAAGTTCAACACGTGTCATTTTCCAGACTTCTGTCTGTTGACTTGTATTTTGCTCAGCATTGCTGGCCAGTGCTGTGCTTATGAATAGTGCTTTGCTGTTTTATCACAATGCTGGCAGAGGCCATATCTTTGAGAAGTACACCTCATAATCAGAATGTTTCTTGTTCATGCCGGATGCCAATGGTACGTCTATACTGCAAAAGAAGGCTTACTTAAATGATCATTGCTTCCTCGAAAGAACCATGGAAATGGTGGCTTAGTGAAGTGCAAAGGCACTGGCATCACTTACCACCTCAAAGAACTCCAATTCCCAAGGTTCTCAGATAGTTCTAACTCTGTGTATGGATAGATATGCCTTGACTACACTACACATATGTCTGTGTAGTGTATCCTGATATAAGCTGAGTGCTCATATTATGTGTTGTTCACAGATTATTTTTCTTCCTGTTTTGCTGTGATTATCTGCAAATCCATACACAGCAGAGATTGCGTCCCTGACCTTATCAGATGTATGACCACTTAGTTCCTTGATGCTGGAACTCATATTGGCATTTCTTCACTTTCTCATGCACACACACATACAGAAATGCATCTCCTTTTATGCTATTCTATATATGTGTGCCATTCTTTAAAAAAGAGGTCAGGCTCACTCTATTTGTGGCAATTAAAAGAAAATCCTGGGTATCTTTACCACAGATGTGAAATTCAGTTGCTTCACAGTGGCTGTTACTGGTTTTCTTAAAAAAATACACAAAATCACAACTCTTGTGAAAGATAGAGTACATTGCAACACTCCTTTTTAACTTTTCTGTAACCTCATTTTAAATTTTGCTACAATTTCTTTCATGGTCCCAAAGGGCATATATGTATGAAAAGGTTCTTGGAAACATTGATTTTCAGGTGATAGATGCACACCTGCAGACCATGCTAGTTAGGGGGATTCTGGGAGTTGTCAAAAAAAAAAACTTTTGCAAGTTCTGAGAAACTCTGCTTCCAAATAGAGCAGCCATGCAGAATCAGCTTTAGCAGATGCTAAAGCAGTCTTCCAACTGTCATAAAACTTTAGGGCATTAGTAATTCAAGTAGAATGTCCTAGCTAAGTCTGTTTGTTTTCTCATTCTCAGAACTACTGCTTTGGTCATTGAGGGCACTCTTTAAATCTCAACATTGGATCAGATGTCTCTTGCACATGATGAGTGCAGAGGGTGGGGAGGGGAGACGGTTCCTGGTAACAAAGAGGTTTTCTTTTGAAGTATCAATAATTACCTTGTTGCCCTGCTAAGGGAGTTAACAGTTACTGGTTCAAATCTGCAGGTGCTCCTGATACACCCAAGGTTGTGGAGCAGATAGCAAGATCTCCTTGTGTTGCTGGACTAGATAAAAACCTGTTGGATAAGCGTCCCCTTGGACTGGGTGACAATTGCAAGAAAAGGAAAGAAAACTGGGCCCTGCCATGTAAGTTGGGGGAGGCCAACCCACAGACTGAAAAGAGCCACCGCTTTGTGAGTTGCCCCACAGAGGAAGGAGCAGAGGAAAATGGAGGCAGAGAAGATGCTGTGCCAGATTCTCAGACTGATCAATTGAATAAGACCTTGACAGAGGGAAAATTGAGTACAGCTTATTCACAACCATCCCTATGCAATGTAGTTTGCACTGATACTCATTCAGCTGAGAAGCCTCAGTTGTTGAAGAGCCAATCTTTTACTGAAGAAGGCTCCAGTGCTGCTGGCATGTCCACACCCAAAGTCAAAGGAAGGAGACAGGAGGAAAATCCAAAACTGGAAGAACAGTTTCATTGTGAAATGATTGCCACTCCACAGCTGAAGGAGACAGGCAGTGAGCGACGGCACCGGTGTAAAGAATGTGGTAAAGCCTTCCTGCAGCTTTGTCACCTGAAAAAGCATCACTTTGTACACACTAATCATAAACCGTTTCTGTGCACAGAGTGTGGCAAGAGCTATAGCTCAGAAGAAAGCTTCAAAGCCCACATATTGGGCCACCGTGGCGTACGGCCCTTCGCCTGCCCCCAGTGCCACAAAACCTATGGCACTAAGCGTGACCTTCAGGAACACCAGGTCCTGCACACGGGCCAGCGGCCTTTTGCATGTCCTGATTGTGGGAAATCCTTTGCCCGCCGACCTTCTCTTCGCATCCATCGTAAAACACACCAGGCCAAGGAGCCCAGCCCTTCTGCCTCAGCTACCTGCCAGTGTGTGATATGTGGGCGGCACCTGGCCAACCCTGGCTCACTACGCAACCATATGCGACTGCACACAGGTGAGCGACCCTATGCTTGCCCCTACTGCCCCAAGTCTTTCCGCCAGCAAGGCAATCTGCGGGGGCATCTCCGTCTGCACACAGGGGAACGTCCTTACTGTTGCCACTTCTGTGGAGATGCCTTCCCACAGCGCCCTGAGCTGCGCCGCCATCTGATTTCCCACACAGGTGAGGCTCACCTGTGCACAGTGTGTGGGAAGGCCCTGCGGGATCCTCACACCTTGAGGGCTCACGAGCGTCTGCATACAGGCGAGCGGCCCTTTCGCTGCCATCTCTGTCCCAAATCCTATCCTCTAGCCACAAAGCTGCGGCGCCACCAAAAAACCCATCATGGTGACAAGCCTCACCAGTGCGACATTTGTGGTATGGGCTATGCCCTCCCCCAGAGCCTCCGACGCCATCAGCTGGAGCACAAGAGCAAACCAGGCAATGATCCACCCCAGTCTGGTGGGAAGAACTGCCAGGAGGTGCCAGCTTCAGAGCAGGCTGCAGTGCTGGTCATGCACTCGGTAGATGTGGCAGTGCCCAGGCACAAAGCCGAATTCCTTGTCGCTAGCAACGGACGCTATGTCACTGCACAGCAGAGCTTTGCCAGACAAAAGGATGTCATGGATATTGCGCTCTCAGACACTGAGGAAGAATGCATAATTGTGCAGGAGCAGAGCTCCTCTGGGGACATGTTCATTATCCAAGAGGGTGTTGGTTTTAGCACAGTGGCTGAGGTGATTGAGGTTGAGGTGGGGACATGATTGCCCATCATCTTCTTATGCGTAAGATTCAAACAGCACATGGATGTTTGAATACACTTACTCTGTGCCTATTCAGAAGCAATATGAGGGTCAAGAAATGCATATTGGGTCATTTAGAATCACTGAAGACCTGAAAGGGAACAAGAAACTTTTGTTTGCCCGAGACTGTCCGATTCCCAAAGCCTGTAAGACTAGGTAATAGACTTTGCCTAATAGGCCTGACATTTTTCTCAGTTTTCAAATTAACATAATATCAGGACTATTCTGGGTCTGTTTGTGTGTAGCACAAGATGTGACAGCTCTCAAGAGACCCACATTGCACTGGTAAACCATGAAGACTTTTCAGCATCAACTGTGTATTTTTATGCTAACTGTATCCCTCCTTGTAAAGTTACTGGTGCTGCAATGGAAACAATCTGTACCATGTAGCCAAATTATGTAACTGTTAATTGCAACTGTGATATGGCACCTTGACTATGTGGTAGCATTGGTTTGACATTTACAAAAACAGCACATGGATTGTGCCTGAGTCAGCCCATACTGTATTGGTAGGAATTGTAGATCAGGATGACTAAAGTACAGAAGTTTGATTTTAAAATCAGCTTATCATTGGAGATGGTAAGAGAGCACTTCTTACTCTACTGTCTTATGCTGAAGTAAAAAAGTTGTAACTGCTGTTGGCTGTTTTCCCACTAACCACTAAATCTTTCTGGCACTTCCCCAGCTGATGAAAGCTCAGGTTTTTCTTTATCAAATAAGTCTAAATAGGCTACAAAGAATGATATTTGAATGTTGGGTATCTGTTTTCCAGATGACCTTGTCTTTCAAGTAAAGTTAAACAGAGATGTTTCAGCCCAGTAAGGAGACAAAGGTTTGTGTTTTACTTCTGGTCCCTTTTAGAGTCTGGGGATTAGTATCAGAGGAGGATAAGTTAAGGCAAAAAAGAAGCTCATATTCACCAATACGGGGATAGTATGTTCAGTCAGCTGCTGCACATGACACATCTTTTGTTGGGCTTGACCACTTCACACCGCAGGTGAGAGAAAATCACAGTGTCAAATTTCACTCATGTGGCGTTAAATTAATGGCAAAGAGAGCTTTACTATGTCACTGGACTTCATAGCAGAGAGCTGAAGAATGATAAACCTGGACTGTTCTTATTTTTACTGGGTATCTTGTCATACTGGAAACACAACAGCATACAATTCACCATTTTGTTTCAAAAGCTATTTTTCTTTCTGACATTGTGGATTTGAGTACAGTGAGATGGTGCTGTGTTATTTTCACCCAAGATGACATTTGGTTCCTGTGCCTGTAGGTCACAGTGATACGGCATAATGGTAGATATGGCAAGTCACTCTGCTGGCTTGTAAGTTTTCTTTTTTTAGAAACAACACTTGGAGAGATGTGTGTGTGCAAAACGTTTGAGGATGGTTGTAGCAATGGCTCATATAACTGCACATGAATGACATTGGCTTACAACATTAAATGCACACTCCTGTACTTAATAAAGTCTGTACAGTCAAGTTTAAAGTTGCCTTCTTTATCAAAAGAAGCAAATCATAACATTCAGTCTGCTTGTCCTGTTGCTCAGGCATAGAACAGCCTTTTTTCCTTGACACAGGCTTGTCTTCGTAGTTGATCCATCATTACATACAAACATCCTGTACCAAAAAGTATAAATACATTGGCTTCTGTTTATTGATGGGCCTGTCTCTTTCCATCTGGTTTGTTCTGTTGTGCTCGTGTTGTGGCCTGTCCTCTAGCTATGCTGTGTTGCCAAGACTGCAACTTATGGATAGTCATGTTTGCCCATTAATTTGAATTAACATTAGATGGGACCTGTTATCATTTATAACTTCTGTAGGATGTTGCCCTGTGTCTACAATACTTCATAGTAATTGGTACTTCCAGCAACTGTGTAGTGGTAAGTACTTCATGTTTTTAGCAGGTGGAGATTTAAGACCAAGAGAGCCAGACTTGCCCAAGGTCTCTATGAAAGCATATGGCTGGGATGTGATAATGATCCTGTGTGTCTCCGGTCCAGTGCAGTTTCAGCATTCCCCTTTGCAGTTTTGCTATTGCCAGAAAATACATTAGAGTGGTCACTTCAATGATTAGCATTGACTGCTATCAGCTGGATGGCTGCCGATGTCCATTTACCACGTTTGCTTCTTGTACTCTTATGAAGGGACAGTTGGTAGCTTCTAACTACATAACAAGAGTTTGACTTCGTTAAAACTGAGACCAAGAAGACAAGAGGCATACCTACAGGAGGTCCATGCTGATATTTGTCACAGCACATCCAGCTACAGGAAAAGAGGTAGACACATCTCCTGTCTCCTTGTCTCTCCAGCAACCTGAATGTGGTTGTGTTTGGGGACCGTGCTGCTCAGAAGGTAGGTTTTGAGGAGACTTTCGGTGACTGCATGTCCAATGACCATAAAAGTCCATTTTAGTGGTGTAGGGCAAACTTACAACATTATAATAACTGAACAGGATGCCTATGGCTAGCATCTTCTTAGTGGCATATATATCTATATTTTTCCTTTATACCCCCCTTTTTTGTTTTGATTGCTGCAAAGGTTGGTATTCCCTTTCTTCCCTCCTCAGTGCTCATGTTCATGCTCCTCACCAAGACTTACTCTACATCTCCGAAACAGCCCCTTATGCATGACCATTCCGTACTTCCTGGGGGGGGGCAGGGGAGGCATGGTCAGAGAAGCATCTCGCTGTGTTCCTGTAGTTGGACACAAGATGATTACAGCAATGTTGAGATCTGTGGAGGACCGCTGTGGATCTCAGTTCTGCTATCACCAATTTGCGTCTGGCTATAGGCACATAGTCAGATGTTTCTCCAATCCTGCCAGCTCCCACAAGGCATGGAATACCCATGGAGGAAGAGCTTCAGAGGCTGTATGGTAATTCCTGGGGGAGGTATAGGGCTCAGCCTAGTGTGGGTCAGCATGTGGAATTGTTAGAACATGGTTTGCCATACAGGATTGTAGCCCACCTCTGTAACAATCATGTCTAGAACTTTGTTTTGGAAAAATAGCTAGATGTAACATGGTTGACTGCTGTACCCTATCATACATTTACAGTTAGTGATTGTGTTATAAGCACTTGTCTGTGGCTCCTTTTTGAAACAGTAAAATTTGGAGTAGCAGTTTTGTGGTCACAGGTGTCGGTTTTTTGTGTTTGTTCCAGGAAACTAGTCCATGTTTTGCCTGTATCAAATATTGACACAATTTCAAAATGACCTCACTGAAGCCAAACTAGAAAGGCAATGCATGTATCAAAATTTTTTTCCAATCAAGCTTGCTGTGGTGGCAAACACTCTCTTCATCCACTTGATGGCAGCGCTCTTTCTCATGGACTGATCTGAAGTAGCAAAATGTTTGTTTGCATGTTATAGATAGTTTCAAAATAGGATTTTGTGATTTTTTTTTTAAACAAATTGGTTAAATGAAAAAAGAAAACTCTACTATGGACAGTAATTTTGGACAGATTGCCAGATTGTAGTGCTGTGATATTAGCACAGTAATTGCCATGGTAATTGCATTGCAGTTACCTGTACAATTCCCTGATTTGTACAGGGAATCCTGGTATTCAGTACAAGTTCTGCTGTTGGAAGAAAATAATATTTCACCTACACAAATGTGTGTGCACTGGTGTTCATCTGTTGACATGTTGCAACTGGATGGAGTCCAGCCCTCAGCTTCCAATCCACAGTCTATCCAAGCAGACAGGAAAGTAGTAAGCAGCTCTAGAGCAGCCTACGACCCTCACCTTCATGTGGATTCTACCCAGATCACATGCAGCCCTCAACCCAGTTACAAAAGGCTTCTGCAAGTGATCAGCTCAAGTCTGCAAGAGCAATCTGTTCCTTCTCCAACAGCTCACAAAGTAGAAAGAAGGGGAGAAAATAGTATATAAAGAGGGTGGAAGGAAGTTCTGTATGAAGACATGAAGAGACAGATGTGGGCATGTCTCACCCCAGAAGTGGGTGTAGTTGCAGGCCTCCCCTTCAGTGCTGAACACTGATGTCTCTGGATCATTCAAAAATCATTCAGATTCCACAAACCTCTGGGAGCAGATCATCTTAATGTGTCTCCTACACCTACAGCGAAGATCTGCTTCCACCTAAATTTCACAAGGGAGTGATCTGCCATGATGAGAGGGTTATTGATAGCCTCCCATCAGATCATCTTCTGTTTGCCAGCAGCAAAAAATAGTTCCAGATTATGTGCTACTATATGTTGGACCAACAATGTACTGAGTGTCTTGTTCTGAAACTGGGTGTTTTTCCAGACCTCTCCAAAGGACCATTCTGTGCTAGACACTGACATGTGTTATTGCCGTAACAAATGCTTTATCGATAAATCATGAAGCAGACAGTATGCAGGAGAGAAGTATCCCAGACTTTTGTTGGTGAAATCCAGCACCCTTCATGTCCAGTGGTGGAACTGGGTCTGCACATGGGCTACCCAGACATAGCTCTTCATCCAGCAATTAAATCAAATTCCTATAGCTGGATATATAGGACACCTCAGTCAGTGTGCAGACCCTCCCAGACCAAGGCAAATGTAAGATGGACTCTCAAGGATTATATAGTACAGAAGCAAACTTACAAAATCAAAGTGCACAAGCATGACCCATCTCCTCCCTAATAGGAATGAGAATTGTACAAGCAGGTTAGCAACAGAGAAAAGTTAACTTCACCCAAATGGCTTGGGACTTTTCCCCCAAATAGCTTGGGACTTTCATACTCAAAGAAATACCTCTCCCTATGTACACACCTGCCCAACAATTGAGATCTCCTGGAGGGTCCCTCCTCTGTTTGAAGGTGTAGGAAAGGGCCTTCTCTGTTTTGGCACACTGATTATTGAATAACTTCCCCTTAGAGTCCATCCTGGTAACATTTCTGTGCCAGCCAGAACATGGGTTTTTACTAATTCCTTGGGGGCTTAACTGATTCCATTCAAACTGGTGCAGGGTTTTAAATTGTTTTAACCTATTTCATCTGGGTTTAAACTATCTTCTTTTTAACTAGTCAAATGTTTAATATTCTTTTAGTCTGTTTACATTCTTTCTGTTATGTTAAATTGTTTTACATTTGTTAAAATTACTTTATTTTATGGCTGCATGAGATCCCATGAAGTAAGGTGGGATACAAATACTTTAATAAAATAATAATTTTAAGTGTTGTCCAATCCTATACAAAACAAGGAGTTTGTTGTCAATAGAAATATGTACAGTACATCACTGCAGCTCTGGAGCTGAAGGCTAACAGCTTTTGTCTCAACATCCTTCCTTTTCTCCATAGAGCTTAAGGTAGTGCATGGTCCCCTGCCTCCGTTTTATTTTCAAAGCAACTCTGCAAAGTGGGTTATTTGTATTATTTCTATTTGAAATTCTGATATTTATTAGAACTTACAGATTTTCCAAACCACTTATCCTCTCAAGGTGATTTATAATATTCAGTGGAACAACAACTTTGAAAAGTGAACCAGTAGCAAAAATAATAATAAAAAAAAAAATCAATAAATCAGATGCACGATCAGATAAAAACAGCAATAGCAGTGGGAAAGCATTAAAATGCTCGCAGCATATACAAAACCTGCAGCACTACAAGCCATCAAATTATGACACTAGGTGGGGATATAGTGAATTTCATTGCTAATGGGAATTTTTGAACTTATGTTGCACCAATTTGAAACACTGCACTAGCTCTGATTATAGATTTATATAGTAAATGGAGTGCCTTAAGAGAGGCTACTTTATCACAATATTTTCAAATAGCTTCTTTTTTTAAAGCATTTTTGTTTGCTTGCTTACTCTGTTATTCAGCCTACCCTTGTTACTTGGTTCATAAATGCTCTTGGGGAAACTTTGGGGTTGAACAGCAAAGTAAAAGTTTGTAAATAAAACTCAGCACAAAAGAGAAAGAGGATGAAGAAGGAACAGAAAAGCGACGACCTCAACACACCCGTTTTTAAAGTTACTTAGTAATTTTCATAATCACCAAATTGAACAGTTTAGGAAGAGGGGGCACTAAACAGAACAGAGCTGAAGGAGGGAGAATTGACTGGTAACATAAAGGCTACAAGATTAATATGCTGTCAGCCTGATATATGGAGGAGAAGGCTAGACTGAAGTCTGCTAAGTCATCCTGTCCTAGCTTCCACAAAGGCATAGGTTCAAGAATATATAATATGGGGTAGTGGTGTTTTAATCTGAGCCTTTCACTGTTCTCCAAAGGACTGTAAGAGCCACAGCTGTTCCTGTGTTTGGAACTTATTTTTCGAATTGAACCATAAAATCCAAAGGCAAGATGTTGTAAGTATGGTTAGTTTCTGCCCTGCCATTCTTCAGGGAAAAGGTAATGGATTCCTCCGTATTCCCCATTATCGAGATGATGTCCTCTGATTTCAGCTTCAATTTGTACAGCTCTGCACCATCATTATGGATGTTGTTCTAGTAGGCCATTTTCTGGTATGGCAGTACACCTGTCTCACATGCAATGTGAATTTTGACATCCGAGATAGTTCTGTTAGAGGGCATCTCTTTATTCAATAGCTTTAGGTCCAATGACAGGACCATCTCTAGACTTCATCTAAAAAATTGATGTAGCAAATTTGTGGTGCATCAACCCCACATATAGATGAATTTTGGTTAATTACTATGCTGAACAAAAACCTTTTTCACACTATTCTTTTTATGCCACACATTTTATGTTCCATGCCCATTGTGGTATAATATACAGCAAAATATAAGAGAAAGTTCCTAGTATACATCCCCCTTATGGAGGAGGACTATTCCCTTCAAAATAAGCAAGTTTTGTTTTTCAGCACAGAGGCACATAAACTTTAGGTCCTGTAGTTTACTGATCATGCTCAGTTTCAACCTTTTACACAAATGAAGGCTTGGGAACCAATTCCAGCACTGTGTTATTCTGTACAATTCAGATTTTTCCATGTTCCCCTTGCCCCAAAAGTGTATAATCCTCCTGGGTACTCTAAATACTTAGATAAACAGGCGTGGTTAATACAGTTGTGTCAACAAGGGTAGTATGCATATCTGTGCCAGACTATTCATGTAGTCATCTGTTTGTCATGTTCTCTCCCATCCTTCCCTAAGGAACTCAGGGCCAGTGTATATTAGTTACTCTATTTTAGGCTATTTCCGCACTAGCCTGTTATAATGCTATGATTCCACTTTCAACATCCTATGGAACCCTGGGGTTTGCAGTTTTGGGAGGGGCCAGACGGCCCCTCCCGAAACTGCAAACCCCAGGATTCCATAGGATGTTGAAAGTGGAATCATAGCGCTATAACAGGCTAGTGCAGAAATGGCCTTATTCTTGCAACAGACCCATAAGGTGGGTCAACATGGGAGACCATTGCAGGCCCAGTATCAGCCAGTGATATTTGGAGGCATTTGCGCCCAAGACACCCTGTTCTAAGTTCAATAGACCAACCAGTGCACCACGCTGACAATCCACCATGCACTCTCTGTGATGTTTAATGCTGAATGATGGGCATACAAAGCCAACAGCATACTGCTTTTGAACAGCTTTCTCTGCAGTGACAGATTCTTTCCTGGACCCTATTCAGACTACAGAATTATAATGCTATTATTCCACTTTAACTGCCATGGTTCTATGGAATCTTAGGATTGGCAACTTAGAAAGGTTTATTTAGAATCTGAGCTAGAGTGCTCCAGGGCCTCACCAAACTACAAACCCCAGAATACCATAGGCCAGAGCTTTCTAAACTTTTCATGTTGGTGACACACTTTTTCAACATGCATCATTTTGCAACACAGTAATTCAGCTTTACTAGCAAATTAGAGGTACCCAGAGGCCTATCTAGGGTGGGGAAAGGCAGCCTCCTTGATCCTGGCCCACTACCGTCAGTCTTGCTGGGGAAAAGCCCCAGCGAGAGTGATGGCAGGGGAAAAGGCAATCCTCTCCCACCAGGTCCTTGCCACTGTCGTCACTCTTGCCAAGGAAAGGCTTCAGCAAGAGCAACAGCAGCAGGCCAGGCTTGGGGGGGGGGTCTTTCTCAGCCGGGGAGGCAACACTCCAACACACTACAGGCGATACACTAATGTGTCGCGACACACCATTTGGAAAGCTCTGCCATAGGTTGTAACCATGGCAGTTGAAGCGGAATAATAGTACTATATTTTGTACAGTACTATTGTAGTGTGAATGGTTTTCATGTATTGCAGCCCTTCCCACTGGGAACTCAGCAATCACTTTGTGAACCTTCTCCATCTTCTGTTTGACACTGGGGCAAGGAGGTAGAAGTGCTTCCATATGAGGTCTTCGTTGTGCAATCATCTTGTCTTGTTCATATATTTTTAGGGACCAGGCAAAATAATCTTCTCTATGTAACCCACCTATGTTCTTTCGCTTCTCCTTCCTCTCTATTTTTAGCTTAACTCTCTGTTATGGAGAAAAAGATAGAATAACTACACAAGCCATTCTGATGGGTAACACTACAAGCCCTGTGTCTGGAAACACCTGTGGATCCTGGGAGGTAACCAGAGGGGGTGACCAAGATGGTAAAACATCTGGGCACCAAGCCCAAGGATTAGGAAGCTGGGTATGTTTAGCTTGAAGAGAAGAAGACTAAGAAGTAACATAATGTCATGTGTGTGTATACGTTCAAGTTATCTGTTGATTTATGGTGATCCCTTTAATTTCAAAAGTCTTTCTTAGGTAAGGAATACTCAGAGAAGCTGTGCCATTGTTTTCTTCTGAAATATAGCCTACAGCACTGAGTAATTCTTGGTTGTTCCCATCCGACTACTAATCAGGCCTAACTCTGCTTAATGTCCAAGATCAGTCAAGTGCATATATGGTATTCAGGATATTTATGTAGGTGACATGACAGACATCTTTAAATATCTGAAAGGATATAATGTAGAAGAGGAAGATTGTTTTCTGGTGCTCCAGAGTCTATGACACAAACTGGTGGATTTAAATTGCAAGAAAAGAGATTCTACCTAAACATTAGGATGAACTTCCTGATGGTATGTGCTGTTCAGCTGTGGGATGGACTGTCTCATGAGATGATAGACTCTCCTTCATTGGAGGTCTTTGAATAGAGGTTGGATAACAATGTCTCAAGAATACATCAGCTGCATGTTCCTGCTTGGTAGAGGATTGTACCGGATGGGCCTTGTGGTCCCTGCCAACTCTCTGATTCTATGGACTGGTAAACTCCTCACCTCTGTTTTCTCTGGCATCCTCCTGGCACTTTTAGTGTCTGTTCTGGGCCTTTGTCACAGTAATTATCTTTTTAGCTGTTATTTGCAAACACTACTGAGGTGGCATATCATCTCCCAAACCCTTTATATAAATGTAGTCACATATGAACAATAAGCCGTGTCTTAATAATCGCTCTGTGGTCTACAAAAGATGAGTGCAACTCTCTGTTCTCCAAAGCCCTGTTCTCAAATCGGAGTAGGGGACTGTGTAATTGCTCTTTGTACAAGTGGCCAAAGAGTTGTTTCTCAGCTGTGCTAATGCTAATATTTACCTGCCTATGATAAAGAGAACAAATAGTGACTAGAAAACCATTTGAGAAGGAAAGAGAGGTTGAGGGGAACAAGAAAAGGTGTTTTGGGATTTGTACTTTTCTCCAGAGCTAATTTTTGTCTCAGATGCAGGCACCTTCTCAAAAAAGACTACTTACAATTTAGGTTATATTTGAAATTTCCAATACTCATAAATGATGGACTAAGTGTTGCTATCCGTATCATTATTTTCCATACCTTCCATACACTGTTGTTGTTTTTTAATCAATCAGAGATGCCTAGCTGATGTTGAAACTGAATAACTAAGACATATATATATGGTCAAAGTCCACAGGTCCTTAAATTTCATTATTGTATCAGTGAGTCATATCTCAGTAAAAGTGAAAACACTGTAACACTATGTATTCATCCCATCCCTGTTTGTTCATCCCATCTAAAGTGGAGCTATTTAATCATTTGCTGAATGATGAGTCAACATGTAGATAAATCCGCGGGGTCCATTCTAATCAGGAGTAACAATAGGATTAAGGCCTTCAAGTCTAGCATTCTGTTTGTAGCAGTCATCTAGCCAAATGTCCCTGGAAGCTCACTAGGATGTCATCATGAAAACAGGCATCTCTCTTGTTTGTTTACATGATTCTCAGAAGCATACTATCTCCATACCTGATGATTGCATTTACTATGCAGTCCTAAAGTAGTAAGCACTGAATTCAAGGGAATTGCTTCCAAGTAAGTGTATAGGATTACAGCCCTAATTGCCATACCAACACCTTTTGATGAACCTAGCCTTGATTAATTTGTCCAAAACTTTTTCTTAAAAAAAAAAAATTCTAAGCTAGTAACTGTCACCACAATCCCATGGTCTAATTATGAGCTGTGTGGAAAAATTAATTATTTGCTATGTGAAGAAGATGTAGGAGAACCAGCATGGTACAGTGGTTTGAGTAATGAACTACAACTTTGGAGACCAGGATTTGAATCCCCACTCAGCCATGAAAACCGACTAGGTGATCTCAGGCAAGTCACACTTTCTCAGCCTCAGGGGAAGGCAAAGGCAAACCCCTCTGAACAAATCATGCCAAGAAAACCCCATGATAGGGTTGCTTAGGGTCATCAGTAGTCGGATGTGACTTGAAGGTACACAACCATGAAGAAGAAGCAAGATTTTGGATTTAACTATTTGTACAGGTAAGCCTCAGGCTTAGAGCATCTTAAATATCCCTGAGTTCTAGGATGACAAGAGTGTTCTCTCTCTCAAAACATTCATGATTTTAGAACCACAGTGTTACTACTTAAATACCACAACCTAAATCCTGATGGTAGCTCCAGTTAGAGTAAACTCATTGAATTAATTGTTCGATGGTGAGACTACCCTTATGTAAATATTATTGATCCAAAGGATCTATTCTTGTTAAGACTAACAACAGAATTCAGGCCCATATTCTTAAGCCCTTCTTCCTAAGAGAGTCTTCTGAGCTCTTGAGTTAGCTGCTGTTCTGAACTTTATGAGTTTTTTTTTTTTTTAAGATTTGTTCAAGCAAATTCTCATTGTTGTAATCTTGTTGGTGTTGCACCGTAGTCTCAAGGAGTTTGTAGTATTAGGTATATAAAAATGACCTTTATCCATTTAAAATTGGGTCCAAGTGGATAAACAGAATGCCAACCTCTTTTTCAAAAGTTAGTCTCTGAACTATAACCAGACTGGAGATTTAAACAAAAATAATAATGGACCTGAACTGTACCCAAATGGATAGTGGCTTGTTTTCTTAGAATTATTTTTCCCCCCAGTTTGCCCTAATTCCTCATATCCTCATGCATATAATCAAGCAGTAAACACTCCTCTTTGGGTGTTTTGTAGACTAAAGCAGCTATGGGTGTTTCGTTGCTGGATAGCTTCTTACCAAGAGATGGTTCTGGAGTTGAAGCGTTATAAACTGTGCAAGAAGAAACATAGTGGATACACCTATTGTTCTTTGCTTTGTCTCTACACTTCTGTAGAATTTAGGAAGATACATTTATTAATAGTGAAAGGAAATTTATGCAACATTATCAGATGGATTGAACCCATGGAGTGATGGAAATGTTGAGGCTGGTTTCTAGACATTCAGAACATGAGAATAGGCTGGAAGAGTCACGGAGCCATCAGTACGAGAGTAAAAGGGGAGATTAATCTAGTAACTTCCTGTAGACAAAGCAAGAGGAAAGCCAAGAGCAGTAGTTGCATCTGTCATGACTACAGAGCCGCATCAAAAGAATTAGCAACAGTG